>CM072887.1:93018346-94268346 GCA_037013685.1 Acridotheres tristis
ATGGGAATCTGATTACTCTCACTAATTCTTAAATCAAGGTGATGAGTATTTTATCAGAGCCATTACTCTTACATTTACAGACCTAAATGGTTCATGTCTTGTAGATCCTGCCATGCTAATCCCCTCCCAAGCTTAGTGTTCTTTAAGAACAAGGTGCATTGGTTGTGATTATATGCAAAACCTCACATCCTCCTCTGCTGATTGAAACTACTCAGGTGTGTTTATTGCACAGCTCTAATACTGACAGACGAGTGGGATTTCAGTCACGGGTCCTACCCTAAATGCCTCTTTGTCCAGCTGAATCTCATTCTGCCTCCCCCTGGGTCACTATGCAAACTCTTCTTGATGGAACAGAAGGGAAGAAAGGTCTACAAGATTGTATTTCTTTGATTCAGGACTGGATTAACATGTCTATTGCAAACGACACTTGGAACTTGTCCATTTTAAGGCATGTGCCTTGTTTCAATCAGTTCTGCTGAATGCCTTGTTAATTATGACATTTTCAGATGAAAGAGGCAATGCCCTGTTAGTTTCAACTGGTTCTAAAAAACAGTGCCAAAGAAAACAGGACCATGATTTCAGTGGGACCCCTTAAAATCAGTACTTGTAGCAGGGTAACAAATTACCAGTTACAGCTCCTTTCCTGGCTTCATTACGCCTCTGAAACTATATTAGAAGGATTCCTACAGTTCATATTTATATGAAAAACTAAACACAAATATAGGAAATACAGAGGCCCTCCTTTTGAGTTCTCTGAGATATTTTCTGTTCAGTACACCGCTGTTCTGGTATTAGAGCTAAACAATGGTGTTAAGGATGGCCAAAATTTGGAGGAGCTAGTTAGAAGAGAGATTATGAAACAGAGGTCCACAAAACTCATCAAGTTTGATTTATGAGGCTGGCATTTATCAAGCATATTGCATTATAATTGCCTAATCTTTTAAGTGTTGTTATGTGAATGCACATAACTCGAGGGAAGTGGGACAAAGTCCATTCAAACTGTAAGTCTATATTCTTCAAGAGGTGGAGTGTGGAAAATAGAACTCAGATGAATTCCAAAGATAAATAAAACCAGGCTCAAAACCTGGTACACAAAGTAGAACATCAAGCAGAGAACACTGCACATAGACCTCAAATGAAGTCATAAAACCTCTGAACACTCCAAAGCATTGTTTGCCAGGTGGTGGAGAAAGTCTGAAGTGACTTCTGAGAACCTCAATCATAACTGTAAGTGACTGCCAGCTATCACATAACAAGGACAGATGTGATAATACTGCATTATGCAATGGTAAATCACAAAGAAATAGAGGACAAGCATAAGCTCAGTCAGTTCTTGAACTAGACTGCTTCAGTAAACTTTCCTGCACAATGGTCACACAATAATGTAATTCTTTTTCGTTGTTATATTACTTTTTAACTGCTTGAAGACAGACTCTTCCTCATGAAATGTAGGCATGAATGAACAGGGTATTTATTCCCTTGATACAATAAGAAATTTCAAAACACATACATACTTCCTGAAATATGTATGTACCTCATCATTGCCCCTTTTTAATGTAAAAAGCAAGAGTGCCAATAAACACCTGAAAGTGGCTCAAGGAGCTCAGTTTATGCTTTCAGAGGCCACAGTCCAAGGCTTCCTGGTCATTCCAAAATGCTGCAGAATTTCTGAAGCTGTGATGAAAAGCTCTACAGAACCCTCGCAAAAGGAAAGCTTTGAGTCAGGTTTTGTGTGTGAGCTACTGACATCCAGTGGAGAGTTTAGTTACCTGCAGTGATCTCTTCCCCGATGGACAGAAAAACATTAACATTTGTATTAATTGAAACACATTAAAATTTTTCAAACGTATTTTTAAATATTAAAAAATATTGCGATAGAGAAATATACACAGTGTTTGTGCTCCCTAAACAAGAAATAAACCCCATACTTTGATATATTAATTATAAAAATGGTGTGTTCACCTGAAGTGAAAAATTACAGAATCACTGAATGGGTCACATTGGAAGGAACCACAGCGAGTCACCTTGTCTAAACTCCTTGCTCAAGCAGGGTCATCCTAGAGCACATTTTACAGGATTGGATCCGGAAGGTTTAATCAAAATAAAAGTAAGCAAAAAATATTTAGCTCTATTTGAAGAAATTGAACATTTCCTACACTACAGCTGTATTCTTTTCTATCTTGTTCAGACAAAGAATCACTACTCCTCTTTTTCCTGAAAATCTCAGTTCCTATAAAAATAGAGTTCAAAATCTGAGCTTATGATTCTCAACATCCACAAAACAATTCCTTGTAAACTCTTGCTACATTTCGGATTCACAGCCACAGGAGATCACCGTCTAACTCAAGCACAGCTTTTCTGGAATAGATCCCTCCTTTCAAGACCCAGTTGTTGAAAACCACTGTCCCTCAAAGTCCTTTGTTTATACACTCAAGGATGTTCTTTGAGAATACACTCAAGGATGTAAAACACCTCAATTCATTGTCCTTCTGTGCCTTTTGGAGATAGGTGGGATTTTTATTGGAGATCAAAGGATCTGCTAAGTTAGGAAACACTGTTGGTGAGGAAGTGACATTTAAAATCCCTTATTGCATCTGTTCCACTTTGTCTAGAATCGTGAGATTCATTAAACTAAAAAGAGGTGAAAAGACACACTACATTAAGAATATGGTATTTCAGTGGATATGGGAAAAGCATATGAGAGCATTCTGGGCTCTCATTTTTGGAAACTCATCTCAGTTATTACTTTTTCATAGGAAACAAGGCCAACCTCAAACTCCAGCAAGTTTGCCAACTAATTTCTGATAAACTGTCTTTTTATAGATTATCATTATTTCACAGTGCAACAAAACTACCTTCTACTGTGATAAGGTTGCCAGGTTAATATTACTTTCTCCCTTGTAGTATTTTTGTAAAAATGTAATATTAAGCTGACACCGTGTGCTGTCATGGAAAGACACATTAAGGTGGGCTGAAGATTTGAGTCACTGCCTTCACGATACACAGACCAGTAATAAATTGCCTGTCTCGTCTCACTCTCCAAACGATCCAGTTGAGCAGCTACCAGTTTTCTCTATGCATGTTTGAAAATGAAATAAACTAGCTCTTTCACAAGCAACCTAAATTCAGGTTCCCCAACTAAAAGCAAAGATATTCCACCAGTCTTAAACATGTGGCTCTCCTTCACTTATATATACAAATTTTAAGTAGGTGGAACAGCCTCTAAATTCATGATCTGATTATTTTAGTATGTCAGCAAGTAGGCCTGTATTTAATATTATTGCACTATCACATCATAAATCCAGACTCATGATGAAAAGAAGTCATGCTTCACTTACTGAGGGTTTCTCTTACGGTTTATGATACCTGCTTTAAAAAAAAAATCAAAGCAAACCAACAAACAACTTTGCTCTTAAACTTAAGTGTTTCTTAGGCAAGTTTACCTAGAGAAGATCACAGATAAATTTGAGTCTTTCTGAAATGTAGGAAATTGGAATATCTTTCTGACAAACACACATGCCCATGCAAGACAAGAAAGTCATCCAAGACAGCCAAAAATACTTCACTAAGGGCAAATCCTGTCTGACCCACCTGGTGGCCTTTTATGATGGAGTGACTGCAACAGTCAGGGGAAGACCAACAGATGTAATCTACACAGACTGTGTGACACAGTCCCACACATTGTCATCACTGAACTGGAGAGACATGAACTGCAGACTATTCTGTGGGTAAGAAACTGGCTGGATGGACACAAGCAGAGAATTGTAGTCAATTGCTTACACCCAAGTGGAGGCCAGTGACAAGTGGTGTCTCTCAGAGCCCTGTTTTTGGCATTGGTGCCCTTTAATGCCTTTATCAATAACACCTTTATAATAACTGGTGAGATCAATAAAGCCTTTGCAATAACTGGTGAGATCCAGTGCACCCTCAGCAAGTTTGCAGAAGACATAAAGCTGAGTGGTGCAGGTGGACACAAGGAAGGGGTGTCAGAGATGTTCAACATGGAGGAGGCTCCAAGGAGACCTGGTTGCAGCTTTTCAGTACTTAAAGAGTGCTTACAGAAAAGAGGGAGGGCGGATTTCTATGAGGACATGTAGTGATGGAAAAAAGGGGATCAGCTTTCAACTAAAAGAGGACAGGTTTAGATTAATTGTTAGGAGGAAAGTCTTCACTCACAAAATGGCGAGGCCCTGGTAGCCCAGAGAAGCTGTGGGTGCTGCACCCTGGCAGTGTTCAAGGCCAGGTAGGATTGGGTCTTGAGCCACCCAGTCTAGTGGGTGGAATCCCTCACCACGGCTTCTGGGTCAGAACTACATGATCTTCAACCCACATTTTTGCAATATATGGAAACCACATTTTTGTGTTTGTGAAAATTTATCTCATGTAACTGTTAGATTTACTTATTGTAGTTCCAGGAGTCAGGGAAGGTTTTAAATCTCAAAATTTTGAGATGCTCATCCTTCAAAAAAATACTGAAAAAATTTTTGAATTTGGAGATGTTTATACTTTCACATAGCAAAACTTTTAGAACACAAAAAATGCCATTATGCTTTTGAAACCAAGTATTATCCATCTTTTTTCCAACCTCACACACCAGATAGGCAAAATAGCAAACTAACTGGAGAAAGTTTGCCTTGGATGTACTAAATAAGGTACATTGTTTTCCAATACAAGAGACTTGTTGCTCAGCTGCTCTGAACTTTCTCACTTACTGTGAATGAAATTCATACACGTCACACTGTGCAACCAAAGGTTACTTGACAACAAGTAGCATCTCCATATGAAGTATTACAGCTCCAAGTGTGTGACACTAAAATTGTGCATTGATTTGTTGCAGAACAGTTATCAACATGGAAGTCAGGAACACAACATTTGAGTGGTCACGAGCAGGGCCATGTGTGAAAATTGCAACTCTCCTCAAACTGTAAGAGCAAGGCTGAACTTTTAAAAACTAGCCTGGAAGGACAACATCCTACATATATGAAATCGAAAAGGTCTGTTCTTTGACAATGGCTGACAGCCGCCACAGCCCACCTGGCAGTCATTTGGACAGACTCTCTTCACTCCTTCCCAAAAAGCACACGTTATCTACCAAACCACTCAAGATTTCTCCCTACAGCTGACACCAAGCAACACTGCACCAAGAGTTGCAGAACGGTCAGAACGGGAAAACAAACAAACCTGCATCTGTTTAGTTCGCAAATATAAAATAGTCTAGCTGCCAGTAGTTCTGCATGGAGCCATGAGTGGGTAAAGGAATGCCAAAGAGGCACGGGAAAAGTAAAGAAATGGATCCAACACTAACATTTCACTGCCATTTCAGCAGGAGTTTCACTTTCTCCCTGTTTAAGAGACTTGCCAGCTGTGTATGACATGCTCTCTTCCTCAAGTCCGTATCTCCACTCTTGTGAAGATTGTACACGTAATTAAAATTAGTTTCACAAATACTTCCTTAGCTCATAAACTTATTAGTGTTCTGCAATTTTGTACCCAAATGTTTTTCACATCAGTATAAGATCAGTCTTGCAGATCATCTTTCCTGTCTTAAATGACACCTATTTTAGGCAACTGTATGTCTCCACACAAAGATAAAACCTCTACTAAATATGGACAGTTTTCATTGTGTCCATATCCCTTCTCAAATTACCTTAATTCAATAAAAACAGGCTACTTGAAGCAAAACTAAAGCCTTCTTCATTTTCACCTAATTTTCAGTTATTTATTTTAAAAAAGCATTTAAAAAGGAACAAAACTGTGTGTAACATTATTAAGCTTCTTCCTTTCTGTTCTACAAAGAAGCATAAAATTACCAAATTTTCAACCACTTTTAAAAAAAATTATTTATCTAGAAAATTGAAAGAAATGCAAAGATCATTCTGAATTATTTATACAAATTAAACGAGAATTTGCCAAACTGGGAATTTTCATGAGAAAAAAAGAAGTGTCTGATTAAAAATGAATACAAATTAACTCAATTTAAGATGCAGTGAGTGGATAGTTTTATTTATAAAATGCCACTGGCACACAGTACACATAGGAAGTATGAAACTTGATTTATAAAGAAGAGAAGTGCTTCACAGAAGCATAGATTCCTGAGTTATTCTGAATAAAAGCTCTCATTTACTGTAATTCATAACACAGCTCCAATTGGCTTAAGCAGCAGAATAACTGATACTGATAAGCACAGAATAAAAGACAGAGTAAAAAAATACACAGGCAAATGGAAACTGGAAGATTGTGTCTCATCAATCCTAACAGTCTTGGTCATGGATGAAAACAATCTTACACTGAAGGGCACAAAGACTTGTTAAGACTGGGTTTCATAATTTCACAGCCAACTCAAATGTACTGTAGATACCTGCTTTCACCTCAATGTCCACAGCCACAATCACAAAGTCCTCTTGACATGGGACACAAAAATACTTCTGTTCCTGCACACCCATACAGAAGGACTGACTACCCAGACAGGCGTTATTACAACTGAAGAAAGAAAAATAGTGTTTGGTGCTTTCACTTCTTTTTCTCTTTTTCTGCTTTCCTTCTCTGCTGTAGCATCTTTAGTTCAGTCATTACATTCAAAGTTCTGTAAACCCAGGTGACCTGAAAAGCAAATAAATTATTAAATTCAACCAATCCATATACCTTTACTACTCATTTAAAGAAAGCACCTATGGCTATTCACAGCATTAATGAACATATACATACCACAATTATAATAGTATTCACCAGAAGTGGCGCTGAAAATACAAGTGAAATAAACATTCCTCTTGAATCAAAGTACTGGTATTTAGAAAAGAGCCTGAAAGAAATGAAAAGAAAATGAGAGACAAAGCTTTATTTAGTGTACTTCACACACTCAGCTTTCCCAGCAAGTCTTCTACAAGGACACTGTACACATCATCCCATATCTTGGAATCACCAAGCACAGGCCAGCTTTCTACTGCATTAAGTCATAAAAAAGAGACAGCTGATACATCTTCAATTACGAATATTAATATCAATCTTTCGCTTTTTTACAGTTTTACTGTGCAAAAGCTAAAAAACATGACTACGAGACTGCATCACAAATCATGCTGAAGCATCTGAAACGACTTTTTTAGGTATTTTGCTTACTTATATTAGAAAAGATAACAAAAATAATAAACGTGGCAAAGCTGCGATTAGATCACATGTGCCTGAAGGGAAACAAAATGACTACAACTAGATGCCAGCTTAAAGTGATGTTAAACACATAACTTTTAGTGCTATCAGGGAAAGATTAATTCAGTGTTCAAAATAACAAAATAAACCATCAGTTTAATTCTGGTATACAGGTTTACTAAAAGAGCAAATGTTAATGCTTGTTATACATATAAGTAAGTATACAAAGAAGCAGCTGTATTTTTGAGAAGTGATTCTTAACTTCAGCTATTAAACATGAATAGCAAAGAAAATCCAACAAAAAAACAAACAAAAAAACCACCAAGAAACCAACCAACCAACAAAAAACCCTCCAAAAATCAAAGTTCATTCTTTTCCCCATAACCATAGCACTCTGCTTTTCTCACAGTTCTTTGACCAGTTTTACAAGCATCTATATAAACAGATTTTAAGCCATATAAAAAATGCATGTTATTATTATTATTTCTTAGAAGTATGTGATAACTACATTGTACTGTATAGTTTTATTCAAAAAACGAAAGTGAAAACATTTACCTCCAATTCATGGCTGCTACTTCATTGATATATTCAGCGCAGTACACTAAGCCCACTATACAGTAAGAGAAAAATATTAGATTCGGTATTTCTCTAAAAATAAACTGCTCGTAATACATAATCTAATCCAAATCCACATGATCTTAAACCAAAGCTAGTAGGTGTTCTGGCAGTCAGAACTTCACTAGGCAAGGTCACTGTGGGCTCTGAGGTGATAAACTCCGAGATAACACAAGTTGTTACTGCAATGTACAAGCCAATCTCGCTCTTCCTCATGCCATTACCACACCTGTCAGCAGGGTATATGGAGAACTTACTTCAGAAACTAAATCTGACCGTATTCACTCAAATGCACCATTAGAACAAGGCAGAGTACAAAGCAGATGCTGGCTCTCAGTCGATTTCTTTTCTGCTGCTCCAGCACAGCAACACTTCATTGGGAAGCTGTGACACACACAGCAATGACCTTACTCATCCCATTTCCTCATTAAAGCCAGAGCTTTAAGTCACTACTTCATATATTTTTTGGAAATAAAATAAATACGTATTTACAGGTCGTAGCAGATTCTATAGATTACCATCGACAGCCGTGCACTGCTAGCAGAGAAACACGAAGCTGCAGGCACTGCTCTGGTGCCCGGCACTCACCCATGCACAGGAAGTGCCCGACCTGCAGCCGGCGGTGCTGCAGGGACGCGCACGTCAGGAGGAAGCAGAGCAGGTGGAAGGCGGCCAGCCCCAGCAGCCAGGGCTCGGACCAGTCCGTGCTCTGCGGGCAGAGGGAAAGCGCGTCAGGCAGCGGCGGCAGAAAAGGCATCACCGGGCGGCAACAGAGACCCAGCGAGGCCGGTCTCGGTCACAGACCCGCAGGCCCGGCAAGCAGCACGCCCCCAGCCAGGGCGCCCCCAGCCAGGGCATCCCCGGCCGACAGTCCCGCTCCCCCGGGCAGCCCCGCTCCCCCTCACCGCCGGCACGGCCGACAGTCCCGCTCCCCCGGGCAGCCCCGCTCCCCCTCACCGCCAGCACAGCCGTCAGCCCCGGCGGGCCGCGCACCGGCGGCTCCATGGCGGCGGTGGCAGCGCGGGTTCTCGCGAGACTCGGGCGGCCGCTTCCCCTGCGGGGCGGTGGCGGGAAAGGGGAGGCGGGGCCCCAGGCGGCTCCGCATTCCCCGAGGTGAATGGACCGCAGGTGGTGCTGTGGTTTGCAGGACGGGCCGAGGTGGCTTCGCACACCCCGGTGGCTCCTGCTCCTGAGGGTGGCCGACAGAAGCAGTTCTGGCTCTCCGGAGCGGGGAAGGAGCTCTGGTGGCGTTTTCAGCGTTTGACGTCGGGAGGCCACCAGTGTCGTCATCTGCTGTGTGGGGTCCCGCTGGACTCGGCGCTTTGGGTCGGTGGCCCCATCACCGGTTTTGGCTTTTGGTCTCCTCCTAGCAACACCCAAGGTTGGCTTTAGCGATGGAAGTGCAAGAAAAAAGTTTTAAGCCTAGCTGAGTGTGCTTTAAAAACACAGTTGAGCTCTCCAGGCAAGAGCTTAAGTCAAATGAAAAACACTCTTCTCTCCAAGTAGTTGCCACCTCGAGGGGCAGCGGGGCCCCCTCCTCGCCACTACAACAGAGCTCAGCTCAAGGACACATTTTTTTACTATGGAAGTTGAAAAAAACCTTTTATTTTACAATGGAGAAGGGAACAAGACGCAGGTTAAACATCAGACTTAAATCTCCATTTGCTTAAATGCATCTAGGTCTGGAAGAGCTTTCTACTCTTAAGACTCAGCACTTACAGAGCATTTCAAACTCAGATTCTTAACAAGCCAAATCTAATCAGAAGGATTGGATTTGTCGAACAATCAGTATTTTAATATATATCTCTACATTCTGCTTTCATTACATGATTTATTTTTTTCTGGCATTTTGGGTTATCAGATGTGAAGCTTTGGCTTTTTTTTTTTTTTCCAAAATGTTTTGTAGTGTGTGTATAAGTAAATATTGCAGATGCTGTTTAAATACAGTTTACCATATAGCCAGGTCATTGTTGTAATAACCGAGGTCCAGACTTTCTGAGAACGTCCACCTCATTTTATTAAAAATAAAAACAAACACCGAGAGTGGGAACCCAGGATAAGCCCGGGCCCCACTCGACAAGCCAGACAGAGAAATACTGTGCACTGCACAGTGCGCTTCTCCTGATCCGGAGTTCCGTGGAAGGACCTACGTGCTGGGCACCGGGGGTTTTAAAGTCTGGTGCTTCCTGGTTAGTGCACGTCTCAATCGTCGTTTGGTTGGTCCTTTTTCTGGCTGCTGGTCGGCCCATATTGGGGTGCAGTCTTGACCAATCATTCCGGAATATTCCGATCCCATAGGCCAGCTCATCCTCCAACCACAGTTCAAACCGCTGTCATCACCCCATGAGGCAATACTCCAGAAAATTCCCCTCACTCCACCAGCGAACCCCCCTAATGGCCACACATCCACAGCACGTAAAAATTCATTAACAATTCATACGTAACTTCACTATATGAACCAATAACTTATAACTTCATGCCCAAACGTCAACTCATTTATAACAACTCCCCCTCTAAAACTTTGATTTGGCTTAATTCTCTTCCTCCTTGGGGCGGTCGTTGCATTATTTTCTTATTTATTCTTTGACAAATCATGCAGTTCTGTGTTACAGTTTTAGCAATTTCAACTACTCCAGTACACACGTATGTTCTCATGAAATGATCATACAAAGCCTTAGCTCCCCAATGAGTTGAGGCATGTAGGTTTTCTAATATTTTTCTTGTCAATGCTTTATTTAGTATTTGTCTTTCATCGGCCATTTTCCATTCTCCCTTGCTATTTTTAATAGCACCATGTTTTTGTAATTTTTCTTGCTCTTTTTCACTAAATACTGGTATATCCTCATCTCCTTTGTCTCTATCATCTTTGTTTTTCACTTCTTTTAACTATAGGACCTTCTCTGTGTCTTCCATAACAGCCTTCTTGGCTATCTGGTCTGCTAGGTTATTCCCTTTTATTTCCTTTGAATTCCCTTTTTGGTGTCCTTTTACATGTACCACTGCTATTTCCAAGGGGTCTCTTAAAGCCTCCAGCACCACTTTAATTAGACCTTCATGGATCAATGGTTTTTCTTTTGAATTAATAAATCCTCTTTCAGTCCAAATTTTTCCAAATGTGTGTACAACTCCGTAAGCATATTTTGAGTTTGTATAAATAGTTCCTCTTTTGTAGTTTGGCCATTTAAATCCTTTTAATAGAGCATAGATCTCACAACATTGTGCAGACCAACTAGCAGGAAGTTTTCCTTTTTCTAGTACAGTCATATTTTGTCCGTCAACAGTTGCATACCCTGATACTGTTTTTCTATCTATGACCCTTGATGAGCCATCTATAAAGACAATCTCCCCTCCAGTTAATGGGTGTTCCAAAAGGTCTTCCCTAACTTTTGTTTGTAAATCTATGGTTTCCAGACACCAGTGTTCTAATGCCTCTTCTGGTTCACCATGTAAGAATTGTGCTGGATTTTTGGCTCTTGTAGTGGCCAAATTCAAATTTTCACTGTTATTCAAAATCAGTTCATATTTTAAGAGTCTACTGTCTGAGATCCATTGGCTGGCTCTTTTATTCATTATGCTTTTAAGGTCACGTGGAGTGTACACTTTGATTTTGTTTCCAAAGGTCAACTTGTAACCTTCTTCTGCTAAGGTTACTGGGGCTGCTACTGCCTGGAGACAAGTTGGCCATCCCCTAATGACTGCATCTAATAGTTTGGACACATTGATTATAGGTTTCCCATCTCCACACTGCTCCTGTACAATAACTCCATAAGCTACTCCTTTTTCAACATTAACAGTTCAAATAACCAATCCAAGTCAGGTTAACATAATACTGGAGCAGTTGTTAATTTTTCTTTCAGTTCAGTCAGTTTTCTTTCATCTTTTTCATCCCAATCTACGGGTTTATCTTTCATTAACCTGTCATATAAAAATTAAACTAATTTCATATGATCATCTAACCATAATTTACAGTAGCCAATTAACCCTAATAATTTCCTTGCATCTATTTTGGTTTTTGGTGCTAGCAATGATAATATCCTTTGCACTCTATTTGGGTCTAACTTTTTGTATGCTTTTCCAATTAGATGTCCTAAATATCTCACTTCTGGTTCCACAGATTGTAATTTCTTATTGGATGCCTTTAGGCCCTTATCCCCTAAGAAGTTCAGTAATTTGACTGTGGTCTTTTGGACATCTTCTAATTCTCCTGAGACTAATAAATCATCCACACATTGCACAACCTGTGTTTCTCCACTTGGTGCAAATTGCTTTATTAGGTCTTCTAAGGCTTGGCTAAATAAATTAAGTGATTCTGTAAACCCTTGTGGTAATCTGGTCCATTGTAATTGTTGCTTTTTCCCAGTGTCTTTATCTTGCCATTTAAAGGCAAACTACTCTCTACTTTTCCAAAGGGCAGGACCAGAAAGCATCCTTCAAATTAATAACACTGAACGATGCATGCTTTGATGATACTTTGCTCAACAGATTATATGGGTTGGCTACCACTGGATAGCAAGTGGTAGTTTATGTACTTCTCTCAAGTCTTGTACCAGTCTATACATACCATTTGGGTTTTTTTACTGGCAATATTGGGGTTTGTGTGGAGACATACATGGTTTAAAAATTCCATCGTCAATTAAACTTTTAATTACTGTTGTTAACCCGTGTTTTCCCTCTGCAGAAATAGGGTATTCCTGACCCTTATTGGTGGTATATCGGGTTTCATTGTAATTCTTATGGGAGGAATATTCAACAATTAATGGCTTCCCTCTTCTGCCCACACTCTTGGATCTATACTTTTTTCATCTTCCTCTTTGAACATCATTATTTTAGCCACTATACACCCTCCTTCTGGCACCACACCTATATTCAATTGCGCTTGTAAATCTTGGCCTAAAATATTGCTGTCTAGCCCTGGCATGTGCAACAGGTCTGCATACCTTTCTCTAAAGTTCCCTTTTACTTGCACCCTTTCTATAATGGATACTTCAAAGGGATTATGCTCAGCACCTTTTACTTTACATTTACAATCACTCAATTTACACCCTTCCAGTATTTCTTTGAAACTTGGTCTACTAAAAACTCATAAACTTTGCTCTGAGGGCCAACATCTAAGTTTACCAGGGGCTCATTCGGACGTTCAGTTTTATCCCTCAGAGCGTAGAGCCCCTGACACCCCTGATCACCTGGTCTGGTGTCTTGTCCTCTGTTCGTGACGCTGCAGTAGGAGGAGCGCGCACCAACACGCTGTGCTGCCACCGGCAATGCCGCTCTGCCGGCGCTGCACCGCTACGCTGCTGCTGCGGCTGGTGGTGCGGGTGCTTCGTGCTGCTCGCACTGCTTGCCACCGCACTGAAAGCGCACTGCTAGCCCTGCTCCTGGCACCGAACTGCTGCGCCTGCTACGTGCGCACTGCCCCGAAGCTCTCACTGTGCCCCTGTTCCCCCTGCAGGAACCCACCCCCTCTGAGACTGGGGGCTACCCCGGTGTCCCCACTAACACTCAGAAGGGGTACTCACCCGCCTCTTCGTCTGGCTGCAAGGAAAGTCCTTTGTCCGGGGCTGACCCGCCTTTGGGCTAAAGACAGGCTACTGGTCCTGTTTTCATAAGCATTGCTGCACAAAAAGCAGCATTTTGCCTCCAAGGTACTTACCTTGGCAGTCCAAGGGCTCGTATAATCCACACGTGGATATCAGCTGTTGTGTGGGTCTCTGACCTCGCAGGAGCCCCACGTTGGGCACCAGTTGTTGGTTTTCCCTTCTCACTGGATCCTCTAGGCTAGCTCTGGACCACAGGGGATGGAGAAATGTCGACAAAGACAAAAGGCCAAAGGAGGTTCTTTCTCCCATTGGAAATGGTCCCACTGCTTATTGTAGCTTCCAGGTGGGAGAAGGAGAAAAAGAGAGCGAACAGAAAATAGTGGGAGGTTTTAAACGTGGGGAAAGGGGAGGGTAGGAACAGGACCCCGACCAATGGGGTATAACCAAGGGGGAGGGGTGAGGGGAAGATGAGATGATCACCATGGCTTGGGGGAGCACAGAACAAACCATTTAGTGCAATAGAACATTTACGAACCAAACTACTTTAGTGGAATACAACATACTGTGGCTACAACATGCTGAATTACAAATTCATGTAGCTTTTACTGTGCAGCCACTGTAGCGTCAGTGGAAACTTTCCTATTGGGAAAAAGGAGTTATTTCTTTAAGATTGATTAAGATAAAGTCAATAATTCTGTTTGTCAGTAGATGGTAGCAGATACATAAGTATCTTTTATGTGGTATATGTTGTCTATCGTTTATTTTTAGTGTAGAATGAAATGTGAACAAGATACTGAAAAGGCAATGAACAGATACATTGCTCATTTATAGGGAAAAACTTGCATGTTTGTCCTTTTTTAGCTTCTTTGCAGAGTCAGTATGCTACAATTAGATCCTAATTTTATGAGAATACTCTAACCATAAGTGTGTTGTACCAATAACAATAATAATAAGCTAGAAATGTTTCTGTTCTTGTTATTGTAAGAAACTTAAGTAGTTTCTAAAACTTACTCTCAGTTTTCTGTTGCAAGATTCAAACTCCTATGTCATTTGCTTCTACTGCGTGACAGTATTATCTAAGTGATTTGGATGAAAGAGTAAAAAAACCTGATTGGTAAAGGAATTTTTTCCCTTTTTACAGCAGAAAAAATTCATTTTCTTAACATAAGAGAGGATCTAAAATCAGACATTTATCTTATGTAGCTGAAAAAAACAAGCTGGCTAGTAAAAGCCTATGTATAATATGGTATCCTGCGACTCCTGCCAAGACCACCACCTTCCCAAGAGTGTCTCCTCCACGAGAAGGGATGCATGGCTCAGGGTGCACCAGATGCTCATGCTGTGTGATAACATCCGAGGGTCAGTGAATAAATAACAGGAGGGGGTCTTTGTGCGGTATTCCTTTGGGGCTTTATTGACCACGCACAGAAGGCAACCAGGGACAAAGAACCCAGAACAAAGGAGGGCACAGGTATATAAACCAGGTCGCAAAGGGTGGAGCAACAGAGCTGAGGGCCAATGGGCTGAGGAAACAAGGGCAGAGTGGAGGTGAGTTAAGCTGCTGCTGATCCTAGCCTGGATATTAGGATTGGTAGCTTCACAGAACTCAGCGACTTATGCAGAAGGAAAAGCTGACCTGATTGTTCAAGAACTGAAAAGTTTTAGTAATGTAAAACAACAAACTGCAAGCTGAACAGATCATAGTAAACGAACTGGGAAAGGTGATACAGGGAGGTTAATTCCATGCACAAGGGTGATGGCAAAAAGCAAGGGCCAGGGCAAAACAGGGGTATTTAAAAACTTGGAGGAGGGGAGAAGTTAGGGCAGAGTTTGGGGAGGGGATCCAATAAGGAAGGATGATTAGGAATATTAAAACTTTTGCACCAAGAAAGAACCAATGACAACAAGGAGAACAGGGAACTTTCTGTCAATGATTAACATACTGAACAGGAGGATTCTGGAGGTGATTTTTTACTCACCCTTGTTGCAATGGCTTTTAAGCCTTGGTCATCTACTCTTTTATTTGAGTTTACCCCAACAGATGGGACTAAGGGTTAACAACCAACTGGGATCCAGGGGAGGAGTGGCTAGGAATGGAGGCAAATAGGGAAGTCAGAAGCAGGGAACATTCTATAACTAGGGAGGAGAATAGGGGTGACATAACTGGGTGATTAGAACCGCAGCCAACTGTGGGAGCACATCTCTATAACCTTTAGAGGATTGCTTCCTTCCAAGCCATCTGGACCATGGCATCCTTCATTGACTCCTGGGATGCAACAGTATCCCAAATTTTAATGCTAAATTATGTTCCTATTCATAGCCCTTACACACATATTTATTAGCACATCATGTTTTGCAGTACAATAAACCACACAGAAGTGCTTGTTTTACTTCCTGCTGAGGGAAATGAGATGGAGGGGCCAGGGAGGATTGACAGGGGCTTGGGAGGGGATTAGGGAAACTGGCAGGGAAAGCTCTGGAAGAATAGGTGGGGTTTAGGGTATTGGACAGGGGTAACCACGGGAAAGGGTGAAACCATTATACATTGAAACAGGGGTAACAGTCAAGAGAAAAACCATTACAAACAGGGGGTACAACAACTCATACAACATATAACTAAAACTCTAGCCACAACAATTCACGATTGTTCTCAATAAATGTCTTAAATTTGCATTTGCTTCCCAATGCAAGAGAAGTGAGTCTAAGTCTGGTTACTCACTTTTAATGTGGGGGTCCTGGAGCCTGCCTGAGAAGCAGAAATCTCCATGCCCTGGAGAGAAAGACCCTAAGTTGTGAGAGGGACATTAAGGGCATGGAGAAGAACGACCTCTCCCCACAGTTCTTTGCAATTTTATATTAAGGTACCCCAGTTCAGCTTCCCTGGTTGGTCTGTTGGTCTCTCCACCCCTTTTTCCCTTCTAAGTATGTTCCCTAGAATGTTTTCCCTTCCTGTTTACCCATTGGCCTCATTTTGCCAGTGTCCTGAATCATGGTTTTAAAGAGTTAAGATTTTTGCTAAAGTGTAGAAGCAATTTCCATGACAAAGATGTAAGTTAGGCAGGGGAATGGTAGGTTAATGATTACTAGATGCTTAATCTAGAGCTAATTATTATAATTGTTTGCTGTTATGAGGTTGTGTATAGAAGAATGTAGAATAAGTGAACCGTTATAAGAACAGACCGAAACCAGTAAGAACAATGGCCAGCACCTGGACTGTATACGAAGCATGGGGCCTTGAGGGTCGCCGAGACCTGATGAAGACTCTCCTGACTTCATCCTTTGAGACCACTGACCCAATTCAAGAAAAGCGTGAAGGACTAATAGCCTCATTTTAATATCGAATGGAGATGGGAGGTGCTGGAGTTATGCATGTATATTGGATGTAAGATCTTGAGAAATAAATAGAGGGCAAAGAACTTTGTTCAGGGCTGTCATGCCTTTCAGAGATGACTCCTGTGCAGCCTGCTGGTGAATAACCATACCACTTTCTAACTTTAATTAGTTAGAAGGTCTTTGTCCATGTTCATATCAGTTTTTTAACGATTCAGTCCCAGCCTCTTTTACCCTTTTGGTTGCCACCCTTTGCTCTGCCTTTGTACAGCCCATTGGCCCTGATGCTCTGCTCCGCCCCCCCTGTTCCCAATATTTAAACCTGGATCCTCCACTGTTCCATGTCTTTGTCCCTGGACCCTTTGCCTGTGCTTGGAATAAACCTGCCTGTGGGACACATATTGAGAAAGTAAGAAAATTACAGCCTGAATAATATTCCAGCTGGAGCTTTTCAGCTCTGTTCCCAGCCAATAAGCTGGTCCAGCTCAAGGCTAGGGAGAATTTCTCCCAGGGTGATAATTTGGTCAAAATAAAAGGGAATTATTAACAAAGATAGAACACCTGTTGTGGTGTGTGACCAGGCCCTGGGAATGAAGTGTCTTCTCTCTGAACCAATCACCTTTTCTCTACTCTTGGAATTGCAAATCATGCTATAAAACCAAGTGTATTTCTGAATAAACTTGTCTCTTCCTGTCATGAAAGGTGACTATGTAGCTGTGCATCTTATTTCCGCTGCACTTAAAGGGTTAAAACCCCATTCCACGGCTACACCTGCTCTGCAGTTTATAAAGACGAAAAAAAGACCCTTCCTGTCTCTTCCTCGTTTGTTGCAAGAGTTGTCTGCAGTGTGTGGTTTCTTCCCCTGTGAGTGAGCCACTGAAGTGGCTTTTTCCAACTGGACACACTTTCAGAGGATTGCAGCAACTCACCATTGCACTGCCCACTGCACCACTCTAATACACATTTCACTAAAATCCTTCACTTTCCATGTCCTTGCCATTATAAAATAATTATTTTTGAGTGGTTGCATTAATTTTTTTTCGCAGCTGCTGTCTCTTTATCTTTTTATAGTGCCAACTTTTGTTGGTTGTGATGTGCTTGGAAAATAAGAATCATGGTGTTGTAAAGACTTCTTTAGAAATAGAATCTAAAACTGACTGGATTGTTTTACGTATGTAATTTGTGAGTTTCAGTTTTAGGTTATGGATGCCACTTCATCTAAGCTTGAGGTTATCCCTGCTGTTGAGAATGAGTTTGACTGGATGACCTCCAGAGGTCTGACCTATATTGCTCTATACTTTAGATTTCCCAGGGATATGGACTGGGACCAGCTGGCTGGGAAGCAGCACTGCTGAGCACAGCCTGGGAAGCCTGGAGGGGTGCAAAAAGCTGAACATAAACCAACAGTGTGACCTGGCAGCAAATACTGTCAGCAGTTTCTAAGGCTGTATTAGCAGGAGATTAAAGGATTCAGTATTCATCAAAATACATCTGCATCTACCTTTGGATACTTCATATATAAGGACAATAGAGCTAAATGGTGAAAATTCATCCGAGAGTTGTCAAAATACTCAGGGAGTTGAATAATTTGTCCTGGGGCAGGGGCTGAGGGAGCTGGGCTTGTCTGGTGTGTCAAGAGGTGTCTCCATGGGAAATGTAGTAGCAGCCTGACAGTGCTTAGGAGGAGCTTGTAAAAAAGATGGAGCCAGGCACTCGTGGTGGTGTGGTGTGAGAATGAGGGACAATGCAGCTAAAAGTGAAGCTAGAAGTTAGGTCTGGATTAATAAAAAAAAAAAAAAAAAAAAAAGAGACTTTTCCTCATGAGGACAGTCAAACAGTGGAAAAGGTACCCAGAGAGGTGACATGCCTCTTTTTTAGAGATTTTCAGGACCTAGTTTGTTGTGGTTCAACAGGACAAAGGCATTTGCCTAAAGCCAAGGGAGAAATCACCTTAGTTATCGTGATAAAAATCCACTCTCATTGCCCTCTGGAAGTCCTCATGTTAACATTACGAGAAAGTTCTTTGTTTCCTCAGTTGTCATTGGTTCCTCTTTGGTGCAGTAATTTTAATATTCCTAAACCCAGTTTAGGATTGGAACCCTTCCCTCAGACTCTGCCCCTAACCTACCTTATATAAGTTACTGTTTCACCCGAGCCCTCGCCCTCTCTGGTGCATCTCTGATCTCTGAAATAGCCTTCTGTGACATTTGTTGTTTTGCACATTAGGGCCTATTTTATTTTCGGATCTCCGAATTGTGCCCATCTCTCTTTTTATTCGCTGCCCTCAGAGTTTTGCTGTCTGTTCTGAGGTAACACCCGGCCATACAATCCAGGCCCAGCATGTTACAGAAGAGTTGAGAAGCAATCAGTTAATCCTCCTCCAGCTTTTTTTTGCAGTTTACAGATTCATAGGTTATTCTACAGTCTCATTCCCTCATAATTCCCTCATAATTGGTGAAAAATATCTCTAGCTGTGTTCCTGACTGGATGGGGTGTTGCTGTGGTGATGATGTTTTGAATTGTTCACACACCACTCATCAATATGTGACATATGTACAAGGTTGTCTCCCGTAATAGCACACCAGTGCTGGCAAGTCCACTGTTGGGAAGATTGTAATAGAGGTTTAAGGTACTACTCTGTACATGGATTTTATATGACACTTCTGTGTCAGAGATTCAGAATCTCTAAATCATAGATTTAAATCAGAGATTTTGAGTTATGAGGATTTCCCAGTTTTGTAGGCGTCTCTGGTAGAGACACAGATTTGCAGCTCCCCTATGAGCTGAGCTGTCATCCTTGTACAGGGAATTAACCTGTAGATGGAAGCTCTGAGGCACTGAAAAAAGAAATGTATGAGAGATAAATCAGCAAAAACATTTAGGAGGCTAGCACACAGCATATCTGGAAAGCCTGTGAGAAAAGTCAGGTTGCACAAATTCCAGGTCAATGATGAATGCAAGAAGGAGACTACATAGAATATTTTGGGCAAAGAGTAATTTTTAGAGATACAGACAGAAGAATTGCAGACCTAACTCTTGAATTCTTAGTTGCAGGCCTGTTGTTTGCAATTCGAGGATTGCGTGATATTTGGACAGTGAAACACATAAAACTGTATCTGTTTGTAAAATTGCCATTGGCCAAGAAGCACTGTCATGGGAGTAGTTGTACATACAGCATGTTGAAGACCTGTACAGTGCAAAAGGTAACCAGTTTCAATTTGAACGTTGTGGGCTTTTAGATTGGAAAACTCATGTTCTGTTCCATTCTGTTCTATTGAAATAAAGGAATTCAGCAAGAAGTATGTGTCTGTCCAGTAATTATATCCTGTACTTCCTTTCTGGAAAAGTATTCTACAACTGGAGATCCTCTCCTTCAACTACATCCTCTGATTTTTATGTTCTGCGTCCAGTTTTCCCATGCCCTGGTAGTACTGTGAGAAAGTAAGCTAGTAGCTATTTGTTTAAAAAGAAAAGAAAAAAAATTATCCCCTGCAGTGCCTTTTTCTGGCATATTGGAAAATATAAAATGAGAAAGAAAAAGCACAGAAGAGGAAAGACAGTGACAAAATATGGTAACACCTGGGACACCACTAAAAATCTATTCTAGAGCTTGAATTTTCAGTTAAAGGTCAGTGCTTCTCTGTGTGCTTGACCCCCAGACACAGCAAAATGAGGAATGGCAACATCCACCCTTTTGCAGTGCACATTGTAGCATCCTTTCCTTGTTACTGCTGTTTTCTCTGGTTTCCAATTAACTTTACCTTTCTCAACAGTCCGTGGTTTCAAAACAGGCTTTCCCATTATGTTGCCAGATGCTGTATTTACATGAGAATGGGTAACACACATTCACAGAGGGGCAGGGAGGGAAACTGTTTCACTGCTGTCCTAATGAAAACGAATAAACATATGATCATATGGTAGTAGTTCCTCTGCCTTCCTTGCTCCTTATACCTTATCCCCGACAGAGTCAAACTACTGCATGGCTTCACTGTGTCATTAGCTGTTGCTAGGAGAAAGATGCAGGCGGAGATCTTTTCCGTAAAGATTAAGTCTAGGCTTTCACCACTAGCAGTAGATAGGCAATCTTCCAGATGCCATGAACCACTGGAATTAACTGTCTCTCACCAGTACAATATTGAGTCAAGGTCAGGGCTCTAGCAGTATCAAATCTCATTGGCTTAAAAAATGCCCATGTGGAGACTCCAGGGTATTGGGATGTTTTCACTATGGAGAGTGGTTAATCTCCCTTTTCCAGCACATTTGAATATCTCTCAAGAGGGTCCTCTGGTCTCTTCCAGGCTTCAGAGACTTCGTGTGGAGTAGTGCAGTAGCCTTGTTTTTCTTCTCACAGACAAAATTCTTCAGTTCCCTGTAACAGAGATGGATATTTCTGGGATTAGCAGACTTAGCTTTTATCCGTATTCTTCAAATGTTGCATTCATTTTAATTTTAAATTCATGCAACATTGACTTGGTAGGGTTGGACTCTGCAGGGATGGCCTTGTGACCTTTGCAGACTGCTGTCAGATCATTCAACCTTACAGTGAAATTTTTGGTGTTTTCGTTGACTGAACTCACCAGAATTGGGGTGGTGACCCTCCAATAGCTGCCTTCGTTTTTGTTCTTCTGAACTGAGAATATAATTGTGTTATAAGAGCACTTGCATCGATGGGTTAAATACTGTCTTAGAGTTGTTCTCTTTAGAAATAGGAAGGCCATGTATACTTCTTTTAAATTTTTTTGGAAGCTCCTTAAGCTTGTGACTGGTCTCCTATTACTTTCCTGATCATTTTGGATTTCCTTCAACTATAGAGGAAGGACAAGGTATATAAATATTTCCAGATCTGTTGCTTGCAAATAGCAGGAGGATTTCAGAGTTGCTGAATTCTTGCTTTAAAAGCTGTACTTTGTGTCCCCAGTAACCCTGATACTCTGGATTGCATCTCAGTGTGAGGTTTTCTGCTTAGTTCAGGAGAGAAACCACAGTGTGTGCACAGGCTGTGTGCCCACAGTGTGCTCCTTGTAACTCTAGGCATGGATACTCAGCACATTCATACCTAGGAGAAGTGATGCTGCTCAGTAAACGATTAATGTAGATTCAAGTTAAGTATGTTCAAGTTAAGTATGTTATCCTTAGTTAATTAACTCAGAAGTTCACCCTCACTGGAGAAAAAAAAAAGTCTTCTAGAGGAATCTAAAGAAAAAGGCCTAAGGCAGAAGGTTGAAAATATCTGTGAGACTTTCTTTCCATGGAAACATTCAGATAGCTATTTGATTTAGCTTGTTTCTGTTTAAATTGAGGGAATTAAATACTTGTCTGTGTGTTTGACAGTTTATTTTATCTGATCTGTTTGTGATGGGTTGACCATATAAAGGGAGAATCCGAATAGTAGTTTTAGTATCTATTAACTACTAATCTGCTGGTTTGTTTTTTTTTTCCTCCAGATATCAGAGCATTTTTAAAGGTTACTTCTACTTTTGGTGGGTTTTATTTAGTGCTGTAACAAGGCTAAGGTTGTTACAGTAAAATCTTCCTTCTTTGGACAGAGGACTTTTATGGACTAACTGGTACAACGTTTTTGTTTGTCAGTACTAGATTCCTAGGGAAGAATATAAAAACAAGACAATCAGATAGTGATACTTGCCCAGTAAGTTCTCTCTGTACCTTGCATGTCTTTGCTTTGGAATACTGAGAGCTGGAAGAAATTCTCTGTGACTGAGATTTGAACTGAAGTTGCTAAAGGCTCAGTGCAAAACATTAACCAATTCCTGGTGAACACCGAAAACAGGTTTAAAGAGTGTTGGTTTCCAAATACACGGTCAATAAGCCCGATATCGCCCAGCTGGCTGTGAGTCCGGAGGTACTAAAGTGCTCATGGAAGATGAGGAGCAGAAACCGGCATCCAGCGCCTGTTAAAAATCCTGTTAAAAAGCAGCGGCAGGTGGCACTCCGGCTTTGCTTTTCCTCAGGACATCGCTGTTTCCCCAGCGCTGGAGCAGTATTCACAAAACGTTCAGATGAAGGAAGTTTTCTTCTACAGATCCTCATCATAATAAAAAGCTCAGCACACCTCTTAAGTGTATGGAACACTGCCTATGCTTCCCACAGGCATTAGTAATTGCTCTTTTAGCCCCTGCTGGTGAATTTTTTTTTTGTGGGTACAAAGACGCTGCAGACTTCTATAGGACCTTACTTGTTAGGGAAAAATGCAGACAGGGTCTTTTACCTTAAAGGTTAGGAAAGCAAAAAAAGTCACCTCTAAGACTTAAAAACTGTGTTGGGTATCTCTGTGGAAACACTGAAAACTGCTTTGTTTTTCTGAGCGTCTGCTATGAGCCAACAGCTACTGCAAGTGTGTCTGTCCCATGCACAGTCTATTTATTGTGCTGTGTAAAGAAACAGTATCTGCTTTGGTTCATTTGTGCTGTGTCCTACCCGCTGTTCCTACTACCAGTATGAAAAGGAATGTAAAAGGTATGTATTTGGAAGACGGGAGGGCTGGTGAATAGGAGGGCAGTAGCCAAGTGACTCCAAGCTTTCTAGCCATGCCATACATACAAATCTAATCACTCACTGCTTATCTATTAGTGCCCTATGGAATGCTTTATGAAGTGGAATTTCTTTGTAGTGTACTTAATCACTGCTGCCTTCTAAGAACATTGATTAACCTAAGAACAATTTGAGATTTATGGGGACAAAGAAGTTCTGATCAGAGTTCTGATTGCTTGTGAATTCTGCCATGTTCCCTGGTGCAACTTAAAATGTAGACCCCAGTGTCCTTGGTTTCTTTGTTGAGGCTGGCTCTGGAACTTCAACCAGCTTCACACAACTGGAGAATCTCCATGGGGTGATGTGATGAACAGTAGAATCCTGGCATAAAATTTAGTTTCACAAAGGAGGGAAGACCTGACTTTATTTCCAAGAAAAATGATTGCATTTTTAGGTAACCAGTAAATCCTTCTTTAGTTTCCTGGTTTTGAATATATAATGCTCAAGTCTTTGGCTAAACCAGGTTTTGGCCATCACCATCTATTAGGTGAAAACAGATTACTACACAGAGGTACTGTTGGGCTGCATTCACAAGAATCCAAGTTCCTTGTATTCTCTAAACACTTATGATGATGGTGTAGGAAGAACCTGCCTTAAGAATGAATGGAATAATTCCTGTCTTTTGGAGAAGGAAAGTTTTGGTAGAGAATGGGTTAGCATGCTGTGCACAATGGAATAAGAATTGGGGTTTACTCTGGAGATGGATATGTGCCTCTCTGGCTTATTGAGATGCATCTGAAGATTATGGAAAATCCTGTATTAAACCAGTCATGTTGAATTCTTGTATATATTGTCAGTGGGATTAGTGCTGAAGTGCAGCCTAACCTTTCTGTATGCCCATTTCCCTATTCAGAGAATGTTCTGGTAGAAAGAAAAGTTCACTGCCGAAATGTAGGCAATATGGAGACATGGAAAAATAAATATCCTAGAACTTAAGTGCACCTGAAAAATGGGACCTGAAACCTGTATTATATAAAATTTCTGTTTTTTTTTTTTTCTTTTTTTAATGTGATAGCTAAATGTTTGTTTTGTAAATTGCAGAAGTGTTTTTGATTTCTCGGTATTGGTTTCCTGGAAAAGAGACTGCTGTTAATAACTTCTGGTTTGAAGAGTCTTCTATTATGAACAGTGAAAATCCGTGTTAATTGCAAGTACAAAAGGCATAAAGAAAGTGCCTGGGTATAGACATTTAAAAATGGACTTCTAATTAATGCTTCTTTAGGACTCCTAATTAATGCTTCTATGGAAAAAAATAGATAAATAAAAAAACATTTCATGGAACATACCTGAATGTTACTGATTGAATAAGCAGGTAATAAAAGAACAATGGGGTTTTCAAGTCTTCACATTTTCTTGGGAAACTATGAATAGTTTGGCATTGGTGTACAAAGAAAACCCATAGTAAATTGAAAAAAAGTAGTAAGATAGACTGCAGTTCCATTGTATTGACATTAACTGCAAGCAATCTTAGTGATAACTTGTATATTGTAATTAATGGATTCACAATGTAATGATTAATGGAAGATGCAAGACTGAAACAATTTTAGTAATTAAAGTGTTTAAAAGCAGATGGAGTTAAGATATTTGCTACATGTATGGAGTATGTATGTATGTCCTAGGGTGATGTTAAATGAAATAACATCTGATAGGTAATATTAAACGAAAACTCGATATCAAAGGAAAATTTTAGGCATGGGATAGGAAATTGAATTGCAATGTCGGAAAATAAGAACTGTTGACTTACTGTATTGATTCTTTTAAATATGTGTGTGTATTGGTTTGAAAGTAAAACCAGTGCGAGACTCCAAGTCAGTAATACAATTTAATAGAAGAAAAGAGAAAAAAATAAAATACATGCAATAATATAAAAGAAACAACCACCAACACAGTCAGAAATACAACCTGACACCCTGTCAGTCCGGGTGTTGGTAGCAGTCCGTATAAATGGTGGCTGCAGTCCTCCTGGATGACAGATGTGGTTCCGTTGAAGCAGTGCTGTAGAAGGTGCAGTTTTCCTCCGAAGATCCAGCGATGATGTGGAAATGATCCAACTTTCCTCTGGGATCCAGTAGAAAGGTCTGCCCTCGTGTCCCAAACCCCAGTTTTTTATCTAGGTAGGAAAGGCTTGGCTCTTGCCCCTGGCTGGGGCATCTCCCAATGGGATGATGTAATCTTATCAGTCACACAATAGGACTTAATGGCCCATTAACGGAATATATCTCCTGGAGGAAGGATGGGTTGTGAATAGATAACGATGATCATCCCCTGATCTTATCAGATGGCACATCAGCAGAGGATATCTCCCACAGAGATAAGGATCACCACCCCTCCCACATTTGAACAGATGGTGATAGAATACACAAATGTTGCATTGTATCCCAGGACAGTGTGTGTGCATGAAAGTTGGTGCACTTGGGGTTCTCTGCTAACAAGAAAGTTTGAGAGAAATGTGTTAATTACAGAAAATACTTTTTTCTTACAAATGTTTGCTGCAAGTAAGAACTATTAATTTAGGCTGTACTAATAAGAGTTTTGACTACAGCAGCTGAAGGGGGCTACCCTACAGGACTTTGTCCCTTGAAGGACTACCAAAACCTTTGCAGGCAATTCACTTTTATGGGAACCATGTGCAAGACCTAGTCAGCTTTCTGATTTTATTTTTTCTCTTCGGGTGCTCTCTTTAAGAAGATTTTTTGGGGCATAAACCTAAAGAGGAAGATTCCTGTGTAGGGCATTTGTTAAGTAAACGCTTGTAATGTACCTTGTAATGTACCTTTTCCAGATAGATGAGTAAGCAGCACATCCAGCTAATGTTCCTACCCAATCAGAGTGCTGGAGGTTTCCAGTTTTGCATAGTTTTCTCTGTATTTGAAAATAAAAAATTTGTTTTACCTTGCTTAGTCACCCATCTTCAACATGCATTTCTAAATACTGGAAAATCACAAGTATGATTAAGGATTTTAAAGATGGCACTGTTCCCTCACATGATTTTTTAAAATTTCTGTTGAATGCTATCAATGTGACATCTCCATCTCTGGGTATTTTCAAAACGTGAGTGGACAAGGCTCTGAGCAACATGACCTAACGCTGAATTTGCCCTGCTGAGAATGTGAGGTTTGATTGGATGGCCTCCATGGTCCCTTCTTTTGTAAATTTTTGTATTACTGTGAAGATTCCGTTCCAACTGTTAAAATACTTATATAGGACAAGGTAAGTCAATTGGATTCTGACATAAACTCTTGGCATAAGGCATATATAATTTTTTTTCCATAAGCTAATACTTTAAGAATTTTTATCCTTGATTTTTTTTAATAAGAGTCCTTTCTGCAGTTATATGTTTTCCTTCTCCTTTATGATGAATAGCGTTTCTTGAATAAGATTTTTTTAAAGAAAATACTTTTACAGCTAAGTCAATACCCATGAATCTGCCTTTGTTAGTCATGAAATATTCAATTTCCTTTCCATGCCTATCTTAATTATTTTCCACTTTTATATATATATACACATATATGTATATAAGAGGGCACTTATGCAGGGAGAGGGTTCAATATTTGTTTTTTGTGATTCATTTGGAAATACCACAAATTTCATACGAAGGGGCTGTACCCAAAGAAGCCGTTTAGGAGTTAGTGTTTGAGAAGGGGTGGGAGACTTTGGTGAGGACACCAGGCAGATTGAGGGCCTTCTAGGATCAGACACCAGAGGAGAAGGAGCTGCCACGGTGACAGCCATGAGTCAGCTTCTTCAGCCTCACCAAGGAGCCTTTAAACAGATGTGTGTGCTCAGCTTAGAGAAAATGCAGTTTCTGATAATCCTGCTGATATGTGCCGTGATAGTTATGCCCCCTGGCTCACTTCAGCAGTTGATCAGACACATGAGGTGTTGGCAGTGACAGTCCAGTGTATATCAGTTCCTCAAAACACTGGCAGACTCTGAGCTTGAGTAGAGCCTAGACCCAGGTCAAGACATTCCCAGTCCTTCAGAGCCCAGACTGAGAATTGTTGGCATCATTTTAGAAACTGGGAGGTTTTTATAATAGATAACATATTAACTTGGAAATTACTCTGGCAGTTCTTAAGCACCACTTTTACTGAAGTCAAACGTTGCCATAAAATAATAGCAAGGCCTGTTTAGGATTACACTTAAGAATTACATTTTAAAGGCTGTTATGGGAATTGAAAATAATTTATATAAAAATTGCAATGTTAAAGCTGAAGGAACAATTCAAAAGCTAAGTCTATAAAAGCTATTCTGGCAATTTTTTGTCATCAGGATGAAGTCGGTATCAGTTCAGGAAAAGTGAGAAATTTCTGTGTGTTTTGTAGTGTTACCCAGTGTTACCCAAAGGCTAACAGTACAACCCAAACACACTGAGACAATGACAGATTGTAATTACTAATGTTTCATCCTGAATAAACCCACGCATTCTCTTCTTTCCTTGTAATGAGAGGGTAGTTCTGAATTTTCTTGGTGGGGAGAAGGCGTGCACCAAAAGTTACCTATTTCTGCTAGCTTGCCTAAAGCAAGCTCAGTGCTCTAAAATTTAAAACAGAAAGCTATGAGAAAACACAGGAGAGAAGATCAGCACAATGTGAACAACTGGCAGCTACTCAATTGTCTACTGTATCTGGTATTTCATAGCACCCCAGTTTCAGTGGTTGTATCATTGTGAGTGAGATGAAATCATAAAGCATGAAAAAGTGACTTGATTTTTCTGTGATAATTTTAATAGGGTACTGAGGATGGGATGCCATTGTGATTTAAAGTAACAGCTTATTAAATGAAATGTAGTGTACTGTTGCCAGCTCTTTATTCTTGCAGAGGGGACATGGATTAATGTTAGGTGTTGAAGATTTTACACATTCTGGTACTGGACAGGGAGGCACTAACACATTTGGGGCAAGATGAAGACGAGGTGGCAAAAGCCAGAGTGTGGTAGACAGGAGATGAAGAGAAGAAAGCAAAGAGAAAGCATTCTTAAAGGACTAGGACCAAGGGTTTAGAAGCAAAACCAAAACCAAAAAAAGACTGAAGCATTAAGGGATTAAAACTAGCTATCCCATGAGTGATTTTCAAATATATGCAGCGCTCCAGAGCTGCCAAGTACCAAAGAGAAGAAATACTTTAAAGAGAAAGAAGCTGGGTAGGGAGGACTACGGCTGCATAGTGCCATGTTGCAAGATTTTTTGTCAATGTAGAATTGACACTTCTGGAAACTTTCATTTTCCATCATCATTTACTTTTCCATGGTCAAGCACTGTGGTGGGTTGACTATGGCTGGCTGCCTGGCACTCACCCAGCCACTGTCATTCCCAGTCCTCAAAAGACAGGAGGAGAAAATAAGATTGAAAAGCTCAAGAGTCAAGATACAGACAGGGAGATGTATTATTTAGCAATTACCATCAAGGGCAAAACAGACTCACCATCAAGAAAATTAATTTATTGTCCTTTGGAGTTGGATGGAGAGAAATCAAGACAATAAATGAAAACAATTCCCTTATCCCTTCTTCCCAGGCTCAATTTCACTCCTTCTTTCCTGGCTCCTCTGTGTCCTTCTTTCCACACACTGAACAGTACAGGATGGGGAATAACACTTCATCAGTTCATAACACTTCATCTCTGTGCCTCCTTCCTCCAGGTCTCCATTGCTCCAGCATGGCTGCTTTCATGGGCTGTAGTCTTTTGGGATAAGCCCACTCCTGCATGGCCTCTCCAGTCTGCAGTTCATTCAGAACACATCCATCTGCTCCAGCATGGTGTCTGCCATGACTGCAGTGTGGATATCTGCTCCAACATGATCATCTGTATGCTGCAGGGTGGCAACCTGCTCCCCCATGGTCTTCTCCATGGACTACAGGGGAATCTCTGCTCCAGAGCATGGAGCACCATTCCTGCCTGCTTCTTCTCTCACCTTGATGTCTGTAGGGCTGTTTCTCACATGTTTTCTCTACCATTCTACTGCACAGAATGGTTTTTGCCTTTCCTTAAATGTATTCTCCCAGGTACCACCATTGTGGCTGTGGGGCTCAACTATGCCCTACAGGGGATTGGTTGGAGCCATCTGGAACTTGATGTGTCCCACACAGGATAGCCCTGTCCTCTGCTCACAGTGATTCTTCTACATCCCCTACTGTCCAGCACCTTGCCACATAAACCCAGTACAAGCATCATGACACCTCTAGCCACTTTTGTCAAAAAATGTAGGAGACAGAGAGGATATATATGTTGTCATTACATGCTGGGCCATGTCTCTTTGAAAAATGTCAGTGTCTATAGTCTTCCCTATGGCCTAGATCTGAAAAACACAGCAGTATTGTTATTTTTTTCCAAATGGGGACAAACGTAATTGATGGAGTCATAGTGCTTATCTGCATCTTATCTGGTTCATAGGACAAATCCCCTCTCTCACTGGGTAATACAACCTTACCTGGACTCTGAAAGATTGCATTGCCAATTCAGGCAGGCACTCTTCTTGTGCCACAGCATGATGGAGCATTCCTTTGGTAGTCTTTCTGCAGGCAGAGACGGCTGTGAAATTTGTAAGTGCCAGTGTTTTGAACACTTTGTGAGTAACTGCAGCCTGATTTGCTCTTTGTTACTGATGTGAAGATGCAAGAGAATGATGTTACTGTGGCTACAGTTTCTGCAACAATTGTCCTCCCAGCCTACAGGAACTGCTTGTAGTGCATGTAATGCACAGGAGAAGCTCAGAATCTGAAATGCTATTTTCAGCCTTTTTAGTAACAGTGGCGATAACTCTCACCATGATTTTAAAAATCTGTTAAATAATTGTTAATGAAGTGCCATTTTAGGAAAAAAAAAACCACCTTGTAAATCCATGCTGGTTTTCACAGGCTTTATTGTGATGTTTGGTTTCTAATTCAGTTGCTTTCTGGCTTCTCTTCCAGCCTTTGATGAGTGAGAACCCATGCAAAGACTGGCATTTTTGTATGTGTGAAATCCCCTATTTTAGGAAGATATAGATGCCTTTTTCCTAATTACTGTAATCCCTTCTGAAGGATAATTTATGGATGTAATGTCATAACAAAACTACACATATGACAGCTGAAACTGCATACCTTTGCTGGGAATAATATAAACCTCTGTAGGACAGGGAGAGGAAAGGATTTTTAGTGCTAACACTGTGTATGGAAATCTGCATGGTATGTTCTTGATATTATGGCCTGAGTAACAACAGCTGATACAACAGGAATATGAGTGAGTGAATGGAATACCCAAAACAAACTATTTTAAGGGGTGTTTGCCCAAAAATCTGATACTGCTAGGAAGAAAGTAACAATGATTGAGTTTGCTTTGGATGGCCTTCATTATGACTAAACTATAACAAAGAAATTATCCAGATACTTTTGAGAAAATAAATCAATTTGAAAACTACAAAAAGCTTGAAAAGTTAAAAAAAAAAGCTTGAAAATTTGTGATTGTGGAGAGAGATCTTGGAGTTAGTGGAAGAGAACAACAACTTAGTCAGATGCCATGGGCATCCAACACAGACCCACGCCTTAGGTGTATACGTGAACTTGTGACGTGCTTTTTCATCAGTGTGTCTTGGCTGATTGTACGGACATACACATAAAACTAGAGAACCCATATCTCCATCAGCAGCTGTGGGTAAGTGAGGTTGCATGGTGTGGATGCAGTAAGAAATACATGTGTCATTTCAACAGGAGCTCCAGAGAAGTAGTGAGGGTATCAGAGAGGATAACATACCCACAGTGGGTATTAGAGGAATACAGGTCTCCTTTTAAAAGCAGAAGTGACATTGGTACACAAAAAGTTTGCATTTCAAGGTTAAAAGGAGGAGCAGAAACAGGAGCAGAAAGAGGAGTGTAAGACAGATCAGCAGAGAGAACATTCTGGTACACAGCTGAAAAAATCGAAAGGATGAAAAAAACTGGGCAAATACAACACAGCTATTGCACAACTAGTGCAATGCTGGAACACATCATTCTGGAGAAGGAGCAAAAGCCATGCAGTACTTTAGATGATTGCCATCCAAAAAAGAACTGCATAATTAGAAAATTACAGTTAAGGGGAGCTTTCATGAAAACTCATATTGGCAACACCCCAACGCCTCCCCCCAAAAAAAACCCAAACAACCAAACAAAAACAAACCGCCCAAAGTCATCATTGTAAACATAAGAAATCTTAATGAAGAAGAGTAGGTGTGCTGAAAGAAGCTGCTTCCAGTTCAGATGAGCAGTATTGTAAAATATGTGAGGGAAGAGAGCAGGGGAGATAAGGAGATTCCTTTGAGTGGTGACTGTTTTCAGAGAGCTTGGACAGTGAATAGTGAGGTGAAGGCAAACCACTGCTCTGCTTTTAGAAAGCTGAAAGCTGTTTGCAGGAGGAGATCTTACATGCAGCTGCTGAGATAAAGTGTTTATATCTGCTTCTTCCTTTCTAGCTTTTTTCTTCCAGCAATCCAAATTTTAGCAGCAGGGAAAAAGGGAAATCATTTTAATGAAACTAATCCCAGCTGCTTGAATAACTAAATGTCTACTAAAAGTGATTTTCTCAACCCTTTTATTTCAGGAAAAATGCATGTGACAGAACTCTGAGTATTCTCACCTGTACTTGGCTCTTCATATCAATTATGTGTGCACTTATGTCTGCTTAGAGAAGAAAGCTATCCTGACCAGAATATTCTCATTCCTTTGTTGGCCAAAGCTAAAGTATAAATATAGGAAGTATCTCCCTGCAACAGCAGTTCACTGTGTAAATAACTCTCCTGTGTTAGCAGGGAGGGTGATGGAGAGCAATTCCCTTCTCTAGAAGAGGACCATCCTAGTACAGTGCTCATGTTCTAAACAAAATAAACTTAGCATTAGCACATGAATGGCTGAGGTAACCCAGAGTCTACTGCTAAAGATTATATATGAGATGCTTTTTCAGTACAGATGCTCCAAATACCTTTATAATCTCATTTGGATTTACAGGGTTGTGTGGCTGCTAAAAGAGAACGATACCATTTAGTGATACATAAATTTACTTACTTGCTAGGACAGGTGGAGCAGGTTGGTAGCAATACCTGCTCTATGAGCAGACCTCCTCTCTCCCACCAATATGAACATGTACATGGGAATCAGAGCTTCAACCCCACCAGCCTGGTGTAGACCTGTTAAATTCCAGTGAGGGATCAAGGTACTTGCTTTGACTAGTTCTGTACTGCAACCACAGTGGACAATTCAGGTCCTGCACGTGGTGGTTCCTGTCCTGAACTTTTGCTTCTATCAATGTTAGACATCTGTGTATTATGATTTCCTTTCAAGCAGATAGTGCCATAATTATTTATTGCTTTCTAATGGCTTTACTAATCTTGTAGCCTCAGACCAGCTCTTGAACTTCCTCCATCACTGAGGCCAAACAGGTAGAGGTTGCTACCAACTCTAGTTAATCTAACTTGTCAGGTTCTGCACCGGTGTGTTTCAGAAAAATGGGTATATGTGCTATCCAGGTTGAACCAGGTGAATCCAATCACCTGCAAGCAGCCAACAGCAGTCCATTGCAAGGTAATCTGTGTTTCTGCTGGGTAGTATGACACCTGGGAAATGTTTAAACCAATTGTCTGCAAGGTCTCTGGGTTGTTCCTCTGGAACCTTTTGCCTGCTTGGCCTCTGGGTTATTTAAAATTGATGGTGGTCAGATAAGAAAATCACTTTAGAATTGAGTCATGAAATTGATGGAAAAGCCTACAAATCAGCATCTTGGATGTTCGGTTATGTAACCCCAAGTCTGCTAAGATGTCTCCTCGAAAAGCCGAGGAAACACTGACTGCCTTTCAGTGACCTTTGTCACCTTTTTAGGCTTTCTTGACATGAGAGAGAGGTGTATGATCCGTAGATATTTCCAATACTGTATTTCTATGAGTCATTTTTAGGAGAGTGCAAGCTGGTGCCCTAACCCTTGAAGTGCAGTGTCCTGTGTCCTCACTTCAGAAGGGGCATTGCATGTGGGCTCCAGCGTGCAGCTTCATTCCAACAGGAAGAGCAACTTTTCTTATGTGAACCAATTATCAGAGGCTGGATTAGATCAATGTCTGGAGTCATCTTGGAGCGCCGCTGTTTGTGTCTGGCAGGAGGGGCAGGCCGGGCTTTGCATGGGTGAGGCAATGCCCTGTCCCGCCCCCCAGCTGTCCACCAATCACATGCTGGGATGGTGCAAACCCAGCTTCTGATTGGTAGAGCCTTCCATCACTCACAGACCAGCAGTGCCAGTCCAACCTCTGATTGGCCGAGCAGACAGAAGTCCCACGTGAGGGGCGTCCCATGGAGCACCAAGGGGTCAAAAGGGGCAGACTGTGAGGTGGCCATTCTGGACCCTGCCTTCTCTTGGGCTCCACACAGGAACCCAGGAGTTGGTGGCTATTATATGTGGGTTTTTTCTGTACCTTTTCTGTCTTTCTCTTTCTCCTCATTCTCTTTAGATGGAACATTTTTGGTCAACTTTACATCTCCTAGGTTTAAGTTTCTAGGTTGAATGGACTTAGTTTATGTTAACTTACTATTGAGTTTTATGTTAACAATATTATGTTAATATTAATTATACAAAGTTTATGTTAACTTAATAGTGCTACAATAAGTGTTTTATATTGAATTTAGTGCTGTATTTACTCCTCTGCCAAAATTCCTTAATTTTCTGTATTTTTAGCAGTAATTTTCTGTGTATTTATAACGTCTTGAGAATATCTGGTTGGGATTTCTTCTTGCACCAAATTAGAGTCAAGGAGCCTTTGGTTTAACTCCTGGTTATGTAACACCAATATTGCCTGCTATTGCAATGCATATAACTCCAGCTATGGTCATATTTAGAATGACCTAAAAAGATAATACACTTACACCTAAAAAGAGTATGTTGATCACTAAGCTGCTGACATAGATGCTGTTGGAAGTGCTTCAGATGGCATTTAGCTCCTTTTTTCAACTGCAGAGTCATGCCCCATGCAATTTCTTCTGGTTCCCAAGAGACTTTCCACTGTTACTGTGTCCTTGGATGCTGTCCATGCATGCAGAATGGATGTCTTGGGCTTTTTAGCATTATCAGCCACATAAACTCTTTCTTGTTTCTCACGAGGGTGGAGGAAGGAGGTGAGGAGAAGAAGGATCAGGGGGCTGTCTGGCATTTCCAAACTTGCAGGGGATGGCTATGAAGAGAGCTCATAGAACATTATACTTGACTACTTAGGCAGACAAAAGTCTTTGAAGTCTAGGCTTGAGGTTTTTGTCCTCAGTTGCAGCTTGAAAAAGGTGGCTGACTGTATTTGTGCTGCCTGCTTCAACTGACCAGAAGATAAAAGAAGGCTGAGCATACTATTGCAAGAGGGAGAATGAGCTATCAGGAGCACATGTATAATTCTGAAGGATTCTGAAAGGCATTTTGGCCACATGATCTGTCCATGAGGGCACTACTGTATAAAGACCTTAAGTGCAACAGTACTACATGGATTGATAAGTGGTGATAGGACAAGTTGTTTCTGAAGTGTTACAAACTGTTCTTTGTTCCTTGAGTTGTTTTTAATCCCTGCAGGAAGAAAGTCTAGCTTTTCTCTTTTGTTGCAATTTTATAAAACTGTACATAAATGTTTTCCTGTTTCTTTCATGGCCATTTTGTGCATAATCTGACCCAGCAGGAAAAGCTAGATGTGCACTAGTTCTGTTCTGCTCTGTTAATGTGACTCATGTGGTATTTCAAACAAAAAATGTGATACTATTTCCATATTTCACTGGAGTAAGAACCTGCAACTAAGCAATATATAGCACAGCTCCTGAACTGCAGAGTATTGGTGATAACTCGAAAGTACGGATCTCTGAGTATTTTGTTTTACAAAGTTCCTTTTACAGTGTATCAGCTCCTGTGCATCATTCAAAAAACTTAATAGGATGCAACCATTGCTTCTGGTGAGATGGACAACTGACATGGGCTGTCTTCAATGGTCCACAAGTTTTCAAAGACCTATTCCTCAAAGAACTACAGCATACATGTATTAGATAAAAAATGTAAAAATTTTGAAACCTTCTGCTTTCAGTGATCCAAGCTGATGATGTTAACATTGAGATGTCAGTGCTATAATATCAATATGGCTGATGAATTAAAATGTTTTATAAACAAATTGTTTGGTTTTTTCTCTTTTTTTTTCACTCTGGAAGATGTATTTATGATCATCTTTTTTACATATACAATGATCTGTGTGAGGTTTTATGCATCTTGTCAGGAGCTAGGCTTTCTATACGTTTTTTGAATTGAACAATAATGGATCTTGACAACATGTTATAAACCAAAGTTTTATTGAGGCAGTGGGAAAGATGAGCAGTGGCATAGCTACATGGAACCCACTAGCAAACATCCTTAGCGATGCCATGGCTTTGGACTTCCAGGGACAGTTGGTGTTGGAAACATCTGGCTCAACTGCTAATTGTGGAAATGACTTTTGCAGGTGAATAGGAATCATGTTGCCCCTTGGCTTCACTAGTGGCACTGTGATGTGAGAGAATCCTACCTTAGATGAATAATGTGTGTGGTATCTTGCCTGTGCTGCCCATGTCAGTCAGGGCAGGGTGCTGGCCATCTGTCAATGTGTGATACTGGTCAGGCCAGGGTGTCACCAGTCTGGCTGGGCAGACCATACTGGGCAGAGGCTGGGTGTCAGGAGTCAGGCTTTCTATATATTAAAAGAGTGTAAGTATAAGCTCTGAATTCCTTGTCAATGCTTAAGCCAGCAATTCATGAGAAACAGCGTATAACAGAGTTGGATTAGGGGCACAACAGGTAAACTGTTCATTAATAATGGGAGAGTATTTTGGGTTGCTTTTCCATATGTGCAAATGTTTTCCTTAATTTCTCTCTACCCTTCAAGTACTGCACTTCTTTCTTTCTACTGTTACCCAGGGAAGACCTTGATGAATCCTAGCATGTGCAGTCCTAGGGACTGAAAGAGGAGCTTAGATAATTCTTGTCAATTTTCCATCTAGAAGAATCTGTTGATGTGTTTTTCCAGACCAACTGAAGGCAAGAGGTTTTATAAGAACAGTGGGCCAAGTGAAGGATTCCTACCATAGAAAAGAATGAGCAAGTATACCATAAAGAACTGTTAAAGAACCAGATTGTTTAAAAAACTGTTTTAACCAGTTTGCTTTTGATAGCTTCCCTAACTCCAAGTTAAGAAATTAATTCACTGACAAACTCTGGTTAAACTGACATTTAGGACTAGGTCAAAAGGAATTTAAGGCAAGCAACTTGCCATTACTCTTGCAAAACACTTGTAAAGTAAAGATATCCAAGTTTCTAGGAAATATAAAAAACTTGAAAAAATACCAACATCAGTCATGATTTATAAAACCACATTTATTTGTTCTAAAATGCTATGTATTCATTCTACCCTCACCAGAATGAAAATAATCAGATGTTAATTTGGATGTCAGAAATGTTTTCAGTTCTGCTTCAGAAATTATTATTAAAACTTGACGCGGTCTAATGACAAGCATAGGCAGCAAGTATTAATAACGCTGGAGACCTAGCATAATCAAGTTGTAATAACTGTTTCCAAAGGGATGTTTTTTGTCTTCTCTGCAGGGTTCAACTTTCTATCATAGACAGGAGGAGAGCATCTGAGCAATAGGAAGGATCAGCCTCCCAGGTATGACAGTTGTGTGTGCTCCTACTTTCAATTATGCTCCTTCTTCTTTTTCTGGTGACATATGTCAGATGAATTAATGACAAGTACTAGATCTCCAGTAATAAGGAAACACTTTTCTTTTTTAAGATCTCCGTTTACTTTAATGCAGATATGTGTGCTTAGTTTTACCCTGGCATGGAATTGAGTGTAGATAATTATGCCAGGGATGAACTCACATTTCAAATAACAATTTTAGATAGACTCAGTAATCTGGCCCAGTAGCCTGAAAACCCTAGTTGGTAAAAAAATACCCCAGCTTTTCAAGGGCAAGATCTTTTGCATGTAAGTACAAAAGCAGTCAGACGTTTGTAACTTTCTACTGCCCTGAGGGTTTGGACCACCTAAAGAGAAATCGTCACTTTGCAAGCCTGCAAGAGCAGGAACAAGAAATTGCTCTTATCAGGCTGGATCCAGGAGACATCTCTCAGAAGGATGAATATTCTTGATGCTTCCTGAGGTTTATGTTCATATTTACATGAGCACTTGCTACCTCCTGCACAGGAGAGAATTACCAGTTTTGCAGTCTGGATCAGATGTGAATTACAGGGTACTCCCTGAGACAACATATGAGAAGGCTATGAAAGAACACGGATGAAGGAACATCCTGGATTTTACTTAGATGGAAGATATTTACATACTTGCAGACTGTGAACCTCTACAACTCAGAGTGCTGGAGAAGACTCAGTCATAGTGGTACCTGGAAGAATATGCACGATCCTTCATCTGCTGTGTGGATTACCTGTACTGCTATTTTTTCCATTTTCAGAGCCTTTGGGGATTATTTTAATTCTCAGGAAAAAGAGTAAGGAAATGGAGAATGATGTGACAAGATACAAAGAATTCCAATTAGTGGCACAAAAGTGATTTGGTCACTGAATTGTGTGGCTTATAAGAGAAGTAATTTGATTTGTTTGATTTGTTTTGTGCTTTAAGCTCTTTTTTTTTTCCCCCCAGGAAATTGCTCTTTCAGAATGTCCATAATGTCCATTTCCAGAGGCAGGGATGGTATGTTAATTTCTTTCTAAGAATCATTTTTATAGGAGGGAAGAAGTCCTTTAAAAGGACAGGAAGAAAGAGTATTGATGTGGTAGGGTAGTATCTTAGATTAATTCTGAGTTAACAGTGTTCAGGACTCACCTGTTGGCTATTTCAATCTGCTACAACACCTGACAAGTTAGGAGCTGAACTCAGGCTTCCTAAACCGTTTCTTAACTCGACAATCCCTGCTAAAGTCAGTCTGGTAACAGTATTGTCAGTTTCTCTCAGGTGTGAGGCCCCTTCAGGTGTACCAAAATAGTTTGGGTAAACTGAGGGTAAACAGAAAAGCTATAAACCTGCTATGACATTCTCCTTTCCACAGCAGATTGAAAAACTCTTAAGAATGGAAACTCCTTGCTGGTGGGTGACAAGGAGGTATTACACAAGGAGTAGCAGGGGAGTTACGTGAATGTAGGGCACAGACACTCAGTTGGTTAGTCAAATCTTTATAAATGAAGGAGATATAAAGGCAAAAAACCCCCCAAAATATATAATATTTCAATCTTTAACCAAGTTTCTTTATCGTCCTTTACTTGTGCATTTGAACCAGTATCTAGGTGTGTCACTGAAATACGGGAAATAAACTCCAAAAACAATTTGCTAGGTTCAAAAGTCAACATTACTTTATTACCAGCACTGGATGCATGAAGAATTCTCCTCAAAGCATGCGTGCCCACTAACCTAACAGACCGGGTTATATTCCTCAAAGCAATACATATTCATCACATTTCCTGAATATATGCATATATGCTAATTATTTTGGTGGACTTATTGGATATGTTTCTGGATCTTTGGATTAATCTTATCTTCTTGAGAGTATGTCAAATACGTTATCAAGGTGTAATGTACTCTTCTTACTGTTTTTCCTTCTGACATACAATGCTTGTTTTCAAAACTAAGATATCTGCTAATATATATTAATCACTAATATAAATAGATAAGGAAACATTAGCTGGCACAAGACTTAATAGTCTTATTAGTCAGAGATTCAGGAAGTTAACACAAGGCCACATTAATCTCTGGTGTTTTTACTGATCACTAAATGGTGCACAACTAAGCATTAACCATGAATACACTATTGTGCTAAAGTTAAAAGAATTTTCCAACGTCTTAACCCAGTGCTGTGTAGACTTCTTAAAGAAATATAACTTGTTTTGTAACAGGTGTAGATCTGCCAAGTGGAATTTATTCATTCCCAGCTTCTATTTTTCACTTTGTGACTTGAAACACACCTGAGGCTATCGCCTTACTCATCAGATCTAACTGAAACTTAAGAAGCTTTATTTCCAACAGATTTGGTGGTTCAGTGCTGCGTGTTGGAAGACTTTTTTTTTAAGTAACAAAAAAGGAATTTTTAACTTCAATCAAGATGCAAATCACTGAAAAAAATTGCACATTTCAACTGATTAGGGAGTTCTGAATGATCTGATACCTTTGAACCATAATTGTTTGCTCTAGAAAAGATAAAATCTATCAGTATCAATGATCAAATGTGAAGAAAGCAGAGGGGAGTCACATTGTATGGTAATGTGGTTTCTTTAAGCCATCATACTTAAAAGCAGAAGCTTATAAGCAGGGTGTTGTGGTGGGAAAACAATGTGGCTTGGAATAAATTTCCTCCATTCCAGAAGTTATACCTCTTTGCCCAGCAGTCTCCCAGAATTTTATTCTTTCTTCCTTTTTTCCCCCCTCGAACAAACCATGTATATGTAGTAACTCTCCTCAGTATTAATTGTTCATGCTTTTGTAACTTTCTAGCTGGCAAATGCTTCATTATCACCTCAGCAGCATTGTGAATCAGCAGGATGCTAGCCATTAGTGCACAGTGTAAAAGAGTAGCTGCTGTTAGAGTGAAATTTCACAGAAACCTAATAACATGGGGCTGCTCTGCCATAAGTCAAAGTCTCTGATCAGTGATATCCAGTGCTTTCATTAGAAATTTATGTTTTCATTTCAGTTCCATCAAGACATTTAGAAACACACTAGATTGTACCAGGGACAGAAGGATTTGAATTCTGTATCTTTTCAGGGATTGCAATGAATATGTTTCTACAAGCGCTGATTTCTCTATGCTGTCTTTTTCCTTCCAACACATTTTTCTCCTTTGTTATTGCTTTTACTAATAATCATATTTTAATTTAGAAATAATATTTTAATTTGCTATTTATATCAACTAGTCTTGTACCATGTCACACAATTTATACTTGTGTTATTTGGTTGTAGATATCTGTGTGCTGCTGCTTTAGTAGGCACCATTCTTATGCTTTGTATTTAGCATATGCATTGCATAGTACATGATGTGGCCATACTTGCCCACCAGACTCTTGAGGGGTTATAGAATCATAGAATATGCTGCACTGGCAGAGATCCATAAGGATCATCAAGTCCACCTCTTGGCTCTGTGCAGGATACCTCAAGAACCGCACAATGAGCACTGTCCAAATGCTTCTTGAGCTCTGTCAGGCTTGGTGCTGTGATGACTCCTCTGAGGAGCCTGTTCCAGTGCCCAACCACCCTCTGGGTGAAGAATATCCAACCTAAACCTCCCCTGACACAACTGAGGCTATTTTCTTGGGTCCTGTCACTAGTCACAAGAGTGAAGAGATTTGTGTCCGTCCTTCTGCTGGCACTTGTAAGGAAGTTGTAACTGCACTGAGGTCTCCCCTCAATCTCCTTCAGGCTGAACAGACCAAGTGACCTCAGCTGCTCCTCTACAACTTCCCTTCAAGGCTCTTAATTATACTCATGGCCTCCTATTGACATTCTAATAGTGTAGGGTCTTTTTTATATTGCAGTTCCCAAAACTACACGCAATATTCAAGGTGAGGCTGCCCCAGCACAGAGCGGAGTGGAACAATCCCCTCCCTTGCCTGGCTGGTGATGCTGGGCCTGATGTGCTTTAGGATTTGGTCCTCCTGGCTTCCAGGGCACACTGTCATTTTCCCATCAGACAAAGAATTCTGTTCTGGTATTTGGCAAGAAGGGAGTGTATCAAGCTTTCCTTTCCACTTGTAACTGGTTTTGGTAGTGCCTCATGGTGGAATATCTGAAAAGAAATTGTTAAGCAGAGAAAACCAAGAAACCTATGTGTGATATGAGCCTGCATGCTCACAGCAGCATCTGCAACTGTTCATGAATAGTGTCTTTCTTTATGTCAGTTTTTATGACAGTGGCCTCAGCCTACTCTTTTCCTAAACATTCTTGCCTTTTTGTAATTTCTGCTGAAATGTGCACAAAGTAAATAATATTGCTGGGATACTGAAAATAATGCCTACTCACCCTCTAGGTTAGATACTTGAGTCGTCTCTTTGAACTTAATGCAGAAAATGAAAAAATCACTTTGAAGCATCTCTTTCTTCCATTTACAATGCCTCTAGAAATAATGTTAGCTCTTCTAGTTAGGTAGCTCATGTTTGTAAGGCTGCTATACCAATGTATCCCTCTCTAACATCTCTGCCTCTTGGTAGTGAGACTTTAACAGAGAGTGGCTAAATGGTGCCATGCTTGTGCAGGCTCTAAAAGCAAGTGTTAAAAGTGCAGCCTGCCCAACAGTCACCTTTAGTTCCTACGCTGTGTTTTCCCTTTGGGAAGGCTGGATAGCAGAGAGAGTACAGGAATTGGCTGTGATTCCTTTGCCCTCAGTTTAGGATTGCTAGTGAAAGCCTCTTGCCTATGGAGTGACCATCTGTGACTCTTTGGAGTGGCTGAATGTTGGCAGAGGTTTATCTCCCTATCTTGTCTGTGAAGGCAAGTTGGCCCAGAATAGGCTTTCTGTGCATTTGCAACAGGGTGGACTGTGTTGCTCCATGGCCAAGTGAAGATTCCTTGGTGGACTTGTGTGCTTGTGGGAGTCTGAGGGGCGCAAGGAAGGTGATGCTTGTGCTGGGCATTGTGTACTCTGTAAATGCAGATACCAGTATAGAAATCTCTCCCTAATGCTCCTGCACCTGTGTGCATCTGGGAAGCAAATAAACTTCTCCAATATAGTAATAAAGGCAGTAGGTATCACTGCCAGGCATCTTCTCCTGAGGTAGCAAGACTCTGGCTGTGATTAAAATTCTGGGTTTTCAGAGCTGGCTTGCAGATAAATGAGTCAATAGGCCTAAGTTGACTTGTAGTTGAGTAGGTTTCAAAGGTGTTCTTGCTATTCTTGGTGGCAGATAAAAAGTCTTTTGAGAGTCTTCTTTTCTCCTTATGCCCTGCTACTGTCCTGTGTCTGTGCAGTGCAGAGATAGGGGATGCTGGATGAATATTGTGAATGGTCTTTCAAAGTGCTCACTGCCTGCACTGCTCACTGATTGCTGCCAGTAACCTTGCCTGCCACTCCTCTTTGTTGTGTGTATTCCATTTACAGTTCTGCACAGTGGAAAGCTGTTTCTTCTGCAGTCAGATGTAGTTTGACCTTTGTGGCAGAGGGCTGGAGCAATCAACTTACAATATAGGACATAATTGTATACTCTGAATTGGCCAGATACACAACAGGCTCAGGCTTACTGAACTGCCTTTTACATCTTTTTTCTGTATCACCTACAGCAACCCCTGTTATTTCATCACTGATTGTGCATTCTGATGATGTGCTCTCTCACTAGACCTGAGGAGCAGTACAGTTTCCACTGTGTGGGTGACAGAGGTCACTTGGCATCTTGATAATGGAGTAGAGATGCCTCTACTTGCCTGGCAGCATACTAGAATTATGACCTTTAAAAGTCAAATGAGTTGGTTTTTTCTAGGCTTTGTTTTGTAAAAATCATCTATAACTGGTCTGTGGAATATTTCTAATTAGGTGCTTGAGGATGCTAAAAGTTGAGATGGCACTGAGAAGATGAAAAAGAAATAGAGACTGCAGGGTAATGTAGGACGACAGACTCCAGCAGAGGGTGATTGTAAGAGCCTGACGGAGAGACAGAGGCTTCAGCCAGCTCTTAAAATGCTGTTTATTGCATAGATGAGGTTAGAGCAGTTGAGGGTCGTGAATGAGCCTAGGGCTGCTGGCCATAGGCAAGTCGTGTGTCCTGAAGCCCCTCTAGTTCTGGTTACAATGCATTATATACTTTTCATTACAGAGCACCTTAATACATGACTACCAATGAGCATCATACACAATACCTTTTACATTTACATATAATCTATCAAAACTGCTGAAATTACCATATTATGTTAGTGACTAGCCAATTATCAGAGTTAGTAATTACATGTTAAACTTTGGGACTTGTTCTGCAGTGGAAATTTCTGAGATCTTTTCTCTACTTGCAACATTGGATTCTTGTTTGCCTGTGAAAATCCTTTTGTTTGGTAAAAACATCTTTTGTTTGAGGTAGATTTATCCTTTGCTCTAAGCCATAAAAGCGCCTTCCAACTCACTTGCTCTTTGCCTTCTAGTTACCCAGTAAGACTGGCTCAGCAATTCTTTTCTTCTATATCAAAACTGGCTTTCATTCCTATAGAACCTTCTGTATATCTGCAAAACTCCTCCGTTAAGTTCTTGTCCTTCCCAACAGGTGATGAAGATGATGAGGGGACTGAAGCATCCCTTTTATGAGGAAAGGCTGAGCGAGCTGGGCCTTGAGAAGAGACAACAGAGAGGGGACATGATCAATGTCTACAAGTATCTGAAGGGAGGATGAGCCAAGAGGATGGAGCCTGACTCTTCTTGGTGGTGCCAAGTAATGGACAAGAGGCTATAGGCAAAAAGCGGTGATCAGGAAGCTCCACTTGGAGGAAGAACTTTACTGTGTGGGTGACCCAGCATTGGAACAGATTGCTCAGAGAGGTTGTGGAGCTTCCCTCACTGGAGATATTCAAGAACTGACTGAACATGATCCTGTGCTGTGTGCTCTAGGATGCTCTACGTTGGACCAGATGACCCACTGTGGTCCCTTCCAACCTGACCCATTCTGTGATTTGGTTGTGCATCCCCTCCCCCCACCTCTTCTGGCTGCTTGGAAATGCTTGTTAGGTCTCAGTGTTGATGAACAGGACCTGGGCTCAGCTTCCCTTGAGCTGATCAGCAATGCTATCTGCTCCCCCAAACCTATGCTGTCTAATGCGCTCCTGTTTTTTTAAAAATAACCTTGGAAACTAATTTTTCTTGCCTGAATAACAAGCCAAGTGGAACAATAATTTTGTTATTGAACTTTCTTTGAAAGTTACCAGCCTGAATTGCAGCCAGGATGGAAAATTACTATGACCAAAGTCATCTCTCTTGTCACCCTGTAAACCGCAATCCTAAGTGAGACTCTTTGAGTTCTCCTAGTCTGCAATGCCCTGTGACCAGAAAACTCCCTCTGAGTGGGGCCTCTCAGAGCCAGCAAAATTTCAAGTTTGTTACACTTGGAAGACTGCAACCAAAGACTGCTATTTGAGCCTGGGCCGTTTGCCCCGTTCCTCGATGGGGAGGATGTAAAGGCACCTGGCATGAGTACTTCATCGAATGAAAGGGGAATTTTTCATAGGTATACCTTGTACGCACCCATATAGGTCTGTGTGCATGCAAGTGTGAATATCCTATAGCAAATGTCCTATGAATGTTACTCTTCTAGATTCTGAAGTACTTTAGATTCATAGGTAGATTTTGCCTATAGGTGAGTTCCTGTTTTACCTATAGTAAATTCTATTGAATCTTTTGTTAAATGGTCTAAATTAGGTTGTTGATTAAGTGCTGTTAAGTGTTAAAACCTTTAGGCCTAAACTGGGAAATCTAGGGCTTGGTTTGGCAAGGGGCTCCATTCTGAACCTTGTGACATGGTGAGAGTGTATCCCTTATCCTTACTTTTTCCTGTCCTTACCCTTTTCTATCTCCAGTCTCCACACTGATATTTTTTGGTTGATTTTAGGTTTAGATTGATTGATTTTGGATTTTAGTCAATTTTCTTCTGTGTGCTTTAACCATCTTGTAAGCAGTAGAGCAAACCTTGCCAAGGAACCTTTTCAGGCTTTCACTTAAATAACAAACCTGCTTTTGCCAATACATTTGCTGGTGATTGAGCCATCTAAAGCACTCATTCACAGCATTGATTCGGTAAATGGAGATGGGGTGCAGTTGAATAGCCCACTAAATACAGTGCTGCCATTACTAGTAACAGACTGTAGGCTTTTTATTTACTTTGGAAAGCTTCCTGACCATGGTTTTCCAGGTTTAGTTTGTCTGGACTCTTCTGCCCTATATAGAGTTTTATTTTAGCTTGTTTGGCTAAACCATCAATAGTTTAACAAGCAGGTAACTATTACGTAACTTGTTTAACATTAGCTGGCATTATGCCTTAGTGTAGTTGTATAGTAGTTTTGATGTCCTTCTGCAAATTACAGATAGCAATACCAAGCAGTTCTTCTGTGTACAGTGAACTGCCTATGACCCTAGAATAATAATTTAGTGAATTGGAATACAAGTAAAGGATGGTAATAGAGGCCTTGATGGTACAAGAGCAAGAAAATACCGGAGGCTATAAGCAAATCACCTATGGTCAGTTACAGCTGAAGTAATGCAATCTTGGGAGCTCGGTAAAACCATTAAGGATAACAGAATAAAACCCAAATACTCAACACATAAAACACAGTATGTATAGTATATTTACGAAAGATCTTGAATTATGGAGCATTAAAAAAACAAAGTGTAGCATAAAATAACATATAAATTTAACAGTCAAACACTCACCACACTTTGAAGTGAGGAGAAAAGAAACCCTACCATGAATATGAATATTCTCTTCTGCTGGTTCTCCTCCTCTTCTTCATGAGGAGGATTGGAGCAGTAATTGGTTAGTGTAGCAGCAGAGATAGAAGTGTGTATGCATGTATGTGTCTAGCAATTTTAACTGTAGAATTTTGAGAATTTACCAATGGAATTTTCTTTTGTGTTCTTCTTTGCTTTTGCTGTAATGGTTATATCTGAAATAATAATAATAACTATTTGGTTAGAATGTTAATATTATAATTATAAATCAATAAATTACTGGTTTTACCTAAAAAGGGTGTTTCTGTGGTGCAAATAAACTGCACACTGTATAGTGTAACATAATACTGGTTAAAGTCTCTTCTAACTATATCCAGAAAAGTGCTTCATACTATTGCTTCTGAGTGTTACTGAGGTTAGAGGTGAGGGGACGGAATGATTTGTGTAGATGGAGTTGCAAGGACAGCCTGGGTAGGGGTGTCAGGAAGATGCTACATGACTCTGGCCTGGAGTTATGGGTAAGAAGTGTTTTAAAATAAGCAGTTAAGCAAGATAAACAGTACTGCTAAGTTTAAATGTGAGATAAACATTAAAGCAAGAAATGAAGCTCCATCATGTGTTATATATTTTTTTATTTATGATCTATTTTAATACTATCAATATCTATTAACTAACTCCAATTAGTGTTAACTGTTACTAGATGGAGGTGGACAAATTGCCAGTTTTATGGATGAAAAAATGAAAATACTCAATGATATATTTAGTTCATAGTTGACAAAAGAGTGGCCTGACTTATTTAGATTGTAATGATAACATATCCTACTTCAATAATAACTCAGAAATATGTCAAAAAACTTATGCTAAAATGAAGTATTTTACAATCATCTGGCCAAGGTATTTTACATACAGGAGTTTTTAAAAAAGGACATTGAATGATTCTTCCAATAAATATGGAGGCTGTTGGGAAATCAAAGAGATGTAAAAGAAAAGTGGAATGCCAATATTTTTTAAAAGGTTGAACAAGAGGACCCAAGATTTTGGCCCCTTGTATTGATCAGGGGTAAATGAGGTCCTAAGTGATGCACGATGTTAAAAGTACTTCATGAAGTTAATGCTAAACAATGTGTCAAGTTGACAAACTGTCAGCTTGAAACTAATAAGCTTAGATAGGAAAGAAATCAGACTCTTAGCGTATTTTTGTAAAGTGTTTAATTTTACACAGTCTTAATGGAGTAGTAGAAATGTGATCCCAGTAGGCTGATTTAGCACTCCTGAAGTAAATGTATGTAATCTCAGTACATTAGGAACAATTCAAGCAATTTGGGCAGCACCTGGAGCTCCAGGGGCCTTCTGACAGTAGAGTAGGCCAGCCAGGAGGTGAGAAAGTGATATGAAAAAGATATATAACCTTAGATTCAGGAATGCTGTCTCTATTAATAAACAGCAGTATAAGCCATGGGCACTGAGTTGTAATTATCCAGACTATGATGTTGACATTAAGGAGTTTTTAGAAGCTGCAGTATAGATGCACACAGTCCCCAGGAATGGAAATGCATCATATTGATGGCAATTTAAAAAAAATCAAAACACATAATGAATGTATCTTTTTGCTCCTGTAACATACAAAGATTCATGTAGAATTTTGTATTACCAAGATCTCAAAAGAAGTTTCGTTGTTAAATAGCTACTCAGATTCCTGCTCCTGAATGGTTGCAGGACTGGAGTTTTTGTCTAGCTCTGCTGTTCCTACCTCTTTCCCAGCCACTGCTACCATGACACAGACAGGGCAGCACACCAGCAGAAGGCTGGCTGTTAAACACTCTACATGTATACAGTATCTTACAATAGCAAAACAACTGGGGAGTTGCCGCTTAGAAAATTTTCTGAAAATTGATATTGTGCCAGCAGTTGCCTTTTACTATGCTAAAGACATTATTTTTTTAACATTCTTTCTCCACTGCTTGCTGCTCCTCATTAAACTAATTAATTGTGGTCAGTCAGTATGGCATGATAGATGCCCTTGTATTAAAATCATGCTCCTTGTCACACTTATGAATTCAGAAATGGTTCTCTAATGCTTCTCTGGGCAAGTTGTGTTTCATGGCTATTTTATACGGGTTGCTATTTTTACTTTAAATGAGATGATAGGATGCTATGTGCCTACCCACATGCTTAGCATGCACAGTTGAGAAGAGACAATAAGACAGACTCATCTGGTAAAAACAATCTATTTCCATAAGGAGTTCTCAGCCAGCACTGACTTCCAGAACAATGTATTACATTTGGGTCTTGTTTTTTTTCTCTGACTTAGGATGCATTAGAAAGTTAGATGAGTGAATGTAAGGGGTGCAAAATAAACCTTTGAAGAGAATCAACCTTACCTTACCTTGGTAAGGTATTGATGGTAAGGTATTGATGGTCTGAATCTAAAGTAAGACCTGCACGTGTTAATAGATGTAGGAAGTTATAATGGTCCAAGCCTGCATAATTGGCTGATGGCTATAAAAAGATACGTTTAAGGCAATTCCCTCTTTTGCACCTGCACTGACTATCAAAGATAAAGGTTGCTCTTGTGTGGGTGAAGAAATCAGAATAAATATTTACTGTGTCTTCTGGGAAATTGTGCTCTTGAATCCAATTCTTTTATTGTTAGCTCTAGTCAGCTGAACATTCAAGAAGCAATGTTCTCTAGTACAGTGTTGCAAACATGTTCCTCAGCATCCCTCAAAGTACAATCTGAGATACAGCTGACAAGGAGTCAAAGAGTGCCTTTCTGTTACATCTGGAGCCTCCTTTACTCAGCACTGGAAATCACAGTCTGATGTCCAAACTGATATCTGATGCAGATGGGAAGATGCTTCGTATTTGTTACTCCAGCAAAGAAGGTTAACATCTGCCATGAATAAATCCAAAGCATTTGTCATTTTGTTGGTGCTGCTGTTTTTGCCTCCTGTTGGCATTATCTGAGATAGCAAATTATAATGTCAATTCTTTCAGTATTACTTCTATCATCCACTGACTGTTGAATAGCAGCAGTTTGTTGCTGAAGAGAAAGTTGCAGATCTTTCATGATCGTATTGACAGTGGGAAGGGTGTCACCCTTATAATCCTCCTGTGCTCTTCATTTCTCATGCTAAGAGATAAGTGTGACAGTGCAATGGTATGAGCTACCGCTTAGACCAGAAGATGCCATGTGGTGCACTAATTTGCTCTCAGGGAAAATTGTTCAAGGCATATCTTCCCTGTGGCACTTCATGGTCACTGTATTCCAGTGCACACTTACCATGATTAAAATGTTGTACTCCTTTCAAGGACTGAGATTGCATTCAGCTGCATAAAATGCACTTAACAAGCGCTCTTGATTGTACTGTATTGCCAGGTGTTAGGACTAGCTAATACCTGTATCCTTTGAGGCTATAAAAAGCAGAAACTTACTTTGTTTAAGGAAAGATATTTAAATGTTTACTTGGTAAGGAACATTATATTAAAATACCTGACAATATTTTAATACAAAAAATATTACCACTATTAAAATGTGAAGACTAAACTATATGCCTTGTAGCTATGAAGTAAGTCTGTTTTGACTAGGCAGGGGTTCTATTACTGTTTAGAGAAGAAAAATCAGCCAAATTCAAAAAATTTTCAAAAGGTGAGAAATACAAGCTTGTCTTGGAATAAGTTAGCTAGCCTTAGTTTGGAAAATTTCTGATTGTATTACTAGTGAAGGATCCTCCCCAAGCCCAAAACATTTTCTACATCTCTGTCCCTACTGAAACTCCAAAAAGAATTAACATCAAATATTTGTGATTACTTGTTCAAAACCTGCTATGGTTTTGGGAAGGCAAATATATTATAGTCTGTAACAAGCTCTAGTGTAAAAAAATGACAAGTAGAGAAGCAAAAGAAGAATTCATTATTCAGAAAAAGCGAAATTAAATTCAAGGTTGTAATCAGTTTCATCAAATTTCTTCTAATGTAAAGATAGAAAGATGCTTGTTAATTTTTTGTTTGTTGGTTGGTTTTTGTTTTTGTTTTTTGCTTGTTTGGGTTTTGTGGGTTTTGTTGTTTGTTTGGGTTTTTTGTTTGTTGGGGTTTTTTGTTTGTTTGTTTGTTTGTTTGTTTTTTCCCTGGATTGCATTTCTCCTATTTTGAAGCTAGTATATAGATTAAACAGCTGAACTAGAGAAATGTCTTTTGGTATAGAAAAAGGTATTTTAAAACTGTTTCTACATTAAATTATTTTCATGTTTTTAAGCTGTAAATTTCAAATATACATGTATCCTTTGCACAGAGTTTTCCTAATATGGCTTTGATGCCTAGAGGAGCTGGAACAGAGGCTACACAGAGTTAAGGGGAATAAATGGATATTTATTGAGGGCCCTTCAAAGGCCACACCCTGGCAGTGCCAGTGCCACAGTCGTGGCCCCTGCCTGGATGGTTCTAAGATGGAAGTTAAAGAGGGCTTGGCCAAGAGATCTCACTTCTTTATAGGCTTAGTCCATTTGCATACTGAAGTCAGCTGTCCAGTTAATAGCCTCAAATCATGAAGTTTCATCCTCCTTGCTTGCTTGCTTGCCCTCCTTTTCACATTGCTTATGCTTAGGGCCTGAAGTTTGAAGAGATTGTCCTTGAGTCCTCAGCTGGAATAGAACTGTTTTGTCTTTGCCACCCTGTGAAAAGATCCTATTAACCCTTAATATAAAACTAAAAGCTGCACACCCAAGCAGAACAGAAAAATTTGAAACTTAAGGCATCAGCTTAGCTCTTTATATAAATCAAACTTGTAGACATGTAAAAAACATTTTTGAAAAGTCACCTTTTCCATGATAATGTAAAAGTGTGTAAAGTGTTTTGGTTTATATTTTCTATCAAAATTCATCTTTGTGCTGTGCTTTTTAAATTTTTTTTCCTTTAGGTTGGAGTCTGTTAACAAATGCAATGGCTTTTTTTTTGTTTGTTTTTTTTTTTTTTTTTCATCTAATCCTTCCAGAATTAATTTTAGCAAGATCTGGCACAAATATAGCAAACAAGAAATATTTCTGGTTTTACATTTTATGTGTATGGGAAATGTATGTTGATTTTTCTCTAGGCATCAGCTTACCATCCAGTTTTCTGTATGTCTGTACATGGTAATGAGGGAAGCAATAGAAAATTAACTTGCTACATTATATGCATGTAAGCTACAAGATTCCTTTGATTTTGCCCAGTCTGATGATTCTTTTACCATAGAGGCAATTTTACTTTGCTCTATCACTGCACATTGCAGATACCTTCTCTACTTCCTTGAGCAAATTTTATTTTGTGTATGTTTTACAGTTATAGTAAAAATGTAATACAAAATATTCTACATTCAGCTAATATGTTTAGAAAATATACACCATCACTTTTTTGGCCCTCATATTCGGGGTCAATTTCTATGAATGTCACATATGAAAAGATTCTTTTTTTCTATCAGTCTTCAACAAAAACTGCACTTCCACCTGGAAAAGTTACAAAGCCTCTCTCTCCTGTGTTCTGCACTTACTTAGCTTACTTCTTGGAATTGTTCTTCTGTCATGCTGGCTTGTTTAGTTGAGTGCATAAAGTGCTATTAAAACATGGGAAGTCCCTTCGCAGGAATCTATCAGAAGCAGATTCAAGTATCCAAACATACAACAGGTTGAAGAATGCAAGGTGTTAGGGCAAAAATACTGTGAAGGTGAAAAAAACCCACCTTTTTAACCTGTTTTTATTTCTTTTCAAGTAAAGCCACCTCATCTAAAATCTGGATAAGTGAATAGCCTATTCTACCCATATTATTCCCTTTGATCACTTGTTCTCAGAAGAATACTGCTACATACTTGCTTTTTTTTTTCTATGTACTAGATTAAAGTTAGTATTTTCTGTCTGAAAGCTATATAAGATAAATACATTCTGTAGGAAACTAAAACGGGCATTTATGAAATAATGTTCACTTAAGCATCTGGTTTTGTGTAATTGGTTTCATTACGCATTCCAAATTAGTTTACTACTCTAGTGAAACTCTACCAAAAACTATGTGTTATGAGTAATTTCCTTGCTTAAATATTCAATGTGAAAAAAACCCAAACATATAAAAGAGGGGAGCCTTTACTAGAGGAAGAAAGGAGTCTGATTCATTTTGAGATTTATTTTATAGTTTTAAAGTTAATTGTGTTACATTATCAAGTTATTTTAGTTTTGAGTCTGTTTGAGAAGAACAAGAGCAAAAAGAAATAAAGAAGCCAGGAGGACAGTTAAAGATTTAACAGCCAACTATTGTCAAAAGCTGTCCACTCATGTTGAAAATAACTACTTTGTTTTGAAGTTTGTGATCAATACTATCCTATATATCTTGTAGTTAGTCTCACAATAAGTCTCTTCCACTGACATTATCTCTTAATTATAGCAGAAAAAAAGAAAATGGACTAACAGGCACATTTTAAGGGATTGAGTTCTTTTTCTTGAAATTTTTATTCTAGATAAATGAAAGCTATTAGTTTGTTTCAGGAATAATTACATGTCAGGCACAGAAGAATTTGTAGCAGTCTGTCACTAATCCTTTGTCTCTGAATCAATAAAAATGTCACTAGAATCGGTGTAATGAACTGTCATAGGAAGGGACACAGTCACAGGAAGAGAGAATTGAATCTGAGATTTCTGGCACTGCATCTTGAACTAACTGTATTTGTGTGGACATATGATTAAGCTTTGATTTCCATGGTTCACCATGGCATGACAGAAAATATTCCAGATCTGTTTCTGTGCCTGTGGTAGTAATTTCAGTAGTACTTAGATCCCAGTTTTAATGTCCTGACATGTCCAAAATAACTGGGTGGTATGCCAGTCACTGTTGCCATACCAGAAAAGCCTAGGCAATGCTTGTGCTGGTCCCTACCTCGGATACATTTTTCAGTTTGAAGATCATTTTGTTTTTAAATAGAGGCTTTTGATATCAGTGCTTAATCATCAGATTTATATTTTTTTTTCCCTTGAATACATCTAGAAGAATCTCAGAATCTTAGGAGTTTTTACAAGGCTGGTATTTTGCTATCCATGGGGCAGTTTCCAGAGGATTCCTATGCACATAGGCCAGCACCTGGAATCGAGTTGAATACTAATTTAGTGATTATAAATTATAAACTTCTGTTAGCCATTTACTACCTTCTCTTGAAGGCCTTTAGAGAAAGATTTTGAGATGAGGCAGAAGCCTAGACTAATGTGCTAATTGTGTCATTTTTGCACTGTGTGTGCTTTAGCAATGGATCTGTGGCAAATAGACAGTGGCAAACTGAACTCACAATTAATAACCAACTCTGACATGTTTGCTGTAGGAGTCTCCAAAACTGTGACTGATTTGGTACACCTTGTCTGGGTAAAGAATAATCCTAAAGAATAATCCTAATGTAATACTTGGATTTCAGATACTACTTTACCCACTTGAGCCAGGGCAGTTGATGGCTCTATTTGCCAAATAATTGTCTACTGAGGAATTTTCCAGAATATGCAAACAGAAGATGACTTTTTCCCTGAGCTCCACCTGGCTGTTTCCCTGCCTGCAAGCTGAATCTCTGCTGTTCTCTTCTTTGCTTTCCTTTGCATGAATATTCTCACAGGTTGTGTTGGCAACCAGTGGGTAACTGGCTGTGGTCTTAGGACAGGTTAAAGAAGCATCTACAGAGAACATTTCACCACTGGGTTGCAGCAAGACACCTTATACACACAGTACAGCTAGTCTCCCTGATTGCTGTGCCATGGACAATGCAAACCACTGATCCAAATTTTCCCCAGATATAATAGGTAATATTAACAATTTACAATGCTCAGGTAGAAAGGTAAAAAAAAAAAAAACAACCAAAACAACAAAAAAAAACCAAACAAAAAAAAAAAAACAAAAAAAAAAAAAAAAAAAAACAAGAAACCAAACAAACCAAATTGTGATAGGGAAAGACGTGTTCCTCTTTGCTAGTAGCAGTTTCTCCCAGAACACACAAGTATTCAAAGTAAGTTTTGTTTGGTGGTTTCTGAGCTTCATTGGAGTAGTACTAAATTAAAAGAAAGTGGATTTTTTGAAAGAGGATTACCTAATATGAATAAAGTCCTTCAGATAATCCAGTAGACAAAGACTGAAACAAAGGGAATTATTTCATCACTTAGTCTACTGTAGGATGAACTACTGAAAGTAAAATGTACAGTGTTGTATATCAAACCCCCACAATTCTCACTGTGGAAAACACTGAGCTGGATTTAAATTCATTCTTGAGAACTTATTGTGTCTCTGTGAGGAACTTGAATGACTCTGGAAGGAATGTTACTAAAATTCAATGCAAATCATTGCTGATTGCAGAGTATTTCACATATGTAGCCATAATGTCTCTCACATTTCCATCTGTTGTTTGTTTAATGTGGCCTGTTCTGCTGGCACTAAGAGATTAGCAGGTTAACTAAGATGTTAATGTGAGCTCTAACAGAGCCCAGAGAAAAAAGTGGAAGCAGTGTGTCTGGATGTTAGAAGCCTGTTATAAAAAATTTACAAATGCTGAAGGAAGCGCTGATTGCCTTTAGCTTGCAAAGTCTTAGATATGACAAAGATTACACAAGCATCCATAATCCACAAAAAGGGTGCTGGGCATTTAGACATTTAATCTGCCATTTGCATCTACCTGTCAAACTTCCCTTCCTCACCTATTGAGAGAAAATAGTGCAGAAACATTCTGCTGACCTATAGCAGTAATAGCCCTGCCCATCCTTCTGTGGTGCAGGCTAGAATGGGGATCCAGGGAGCTTCAGGCCTGTCAGTCTGACCTCCTCATGGAGCAGGTCATCTTGAGTGGCATAATGTACCACATTCGGGACAGCTGGCAAGGGTTAACAAAACGTCCTGCTTGATCAGCCTGATATCCTTCTATGACGAGGTGACCCACCTAGCGGATGAGGGAAAGGCTTTGGATGTCTGCCTGAACCTTAGTAAAGCCTTTGGCACTGTCTCTCACAGCATTTTCCTGGAGAAACTGGCTGCTTATGGCTTGGATAAGTGAAGTGTCACTGGGTGAGAGCTGGCTGGATGGCCAGGCCCAGAGAGTGCTGGTGAATGGAGTTACATCCAGCTGGGAGCTGGTCACAAGTGTTCTTCTGCACTCAGGATTTGGGCCAGGCCTGTTTCACATCTTTATCAATCATCTGGATGAGAGGACTGAGTGCAGCCTCATCCAGTTTGCAGATGACACCAAGCTGGGTGGGAATGTTGATCACCTGAAGGGTGGGAAGGGTCTGCAGAAGGATCTGGAGAAGCTGGATCGATGAGCCAAGACCAGCTGTATGAAGAACAACAAGGCCAAGAGCCAGGTCCTGCCCTTGGATCACAACAACCCCCGGCAGTGCTGCAGGCTGAGGGAAGAGTGTCTGGAAAGCTGCGCAGTGGAAAAGGACCTGTGAGTGCTCATTGACAGCAGCTGAACATGAGCCAGTGTGTGCCCAGGTGGCCAAGCAGGCCAGTGGCATCCTGGCCTGTATCAGCAATGGTGTGGCCAGCAGGACCAGGGCAGGTGTTGTCCCCTGTACTCAGCATTGCTGAGGCCACGCCTCAAGTCCTGTGTCCAGTTCTGGGCTTATCAGTACAACAATGACATTGAGGGGCTGCAGAATGTCCAGAGAAGGGCAATGGAGCTGGTGAAGTGTCTGGAGCACAGGTCCTGTGAGGAGCTGCTGGTGGAGGTTCTTTAGTCTGGAGAAAAGGAGGCTCAGGGAAAACTTTATCGCTCCCTATAACTACCTGAAACAAGTTACAAACAACAGAATAAGAAGAAACCATCTCAGGTTGCACAAGGGGAGGAGGAGATTGGATATTAGGAAAAAATTCTTCTCCAAGCACTCTAACAGGCTGCCCAGGGAAGGGATGCAGTCACCATCTCTGGAAGTATTTAAAAGATGTGTAGATGTGGCACTTAGGAACATGGTTGTACTCAATGAACTTAAAGACCTTTTTCAACCTAAACAATTCTATGACACTATGATTCTGTGATTTTGTTTTGTTCGTCTCTAATTAATTTTTTTGTATCTCAAGACAAAAAGAAGCCCTTGTTGGGGGTTGAATTGTTCCCTTTTCTTTCTGTGGAATTTTTCCCATTGTTATGCTAAGTATTCGTGGCTACACCTTAGTAGCAATAGTTTTCTCTCGCAGGGGGTGAGGACAGGGGGAACAGAGGAAAAGGAAAGGTGGCACAGGGGCCTGGGCTCTCTCTCGCGCTCTCGCTCGTGGTGGAGTGGAAGGAAGACGGCCGGGGCTGCTATCCAACCTCCTCCCCGCCATCCCAGCGCCGAGAGCCACGTTCCCTGCTGTCAGACACCGCTCTGCTGCTTTCCCACTTCATCCTACGACCTCCGGACACTCTGCCCAGCACCACGACCGACACCGTGAGGGGGGAGCGGCTCCCCCATCCCTCTCAGCCCTGGGCGCTGCCGCCATCCCCCAGCCCCTTCAGCTGCGGGGCCTGCCCTGCCCACAGCACCGGGAACTGAGCGCAGGGAGAGAGGCCTTGGCCAAAGGGGCTGGAACTGAGCTACACTGCTCTGTTCTGTTGTCAATTCTTAGAGCTGTTGTTGTTTCTGCTGTTTGCCTTGTTAGATATCAGTAAAGAACTGTCATTCCTATCCCCATATCTTCTGCCTGAAAGCCTCTGATTTGAAACTATAATAATTAAAAGGGAGGGGGTTGCACTCTACATCTCAAAAAAGGGGTTCTCGCCTTACTGCAGCAAATTCCTATCTTTCAAACCAAGACAGCCCTAAAATGAATGAACCTCAAAATATCATTTGTAGTTGGCAACTGTAGGGAGCTCTGAGAGTAATGGAGAATGGACGTGGGCTATTGATGGAATCACAGAAAAGAATAATGGGATATACCCTTAGCAAATGTGATTCATGCGTATCCTGCCTTCTTTTTCAGTAGCTCTTGTGAGGTAATTTTTTTTCCTGATTTCTAACCCATTATAAAATTGCCTTTTTTACATCTATGTGGTTCATTCAAGGAGCAGTGACCACTGACAGCTGTGATAAATCAGAGCATGAAAGTACTATGATGCTGTAAGCAGAATGTGAGCTAATTGATGTAAAATTTAAGAAGAAAATAGTCACTTAGGGACTGCAGGGAATACACTTTATGAAAAAGTAGTTTCAGAGTTCTGCTTTGATTTAGATCCCTGTCTTCACCAAAATTGCCTTTGATTTTTTGAAGTGAGGTTGTGCAAAATTCTAGTTTGCCTTTTCTTAACTGATGATGTGCTTTTCTTCCTGCAAATTTTCAACGATAATAATGTAATGCCCTCTTTACTTTTAACCAAACCAGCAGCTTTTTCTTTTACCTTGGTTATTTCCATTCCTTCCTTGCAAAACATCTTGAAAGAAGTAATAGACATTATTGACCAGTGCCTTAATTTGAAGATACGTTCTAAGGAAATGGGTGGAGAATTAGGAAATTTTAGGAGTACAAGTACATGAAATTCCTAGATGCAAATAATATGTCTTTAGTAATAAAAGGAAGTAACTGGAGATAGTTCCATTTATTTGCTGTTTGTGAACTTGGCACTTATCCCCCCTATATTTTTCTCTGTTGTGATTAAGCCTTCTGTTGTGGCTCATATTTTCTAGTTCCCTAAACTGTGTTTTCCATTTCATAGTGATTCATATGAGGCCTTGGAAAGATTGGGGAGGCTGGAAATTTACATCACCTCTCCTTCTTGACCTTGACTAGGATTTGCATTTTCCAGACCAGCTGCTATTTGATTATATTCATCATGTCCTACACTCTGATCCAGAAGACAGACCTCTCTTTTAATTATGTTAATGATGTGAATAATACAAAATGAGCGGTTTTGTGTTCAGGATATTTGTGATAGACATTCTTTTACATCCCATATTCATTTGGGAAAGGGAGTGACTAGCAATCAGGGATTGAAATTTCATGGGTGCGCAAAGAGGTTCCTTATCCTCAGAGCAGGATGAGAAAATGTCTTAGCACACTTTCCATTTGCTGCCTGTTGTCTAATAAATACCACTATATTTCTTCAGTTCCTAACCAAATACATGCTGTCTAACAAGTCTAAATTTTTACTGAAATATTAAATGAAACCTTTACTTTAGACTCCTATATCTGTATTGCTACAATTATTTTAGCATAAGAAAAAGGAAGGGTGAAGGCCAGAAAAACAGTAATGGGAGTGGTTAGCAGATGAGAGTATTAAATGATCTGTGAAGACTCTCTTAAGTGAGAGATGGAAAGGAGATGAATAACAAGGTATTACTGAAATAGTCGAGTCTAGTCGAGTCTAGTTAAAACATCCTCCTGGCACCACATCCTGTGGTCACTGATGCCCAGTGGTTTAATCAGTTCTGGAATGGTGTTGGAAGTGTGTTGGTTTCTTTGCTGTGCTGAAACAGTGTTCAGCTCTATACTCTGAAAAATAAAAAAATTTTAAAAATTGAACAACTGAGTTCTGTTCTTCTGCAAGCATCTCTATTTCTCTAATAATCAGTGTAATGTTGGCTAGCAAAGTAGGGAGAGATCTGCAATGTTACATGGTAGTAATAGCCATAAAATAGAAATTATTTAGAAAAAAAATTATGTACAGCTAGAGGGAGAAAGAAGTGATTAAGGCTGGGCAGATGTAAGGATTGTCCTATTTTCTTCCTGAAGACTGTGTGAGAGGAGACCTGGATCCAAAGAGGGATTCTGATCTGATCTGTGAAATGTGACAGGTTTGGTCCTACAGTTTCATCCATGATCTCTCCATGGATGCAGTGCCCATGCTAAAAATCGGTCTCAACAACTATAGATTTTATGTATGAATCTAAGACACTTCTAAGCATTTTCATTACTCCAAAGTCACACTAAATCATTACATCAAAAATTAGGTTCAGGGTAATTTTAATGTTTGTTAACATTCTTTTCTTTCTTTATTGATCTGCAGCTCTGCATTACATCTGAACTTACTGTGTATGACTATTTTACACATCAGACACTAGGTTTGTGTTCTCTCTGTTGCCCCAAAACTATTTTGGTCTGGGTTCAGGTTTGCATTTCTTTAACTGGCCATGGTTGAGTTGTTCATAACTGTGGACCCTCCAGTGCCAGATCTGTGCCCCATCTCTTATTGCCCCGTGCTCATACTCCCCTGTACCACATTGATGCCTCCACTTCTGAAAGCCGGTGCAGTCACCTCAGGCTTGTAGTTCTTGCCTTATTTTCATACCCAGGCTGCATCAAAAGAAGCATGGCCACGAGGCTGAGCAGTGTGATTCTCTACTCTGTTCTCATAAGACCTCACCTGGAGTGTTGTGTTCAGCCCAAGAAAGACTTGGACCTCTTAGAGCAGAAAACTGGAAAAGGGTGAGACACTGCAACAGGTTGCCCAGAGAAGGTGTGGATGCCCCATCCCTGGAGGTGTTTAAGGCCAGGCGGGAAGGGACTTTGAGCAACTTGATCTATTGGAATGTGTCCCAGCCCATGGCAGGAAGGTTGAAAATTTAAGATCACTCCAAATCCAAGTGTTTCTATAATTCTGTTATATTAGTCATAAATATCTAATTCTATGTCGAATAAGTCTTTGTTACTTCTGTACATTTAGAACTACGGTTGTACTCTGCACAGATAAACAAAAGTAAAACATGTTGCATACAGACAACTGGCCAGCTAAGGAAATTCCAGTCACAGCTAAACCATATAAACCAAAGTTCACACAAATCAGATTCGATAAAACTGAGTTCTGAGGCTTTGAAAACTCCATACAAAGATAATCTCTGCTACTAGCAGTGGCAATACCTTTGCCAGAATTACAGCTCTGCACAGCAATTAGGAGCTCTTTGGCAGCTTGTCATAGAAGTCATAAGAGAAAACTGAGTTTGTGGAAAGTGACTCCTGAAATGTCTCAACATTCCCACAAGGTCTGTAGCTTCTCTATGGCTTTTTACTCTGGACTGGTTTCTGAGTATTTTCACAGTCATCAATAGTGCAAGCAGTAAGACTTATGACATTGTAAGTGGTTGATGAAATAAAATCCAGGCTTAAACATAGCTGAAACTATCAGTTTCACCACCTCACTTCCCAACCTGAGGCATACTCTGTCAGCTATGATTCAGGTTTAAAATCAGACATATATGTGAGGTCAACAGCTCCATTTAAATTCTCCTGGAGTAACAAAAAATATTTTCATGACAGGAGTATTTTCTTTGCTTAATAGTAGTAGCAGTCAATTTATATCTAAAAGGCTATTTGTGTTTCTAGGTCTTATCCTGTTTCTGCTTCCTTTTTTTCTTTTGAAACAGGAGTATCCTTTATCTCTTATATGGAAGCAAACAGCCCACACAGTATTTCCATTTCTTTAACACTTGATTTAGATTTAAAATACAGTATTTCCCTCTCTCTCTTCCCTGAACACATGTAATTGTCTCAGGAGATGGTGGTCAGAGCTGGTATGCCAGGCTTTCCAGCAACTTTTCTGTCCTGTTTGGAGAGATAACAAAGTAGCTCTTTTGGTATTTTTTATGCCACTGGAAGTCCCACACTCATGGAGAAGTTGATTTTCTGACTTTTAGTACATTGAGATCATGATATTAAAGGGTTTGTTTGTCAAAAATTACTACAGTCTCAGAAATTTTGAATAATTCTGTGCTGTCTTATCAAAACACCCCAACCCAAACTATACATTTGTCAGCAATTTTTCTGTTTTAAACATGATAAAAAATAAAGTGGAATTTGAAGCAGTAGCTAAATAGAGGAGAGGAAGAGAATGAGGAAGCTGATGGTGTTTGGGATATTGAGTCTGGGTGTTTCAGAACGACTCACTGCTGAAAGCTGGGGAGATGGGAACAAGGGAAACAACAACATGATTATAGAGGAGCTTCGGTCAAGTGAGATTTTCACTTTAATGTAGTTGTTTTGTTCCGGTTAATTGAAACATTGTGCAAATTTACATCCAAAATTCAAAACATGAGACAAAGCTCAGTCTAAACTGATATTTTGTCTGTGTGACTTTGAGTTTAAATAGCAGCAAACAGAAAATTCAACAACAAAACTAGCAGATTTCCAAGATAACAAGTAATTATATTTTAGTTTTAAACAGCAAATCCAGCAGTTAAGTCCCACTCTGTTACTGAAAAGTTGTTCAAATTAAGCACAACAAATGATGCGACTCTTCATACCTAAACCACGCATATTGAAAAAGAATTAACCTAAAAAGTGTTGATATACCCACACTTGCACTGTATCTTTTCCTAGTATCTCTCAAGCTGGTAGGTATTTTGCGTGGTGGCCTGGATTCCCTAGTTATATGAAATATGCATCTGGATACTTCTTCAGATTCTTATTCTCTTTAAAACATCTTTCCCTTTGTTTCACAGTCAATGTGCAGAACAAAGCAGGCAGTCATTCAGAGGATATTATGGACATTCCAGTTGTTTCTGTGGCTTAAGGCTTGTTTTGTATTTAAATTCTGTACTTCTTGGCTATTAGGTGCTGCTTAATAAGTCAAAAAAGCTAGTTTTAGGTCATGTCAGATAGTCCCCAAAATGCTATTGCTTGAGAATGAATAGTGCAGTGTCACAGTCTGAAGGTGAAATAGATACATTTTTGCCTTATTCATCAGTTGAAAGGAAAAGAGAGGCTAAGACTATGACCAAGGCTGTCCATGATTCCAGTTCAATCTTACTGTAGTAACCTTTGGCCAGAAAACTGATGGGACTCTTGGCAAAAGATCTATGTCACTGCAAGTGCACATGGGCATAGCTAAGATAACATTGCTTATAAATGGCTGGACAAAAAATTTTGTGGTTCACAAAGTACAGTTTGCAATAGAAAAGTAAGCAATCTTCCATCAAAGCCTCTGTTAATGTGTTTGGGGTTTTTTACGTGTCACTGTCATAAATTTTTTCAGGAAGCAATAGGTTTAAATGGCTCAACATAATCCTTTCATAATTCTCAGGCACTCATATTTGCGCAAGAAGGAGAGGAAAGGGGAAATTAGGAATTGAGACTGAAAACTATGTTTCGTGGAGATGCAGTATGATCACTGTACTCCCAAAACTTTTGAAAGGAATTTTTGACTAGCAGCTATGACATAAATTCTCAAGGTAGTGAGCAGGATAACTTCTAATTTACTCTTGTCCTTGGGCACTGATTTTGATCGCTGAGTGCTGGTTTGAGAGAAAAAGAAATAGATAAGACTTTATTTTGAATACGATCTTATTTCAGGTGTGAAATGAGAACCTGCTTTCTCTTTATGCATAGATTGAGTTCTTCACATGCTAATGGCATGCTCTGCAAAGAATTATCCATGAAATACTTTAAGCAACCAATTCTGTAGCTCTGATGTGTCTTTGTATAATTATAGGTTTGTTCTGAGAGATAATTCTCTAGATAGGTACATGTCTGTCCATATAGACCTGTTACACATTCTGTGGGTGAGCTATTCTTTTCCTAACATGACTAAGTGCTGCAATAGAACATCAACCTTCAATGGAACATCACCTTTCAATTCCATTTGGACCTATCAAGTTCATGCTAAGGCAGTACAAGACTTTTTTTGCCATGAGTCACAATACCTCCTTCAGTTAAAATTTTTTTGTGTGGTGAACAGAATGTTAGCTGTGTGTCCCATTTTTCTGACCTTTACAGGAGAACTGAAAAATTGTATACTTCTTTCTTTCTTTAGAGCTGTTTGAATTGAGATGAAGGTACCTTCTCTATGTCTTTTACTTCTGTACAAGCTGCAGCATTTTGTTCAGAGGTACTGGGAGACAAAGAGATTGTGTGCTATTAAAATGAAGGTTTTGTTCATTTCCTTAGGCACAATTTTGTCTCTATTTTCTATTTTGTCTATGGTACCAAGTATATATTGCACGAATATCAGTAAGCATAAGAAGAAGTCATAATTCAATTCTGTGTACATAACAGAAGTGTATCCAAACACTTGTTTGGGAATGACAGTGGAAATAGAATAATGCATTCTCCAGAAGTTTATAATCCTTCGTCTTACTGTCAAATCATTTGAGGAACAACTGAAAGAGATTTGGGCACTTCTGCCTTGAAGCACTAACATTCTAACCCTATAGAGGTAAACCCACAAATTGGCAGCTAATGGAATCCAGCTCTGCGTCACTTTGTGACCTGTAGATACCAGTAAGCTTTATACTTACCCAAAGTCTTTATATTTTATAGGTTGTAGATTGTGGCAGTCACATATGCTTTTTGCAAAGCTTCTCAATGCAGGTAGAGAGAAATGCTCAAAATTCACTTGAATTTCCATGCTATATCCATAGGGGTTTTGTCAACAGGGCAATGCTCTTTCGCTACTTTTCTTTGGCATGACTGGCATGAAGGTGGGCACCTTAGATGTTTGGTGATGTCACCACTGCCTTTCAGAGAATCCATAGTAAAAACTATCAAATGTAAGGTGAGCTAGGAATTCTATAGGCGTGCTGTGTTTTAGCCTCAAAGTGAGATAGACTGGCAGAACAGGAGCAAGTTTATTGCAACACTTGGAAAGGCACAGAGGTGCCAGCTCTTAGTCAAGTGTAGTAAATATAGGCCAGGAAGGTTAGGAAGGGAACTGGCAAACAGAAAGAGCAAAGAGTGAAAGGCATGAGCCAAACAAGATTGTGAAGTGGCCTGGACAAGTGTGCTCAGGCAGCATCCATATCTTCCAAAGTAGCATGATGTCTAGTTGACAGAAGCTTTTTCTGGATGTTTTTGAAGAAATCTGAATCTATATGTAATGCCTGTAAAGCCAGTGAAATGTAATTTTACTGGCTTTGTATGCCAGCCAGTTTAGCCCCATCACAGAGATAAAGCACCATCCTCTGTCCCAAGTCTTTTGTTATTTGGGATATTTCACTGTACAAGTAAAATTCATCCTGCACCCCAGGCAGTACATTTAAGTCAGTGAATGCTTACTGCCCCTTAAACGAAATGGCTGAGTGCAGTGCAAACATGACTCCTTAGGCCATGCCATTCCTGGTTTATGATTTTGTCATATTGCTCCTTCAGCAGACTGGGCTGCATTTTTTGCTTGTCTAAAACTCAGTATGCATTGTGTTGGACCTGAAGTACATTTCTTAGTTGAATTAATCTATCCTCTGCCTTTTGTGCCTCATTCCTTCCTAATGTTGGTAAGCACATAAAGCATACATCCTGCATTTAGCATCCCTGGAACAGGTTAGAGGAGATTTGATTTTGTGTATTGTGTGTCCTGTCAAGGTGGCACATGAATATGTAAGAACATTTTCTCTCTCCTGACATGGTGGTCCAGGTCTAACCAATGCCTGCATGTTAGGACAACATAATGGGTTTTGAAAAAGGAGTGAGGAAGATCATGGGAAAAATCTGAATCATTCTCTGAAAGTGCCAGTTTTTCTCTACTGACTATAGAGGGAGATGAGGTTCTGATTTAGAAGTTTTAGTTAAGTACTATTGCTACGTGGGAAGGATTCAAGTCCTGGAATCCACTAAAACAAAAATGTTTGCATGTGTGTGACCACAAGGGAGAAAAGATGTAGACTGTGTATGTGTTTGCTTGTATGTCAGGTGTGATCTGACATTCCATAAATTTCACATAGCCTTAGGGAGAAAAGAATCAGGGAAGCTTCTGAAGTTACACACTAAGAAAATGTCTCTTACTGTGCTATTTTGGAGCCTATCTGTCCATTTCTGAATCTGTAGCATCCACAGATGTTGCAGGCCCTAAGCTCCTCAGTGTTATGAAAATGATTCTTCTTCATTATCACAGAAATATATGTAACAGAATATTTCTTAAAACAAACTGCAAAAATGAAACAAAATCATAGAAACTATCAATTAATCACTCAAATGATGATCCAGAGCAAAGCAACTTTTAACATCACCATTGATGGATATAACAATTGGATCAAAAATAAATTCATGGCAGAATGAAAGAAGGTAAAGGTGGCTTAGATCTCTTATTTCTACTTACATAATATTTACAGCTGCTTTTAAAATAAGGTTTTTACTGTGCCAGGGAAAGAGTCTTTCAGCAAAGCAAAATTCATTTTGTGTATGACCTTTAAAAGTCATCAGTTTCAGATGACCTCCTCGCATACAATGTAGTAGCCCTTTTCAGGTGGTAATGAACTGTCTGCTCTAATACTTTCAGGTAAAGCACCAGTTAAAGTTATAAATGTGGAGAAAATAAGCTCCCAGACTTATCTTATTGGCTTCATCTTTTAAACATCATCAGACCTACACAACAAACTGACTTCATACAGCCTCAGACTGAAGTTATCAAGGCACCAGAAGCAGAATATCTTTCATTTAGGTAAAATGTGTGGCAAAACCTAACTTGTAAATATGTCAAAACGTGATAAATTCTTTTTACACTTAGCACTGACGAGAGAATAGATTTTAAAAAATGCTGTACTACAGCTGGTTACTTCTCGACAACAGTAAACTAATCCAGTATTTACGTGACTGGAGAAGCACAACTGGTGCAAGATAAAGTATGGTATCGTTTCAGTTAATGAGACCATCAGTTTTTAGAACCCTCTTGAAAATTCTGAAGAAGATATTTTGATATGTATCACTTTGAATAAAACGTTGCTAATGCTGTATGACTTTAAAGATAAAATCTGTTCGCTAGTATAGAGAAACTATTTCTGCAACAGGAGAATGTTAAAATGAAAAGAAAAGGTCTGTGAAAGTACTGTGAGGGGGAAAATTCATGTTTTAAAAATAAGAGGGTTGGGATAAGGAGCTTACATTATTTACTGTATCCCTGAGGGTTTAGAAAGATATAAGTTTATGGTTTCTCCAGGCTATAGGTAAGGATAAACTGAGGTTGAATTGTTTCAGTTCATTATAATTGTTTTGAGGAGCATTGAGAATAGTCTATAGAACAGCAGAGAGTAGGGCAAAAAATGTTATAAATTGCTGTTAGTCTAATTCCTTTCAAAATAAGAAATGTCTAGGTAGATTTAGTTAAATTTTTCTTAAAAATAATTTTTCTAAAACCTTACTACATAATTTCTACAATGAATAATTGCATCCACTTCGTGCTATTTTTAAAAATACTAATTTTTATCGCATGTGTATTTTGTTTAAAGTAGTTTAAAATATTACTTGCACATTAAACTGATAATGTGGTTAACATACATCAACGTTGTGTGTTTAGTTCATTTGGGACTTCTCATATCTGTAAACCCCAAATGATAAATCAGCTAATGAAACAGTTTAATATCGTTGTGTGGTCCAATTTTTATCTTTCGAGTCTAAAAGGGTTTTGCCAATTATTTCATAAAGAGCAGTGAAGAAACTTGCCAAAAGTGGAAGTTTTGATAAGAAGTCAACTGTTCATGTTAAATAATTGGAGAAGAAAAATGGAAGGGTGATGGCTGAAAATTGTTTAATAAATCAAATATGCTGGTTCTTGGAAACTAACTTACTGATATTTGATATTTGATATTTGATATTTTCAGTCTTCAGTGTCTATGCTTAGTGAAGCTGGAGTGCCTAGAAGAGCTTAATTTCCTGCCTATTCAGAATTCCTTAAATAATCAATGCTTAGCCTATACCTGAAGCAGGAGCCCCTGTGAAAGAAAAAAAGAAAAAAGCCCGACAGTACGTAGATACAGAAAGTACTGAAAAATTGGTTTTGACAGTTGTTCTTAACTATAATATTTGTCTTTCCATCAGGAAGAATATTATCTTATTTTGTGTTTCTTTCTTTCCCTCTTGCTTTCCCAAAATTTCATATCATAGGATTTTTAAAGAGCAAAGAAAGGTGTGTGTAACAGGTGGTGGAGGTTGGAAGGGGTCTCAGGAGGTCACCTCATCCCATTCCCCTGCTAAAGCAGGGTCACCCAGACCTGGCTGCCCAGGACTGAGTCTAGACAGCTTTTGAATATCTCTAACTAATGACTCAACAAAATCCCTGCATAATCTCTGCCAGTCCTTGGTCATCCTCCCAGAAGCAAAGTGTTGAGGTTTGAGAGCACCTCCTGTGTTTCATTTTATATCCTTTGCCTTTTGACCCTCTCATTGTTTCTGTAACAACAGTTTTAACCCCTTAATGAAACTTTTTACTCATCAAAACCCCCTAAAATGTTTACAGAAGAGGCTCAAATATTATTTGGTATAACTTAGAGAGAAGGTGGTGTTTACAGGACTACTTTGTGCCTTGTTAGACAAGGCTTTCTGAACAACTCGACTGTGAACTGCAAATGCAGCCTCTTGATTCCTCCATTCCTGAAACAATGATTGCATTATTTTGTCTATTCTTAGAGTAAAATGGCCAAGTCTAAGTCTGTGGAGAAGCTTTATTCAGCTGAATTCAGCTGTTGGAGTTCAGTGAAAAAACTGTGGACTTAAAGTTCCTATCAGTAATGTTTTCACTGGCATTGTGTGAATGATAGAGAAAAGACATCTTCATTTATCTTCTGCCCAGAGATCAAGTGTGACACAATGGCTTCCTATAGCACTGGGCAGCTGTATGGACTTTAGAAATAAATATATTTAATTGGAAAGTTTTGAGATTTTAGGAGTTCTCTAAAGTTTTAGTGTAAAACACATTTCTCATATTTCAGAATTAGACTCTGGTTATGTTTCAAATTTTTATTCCCATGCCATTATTAGGACTACTGAAAATCCATCTTGAAAAAAGAAACCTTTCAGGAATGGCAGTAGTCCATATTCTCTTTTAAAGTTAGTGTTAAAACCTTTTTTTCTTCCATTTAATAAAAAGCAAATAAATAATGAAAAAAATAACTTGAACATTTATTTTGATTTAAAGCAGTTGGGAGCAGAATTGTGTTTATAATTGTGTTTATGGCCAAACATATATATATAAAGATTGAATACAGTGTAGCTACATTATATAGTTTTGCTTGAAGAGATTGCTGTAACGTCAGTGTTTTTAGAAAGCACAACCAGCAGAAGTCTTCTAGATTGTAAACCTCATGCTGCAGTTACTAACTGCAGATTGTAATCTTTTTCATAAATGCCAACTTTTTGAGACTAAAATTTGTTTGAACTCAGACTTGACTGTCTTGTCTTATTTTGTCTTGTCACTCTCCTACACTGCTGTTTAATTTTTTCTATTACTTCCATCCTAAAATTATACATTGCTAATTCATACCCATGCATTCTGAAGTCTTGTTCTTTATTTTAAACAGCTATCCTCCATTCATTATATATATTCCTAGATGTATTTTTAGAGAGCAATCAGGTCTTCTGGAATTAGTACTTTTAAAATAGATATCACTCTAATTGCCTTCTTATTTCATGCAAATCTTACAGGCTGGAGGCCCCTCTCAAGCCCACACTACTAAGTAAGATTTTCTCTTTTCATTTGCAGGTTGTTCTCTGTTCTCCTGATCCTATACCCTGTAGGATCAGCTGCTCAGGAGCATACAGGCAGAGAAGATGAAGGTAGGAGTATTCAGAACTTCCCTGCTGGCAAGGGTTGCAGAGTTATTTCCCTATTACACCTATAAGCCTATTGGTTTATGTTCAGTGTTTCAGGAAAGTGCATGTTTTTCTTTGTCTTTATTTTTCATTGGTATTTGAGGAAATATTTTGTTTATGCAAGCCTTGAGCTAATCTCATTCTCAACACCTGCATTAAAATGGATTAATTTCATAAAAGTGAAGGAAGAATATAATCTTGTTCTCCTATAATTAGCTTCCAAAAGACATTAGAATACCGAATCAGACAAAGAACATCGAACTGAATCCCTAGCTTTTACGAGAATTCCAGTGTTGATTGAATTTCATTGACTTCTAAAGCACCCTTGCTTAGTTCTTTTCAAAGGCCATGATGTACTTTTCCCTGCTCCAAAAAAGGAGGGGACAGTTTTATTTGTTGTATGAGGTGTAAGTATTAGAAGTTCCTGCAGTTGATACTTTGACATCAGAGTTGTAAATGGATAACTGCAGTCCAGGGATACGTTCTTTTACTAGAAAGAGCAGAACTACGTGTCAGACTTATGGAGAACAGACGGGCAGAACAAGCTCCGAGCCAGACTCCCTCTGCTACTTTTCTAACCATTTTACAAATGGGATTAAAGGTTCCTCATTTAGAAAGGTTCCTGAGTTTAGAAAAGGATTAGATGGGGAATGTTCCCTGTTTCCCGTGTCTTCTCTGTGAAACAAATGGGTCATAAGTGTAACTGCATTCTGTTGTATGGATTCCTCACCTGCATTAAAAGAAAAAAGAAAAAGAAAAACCTCATCTGTTGTCATTTGTGAATAAAGCTGAATATACTTTGAAGCTGATAAGCAGGCAAAATCAAGACAGTGTTGGAAATCACTTTCTCCTGGAGTTCTTGGTTCAGTTTACTCTCCTTGTTTACCAGGAGGAAGTGTGAATAATTTCAGCTCTCAAAAAGGAAGGAACAGAATACTTATTTGCAAAGGTTCTTGTCCAACAGCATATAGGAACTTAGATAACAATACCTGATATCAAAAGAGAGGAGCTTAAATTATCAAGATTGCTCTGATTGTATGGTACACAGAGTTACATTGCATTAAATATTGGACACGGTTACTTCTTATCTTTGTGAAAGCACAGTTGCCTATACCCAAGAGGATCTGTGTCCATATCCTTTGTCAAATCTCTGCTTACTGTCTTTTTTTTTTTGAGTTTCCTCTAAAGCAAAGGTCAGCTGGGCATCTTCATTTGTATGTTTCAAAAGATCAAAAGCGTGAAGAAAATTCTGAACTATCAAGGGACTTGAAAGACAGGTCTATGACAGTTCAACAAAGTCAGTAAAGACTATGAAAATTATCAGCCTGCATTAATGCTTAATCACTGACCTGATGCATCCTGGGTACCAAAGGATTAATCAGCTTTTATTCTCACAGAAGCATAGATTTAGGTTGGTTTTGGACTTTTTTTTTTTCATAAGAGGAATTTTTGGTTTACTGCCAGCACTAGCAAACCTGCACAAATAGACAAATTGCACTGCGATGGTATCTGTAGCCTGTGAGGGGAGAGGCTGCTTGCAACATACATTTTTATAACATGCTATAAAAGAAATGTGATTTGCACTTGCTAACACTGAACTCCTTTATCACAGCCAACCAGGTATTACAAAGCAAGTCACAGAGTGTGCTTTTGTGTATTACACAGAATTTATATTTATTTTCTCAGGTTTTATCTAATCTGGGAATTTAAATTGATAGAATGTGTAGTTGGAACCACCCATACACTCAGATTATAAACATCTAGGGCTTTCTTTTCATCTTTCTAGTCCCCTTGGTCCATTAGACTTAGTCTCTATGTGAGATTTAGAAATAGTGGCTTTTGAGAAAAATATGGTAGTAAATATTGTTGTCACAATTTTCTCTTTGGGGTTTTCAGTGAAGAAGCTGTTACTTTAGGAGCAATAGCATGAAAGGAGTCTTCTTCGAAACTGTATGCATTTTATCATGTTTTTCTGTTTTCATTCCTGTGCTGATTCTGTAATGGAGATGGGTAGATGTTCCATTTATTTAATGCTTCTATCTACAGTTCCTTATCATTTGTGGTTTTGATTTATAGAGTTGTCTTGATGCAATTCAGGAAGGGATAGCTGCTGTAAAGTTTCAGGTGGTTGATTGTGGGCAAAGGCATGGCATGTTCAAAATGTTTCTCTTTGTGATGATTTGAAGAGCTATTTAAATTTTACAAATTTACCTGTGATTTCAATCACATGGACTGGTGAATAAAATAATATTGAGTATAGATTACCTGTGAGGTGCCTCTGTTCTACCACTGCATTTAATGCATTTTCTATTTTAATAATGACATTTTCTGTTGTTTAGTAGTCATGAATGTATTTTCTGCTAATGCTAATAGATTTTTTCATGGATATGCAAGTATGCTTTACTCTATATATTGGGTCAAGCCAACAAAGGTATATGAATTCCTACATGAGATGGTCAAATATATTTTCCTCCCCAGAAATCACCTATCTGTGAAAATAATATAAATAATATCGAGTAAGATTATTATTATTATTATTATTATTATTATTATTATTATTATTATTATTATTATTATTATTATTATTGAACCCCAATTAACATGCGTGAAGAACAATCATCAAAAGTGAACACAGAGGCGAGACTTACGACTGCTGAGCCAGAAATTGGAGCATGGAGGGTCACAAGAAAGGTCGATTCAAGGCTTATGCAAAGGAAAAAGAAAGGGAAAACAATTTTTTTAAAGGTCACCAGTATTTCACAGAAACATCTTAAAGAGAATAATTTTTTTTTTTAATTGATTTCTTCAGGTTGAGGTCTTAATTCCCATGGATTCTTTGAATAGTTTAAGCTTTCTAGTATCTCATTGCGCCACAGGAATAAATTAAAATAATTTGCTTTCTAAAGGGACATGGAGTTGTCCATGGGTCTTATGATTCTGTGCTTCCTATTTGCTGTTGTGTTCCATGTGATAATAGCCTCTATACCTGTGCACTTCTTCTGACCAAGTTCTCATTTCTGTCCAGAGCAGGGGCTCTCCTCCCTGTTCAGTAGCAGCAGTCTGTGTTGGTTTTACATGGCCTGGCTCTCGGTAATGGGGGCCACAGAGATGGCTTCTGTGAGAAGCTTCCAGAAGCTTCCACCATGTCCAACAGAGCCAATCCCTGATGGCTCTGAAGATGGATATGGTGCTGGCCAAGCTGGGTCCGTGAGAGAGGTTGGTAACGCCTCTGTGATGACACAGTTAAGAAGAAATCAAAACAAAGTCGGTGGTGCAGTTTTAATTCCAGACAGAGTAGAATTGAGAACATGTGAACAGAACAACTTTGCAGACACCAAGGTCAGTGCAGAAGGAGGGCAGGAGGTGCTCCAGGCACCAGAGCTGAGATTCCTTTGCAGGCTATGGTGAGACCATGGTGAAGGAGATGTGCCCCTGCAGCCCATGGGGATCCACAGGGGATGCAGACACTCACCCACAGCCCGTGGAGATCCATGGGGGATGCAGAGATCCACCCACAACCCATGGGATCCATGGGGGATGCAGAGATCCAGCCACAGCCCGTGGGGGAGGTGCCCATGCTGGAGCAGGTGGGTGCCTGGAGGAGGCTGTGACCCCATGGGAGACCCATGGAGAGGGGACCCTGCTTCCAGGCTGGAGCAGCCTGTCCTTGGAGGACTGCACCCTGTGGAAGAGGGACTCAGGGTGCAGCAGTTTTGGGAGTATGTGCCCATGGGAGGGACTCATGTTGCATCAGTTTTGGGAGGACTGTGGGTCATGAGTTGGAGCCACATCAGAGAAGCTTGCAGAGAACTGTCTCCTGTGGGAGAGATCCCACAGCCTCACAGGAGAAAGACTCCTTTACCTGAGCCATAGGAGAAACCACATGTGATAAATGATAAACTGATCAAAACCTCTACTCCCTGTCTCCCTGCGTTGTCACTGGGAAGGAGGGAGAGGTTGGCAGGGGTTTATAAGGGTTTATTTTACTTCTCATTATCCTCCTCTGGTTTTGTTAGTAATAAATTCACTTAATATCTCTTAAGTTGAGGCTCATTTGCCCTTGATTGTAATTGGCAAGTGTTTTCTCTCAGTCCTTATCTCAACTCATAAACCCTTTGTTATATTTTCTCCCCTCTATCTAGTTGTGGAGGGAGCAAGAGGCTTTTGTAGGTGCCTGGCATCTGGCCAGCATCAAACCACAACACAGTCCCACTCAGTGAAGGCGTCTGTTCCATGGTCCAGTTCTTCTGGCGTAATGTCTCTTTCAGCACATCCAAATATCCTCTTACAGACCCTTTTGTCATTCATGGGCTAAACTGGGAGACACCTGAGGCTGTATGGTCATTCTGGGTCTGTTATTCAGCGTTCCTCATGTGATTGTCATCTCCCTTATAAGTTCTGTCAGATAGTACCAAGTAGACCCAAAAACTGAGGGATGGAGAGCTGATGGAGGATGAAATGCATTAAAAACTGCATTAGATAGTCATAATCTTGGGAATGGAGAGTGGTAACTGCTTTAAACAGGGAAATTCAAAGATACTTGAACCTTTCATGACTTATCCATACGTGTGGTTTGAGGACTAAAAATTTTGATGATTACTTGGAGACCAGGTAATTTTAACAATAAGTTCAGTGGGTCCAGAATCAACACTTATGTGAATAAATAATTTTACTTTCAAACAAAGTCAACACTGTACATATTATAATGCCTAAGACTTGTATTCCTATCTTCCATTAATATTCATTAAGAACTGAAAGAAACACGTATTGTGTTCCACTGGGGTATGGCTTCTACGTTTTTTGTTCATACTAAATTTTCTTTTAATATATTCTGGAAAGTCTTTGGTAAACTTTACGCTCTTTAGTTGTGTACAAGCTTTTATACTTCTTCCTTCACAGAAATCACTGTCTGCTTCTGAATGTATTTCTGTTGTTTTCTGTCATATTGCAGACCTCCTCTGTAGCTTGTTGAGACTGAGTGAATCTTCTGTTCATCTTCAGTGAAAACTGGTACAGAAAATTGGACACATTCACCAGGGTAATTGCATCTATTTGCAGTTCAGCTTTCAGTGGTTTTGTTGCAATAAGAGAATTGAGATGTAGTGACACTGTTAGGATTTTTGACACAAAGCTGGGTGAGGCTCAAGTATGAGGTCTTCAATTAATTTCTCATTCTGTGGAAAAGAGAACACCTGCAGAAAAGATACTTGTTTTCCCATCTATTATTATCTAGACTCATTGTCTTTTGACTCTGTCTTTGGGGTTAGAATTTCGTCTATGATTATGGTGTACTTATATTTATTTGAGTAGTTGTAAATGATCCCCATGTTGGAAAATTATTACATACTAAGAAGTACATTGAAATACCATTTTGACAAGTATCATTAAGATACTCAGTAAATGTGGTGCTCAAGATAATTTATAGATCATTAAATGTTTTAATTATAGGGCAATACCTAGAAATTACAGGCTAAATTTCTGATTTTCTAGATTTTTATTTAATAAATCTTGGAAAATATTGGTTCTAATGTCTCTTGACTAATCTTAATTTCTCAAATGATTCTGTAACAAACAGATGAATGCACAAATCATGAGGAAACCCCATTTTTAGTCTCTATTCTCATGGAGTGCAAAAAAGAACACTACCATATTTCTGTGAAGATTTAAAGAAAAGAGGTATTTATGGTATTTACACCATCAGAAATAGATGTGCTTTTCAAATTACTCTGATAGTGGCAGGCCATGTTTTGTAGGTGGAAAATTAGTTATTGAAAAATTTAAATCTTCAAATATAAAGCAGTGATGAAACCTTAAGTAAAGATCACATTTTCCACAATATTTTCTGAAGTCAATTACATGAGTTTCAAGCAGATGGATAACTTGAAATTTCAGGAACACATAAAAATGTATCATTTTTGACATCGAGCCCCAGCTCGGGTTTTGACTTGTATCTTTTAAATTATTGCCTTAAGAAGTCATATAAAGGACTTCATGAAGATTTCAGACCAGCAGTGGTACTCTAAAATTCTAAAATATCATAAGGAGAAAAATATCTACCTACTCACAGCAAGGTATTTATTGTGGCAATAAGAGAAATTTACATTAAACTATTTGGAAGTCAATCAAGATGTTGACATAAATAGAGTATAGGCTTTTTAGTTTTGAGTAAAGCAATATTCAGTGACAAATGGCTCTTTAATCCACAAGCTATTCAGAACCAATGATAACACAGACAGCAATTGCAAGCCCTCACTACCAAATCTCAGTTTTAGTCTCCTTCTGGCCTAATCAGTCTTTTACTGTGAGTTACATAACAGAAATTTATCAGAGTATAATGAAAGCTCACAGCTCGTTGACTGCAGCACATTTTCAAGAGATGAGAGATGTGTCTTATTCTTCCTCAAGCTGCAGAGAAGGCTCCTCTGTGTGTTGAGAAGCATGAACCAGCAGTATTACATAAAAGACACACCCAAAAGCATCCAAATGCAGGAACAGATCCAGACTGTGCATCCCTAACACAGAAATAAGATCAGTCGAAGGCAGAAGTTCAGAGATGCCTCTGTCTTTGGAAGTTCTAGGTATTAGGAGGATTGCTGAGACTTGCCTGATTTTTCACTCACTGAATAAAGAGTCAAAATGACTAATTATGGGGTTTAAAGATTTAATTCCCAGTCAGATGCTTAAAACTTAGGTATGACAGGACACAAATTCCCTGTGAGGCCTGAGACTTTTCTTGCATCATTCACAAAATTCCTAAGGACTGCTTATTCTTATAGGTTTCTGTAAAAAATAAGAATATTCATGCTTAATTTACGACTTTAGAACATCAACTTCTGTGGAAGAAAATACACATGAAAATATATTTGGCACATTTACAAATTTTGCATTGTAAAATACTTATAGATCTGGGATCATTCTGTAAGACAACTTGCTATTGTTTTGATGAGGGAAAAAAACCTTTCAGAACATGAAACATGCCACAAATAATGAGATTTAACAGTGATTAGGATTGGCCTGATGGCTGAGGCCTAAAAGGGACATAAGCCTCCTTCCGTCCCAAAGGACAGGTTTGGAGCTCATTTTGTGGAGAGAATGGGAGGCAAATGAAGAGATTCCAGTGAGCAATTATGGAACATGCTTATTTTATTAATATTAGGGGTCTTTTGAGATTTGTGGTTATTTTTATTACATATTTCTGTTTAAAAAGGGAAGTGTGCTGAATAGATGGTGAAAGGTTGATAGTTAAAAATGTACTATCACAAATGAAAGACTGAGTTTGCTAGTTGTGTTGAAATGTTCTTGAAGTTCATGGCCACTCTGTCTGAGCAGCTTACAATCCCAGCATCCTAAAACCATATCCTTTAGAAAGGAAAAAGTAATAGACTTCTTGGCCCCCTCCCCTCCTGCCAAAGGAGGCTGGAGACCCATTCTGGCTCTGCCCAGAGCCCCCTGTCCCAACTGCTACTGGTCATGCCAGTGCCCAGCTGTGTTCCCTGACCTCATGGCTGGATTTTCTGGATCCCACTGGACTTTCTATAAAATGTGATCTACGTATAAGAGGTGGTAGTACTCATTGCCTTTTATAAGATTTCAACAGAGAATGAAGAATTATTTATTTATTAAGAAAACATTAAAATAATTTGTTAAACCAGTTGATATACACAGAAAAATGTAAAGCTTCCTGCTTACAAAAAAACACAGTTGTGTGAGTTGTGCACTTTTTTAAACAACATGTAAGTTTTGTTAATATGTATTCTGATTACCATGTCAAGGAAAGAATACCGTAATTAAAGTAAGAAAAAAAAATAATCAAAGAATAGTATAGAAGAGGAGAAAGTGAAATGAAGTTATCATAAATGAAGTTATATGTTATGTGGTGCCTTCATCACAGGGAATTGGCTAAATGAAAAGAACTTAATCAGGAAGGAAGCAAAACCAAGTTATTCTAGCTATCTGGGAGAACATCCATGAATCTCGTTTTTCATCTCCTGAGAATAACTGCAGTCATCTTCAGTAATGAAATTTTTAGGTTAAAGGAGTGCCAGTGCAGGTCAAAAAACTAGGACGTTAAATTTTTGAAACTATTCAGCTGTTGTTATGGGAAGCTTGAAAATGTGATTTACAGGAAATTTCAACATAAATTAAAAGAAGCTTAGCTCTGTAGAAGATATCTATTATGGTGTGAAAATGTACAGAGTAATTCTGTGTATATGTCAATGTTTTATGACTGAATCTCAGGTCATGGCAGGCTGTTCATCGGGGTGTGTGGCTGTGTTTGAAGAGAGCTGGGGGAACCCTAACAAAAATTCAGTTCCCCCACACACTGCTTTAGGAGATCTGAGTTTAAAATGATGCAGTTCCGTGGAAGATATATGGATTACTTTGAGAATTGTGTTGAAGAGGCTATTTAGGGACTGCTTATAGATAAGAAACGTCTTCTGTATGTGCTATTGCCTGGCAGTGAGGAGCTTGTCTGAAACTTGGGTGTTCTTTTGCTACAGTGGACATCAGCACCACTCCTTCCTGGTTTGTTTTCTAGTTTGTAGTCTTTTGTTTCTAAAGAGAACCCTGTTTACCTGGTGTTTTCTGTCATATTTCTAAAATCACTTTATCGAGCTCCATCCCGTTCTGTGGTACTGGGCCCTCCCTGTCACAGTTAATTTGGGATTTTCCTGTTACTGCAGGATGCCTAGTAGAGAGAAATGGGTGGGTTGGTTTGTTGTGCTTTCTATCAGAGCCATCTGGGGACTTGCTGAAAAGGGAACCGTTGTGTTAGAGGAGTTATTGGCTGTATTCATGTTCTCGTGTGTGTATGTGCCTCTCCAAGTGTCAGAGCATTGTTTCATGTCCGCTGGAGATATTACCTGCTTTGATTGCTAAAAAAACACCTACTTATCTTGTATAGCAGCAATTTTGCCTCAAAGATGCATGCAACACTTCTTGAAAAAGAATATCCTTCAATTAAAAAAAAAAAAAAGTGAAAAAATACTTATAGATATTTTTTTCAAGATGTTCACAATGCAGTTTCTATCAATTCTGAGTTGTCCAAACTAGTCAACATACAGCTGTTTCAAATTAGCTTCCTTGTTAGGACAAAGTGTAATGTGAAGCATTGAAATAAATTGAAAATGAGTCAGATTAGGATCTTTTGCTGTCAAGAAAATAAAATATAATATCAGAAATTACATGAGAGCGTGCTTTTCTGTTGCTGTTTTGATAAGGATTCAAAGAAGTTAGATTATAGTAGTATCTGAGTTCTTAAGTGTACTTTGCATATTTAACTTGTTTTTTTGCTTTTTACTATCTATTGATAAATGTTATTAGGCTTTTGGGGTTTTTTTTGTGAGGAAGCAAAAGTTGAGAACATGGTCTTTAACAACTAGAATGGCTAGTGCCAAGAATCAAAAATAGTGTCTCAATTTTTTTTTATTCTTTGCATGATGAAAAGCTAGTCTAAACACTTGTATTGATTAGCTTTTGTTTATAGTTACTTTTAAGATGCATTCCTTGGCTGTTCTCTGTTCTGACTGATATGTTTTAAAAGTACTGTCAATAAACTGCTCTGGGAAATTCTACCTTATTTATTAAGAGCATCATAATGCAGCAGTTTACAAATCTACTTTTATTGTGAAGGCATAGGTGTCCTGAAGAGGCTGTGGAGTCCTTCCTCCTTGGAGACAGTCAAAAGCCCTGTGGATGTGATCCTCAAGACCTGGTTGTGTGTGGCCCTGCTTGAGCAGGGAGCTTGGACCAGATGACGTCCACACATCCCTTCCAACCTCATCCACTTTGTGATTCCATGATTCCATTCAGGCACCCCATCGTTGTTCTGGGCTTGCTTTAGACAAGAAAATCAGTTATGCAGCCCCCAAACCAGGACAAAATTATTAAATGTAAACTATTTGGGATCAAGTGATAAGGTCTAAGAGTCTAAGGAAAAAAATAGGAATTTATTCCCTTAAATGATTTCACTTGCATCAGCACATATCCCCTTTCTCTCTTGAGTGGGACAGCAGACTGACCCCTGGAACAATATGCCACAAGACAGCATCTTGTCTCTTGAAGCCCTTTGATATCAAGGTTCTCAGAGGTCAAACCCAAGACCTAAATTTATTTTTGGTATAGACATCTAAGCATGAATGAAATGAAATGAATGAATGAAATGAAGATAGGTACTGTATCTGGAGAAAAGACTCTGCTTAAAGGCATTAAGTCTATTTTCTAATTGCCAGTTGGTCTAACAAAAGATTAGGGCCACATCTCTTGCCTCCTGTGTAGTTTAGTAGGTTTCAGGATCTTGACATAGTTTCATAGCATTTGTTGTCAGTGAAGAGATTTTCAGCTTTGTAGATGGCCTAAATTTCACTTGACCTGCAACTGAGATGGGCACTATCCAAACTGGTCCAAGTCTACTGTGCTGGAAAGAGCTTCAAATCAGTATTGATTATATACACTTATGAAGACAAAAATTGTTTAAAAAGGCAATACATATAGCAACGTTTTGCATGATCATCATCCATTTTTATAATAAAATTCGTATTGCCACCTTACAGTGTAGTTGAATGTGCTATAGTTTTATTATTTTAGTTAGCTAATAATTAGACTGAATTACAGTAGAAGTAGCAGTGCTACATTTTTTCTTGTTAATCTTGTTTTTCACCTGTGTGTTGTTGAACAATGAAATAATTGATCAATAAAGAACAATTGCTTTTTTGTCAACATCTTTGTCTACCCTGTGTTTCTGTACTAGAAATCTTGTAAAGTCGTGCATGTAGTGGGCAGTTGCTGTATTTGTTTCATGTTTGTTATGCTGTGGAATGAAAACTAATCACAGATAGAGCTCTGTACATGGATATTTCAAGATTATTTCACAACTGTTTTTATTGACAGTGTTCAGGTCACACGTATCTTAAAAATTATTAAAGTTGTTTTTTTCTTTGTCTTGTAATTCCCTTCAGAGGAGAAAATACAGGATCTTTGAAATGAAATGTGGAATCAACTTTGTAAACTTAGCAATTAACATATTATTCAGATGTTTAGTTAAAATTAACCACCAACAAACAAACAATAATAAACAAAAACCCCAGCCAGCCACACAAACAAACAACCCCCTGAGAAGAGCACATTGCAAGGGCGAGTATTGGAGTAAAATCTGAAATATTTTCATTTAAAAACCAATTTTCTTTTTTTTCTCCTCAGGAAAGAAAACTTAGCCAAAATCTGTTTTCACATCTTCTGCAAGGAATTTTCTGTTGTGATGTATGTTCAGGTTAAATGGCAAAAAACTTCAGAAATGTGTACACTTTTTTTAAGCTTTCATTGGATCATACTGAGGTGGAAGGTCTATAGTGCAGCCTGCTGCTCAAGGCAGGGTGAGCTGTGAGATTAGACCAGGATGCTCAGGGTTTTATCTGGTTGGATCTTGTGAAATTCCAGGGCTGGAGGCTGCACACCTCTCTGGGCAACTTGCTACACTGCATGGCTGTCCTTGAGATGGAAAAGGTTAAAAGGTTTTCCTACATTCAGTCTGAATCCCTATTTTAATTTATGTCTCTGTCCCTTGTCCTACTACCATACATGACAGAACAGTCTGGCTTCATTTTGTTAAACTCCTCATAGGTACTTGGAAACAGATTTTAGATATTGCCTTCAACCTTGTCTTTTCCAGAAAGGGAGAATTAATATATATTTTTAATAAAGACTTCATTATGACTTTGTTACTTATATTTTATTAGTATTACTTTTGCTTCCATAAATGTGTGCTGTTAATATAATTTCACGGTCTTTTTAGAATAATACTAATGAGAATATACAATTAAAACAAAATAATTGTTCTATTTTCCCTAGATTAGTTCATTTAATAGTTTTTCTTCTGTGTGTTACGTAAGGCACAAACCCAAAAATTGCCTCCAGGTAATTTCTTTTTGAAAATTGACTCAGCTACATAAGAGCACCACACCTTTGCCCAGGCAGCAAAATATGTCCTTTCATTAAAAAAACAGATCTTGGTTAACTTGCTAACCTCACTGCAGCTTTATTGTCTCAAAAGACTAATGAGCAGCTGGTGGATTCTTCAATAAATACAGTGTCCTGTTGGAAAAATTCCTTGTCTAAAGTCAGTCCAAACCAATTTATCTATCAAGAATTAAGAGGTAGCTTGCCTGCAAGAACTGAAGCTAGCTGCAACAGGTGTGTCTGAGGGGCAGAGAATCAAGGTCTGTGGCTGGAGTCAGAAGGTGTGGGATAAAGCAGAGGCTGTGGGACACAGCCATGCAATTGGTGGATGAATGAAAAGTTGTTTCAACCAGCCTTGCTTTCCCAAATATGCTGGAGAGTTGTGTGTGGGACACAGGGATACTGAGCTGATGCTGTTCCTGTTTCTAAAGTGGAAAACACATAATTTGTTTTTAATTAAATGCCGCTAAAAGACTGAGATCCTCCAGAACTTATGTTGTTATTATATAAAAAAATTAGGAGGGAAAAAGTGTGTGATTTCAAAACATGAACTCCTGCATCTTTTTAAGAGTAAGTTGTAGTCTGTAAATACCCATCTGTCTAAAGACATGCTTTTTAGCTGCTATCTTTAATTGCATCTCATTTCTGTTCAAATTATCACGTGTGAAATAATCAGCAGTATACAATCACTGCCGATATTTTTTGCTATATCTGGAAATGTATCAGGTTATGTTTCTGTACTGCCATGTGGATAGCACACTACGATCATTCATGCACTATGTAACATTTAGAACTATTTTATACTGACAGGCAACACATGTTTCATTCCTTCTTGAATGGTATGACTCAGGGAAAGTTTCTGTAGCCAAAACAGGTCGTGATCTTTACTGAAACCAGTCATACTCTGGGAAATGAGGGATACAGCAATTACATATAATAAACAGTTATAGTTCTGAATATAAAGACTGGCATAAAACTTATGTCTAAGGCTCCTGCCTTATCAAAGTTATTTCTGTATTTGTAGATGAAACTGCATTGATAATGGAGATTACAAGTAAGAATAAAAATTTTAAAATTAAGCGGTAAAATTATGATGGAAGCTGCTTCAACTTTTTTTTTTCTCTCCTCGTTAATTGGAATCCAAATAATGCATGTGAGAAAAACTGAGCACATAAGACTGTGGAACAGAAATAAATTCCACTTACAGGCTATGATACGTAACAGAAAAATGTTTGTGGGCAGCTACAATCAGCAAAAATATTACTCCATCAACCTAATGCCATATTAACCTTACAGAAAGGACTGCCTTGAGAAAAGTGAAGAATGTTGATTGGCGAGTGGCTCTCTTGATATTCCATTTTCCTTTGTGATACACTGACTGAGCACACTATTCTGATTCAGATGTTAATTTATGGAAATGGATAATACAATGTATCTGATTGCTTAATTATGCATCCTGGGGATTCATTCAGAATCCTTATAATACATCTTGATGACCTTTCAAAGGCAGAACTTGCAATTTGCAACTTTTATTGGAATTTAATCAACTGGACAATACTCCTCACATCTTTTTCTGATGAGGGAACTGACCCCTGTCTCTGGCACCTTTGTCATGTACTATAATCACTAATCTCTTGCAGAAAGAAGTCATTCTTGTGTAGCACCAGTGAATCCAAGAGTAAACTGAGTTGGCCCGTGGTGCTGACTTTTCCTCTTTAATGCTGAAAAAGGGGCTATGATGATTTGGTATTGAGGGGCTTGCAGTGCTGGCAAAAATGTGGTATAAAGGCCAAATGACACGAGCAGTGAGCACAGGAAGCTGTACATTGCACAGAGTAATAAATGGCATGGAGAATGTGGATTTGTAATTCCCATTTGGACTGTTTCATTATACAAAAACAAGGTGTTTCTTCTGGAAATAAAGGAGCTTATTGAAAATTGAAGAAAGGGCTCTTCACTGCATCGACTGCAATTAACATGCATAATTGACTGCCAAGAGGTGTGAATGAAGAAAAAATATGACAGACTAAAAAAACTAACACATTTCATATGTATAATATGAATGTCTTGAGTTATAATGGTAAATAAGGAGCTGTTAGAAAGTATATATATCCTTATGTCATCCTCCAGGGTACAACAGCAAGTCTCTATATTTGAATTTAGTAGCAGCCCTCCCTTGGGTTTAGTTAACAACCGACTACAGAGTTTTTCATTTCTTTCAGAAAATCTGAGCCTCTCTATAGGTTTCAGTCTGTCTATCTGGATGGTGTGCATCACCAGGGGATTCCTAACTAATTATGACTGACTTGTCAATTTATCATATCAAGAAAAGTGACACTCTTGGCTGCCACTCCAAAACAGCAAAATAAATAACCCATGCAGAAATTACACACCTTGCTTGTGTTCTGTGTTCTGGAACATGGAGGTAAATTGATGCTCTTGAAATCCAAACATCTTTTGTAGTTTCAATATTCCTTTATGCTACCACAAGAGTCGTAATATAAACACCTGAAGTGAAGAATGTAATATGGCATAGCACTAAGTAAAGAAGTAGGGAAATAACTTCTGTTGATCAATTCAATGATAGGCCACTACTTGGCAGTCTCTTTTTGCAGAGTTGGCATAAAATGCATTTAAATACGTACAAAGAAGTGTTTGGCTACAGACAGTACTTTAAATTCTTGCCACCTTCTACATATGCTGTACAATGTACCTGTGGTTGTATCATGTATTGAGTGCATCTGAGAGTTACTGGGCTGGGAAAAATGTAATTTTTGCAATAGTGGATAGACAGGACAGCAGGATAGGGTTTTCATTTTAAATAGCTTCAATTCACATCTTTGATATTCTGTTGATGAGTAGCTCTGGGTTTATATTTTAAAGCCTTTATTGGCTATCAGATTTTATGAAACCTAAAGCAATTTTACTGTAGTAAATTACACGATGAAAAGTAAGTAAATGAGAAAATATGTCTTTTTCTTTCTTTGGTTTTAATTACCTTTTGTGGAATGTCTTCTAAAATGGAGTTGGTAGTGGATAACAGTATAAAGGAAGATCTACATATCCTAGATTTTGTTAAAAAAGACAGCTCACAACTGATTAAAGTTTAAATGAAAAAGTATGTTTACTTAATTAGTGATCTAATCTAAATGACTAAAGACACCAGCAGAGCATGCAAATGCACTTAGTCACAAAATATGCAAAATGCAAATACAGTCACAGACTAGTGAGGTGGAAGAGTGAGAATATACACTGTTTCTCCTCAAAGAAGAGAGATTAATAGCACCCACTGTCTCAAACATATGTCTGGGATGACTTTGTACTGATTAGTCTGAGGCTAATTTGCTGCACCCAGTAGCTGATTAGTCAGGGTGAGATTTTGACCTAATTTATTAGTTACCTCTACAGTTGTTTATTTTCATGTTTGAAAGATTTTTATAGCACACCAGCTGTCTGAATAATAGGGAACCATCAAGTCTTTTGTTTACAAATATATTTGTCTGAAATATTTTCCATGACAGGTGTCAGATTGTGACAATTACACTGGGTCAGAGAAAAGAACATAAAGTAATGCCAGTGTTCGTAATGAAGAATGCTCTGGCCTGATGGAAGTACCTTGATTGAATATGTCATGTTGTATTTCATGAGAGCTAAACAGGAAAAAAAAGAGTCGATGAAATGCTATCTCTTACCACAATTTTGAGCCAAAACCTCATGCTAGTTGTTTCTGAATACTGTTTTGTTTTGTATAAACCGTGGCAGGCATGGAGATGGTCACCTGAAGGGTGGCAGGTGCACTCGCTGTGCTAAGGCTGCCTGGTGCCAGAACTGCTACTTGGATCTCTCCTGCTCTGGGCCTTTTGCTATTGTTCATGCCTTCTCATTAGAGCTGAGATTCACTGTTGTGCTGGACATTCACTGCTAATGACTTTGTCTAATGTTTCTCTCATCTTTGTAACACTTTTTATTAGCTGGTTTCCACTTACCAGGTTCACTGAGGGCACTCTTGTGTCAAGATCCAGTATATATGCCTTAAATATTTCACTTTCTGATGCAAAAAACTTTTGGTTGGTAATTACTTGTTTTTCCTTATTGAAGGACAAGGCCTTTCTATCCAGCACCCAGATCTTCTCGTAGCATTTTACAGTTAATTTTAGACATTGACTTAATCTGTGATCTCAGGTCTCATAACTGCTCCTTCTCAGTGACATTATGTTTGAGATTTAAAGTTTATGTTAAAAAAAAAGAGCAGATGTTTTATGTATTTTGCTTTCAGCTTCTCCTGTCTAAAATGTCACTTCCTATTGAGGACTTCCTTTCATCTTACGCATTTCTGTTGAGACAGATACATTTCTATGGTTACTTGTTCTTTTGCTTTCTTCTTCATATGTGGTTTTCTTGGAGCAGCTGATTCTGAACAGAGGCTGCTCCACAGTTTTTATGTTGTGGCAGTGGTACTATCCCACTTATGACAACACCAGACAACAGTTAAGAATTTATTTTATCAACCTGAGGAGGCATTGTTGGGGATCGCTGCAGAGTACTTCACATTTCTGTAAAAGACCTTGATCAAACAGACATATTTACATGGAATTTTGAAGAGTATTGTTTAGTCTTTTTGTGATTTTATTTTTGCTATTCTAGTATTCCAGTGGTGTTCCAATTAAATATTTTTCTTTTGCAGAATTTTCATTTATGAGGTGCCATATTTCTCTGCTTATCCCTTTGTTTTTCCTTTGGTTTTGCATATCTCTCTGGATATGAAGTCATAAGTGCTGCAACTGAAGTGAAGTCATTGCTGATTGCTGTACACTGTTCTTCATATCAGCCTTCACTGCTTTTAACAGTGCCTTAAATCTGTTTTAGTTTGTTCTAGATTTTGCTTGAAGAGTCACATTGTAATGAGATTATTGTGGCTTCTACTGATATATATGTCCTAATATGTACTTACATTTTAGGCAAGTGATCTGAGTCTTGCATTAGCAGGGAGATGCCTGGGCCGTTTTGCTCTTCTATCTGTCCTTGCTATATGGCAAGTCTCTGGGTCTTTTTATATAATATTTTAAAGGAAAAAAATTACCAAAACAAAACTGGAAACAGCACAATTAATGCCTAGTTTCTGTGATTGTGGTTTCCTAGTGGTCTTTCCACCTGTCACTTCTGATTTAACACTAAAGCCACCTGTTGGAAAGAGTAAGCCATGCTCTGGTATCACCAATGACACCTTAGAAGAATTGCAGTACCCATCATTGCTCACAGTGCTCTGTTCACAGATCCCAGATACCAGATCCATGCTGCCTGACTGACAGCTCTGGGAGATAGTCCTGAGTCTGATTTGTATTCCATTGATGAGCCATCTTCCATGTAGTTGTAGCATCAGGGCAGCTCGCCATGTAGCAAACAGTGTTTGCAAATCACCATTAATGATAATGATGACTCCCTTCAAAATATCTGATACTGAAAGCAAAAAAAAAAATGCTCTGCATGAAGTATGCAATGATCTACACTTTGCACACCTGCTGCTAATGCAAACTTATTTAAATGAATACATCTGCTGTAGGTAGAAGTTATCTCATACTTTATTAGTTGAACACCAAATCATTTACTTTGTAGATTGTTTGGGGTATTACATCAAGGCCAAAGGCACAGTAGAATTGAGCTCTTTCTTCTGCACATGACATTCCCAAAGGCAGAGATTGCTAAATTGCAATATAGATCTTAAAACTTAACCTCAAACTTTTCTATAAGAAAAAGTAAAAGATGGTTTTGGCCAAATAATTTCTCCTAACTCTGTGCACTGATAGGTCAGATCTACTAAAGGATTTGCTTAGATAATTAGTGATTCATAAGTAAGAGGCACCCAAAACAGTAATGTGATGAAAGCTAGAATGTGCTGGTAATTCCTAACTCTATGTTGAAAATAATATTGCTAGTTACCTAAAAACTAATCTTGGTTCCACTCTGATGCCTTATTTTGTGCGATTAAACAAAGATGTGAGCACAAACAAGTAGAGGCCAATGGCACAGAACATGCAAAAAACAAACAACAAAAACCAAACCACAATCATTATGTTTTCAGCTTGGTTATGATATAAGACAACCAATTTTAGTTTCATATCAGAGACATGACTGGCTGTTCTACTGCCAAAAATGCAGGAGAATTTTTACTAGTTTCTTCTCTAGGAATATAATTAAGAACTGTCCTATATAATTCAATCACATACTATATATGATTCTTCTTTCTTTTTTTTTTTTTCTGTTGCTAATTGAGTTATATTAAGCATAGCACTGGATGAACTTCCTTACAAAGAAGATTTATACTTTTCTTCAGGCAATGTTTCATTCTCCTCTCATGTTCACTTGAAAGCCTGTCATCTGAAATCATTCTGTGCTTCAGGTTCTAGGAAACAGATGAAAGTGAAGAATGCTTTCATGCCCCACAGATTTTGTGCCTGTGCTATTCTGACTCAGTTATTTTAAATGAAGAAGTCTTACAATTTCACTGTTTGAGACATTGCATAAAAATTTGATAAAGAAGAACAAAATTAGTTTTCTATTTATTTTTTTTATTTTCTTTTTGTGAACAAGGTAAGTGGCTGCTTTTGCAGGATGAATGTTTCCAGGAAATGAAATCTCTGCACAGTGAACTTCAAAGCAACGCTGACTGTATTTATTTAAGTTTGTAAGAATAGTCATCTTCACAAACATCCCACCATGTAGCAGCATTAAACTGACAGCTTCTACTAAACAGTAGCCAGCTGAATGCCACTGTAGGAGACTGCATGAATCAGAACGTGTTGTCATAATTACCTACAAGACATGGAGAAAGGAGCTCTCACAGTCACTGCTGGACTGTCTTGGGTGCTCAGTGTAACAAATGGAGCTGATTGCTCTGCACAGCAGTGGATAACCAAAGTTCTGGATTTCATCACTCACTGTAGCACTGGAAGGAAGATCAGTAATATGGAACTGTGAAATTTGCCAACACCTGCTACAGATATCCTTACTATTTCCTTTGTGTCTCCAGACTTCAGATTTTTATGTATTTATTTAATTTTAGTTCTGGATTAACTTGGATGCCCTTTGTATATATATCATATTCTGCTGGAAAGTTTTTGGTATATGGAACTTGAGTAACTATGTGAAGGTCAGCACAATAAGGAACTCATAAAGAAGTAAATGTCAAGTAGTAAAAATATTAATAAGGAAAAATGCTGGGTGGTAAGCATAAAAATCCTCCTGAGTTTAAGAATTCTCCCATTAAGTAAGAAAAAACCTATACAACAATAGGACAGTAGAAATTCCTTCCAACTTGATGTTGAATAAAAAAATTGTGATGCAGCCTAAAAATCCTTGAAATATTTTGTGGAATATCTGTGACATCTTTTTAAGGTTGATGATTTGAACTCTCATAAAGGTGGGCAATAGGGAATTCTGAACACAAGGACATCAGAGAGTATTGGTGAGACAATACAGAGTGATGGAATATTTACTAACTATTAACTACTTTAAAGAGATTCATTTAATTAATTTTACATATTTCTGTTTAAAAAAAGATAAAAGCCATAGTAAAATAAAACCCGTTTAAATAAAAGAGTGAAATGGTAATAGTTTAATAAAACTCCTGAAATTTTCTTCCTTGATTATTATCAGACATCTTTTTGGGATTACCTAAAAACATTGTTCCAGATTTTGTGTAAAATGACCTTTCAGAAGGTTACAAGGCAAAAGCTGTAGAGAAAGATAAAGAATTTAATTCCTTCTAAAGAGAGACGCTGAACAGTTTGTCTTTCAGAGTACAAAACAGTAAATTTGAAATGGATTGTATAAGGGGGGCTAGAGAAATTGTATCACCTTCTGTGATAGAACTGACTCTGATATTGAACAAGGTTTAATGTGAAACAAGACTTGCACTAGAAACAAAGCCAGTAATATATTGATAGGTAAGTGATAAAAGAATTTCCTGACTAGAATGTATTAAATGAAGGAACTAAAATTGAAATGTTTCAGTGGTATGAGATACAAAGTGAATAGATTAATATTAAGGGTAGACTAAACAGAAGATGAACATGTCATCTAAAGGATTAATTTATGAATTTCATAACCCATATAAAATGCAGTATCCTGAGAAGAAACAGAGATTATCTGAAATATTAAAATGGGATGGGGTTGAGACTTGTATCTTTTGCTTATCTTACTACAATTATTTCATAAAAAGTTCATTTCAATGCCAAATGCCCTATTTTGAAAGAATTTCTCAGTGTTAAACTTGACAGTGTTTGATATCATGCTTTATTTTTACTGTATAGATATTTCTATTATATCCTCAAATCAACAAACCTTTGTCTCATCTAGAATTGTTAAATTAGTCTTACTTCTTTATAAAGTAACTTTTGGTCTTTTTTTAGGCTTGAAATTCTACCAGTTCAATTTTTATGTTATCCCATATATATAACAAAGCAATCATGCTCTGTTTCATTATATAAAAGAACTTTTATTGCATCTTGTGCTAGCTGACTTAAAATTGCATTATGTGATGTCCAGACACAACTTATTGCTTTGTTCTTGATTTCAATATCTATAAACGGTGCCATGATCAATGAAGTGCATATTTCATAATATCATCTTCACACCCTACTAAATCCTTTCTCTAGTAGTGTATGGCCTTTTTTTGCTACATGCATTTGGGAGAGGCAAATGCACACATTCCTACACAGTTCATAGAAATATCTGATTAGGAAGTTCTGATGATGGCCTCATTGCCCTTCATGATGACATTTTTTGAGGCCTTTCAATTTGGCAGGAAATTTTCTGGGAGGAAAGTTTGCTATCTCTACCATATGCAGCATAAGCAGGCTGGGTGCACAGATGCTTCTTATTGCAAGTCCCTTGGACTTGCAATAGTCAATAATAGCTTAAAATATGCATAATGAGGGAAGAATAAAGGGAGGAAAAGAAAAAAGATCAAACTTCTGAGATTTTTTTTTGTTCATTAATGAATATGAAACACAGCAGGGCTTGTATGGATACAAATTACTATGGCCAGCTTCTTTTTGTGACTGTATTTTTCATCATATCTGTCATTTTTTTCACAGAGCACCGTTGCAGTTGACTAATCTACACTGCTGGGATTGTGAGATACAAATAAATACACAGGATATAAAAGGATCATTCAAACATTTTATCTCAAGGTTGACTGATTGCATTTTGGGAAGTTCTTTATGATGTGGTGAAATTAAATTGAACTTGTGGTTCTTGCTGTTGCTTTGCTGTCTGTGGAAAAGGCTCTGTGTGTGTTCTACGAAGAGAAGATCCCATTTTTTATAGTTCTTGATCATTGCTAATGATTCCTGCTAATTGTTCAATTTCATATAAGAAAAATGTATTAATTACTCCATGCCCTAAGTAAATTTAAATGCATCACCTTTAATGTGTTCAGATCCACTGTGCTAGAGATCTTGTGCTGTCTGCTTTACCAGACACTGGACAGAAAGATTTAATAAGTTTTTTTGTTGGCTTACTCTTGGTCTTTGGAAACTTTACTCTCCTACATTGTAGAACCCCAAACTTGTAGATGGAAATTATATTTTCTCTAGGTCACAGGATGTTTATGTGGAGTCTGGAAACTCTAATATGACAGGAAAATTTTACAGTCTATTCTTTCGTTTCACATTCTTACTGTTTTGAAAGAATTGCATTGTTCTTGGAGTTGTTGAATAATACAATCAAGCCCATTGACAAGCTGTGTGACTGAGGATAGGATAATCTTTTTATATGTACAGCAGATCTATAAGGCCTGCATCGATCTTTTTCCTTCCTTTTAGTTTTACATAATGAATGGCAGTTGTGTTCTGGGAAAGTTCCTGTCACTTTTATTAAGATAGATCATCTGGTATTCTGCAGAGGAGGGGTTTACAATTTACCTTGTGTGCATAGAAAAGAATTTTTTTTTTTTTGCCCAAGAGTTTAAATGCAATGTGCAATCATAAAAAAAAGCCATAGTATATGGGAAAGTTTCAGCAATTAGCCTTTTAGATTGAATATTAGATCTGAAAAGAAGATGGTGCCGTAACTCTCTGTTCTCCCTTTTCACAGAGCTCTTAAAATCTATTTTATTCAGGAGAAATTTCAATTTTAGCTGTGATTTGCCAATATACTTCAGTAAACCATAGCCACTATATGTCTAATCTGCTGTATTCTGGGCTTATGAAACCTATCCATACATGAAGAAAACTTTTAATCATATGGTCATTAATGTTCTTGAATTTACTAGCCTTGGATGCAGAGCTGATCTTTGAGTCTGTCATAGCTTTACTGTTTTGCTTATGCTTTTAGAGGTCTGTATACCTAAAACAGGAGGGATGGGACCAGTAACTGATTTTGGAACTAAATTATCCAGCTGACAGTAAAGGACTGGATTGTGACTCCCTTGTGGTTGTTTTTATTTGGTGATTTTCTAATGTGATTCTTTGGTGCAGGAGATAACAGACTAGAATCCCTTTAGATTAAAGATACCTAGAACCCAGTCTCTTGCATCCTGGGTAAAGGCTATGACTAAAAGCCTGTCATGAAAAAAGCTTACTCATAAAGACTGCTCACACTCACCAGCTTATGGGTATTCTTAATTGATAACTGACATTGCCCTGGAAATTACATCCCATGGTGGTCCAGCCAGTGCTCTTACTATTGCCTGCTCAGGATTGATATACCATGTTAATATTTGCTTCTGTCCTTACTGACCACTCCCATCTAGTATGGATGATCTTGGGCTGTCTCTGTAGTTAATGAAGAAAGATGGTCTTCACAAGTGCAGGGTTTCTGCGGTGGGGTTCTGGGCCCTATTACCCTTCAGGTACAGTTCATTTCTCATTGCCATTTGTAGAGGAAACCTGGGAAGATTTAACCTCATCAGGATCAAATGAGTCTTTGTGAAAACCTTCACCACTCACCTTAGGCGTTAGAAAAAATGCTCTTTTCTTTTAAGTATGTATTGGTAGAAGGTGTCTCTGGATTTCAAGTGGAAGAAGTATCTAATGTTCAACCAGGACTCTGGTCTTTGTGTTCCTGGGTCTCAAAATAAATAAACACTTTCCTGGTTTTGGTCTCTTTCTTAATATGAGGACACAACTTTTTGTGGGTCATCCTTAGACCCACCAAGTTCTTCTATTGTCAGACTTATACATTCAAAGCCTCAATTTTTTTAGACTGCCTAGAGAGATGAATGTCCAGTTTTCTGTTATGGACCTTAAACTAATTGTGTGGAAGGAATATTCCAAATTCTTGCCTTAGGGAAAGCAGATTTAGAAATTATTGACTTTCTTACCAGTACAGAAAAGATCTTATAGAGATTAAGAAAACTATGATCTTAGTTGCATAGTGAAATCTTGTTCTCTGATTCTTTTGTTAATGTCCTTATGTGTGTCTAAGTTTTACCTATTTTAGTTGATTTTGTATGTATCAGATGAGCTTCTCAATTCTTTAGATCTTTAATTTATCTCACAAACACTGGGACTGCAAATTACAGCATATTTTAAATTGAAGGTTCTTGGGATCTTCTGTTCTTGTTGAGAGGGAAAAAAAATAGTGGAACACTGGTGGGAATGAAAAGTAAAGTTTTTGAACTCATAAGAAACAATTTTACTCTATAGATTGAAGATAATTTAATAATTAATTGGGTCTTACATGGACTTGGCTGTGCAGTATGTGAACTGATTACAGTATTGCTTAAGACATGAGATAACAAGGTGAGGTATAACATGTTGAATAGAGATTTTTTTTTGCCAAAGCAGTGCTGTTTACTAAATCAGTCGACATCTTATCACACTAAAACAGACACAGGCTTTTTACATTTAGTTTTGAGAAGCTGCTGAAATCCAATATGTGTACAGCACCTTTAAATGGTGTTGAAACAGCCTGTCTACAGAAAAGATAAGTAGCATTGGACATTAGTGTCTTCCACACACCTTCACTTTCTGAAACAAACTGGTGTTTACTAGGAAAAAAAGCAGTTTTTGTTTATTGTTTTTGTCATGCAAAGGGATGTAATTTGTAGAATCCCTGAAAGCTGTGCCATTCTTGTGAATTCCAAATTTATTTTTAGCTTTTAGTAACTCTCCGTTACTTCAGTATAGTTTTGGAAATGGACAGTAGTATAAATTATCAGTTTAGATTCATAGTATGTTAAACATAGTAAGTTAACAGTCAGTTAAACAGACCCATGTTCTCTTTCTGAAACCAGTTACTGTGGCCTTGGCCACAGCTGTAAAACTAGATGCTAAGATCTTCCCAAACTGGTCTGCTTTAGGAAGAGTATTGCCAGGAGGTAAAAGCAGGTGATTCTTCCTCTCTGCTCAGCACAGGTGAAGCCACATCTGGAGTGGTGGATGTAGTCCTTGGCTCACCAATATAACAGACATGAACACACTGGAACAAGTCCAAAGAGCTGAGACTTCATCTTGGAGAAGGGAAGGCTTGGGAGGATATTAGAAAGTAAAGGTCAGCCAGACTTCTCTCAGGGGTGTGCCCAGTGGCAGGGCCTGGGACAATAAGGACAAATTAATGTCGGAAATTCTGTGTACATTTAGGAAATAAGTGAGTTTACTCACTGGAGCAGGTTACACAGAGAGGTTGTGGGACCTTTCTCACTAGAGATGCTCTAAACATGTCTGGACATAGCCCTGATTACTTGAACTGTCCCTGCTCTGAGTCAAGTGTTGAAACTAGATAATGTCCAGAGGTCCATTTCCATGTCAACAGTTCTGTGAAAACAGAGTGACTGATTCCAGATTTCCTGGTGAGAATTGCCTCAGGTCTGAGCTAATGCCTGAACCTCACCCAGGAATATATTGGCAAAAGGTATTTGACCTGAGCCAAATCACAGCTGGGATAGTTCTAATCTGGAGAGATGTTTAAAAAAAAAATACAGAAAATATGCAGGTGTCTTTGTGATATTTAACCCTTTCAGGCACTTGACAATGTATCATACAATCAGAATGGTTTTGGTTGGAAGGGACATTAAAAGATCATCTAGTTCCAACCCACCTGCTGTGGACAGGGACACCTGCCATTAGACCAAAGCTCAGAGCTTCATCCCATCGGTCCTTGAACACTTCCAGGGATGGGGAATCCACAACTTCTCTGGGCAGCCTGTTCCAGGGCCTCACCAGACTCACATTAAAGAGCTTTTTCCTAATATTGAATCTAAACCTACTCTATTTGAGTTTCAAGCCATTCCCCCTTGTTACTACATACTCTTGTAAAAAGACGCTTTTTCTTGACTCCTTTCAGGTACTAGAAGGCTGCAAATAGGTCACGCCTAAGGCTTCTCTTTTCCAATTTGAACCAAATTAAACTAAACTAACTGCTACTTTATCTGCCTTGTGAGATTGATATGTTACTTTTAAAAAAAAATTCTTCTCTTTTAGTATGAACATTACAGCAACTGAGGATTTTACTTAACAAATTTCTTGCTGATATGTGGCCCTAGTAAAATCCTCAAGCACTTTTGCTCTCTTTATGTGGCACTTTGTAACCGTAGGTTTTGGCCTTCAGTACAGTTCTAGGTACACTGCGGTGTTTTGACATGTTATGTAAGAATTCTTGGTGCCTCATGAAATAAACATCGTTGGAAATGTAGGTGCAATCAAAATTTGGTGTTTAGATGCTATGACAACAAAGATATAAACCTTTCATGCCATTTTCATTAAGGGAAAGACGTTCTGCATGCTTTCCTCTGTCATGATCAGATTTTTGTGTGTTGCCATTTCTTTTCTGTATAATGCTAATGCATATTGAGTGACGTCAGTAAAATATACAAATATTGTCCTCTCCCATCTGAAGAGGAAAAACAAAAAACACATTCCAGGTGATTATTTTAGGCCTGTATGGCCATGTAAGAAAGAAGAGCAGAACAGCCATATGACCTGTGCTCTAGGACAACCTGTTCTCTCACCAAAATAACCCAAACCATGAAACCTACTGGGAGATGGAGTCCTAATCATCAGTACAGCTTGCACACAAATTCCTACTCTAGGAAGTAGATGCCTCAGGGTGCTAGGACTGAGAAATCTCTCCTTACTCTGGAGAGATTGCTAGAGCAGGTCTCCTATGAAGACAGGCTGAGAGAGTTGGAGAAGAGAAGGCTCCAGGGAGGCCTCATCACTCAGGATGTAAAGAGGGCTAATAAGAAAGATGGAGAGCAACTCTTGGCATGGGCCTGTAGTGACAGGACAAGGGGGAGTGGCTTTGTACTCAGAGTAAGTTTAAATTATATATTAGGAAGAAATTCTTCCCTGTGAGGGTGATGAGGCACTGGAACAGGTTACAGTGTCTTCCCTGTTCAGTAGGGTTTTCTAGTTCAACTATTTGGTATCTACCTGTCCATTTTTGTAACTGAGAAGCAAGAGGAGAAATTTATCCTTACTTATGCTTCTTTTTTTTCCAGCCTAAACCTACAGTGAATACTTTGCTCTTTAAAGTAGCATTAAAAATAGAGTGGTAGCTGGGTTTATGATTTCAATCCAGTTTTCAATCTGTATGAGTGCATTAGTATACATGTACATTTTGCCCTGTATGTATGTGATTTATCTGGTTCATCACAGAATAATATTCTGTGATGCCTGTTGTGCCTGTGGGTAATAAAAATAATCTTAAGATATCATTGCTTGAAATTTGTAAAGCACAGGAAGGGTCAATCTTGTTTATTTGGTTGTTGTATGGTTTTTGTTGTTTGTTTATTAAACCATGGACAAATTAATATAACTGAGGAAACTTAAATCACAGTATAATATTTTTCTTATGACACAGTAGGAATTTATTTAAAATGCTAATTTATATTTGCATACACTAACACAGTATTTCTATCTAAGTGATACTCCTGTACGGAGTGCTAAACATTTAATATTTTATCTACATTTTCTCATTGCTTCAGATAATGGGTAACCTATAATGTCTGGTTCAAGTCACAATACATTGTGAATATTTTATGGATTTTTTAGGTAATTGTATTAATGCTGTGTCTTAAACAAAGTTAATTCTTAGAGAACTCCGATCTTCTTTGATCTTCAGTGTTTGCATGTGTGTGCTTTTTCTTTTGAAATGAGGGATAGCAATGGAACAAATTTGAACAAATTGATGTTCTAATGCTTTTTTTATAAGTCAGCGTTCTTTTAAAAAATTTATGAACAGTAGTTTTTACATGTAAAGATAGTAACGTGGAATTTAAATTATGGCTATGGGAACAAAATACGTAATGGCTTGATGAGCTTACATCAGGTAAATTGCTGGGATATAAACCAGCAAAGTAGAGAAAATAATAATTAGAGTGAAGGAAGCAGCCAGAAGAGTTGGCAGAATTTCTGTTGGTGTGAGCTGTTAAGGAAATGAATGTTCTTTTGCAAATTAAGTAGGAAACTTGGGGAAGCTGCTACAGCTGGATGGCCTGGGAACATATGTGGCCCCACAGCTTTCACCCTCATGACTTCAAACAGAGAACAGCCCTTGTCCTTTTGACTGCAAAACCTTCCACCTCCAGATGTGGGTGTTATGGTGGGTTTGCATGAGAGAGCCTGAGAGCAGGCAGAAGTGTAGGCAGTGCAGAATGCTCTCCTTGCTTTATAAATTGAACTGAAAGTTGGGGTACTTCAACCAGTGAGTCACTGCCAGGGCTCGACCCCAGCCAGCAACCCAGCCCCACACAGCTGCTCACTCCCTCGCACACCAGCAGCATCAGGGGGAGAACTGAAAGCAAAATGGTAAAAAACACATGGGTTTAAATAAAGATAGCTTAGGGCCCCATCATGTGCAGCAGCTCCTTGGGAAGACAAACACCATCACTCCAAATGCCCCCCCTCTTCTCCTTTCTTCCCTGCATTTTGTATACTAAGCATGATGCTCTGGAATATCCCTCTGATCAGCCTGTCCTGGCTGTGTCTCCTCCCAACCTCCCATGCACCTCCAGCCTCCTCACCAACATGCCAGCATGGAAAGCAGGAAAGGTCTTGGCTCTGTGCAAGCCCTGCTCAGCAATAACAAAAACATCTCTGTATTATCAACCCTGTCTTCAGCACAAATCTAAAACATAGCCCTGTACCAGTCACTAGGAAGACAACTAATTCTACCTCAGCCAAAACCAGCAGTCACCCACTGCAAAGCCATTTGATAGTTCCTCTTCTGTCTTTTTACAGACCTGCTCCCAATCCTTCACAGTATGCACAGGAATTTTCATGCCAGACTAGTTTTCCCTGATAAATTCATAAGATTGTTGAATAGAGCCTTCTAATAGAAGCTGACTGTGACCTTCACTACAGGGTGGCTAATATTTCCATGCAATGATGGAGAAGTGGATCCTGTTTGTGTGATTCAAATAGTAATGTTGAAATTGAGGAGACAAAGGAAGTGTTTTCATATCATTAAGCAAAATTAAAAGGTGACAAAATGCTCTAAATAGAGAAGAGGAAGATGACAGTCACTGTTCTTTCTATTTACTCCCTCTGTTCTACTCATACTTTCTCATTTTTTATTCCTTTCTCATTTCTTCTGTCACTAACTTTTCCTATTTTTAATTAGTAGCTAGCAGCACAGATTTCAGAGACAACATTAAAAAGGAAATTATCAGGCTGTGTTTTATGCTGCAACAACAGAGAAACTGCAAGATGAAATATGGTCCCAGGTGAAAGTTACTGCTGCAAAGGCAGGCTTGTCTCAAGACTGCCATACTCAGAAGCAGAATTTCTTTTGGATTGCAGACATACAAAAGCATTTCCCTGCTACTAGGACAGTAAGCATAAGAGTTGGGAAGCAATGTAAAACCACTTGTGCTGATCCTTTTGTTTTTCTTTTGAAGCAGATTTCTTTCTCACTCTGATAGAATTTATATACTGGGTCGCATTTGCCTGGCATTTTCTAGTATCCTAGATCAATGAGACTAAAGAACTCATTCCCTGAGAGCAGCCAGCCAAACTAAAAAGAGGCTAGCATTATACATGGCTGACATCAACTTGGGGGAAAAAACAAAACAAAACAAAGAAACTTTAGGCTAGCAGATGTCTCAAAATATCTGTTGCTATATAATACATATTTTTCTGCATACCAACTTCTATATATGCTAAATATTTTTGTAAGAAAATTTTAAAGGCTTTGCCAAAATCTTTTATGTTCAAGCCTAAGATCTTGTACTCAACTTTGCAATCCTTATAAGAAAAGAAGATTCAAAGTCATGGAAATACCTTTGGCAAGCAGGACCATAATGACCACCACTCATGGGATCAGTATTATTCAGGATAACTTTGCTCTATAATACACAATACTGCCTTCCCTGCAGTTCAGGTAGTTGCTGCTGTCTGCTCTTCATTTCAGAACAGTGTTATTCTTAATTATGTCTTAGACTTTTGATTCCTGAGAAGGTAGACATTATTTTTATTGACATAATTAAAAAAAACACCTTAGGATTTAGACTTGTGCTGAACTCAAATGTTCTATTTTTCTCACAGAACTTAGGTATGCATCTGTCCTAAATGCAGGAAACTATGCTGATCCATTTTGGTGCAGAATTTTTAAATACTTAGTTAAAAGGTATCCATCAAATTCATCAAATATGCTTTTATTTTGTAAAAACAGATAAATAGCAAAGAACCCAAATAAAATTCTGTCTTAGGCTATGTTTTCTTGAGGACTTTGTTGCCTTGAAAGTATAAGCTGAAAGCTTTCTTCCTGGCTCTTTTTGCTAATTTACTAACTCCAGATTGCATATGAAGTCATAAAGACAACTTGCAGCTAGGAGTCATAGGAAAGATGGATACTTGGGGTAAAATATACCTTAGATTGAAGTTTCTGTTGCTGAGATATTAACTACCAAAAACACAGGCAAGGAGGTGGGGATATAATTCTGTCTAAGAGACAAACGTTGAGATCCTGAATGTGAATGTTGTGGGATATTAATACAAATACCTTTCAGATGCTTGTTCCACTTTGGCACCCCACAGTTGCAGTGACAGGAAACCTTGTTGCCGGGATATCTGTGTCATATGCTCTTATCTGACTGCAGAATTCTCATGTTTTGTGACAGCTTTAAGACTGAAGTTTGCTATGTAGGCAGGACCAGGACTAAATGACCCTGATGGGTTTTTTCCAGCACAGCACATTCTGTGATTTTCTAGATGTTGGCTGAGGACTGTTTCTCATGCTCAGGTCTTTATGACTGTTCATCTGGTCCATATAGAAGCTACATTCGTGTTTGTCTTTAGTATGAGCTTCAAAGAATGCCAGGTGAAGAAGGCAGATAAGCCCATTGTTTTCCTATCACCCTGGGCACATGCAGTCGATGTTGATAATGCTTACAAAATGCTGTTGATAATGCTTACAAAACATGACAATGCAACACATCATAGGCAGAAAACAGCTCCCCTAGGCCTGAACTGTTAAGTATTATCTCACTTGAAGTATGAGAACTGAGTCTGCTAAAGTGGCTGTTGACTAGTGTGAAGCACAGTTATGCATCTTTTCCCATCTCTTGTAGAAGAGCACCCTGAGGATATAAAGACTAGCAAAAGCTTTTCTGTCCAGTCATCTATGAGCTAATTTTTTAATGTTGCTAGAGCTGTCTTTTACCATTTCTGCATCTCCATGTTGGATGTTATGTTAATAGAGAGTGGTACTTTGAGTTTTATTAAATTTTCAGAAGTCTATTCTAGCCTCTTGTTCTATTTCTGCCCTTGTAATTTATCATAAGTGAGTAGTTTGCTGTCTGCTAGTAAGGATTGAGATTTCCAGTTTTCCATGACTTTAAATGCTTTGTCTGACTCCTTGCCCCCTTTTTTGATATGCTCTGATAACATTGATGACTAAGGCAGCTTTTGAAAGAGAACTGTCTCCATTATTTGCTGCATGCTACATTTTATTTTTACTCTTGCTGTTTTCAAAGGAACTGTCATAGATTTTTTAATTCCTTCCCAAGTAGCTCTTGCTTGCATATTTTAAAATCCCTCTGAATTGTTTTTATTAATTTCTGTGCCTATAGTTTAGCCATCTATGGGGAAGAGTGGAAGGGAGACTGCCATTAAAGTTTGCAAGCCTGTGAATGGGGAAATTTGCCATTAACTGAATCATACATTGTGATTAACAGTATCCACCAGATTGTCAGAGGTCACTAAACTCAGTAATCAGTGTCATAATCCTTGCTGCTGCTGTTACCCTTGCTGGGAGTTGCTGATGTATATTTGTGAGAGCCTGAACATTGTGTTGCCAGATAACTTGCAGTTCATGAGATCTCAGCACTCTTAACTTGAGGAATGGATGAAGGTTTGGTACAACGGCTGAGATTTATTGGAGACAAGCACAGTTCCAAGACATTTAATGTACTAGGAAGGGAAGTAAGAGATATGTGCTGATGGAAAGGTGCTTGCTGAAACACTGTGATATCACTTACTCTGTACTGCTCATTGGCAGACTTTATCCTTTGTTGTGATATGGTAAAATGAGCACAACATGCCAGCTATGTCTTTATTTCCTTACTGTCCTGTTCTGTATTTCCCCTTTCTAGCCCAATCTCATTCTGCACCTAGTACAATTCCTTTCCCATCATTGCAGTGAGATTGCACATGTGAGTCAATGCCTTAGCAAGCCTTTATGCTGCTGGTACTCTGGTGAACCCTATATTGGGCGGCCACAGAACATATTCCCCCATCAGACAAGTGATTCCATCAAATGTGGAACAAATAAAACCCTATTTCTTTTTTATTTGTGTCTTTCATTAACCTCATGAGCTTTCTGTTATCCAGCAAAATGTGAAAACATATTGTAACATCTCCCTCACATGGGATTCTTATAGGATGTCTTTCCTTTGCACAAAATCTGTAAAGAATTCTAACTTGCTGCCAGCTACACAGCAATGCAAGGGCAGGAAGGAGTGGGAATTAAAAGTTGTGAATGTATGTGTGCTGGGGGGACTAGGGGGGATAGAGAGGTAATGCATTCTTGAAGACTGCTTTGCAATTAATTTGCAATCAATTTGATCAGGGAAAAAGGATATCTAGAGATCTTATGGACCCCCAGAAGATCTGACTGAAAAGTTTTTAGATCGGTATCGGTTGGAAGATACAGGTCTTGATAATAGCTAAGCCAGGATATTTCGGGACTTGTGTGTGTCATGTGCATATGAGTAAGTCTGTACTGAAAATGTAAATGAACACAAGGGAATCAGGCCAACAGTTTCTGTCTAAAATAGGGCAACTGTCATTATATTACTAGCAAACCAAAGAGTCTCCTGAAATGCCTACTTGGCTTTGAAAGTTATTCCTGGGGAATTCAGAAGTCTGCACAAAAATAAAGAGAGAAACCAACTGAAGGAAGAAAAGCAAAGAAAATAATCTGAGATGAAAGCACCCATCCCCTTCTTACAACTTTTGTCACAGAAAAGGTGTCTGATAGTTCACAGGAAAGGCATGAATCTCCTTACAGTGTTGTTCAAGACATGTTCCAGATGATTAGTGTTGTCTATCATGAGTTTATTTCTTGCAGCTCTTGAAGTATAATAACCCTGAAAAAAGTCTACATCAGAAGATGTATTAATTTCTACAAAGAACTGTACTTTGCCAGGCATTTGGATCCTCGATGTGGAAGAAAAACAGGAATTGACTTCTTAGATACTTCTTTTAAGAGCAAGTTTTTTTAAACCCAAACTTCCCAAATTGTGAAAAGTGGATGGAGAAAGTGCCCTAAAATGTCTTCTTACTGTCTGCATTCCTATAATTACTGTATCAATTTCTTCTTTTGGTTTGGCTTGTTTCAAGCTCTACTGCCAGGAAGGCTATTTGTGTGAACTCTCACTTCTTATTATTAGCACAGTGATGAAGAGGTTGACAGGTCCTCTTCTCTTGCCTGAAGCTGCTACCTAGTCAGCCTGGATGATGCTCCCTATGTAATTTTTTCTTGTCATATATTCTTCTTTCCTGTGGTTTTCACTTCTTTGCTACATGACAGTCACATAGATGAAAAGCAGCCAAAGGAAAAGAGAGTAAAAAATCCGATTCAATGAGTAACTATAAATAATACACCTTCAAGAAGAAAATCATTAAATTGGTGGGAAGTCCAGCATACAAAAGACTACTAAAAAGTTTGGGAGTGTTTTATCAAAACCAGTAGTCAAGATCAAGTCATGTTATCATGAAGGCAGAAAATACAAATGAAATAAGGACTTATTCAAAAAGGCCTTTTTTTCTGTTACAGTGTGATGATTTCTGCTCTCAAGACACCCAAGTTCCCAACTTTCTTCAGGAAGAAATAGCAAGTACTATTACAATATCTGAAAAATATAAAAATTACAATCAATAGTAATTGTTATACATAGTGAGTTATAAACAGAAAGAATAAATCGATTAGGGAATCTAAACATAGCAGGAACAACTTCCTGTAAGTTACCATTCTGAGGCCAATAGCAATGTCAAAGTATAAATTTTAATATAGTTAAACTGTATCTGCAATGAAAGAAATGCCAGTATCACTCAAGAAAACCCTAAGATTTGAACTCCCCAACTATGATGAAAAACAATAGTATTTAATAACTTCTAATTTCCATATTTTAAAAAGGGGGGATATTCTCATATATCAGAATAACAAAGTGCTATCCAGTTCACTGATTTAGAAACTCATAAGAGATAAATAATAGAAGCAATATTTAATATCTAAAACCCAAGATAGCTTTGCCCAGAAGCCTTTTAAGATTCAGTAGATGCTCTTTTTAGACCTGAGAGTCCTGGTGAACAACAGCTTTAAAATGAAGCAATAGTGTTCCCTGGAATATAAGAGGGCCAAGAGCATCTTTGGGTGTCTTTGACTATTGGCAAGAACTGAGCAGGTGGGTTGGGGGCATCCATCCTTGAAAAGGCTAAAGGAAGATCCAGTTGCTGCCTGTAGCTGTTTATTGGGAGGTCAGAGAGAAGGTGCAGCCAGATTTCTCAGTGCTACACAGAGAAGAATGAGAGGTTCAGCACAGGGAGTTCCAGTGAAAAAAATATTTCTCTGAGAATGGTCAAACATTGAAAAATTGTCTGGACAGGGATTGGGATGTCCATCCTTGAAGCTACACAAAACTTTGAACAACCAAAAAAAAAAAGATATTATGTGAGGTATTCTAGAATTATAGAAAAACCCTTTTAGGGCTAGGAATTAATTTGGGCTTCAAGTAGTTTACCCAGTTACATATTGATTAGTCAGCCACACTGGAATCCCAGGCAGAAAGTAATAGCTATGAATGGATACAATGAACCAGCTGCAAATCATGTGAGTGTCAGAAACAATGAAGGCTTGAAAATCAAGACTTGAAGACTTGTGAGATCTGATGTCTAATAAAAGTAGGGTACTACTAAAAGGGTGCTTTAAAATGACTTTTTCTTTCTATACCTTTTTTAAAAACCCCATCCAGAAACATGAAATCTTTTCCACCTTGTCAAACATGTCAAATATTCGAATGTTTGAAATTGCTGGTCAGCTCATGGTTCCTTTCATGAGATCGATCAATAAGAAAGTGAATACAGAGTCTTATTTCTGTAGGAAACTAGCCTGAAAATAAAAGGATGAAAATCTAATTAAGACCAGACAATATCATAGAAAGAAGTCTTGTCAAGGAAACATGGTTTCATTCATTCATTCATTCATATCATTAGAACTGAGATTCATAAAACTAAAGGCAAAGTATTTAGGTGCTTTATTAGTCACTTATGATACCTTGACTGCCAAAAATTTAATTATGAAAAATCAGTAAAGAGATTTTTAAAGGGATTAAGAACTGGATTGTTGAAAAGAACTGGAAAATAAGCTGTCGGTGGGGAGTCACAGCTGCATAGATGCTCAGCTAGTGGGGCTCCTTAGTACTAACTTGTTTCAGTCAATGACTGAAGGTGAATATAAAATCACTGATAACAAACTTAGGCAATTCAAATAAAAGCAGGGCATGCATTTTCACCATCAGGAAGTATAGTCCCCTGTGGAACAAACTAAGGGAAGCAGCAATGTTCTAATCCCATGATGACTTCAAATCAAAGGAAAAAAAGACTCTGAGGATGCTTTTTTGCTAAGGCTGTTGACTTATTTCAGATAGGGTGAGTGAGAAGCATCCTATAATCTTTTCCCTCCAAGAGTTGAAATCAGATTATTTAATGGTTCTTTCCATGCTGGAAACCCTAGTCTTTGAAAACGGTGACAGAAAATGTCATTAATGAGACCAAAAATATAAAAAACTGAAAGAGAAAAAATATTAGGGAAACAAAGAAAAATGATTAAAACCAAGATAACTATTGTCTAATTTTGCATTAATAAAACAAATATACTTAAAATGCGTTTTCAGCTAGGACTGGACTTGTTCAATATTATTAAAAGGTTTTTGACCCAGAGGGTGGTTGGGCACTGGAACAGGCTCCTCAGGGAAGGGGTCACAGCACCAAGCCTGACAGCTCAAGAAGTGTTTGGACAGTGCCCTCAGGCACATGGTGTGACTCTTGGGGTGTCCTGTGCAGGGCAGGGAGTTGGACTCGATGATCCTTGTGAGTCTCTTCCAGATCAGCTGATTCTGTGATTCTGTGAAGCTTGAAAAAATGCAGTCAAAAAGTCAATTGTATTTTTGGATTCAGCTTTCAAATATAGAAAATTCAGGCAGCCAAGAAATCCCATCCTAATGTCATTTATTATACACTAGTGTTATGCAGTAGTTCAGACTTTCAGTAGGTTCCTGACAAATGTTTCAAGCGCTTCCAATACCAAACAAAGTTGTTTCCTTTCAAAATAGAAAGACTGTAAAAATGACAGTATATTGCTAATATTAATCTGGCTACATACATAGTTTCCCCACTCACCCTCCCCGCTTCCTTACTAGAAATCCTGAAAAAGTAAAGCAGTGAAAATAGAAATGTGTTCTTTGGATTGTGTAACAGGGGCTCCAAACAAGAGCATACACTGATACAGATTACAAGCTTATTGCTCTGTGCACACTTATGGCCATTAGTAGCTTGTATTTTCAGAAAATAATGTACATGTATTATTTTCAGAAAGAACCGTGTTGAAAGTTTAACGAACTTCCTCACTATTACAGTTTTGTGTTGTTCATTGTAATAGTAATTTTAAGTCTGGTTAAGCTTTTCCCAGCTGTTTCACTTCCTATGTGTTGGTAGGAGTCCAGTTTTCTTCTTTGAAAAAACACTACAAAATCCTAAACATTTATTTAACCTTGTGTGATGCCTTTTTACATATTAAAAGCTGTGTTTCAACTTAAACTAGTTCTATATCCACTGTTCAGTAGCTATCCTCACACACATGCCTGATCTTTCCATAAACACACTCTTATGTCCAAGTGTCCAGAGCACCAGCCTGCTTTGAGTGTGCCCCAGCAAACTGGGGCCATGGAGCTCACGTGTCTGAAACTACACATCCTATAGGGAGACAGTGGCAGAGCTTCCCATATCCGTATGAAAACTGGTGTCTCCTCTGTTTCCTTTTGTTTTTTTGCCTTTTCTTTTACTTTCTCTTGCTATCAAATCTTGCATGCTAACAGCATACGTGCTTATGTCTTCTCTTTCTCCTGAGTCTTGCACTGTCTTGCCAAATTAAGCTGGGGACCAGGTGTCAGCTACATAATTTTTTGCAAGAATAATCCCCAACTGAAGCACATACTTCTGTAAACCTCATCAGAAATCTTGGGTTTTTACTGTGCACTTCTTTAAACTATAATGTTTTTCTTTAGGGATCTTGAACAGACTCTATAAGAACTTGTGTTTATGTTCCAGTGAAAATGGATGAAAGAAAAATGGGCTTAAACAGAAACTATCACCAAGAGCAATTTCTACATTTTTATTTCTTTGTGTCTAGATAAGTATATGTGGAACTTTTTGATGTCGCAGTCTGCTTTAACTGTAATTAAGTCTTAATTATACAAGACATTTGATCTCTGGCAGAATCTTACCAGAAAGGTGTCAGTGCTCCAGTTTTGCTGTGGTCTGTTTTCTAAATCTAACCACTTGGATCCAGAGCTAGAATCCCATTCTCTCCTGAGGCATACCTTCATATAGTTTCTCTATGCACACTCCTTTTTGCAGTTTCTGATTCCTGGCTGAGCAGGGATTCTTTCCATCAAATCTTCCAGTCTGTTCATACCAGGACAGATGCTCCCACATCCTCCAGGTTCACTGGGACTTGCAAGGACAAGCAATGAGCTGATATATGTAAGGGATGTGTTACAAAACATCTCTGCCAAGCCTACGTTTCTGTGGGAATGGTTGTGTCTTGGTCTGTTTTGCACCACACTCAGAATTGTCAGTGTTTAGTATGTAATGTCTTTCAAAAACACTGAAGCTATATGCAACAAGCAGTACTAGAGCAAAGTAACTCAAAGCTTTCTTATGGGTCTGTGAAGTGAAATGGTTGATGTTGAAGACCCAATGACCATTCTGTATGCATCTAATGGCTCTCTTACTTGCACTTAAACACTTAAATACGCCTAAATTTAATGTAGAGTGTTTTTATGCAAATAGAATGCAGAATAACACGAGTTTTTTTCCATTTTCTGGTAGTGCAAACATTTTTTCCTAAATAGACATGAAATCCCTTTACTCAAGCAGCAGTATTTCTGAATAAACACTTCCCTGAGTTTCTTTAAAAACATTGCTACAAGATCGTTTTCAGGTTCATCTACTGAGATGGGACTGATTGAGTGAAAATAGAAGGCTTCAGGCTGTTGTCTTTGCAAGGAAGTTAAACATAGAATTTATTGACACATGTAAATAAGAGCTGGAATAAAAAAGAAATAAAGATGCTTGTAGTGCAAATGAGCTATAAACCAAATGAAAATGCTAATGGTGTGGTCAGGACTTTTACCTGACTACAGCATGCACAAGCCAAGTAAACAATAATCAAGTGTTTGATTGCTGGAATTGAGATGTGTGTTTTATAAAAGGAGAGTTGTAAAGGTCAACCTTCAGACTCAAACCATTGGCTACTGAAATTTTAGAATGTTGCTACTTTAAAAATAACTTGAATAATGTGAAGACTCTATGTAGAGTTATGTTTGTGGCTAAAGAGGCCAAAAGATTCTGGTAAGTGAGACAGACTTTCAAAGGAAACTGTCACAAATTATTGCAGCTTCCTTCTGTCACATTTTTGTCTTGTTCTTTGCCTTGCTCTTTGCCTTTAACATTTGGCATTATTCATGTCATCAAGCCTTCTACTTCCACATTTTTCATTTCATATACTTTTCTATTAAGTTTTGACTGTAATATTTTAGTTGTTATGGAACATTTATTTCTGTACAGTATTCTCCAACTCCATAGTTCAGCTCTAAGTGCATTCATCATTACTTGTATCAAGCATTTTGTCCATCATTTTGATGATTTGAGGTGCACAGCAGTATGTTATTTTGGGGTGAAGCTGCAATCCCCTCTATTAAAAAAATGTAGATTCTGTGGACATTTATGTCTATTCACTAAATAACTTGACATCCGCATTCTCATATCTTCTCACCTTTAATTAGAGGAACCAAAATCTCTCTCCTGGACCTTGTTACTTAGTTAAACACCAAGTATTTACTTTGCAGATTGCTCTAGCTAATACGTTTCTGCTAGAGGAATTCTTAAGCAACTCCTCTTTATGTGTCACTAGTGGAAGCATCAGGAAATATTTCTTTCCCATTACACTTATAAGCAGATCAGGGTTGTCAGACTCCTGCCATTTCTTTCACAGGCAGTACTCTGTAAGAATCTTAAATACATTATGCTAAACTTGTATTTCATCTTTTCAAGTGAAATGATGCTCCATTTGTTGAAATGCTGCATATGAAATCAGACCTGGTGTGAACACCCCTGCTGTAATAAGGCATGTGAGTAGAGCTAAGCCCAGCTGCGTTGTCCTTCCCTCGACAGTATTCAGATAATAACTGAAATGATCAGTCAACAGTGCTGGCAAAGTGCCTTGGAAATGTAATCCCTCTAGTTATGCTGCCTTCAGCAACTTCAGAACAGGTCCTTGGTGCCACAAAAAGACACAAGAGAAGCTCACATTACTGACTAACTATATAGTAAGTTAACATGTAAAATTCAAAGTTACTAAAGTTAACACATGGCATACAACCTCAACTTCAGCACATGACAAATGAGAATGGCAAAACTTCAGAAAAGAAAGCACTTTAGAAAGAAAATCTGGAGTCTCGATGAAAAGTTCGGTGAAAAGACCAACATGATGTTCAGGATCGGTCAAACAATAAAACAGAAAGATAGGAGTTCTTAGGAAAAGAAGAGGCAGCAAATCAAATATTTAGTTGATGATAAACGTTAAATGCTGTTCTAGCCTCAAAATGGATACAATAGAACTTGGAAAGTCTTAGAGAAGGTGAATTATGAGAGGAGGTTGGGAGGAAAACTAAATAAAACTTGGAAAAGAGACAGCTGAATAGGAAAAAATAAGTGTTAATTGTCATGAGAGCTATGGAGAAGATAATGAGGGACCGATTTCTATTTTTTCCTTAGAAATAAGCACAGGGAAAACAAGATGTTGCAAGGCAGTATTTTAGCTACACAAAACCCAGTAATTTTCTGTATTTTTAATAGTGGAACGAACTCACTTGTTAGAGGAATGAGTCATGGAAAACTGTATGGAAAGATTCTCATAGTGTTTCCCTAAGTATCCACTGTGGTCAATGCTTCGAGCATGGTACAGGGTTGAAAAAGAAATTGTTTTGTTATTTGCTTTGTTAGTGATATTTCAAAGCACAGACACAGTCTGTAGGCGTAAAAAGACCACAACTTCTAAGCTATTAAGAAGAATACAGCGAGGAAGTTGTGCCTCTCTCTCCCTTTGCTTCCTGGAGTAACTGGATCACAAATTAGCTCGCAATAGATGCCTGTCTTGCTGAAGTAAAAGAAGCAGCTGACAGGATCAGAATGTTTGTGCAGGTACAAATGATGAGAAACAGCATTTCTTTCCCATGTTGTTTTCAATGTCTTGTCAAAACCTCTAAAGTAATAATCACAGGGTCACTTCTGATGGCCTTGCTCGTGTTTTACTTCACTGGTTATAACTGACCAAGAACTGAAAGGGGATGGGCATTGCAACAGTAATGATGACAGCCCCCTAAAGGGAAAAGAGAACTTAAAGTGAACTAAATGAGAGAGAATGCGTGTGCAAGGGGTGCCTGGCAGCAGGGCATCAGGGAACAAGAGCACTCAGTGTGTGAATCAATGCTCTCTTTAGAAATCTGTCAGGAAAACATCATGCTTTCCTCCAGGCTCACAACTGCACTGCATTGCTGATGACGTGAACAGCTGCTTTCCTTGGGCATTGGTATATTTGGTAATACTAGAGCACAGATGTGGTGCACTGCAGTTTTACTTTCTCTGACATTGGATGTACCGTTTTCTTTTTTACTGCCAGAAGTTCAAAGTTCTTATTTAATTCTTATTCTGAGCACAACAGCTGAGTTGCTAATGTGTGGAAAAGCGTTACCCAGAATTAATATGATTGCATTCATACCATCCCCTATCATCTTCTTGTCAGCCCTTATAAACTTAAGTTATACTTATGTTGGACTGACCTTTACTCTAATTGGACAGGAGAGCACAGAGGAATATCTAGGTGCTAGGATAATGCCTTGCTATGGTAAGCAGGGAAAAAAGGGTTAGTCTTCTATAAGACTAACTAACTAACTAACTTACTTTCTTGGAAGAGACATATAGCCAAGACCCTGGCCCTCTTGCAGCAACACAGTTTCTGCTTTTGTATCCAATTTAAACTCTTTTAAGAAATGTATTTATTTCCCTATCAAAAGATCGATTGAGGAGTTTTTTCTGTGCTAAAATATTGTCTATTTTTATTTTGCGTTGATTTTTAAAATGGCAGGTTAACTGTACTAATGGTCACATTCCTTTATGGAGATTGGAACTGCTGGACTAGACCAGGACTAGCAGGGTGATTCCACTCCCATTGATGATCTGCAGCAAACACTGCAGAAAAACATGCCAGAAAACGCAGTCTGCAAATGTAAAGAGGTCTTCATTCTAATCCTTTTAAATTAGACTTTGGTTTAGATCTTGAAGTGTAGGATTTTATATTCTCTCCTTCTTTTTTTTTTAATATTTATTTTAAATATAACATACTGATTCTTCTCCTATGAAGCCTCAACTCCTATTCAAATGCATAACCATGTCTTTCCTAAGATTCATGCAGATCAATAGGGCTCAGAAGCAGGACACGTTGCCCATTTGTAAGATTCTCAGTACAGGATGGCAGGCACCCATTCAAATCAATGATTTCTGTGGGAGCTGCTGTTCATGCTGGATGTGCCTCTGCTGGAGGAGTCTTGGTGCTTGTTTAGGAGTTATTTGTCCCTGCCAGGCGTCTGTGCTGCTGAAGCAAGGGTTTCTAGCCAATATGTTTTATAAAATAGAGGGATCTCAATTTACCACTGTACCTTGCTGTGGGGTGAGCAAATAGGTCATGGTTGTGCTAAGGAAAAGGCAATGTTTATCCTTTTCTGACCCTGGAGAGAACTCAGGGTGGCTCACACCACCAGCTGACAGCCAGACTGACAGGGAGGAGTTTGCTTCTGCCCCACAGCTTGCACTTATCTGTGGCAGAGGAACACAAGGTTGCTGCTGCAGAAGCCAGGGACAGCTTTTGTTTCCATAAGTATTATCGAGGGGGCCCAACAGTGTATGCTGCTTTCACCTTGAATCTTCATGTTAATGAAAAAGCCCTACACCTGTGCCTTATGCATCTGTCTAAAATTTTAGTAGCACTTGTAAGAGCAGAGCTATGAGATGTGTTTCGGCATTGCAGCCCATTAGTCAAACAGGAAAATCACATAACCTTTACATTCCTGCTTCATATCCAACAGCCAGGAAATGTAGTATCACAGTCCCAACTAGTTGCTGGAGCTAGTTTATTAAATGTTTATTAAATGCCACTTTCTTCGTCAATACTTCTAATTCAAAGAAAATCCAACCAAAAAATCCCCCAAAATCTAAAAGCAAAGTAAGGGGTCTTAGCAACTTTCTGAAAGGATTTCCTACCAAAACATGGATAAAGAGCAAGTCACAGGAGATCTATAGCCCATAGGCACAACTCAGTTTCAAAGAGATCAGCATGACACCTTGTGCTACTCAGCTCTTGTCATAGCTGCCTGCCAACTTTTTTCATGTGTTTACAAAGTACATTTTGCTTTGTGCAGACCTGAGTATGAAATTCTAAATTTTAATGCAGCTTGTGTTTTTGATTATCAACTTTAGTTGCCAAAGAAACAACTTGGGCATTGCATAATCCTGTTACCTTCAGCAACTAAGATCAGACAGGATGATTAGAGTCACAGATCAAAACCTAGTACACAGAAAGAATTGAACTGGGTGCTTTCACTCTATGAACAGGAATTTCTGTCACAGAGATATTATTTTCAAAATAATTCATACGTCATTCCTCATGACATATGGCAAATATCAAGACAATCTAAGTAAATGCCTGGATTTTAGAAGACATGCAACAGCTACACAGTATAAGTGCAGCAGAAATATTGTTGTAGCACTCTAAATCTGTATATTTACAGGCATCTCTCCTTGTCACGGTTAAATAAGAGGCATAAACTTTTCAAAAAGCAGTTCTCACAATGTTTATTTGCCCTGTGTAAAGCAGGGGTGCTAAAGAGAGATAAGAGAGTCAGGAAAGAATAGAATATTACATAACATTAGCTAAAGACAAGAAATAGGTGTTATTCCTGTGGAACTGTATATATTGCATTGTTACAAGTGTAAGTGTTCTTCTAGAAACTTATGCTGGTACTTGACTTCACCAGAGACAATTCTTGTCTGTTTCAAATAGCAGCATTCATTATTATAGTCCCCTTTTTCTTTATACTGACATAAACTGTAGCATTCTTCTGAGACACTGAAATATAGAAAGATCTGGGACACTTGAGTTTTTTTGTGTCTATTGAACCGGCTGCATTTGTTCAAGCCTGACATGATAAAAATGTTAGTAAAAAGAAAGTTCTTGCCTTGAATGACTTTTATTCAAGTGCAGAATAAGAAGCTGTTTGATAACTCTGCTTCTGTTTGGAACAAAAGCAAAATAAAATCAGATCTTTATGACCAGATACTATTAATTTTTTTTTTTTTTTTTTTTTTTGGCTGATTGAAGACTTCACTCGGTAATTTTTCTACTTTTTAAAAGAAATATAGTAGACACCTAAATGGATAATGTTGCTCAAAATCTTGGATTTATGGTCAGTGCACTCTCCATTAGGCTACCTAAAGTGAAATTCAAGGCAGAATACAGACCTGTCTAGCCAAATGTAGATGCTCTCTGTTTCTGTGTTCCAAAAGATAGGCAAGGCCAGGTGTGAAACAAATAAATAATTAATTCTATTGAAAAGTATTAGCTTTTCTCCAAATGCAGGGAAAGATAATTGACTTCTAATCAGAAGGAGAAGGGACTCCGGCTGGTTCTAGTTCTAGTACCCCACCTAGAAAAGTCCTCAGCAGATTACTGTGTTTTCATGGCAAGTAAGAATATTGCATAATACCATCCAAAGTATTTGTCACTGGTTGACTCACAATCCTAATAGCAGAAATTTTCTGACTGTAGCTGAGCTACAAGTTAAGTCTTTCATTGACATTACATTCATTTAGAAGAATCATGATGAATATTGAATTAGAAATTAGAGCAAGAGCTTTTATTCTTGTTCTTCTACCTTCTGAATTGCAGGAACAATTTATGACTCATTTAATGTTACCCTTATTTGATGAAACTGCAGCCTTTCTTGACCTAACAGCATTTAAAGCACCAAGTCAGAATATTGAATATCAGTGGCTGTGCTGGATGTGATTTTAGACTTCTCTAAATATTAGACATAGGTTTCTTTTCCATTTAGGGGCACAGTCATGACATGGAAACTTTTTCATACTCTTTGAAATGTAATTGCTTGAACTACAAGGTGGCCTCAAACATGACAATTTAAGCATGATGGAAAAAATTTGCCTTTGAGAATGTTTAAGGGACAAAGAGTAGAATTTTAAAAAATATATTTGTATAAAAAGAAAAAATATTAACACTAGAGTAAAGCATTTATTAAACTGCATGTTGAGACTAGACTACTGTTAAAATTTCCACATGGGTTATATTTGCAGAGAACTTTCTCATTCCAGTACTCACCATTTCCTTTTGTTATTAGCATTTCGGTCTAGAACTGCCAAAATTCAGAGATGATTTTGTCTAAACTTCTGAAATACAAAAAAATTGTACTTTTCCTACTCCATCATCAGCTAAAATCATACTTGTCTACAAAAAGAGTGGACTCAGTTTGTCATGGTTTGTCTCAGCTAATAGGCAAGATAATGCATAAAGACCAATGAGGGAGATGATAATGAGAGGAACTGTAAATCAGGAGACTAAGAAAGACAAGCCTCTCATAGCTTCCAGGTACATGAGCCGTTTTCAAAGCTGATCTCCTGCCTGCCACCCTCAAACTCTGATTCCCAAGTTTTTATAGTCTTTGGAGTACTTGTTTATTTCTCCTGACACTCATTTTGTCTTCACTGGCTTATTCTTTTTCCTTTCCAATGTTCAAAATAAACTCAGTGATACAAATCATTGTAACAAAGTTATGCACGAAGCAAAAGAACTGACAATCCAATGCTTTGGGCATCATTTGCCATTTATTTCAACAGTTTATGTTCAGTGTCAGAATAGTTTGGGGAAAAGCACAATACAGTCTTGATTGTAAGAAATGTATCCATAACCAAGAGATGGAATTGTATTTATCCAAGCTCTTATTTATAGTGTGGATTTTTGTGTCTCTAAAAAAATGATGAATGATTCAATAAAGCATGACATGCAAGAGTTCAAAATAGTGTTGCAAATTAAAAATTGAAAATAGTACTAAAATAAAATATTACCTCCCTCCTTATTCCTCATTCTTCAGATATGTTTAAACCAAAATAAAATTGCTTTTAGATTTTTTTCAGGAGTATTTCCATAATGAACTGCAAGTTTAGAAGAAGTCCTCTCAATCCCTCACAGGAGCACCTTGATATTATTTAATGGATCCTCTCAACTCCACTGGCATTAAAAGGAGCATGGCATTCCCCTCCACACCCCTCCCTGACAATTGTCCCCTTTTTCTCCCACAATACCTATGGGATAGTCTTTACTTACCTGTTCTTTTCTTCACAATTAACATTTCAATATTTTCTGCACTGATCTGTTCAAATATCTAAACACAAATGGATATCCTCCTTCTATTATTAATTCAGCTACACAAATGGAGTCTGATGGAAATTTTATTTTCTGTAGTGAGTATGTAATCTTATTAAGAGAGTTTTGGGTTGTTTTATTTTTCAAAACTGCAGAAATACCGTATCTGGGGATGCAGTATGAAAGTACTTTTTAATATGTAAATAAATGGCAAATGTTTAAGGAAGGCTCCATTGTGCTAACAGACACAACCAGGAACCACTGTTTATAAGTTCACTTTTCATTAAAAAGCCCCTCAAGGAAAATTTGCTTTTATCAGACAAAGCAGTTCTCTTATTTTTCTTATTTTTTTTTTGTGTGTGGATATTTTTTTGCTTTTTTTGCAATAGTATTAAATGTAAAGGCAGGTTTTGTGTTTAATTGTAAATGAGGTGTGTTATGCAAACTAAAAGGGCCACTTAAATGAATAGAAGACTGCAGGTAGACAAGCTCTTACTTATTTACCTAGATATTTTGAAGCTTCATTATAACCCTTGAATTCTTTCAGTTTGTTACACAGAATCTGCACCTGTCAGACACAAAATAATTTCATGCTGAAGTGTTTTGTTTTGGTTTTTCTCCCCAGTGGAAGTCTCTGTGTTTATTTGATGCACTGTTGGGAGAGTATGAAGGGATAGAGCTGCTATTTGTATTCTGAAGGTTTATTTAGGTACACTTTGTAACTCTAATGATTGATACCTCTGGAGGAGTTGAAAATCATGACAGTCCACCCTAGGTACCTCACAACTTCTACTTTTTGAGGCACTTTCATGTGGAGCTCCTCTGGCATCTCTAGAAGGTTTGGTATTGATCAGCCTTCAGTCATCCATTCAGTGAATTAAAATAAAAATGGGCTGCATCTGTGGAAACTTTCCCATGTTTGGAAAATATGAAAGAAAGGTTTTTTCTGTCCTTCCAGTCATGTAACTATATTGACGAAAAAGAAACCATTACTGCCTCCACAGTACTGGCTTATTTTGATAAGCTGCAATTTTTTGATGGTGTCTTCAGGCAGAAAAGGTGAACCAACTGACTTAATACTGCACTTAGTATCTGTTCTGCTATAGAAGGTAGATGGGGAGGTTTGACTCTGGAAATCACAGGAGAGGGCATTTATTCATTTGACTGTAGTAAGAGAGGGGTAATATCATACCAGACTTCTCTGACTTTCCCAGTTTCCCTAAAACCTACTAAATGTCTGATTTTTTTATGGTAACAGAAGTTAATCCACACATTGGGATGAAAGTCTGCAACATTTTATTTTTCTTATTACAACACATGGTTAAAAACTCTGAAATCTTTCAGTAAAAGCAAGCACAAAAGTAAAAGAAACAGGAATCATTGAAAAAGTGCTGGAAGCAGTGCTTTAAAAAAAACTAACATACAAAACAGTAAACAGCAGGGACTAGAACAAATAGTCCTGTGGTAACAGAAGGAATTAAATAATGACTTCCAGGGAGTAGAAAAGTATATATTAATGCACTTCTGCAGAACAAAAATATATTCAATCCTATGTCCTTACTTTAATGGTTTTATTAAAAAAAAAAAATTAAAATGCATTAAAGTTAGTGCAAGCAAAAAAGAATTTTAAAACAGTAGGTTCTACATACAACTTCAGCTGATTTTGTGGGAGAAATTTTTCCTTAATTTCCTCTTTTACTCTGAAGGAAATATTTGATTTATTCTATTCATGTCCTACCAATTGAGTCCAACCAGAATCTGTAAAGACCAGTGAAATATTCTGTATATATGTAATTGGATGAGTCTGGCACACCACCCTCTTCAAATAATGGTCATATTAAAAATTGAGAAAAATAAACTTTCCACTTTCATCTTTTGCTTTCAGCAAGCTGTAATTTCATAACGTGTAGCCAGCATGAACAGAAAAGGTGAAGGTGCATTGCAGGTATTTACCTTTGCTCTTCTCAACTTCGTATTGGGAAGTTTTGACTAAAAATGTTATGCTTCCATGAATGCCTCCTCCTCAAAAAAAGAAAAATAAAATAAAAACACAAAGAAACAAAAAAGAAACAAACAAAAAAACCCCAAACAAACAAAAAAAGAAACAGAAAAGAAGGAAATTTAGCATTTCAGCTGCTAGAAATATTCTTTAAATCCTTTCCTTATTGCCTTCAGTCATAAAATATGCCCAGATGGCAGACCATTCCTCATACCTGCACGCCTCAAAATCATTGTTTCTGTGTCTCCATGCTCCTTATTGCAGGAATACCCATCCAGATTTCTATCTTTTGCTTTCCTGTAATACCTATTCACATCTCTCATTTTCTTTCCTAATGATATTGTCCATTCTATTTTTTGTGTATTCCTCTTCTCCTTCTACTCTGTGATTATGAAAGAATCAGTAGTAATGCAGGTAAAATATGTTCCATACCAAAGTTTCCAGTTAAATGGAGTTGTCTTCAAGGAAACAATGGCACGTTGTTAATTAAAAGAATCTGCCAACCTTGTCCCATTCAATTGATAAAATATTATTTTGATATTTAAGTTCCTAATTAACACAATGCATTATATTTTATATGTTAAAGTCTTTCAGTTACCATATTTTAAACACAAAGAAACAGCTCACTCAAATATATTCATAGATGTAAATATTTTGTGAGAGATTCTAGCTGTAGCTTTTCTCTGTAGTTAATGAGAGTTTTCTAATTTTACTTAGAATAAAATGTGCTGGAGTGTCATAGTAGAAGGGTGGGAAAATTCAGCAAACTTCCAAAGCAAAACCCACAGAAAGCCCTAGTTACTGATTACTTCCTGTGTTCCAAGCATTTTCTCTTGATGGTTCAATATTTTATATTCACATAAATACTTGAAGAGAAAAGCAGAAGAAACCAGCTTCTGAATGCTAAGGTTATGAAAAAAATGTCACCAGTTCAAAGCAAATTATTAAAAGTCTTTATTTCAGGGGCTGACTTGCAGCATTCTTGGTAAGATATAATACCATAGGTTCCTCGTTTTTTGTCTTGTTTCCAACTGTCTACTTCTTAAATCCCTAGACAAATGGTACTGGCCAGATGAATAAATGACTAAAAAGGGCTTTGACCTGACCTGGTTCAGCAATCCTTATGGTTAAACTGCTATTACATGTATTTTATGAAAATATATATTTAATTTTCAATATTCAAATCCTAAGATGAATTTCCAAAACATTTAGAGTAAGGAACTGTGTTCATGTGCTGGTTTATACAACTAGAAAATATATGAAAAGGTTTTGGCTATGTAGAAGTCTAATGGCTTCCATAAATTTTCTTGCTAATGATCAATCCTTTCACATTAGGGAAGGGAGAAATGAAGACTGAATAAGAAATGTCCTCCAAAATTGGGTCTCTAAAACCTGAACTGAGGTTAACATACCTGACTGTCTCTTCCAGTTTAGATACTACAGAACAAGAGGCTGATGTGCAATCAACAGTTAATGTGTTTCTTAAACAAATTGCAAAATACAGAATAAAAATTCCTTTGCAAAATGTTTACAGATCACCCATAGATCTCAATTTGTATGTAAGAAATAATATGGTTAAGCTAAGTCTTGTTTCTGTTAATTTTAATTACCCAGTGGGAACCATATTAAACCCACAGTCTTGTTATTTGTTGCAGTTTAAACTTGGCTAAATGCTATCAGGTGCTGCTTCAAAAAGCTTAAGTAATTTAGTTGATAAAGCCGAAATTACCTTTCCTTCATATCCAATCTTCCAATCTCCAGATTTCTAGAAAGTCCTTAGGTAACACATTCATAAAGTATACAACACAAAACCCCTCCTAAGTAGAAAACCATTTGCATCTAATTGTAGATGTGCAATTGTTGTAACAGCACACAGAATGAGTCTGCATTCTGGGGAGTCTTGCAAGAGGTTTCTGGAGGTAAAAGCCAAAAATGTTCTTTGCTGACCCCTCACAAGCTGTGGCTGCATGGCCAGGGAGGGCACCCCTGCCCAGGGGCAGACAGAGACTTTGTCCACAGCACCACGAGTGTGAGTGAGCACAGCACACACAGCAGGGCTGGCCCATTGACCTGTCCTCAGCCACAACAGAGCATTTTGTGTCAAAACTTCTCTGATGTGATACTCGACATGGAATGGAGAAGAAAATATGTGATACTGACCTAATATTCTTCATCTAAAACTGGTACAAAATGAGTGAAATATTTCCTTAAGTGCTTTAGTTATAGAAGTTATTTCTCTCTCCTCTAAAATTTACAATACAAAGTAATTTCCCAGTGAAAAAACTGAGGACTAGATTTCCACATCTGCACTTCACTTTCAAGCCCCCAAAATTTAAAGCCCAAGCACCTTAGCTGTTTGAAATGAGTGGTTAGTCTCTCCATCTTTTTTCTTCCAAATGAAATTATTCCAATTTCCTTGCAAGAGAGAAGAAAAGAAAATGTTTCTACTTAGTGTGGAGGTTTGAAGAGCTTATTTGCTGTATTACAAAATACCAAGCAGAGTCAGTTCAACTTCCCAGGAGCAGGGCTGAATGGAAATCTTCTGCCCAGAGAAGAATAAAACAAAATAAAATCAGTCTGGAGCATTCAGTTATGCAGCTGGGAAGTCAGGGAGGAGGAGTTATGGGTCAGTAGGAAAGATCCTGGAATGGATCACTCTGATTTCAAGGAGTTTAGTATGGAAGAGAGGTTGAGAGTCAAGTTTTGAGGCAACTGATACTGGCCAGTGGAATCTTTCCTTTTACAGATTGTTGTCAAAAAGTGGGGAAAGTCAGTATTTTCTAGAGGAGGAAGAACGGAGAAAGTAAGGTCACAGCAGGTAACTACTACTTGCTGCAGTCAGCGTGTGAGACAGGCAAGAGCAAGCCCCTCCCAGGCCATCCTCTGTATCTGCCTGGTCTTGTCTACAACAGCACAGCTTTGGAAAAGCTCTGACTTCTTTACAGCCCAGGCTGTGCCTGCTTTCCACCTCTGAGTGCAGAAAAATCCCCAAACCCTGATACAGTCTCTGTTGATTGCTTAAATATGACTGATTTGAAATATTTAAATATTATAAATCAAGAAACCTAGTTTCTTCAGGTTTAATGTAGTAGTAATATGGTCATTGTGCTGATAATATTCCCAGCCTTTACTCATTCTTCTTCTGTCCCTACAAATAAATTATTTATGTTTTAGTAGAAAAGCAAGTCTCAAAGGTGAAATTCCCAGATTACTGCTCTCACTTGGAGTTAATACAAATTAATTCCAGCTATTAATTTTGCAGGAGAAGAGTTACTTTTATGTTACTTATCCACTTACTTACTATGAGAAATTGGAGAAAGAGTCCTTTTAAAACTGCAGAGACCTGTACATGTGACATTTGGCAACAGCCTGCTTGCAGGAGCTTTTTCAGTCAGCATTTTAATAGACTCCCTGAGCTTAATCATATAGTGTCTAATTTTTTATTTATTTCATTATGCTTTGTATCAGTGGGACAGAATATTAGAATATTGCTGCACCAAACACATTCAAAATATATCACCTATCAAATGAAGAAAAATATAATTAATTGAAGTAAGGGCGTTTGGTTGCATAAGTTTAAAATAGTTATAAAGTGTGTATATATATATATATATATATGAGCCATTTTCCCCATGTTTTTAAGAGATTAAGTTTTCAAAGAAATTAATCTAGTATGGTGGACAGATTCCACATCTCAAAAGGTAAATTGGGAATTTCTAAAGTCAAAAATGGACAATGTCTATAGAGAAACAAAAAAGGGATTGCATCTTTTGGCTTCTAGACCATAATTTGGTAAATCTCTATTGATTTTGATTCCTGTCTCTTCACTTTGTGTGACAGCCAAGTGCCTCTTTATATTATTGCCACAAGAAACAAAAAGAGCATGGTACCAATGTGTGAGAGTCTGTATATTCAATATGTTCCTCTCTAAGTGAAGCACTCAGCAATTAAACAGTCCCTTTATTCAGTGCAATAAAAAGTTCTGTTTTTAAATAGACTTCAGTATGAAACATGTTGTTCTTCTTTTCCCTACAAACCATCTGCAATACAACAGCAGTTTTTGCAGCTGCCTCTCCTGGTTTCTTTGAGAAAGAGAAGATATTCTGCCACAAATATGTAAGTTATTTTAATTAAAATCAAGCTGTCTGAGACTGGTACCACCATTTAAAAAATGTTTAAATGTTAGAACATGTCAAGATATTTGTTTACAGTAGGGGTTACTTGCTTTGCTTAATATGAAACCACACTACAAATTTTACTTTCGCTCAGGCTGTTGTGCTTGGACAATAAAAAAATCTAAACTATAAAAATATTTCTGCATAAAATGATTCTTTATTCCCAAAATATAGACTCGGAACCTTTGCTTCCTTAGAAATATTCCTTGCAAATATAATTTTAAAATTTTGGTCCATTTACAAAAAACTTTTACAAACTTTAGAGTTTTCAGATTCTCCTCTTTCTTCTCTTCACTAGTTCAGCTTGGGAATAGTTCAGGTGGCAAGTCCTCATTTCTTTCCAGCTCTCCTTTAACAAAAAAAAAAAATCTATAGAGTTATGTCAGCACAGAACTGAAGTGAGACAGCAGTAAATTAGACCCAGCGGAAATGGATGTTTAGACATCTGAGCTGAAGATCACAGGGAAAGCAACATTGAGCAGACATTGAATTCACCAAAGAAGGAACAAAATAAAACCTCCTAAGTCAGATCACACGACTGTGGGACTTCACTAATTGCTCATAACAAGTGTACAAAGGAAGCACTTGAAAGGAACTTCTTTGTATCAAATATCCTCACAGTAGCTTATAAAGAAAATAGAGCAGAGGATCACTGACACTATGTTATGAATATTGTCTTTCAAGATCATAAGTTTGATCAGTTCCTTTTTTCTTCCTGCCCTTCCCTGAAATTGTTTTTCTCTTCCACAAAGTGATTTTCTCTTGGCTGAAACTTTTTTACACAGACTTGATACTTAGGAGGAAAGGGAAATTGCGTGTTGTGAAGAGCTAAGAGAATGAACGTCTGTTAATTTTAAGAGGTATTCATAGAAAACGGAACTAACATATCTGGCAAGATGATTTCACACAAGATAAAGAAATCATACAGTAATATTTTTTTTTAATGTATTGATGTGTAATCTTTGGGGGGGTTGTGTTTTTTTCTTGTTTTTCTTTATTTTTTTCTCCTCTGTTCTTTGCTGTCTCAAACTTTCCTGACAGCAGCTGGAATAGCCACCACAGAGCAGTATGGAATATGTGATATGAAAAATCAATTCTATTCTCTAGCATCCCATGCCACTTATAAGGATGCTGTAACAAATTTGTCATGTTCTAAGTCACTGATATTAGGGGAGAAAAAAAAAAAAAGTATGTTCATTCTCTTCTGCACTTCCTTGTGTGCTTATCCTTCTGGTGGGTGAGCTGCACAACTCTCTGAGCTGCACTGACTGTGACTTAGCTCTTAGTTGGCAGTTGACACAACTATGGGGTATTTTGGTACCTTTATCAGCCTTGTAAACTTAGCCTCACAATCAATTGCACTAAAGATGTTTATGAAGATCTTGGTATTAGCAAAAAAACTGAAAGGGGTTCAGAACTTCTTGGTTCACAGACTTTATTTGTATCATGTTGACAAAGCAGATCTTAGCAAAAGTCTCTCTGCTGGTGTCTACAACACAGTAGGCAAAGGTATAAATTGGGGCTCAGGCCAGGTCCCAGACCTGGTCCCTATGACCAAGGAATTATGATCATAAGAAAGCACTGTGAAGAAAGGGATCTTTATCACTCACTCCAGCAATTCAGTTGTAATCTAGCATCAAAATTGGAGCAGCATGTCTTTCTGACTAAATTAATCTTACTGAGAATAATGCTGTCAAGACATAAGAAAGAATTTGACCAGAAGTCATACAAGAAAAGAAAAAGTGCAAATAATTAGCAGATTAAGGGTATGATAAAAACAAAATGTTCTGACACATAAAGTTCTAAGAGACTAAGTTGGAAAAAAGGCAACAAAACTGCAGAGAATCTGCAGAGGCTGCAGTTTTGCAGTATCACAGCACAGTATTTTCTGAAAAGAAGCAGAGTGTGGTCTTTCCCTACCTGACTGACACTCTCTGGATGGCAAATCCTCATCTAGCATCTTACCAGCAGTGGTCAGTATATTAGTGCTTAGCCTTGCAGCTCCTTAGCCACAGTTGTCTTCTCTGTTGGCTGACACTCAGTTGCTTTGTTGTGTATATATTCTTGTGCAGTGTCCCTGCTTATGATAGACAAGGCCAAAGCATAAGTAATCAGAAGGGGAGAGTTATAGCTGGATTTACAATGAAGATGCTTAAATGCCAGGTAATATGCAAAACAATTCCTTTATAGCTTCACTGGGCAGTTCTATTAGTACCAGTCCAATGACTATGTCATAGTTTTACTTTAAAAATGTGATTAAATTGATTCCACAAAGTGATAAATCCATGAATATATTTCGGAAACTTAGTGAAATGTCCCACTCCTTTGCCAATTACAAAAACTTCAGCAACACTTCTGCTAATATTATCAGTTGAATTTTGGCAGTAGATAAGGTTCAATTTTCCAACAAATGGCCAAAGTTCTAGGAAAACATTTATGATCATAGTGACAGCATAGTGTTGATAGGGTCCTAGTAAAGTACTTTCCTGTTTGCAATGTCAGGTTTTCTCCAACAATTTGGTGCAGATTCCTGGTCAGATTATCACTTAGTGAGCAGCACAGTATCCTTAACTGCCTGGTGCTTGCAGAATAGATAGTAAATTCTCATTAAAATGCTATCATGGCAGGTCCCCCCCAAAAATATCACTGAAAAGTAAACTTGTTATTGCAACTTTCAAATATAAAATCATAGTAAATAAAGGTCTCAAAGAGGCACTATAGAATGCTCCAGCAAAGTACTTCTGTTTTGCCAAAGATAGATTTTGGGATGGGTTTAACGGAAATGGCAGAACCATCAGTTCAGTATTTATTATATGTATGGACTTCATAGGGTGGAGGAAAATATTTTCATAATAAACCTTCTTAGCACACAGTTAAAGGAAGCACAAGAAAAGTTTCTTGTCCTGGGAGGTGAGTGATGTAGAGGGAGGAGAGTCAAGCTAGAAATAAGTATATGAGGGGATAGAAGGAGGAGGGTGGGGGCATTCAGAGTTATCACATGTTTTTTCCTAAGTAACTGTTAATGAAGTTAATTGCTTTCCTGGAGATGGCTGAGCACATGCCTGCCAATGGGAAGCAGTGAATGAATTCCGTCTTTTACTTTGCTTATGAATGTGGCTTTCACTTTGCTTATTAAATTGTCTTTATCTCAACCCATGTGTATTCTCACTTTGACTCTTCTGATTCTCTGCCCTGTCCTGCCACGGGGTGAGTGAGTGAATGAGTGAGTGAGTGGGCAGGGATGAGTTGCCAGCTGGGGGGTTAAACCATTAAAGTCTTTAAAATTCTACTGGCTTTAGTAAAAGTAGTCAAATACTATTAGGGAGCAAGACAAATTCCCAGCACAAACATTCAACAGTTTATGCAGTTATCCATCTTCCATCTCTGATGGAATAACATCTGTATTCCAGTGGGCAGCAAACTGCAGTCTCATCTAGTCTGCTGAAGACTTCTGAGACCATGAAACAGATGTTACAGTGCAAGGCTAAGTACTGCTGGTATTTTTTCCAAAATAAACAAATCTGGAGTTAGGATCTAATCACAAGTAATTGCAGCTCTTCACTGTTACATGTTAAATGAAAGTTCACAGTAGCTGAGGGGTGCACACATCACCCACTTTCTCAAACTGAAATCTATTCCATCACAGCATGATAATGATTGGGATATATAATTTCTGCCAGTAGATCTTTGCTGCCATGGATATCTGCAACCTGTTGAAGCTGAAGGTGATCCACAGAAAACTGGTGTTAAGACATGATTCGTGTGTTTTTTAAAGCGGTGAAGATTCAAGGGATATGAACAGAAGACAAGCAAGATCTGTGAGCGTTGGTCAGTGGAGGAATTTGGCCCCTTGACTATACTATGACTACTTGTCAGGATTTAGGAGAAAGCTTCACTTCATTCAGCTATCCAAATGAACTTGCAGGTTGTTCAATTACATCACAGAGGCAGTGCCAGGTCCATGGGTTTCTCACAGGGCCATCAGTAAGGCTCCACTGTTCCTCTGGTATGACTGCTGTGAGGAAAGCTCCTTCTCACATTTAGGCATGGTGCTGTGCAGCCCTGTATCCTTTACTGGAGGTGGTGTCATGTTTGACCTACAGAGACTCTAAGAAGACCAAACAGACACAGACCAAGTGGTCCCTGACGGAGAAGGTCCTGCTGGTGCACGCTGCACCCCTCATTGCTGGCTGCTTTGTCTGCACAATTAAGCATCCAAGCCTGCCCCTCAGTGTGATGCAGTGATCCTGTGCATGTCTCTCCCAGCCATAGGCACTGGGAATACAACATATAAATCTTTGAAATCAACAAACTCTGCCAGTCTGGCAGCATCCCCTCTTACTGCCTCGCTTGATGACAAAACCATGCAGAGGGTACCAAAAGCTGGTGTGGCTTTTGAGCCATTAGATCAGCATGTCTGGAATTAAAAGGGCATCTGACTTCAAACAGATGTTAATGTGCACTGTGTGGTTGTCACCATTTTTCTCCATGATTGTAATACTTGGATAAATGAACAGGTTCATATCAAGCCCTCCAGCCAGTTCCATGTGACCTATTTTCTGCCCTTAGTAATATTAAAATGTGCAGCATGATATGATCCCAAGCAGTTTTGAGGCAGTGTTCCTCTGGGGCTGAGCTACACTGGTCCAAGCATCTGATGCTTATCTCAGAAAAATCATTGCTCAGAGCTATTTTCTTATTTTAAAACATGAACAGCTGAGAGGTCAGGCAGTGAATTGTTAACTAGATATGCTGAAAGCAAGTCTTCAGCTGTGTGGCATTAGCTCTACAACGTGGGACACTGCAGCTAAGAGATGATCTGCTATGCCAGAGAACATGAAGTGGTACTGCCAAAGCCAATGAGCAGAACTGACTAACATCGTGCAGCACAGAACACAGCAAGGCAAGGCAGAGGCTCCTTCTCGTGCATGTTGCTATTTTGATGACAGTTCCAGTCATATATGTCACCAAATTATCCATAAAGGAGAATCCTCTTATGATGGACTGGTGGAAGTCTGGCAATAGCTTTTTCTGCATTTGCCATATAGATGAGTTTTGAAGGTTATGAAATTGAGCATCTTTGTTTTCCTGTGAACAGAATATACAATAGAAAGGCTGATGTAAAATAATTCAGTGAGGTTTGTTTCTTTTAAATCTGTGAAGAGGGCACTTGGAGATATTGGCCGAGGAGATTGGAATCCTTTGGTCAAAAAACTTGAAATATTTCAGTTTTCCATGAGAATTTTCTCAGGAAATATTAAATCTCCTTTGCTCTTGTCTTTAGAGAGAAGTGGAGTATTTAGCAATTGCTGCAAAAAATTTTAATCACATTTGTCAGTTATTAACTTTCTTAAATAATGTAGTTCAATGTTCTGCCCAAATATAATATATGGAAAATTGAAATAAACTTATAATTACAGAAAAATATTTTTTATAGAAGAGCAAATGATTTTTGGATCATTCCAGAACCATATTTTAGATAATCTTTGGATTTCCAGGTGTTAATCTTTCACTGATAATTTCTATTCATGAAGGAAACAATGTAGACAAAAATTAAATCAGATTCTTATCCAATGATGCCCCTTATTTCCTGGCCCAAGAATAACAATATTGATTAAATAAGCTTCATACCATATTATACTTTGTGTTTTCTTTCTCAGCCCAAGTTTTAGCTTTTTTATCTCCTGAGGTAACAGAATGAATCCCTTGGGCGGCATATTGCACACAAGGTTTGGTTCAAGTCTAATCCAAGATGACAATCCTCAACAGTAAATGTTTCGGATTTTCTTGATAGCTTGCATTAAACCTGCAGTTTCTGGCTCAGTACTTGGAACAGTGTTTGAAGAAACAAACATTCCTGTCTGCCAGCCTTGGCATAGCTTTGTCCAGCTCTCCTAAACCTACTTTCTGCTCTGTGGAAAAACAATATTAGTTTAAATAAAAATGCCTGCTTAGGAGGAATGATTGAGTTGTTTTGGGGTTTTTTGGCACATATTTGTAATGTATTTTGAAAACAAAACCAGTCTTTTTTGAGGGTAAATATTAATGGTGCTGCAGCAGTCATTCTATTTACAGCACAGACAGCTCAAATATATTTCAGAAGAGACCCAAATGCTAGCTCAAAGTAGATATTATGGGCTTAGTCTCAGTGGTAGCAAGTTCCTGAGCATCCATCTAAAATTGTGTCAGTATGATCTTTTGTGAATTTGCATTGCTTGGTACATCATATAATTGGAAATAATTGACAATGCAAAGTAATTTTTCATTCTCTCTGACTTTGGTTTTGTTTAAATAAATGTACAGCATTGAAGATTCGGGAGACACCATGTAGAATAAATCCAAAATTTATCAATGTCTTTCAAAGGAAGAGTAGATAGCTCTGAATTCCCAGCTCAGTGTCGTAATAAAAGTAGATTTATCATTTGAAGATGATAATACTTATAAACTTTAATAATCTCAATAAAGTGCTCAATTTGCCTGAGCATGCATGTGTCCAAATGATCATCTAATCTTGATCTGGCACTGGAAAGGATTGCCAGCACATACCAGATTAATGTCCCAGATTTAAAAAAAAAACAAAAACAAAAACAGGTAGAAAAACTAGAGAGAATTATACTGAATATCCTGATGAAACTTTTCATGTGTTTTTTTATTTTTAAATTAAGATTTAATAAAATTAGCTGATAAATTCTATATTGTTATTTTTTTATACAACTAAAATACTAAATAAGTGTGATTTTTTTTCTTGGTTTGGATTTTTTTGGTTGGTTGTTGTTTTTTGGTTTTTGGTTTTTTTTAAATAAAAACCACAATCAGGGATTTTTAGCATTCTCATACCATTGCATCATTTTCCCAAGAGAAAAAAAAATTATGAAGCAAAAATGCTGTAAATATATGAAACCAGAAATTCATATTATTTTTACATGTATATTACTCAAGAGATAAAAATAGATGATATTTACAAGAAAGTGAAGATAAATTCTCATATGGTTAAAAACATAATTTCATGTAGACAGTGTTTTCCAGCAATTATTCTTGAAATTTGCAATAACATATGAAGAACTATAGACGTGATATAATGTTTCCCCAGGCATTATAGGAGATGTAGTGCATCAACTGCCAGCCACAGCCCTTATTTATAACTTGTTGCAATAATAAATTACTGGTTTACTCTGACAAAGAGTTGTGTCCTCATTGCACATTGTTTATATAGATGTAGCCTGGTGCAGACTATAAATTAGAAGATTGATTCTAAAGCTCATGGGAATTAATTCTGGAGTAACTTCCAAGTATGAGGGGAGGAGGAACCAACCTGCATTTATTAAAATCAATGATGTTAAATTTATGCTTGGGGTTAGGTGATCAGCTGAGGAGGAAACTAACCTAGGAAAACTCCTCTCCTCTCTGTTCCAAACTATGTTGCTCTTAGATCTTTATTCTATGCCTAACACCGTTTGCTGGTAGCCAGGCTGGAATACTCAAGAAGACAAATGCAAGTCGGGGTAAAAAACACCCTGCTCTCTGGCTTTACATCCTAAGAGTTAGAGAGGAATAGCCAGTCCCCATCCTATAAAAACCACACAGCTTGTTTCTACTGTCTGTGAAGGCTTTTTATAGAAATATCCCATAGCTAGCTGACTAATACATTTACCTGGCTTTGGTGCATCAAACATAAAGGAACTGCTTGATAAATATATATAGATCACACTAATTAAGTACAAAAATGCATTATTTGAAGTCTATTTGAACAGTTTGTATATTTAAAGTCAATAAAATTGACTTTGCAGTCATACTGATGTTGAACATCTTGACCTATTTGCCTTATAAGTTTATAATCAGATATACACAGTTGCTTTATATTGTTGGAAAAAAAGGAAGATATATACATCAGAAATGTGGGGATTCAAATCTGGTAGATTCTGCTATTATTTTGTTATTTCTGTAGCTTCAAAAGTAAAAAATGCCTCATTGTGCCAGACTTTCAAACTCAAGACTTTTAAAGGACCCACATTTTTTAATTTGTTCAGGTGATCAGATTTTATGTCATTGGGATTGAGTGGTCACAGCTTAAGTTGCTGAATTCCATCTACTAGCTAGTCATGTTTCAGAGAACCTGTTCCCTTTCCAGGGCTTTCATGGTCTTTGTGGTAAGTTCTGGGTGCATTTACATGTGCAGAAGGGTTACAAATAGTGCATTTAATGTTGTCACTGTAGTAAATGTTCATTAATGGGACCATTTTCTGGTCACAGTTTGGGGTTTTTTTTGTGGAAAATGATTTTTCCTTGAACAAGATCTTTCCCTTTTGCCCACTGACTGCTTGCCCTGTTCTTTATATTTTCATATGTGTATACTTATGTTGTCCTCTCTTGTCTCTATAAGAAAACTGGGACTGATCTTAATACAGGAAAAAGCTTCTCTAAACTGTAAAAGGGATTAGGCTATTAAATATCCATTAGTCCTATGTTTAAACCTATACATTTTTTGAAAATGTTAATCTTCATTAATTCATCTTTCTTTGCTAAATAAAAGTTGTCTCCATCATCTTGTAACAGTTCCCTACCTCTCCACTGAAATGTGACAATTTAGAAATCATAGCAGTCTCTCTAATTTTAGGGCAGAAGATATCCATTGTTAGAAAGATATCTAAAAACCCATAGATGTTTGATTACAACTTCTAGGGACAGTCATCTTGTTAAATTGTGTCTTAGCATTTGCTAAACTTCACTGTCTCTGATAATATCAGACATTTCCAAAATTTATTTTTGCATGTAAGAGTGTTCAGGTTTCTGTGAAATGTGGGAAACCGAAATTATTCAGAGTAATGCAATTGCCCAAAAATCTTCCACACATTTTATTTTTTAGTACTTTTAATAAATGCTTTTAATACATTTCTGAGAAAATTGAGAATTAAGTGTAAAATCTGAATCTCTAAAAGAGTAAAAACAATCATGATATCTGTTCAATTTCCTTGGCTTAGATTAAGATAAAAATTGTAATAATTTATTAAAAAAACCAAAAGTTATGTTGGACCAGTAGGTATTCAGGCGACAGTGGAGTGAGCAGCAATAATAAAAGGTGAAATTGTCAGATTTTTAAACCCTGGAAATAATTCTTTGAAACTCAAAACATTTTCAATGGAAAAATTAAGCTAGGCTCTGTTTTTATTAACCCAGCCCTGATTTACACTACCTATTTGTGTGTCAGTATAACTTTTTATCCTAAGTAGACTCAAATCCGTATCTATGGAGAAATGATGTAAAATTATTTGTGTTGGAGCACATGACTGCTGTGTATTATACCAACACCTCTTTTTCCATGCTCTGTGTACTGAAGGTCAATATTAGATATGTCATTACCCCACAGACTGTTTGGAATAGTTCTGCTTACCTGTGAAACACAATGACTGAAATACCACTCCTCTGCATAGTAACTGATTTTCACAGTCTGTTCTTTAAGATTAATTCAAAATTACTGACAGTGATCATTTATGCATGCATGACCATTGTAGACAAACTGCACTAGGCAGCCGACTGCTTAGTTGGTATACACTGTACATCAAAGGTACATGAAAGATTATTTTGGAAACTAATTAGAAATTAACAAATCATAAATATGGATATGCACAGTGCTGTGAAAAAAGTCTTTGTTTATATTGGGGCTAGAAAGATTCCTAGCCCTTACTGAATTTTTCAAAATCCTTACTATATACTATCTTCAATGATAGGTTTGGGTCTCCCAAATTAATTTCTTCAATTAAATAAACCAAACAACACCTCACATTCTCTGAAAGTGCCTCTTCCACTTTCATTTGGCACACATTATCCCTTGTATTTGTGTAGTAAAATAACTTTCTTGAATCATTTAATACCACAGTCTCTCTTTCAGCTGCTTTACTCAATCATGATTCAGAATGAATAACTGAGTGCCTTATCAGAAGTACTTCCCTATTAGAATTTATTCTCTTCCTAGTACCTTGGATCAAATATTAATTCTTTTGGAGGCTGAAAATCCACTACATGCATTTAAAAGCATAGGAAGCTTTAGATTTTTAGACAGCTGGAGATCAATCAGAGTTTAAAGACAGCACAACTAAATATTTTAAAATTTTGAATTTGAATTCAAATTCATCAGATGTTTTTCCTGAGATATATTTTTGGGGGTTTGGGGGGCTTTTTCTTACCTAATGAATGTTGATAGGTTTTATTTAATATAAATGCTCCCTGCTTTTGATGCTTTCATTGCTTCAGCCCTAACATTTTTTAATGCAACTCTATGCAAAGCTCAGCATATTTATTTGACTGCAGAGATTTTAATTGTATCTTTTCTATCTGCCAAGAATGATTCAGCTGAAGTATGTTTCTTGATTACTGGCTGGTATCAGTGCATGCAACCTTAACTTGACAGGATTAATTTTGTCTGAATTTTCTGTCTCAAACTCTGTAATGGGCAAGGTGAACAGTTGAGAATTTAAGGCCCCTGAGTCAATGAATATAGATGGCAAGTGGCATGTCCTAATTGGGTTTTATCTTAGACTAATATAAATATTTAAGGTAGGTGGGTAAACTGTTTTCTAGGGCTATTTGTCTCTTTATATAAGCAATAGGAGGGGACTAATTGACAAACTGAGGAGACACCTCTGTGACATTTTCCCCGTAGAACATTCCCCAGCATTTTATGACAAATATGTGTTTTCATTATTCCCCAAGTATTTTCTTAATGGGTGAATTTTTCATTTGGACAGAATTTCTGAAGGAAGAAACAGCACTTTCCTCCCATTTTTTTCCCTTCAAATTATTTCAGGGAGTTTTTTAAACTCTGCTCTTTCTCAGTTTCTTAAGTATAAAGATCACATGATCAATTTCTTTATTTATTATTTCTTTATTTATTATTTCTTTATTTATTATTTCTTTATTTAAGCTGTATGAGTTTTATTAGTGAGAGGAAAAATTCTCACAGTACGGAAAATTCAGGAAAAAATATTCCTAAAGCAAAAGCATGTGAAAAAGCAATTATTCTTCATGGACACTCTTCATCAGCCATGTATAAAGAGGCAATACTACTCTGGCAAGAAAGTCTTGGTGTCACTATCCACAAGTGAACATGTTGATCAAAGGACTAAGAATGACTTTTATGGAGCTGGTAATTAATTATGTATGATATGAATATGGAAGGAAGATCACATGAAAGAGCATCAGTATTGTCACATGGAGGCCATAACTTACTCTACAGAACAATTCAAGAAAAATCATATTACAGTACTTTCAGAGCCATATCTTTGAAACTAATAACCTTTGACTAAAGTAAAACTAGTGGCACTTCCAGGACACTTCAATTAGACTAACAATCTATTTGCTGTTTCATTCATTCATCAGAAACAGTAAAGAAATGGTCATTAAAGATTTTACAGAAAAGTTCTAGCCAATATAAAATGGTGAGGAAAAGAATTCATTTTCTCATAATAATAAGCATAAAAATAAATTCTGTTAGGAGAGAAGAAAAGATTTTCAGTAATCATATGAAATCACCACATTTTTATTCTGAATGCAATTTCACATAAATACCTCCAAGAACCGGTCTGACTTGATTGAAGCCTAAATCAACTTCAAGAAATAAACTATAAACTCGAAATGTAATGATATTTTATTCTATTCCTCATTAATAGTTTTTCATGAAAAGATGTGGATATTTCACAGTTAAAATATATGCCCTGTAAGTCATTACCTCATTTTATCACTGAAGGTCAGCCCTAGTAAGGGATTTATGCACTCAAATGGGTGACACCCAGAAGGGGTCATTTGGTCCCCATATAGAGGATGATTTAGACATTTTAGTAGGAATCAGAGCAGTTGCATTGTTGAGCAGCAAGCAGAAGAGCATCTACAGATAACCAAAAGGCTGATGCACACTTGATATTTATGTTAATCACTTCAGGCTGGCATAAGACATTTCTGCTGCTTTTGTATGACCCAGAAAAAAGGCTTTTTGAAGAAGGTTGGCTTCAGAAGTAGGAGCCACAGGATTAAGATTGCAGAACGACAGATTTTAAAGATTAGGATTCGATTTTAGTCATAAAGTTTTAATGGTCTAGATTCTACCAGACAACATGACAAAAATGACTTTAAGAGTGCTAAGTGCCATTTATGGCCGGGGTCATTAGAAGCCAATCAATTCATGACAGGAAAGGGAGACAAATATGCAAAAGAGAATTAGAGAAAGGATCAAGGAAGAACTTTGTTTGATGGTGACCCTGTGGCAAAGACTAAGAAGAATTTTCAGCTGGGGAAGATGATTTAGAGTTCAGAATACATATTTGAGCTGAGACTGGAAAGACTGACGGGTTATGACAGTTCTGATATTTTATGGTCTACCAGGCCAGTGTTGTGACTGAGATCAGGAATAGGATTTAATCAACCAGACACCAACAGGAATAAATGCAGTGCTACAAGGGGTGTGTCTCCCTGAGAAAATAAAATATAAAGTAAAATAATGAAAACAACCAAATCTGTCTTAAACCTGAGTAGAAACAGATACATAAACCAGTTAGGATTAAATTGAGGCCTGTCTCATGAGGTACTGGTGGAGAGATATTTGGAATAAGTCTAATAAGAATTTCCAAACTGTGCTTAGAATTGTGTTGGTGTGGATGTTGGCACTGGGTTTGGCCCATGAGCCATCTGGAGCTGATAAATCTAAGTTCTGATATCTACAGATTACATCTGGGACTAGGCAGAGACTGCTGGCATAGAGGCTGTGGATTTTCATCAGTGCTTGCACTTGCTTCTGTTGCTATTCTATTCAGTTGCTATTCTATTCTAATATCCATCTATTCAGTTGCTTTCATTATTGAAAGACTTGATGGAAGATGCCAACCTCATGTAGGACATGAGCCCTTAAGGTCTGGCTGGGCAAGATTTACTGCTGTTGTTCAAATTCTCAGATCTTTTAATACCATCCAGAATGAAAGCTCTAAAATCAGTTACTCATTGATGTGAGTGCACTGCAAACTTTAGGCATGTTTGTGGGTTTATTTGGTTTTCTTTGAATGATAATGAAATAATGTTTCCTTCTGATTCTATACAAAACTTGGTAATTAAATTAATAAAATAATTGTGCAACTCTGAAAACCCCCTACTGAAATTCACAAATAGTCAGCCCATTTTTATCAGCTATTAATTTAGAAAATATAAAATATAGCACATAGAAGTTGAAATAATTTTCCTAAACAAGCAAAACATCAGTTGTTTGTGCCTGGTCTTTATTGTTTCTTGGTTTTGTTTTTAAATTGGTGATCCTCTGTCTACTTTTCTTAGAAGGGTTATTACTGTTATGTCCTCATTATGATGATGAACAGAAAGGGGAACAAAAATGTAATAATACGTATGTGGTTCATCCCTTGATGATACCAACTATTTTAAAGCCTCAAAAATTCATTTTGTTAAGGTACTGCTCTTATCAGTGACATGTACCTTCTATGTCCTCAGGTTTATCAACTCCTTTACCAACATGCATTGCAAAATTAATTGCATATTTCAGTGTATTTTTCTTTCAAAAACAAGTTTAATCTTTTTCTCACTTTCTAATGTTAATTGGGAGAAAACTGCAAAGAGCACTAAAATTCAGAATCATTCAGTACCATATAGAAAAATCCATCAGCCTTGTCTGTCACAGCTAGCACTCCAAACAGCAGGGACTGAAAGAATTTCAACCAGTAACTATTAAAATGGCTCCTCTGTGTCCTAGAAGCTAAGGGGAAAAAAAAATAAATCAAAGAACTACCACCACCTCCCCCACAAAAACCAAACCTAACCAACCAAACAGAAAAAAAACCCTAAAAGCCACCACCACCAGAAGGAAAAAATAAAACCAAAAAACCCACCACCAACAAAAAAAAACCAACCAAAAAAAACCAAAAAACCCCCAACCCCCCCCCAAAAAAAATTAGAGTGAAAATCTGAAAAGAAACACCTTTTTGTTAGTAATCCAGGAATGAAATCATAGACTATCTCTTCCAATTAATATTGTACAGTTTCAAGGACCATAGACTACTTCTAGTCATGGTTTAATTATATTAATATCTTCACTGGGAGACACAAAGATGGATTGATAAAAATAGCTGACAACTTTAATTTTGCTCCAGAGAAATAATGGTCTGAAGTAAACACTGACCTAAATGTTAATTGACTGAGTTTCCTGAATTTTTAAGAAAGCAAAACTTGGAGGAAAAATGACAGAATTGATGACAGTGTAATTCAATGTATATGGTTCTTTTTTTTTCTTTTCAGCCTTAGATAACTTCAAGTGAGACACAGTTTTTCATTTAGCCTGTCACGATATTATCAGATGCCACACTCAGGCTACCATTATAATTTTGATGATGAAGATGAAATAAACATAGAAATCAATGCTTTAGAAAGCATGATCTACCCAGAATCTTTCTAGTTTTACTGATATCATCCTGTTACTTACAGTTTTGTCTGAAAAAATTAGAGATGTTCACAGGATTGTCTGAGGGAGACAAGAGAAGTCCAGTATAGGGTATATCATATACCCTGTATCACTGAGGCAGGAGTATTACCTTAAGATTTGGTTGAAAGCTCATTTAGTGCTGCACACAATAGCATTGTGCACAACAATCACTCAACATGATATAACGAGGTGTACAATGTCATTATACTGCTAACATAAGTTTTGTGATATTGCTGTGAAATTTAAAATGAGTTTGCAATCAAAAGAAGATGCTCCCTTCAGATAAAGTTTGAAATGTCATGAGTAGTGTAAATAGTTCTGAGATGCAGGTTATCAGTTTTGCATCCATTCAAAACTCATAGTAAGTCCATAATTGCTGGTGTAGCACATATATTTGACATCAATAATGATTGCCTGAATAGTGAGCTCAAATGAAGCAATTTAGTAGGAGGAGCATTGATTTTGTTTAAAGATTAGGCCAAATACTTTGAGTAGGATTCCTGTCTTTTGATATTCCCCTAGAGATAAATATTTCAGAAGTAATTACCCAAACCTCTTTTGCAGTGAGGGGAGAGAAAGAAGCACTTATAGATTAGAATTAATCTGATTTTTGAACAAGATTATTTGTCCCCTACCCACACATGTACAAATTGACTGCAGACAACTGACCTAGGGGTTCAGATAAAACCTGCCTTAAGTGTTCAGGGCAGCTTATATGTGCACCAGACACCTGGACACTTCTACAGCAACTATGGAAAAAATTGTTCAGTTTTTTTGAGACATCAATGCAACATATGACTTCAAGCATTTTCTAGCAAGCATAATGTCAAATATGAATAAACAGTATACTAAAGGGTAGGCAGAAAAGCTCTGAAGGTGCAGAATACAACTGAGGATGCTGGAGTTTATGTCACGGTTCTGCAAATACACAGCTAAGCTAGAATCTGGCTTGATATAATACAATATGATCTCACCAACCTTAGGATTTAGAAAAAGTAGAAATTGGATAAAAGAAATTGCAAGGAAAAATAAAATCTTTTTTTCTGCTAAACTACAGGCAATTCATGTTACCCAAAGCAGATTTATAGTATGTAGCAGTGGTTTGTATCTCAGCTAATTGTTTACACGTCCTTTGCTGTCAGCACTTGTGGATAAAGGGGACAACACTTATAAACTTCTGTGGTAATACTAGTCTCATCCTCAAGCAGACTTCTAAAACAGATCATTTGCTACCATGGAAGATTAGCTGTAATTTTATTTTGTCAGATGTTTATACTTAACCTGTGAAGTGAATACAGTCAGAGGTAATGCAAAAAAATACATCAACATAAATAGTCTCTTTGATTTAATTTTTTAAAGATCTCTATTCTTATAGGTACAATATAATTAAAAACATATAAAAGAAAGTGCTTCTGTGTTTTGTGGGAACATTATTGCTAAGACTGAAACTGAACTCCCTTCACTAATTCTGTGAAATTCCTTACAATCTCAAAGTCACTTCTTAAGATGTAATCTTGGATCTCATCTTCACAAATGAGAAATTAATGGAATTACATAGATGTGAAATAACTTCTTTCCTTTATTTGTCATTTTTTAGCTATCAGTTTGTTCATAGACCACAATTTTAAGTTTCATAGAAACACAGTGTTGTAGTAAAGACTAAAATTCAAAAACTTCCTTTCAGTAGGAGATAAACCAAATCCCTACATTACCACAAACTTCTGCTGACTCAATACAGGTCTGAATTCTATTTTGTCTTCCACAACTCTCCATTATTTAGTACTGTTTTCTGTCTGTTTGGTAATAATTATCCAGGAAGAATCATTTGCTTCTTGAGAATTTTGTGGTGTAAGATACGTAAACAGGTAAAGGTTAGAGAATAGGAAACAGATGAATTGAGATGGTTTAATTGTTTAATTGAGATGGTTTAATATTAATTAAACCATTAATATTAGTGTTTTGAATAACATTATTGTCTTCTGAGGCAGGATTAATTTTTTCACTGCAAGTATAGGTCTCTGAGTGATGTTTAATAAGTCTCACAGAGAAGTGCTCCAGTCAGGTATTCATATATACTGATAAGATTGCTCCAAAATTTCTTCAGGCTGAACAGTCCCAACTCCCTCAGCTTTTCTTCATATGAGAGATGTTTCAGTCCCTTCACCACCCTTGAGGCCCTTTGCTGGACTTGCTCCTGCATGTCCATGTCTCTCCTGGAGCAGGAATCCCAGAGCTGGACTCACTTTCAAGCTGTCTCTTACCACTGCTGTGCAGATGGAAAGGATAACTTTCTTTGATTTGTTAAAAATGCTCTTGTGAGGAGATGATGAGAGGTGGCAGAAACACTCTCTTTTGTAGGAGGAGTACATGAAAGCAACCCAAAGCTATTTGGTCAGGAAAGTTAAATAATGTGGATAAACACCCCTTAAGATATATCCTCCATGAGATCACATATATGTGATGAGCACTGAAGTAAAGGGAACCTCTGTCCGTTTAAATAGTGTCAGTAGAAATTACAGGTGCTAACAGTGACTGAGCAAACAGGATTATTTTCACATGGCATTTAGCATTCTTGGCAGATTCTTAGCTCTTACTCCCCTTTAGCTATGACTGCACACCTGCACATTTGAGGTCTTAATTTCCTAGAGGGACGAACAGAAGAAATTCCAGAGTCTTTTATCCAAATGTATCAGTTTGTTTATAGGGGTATAGTGCAGGAAATACATTTCTATTTCCATTTCTATTTCTTTTCTATTGTTATTTCAATTTATGATTTTTTTTGCTTGACTTTATTCCACAGCACACATTTCACCTGCACCTTCTTAGACAAATCCAGGGAGCTGATGTGCTTGTGATGAGTGAGTGGCCTCTAAAGTTCCCCAAAACGAGTCCATTAATTTTCCTCTGAGTTTTAATCTACTAATTATTTGCCTGTTTAATTCCGTGTTATTCCTTGTATGCACAAATTGTAATTGCATTGTTGAATTACACCATTTTTCTTTAAGATAAATTAGCTACAGTATTCTAGCTCTCTTCGAAGCACTGCAGATCTTTTTGTATTAAAAAGATGTTATTTACTGTGCCATGATATCTTGCCTCTAACTTTTGAACAAGAGGTTGAAAAATTAATCTGTTCCTCTAACATGTAAGCTCTTCATACAGCTTGCATGCTTTACTTTTTTTTTTCTATTTATATATAGTATTTATTTGAGCTCAGAATTAGAATATCCATGTACATGTCTACATATATATGTATATGTATATTATATATATATATTGTATTATACATATAAGCATATACAACCACAACCAACACAACCACAGTATATCAGAATTCAGTTAAAATACATTCTTCTCTTCCTAATAAAGTTTTCCTTTCAAAGTTTTCCACTGTAAAACTGTAGTGATTTCTGAAAAATTCAGTAGAGCTCAGGTAAATATAATACTTTGCTCAGCTGAGCAAACAGCAAAAATAAGGGGGGAAATTATGATCATTACTGATTTTTAAAGGTCTTATAGAATCAGAACAATTATTTTTATAATTAATAGATTTATGCATCAGTTTATTTGTCTGCCTTAAACACAAATGAAGTTTGGAATACATTTGGAATATAGTCATGTTCTTTTCACTCAAGTGTAGTTTAATTGTTTTTTCTATAGTGTATTATTTTCTAACTAAAGCATAAGCAGTGTTTTCATATAGATGCTATGCAAAAAAAAAAAAAAAAAGGACAGTAACATGTATGTATAATGCAGCAAATTAGAACAACCTTTGAAAATTATGATTAATATAAGTGAATTTAGAATGAAGATCTGTGTCACTATATAGGTATTTCAAAATTACGAGAAATATACAGCTGTAAGGGAAATGGCAGTGAAACAGTAAATTCAGCATGGCTGAACAAGCAAGTCTGATAATACTTAATGTTTGTGTAAAGGTGCTGTGTATGGTGTCTAAGTCTAGCTTCCTTCTAGTTATGAGAAGCAAGCAGTTCTTATTTTTGACAAGTACTTTCAAGTGGAAAAAATAATGGAGAAGCAAAAGCTTATCATGACTGTTGATGAGTTTAGTCTAACTATAAGAGAGAAGGACAAAATAAAATGATACAGAAGATAGGAGAGTGCATGGCATAATCACAATAAATTTAGCATAGCTTTGTGTACAATTTACAGGAACAATACCACAACTGGAAGTAAAAAAAGAAAATAAAGCAATTCACCATCTGCTGAAACACTATAATACTGCAGTGATCTGCAGCCCTTCCTGCAGATCAAGACACAAACTCTATATGAATATGTTTGCAGACTAATATGACCGAATTCTGTTTGCTTTGACTATAGCAAGAGTTTGTCAATTTTAAAATCACAAACAAGAGATTATCCTGAAATCGGTCGTGGTATAGGTTTGCCAAAAAAATAATCCTTATGGATCTTACAAACTGCATTCTAAAACACATTAATATGTCTTAAAAAAGAAGAGCACTTAAGTATTTTCCTTTTGTTTTAACAGTGTCCCTAGAGAATTTAAAACAACCAAACCAAACATTTCTTTTTTTTGTTTTTTTTTTTTTTTCATTTTAGCTTGGGTCTTAAATGGAAAATGCCTGCCTAGATACTCATTTGCAGAGACAGTTTCAGTGTAGTGCCCTGTAATTAATGGGTTCAAAACTAATCAGAGATGTAAAACACTTTAATGACACGTTATAAAGAAAGTAGAATGAAAGAAGTCTACTATAATCATCCTTAGATAGGTTTATACTAATTTCAAGTGAAAATTTTAATAGAGGGATTAGCTTAATTGATAAAGATGTGATCCTTTTTGCACTTTTTGGGTCTAATTTAAAGAGATGAATCTTGGAAACATAGCTGTTAATCAACTCTGTTAGGCATTTATGAGCAATCTTCCTTGTCTGTCTCTAAGGACTACATTTAGAAACTGAGTTTCTACTCCTTATTTGCAGCATTGTAGCAGCATGTTAGCTGAAGCACTCTAATCGCTCCTGCTTGAGGGTTTGTGACACTAAATGAAAAATGGGAACCATGCAAAGCAATGAAGCAAAAATGAGAGGAGCTGCCAAATTTGTGACAACATGTGATTATGTACACACCAGTCTTGCTTATAGATCCCGAAATAATTTCAGTAACATCTGGCAGTGAAGTGGACTAGATCTATCAATTTATTCTATTGGAGAAAGTTTCAAAATTCAGTGGCATACATAGCTATTGAGATTTATTTTCAGCATTTTTAAAAATCAATTTTCTATTAGTAATTCTGGCTATGGTTCAGTAATTTATATTGTTTTCTTATTTCTTTGCTGCTATGTTGGCACTTACCACCAGAGTTTCCTCCCCATTCAAGTGGAATACCACTTATTCTTGTGAGTAGCTTCATAGTTTGCATTTGAGTTGATTGCTTGTAAATCTTTATTATTGAGCACATGGAATGATTTATTTTTTGGCAGATTTGAATGTACGTTGTGTGTTACCTACTGTGATAATTTGCCAGACTAAGTGCAAGTCTGTCTGACCCTAAAAAAATTGTTCTAAAATTCAACTAGTGAATGTACTTACTGGTGACAATATTAAATGCAAAAAATTTCCATTCTTTAAAGAAATAGGGTTTGCAAAGCATTATAGGGAACAGTAGTTTGGCAGAAGAGTATGTTTACTAAAATTATGTTAACATAATAACTTAGTTTTGGGTATCATGTATTTTCTATATTATCAGGAAAAGCATAGGAGACAGATTGTTGAGTTTTTTCATTCCTAAAAAAATAAAAATCATCAACTACTTGGTTTCAATATCTGAAATGACAGTCAAGTGATAAAATAGCCCATATAAGAAGTTCAACTAGTTCTGGCCCATGGAATCCATCTTTTATACCTCATGCTTGATAATACCTTATAGACACTCTCCAGCCTGCCCACACTGCATCCATCTCTACTCCATTCTGTCACTTCAGTAATTATCACTGCATACAAATGTAATAATGCAGGAGAAGAGGCCTTTTCTCCAAGGAACTTTTATAAGGACTCCACATGTCACATATGGAAATGATAAGGTTTTTTTTGAAACTAAGATGGATGCAAGGGTGATTGCCACCTCAGTGTAGTGTGCTCAGCTGTTTCTTCTATCTATATCACATATTTCAGAAATGCACTCAACTGCTTATCCTTTCTTCCTCTAGTTAATTGGTGTCTATATAGGAAAATGAGATAGTATTCATACAGAAAATGGCAATTTTCCAAACAAATTCCCTTGATATGGACATATACAGAGATGTTAAGACTGAGCACCTCATTTTCTCCCTTTAGTTTTCTAATAATATTTATTATAGAGATGTTATAGTCAGGTTTGTAACTAGAGTTCATAAAATCATGTTTTTATCTTTTAGATGGTATTGGGAGATACCAGCCCTTTCTGTGAAAAGGCCTATCACAGCATCCATTCATCCTTAGAAAAGCAAATATTTTGTCAGTGATCTGAGCTAAAGAGCAAAAATAGCTAAAATGAAGCTTCTTTATATGAGTACTTCCCCCTTCCTCCCTTCATTTTCATGGTACTGACCTATCTCTAACATAAACAGCTTAGTGCTATCTCATCATATACTCTTTTCATGTCTGCCTTTGTGTCTCAGAGTTTTATGGTTTTCTAAGTCAGAAAGGCTGCAGCATAGGGTGAACACAGCAGGGTGTCTGCACAGCAAGAAGCAACTTAAATAAGGTATATTGTCTTACTGCTCCCTTGGACTCACACAACCCATGGCGGAAGACAGCAGTGCTCTGCAGAAACAGCAGCTATTAGTAAATGCAAATGTCAGGGAGATGTTTCTGCTTCTGAAACCAGCTGTGCTACAGCTCTGTGTCCACTGAACTGCCCAAAAGGCAGACTGGTTGGCGTGGTCCCTTGTCTGAGCTTGCCAAGAGATGGCTCCAGGTTGAGCCAAAATGAAACTCCAGGTCTCTCTGTGTGTGTAACAGCCCTGAAGACTCAGCAGGAGCTCTTGGACCCATGTCTTGCCCCTGCTTAATTTGCTTTTAAGGAAGTGGCAATTTTGTCCTGTTGAGAGTAAACACATCTAAATAGTCACAGAGCACTAATAATTTTAAGAAGTGGGCATTCTTCAGTCTCGGTTTTTGGGAGTCTTTTCCTCTGCTTCAAACTAGGCTATAAATGTTATGCGTATGCAATTCCATCTAAGTATGTAAGGTCTAGGAGTTCAGTATAGTCACACCTCACAATAAATTCAGGAAAATCATCCAACCAGGTTTCCTGCTCTTTCTGAAGAATAGTACCATTGGTGCAAGGCTCTAAAATTCTATACTTGAAAAACAGATAAACCTAGGCTGGGTTGTAGGCAATACCTCCTTATAAGATATTCGTACTTACAAAAAGGAAAACCAACTTTCCTGAAAAAATTCTGGTTCTCTTCCAGATGGTGACAGGTTTGCAATACTGTGGAATGTCATAATAATCTCCTTATGCTGCCTGGGTAATATAGCTATTACCCTGATTTGACATGTGTCAAAACATCCCTATAGTCTGTGTCATGATGCTGAATACACCTCAGATGACAAGCTGCCTTGGGTCTTCAGCAAGGGTGAGTGAAGAATATTAAGTGAGCATAATGGCAGTTCCTAGTTCTATAAAGGTTAAAACATGACGTTTTTAATAGGCTTGTGATTAATCATCACAGTTAAAATCTACTGCCATTTAAACTTGTTTAATAATAATGGTAACAACTATAACTTGTATATACATAAGGTTTCAAAAATATAAATCTTTTCAAAACGTTGTACAATCAATATTTTTAGAAACCACATTTCACCAAGATCAAAATTTGACCATTCACTTGGGTTTAGTTTTTCAATTGCAACATTAGCACCAAACATTATTTTAGGAAGCAAAAACTCCAATATTAAGTGCAAATAAATTTTAGTATTTTTTCATATAAGAAAAGATCAAGTACAGGAATTTTCGAACCATATCAAATTTGAGCTAAAAGCCTTCAAATCTATCATCATTTCAGATTTTGAATCCACAATCATAAAGAAAGTCACTACATACCTGGCTGGTCTCAGCAATTCCCAAAAAGACTTGCCTTCTCTAGTAAGAGACATTTTCGTGCAAATGAAATTCAAGAGAATGAAAATTTCCATAAATGCAACAGAACCCTCAGCGTTTTCACAAACTGAAACAAGACCTTGGTTGTTGGGGTTTCTTTGCTCTTAAAATTTTCATGGAACTTGTTTAGGGAACTGCTGAAAACAAGAATAAACAACTTTTATCAGTAAAAGCATCTTGTCCTATATATAAAAGTTATCTTATGATATCTCCTCCTTGTAGGCTTCAAAAATGATGTATCTTTCCAGAACTCATTGAATGTGATAGATTGGGACCATGGTATTATGATCTAACAGCTGGACTCTCTGCATGAAACAATTACTGCCAGTGAGGAAAGATGTGAGCTATTGGGTACAAGCCTAATGGAGACAGAAGGGAACATTTTCAACCCAGAGGTAATAATAGAGGGCTATGATTTAATTATTTCTAAACTGAGTAAAGCTAATAAATCTTCTAAATCTAAAGTAGACTGGATTAAAAATGAACTACGGAGAAAAAATTTAAATTTTGATGTTTTGATTCAAAGTTTTTCCAGAGAGAAGACACTTGCTATTAAAATGAATGCCGAAAGTATGTAGAGTTCTTTTTCATTATCCTTCAAATTAATGCTATTTTTTTCTGTTAAGAAGTGAACTTTTGTGTTTTCTTCTGGTACAAAGAGCAAAATCTATTTTGAAATTCTATCTTATCATTTACCCCAGTTAAAAAAACATGGTCAAAATAATGAAAGAGTCAGAGAAGCTCAATATAGTATTTAATCATTCTGTTGGAATTTTTGCATGCACAACCTCATGACCTCACGGTCAATGGATTTGTACAGCTACTCATATAAAAATTATCACTTCTTGATACTAGAAGGAAAAAAAAAACCAAACCAAGAATTTAAACAGTAAAATCCAGGGCCTTATTTCCTTTTCAAGTTGCTTCTTTAATAAGATATATTCCATGAATTATACAAGAAAATATTCCAATTAAAATATTTCAAGAGAATGACAACAACAATTACAACGACAACAAGAATTCTTTCCTCCATATTTTAATGCTTAAAAATTAATGTAGTAATAGACTCAGAAAGGTTCTTGTGGTGACAGCAGACTAGAAAATTTTGAGACAAAAAAACCCTCCAGATATTTGAAAGAGTTGTCTTATGTAGTTTCTGTGATGCAGAAAACTGATCTGCTGCATTTTTTTTTAATGCAAAAATCAGTTTTTATTGTGAGATGGAAGGTATAGAAGCTATTGTAATTTATTATCAGATGGTGATAAACAGGAAGAAGTTAAAAACCTAGAAAAATTAGAAAGAGAATTTATGTAATAAGCTTATGATATAACTATTGATATTAAAATGAAAGTGACCTTTGGATTTGCAATTGACATATGAAATGACTTTTGCCTCTTGGATGAGCAGTGGGTCTTAGAAGTCATAAAATATTTTGTGGCTCCTCAAACATGAGATAGAACCAGCAAATGGTGCTTTCTAGATTCTGCAACAATGATCTATTCAGAAATGCAGTTTTCTAGAAAAACCTTTGAGTTTTATTCTAAGGCAGACGAAGTTATCAATTAGTCCAAGCAAATATTGCTAAAAAGTTGTAACCAAAGTAAAATAACAATAAGAACTTTTAAAGTTACACATTTCTGTACAGATGTAATAAAAAACAAGCAAAAGAAAGAGAGAGAGAAAATTAATCCAGCTTGATTTTGGGGGTGCTTTTTGCTGTTCTTTTCAAAAGTAGGAGTCCTGAATTCAGTTCCCTTTTCTGTATGCTTAAATTTCAACTCGATTTTCTTCCTTCCAGGAGCCACTCTGAGTCTTTCATATTGGATTCTTCTGTCTGCTAGGAGTCTTTATAAATATCGATTTTTTAACCGTCTAAAAGCCAACTAAATTATTTTCCCTTTATCTGAATGATGAAATGAAATAAACCTGGAGCAGGCCAAGCCTTTGGATCACACCAGTTTTGGACCCTCATTAGAAATATGTACAAACTGCAAGAGATCAGTTTGGCTAGGGGGCTGACATGGGTTGTGTGAGGAGAGGATGGGCATGTTGGGCTTTTCCTTCCAAAGACAGCACTAAGAGAGGATCCCATGTTTCATTACTTAGGAGCAGATGCAGCAGATGGTGCAGGGTGAAAGGACAAAGTGCTGGTCACAAACTGCAGAATGAGAAATTGCACCTGGACACAAGGATGAATCCCCTGTGAAAGCGACAGTTCTGGGAGAAGTTGTCCAGGGAGAGTGTGGTGTATCTATCCCTGAAATCTCTCAGAAATTAGTTCACATAACTTGCTTAGTAGCACACATTATTTTAATTTTTTCTCTCTGATGCAAAGGGATGAGGACTTCTGAGATATAAAAAATCAGTATGAGGAAGGACTGAAAGACCTTTGTATCTGTCACTTTTTCCTGTCTCCTATACCTCTATTCAGTAGTCCATTCATGGTTTTATTTAGGTCAGTACAAGCAACAGACAGTTGAGCCAGTAAAATCGAACATCTTCCTGCCAAAAATTCAGAGAACTTTATAGTACCAGATTAAGTGTTTCTAGTAAATTTTAAAATATGTTGAAAAGAAACTGTGAAAACAAGTAAATTTTAATATGCATACACACGGCATAGAACCCCAGTTAATCTGGAAAAGGTTTCTGGCTCTTTCTATGCATGTGATAACTAATCAGCAGTCAAGAAAAGGGGATGAAATGTTTTGTAACATTTTGTATGTGTCTAGTATGGTAGTTTATTTGTCATGTTTCTGAGAGTAACCCTGGAGATGCAGTTTACTCAGAAATTAATTATGTATCACATCTTTACAAATAAATGCTTTAGACTGATTTATTTTTGAGTATTTGAGCTGAGTAGCTCTTTGTGAAATAAACTAGACAATTTCTGTATATCTTATCCATCTTTATGGACAGAGTTAGAGAAGTCAGAGCATTTATTTGTGTCTGTGTCTTTGACTTTTGCTGCAAAAATACGATATTTTTTTTTGTGATACATAGACAAAATAAGGAGAAGAAGGGCAGCTAATGCACATTAGTAAAGTAGGAAACTAAAGTATTTTTCATTGAGATCTGGAGTTCATTCATCTATCAAACCACTAAATTACAACAATATGAGAAAATGTCCTTAATGCTGAGAAACTATAGAATATTCTTCCTCAGACTGAAAAAAAAAGTAAGCTGTACTAAGTTTTGAGATTAAATCTCCAAAAATACTCCGAAATTTAGCTGTATGGGGATCACATAAAAAATATCATAAAGAACTAGTTGACACAATATCCATCACCCATGATCATCATTACAGAATCCAGTATAGTAAGAAAAAAGGTTGATAGGACATGAACCTAAATTATTGTTTTCCATATTCAAGTGTCTAAATAAAAACAAGTGCAGAACACCTTTTTATGGATCACTAAAGAACTGAAAATCAAGATAATCACTGTGAAGAACTTTCACTTCATTTTAATTTAAGAGATTCCATTCACTAAATTTGGAAGAAAATATTTTCATTGACATAGAATAACCACATAAAATTGTGAAAATTAGCTGAGAATTAGTTCACTAATTCATAAAATGGCAACAAAATTTATATTAAATGTTTTTCTTAGAAGAACGGAAACATTTCTGAAATTCTTATATATTTCATATTATTACATTTCAGAAGAATAAAACTGATAATGAGTTTCTCTGAAGTTAAAAAAATATTATCCTTTCAACAATATTTTTTACCATAAAATTTACCAAACAGTGAAGGGAAAACACATTCCATTAAAAAAAGTCAAGACAACTGAAGAAAGCTTATGCTTTTCATAACAAACTCACACTGATATTACTTTCACTTACATTTTTTATTCTGAAATGTTACATTTTGATGTTCTCTTTGCTGAGCTTTACATGACCATGCAGGCTCAGTAGCACAGCCATATCACTAATTTTTGACATGTTTTTTAATTCTGTCCAGTATGACTTTTCTTGACCAGTACTGAAACATAATGATAAATAGGATTGCACAGAACTTTTCTATTCTTTTCTTTTGTGACAGAAACAACAGGAATTACAACTCCTCTAGTTTCTCTGCTATGTTATTATCATGTAAAAAACCCCAAACATCCTAACAAGACCATAATTTTCTGAAAAATAAACTGTAAATCTATAATAATCTTATACCTGTCTAATGCTGAGGAATTTAATGCTTCTTTACCAATTCAAAAGAAATGTATAGAATTGAATAACAACAGAAAAGAGCCATCAATAAATACTAAGCTAATAAAATATAAAATTGATCAAAATTTGCCCCATTCGTGTGATATATGATTATGCGATGCAGATTGTTCAGGTTTGTTTTTAAAACAAAAATTCAAAATCGGTAACAATGAAGCAGTCATGTTTTATTTAGATGGAATACCTCTGACAGTTATACTTTTTTTATTAATATATCTGATAAAACCAGGATACACCCACCATATTTAGTACCATATCAAGCTAACCCTTCCAGTGAGTTCTTTCTGTCCATGCATTATTTGATATGAGTTTAAATGTTTATGTACTCAGCCACTGCCCAGTGAGTATTTTTGGGGGCTGTGCTATATTGCATTGCTCTGCAAAGTGTAGAACTGTAGGCAATATTTCATTGGGGTTTTTTCTGACAGAAAATTATGTTTGCAAGACTCATGGACTTTGTACTAATCTTGTAAAGCCTCAGAAGTAGGACTTGTCGGCCTCATGTTTTAGGTTTTCCTTGCCCTGAGTTATATGTTTATTTGTTTATCAGTTGGAGCAATTTTAAAATTATATTTGCTATTATCTCAATTTTTTTCCTTTTGCATAGCTTTAATAAATAAGTTTAAATTTAACACTGGTAACACCGCTTTTTTCTGTGTGTGTGTAGAAGGAATCAGTGTCATGATGCAGAGCAGAGGATAGGGATGGGATGAGAGGAAGGTGTTGGACCTGGAACACAGGAACAAGATACCACGTGGGGTAGGCACTGCATGGCATCCTAACAGCTGGGCACAGGAGGATCCTGCATCCCTAAGCCAGTGAACAGCTCATCAGTGGTCAGCTGCAGAATTGTCATCTTAGAGAGATGAACAAAACCAGCTATAAGGGTAAGAGAGAGCAAAAAGCATGTATCCAGGATAACTTATACTCTGTATAAAGTGAATTGAGATTTAATGTAGCATTTTAGAAAAATGCAGAATACAAAGGTGTAGAAAGTGTCAGGAAGTATACAAAAGTGTGCACGTGAACCCTACAGTATGGAGAAGGAAATCATCAGTATCAAAGTCTTGCTCCTCCTGGTAAAATATTGAGAGTGCTGTAATTCCCCCAGCCACCCTGGTCTGAAACCAACAACTGTGGGATGTGAGGTGGTATAACTGTAGGGCAAGAAGAAGCCTGAGTGAAACAATTTTAATTTAATTCTTCTTATTATTTTCCTTTAGGGGAATTCTCTTACTAATTTATTTTTCCCTTCCCTTCCCTTCCCTTCCCTTCCCTTCCCTTCCCTTCCCTTCCCTTCCCTTCCCTTCCCTTCCCTTCCCTTCCCTTCCCTTCCCTTCCCTTCCCTTCCCTCCTCCCTTCCCTTCCCTTCCCTTCCCTTCCCTTCCCTTCCCTTCCCTTCCCTTCCCTTCCCTTCCCTTCCCTTCCCTTCCCTTCCCTTCCCTTCCCTTCCCATCTTAAATCAGGTCTTGACCAATAAAATTCTTTTGCTTTGAATGTGAAATTTTCATCTAGACTTAGCAATAAATTCCAAGCTTTGTGTATCATGTGAGTTTCCTTTTATCTTTAACAGCACTTTGGATACACTACAGGACAAACGAAATTTTCAGTCTCAGGCTTGAATGGATCCAGTTACAAATTCAGCAAACATCAGAAAAACCCCTTCACTGTTCCACAGGTTAGATTTTAAACAGAGTTTCCAAGCAAAAGAAAAGTTTCATGCCACCACTTGAGAAAAAGCCTGTAACTGAAGCTTTAGAAAAATGTTAAACTTAACTAGTGGGAAAAAAAAAGTGATGCCCATATTGCCCCCAAAACCTCCACCAAACAAACCTGAGACAAGCCAAAACTGTCTGGTCAGTGCTCATTAATTCTGTATTTTGGGGGAGAAGTGACAGCAGCAATATATATCTAGCTATATTTATCCTTATATAACTGAAAGTAGTAAATAATGTTCTTACATTTGAAATAACTCAAAGTGACAAAGATGTAGGCCAAGATTTTCCTCACACACTTGCATGTGTCAATCAGATGTCAAGCTATTTAAATAAATGAAGTTACACCTGTGCAAACTCACTGTAATTGCCAGGAGGTAGCATTTCCAGGGCTATGATGGTAGAAGTATGTTATGCGAAAATGACACAATTAATTTTCTCCTCTTCTCCCTGGTACAGCTTAGGGAAAGGTGGTGACAGCTCAGAGGTGGGAGAAGATGTGACGAGGGACGAGGGGAGGGAGGAGGAATGGCCAAATGTCCGTCAGCTGGCGACTCTGCTGTCAGGCAGCAACATTTGTGCTGGAGTAGCACAAAAAATGGGCAAAATCGAGGGAACAGGATTTAAAGGACATGTTGGGAAGAACGCGGTAAAGCACATTGCTTAAGTAACCCAATTAAAAGGGGAGAAATTGTTTCAGAATTTTTGTGACAGATGTCTGACAGCTAGAAAAGGTCTAGGTCAAAAGGGACAACTGGCTGAATCCAAACTCTTTTTAAATAGACAGCAGGGGTACCCAGACAAACACACAGGCTGTTCCCAAGTATTTTGAAAACGCTCTTTTTAAGTGTTCAAGGCAGTGTTCAAGGCCAGGTTGAATGGGACCCTGAAAATCTGATCTAATACATGGTCTCCCTACTTTCAGCAGCAGGAGTTGGAACTAGATGATCTTTAAGGTAGGTCCCTTTCGAACCAAACCATTCTATGATTTTATACAATAATCCTGCCCAGTTTCCTGGAGAAAGAGTCTTGGCTCCCTCAAACGAGTCCTGGAGTGTCTCAGTGGCTGCAGCAACCGGGCCAGGCCAGAGCCCCAGCTGTGAGGAAAGGCTCCATCTCTGCATATGGTTTTGTGTTTTAAACACAGAAATCCATCTTTTTGGAAAACACAGGGCCAGACCCACCTCCCACTGTATTTTGGTGAGGATGCAGTGATGGTCTATGCTCTCCAGAGAAAATCTTTGTTATGAGGCAGCTAAAAGGGCAATAAAGCATCAGTAAAATAGTTAGGGAAGGTTTGGATTCCCCCCTGAGGTGCCGCAGAGATAGAGTGGGCTCCATCCCCTAACAATTTTTCATGCCAGTGCTTGCTTGCAGAAGTTAACAAATTTAAGAGTGGGAAAACTAGGGTAGGCAAAAGTAGATGAAGAAAATCATGTTCCAATCGTAGACATTTCCACACAGCCTAAGCATAAGCTGAGGTAGTCAAGCCTTTTGACTACAGTTTGTTATCTTGAACAATAATTTTCGGAAAAATAATGCCAGGGAATGATTTTATAATGTATCATTAATTAAATTATGATCTAAACTACAAGATAAATGACATAAATTTTACAATTACTTGTTCTTGAACTTTGAATAATTCTGATAAAGTTATTTATAAAAAAGTAGGTATTGAAAAGATAAGTATTTTTATGCTTTTAAGAATGTTATTTTCCAAATACCAAAAGAAGCTTTGACCTTTTTTAACTTTTCCCATTTTCTGAGGAGCTGAAAAATAAAAAGCATTGATATAAACTTTTTTGGTAATTTCAGACAGAGAGGTGGATAAACAGAAACTGAAAGTAGGAATTGCTTCTATTAAAATAAGACAAGCATCTTTGCACAAAAAGTACTAATTTAGTTAAATGATTGCATGAATCACAATTAACATTCCTTTGAAAACCTGTTTTATTGGAAGGTTTGAGGGAATATTTAAAATTTATTTAATGAAGACTGAATTTATGCTCACTACCAGGCTGTACCAATTACTATTTTATTCTATAGCTTACATCTGATAGCTTTGAGAACAAACTTAACACAGAGAGAACCTTACCCATTAGTTTCTTCTGAGTAGTTCAACAATTTTTAATGAATTAGTACCTCGGATATTCTCTTTCATACTTCTTTTTGCCCCACCAGCTTTTATTAAAGTACTTTTTCCTGCTTGCTTAGTTTGCTTAAAATACAAAACATTACTGGAAACCACACAGCAAAAAATGCTGTATGGGTAAAATGCTGTAAAATTACATGATGAATCCTTATTATAGTTCATTTCCCACAGGAACAAGGTGCACAGAAATTGATAACCAGCATACTTTAAATGCTGTCCAACAGGTAAAAAAGAAAGCAAGCTCTTACTCATTGTAACCAAAGTAGAAGCAAGTTTTTTGTAGGCATTGCTTTTTTAATTTTCCCTTTACTATTGAAATTGCTGTACACAGAGTCCCTGACTGACTAGAAGAGAGTCTGTAAGGGTTTCAAGGAAACAGAATAAAAAAATTGAAAAAAAGTTATTTATTTCTCAATTTTTTTTCCTAAAAACATATTGCCTAACTTGAATAAATAGTGCACTCTTTTAAACAACAGCTTCTTATGGACTGATCTGAAATCGTTTACAGTTACAAGTGAAGATTGCATATATGGGTATAACACAGCTGTGAAACATACAATATATTTCCAGGGAAGTACAGGTGCTATATTTTTTTCACAAGTGAAATTTCAACGATAGATTTAAATCTATGCATTTATGCAAATTCACATTTTTAATCCAAAGCAGCCATTTTAAAGAAACCTAGAAACCAGTGTCTGAAGTCTGCTCTGGTGAGTGCACATTCTGTTTTACATTCCTGTTGGTTTGGCAGGTTTTGATCCCTCATACAGTGCCAGAGTGACAGAGACTCTTTGGCAATAAAGAGAAAATATCCTTCTCTTTTAAAAAGCTGTCTGATGATCACATAAGGATGCAAGAATATATGAAGAAAATCCCATGAAATCTATGCGTGGTCTATTTCCAAGTCATCATTATATTTCATGTTTGCAGGTTTCTACTTCAAAGATTTAGATTTACATGTCTAATATTCATTATACTTAGGGAGAAATGCACATTTCTGTAGATCTATTGATTCAGCAGTTCTGTGATACATTCATGGATTCTTATTCTCTGTACGATTACTGGAAAGGAGAAATTATCAGAAATCAGATATGCTTAGCTTGTGAAGCATAAGAGACGTTTTTAACTGGATAGGAAGAAATAATGTTTAGCAATCATAAGATTAGGACTGAAGTAGATGCTCTCACTGCCTTCGTAAGTGCAACCATACCTGGCACACTGTTTCCCTGCAGAAATGAGGGTAGTCAAGAACTCATTGAGTCTTAAGCTTTCTGGACTGCTGTTTTCCTTCTCAGGCAGGGATTTCATTGCTTTAAGCATCGATGTAACCCTGCCCTGCCTGCCCTGCTGTTCTTTGGTAGCATGAGAAACAGTTTTCTTGCACCTCCAGACTGTCATTTGGAATCAGTGATCCACATGCCTGACATGCATTTGGATTTAAACCAGGCAGACAGATGGTAGTGGGTAAAGAATAAGGGATCAGGACAATTTTTTTGAAAGCTAATGTATTTAAATCATGCATGTATAAGTCAATGTTAATGAGTTCATGGCTGGACTTCAGTGGCCAGTTCCAGTGGACACTGTGAAATGGGTGCTGAAAAAAGAAGAGCTACAATATGAGCCAAAATCTGAGAAAATTTTATTTCCTGTGATTTCTGTTTTGGATAAAAAAAAGTGCTAGTAAAATGTATAAAAAATACTTTATAACCAAATATTTTCCAATACTGTGGTAAAAAAAAATCAGAAGTTACTGGACTGCATCTAACATAAGGGCCTTAAAGATCATCTCACATGAAAAGAGTTAGTTGGAGGGGACAATCACTTTAACTTGTTCTGTGCAAGCTACAAAGAAGGATCACTGTTATTACTACAAAGGACACTTGCTTTCAAATGTTGAATCTAAATAATATACAAACTATATAACAGCAGAAAGCCTAATTGCCTTTAAAAAGACTCTTTTAAGATTAAGGAAAAGAAAATTAACCTTCTACAAGCTCTTGTCTTCATGCCAAGTATTTTATTTTTCCTTGGTAACTTAATTGACCAAAAGTACCATGTAGTCAAATGCACTGTATGTAGTGTTTAGATATATCAACACCAAAAAAGGGACAAAATACCTTATACTTATATATGTTATATATAGCATATATAATTAGTATCATAATCAGGAATTATCAAGTTTCAGGAATCTACATTATCTCTATGCTTGTTGTATAAAGGAATAATAAATTAACCTCCATTTAATCATGTGTAAAAAGAATATCAAAGGAACAAGTGAAATTATTATTTGTGTTTTGTTACACAGGTCTACCACTCAAAGTAGTAGAAACTGATCATCTCTGATGCACCTGTGTAAATTATGTAACAAACATTAAGGAATTTGTGGAGCATGCATATAGGCCACTTCTGCTTAAGAGAAAAAAAATTACTGTAAATGATTTCCAGTATAAGCTAGTTTGATAGAGATAAATCAGCCATCAGGAAGCCAATAAGTCCTTGTCAACCTTCAGCAGGAATCAGAGGGGAAGCTGCTTGTCTAAGTTACTGAGTAATCATAGCTGTAAAAGGTTAAGTGGTCCAGTTGCTTTTAATCAGTGCTCTAAATCTGCTTCTGAGAGCTGATTAGTTAATATGCTCCTTTGCCCAAGACTTTAACTGTAGAAACTCTTGCAACAAGGAGACAATTAATCAATTAAAAAGGGAAAAGAATGATCAAAGAAAGAAAAGAAAGTCAATAACGGAGCAAATATCACAATTCATTTCACAATAGCAATGCCAGTGCATAGCTGTTTTAATAATAATTGTATCAGAAAAGTGCTCCTGGTAGAGCCATAGAATATTTAGCTTATTGAACATTCAGTAGAACATTGTTCATTTTATGAAAGGCATTATAGACTGGGGTAGCTTTTAATATAAGGCAGCTGTATCTGATAATCTAAATTATTTCTTTAATCCTGCTTATGCATTTACAGCCTTAAATTTTAACACTTTGAAGTACTTTAGAAGATCACATGAAAAACAAAGAATTCTAGTTGTCTCAGTATCTGCTTGAGTAATAATTGGCATTAAACAAACTTAATCCAACCTTTTTTAATTTCTAGAATCCAATAACTAATCTTTAAAATTTAAAATCAGATGTAAACGCATTGGTGATATGCTTTTTAAGAGCTTTGGTATTTTTTTCATGCAGAGTATTTAATGTTGATCATTCAGTGATGATTTCCACGGCAAAGCAATGTCATTCCTAACAGAGGTGAAGTAAGGGCTCAAATCCATGCATAGATCAGAGCCTTCTTGTTCTACTCACTGAGATTTATTCCATTAGGCATTGTTTTATTTTCCAAACCAGTTTCATTTATTTTATTTTGACCCTGTAGAGTAATTATAATTCTGTAACTTGTCAAAGAAATATATTTTTATTTTTGAAAACCAAACTTTACTGTCTTTTGGGTGTTTATTTAGCATTTATTGCAATTGTTCCAGGATAATTTAAACTCATAGGAAATAGGAATAAGGATTATTTAGTTCCATATTCTCAAGTGTTTATACTTCTCTTGGCTTGAGATAATAAAACATAACTTTGTTTCCGTGGAGTCAGTGCAGGAGCATGGAGTGAATATGGGAAAGATAATACTTAGCAGTGTTTTAAAACAGAGACTGGTGGTTTTGATGACAGTAACCATTTTTGAAGGTAAAACATTACAAGAAGGTCTGGCTTCAAAGGAATATATTCAGAGTTTTTAGGAGATTTCCATTATGTATCTCAAACTATAAAGTTAGAAGTAAAGAAAACTGAATCATCAGCCAGTTCTCAAAGTCTTTGTGCAAATGTTAAAGTTTTTCAAAACTGCCAAAATTGCTTTGGAGCCCAACTAAATTCATGATATCAAAAGCATTTAAGTCAGTTTGAACTCTATCAAACCTTCCCATCTATAATACTGTATTTCTCTATTAGTGCTAGGCAGCCCAGGCTAGAAATCTTTGTCTCTATACGTTCAGAATTCTTTTACCTGCTTATATTAATAAATGTTAGTCTTCTAACTTTGTTTTTGTGTTGTTTTTTTTCCTAAGAACTTTTATTTCCTAATGTTCTTCCCACTAACAATTTTTTTTTTTTTTTAATATGCAGACTTCACTTATTGTATATCACAACAACTTGCAGTATTTTTATTGGAGTGCATGAAACATTAACTTTCTTATTTATGATTTTTGACTAGGAGTAGCATGTTTGACTTATTCACTTTTACAAAATGTGGAACCACAATGATGAAATATGAATTCTAAGATTTCTGAGGAAAAGCAAAAGCTGGGAAGCTGCATTTTTTTTTTAGTTCCCATTACCAGAGCCTACGTACCTTAACTGTTCCCCTAAAAATCAAAGAATCCTAGAATGGCTTATGTTAGAAGGGACCTTTAAGATCATCCAGTTCAAAGCTCTCCACCATGGGTAGGGCCACTTTCCACTAGACCAGGTTACTCAGAGACCCATCCAGCCTGGTCTTGAATACCTCCAGGGATGGGAGACCACACCTTCTCTAGGCAAACTTATTTCAGTTATAGTAAAGAGTAACCTCCTAACATCTAATCTAGACTTGCCCTGCTTCAGCTTAAGACCACTCCTCTTAAAACTAAGGCCCTTGTGGAAAGTACTTGCAGCATTTTTGTAAGCCCCCTTTAGGTACTGGGAGGCTGCTCTAAGGTTTCCCTAAAGTTTTCACTTCTCCAGGCTGAACAGCCCCAAGTCTCTCAGCCTATCTTCATACGAGACAGCTCCCTGATCATCTTGGTGGCTCTCATCTGGATGAATTGCAACAGGCCAATGATTTTAACAGCTCTATGAGCTATTATGTTCTGGAAGGACCTCAGTGACAGTGAGTGGAAGAGAAGGTTAGTGTGAAAAGGATGTGAATCTGAACGTGTTGATTTTGCCTTTGAAATTAGACAGGTGCATTTTCCGTTTCAGTGAATGTTTTGTATATAGCTAAAGCTCTGCTCTATAGTAAGGCCCCATCTTAGCTGTCATGACCAGGACAACCTGTGGATATTGTTCTAAGAACAAAGAGCTAAAGTATGTTACACCCTTTAGAAGCAGCTTGGTGCTTCTTTATAAGAAAGAAGGAGCAACCAAAACCCACAAATCTGGGGAATCCATTTAGTGCAGATAGCTCAGTGTGCCAGCTAAGAATGAGCTGCAGACAGCTCTGGAGGGCAGGAGCCCAAGGCAGGAGGCTGTGAACAGAGTGAGCTGTGAACTGCCAAGCTTTGCAAAGCAAAAGGCATGAGGAGCTGTGCCCAGCCAGCTGACCAGACATTCAAGAGACACAGCAGGAGCAGAGGACTCAGCTGGAAGACCCCAGGTTTTCACACACTTAGCCTAGGAGAGTATAAAACCTAGGGTCCTTTGATCAGTGTCACTTTTTGAGGGTACTCAGCTCGACCTGTCATTTCTGTTATTGCACCATGATTTAATTATTTTAAGGATCAAGAGGTCGGAAGACACTGCTTTGAGTAATCCATGGTTGAGCCAGTAAGGAAACCTGGTCTGTCTGTGTGAGAGTGGAGTGTGCAGGGAATCAAACAGGGACCTGTCAGTCACTGGAGCCACCTCCCAGCAAGGTGCCTCTGTCCCAGCTCAGGTGGTGTGAGTGTGACTGCCAGAGTGGCCCCTGGATGATCAGACAGGAAAGCTTCCCTAACACAACCACAACATGACCTGTCTTTACAATCATTATGATTGGAAGTGTTGACCCAGTGCTACTGGAAATATTTGCCAACATATAAAAATACAGGTTGTTCATTGCTGATTTTAGTTGTTACAAGCCCAAGGCAAAGGCCATGGGGATGTTCCATTGCCAGGAATCTTTTGCACAGCTACACTGAAGTTGCATTTGAAGATGTATACTCTGTTTTACAGAAATAAAGGCTTTCTACCAAAGCACTGACAAAATCAGCATATTTTTACAAATAAGTGCTGATTAGTCTGCCTCACTACTCAATGACTCATGGGGATGACTCACAGAGAAAAGACATCTCTCATCATGTTAAGCACATGCAGAGTTAGGTTTATTCACAATGCAGCATTTGGCTCTGCATAGACCGAACTCTCTCTCCTGTGATTGTCCACAGCCCAGTGCTCCGTGCTGAGTCAATCAGGGCTTTAGGACATCTTCTCGTTATGATGTGTTTAGTGCACTGTGGTTACTGCTGGCCAAAAGAATTAGAGGCAATAAATTCATAAGCATGAAAAATTTTAGTTTGACTTCAAATAGTAACAGGCAATAAAAACTCTAATATTAACAACTGTTAATATTTTAAATGTTTTAATGTGTGCTAAATAAATAATTTTATATTATTGGGCATTAGTGATTTAGTATTTCCATCTGAACCACCTGTACGTTGGGAGAAGCTTGGAAATAAAATTTTAATAGTTCCAATAGCTAGGTCAAAACATAAAGTAATCATTTTCTGAAATAAAAGCAGCAAAATTATGACTTAGCTTATTAATGGTTCTATAATTATACCTTACTTTTTAACAGGGAAATGATGCTGAAAAAGCTTGTTCACATTCTTTTTAGAGAATCACAAAGGCTCTATTCATGCTTAAAATAAGTCACCTTAAAACATAAAAGCTGAAATTGGACTTGTATACTTCTGGGGAGATTAGGTTTCTAAGGGATTAAGTATTTAAAATTTTTTAGCTACCCTAAATACCTAACTTTTAATGTTGCAAAATAATGTTGATTAGGTAAAGAAATAAGAGAAATATGGATATATTATTTTGCTTTAAGTATTACGACATTTGTTTTTGTCATGCAGTAAGGCTTAACATTTGGTGTTAATTATTCACTATACTAGGAAATATCCACAGGGTTAGGAGATATTTGAGAGTTTTTCTGAATTATCAGCTTTTGTTGACAATGGCATCTTTCCACCAATTTTAATTATTTTTAAAATAGCTTATGTGTCCAGCTTTGTAGATTTTTTTTGGTGGTAGTGGGCAGGAATGGCATATAGCAACTCAACATTGCCATCCTACTGGGTGAGAAATTTGTTGGCTTTTGCCTTCCAGAAGGTGGACTGTTTGCTGCAAATCACTGGGAATATTGCCCAGCAAGCTAAGTAGCTTCAGATATTTTATATAACATTTGCTTTTCAGATTAAAAAAAAAAAAAAAAAAAAAAAAAGCAAGCTAAAAAATCCTACTTTAAAATCAGCACAAGAACCTCTTCCTATTGCAGTGGCTGATGTTTCACACGAAGTCTGGGACAGTCTTCTGTCAGGATTAAGCTGAAACCTAGACAAAAACTAAAGCCCAGATTTTATACCTCACAGTTAGAATCACAAGAGACCCCATCAGCCCAATGCCAAAGATACACTATGGCTGTTATTCTAACCTTTAATGGACAGGCCCCACAGCAGATGCTGCAGGGAGCCGTGAGCTCCCTGCGCTGTGCAGGGGGACATGGCAGGAACGCTCTGGACACAGGCAGGGTCTGGCACCTGTTCACCTGCTCTGAGCCAGCACACACCTGCAGCTGGCACTCTGAGCACCCCACAGCCCGTGTGGCAGGGCCAGTCAGAGGAGCCTCTCCTCTGGGGCTTGGGTGATGTCTGGCTGATGGGACCACAAGATTCTGGGTGAGTACTGCAGGGAGAAGTGCGGGAAGAAACCTGCACAGTCACCAAGCCATCACTGGATGTCCCTGGGCACACACACAGAAAAGAGCAGAGCTCTGCTATGTCTGCCACAATGTCCAAAGCATGTTCTGAGAGCACATTTCATCCAGAGGACAACTGAAGGCATATTCTTTTTAAAGTGTAGATTTCTGTACAGAGGCCCAGCAAAGTCACTGCTGGTCACAAAAGGCTGAGTAGAAAGACCGAGGTGAGGAACACTAGACCATGAGAAATTTGGGGTCGTACAGCCTGGAGAAGGCTCCAAGGGGACCTTATTACAGGCTTTCAGGACTTAAAGGGGGCCTCTAAGAAAGGTGGGGACAGACTTTTTAGCAAGGCCTATAGCAATAGGGTTAATAGTTTTACACTAGGAGAGCGTTGATTTAGATTAGATGTAAGGATGAAGTTTTTTATAATGAGGGTGGTGAAGCACTGGCATGGGATGCCCATGGTGGATGCCATATCCCTGGAAGCGTTCCAGGTCAGGCTGGACAGGGCTGAGCAACCTGATCTAGTTGAAGGTGTCCTTCCTCAGTCCCACAGAGTTAGACTAGATGACCTTTAAAGCTCCCTTTTAAAGCTATTCTATGATCTATGACAACAGTTTTAACACAAGGCAGCAAAAGGCACAAGCAGCTAACTTCCTTTAAAGAGCCAGAAAATGTGAGTACTGGAAAAAACCCAGTGATGAAAAACTTATTTCTATCTTGTTTGGGAGCTGTTACCAGTGTCATACTATTCCCGTCTATAAAAATAAACCTATAAATTAATCACCAAGTTAGTGTCAAACTACACCTGTTTGACAAAGCACCTGTTTTTGCTTTCATTATTCCAAGCACATATAATATCTGACAGACTGCTCTTGAACTCTTGCATTTAATTCAGTAGCATTGATCATTGAATTTTAATTTTATTTTAGACTCATGAATTGCTGACCAATCATATAATTCACTCATATTTATCTGGTTGTTAGTTCTGATGAGGACCTAAAATTAAATTAACATAGGTAATTTATCAAATATTAATAACCAAATATTAATCTTGAAACTGTTACATCCATCCAGGAAAGAAGGAATGAGGAGAAGATGTAGAACTGTCTACATAAAATTTTAGTTGTTAGGAACATATGAATCAGGTAGACCTGATGGATGATGAAATCCAAGCCCCATTCTGTTTGCCAGCAATTCAGTAATACCATTTTTTAATAAATGGCTCTTCTGTTATTCACTGCAGGAGAAGTGAGATCCTGCACCTGTTTTCCTGCTATAAATTTGTTTGCGTCTGATATTTTAAACTTTCAAGAACAGAAAACATTCAATAAACTTACAAAATATAAATGGCCACATTGATCCACACAAGCCTCCAGGGTTTGCCAGGATTTTAGAACCATTTAATTGACTAACATCCTGCATTTCTGTTTGTTTGGGGTTTTGGTTTGTGGAGGGGGATCTTTGCTTATTTGTTTGGGGTTTTTTTACTTGTGATTTTAGTCTAGAACAAAGTATTCATAATTTTAAACTACTTACTATACATTTGCAATTAGGATAGAGTATATAATTTCTCATTCCTACAGGATGTTTTATGTAGAAAAATCCATTGTTTTAAGAGAGTGACATTGATAAATTCATGACATGATAAGGAACAGTTTTAGCTTATTGTTCCATTCAGTCAAATACATGTTCACTATCTTTCTTTCTCTTGGGAACATATTTCCTAATTTAAGTCATGGCAGTAGTGATATTGTCTAAATTATGTAGGAACAAACATTAGAGGTACCTCTTTCTTCTTCCCCAAATTGTTTTTGTTGTTAAGTTATTATTCTGTTGTCTTGTACAATTACCTGATTAATCTTGATTATGACTGATCAAGGATTAATTTTAATAAAATTGATTATGTTTTACTCAAAAACTGTAGATTTATTTGATCTTTTTACACCACCATAACTTCTAATTGACTCTTTCTTAGTTGTGAAGAGCTCAGGTAACACTTATCATCAGAATGAATAACTGCTGGGCTTTACTTGGATTAATCTTTGTAGTGATTTATTCCATAGTATAGTGTTATGCACTTGGCTACTTTATAGTAGTCTATGATTATAGTCTTTGATTTCGCAAGGCAAATTTCAGATTTAAAGTTGAGTACAGCATATTTTCACTAGTGAACTCATGAAATACTGTGATATTCATAATATTTTTCTTTATTCACTTATAGATTATTTTTAAATTTTGTCCTAAAATACTGGTTGCTATTTTTTTCTTAACATGCTTGTTTTGAATTTTATTTTACTAGTCCAAAACTTCATGCTGTCTGGGAGACTACAGCCCTATCCTGAGAACTATCCAAATGTTGAATGACATAATACCAAAAATATAAGTGTGTCAAATTTCGAGGAGTGGTAGTTAATGTGTTCTATATACTTTGCTTCACTACTGTTCAGCATCTTGTGAAGAAGACGGATCGAAATTCTCAGTGATCTACAGACTGTTATGATACTTAACAACAAAACTGGCAAGCCCTAAAATTCGAAGGAGTTACATCATTATCTTAGTAATAAATAGGGAACCAGATCTTAAATAGTCATAACAGAGCAGTTGTGCAGAATTCATTAAACTATTAATGTTAAATACTCTTAAATTTTCCCCAGACACTCACCTTAATACCAACTTACAAGGAGTACATTCATAATATAAAGAGTATGACTTAAATTGTACTTATTCTTTTGTATTCAATGTGATGTGACAGTGGTCTGACAAAAACCACATTAAAAAGAGTCTCTGAAAACTCTGTTTTCATTCATCAATGGCATGAATATCAATCCAAACTTCCTTAAATACCAGAAGAAGTCTTGTGATATGGGACAATTGTTAGAGTATTAGTGATTTATTAAATACCTGCTGAGAAAAAATAATTTTGCCTTGTTCAGTCTAGGCAGATCATGAAGATGACTAAGGAGTGGGAAAAAAGTTGACTTTCCTCAGATTCTGGAATGGATTGTGTCTGGTGATGTTATTAGATTTAGGCAGTTAAAATAACTTTTCAATATACTGAGCATAACAAAAGAGGGGATTGTGTTAATATCAAATTTGACCACTGCTAGCAAAAGTTCAAATGTTCATTTGTGTCCTAGCACCTTGGCTTTTCTTCATCTTCAGTTTTGTGAGTGATGCTCTGAGTGGAGAAATAATGAAAAGTTTATTTATTTATTTATCTATCAGAATCCAGTGCAGGTGGTAATGTGTATATGGCCACCTTCCAGAGCTGTGAACAGAACATATGTTATGGTTTTTAATGGAATCTTGTGATAACAGTGCCTAAGGAATTTATGTACTTTCAAAACCAGAATTAGATTGTTAAAGTCTTAATCAATGGGAATGACAGTTTCTACATTTAGGATATTTTAGGGTTTTTTTTTCCTAAGTCATCTAGAAGCCAAAATCCCAGTGTTAGGGGATTTTAACATCCTCAGACATTCATTTCTTTGAAAACAGTGACATGTGTATATCTATTCGGGAATAGGACCACAGCCAGGTTTATTTTGGTACCAAAGTATGTACTTCTACCCAGTACCACTTAATTCTGCACCAAACAGATTGATGGATGCCTTTTTTCAGCCTCTGTTTTTGCTGTAGTGTGATTTCATTCAAAAAACAAAAAATTATTATCTTTTACTATTTTTACATGAACCTTCACAAAGTGGAAGATTTCTTTCTTAGAAGATGCAGTAAAAATATGGAGATGTGAGTTGCAAGACACAGAGGCAATATTTCCTTTTATCACAGTAAAATCAACCCAATGGTCAGGTCATCTGATTCAGTCATAATAAAAGTTGTTTTTCTCAGTATACACTTATCTATGGTTTAGAATTCTCAGTCTTATGTATCACTCATCTTACTAACATGAGAGCTTATAAAGCCCTTGTACAGCTGCATGTTCATCAGCTTTTTACACAGATTATTTAAAAAAAAAAAGCCAAGAAATCCTTTCATTAGGACCACATCTCTCCCAATAGTGAAGGATACAGCTGGAGAAGAGTGTGTCCAGAATTCAGTGTGGAGCAGGGTGTGTGCAAGGGCAGTGTCCAGGGATGCTCCACATGGACACACACAGTTCCTTTCAGAGTCTTCCCCATCCTCACTTTCCTGTGTCCTAATATTTGTGTCTCCAAATACTTCTGTGCTACATGGTCAAGCCCTGTTTGCTTGGCCCCTCTCTTTCCTTCCAAGGAGTCCAGTTTCATACAGGGGAATCCCAGGAGCAGCCCCCTTTTGTCTGATTGAAATCACTTTGCTCTTAAGCTTCAATATATGATTTTCTTTTCCATATGCCACTGCCATCTTTCTCCTCCTGCCTTTTGGTGGACCAAAATCCCCCGCCAAAGAGACCTGTGGTGCTCTTACATTTGTAGGACACAAGAGTATATTCCAGAACAGCCTAGGAACAGCATTAAGCTCACAAGGCATATCTTAAAAATCCAAATTTGGTTGACACCAAATTACGAGGATCTCTGTCCCTATTCACCTTTAGACTGGAAAATGGAAGCTGATTTCTAACTGGAGGAGCAGTATTCCAGGAGAGTCTTGGAGGAGCAGACGGAAGAACCTCCATAAAGGCAGAACCTTGACAGTTACCAAAAGTCATTCTGTAACAGATTTAGCTGCTGGAGATGAGAACACCATACGGTGTAGGAGATGCCCTCCACTCCAGCATTGCATCCTGTTCTTCATTCTTTCTTTCTCCTTTGAGGTCCTGTATTCTGTCAGGCAAATCCTGTGTCTTCTAGCTGTCTCTATCACCCAGGTACAATTTACTGTGGTATAAATATGAGTTTTAGTCACCTGTGGATCACATTCAATACAGTGTCGATTTCACAAGAGGATGGTTTTATCAATTCTTGTCCCCCTTTCCTTATTTGTAATATAGCTGCATGATAAGCAAGGAAAACTAAAACACGTTCTTTATGTTGCTGGAGGCAGACTAAAGAGATATTTCTTCACATAGGTTTGATGGGAACTGCTTTGAAATTAACCATAATAAACAATGCAAGTATCATCTGGTGTTCTAAATGTGCTGTTGAATAATGGATATTCTACAGGGTACATGTTAAAAAATAAGGCAGCATAAAATGTTCACTAGAAAATGGCATGGATAAAGCTCAAAACTATAATGAAAAACCACTCACTATTTAAAACAAACCAGACAAATGATAAAAGTAAATGATAAAATAAAAATACTTCATAGGAAGTTAGTTGTAAAAAGCCTTTTAAATAATGGATAGCCATAGAAGTTTCAATTTTGACAAGAAACATGAGTCTTTTAGAGACTGGTAGAATAATCAAAAAATAGTATCCCAAATAAATTCAGAGACTAGAAGAGAATAAAAGTGAACTTTTCAGCTCTTTCTTTTATAAAGACATCTATTGTTTTACCACTTCATTAAAGGACACATATCTTCACTGAAAAATGTGCTTTCCAGACCTACATTGTCTTTTCTTCTGTAATGGCCAAGAAGGAGACCTCTTTTGATCCTCTCTGATTAGCAGATTCTCACAGCAAAGCCTTTATGTGGTTGAACAATCAGCTTCTGCCTCAAGAAAAGGGATATTTTTCTAAATCCACAGGTGAACTTGTTTATGTTCCTTATTCTCCTTTCCCTTAATTATAATTTACATTTATCTTTAAAAGAAAACCCTCAACTTCAATGCTGACATGAGCTTAATGCAATAATCAGTGCATTTTTAACCATACCACTGAAGATATACCTTTTAAAAACAGTTATTGTGGCCCATCATGGCCCATCACTTCTTCAGTGAGGCTAAACTCAGCACTTTAAACCATGAGACTTACTTTCTAAAGTTCAATTATGAGCTTGTGGAAAAGCAAATTAACAATGAATATAGGAATACATTGATTTACAATATAGTGCCCAACCAATTAATATTTTTGTCCCATATGAAGACAAAACATAATGAGGAATTCAGCAACAGTAATGTATTTTTGGTTATTTTGCTATCTGGTTTCTTCCTACTGACTGCAAGCTTCTGAAAAATTATGCAATTCATTGCCTAATTTGGCTTATACTGAATTTTCTGACATATATAACTCTGCTCTAAGGGTTTTTCTTTGTTATATTTTCTTATATTCTTTCATTTCTACTTACTAACATTATTCAGCCTCAGTGATATTAAAAAAAGCTCTGCTATATGTCATACTATAATTCTTCTCTCAAAGGTTAGTTTTACATCTCCCGACCATATTACTTGGGGTTCATTGTTCTTGTTTCCCCTCTATATCACTTGTTACAGAGGTCTTGGCTTGGTTTCCAAAACTGAATCAACCGTAGGTGAAACTTTCTCATAGTTTTAGTTTCCCTTTTTTTCTTCAGGTTGAAAACACATTTCATTTAGTAACCATATAATCACTGGAGATGTTTTTCACAGCATTATATTACATCAACAATGATCTGTGTCATATCTGAATTGTGAAGTTCTTTATTCACAATGTTGCCTATTAAATGATCAATACTTTTTAAAATTTCTTTCTGTGAATGCTTTATAGTATTGATTGCTAACAGTCTCCTGTCATCAATTATTTTTAGGGGGTGTCAAAAAAGTAAACATTAAAAAGATAGGATATAGTGACAAAATTCATGAGCCAACGATCTTTTTGGGTAAAGAGATATGGTAAATCAAAACTACAGACTTTATTCAGGAATAAAAACAGATAACAATTTTAATAAAAAGAAAATATGCTTTTTGAGACAATACTAAAGAAATGGAAGGAAGCATGCAAGAAGTATGAGGTTGAACATGACACAGTGAAATATCTAGAGCAGAATCAAAGATATTTGAGTCATGCTAATTTCCCTGCCAAAAGAATAGCCTATGAAACACAGAAGTTCAGTATCTTATCTTTTTCACTGGCTTGTTCATCCAAAGGATGATAACTAGTTTTGTCAATCACTTCAGGAGCTCAAGAGGAAAAAGTCTGTGCTATAAATCAAGGTCTTTCAAACTGGTAGATGAGCTGAAAAATAATTTTATACAACGAATTGCATTTGTAATTTTTTTTCTGGAACAGCTCAGGAATAACATTCCAAACCACAATTTTACAGAATTTTATGAGTAACATAAATGCTGTATAGGAAATATAACCTGGTACAATCAGGTTAGTACAAAAATAAAATAATATTTCAATTTTTCTTATATATTTGGGAAATATATATTTCACATACATATAAATGTGTTTCAGAGATCTAGAGACCCTTAGGGATTCATGTGATTATCTCCTAAAATAGAATGTACCGTATGCACACAGAACCTTTGAACTCTTTTTTAATAGCTTTTTTTCAGCAGAATCTCTAGTATGCCAGCATCTTCTTCAAATCGTTTAGGAAGGCTCTTTTAGTAACTATCTATTATATTGATCTTACCAAAACTGTGTGAAAAAGGACTATCTCCCTAATTATTTCCACCTCATGGGTATATGCAGTCATATTAATTACAGGTTTGCTCTAGAATTTCTATGATTTCTAAATGGATTTTGTTTCTGAAAAACAGCCTTCTCTCCTTTCTTAGTGCCTAAGGTCAGGATTTTCCCCCAGTTAACCTTAGCCTTTTAAAATTTCCTTTTCTTGCTTAAGTCACCTCAGTTCCTTCTGCTGTGAATGAACAGAGATGGTTGTCTACAGAAGTTGTTTAATCCAGGCTAACATATGTGAGTCGACTCTCTAGAGACTCCTCTGACTGAAAACCTGCATTTTGAGGCAGCTAATGTTAGCTAAGATTACTTACTTCCAGGGCAAAACTACAACAGTTTTTCATTTGCTTCTGTTCAAATGAGTTTGTTCAGATGAGTCCAACTTTGCAGGCAAGTCTCACAGAGCAGTAGAGGCAGAACAGCACCTTCAGCCACTGAAACAGCATCCTTCACACAGACAGGAGCAGCACAGACTGCCTGGTCCTTTCCAGCTGATTAGGTGGGAGTCATTGGTGACAAATCCTTATTCACTGGAGTCCATCAATCCAAGACATAAGTATTCTCGTTTTTGTTATTGTCTTCATTATCTCTGATTAGGCTTTGTGTACCTTGGTGTTCAATTTATTAATTTTTCATTCATTTGATATTTTTCTTAATTTGAATAACTGTTTAATAGATACCCTCAAAACCCTTATATCCTCAAAGGTCCTTACATTTCAGGTATCTACCGGCCCTTTACATATATATTTACAATCCTATTGTGATAAGTAAAAAAATCCCACTTTTTCAGCATCTTTCATGTGAGAATCTCAAAACATTTGATGAAAAATAATGAAAGAATAACAGAACTAAGACATGCAAAATCCTGTGATGCAGACATCTCATATCTGAAAGGTAAAGGAAAAGAAGCCCTGTTTTATCTTGACTGATTTCAGCTAAGGGCAAAAGAATACAAATGGTTTGAATTTAGCATACAGGTCACATTTATGAAGATTTCCCAGGTGTCTAAAACCCATTAGATTCCTTGGTAACTAAAGATAGCTAATTGTGCCATATTTCTAAAAGACATGATATAAAAATAAGTCTCCTATAACACATGCTGTAACTAAAACTCGTACTAAAAAAATCTCATGTTTTACCTTTTTCGTTTCCATTTCATGGGTTGGATTAATTGCCTAAACTTTGAAAAAGTAGGTGTGGAAGTTTCTTTCTATAAAATAGAATTAATTTCCAAGATGTTAAAGATTATTATGAAAGGAGAGCATTGACTCTTCTGAAAGCAGCAATTACTCACAAAGAAGTCTATGGACCTGAAATCTGCCATTTTATGAAAATTAGGAAATGCTCTCTCCAAATTACAGGTGAAGCTGACAGCCTGGCAGCTAAAGGGCAGAGTGATTTATTCTTGTGCAAAAAAATAACTCACATCTGTCACACTTGCATACCTGGAAATCTATTGTATCTTTGCCTGCATATATTAACTGTTTAAATTCTTTTTATGTCTCAGGTAGGTAAACAAGAGAAATAATGGGAGTAGGAGAAAACATAAGTATATAGCACTTAGTAGAGCACTTATTACTACAAAGTTTCAAGGCAAAATCACTGTATAGTAATGAATATAAATTATATTTGAGTTGAAAAAAACTAGCTTGAAAATACTTTTGAGCAAATAGCTTCATATGTCAAGTCTGAAATGTGCTCAGAGCTAGATTCAGTACTCACTGAAGTAAAATTATTTCCTCTTGGTGAACACCAAATAGAGGAGGAGAGAAGGAGTTGTGGGAATCGTTAAGGATAAAGTCAAAGCTCACATAAAACTGCAGAGAAGTAGAACACAACTCAAATCTGCTTTGCAATTCAGTGCCAGTAATGTCCTAGTATGTTTTACATATCTTCATATATCCCTGATATAGCTGAAAAAAAGTAAATATGAAATGGAAAAAAAGATTATTTCTGAAACAGCCAAAGAGACTGCATAATATCGAAGGCAAGATCTGTGAGTTTGTCAGTGAATTTGGTTTTCATCCACCTCTACAAAAATTTAGTGGTGTCTTCAGATTTATTGATGCCTAGCCACCTGTAATTTGCTTTTCTACTTTTACTATAGATATTATGGTGTTATCTTTATAGTAGAGGTTGTGTTGAAAGCCTTAAATCTCCTGAACTCCAGTATCTGTTGTAATCTCTTTGATGTGTGGGCACATCTTTTGCCTGACTACTGAGAGTATTTCCTTGAGCGTGGTAGCTGATCATGAAGGATAGATGTAAGCTCAGCAATTATTTACACATGAAAAGTGAGCAAACTATAGCACTACTTGTGGACTACTAAAATGTGCAATGTGTAAAATAGTGACAGTAAGAGATAATACAGATCCTTTTATGAAAAGCCCAAAGAACACTAAGAAGAAAGAGGTTTTTTTCCAGGTATGAAACAACAATTTTTTTTCTCTAAAAATTGCCAAGTAGTGGCAGGTTAGCATAACTCTCCAGAGGTTTTCTGCCTTAATAACAAGTCAAGGATAGGATTTCCTGCTAGTTTATGTGGTCCTCAGATTTCAGGATGACAACCGCTAACTATAACCAGTTGACTATTAAAAGAAGAAAGGATAATTTAAAATAAGTTTAAAAAATCAGTAATTAAATTAAAATTAATTAACTGAAATTTAGATGAAAAATAAGATGTTCAAATAACCTCTGGACATGGTCCTGGGCAACTGACTCTAGGTGTTCCTGGGGAGCAGGGGTGTTGGAGCAGGTGAGTCCAGGAGGTCCCTTCCAATCACAAATATTCTGTTATTTTGTGATCCTGTGAACTACAATAACCAGCATTATTTTGAAGGATAAGTCAAAAATAAACAAATGGACACAAGCGAGCATGACTTCAATTTTCCCCTGAAGGTTGTCAAGGTCTTTTAGAAGCAGCTTATTGATAGCAGATGACAGATATAGAAATACATCACCAATTATCTGCTCCCTATCCTTTCTGTTCCTGTTGTTTTTTGCAATATCTGTTCAAGCCATGCAAACTTTGTGCTCTCTTGACAATTTAAAAGAGGACACAACTGGTAAAACTTCCTTCCATCTTATTCAATAGCCAGTTATTTAGAGTCTCTCCTAAATGTGCTTAATTGAAACATCAGTAAAATATAATCTAAAAATTGATCTCCATTGTCTTGTTTAAAAATCTGTTTCATAAAACACACATCCTCATACACATAAGAACAGCATTCATTAAAATGTATAAATAGAAAAGCTGTAATAGAAGGATTATTAATATAAGGCTTATTCTTCACTTTTTTGTTTGTGTCCACAAGTCAGTGAATTACCTCTAGAGTAAGCTTCTGTCTTTTATATTTAAAATGGAAAGCAAAAAAAATTAGACAAAAATGATAAAAGCTTTATAGGTCTGCAAAAGATTTTCTCCCTCAAAGCTTGAGTATGTTCTCTATAATAGATGCACACAGTTCAGCTTCACGTTCTGTTCAAATGCAAATTCATAAGTAGATGTATTTAGAGAACTGAGATGCTTGACTGATAATTCACAGTAAGAATTTGTTCTCAGTAAGTCTGATGCATATAATGCACATACTTGCTGAGCTAAAACCCCTTGTCATTTCTCAAAAGAATATCTATCTTTAGAAGCCCAGTGAAAGAGTTTCTAATCAGCACAAGTCAATACACCATCTGATTTCCTCCTTTTCTCTTTGCCTATGTCCTAAGCACAGCTCTCTGCTGCTTAAGACTCTTTGAAGAGTGTATTCAGTGACTTTAATATCCTTCTTTCATCTGTAGGTTCACTAATATATTTTAATATCCATGTATGCAATACCTTTGATTTAGTCTTGTCTGTCATCATCTAATAATACCTCATCTATGAGTGGGGCATGTGACTTTTCAGAATAGCGGGAAATTTTTGACCAGAACCCTGAAGCTTTTAAAAATGATAAATAATTAAGAATCCTACCCAATGAGGAAGAAAAGTCAGCAATTTACTGATCAAGAGAAGGCAGTGAGTCTTCACCTCTGCCTAAAAGTAGTGTCATGCTAGCCTAGTCGGGCTGTGCTCCCCACTGCTTGCAAGCAAAGGGTGAGATTATGTTTTCACATAGCTCTTCAACATCCTGATGACCTAAACAAAGTTACAGTGGAGAAGTTATAACAGGTGAATTAGAAAATTTACAAAACTGCTAAAAGAAAATATGTAGAAGATGGAGATGCAAAGAGGTGGAATGTGAAACAAAATATAAGGAAGAATGCAAAAAGGAGCACATGTAACGTTAGGATAAAAGAAGTACAAAAGAAGGCTTCAAGACAGCAGCTACTCTTTGTTGCTTTTTGCATTTAAATGTTTAAGACTCTTCCTGCTCCCTACCTAGCGTGCTCTTTACCAAAACACAAATAGCAAAGAAGCCTTCTGGTGTCTCAGTCCTTTTTATTTAAAAAAGGCTTAACTTTCATAGTAGTCAATACTTAAATCATGAAGTAGTGGGAGAGTAGTTTGGTGGGAGAAAAATTTCATTCACGATGTCCCACATTTGCCTTAATCAGTATTTCAGACAGTGTCTTTTCAATTTAAAACATCACAGTTCCCCTTTCACTAGAGAAACAAAGTTCTAAAAGACTTTCATCAGTCAAACCCATTTACATAAATAAATTCTCTTGTTATTTATTTGAAAACTGTAAGTAGTTTAATATACATTAGAGGAAAGTAAAATGCTCCATTCTAAACCAACATTAATTAAATGCTCACCAACATATCATTGTTACCATATCAATATCTGTTTATGCAGAATCTCTCACCTGAAAAAGAGAAGATAATTTTTCAGATATAATGATGCATTATTTATGATAATATTTTAAATTATTTTGTCTTAGCTATGCTTGTAATAGTTATTCTATAGTCTTTAATTTCAGCTCTCTGACATTTACTTTGATTTTTTTCTAAAGGTATTTAATTAATCTTCAATTCAGGAGAGAATTGTGCATCACACTGGCAGACCTTTAATTTCCAGAATAGTGCCTATTTTCTTCTGTGCTGCTTCATAAAACAAATTGCTCCCTATAATCTGTAAAACAATAAACAAAATTATTATATTGTAGCCCATTCATACTCTACTGCCCTTCTTAATACCATTTTGTAAATCAAGCAATGAAGGAAATTACCAAGTGATGACAAGGAAACAGGAGACAATTATTTTGAAGAAGTTTTAAAGAAAGGAGAATATAAATTAAGGTTAAATGAAATGAGAATTGTATTTATGCTATGACTGAATTTTAAACTAACTCACTTTAACCTTAATTTAAAAAATATACATTGAAACAAATACTGGTTTAAAGTTACATATTTATCTTGTAGAAGAGCATTCATAATCTGTTCAGGTAACATAACTGTGCTGGTAATTTTTTTTTATATCATTAGTATAGCACGAGGTCTAAGAAAGGGCTAAAAGAGGACAAATATCCTGGAAAAACAACCAAACCAACCCAACCCAACCAAACAAACAAAAAACTCCCAAACTCCCAAACAAACAGACAAAACAAAATTTAGAGATTTCCTGTGAAATATTTTTAATGCCTAAATTTGTGATTATCCTATTTTTTCCTATTTAAATGATAGAATTACCATGCATTCCCTTCATCTGTTCATTTGTAGGCACTGACAGGAAGACCACCTTCTGACAGTAAAGGCCTAGAGGGAGTCCCTCACTCTGATGTTTTTATATCAGCTCATCTTCTGCAGGGGCTCTTGCACACATCTCATACACATCCTTGCAAGACCTGCTCTTGGGGTCTTACTAGAGTATGAATGTGCAAAATTGTAATAAATTAAAAATGGATACAAAAATGTAATAAATGAGAACACCACCTTGAACTGCCTGAAAAAGAAAAATAAGTGCATGAGAAGTGACATGTGACTCCAGCATGTCAGAGGAAAACTGTCCATTCATTCCTGCTGGGGCAGACTGAGGAGAAACCTTACACAAGAAAATACTTTGATTTTCAGATCCTCAGCATTGTGCTGTTCAATGCTCTCGTAAGAATGCTGCTCTGGGGAGGCTTAGGACAGACAAAGCAGACTTGCTGTCTAGGACAGGACCTGAGGCACCCATGGCCTTTGCTGAGCCCCATTGCTCTCAAGAACATAAATCTGGAGTATTCAGACAATGTCAGCTCTGCTCATTCCAGTTTTAGAACAAGGTGCAAATGCACAGATTGCTCCAGCTTAGTTGGCTGATGGCCCTCAATGCAACGCAGATATACATGCTGATACGGTTAGATATTATCTTTTTTAAACACAAAATGATACAGACTTGTCTTTGAGCATTAACCTAATGTACTGGCTAAATTGCACTAGAGATTATATTTTCTGTATCTCTACATTTTTACTGATTTCAAGGGAAGACAACATTTCCATGTCAAACATGCTGCTTTCTGTGTTTTAATTGTAAGCGTTGCTGATTTTCACCCTAGGGTTGTCAAGATTTCAGTGATGGGAAAGTGATCCCTGTAAATACATATTTAATTAGTTTGTAGAATTTACTGACATCTTTGCCTGAAATATGTCAGTTGTTATTATTGCCATGTCTGAATTCAGACTCAAACATATTTATCTCACATATTTTAAAGATGCCTTTGGAAGCCCAGAAGAGGGACCATAATCCTTTTCTTATAATCAGAAATCATAAACTCACCCTTTCTATTCAGCAGTTTGACTTACTCTTTGATTTTAAAGCAAATAGTATATTCTAGCCAGAGGGAAACCTTATGAATTTTTACCAGCAAAATTGCACTACTGCATCTCACTATTCCCCTAACAACTTTAACATGTGTAACAATAAAGCATTTATCAGCCCATCTACCATTTCAGATTTAAAATTACGTTAAAATTACTTTATTTCTTTAGAAGAAAAAGAAAATTATAGACATAATATTTGCTTTATAACTAAGACTGACTAACTTCATGTTTTCCAATCCTGTCCATCCCCATGACTATGGAGCACACGCTGAGCTATCAATATGCTGCAGCCTAAATTCACAGTGCAGCACAGTGTTTAAGGATCAACTGAGGAGGGAATTTTACTGGTCAAGATAGGAGGCCATGTGACCAATATACTGAAGTAGAGGAATACCTTCAAACTGAAAATTGTAGTTCTTACATTGCCTGTATCTTCCCAAAATGAAGAGGAAAAAGCTCAACTAGAGCTTTTAATTAGAGTCTTGTAAGAAAATGTGTCCACCTTAGCCTTCTGTGAATGCAAATTAAAGAACAGACAAAGAATATGGAGAAATTTTTACTCTAAAAGGGATGACATTTTTGATAAAGTAATACCAAAATTTGCATCCGTGTAAAAAGTCTGAATATATTTATTTGTTAATGAGAGCATTTTATAAATTGATTTTAGTAAATTTTAAAATAAATCTGAAGACTAAATAGATGCAGATGTGAATCTCAACAAGGTTGCAAGACATAGATTTGATAATTTATGTTACTCACATGTGGAATAGCATACAGAGGTTTATTCTTATTGTTCATATGAATTATTGAAGATAAAGATTATTTTGTAAACCTGTGTATAAAATAACTTGTCTCTTGATTACATCAAGAAACACTGTTAACAGTCTTGTATGCTTCTTGCTGAGGTACAAAAAGTAGTGGAATTTTCTTCCTTGGTTCTTCTGTGATGAACAGATTTAATTGCATTTTTAAAAGCATGATGTACATGAAATCCAAATCTCATAATTTTAGGTATATAAATGGCATGTAATGAAGGCCATATTGAATTTGATGGAGTTTCTCTTCAGAAGTCTCTGGTAAATAAAAAAGATGCCAAGAGTCCAGAGCACAGGCAGGACTCTGAAGAAGTGTTTGATGCCTGTCTGTGTAAGTTTAAGGGCAATGACAGCTCTAGGTATGTGCTCATCACTCCTATCTTTTCCCAAATTGCCTCATAGAGCTTTTTGAATGCCTGTGATAAAATCACAGACTTGTAGAAGAAAAACTTCCATATTCTCTCCATTCAATCCCAACGATATTGAACTCACTGCAGTCTTGTTGCTTGTGCTATGCAGGTCAGACAAGATTTGCACAATGGCCCCTTCAGGCCATGTAAGGAATGTTGTATCATTAAAATGTGGAACATTTCTTCATTTTGTGTTCTGCTGAGGCTGCAAAGTTTGTAACAGGCAGTTCTGAGATAATAATCCTTATTCTCTTTAATAAGCACAGTGTATTTGAACCAAGCTCATTATTTTGCCTTAGGTTCTGCTGCTTACGTTCTAGTTTCTCAAAAGACTAGCAATGTGTTGGTTTATTGATACTTCTTCCTAAATCTATTTTTCCTACTTGCTCATTCAATCCTGTCCTGCTCAGAAGTTGGCTTGCATTAAATGTATTGGTATGGGCCATGCTGTATAAGGTTTCAATTATGGAAAAACAGATCATCATCTTCTTTCAACCTTTCAAATTTTTCTATGAAGTCCATCATTCTGTTTGGTATCCAGAAATGTCCAGTCTTCCTGAGGGCCTTGCTATAAATATTATAGCAGGTAAAGTCTAGTTCAAGTTTGTAATTACATTATTGAAAGCCATACTGGATAATATTTATTCTAAAATGACAGAAAATAATTTAAAAGTCCCTTTTTTATTTATAATAAGGTATATCATTACTCTGTTGAAATAAATCTAATTATTTGTTTTTTGTTGTTGCAGGCTTACTGGAAATAACGGATAGAAAACATTTCTTGATTTTGTAAAAGTATTTTTAAAAACTAAAAAGGAAAATACTGTGATAATATATTAGGACTGTCTGTTTGAAAGCATCCCTGTAAGCCATAAGTGCATTTGCTAAAGATCTGGTATACGTGTAAGAATCTGATTTATGGATTTGAAGTGGAAAAATATTCTGAAATGTATAGACCTTGTAAGCAAAACACTGAAGAAGGCCATTAGATGAGTATTACTGCCATATTGCCAACATGTGTCAAAATAAATATTTTAGGAAAACTTTAGGAAGTCTAGTCCTATATATGTTTTCCCCTGATTTTTGTGATAAACTTGCCCAGGGGATTCCTATGAAAAGTAAGACACAGAGGAAATTTAATCAAAAAATAAAAAATTTTTCATTGGAGAGATTTTGCTGAAAACCATTAATGTCAGCATTGGCTCTGAAACCAATCTGAAGAAAATAAATATTTCTAAAGAAAGAAACTCCTGAACTGCAAATAAGCTTCCTCACACATTTGCAAAGAATGAACACTAGCTGATTTTAAATTTCAGGGCTTTCCTGCTGGCTCCTGAACAGGGAATGCTTATATGCTTGTTCTGGCAGTGAAAGAGAAGCAGTGTCCTGCATTTCCGTGTTGATCTATGCTGGTCTGGTCATGACTCTGCTCTGCCTTCACAGAACCATGTAGGTTCCTTATCACAGTGTTAATAATCAAGCATTGTCCACTTCCCTGTGGAATAAATGTGTTCAAACCCAGAAAGTGTAACTGCTTTGAGAACACAGCCAGTTTTCTGCTTAGCTATTATCTTCTTCTACTTCATCACCACAATATTGTGCACTTCATGTGAACAGCTGAATCTCTGCCTTGCTGTCTACAGTGATACTGAGTATTCTCTATTTTATTCTGTTCTTTAGTTTATGGGTATGGTCCTCCTCTTTGAATTTTAGTATTCTTATTTTATTGATCACTGGTTTTTGCTTGCTTGCTCATGATTTTTGAAGTGGAATGAAAGAGAATTCTGCTCCGTACAACACTTTTTAAAAAAATTCTTGGAAAAATCTTCCTTATGTCATTACCTTGATATTACTTCAGCTTAGAGCTCTAGCAAACACTTTCTACGTTATGGGTTGTTGTGTTTCTTGTGAATAATTCTTTGATAGTTTATTTTCTTGTTAGTATTGGAGCATGTTTTTGCCTTGTCTTTCCAGTCATTTCTCTGGTTGCTTGCTTGCTTGCTTCCTACCTTCCTCTCTTTTTTTTTTCCTATCATCCTTTCTACCTTTCTTCCTCCCACCCTTCCCTCTCTTCAGTCCTTTTCAACCTGCCTCCTTTTTTTTTTTTTCTTTTTTTTTATCGTATGGCCTCAGAGTGACTCATGGCAAGAAATCCAAGCCATAACAGCACAAGATTCTTACATGTGGTCATTATGCAGTTTGCAGCTAACCTCCAGCTTCAGCATATGATCATAAATATGGAATCTCAATAAATCTCAGGACAGTTTTGTTGCCTCTTAAACTGTTATTTCATGTACCATTAGGTTGAATACTGTCCATTTTTATATATAGGCAAAACAATCCATTTGCTCACGGCCAAATGAATATATTTTGCTCATAAATGTTGTTTCAGCAGCAAGCAGGAGAGATTTGAAAGCTTGGAGAAAGTACATTTTCTCAGTTATTCAACCTGAATATGCAAACTGTAAAGACACTTGAGGGATTTTCTGAGCCAATTGCATGGAAAGCAAGAGAGCTATGTACAGGAGAGTCGTCCACAAGAACCAAAATAGGACTAGAAATGTTCACACTCTGATAAACCATGCAAATGTTTTTCTATAATGCTGCTGCTAAAACTGAGAAAACTAATGATCAACAAATTACTTAACTCTTAGTAGATACTGTTCGTAATAAAAACTGTCACAGGACCACTTTCCATTGTTTCAGTTAAACAAATTTATAAATAAATATGTGAAAAACAAATAAATAAATGTGTAGATGAAATAAATGGTAGGAGTAAAAAAAGTCAATGTTTTGAAAATATAATTTAAGGTTTTAGGAAAACTGTTGAAAAATTTAGTAGGACTTTTAGCCCAATTTAGTTGGGCTTTTTTGGTTTTCTTATTTCAATACAATAAAACAGCCACTCATTTGCTGAACTGCTTTGAGATCACATGTATGATCACAGTATACCCCAAATACCCCAGGTAGAAGTGAAGCACATACACACGAAACTTCTTTAAAACAGAGCAATTTGTATGCTCTTGTTTCTTACCCTGTGCCACTCTAGTGCAGATTGCAACATTTGGTGAGTCAGTTCAACTCATATGGAAGAAATGTCTTTATTTTTTCACCAGATTATTGGATGCAGGATTGGTGAGTTGAGCTGGCAAAAAGCAATACCTAGTGAGTACCAGATAAGCTGCTTCAGGAAAAATAAAACTCCATAAACGTGTCTATACAAAAGAGCACAGTAAGGGAGGAAAGAAGAGAGGCCTCTTTTTCCTTGTAGTCATTAATTGCTAAATTGCCTCAGACATCTTTCTTAATTTCAACATCAGGTTTAATCAGGCATAATTTACCTTACAATGTCACTGTATATAAGAAAGGGAAGGGTGATAGCTTCACTGAATGGAAAAGATAAGTTGATGGTTTATAAAATATTTAGAGAACATTATTTGAATTTTATCTTATGATGTAGAACAAACACCCAACATCTTAGATTCTCAGATCTATTTTCAGCAGTGGAGAAGAATAAATATAGCATTTTCTTGTTGAGGAAAAAACAACCATAACATTATCAGTGTCCAGGGTAAGGCAATCTCAAATGTGTAAATGAAAACACATTCACTTTCTTCTTTCTTTGAAGAAAGTCTGAAGCCTCCAGCAGATCTTAGCCTGGCTATTAGAGTCAGTGGCTTCACTGAACTCAGTGGCTTATGCAGAAAGAAAATCTGACCCAATCGTTTGGGAACTAAAAAGCTTTAATAATAGAAAACAACAAACAGCAAGCTGAACAGTTTGTACTGAATAAACCAGGAAAGATGGTACAGGGTGGCTAATTCCATGCACGAGGACAATGGCAAAAAGCAAGGGTTAGGGCATGGCAGGGGTATTTATAAAATTGGATTAGGGGAGGAATTAGGGCAGAGTTTAGGGAGGGGACCCAATAGGGAAGGGCGATTAGGAATATTAAAATTATTGCAGCAAAAAGGAACCACTGACAACAAGGGAAACAGAGAACTTTCTGGCAATGATCAACATATGGAACCAGAGGATTCTGGGGGTGATTTTTTACTCTCACCGACTGCAAAGTGTTTTCCCATGGCCTTAAGCCATGGTCATCTGCACTTTTATTGGAGCTAACCCCAACAAAAGTCCAAACTTTCAGGATATTTTTTTAATGTCCATCAATAACATTACACATATTTCACACACAGGGCATTATTCCAGCTAGCTGGTACTTTTTATGGCCATTTTTACTTTAAATTTGAGAGGGGAAAGGTGCTATCATATATGTGTTTTATCATTTGTCTGAAATAAACCTTTCAAGAAACAAATTTGCAGTATGTTGAAGGAATTGTTCTGCTCTGTGGAAGGAAGACAAGGCATCCATTCTGCCAGCACGAGCTGTTATTTAAGAAGATAGAAAATAAACTGTGCATGTTTCTGTGTTTCTATGCATGTTTCTACTTCAAAGAAGTAGGCAGTGTGGTAAATAAGGGATAAATCAATGTGAAACGATTTTAAATTTTCTGATCTCTATTCGCATTTCATCTGTCTTATGCAGGAAAGCAGATGTACCCTACTGTATTTAAACCCTTTTTCTGGGAGTTAGTAGTCCATCCTTGCATTCTGTTTTACATTTTCCTAATAATATTCCCATTTACTTCTTTACTTTTTGGATACTTGCTAAAGTTTGAATAAAACCCAAGAAAATTGTAGTTCAAGTTCAAGAATCTAGTTTGGGAGTTTTTAAATGCTCATGTGATTAAATGGTAATATGATTACAAGAAACACTTGAAGAAAAACAGAACAATGTACGATTGATTAGACCGTTTTTAAAAATAAATGTGTTTTTCAAAGAACCATCCAAATGAAAACCTTGGACTCAAAAACACATCCCATAATAACACAAACACAATAGCTGTAGAGGTAATGTGTCCACTGCCACAAATAGCTCCCTGACATTTTCTTAGAAACTATTGTTAAAAAGGAGATTATTCATTTTTTCATGCTGCTTCTGAGGTCTCCCAGTGCGTTCACTTTAAAAGACAGTTCTTGTTACACAGACAGTAGTTGTTTTGAATAGGGGTTTTGAGTTTATGAACTTCTGAATTTTTATCTGGAGGAAAAACAAACCTCAGGCATGGACCACCTTATTGACACTGTTTAATAATTTGCAATTGTTTGGTTAACTTGCAGTAACAGAATTAAATACATGTATTAGCAAGGACTGGCTCCTGATGATGTCTGCAGGCATGCTGGGTTTTATAATCATTTTGTCAAGTATTTCCAGATGCTTTACCAAGTGCAAGTAGTCTTCTGATTCTTTGCTTACTGGGCCCACTTACAATTTTTTCCTTTATTTATTTTCAACCCTTTTTCAGTCTTAACAGTCTTACCCAAGGTCCATGACTTATTAACTACTGAGAGATGACAGATAGTAAAGGAATGTTACAAGGAGGACAGGGCTTTCATTCTAGACTGTCAAAAAATAGATGGGGTTTTTCACTGTCATAATTTGTATCTACTTAGAGGATTGCTTTAACTAAACCACTTTGCTATTAAATCTTAGTTCTAAGGAATTTATTCTATTTTCTCTATAATTTGTTGAAGGAATCTGGGTTCCCAGAAATATTTTTCTCCTTTTCTAAAATAGCAGGCAAAATTAATTCCTTTGTGGGATAATTGTGTGTGTCTATCTTTTTCCTCTGTCTCCATTAGTGTAGAAAGAGCCTAAACCTAAGTACTTTGGTAGATTTAAACTTTACAGCTGATTTTAGGATTGTTTCTGTCAGGAAAATAGCATAAAAGGATTTTTGCCACAGCCAAGGAAAAGGCTGAATATCTGATAAGAGATTTGCCTACCATTATAACAACATTACGTCATGTTCTATACTCCTGAGGAGTATTTTGGTTAACTTAGAAGTATCCATCTATGTGAATTTTCTAAATGTATGACTATTTCCCTTCATGTCTCCTATCCCCTGCTTTGTAACTCAGCCCAATAGGGTCCTACACATAAACATAATGTATTTCTCACAAAGACTGAGAACACTCAGATGGTAGGAAGGAAGTATGAAGATTTTTTTTTTGATTGATTGAGGGATTTTTGAGTCAGTAGCACTAGTTGTTTATTTTCCACTACAGAGCAAATACAGAAAATATCAAATCAAATTGATTTTTTTTTGTACTGCATTAAACACAATCTGTAAATTTTGTTTTATTCTAAAATCATTTAGTAAAGACATTATTTCTAAGTGCAGCTCAAAGTAAGACTGTGTAAATAAGAGAGACCATAGTTTAGGAATGCATTTGGGAGGAGAGGTACTTAAGGCTCAAAACTCTTTACAAACACTTATGATCTATGAGAAATTACATGCCTTAAAAAAATTGAGTTCCAAAGTAACACAATGATAATAGTTTAAAGTATTACCAGCACATCTGTACAATAGAAAACTGCCTTACTTTTGAATGACGCTTCACGACAGGGGTGTCTGTAGCATGTTTTGAAGAGACAGTTTTCTGGATATTCTCTTTCTCTTAGGAATATACAGGGAGAGAAAACTATTTCTACCAAAGTATAACATATTTATTGCTCAAATTGTTGACTGCAATTAAGACAATCTATGTTTAATGAATAATGACTATTGGTATGAGTAAGTGCCAATGAGTGTGAGCAGAATGATGTCAGACGCATTAAGTGTGCTCATTTCTACAACTTCTGTGCATAGTTCGCCTCATAAGAAACCATGTTTGAGATATGGAGAAACTCTAAAAATCACAGACCTGACTTGTTAAGAGCAACAAGGTATACACAGCCTAGTTCACACTGAGGGAGGGGGAGACTTGATGACTTAGTTTCTGAGGGTTTCACAAAAATCATATCCAAAAAGCCCTGGCAGTCTGTTGCAAGGCTGGATGCTTTCTGCTACAACCACTGGTGTTGTGGCTCTTATCTCCTTCGCTCTGGGAATTTGGATCCAACTGCTGGCCATTGTGCTACAAACAATGGTCTGTCTGCTACTGTCTTTCTGGTGTAATTTCTAGTGAAAATATCAATGTGTTTTTGTTAAAGCATTAAAATAAGCATAGTTGGGGGTTGAAAATAGGAGATAGCAAGTTATCCCAACATTCCCATTGTGACCTAGGTCCCCATTGGGCTGTAAATGAATGAGAGGGATCTGTGACCTTAGGTGCATGCTGCAGCAGACAGTGCTACTGGATTAGATTTATCTTGTTTCTGGGTTTTATTTGGACCTGGTGACTGTGATAATGAAGTATAGAGAATAAAACAAAAGAATCATCACCATCTCATTATGGCATTCATTACTCTTGCTCTTTTTATCTAATATTGGGAAAAAGCCTTGATAAAACAATCTCCTTTAAAAAGTTATGTCATAAGTGATGACATTTTATACTCCTTTCTTTTTGTGTGTATTTGACCTCATTCCCACACTCCAACTGTGAAACGCCTCAGGTTATGGTACTTTTCAAAACAAGACAATTTTTGGAATAGATCCCAGGGCATTTTAGTCTATGAGAAACTTTATGAGGCTCTTCTGGCGTAAGTAGAATTTGCCTGGTCCATAAGCATCTGCAATTTGTGTCTTGTAAAAGTATTCTTTGCAGGTTTATGTTACTGCTATTTAACAATTTAGGAGGCTGCACCAGGAATTATGAAACTATACTACCAAATACTTAAAATGGAGTTATACAAAGTGATATCATTATTTTGAAAGCTATGCTTTTTAAATTGCACCAGTCAATGTACACTTTTATATAGGTTTATGGTTTGGATGCAGAAACCTCTGAATGCTGGATTATTTTCTGTAAATGTGTAGCATGACTTAGTATCAATTCTTTGATTCCTGTTCCCTGTTTCTAAACAACTGATATTACATTGTTAATGTCAAGAGGAATTTATCAGGTACCTCAATGGCAACACTACAAACTCCCAGATGAGACAAATAGGAGTTCCTACACTGCATCACTGAATTTAGACTTGTATTTCAAGTTCCTATTTTATTGAAATGTCTTCACACAGATCAATCAGTGTCTGAAAATACTAAACCAGGTGTTCCTAAGATATTAATCTTTAATTTATTAATCTTTCATTCATTCTAGGATGTACCTTTTGAATCTGACAGAAAGAGAAATTAAATGAAAACTGAAAAACTGTGCTCACTTCACAACTGTCTACCTTCAGTCTCTCTTGCTCCATCACTTCCCAAGGGATGTTGCTTGGTCAAGCAGAAACAGCTTAAAAAGTCTCTTTTAAAAATTATTTTTAGTGTTAAAGCCCCCTAAAAATTATGAAGGCATTCAATAAAATTATCACTGGTTTTCAGCTGGTCAAAATATAGCCCAAGAAGAGGAAAGTATGTTTAAGTTGGAAGGGACCTACAAGACTGATCTAGTCAAACAGCATGACTGCTTCAGGGCTGACCAAAATTATATCCTGTTGTTAAGGGCATTGTACAAACCCCTCCCAACCACTAACAGATTTGGAGCACCCATCACCTCTCTAGGAAACCTGTTCTGGTATTTGACCACCCTCCCTGTATGGAAATGCTAATGTCCAGTCTGAACCTCCTCTGGTGCAGCTTTGAACCATTCCCCATGTGGATCCATTTAAACCATTCCCTATCAGTGGATCCTATGGAGATTTCAGCATCCTCTCCACTTCCCCTCCTCAGGAGGCTGTAGATAGCAATGTCACCCCACAATCTTTTTTTCTCCAAACTAGACAAACTCCATGTTGTTTGCTGCTCCTCATAGGACACGACTTCCGATGAAGAAAGCAGCTATTGATTCCCAAATAAAGATACTGCCTCTACACTACTCTGTTATTCCCTTCCTCAACATATTATTTCTAATGATCTGATAACATATAATAGGCCAACCTCTGGCAAGGGTAAATTATGTCTCTTTTGTCTTATATAATTTCTATCAATATTTGAACTTTATTATCAAAATATTGTAGAGCCGTACAATTCAGACAAAGTTTAGACTCAAAAGAAATGCATCATTTTCCTCTTAAAGGTATTTATAAACTTCTGGGAGTTTCTCTTACAGAAGTCCTCTCTGGTTCTTACTGCTCTTACACCTCCTTACTCACCACAGGAGCTCTTCCCTTCCCAGTCAGGCTTGGTCACCATTACATTCAGCAGAATTTCTCTCAGATGTTTTCAAAGAAATTTGACAGATATTTAATGGGCTGCTCAGCATACTATGTTCATGTACTGTGATCAGTATTCTACCATCAACTAATCAGGCATAAGCACCATGTGTGTGCTCTGAATAAAGGCACGGAAAATGCACTTTGAAATTTAATTTAAAAAAATTCGAACATTTGACCTTAAAATATGGTCCTTCTGAGTACCTTTGCCTGTGAAAACAAAGGCTTACAGAAAGAAACAAAGAAAGTTTCATGATTTTAGAATCACAGACCCATAGAATCATTAAGGTTGGAAAATACCTCCAAGATCATGGAGTCCAGTCTTGACCAAACACCACCATGTCAACTAAACTCTGGCACAAAGTACTACATCCAGTAATTTCTTGAACACTTCCAAGGGCCAGTGACTCCACTACTACCCTGGGCAGCCCATTCCAACTCCTGCCAACATATTCACTGAAGAAATTCTTCCTAATGTTTAACCTGAACTTCCTGTGGTGCAGCTTGAGGCAATTTCCTCTTGTCATGTCATTGACTGCCAGGGAGAAGTGGTCAACCCCCCCTTTGCTACAATTTTGTTGTCCACTTGAAGTTGAGCATTCATGTATGGGTAATCTATTTATTTTCAGAACAACTGTAATCTCAGATAAGTGGTCTGAATTGCTTCCCAGCATCAGTGATATAAAGACTGAGACTAAAATGTATCAAGTGGCAGAGATTGTGGACTGTAAATTACAATGCTTTTAAATATGTGTGGTTCAGGCTATTTGAATCAGCAGATCCTAAAAATTCTAACAAAACCAACATCAAGTGAAAGGATAATATTTTAAAGCTGTTTACATTTCCTCCATCTTCTTTTTTGGTCTGTTTTATTTGTTTTTATGTTTTTCAATGGGCTTCTGTGCTCAGTTGCAATATAGACTTTACAGAATGTTTTTATAAACCAGTTGTGACATTTTTGCACATTTGTCTATTTCCCAATAGTCTTCACATTTTGAAAGAGTTGTTATCAAAGTAAAGCAATGTAGCTTGTTTAGTATCTCCTATGCCTTTTATACTGAAACAAGTTCTGTTCATGTTATGAGCTAAGTAACTCTTTGCAAAGGGAACCATATTTTTTGATTTATTTTCTTGTGTGAGTCCCAGCTGTGCCAGTTATTGGATCTGTGCTATTTTAGTCCACCCCCATCTGACAAACTCAGGGAAATAAGGCAATCAAAACTTCTGAGTTTTCTGCCATTCACGTGAGGGATTCTGATTTGTTAGAAGTATCCTGTTGATTCTCTTGGGACTTCCTGGGACAGAATTATCATACTGTGTTGGGTTGACCCTGACTGAATGCCACGTGCCCACCAAGCCACTCTACCACTCCCCTTCTCAGCTGGTAGGGAGAGAAAATAAGATGGGAAGCAACTAATAAGTTGAAATAAGGCAGTTTGCTAAAGTAAAAATGAAAGGTTGCACAAGCAAAAAGAAAAAAAAAAGTCTTTATTCTCTAGTTTCCACTAGTGAGTGGTGTCCAGCCACTTCCTGGGAAGCAGGGCCTCAGTACATGTAGTGATTGCTCCAGAAGTCAAACATTGTAAATGATGATTGCCCCCTTTCCTCATCCTTCTCTTAGTTTCTATATCTGATCTGATATCCTAAGGGATAGAATATCCTGTTGGCCAGTTTGGGTCAGCTGTCCTAGCTGTGTCCCCTTCCAAGACCATGCCCACCCCCAGCCTGAGGGGGAACAGAATGTTGGAGACAGCATTGATGCTGTGCCAGTGCTGCCCAGCAGCTGACAAAACACACAAAGAGCAGTGTGTTAGAGCACCTCTCTAGATACCAGTGCACAGCACAGCACTGCAAGGGTTTCTATGGGGAAACTGAGCTCCATCTCAGCCATACCCAATAACAGACTCTGACTCAGCTTTAGAGGAATACTCTTTATTAGTTCGATGTCTTCCCCCACAAGAATTTACGGATGCACATACATCCTTTTCCCTCTGCCCTCCCCACTCAGCAGTAATCCAGAATAAATGTAAATAATGAACCAAACACACAGAATCATAGGATATCTTGTATTGTAAAATACTCACAATCACCATGAAGTCCAATTACTGCTACTCACAAGACTACCTAAATCTTACCTCTTATGACTAAGGACATCATCCAGATCCTCCTTAAACTTTGGCATGTTTGCTTCCATGATCAATTCTCTGGGAAGCCTGTTCTGGTGACAAACCACCCTCCCAGTGAAGAACTTTCCTAATGTCCAGTATGAACTTCCCTTGATGCAGCTTCATTCCACTTGCTCATGTTCTGTTGCTGGTTGCCAGAGAGATATCAAGCTCTACTGACCTCTATCTAGAGATATCCTCTCTGCTAACCCTTCAGCCTCCTCTTCTCCAAGATGAACAAATGAAGTGACTTCAGCTGCTTCTCGTAAGTCTTGCCCCCACAACATTTCACCATGTTGGTTGCTTTTCTCTGCACACACTCTAACAGTTTAATGTCCTTTTGATGTTAAGGCACCCAAAACTGCATAAGTACTCAATGTGAGGCCACACCAGTGCAGAGTAGAGTGGGACAATCTCCTCCCTCAGATGGTTAATGTTGCTGTGCCTGATGCATCCCAGGACACTGAGGGACCTTTTGACTGCCAGGGCACTGCTGACTCATATTCAACTTGCCATTGACCAAGTCCCCCAGATCTCTTCCTGCAGGGCTGCTTTCCAATCTCTGGAAGACCACAGCCCTTCAGTCTAGTATTATTAGCAAATTTAATGTACATTGTATTCCTGCATGCAGATAAAAACTAGAAAGGTGCTGACTCTAACACTGGGGTCTGGGGAAGAGCCACCACCCCCATGCACTGTAGCTCCTTAGGCCTGACCCATCAGCCAATTGATCACCCAGTGTATTATGGACTTGCCTAGAAGTGTGCTGGACACATTCAGAAAGATAAAATGAGAGACAGTATCAGAAACTTTGCTCAAATAAAATCCCCCACATCTACTGTTTTCCCTTGGTCAACCAGATGGATAACGTTGTCATAGAAATAAATTAGGCTGGTTGACCAGGACTTTCCCCTCACGGACCCATGCTGGCTATGACCAAAGAATGAATTTTCTCTCAGGTGTTTTTCAAGAACTCCCAGAACAACCTTCCCCACAATTTTACCAAGCACTGAAGTGAGACTGACAGAAATGAAATTACTTGGGTCCTCCTTACTCTTCCTGAAAATTAGGACAACATTTTTTAGCTTACAATTGACTGGGACCTCTCTAGACACTCACAAACATTGAAAAATAATGGACAGGGCCTGCAATAACATCAGCCAGCTATTTCAGTACTCTGAGATGAATCCCATCAGACCCCATATACTAATGTGCATCCAGCTGGAGGAGCAAGTATTGAGCAAGTTTAGTGTCAGATGGAAGTTTTTCATTCCTCCAGCCATGGTCTTGAAACACAGGGCTGCAAGGGCTCCCAGAGGCCATCACAGGCATTGAAAGCCAAGCATGAGATAGTATAGTGGAGAAAAACACTTCACGTAGGGTTAGACTTCTGTGGAACTTGATCTTATGCTGTTGGAATTACTGAGTATTTTTAGCTCACACACGCGGGAGTGCAAGCACTTTTGTGTATGCATCAGTCACACATGTATACCTTAAAGAGAAATACACAGAGATACAGAATCACAGAGCCATTTTATCATCCAATCATTGAATGATAGAAACATAGAATGGTTATATGCATATATATGTTCAAGTATATGTACATGCATGACAGAAACTCAAGGATTTCCCTTTCTCAGTCTTGAACTTTGTTGAGATTCAGCCCAAGAAAATTATCTGTAGCCTTAGAGTGGGAGCTGAGTACTGCCAAGTGGCTGACAAAGGAAAGGAAAGGAAAATTATCCCATGATAGGGATAGGTCTGAATGGGATAATATTTTTTTTTGTTTTAATCCATACAAAAACTTGAGTTTAAGATGGTATTAGCAACTCAAAATTGGAGACAGTCAAAACTTAGTATACAATTTGGAGTAGAGCCATAGAGTCTGCTAAAGGCTGTAGGTTGCACATAGTGCTTTCTCTGACATCTGTTTAATCTGGGCCAGGTCAGGGGGTCCTTTGCTGAGGGTCAGAATATATGTAGGGTTAGGATTTGGGTAAGGATAAGGAAGGTAAAAATAGCTGAGGTGCATCTGTAGTGGGGCTATAGAGGGTTTGTCAAAGGAAGGCTTAGCTTGTAAAAATATTTTCTCTTGAAAACATTTTTCAAATCGATCCTTGGGAAATTCTGGGTGCAGGTTTAAGGTTTAAAACCTGTGACACATATAAGAGTCCTTGGCAATGGCTAGAAGCACGCCTGGAGTGTTTATGTTTAGTGTCTGGGAGAGAAAAAAATCAGACCTCCACTTGGGTGTAAAGTCATGAACTAAGGAAGGCTTACACTGCTGAAAGAGATCCTTTGCCTCAAAAATTGGTGAAATCTTTGGCACAAAAAACCCCTTCTAGGGGAGGATTTCAGAACAACTAATTGTCTTCAAAAGTATAATTCATTTAAGGTATGTTATTGTGTTTTATTTCAATTATTATGTTGATTTTTATCTAGTATTGCATTATTTTATTGCAAAATATTTATTAGTTTATGCAGAAAACATCCAGGGCTTATGAAAATTTTGAAACTCACAGAACTCACATTACTACTTCCATGGTCTGGGTAACTGGGAGACTGTTTTTTGATTTTTCTGTGTCCCCTGTTCTTAGTCTGAGGGTGGCATGTAGAAATTCAAGTCTAGAATACCTATAAACTGTTTTGTGCTAATACTTATTCTAGATAGACTGAGGAACATAAACAATTTGCCTCTAACAGATCAACTAATTATATTTGGGAGTTAGAATGATTTGTCTCCTTACTGGTTGATTTTGAAAAGTGTGTTTTCCTGTCCACAAAAACACCAACTTTTCCCTTATGGTGTAGACTTGAGCACTAAAAAGTCCTACTGATAGATCAGACTCCGGAACTATATTTTCCTTTATTTAGAAAAAAAGATTCTAGAGCTGGATTGAAAATTACCTGCATCTCAAAGAATGAACAGAAAGGAATGAGCCTATTAATCAGCAAAATCCTAAACAACTCAAATTTATTTTTTTAGTTTTTGAGAGAGGAAAACCAGAAATATGAATTTTATTTCCACTACAGTTTATTCTGATCACATTTCAGTGCAGCAGGGAACATTACTGCCAACCAACAAGCAATTCTGATTTTTCTAAATGTGAGTGGCTGGCATTCTGAAAGCCGTGTATTCAGTCTATTCACCTGTTACAGTAAGTCAAGCCATTCCTTTTATTATCCATAACAACCTAATAGTATTTCTGGTAGAGAAGCTTTTGATACAGTTCAAAATATAAGCAATAACAATTGGTACATTTGATGTATGAGACCATGAAAATTTTAACTGTCTACCACACACAAGAAGGACAAAAGACAAAACTGAATTTCCACAAGATGCACTCCCATTATAATCCTCCTCTCCATGTTGTCATAAGTTTAATTCTTCTTCTCCAAAAGGTTAAAAAGAAAAAATATTTGCACTTTGGCAATTCTTTTGTAGCATATTTAGCATTGACTGGTTTTTTTTTGTTTTCTTTGCAGACTGGGGTCCTGAACTGGCCTTCCAAGGTGGTTTGCATCTCACTGAATGACAAATGATACTGACAGAATAGGCGTGACAGAAGTAGTTCTAACCCAAGGTGATGCTACATTGCCTCACACAAGATACCATGAAATATTACAGAGGTAATTCTGACTCTTGGTAATTTTAAATTATTTAGGTTATTTATGTAAATGAATATTTGACTAAGAAGGTTGAAATGCCACCCTGTTTCTTGTGTAATGGAAGGACAAATGACCTCATTATGACTTGGGTAAGGAACTGTAACAGAGGAGCTCTTTGAAGTCACCCATCCCAACTTTAACCAAACAGGCTTCCCTGGTAACAAGTGTTTTATTCTCTCTTAAGCACTGTGGGAAAAGCAGTCACAGCTGCTGGAGTGGAGATACATCTGTCTTTGGTCAAAGGAACATTGTCATGCAACACAGGCTGACATAGGGAGTAGGTCTGTTAAGAGTATTTGAGTAAATGAGCAATGGAGAGAAGGATGTAAAGGGCTGGGTTAAAGCTAGATTGGATTATTTACTTACCCCTTTGAGAAGACTAATGCTATGATTATAAATGCCCACGGCACTCAGGCATTTATGCTAAAATAATCTTTGATTATTGATTGTTTTCCTCTTGGAATTTGTTCTGAATTTCTTTCTAACTCTTCCTAAACAGTAAAATTTCTTTATTTGTCTTTATTTTATTTTATAAAATTGTCTTTCTTTCCAAGCTTGGAACAATAACCTTGTAAAAGATATGGCTCTTAGGGGAACTCAGACAGAGTCACTTGTTTTTTCCATGATAATGAGTAGACTTCTGTTCTTTTTATGATTTCAGAAAATCACTTCTGTAATCAAAAACAGTGCCTTATGCCATCCACCAGTCATGGTAGAAAGTTACTTTTTATTGTCCTGTTTTTCAGAAAAGAAAACAGGTTCCTCGATACTGAGTAAATTTTCACAGAGATGCCATAACAAATTGCATTTGCTGATTAAAACTTTGGAGGCAGTTTTGTCATCCAGGATTTGCACATAAGCTAAATTTTAATTAGAAACTTTACTGAATTAGTGTATATATATGCTACAACTGGAGAATATTTAAGCAGAGCAGAGAATTCAATGTAATCAGGGGGCAATTCAGAGAGTTTTTACCCAGAAGATCCTATACATCTCAAGAAGGCAGGAAACTCAATTAGTCACCTTCTGAAGCCAGCAAACAAATTCACTTTGACTTCATCAACTGCTTCAGAGAGCTGAAGGGTGAACACCACAACATTGGGGTTTGACGACTTAATGAACAAATCAGTCATCAAGAAACATGCTTGTGAGTGATTCTGTTCATCACGGCTAGTGGTATATATCTTCTGAGCATAAGTAATAGTTAAGAATTTAACAGTTTAACATACTTTAAGCAAAAAGGTCTGTATTTCACAAGCAGGGGGTTTTTAACAAACTCCTAGATATTTATAGCTGTAATTCCAACACGCATTTAAGGTAATATTCATGCAGTCATAAATGGTTAATTGTATTTGAAATGTGGGTTTAGAGAATGTGACAGATCACTAAACCAAGCCTATCTCTCAGCATGTCCTCACTTTTGTGCACAATCACAGTAATTTCTCAAGATTTCTGGCTTCTGATCAGAATGTTCCTTCTGTGTGTACATTTTATTGTATTTAATAAACTACATGATAAAACCACATGACTACAATTTGGCCTTGCTAACTAAATCCACTCATATGATGGAACACACACTGAAAATTACAATTTCTTTAGAAATAAACTCTACAAATAAGTTGCCAATAAGGAAAACTTTTGTGAATCTCATTGATTAAGAGTAGGTAAGCTACACCTGCTCTTTGAGGATGCTTTGAATGTTCCGCTACCCAGCAACTTTCATTTAAACTGCTGAGGGTTTCCAGTATTCAAGAATCAGCATGCTGCAAGACACAATGATTTAGAATTCTTAAAGAACATACCATATCCACCACTTTCATAACAACTAGGTTCCCAATTGCCTCATAAAGTAACTAAAAAAAACCCTAGGTATCTCAGATAAAATAATTACACTTTAAAGATATCACTAAGGTTTGTATGGGCTTAGGCAGGTGGACCACTCAGATGTCAGTGCAGCTTCAACACCTACACATGAAAATTTCAGAGATTTCCAGAGGACTTGACATTAAGAATTCCAATTAACAACCTTGAATAACATAGATACTAATCAAAATTTTATCCTAATATTCCTTTGATGAGCTGCATACATCTGAACTTACGATCTTTGTGCCCTGTAGGAAGAAAATTGTTTGAACTTGCAACCTGTCTCATCACATCTTCAAATTCAAAAGAAAACTTCATAACTTTGCTCTAGGAGTGTCCCTCCATTGACTAATGACCATGTGGTTTGACCTGTCTGGATATAAATACTATTATGTTGAGAGCTAAATTCAGGAGCAAATCACCTCTTTAGAGTCTATACAATTGTATTGCAGAGGCAGTTGCAAAACTATTTTGCCAATAGAAAGAAGGTGAATTTAGAATTTTTTTTATTCTTCAAATAGCCAAAAGTAGACTTAACCCTACAGTCTAGCAACTATTTCTGAGATGTAATATAGCTCAAGAACAAGATATTTTACCCCAGATTCTACCATGTAATACAGTTGGACTTAATGTTTTTAAGGGTCTTTTCAAACCAAAATGATTCCATGTCATTATGAAATAAATAAATAAATCTAGTAACTAATTGAAATTTTCTTGTGAGAGGGTGTATTTAGAACAAACGTAAAGCTGGAGTTTGAAAACCCATTGGTTGTCAAGACTTGCCAGTATCTTTGAGTAGCCTGCTTTATACGTTTTTAGGGTAGTTCTGGTACCTATGTTTTTTTTCATATTCCAGGACACAAATGAATAAACATGTGCAACTGAAACTATGAAATTCCTTCTTCTACAAGATGCTTCACTGAAGTCAATATACATTATTTTCATTCAATTAAAAAATGTCATCCTAAGATAACAGCAAGGTAGTTTTCCTGTCATTTACGTCAGACAAACCAAAAGGAAGTTCTTTGGAGATGGAGAAATACTTGGATTGCTTGTGTTACCACAACATACATCATACTGAACAATGAGATCCAGCTGTATACTTCCTAGAGAAGCTCAGCTGCTCTCTTCACCATACACATGGAAACCCCAGAAGTTTGGCAGAGGTTCTGGGCAGTTTATAAAGAAATCCAAAGAAGACCATCAAAAGCAACTCACATGTCACCACCCTCATGTTTTTGGCAATAAACCAAAGCAAGCACCTTGTTTTATATAGATGGACATAATAGGCATAATATTTTCCAGTAATTTTATTTGCTAAACTTAAAAAGCATACAAACTCTCAATTGCAAATACTGTAGTTCCTTCTCTGCCTCTGTTTGGATAATGTAGACACCTATTTACATATTTGTGTACTTTTATATTCATGAATCCTTTATTAATTCAGCCACAAAATGATTGGATGATTTGGAAAACATTGCATGACTTGAGAAGATCTTTCAGAATGCAGAAACACAGTGTTGCTTAAGGGCATTCAATGGATTTATCTGGGTTTTTTTCTGAGTCATGATAATGTACTGTTTTAGTAGGTGGGAGCTGATGCTTTTGATCTGAGAATATACCCTAAGAAATTCACTGCTTGATGAGATGGAATGTTCAGTAATCGAGACCACAAAAATGTAATACCTTCAAAAAGAATATACTAGCAAATTCTCAACAGCTCCTTTGAATCTTTCTTCCTGTACAATTTGAACAACATTTGTATATGCTGTTCCTGTTGCTGGTGTCCTCCTTTGTGCAGTTGTTTTTCAATATAAAGGCCCTACTGGCCTTAAGAAGCAGCATAAAGCTTTAATTACTTAATATGGTCTAACAAATATTTGGCATTCTCACACTTTCTGTGACAACTGCTTGTGGGCACTTAAATCAGTGAATCCATATGAAAAAGGCAATAACAATCTCTGCGAGAGGAAGGAGCAAAAGAGGAAAAGTTTATGAGCTGTTTTGATATTTATTTGAACAAAATTGCATTGTACACAAAATGGAACTAGGTAAGAGAAACAACTTTTATTTAACTTCTCATGTAGGTTTCTTCCACAGAGGTTGTTTTCTTTTCGGTGCAAATCCAAATGGGTCTCCATAGATATTTTAGTTGAAAGCAAGCACATGAAGCTCTGTTTGGAATCAGTTGCAGTTACAAACTCAGTATCTGTGAGTGTTTGGCCTAAAAATAAATCTTATTACTGTCCTAAAGTTAAACCCATTTCTCGCTGCCATTTCAGCAAGCACAGGGATGCAGTAGGTAAGTCTGTGCCTCGGTAGAGCTTTTTGTTATAAAGAGCCTTGCACAATGCAGAATGGGTCATTTTGTTGCCCTTCTGTGTTTCTGTTTCACTTCTGTGAAACCCTTTTAGTTTCAGTATCTCACACAGTTGTCATTTCAGTAGATAAATGTTTTCAGAACAGAGTTCTTCATCACCTCACAGCTCATTCCCTGGTGTATCTGTGTCTGCTGCTGACTGTACCTGGATGGGACCTCTCCAGAAAGCCCAGGAGCTGGCACTGTTTTCAGCAGGCTTTGAATCCAGAGCCCAGATGGGATGCAGCATTACCTTTGGTTTGACTTAAGAACCAAATCAGACAATTCAGATGTTGCTTCAGTTAAATGATTTTCATTCAGATTACCTCCAAGGTGGCACACAGCTAGCATGGAAATCTGACACACTTACATATAGCATCTAAAATACTGCAAAATAATTAATCAGCCGTATTTAATGCTGGCTTAAGAATAATAAAAATAAATTTGTTTTTAAAAATGAATAATTTGATTAAACATTGACCCTTTTCTGGCTGCTAGATTAATATTTCTGTGAGTTGGATTATTGCTCCTTTTTCTCCTCTGAATCTGGCAGTCAAGTAATCCCACCTATTGTGCCAGTTTTTAGTTTAAATGTGTGAGTGGAAGCAAGACATGTCAATAACAGTTAGTGTTGTATTATGGAAGTGTACATATGCAATTTAGATCGTATTTTTGTTTCAGTTAAAAATACCTTTATTTTATGGATTTGCTGATTGCCTAGCTGAAAAATGGGTATATTTTATTTACAGTATGGGATTTTTTTCTAATTTATGCACAATAAAATTTGTATTTCCCTTTCTCTTGAAAATAAAGGAAGAAAAATGTTTCTTTTTCTCTTTGGAAAAAAATGCATTTCAATATTTTGATAAATGCATATATTATAGCTATTTTGCTGTGTTGGAAAGATTAAGATACTTGAGACCTAATACTGTAAGATTTTACTGAATAATGAAGGATATACTCTGCAGGAGAACTCAAGTAGTTAATTTTAAGTATATTGTGCTTTTCATTGTTTTTATTTTGCAATATGAAAACCAGAAAGGGAGCAAAGTTAATTAGATAGAACAAAACAACAGTAGTGGTTTGTATATCAGTAAACACTTTAACAACTACTGGGGGCATTTCCAATACAAAGCATTCTATCAAATTAGTTTACTGAGAAGAAACTTGATCCGTTTTTGAATTACGTGCTTCTCTTTAAAAATAGAATTTTAATAAAACACCTTTATGCAATGCTATGTCTCATTCTCTCATCTGATTAGAAACAGGGGAATTGTCTTTCAGGCTCATATTTCACTGGGCTGCATCTTGATATCCGTATCTATTATTCTGATTCAAAGCCTCTGGAAACAAGAGAGAAGTTTAATACTTGCACATCCAATCTCCTATAAGACAGAAGTCAGAAAGTCATCAAGTTTGATGATCTTCTGTCAAGACTCATCTTTGAGGGTGAAAACAAACACAGAAAGACCGCTCTGTATGTGAGACAAGTTTATTTTTAAAAAGTAATTAGAGCAGAAAGGAGGTATGGGACTATTTTGGTTCTTTTCTTTAAAACATAAAAATAATATCATGAAGAAAGTATCTAAGGAAAGGAAAGAAAGAGAAGGAGAGGACGAGAGTAGACAGTGGAAAGATATCACTACCCGTGGATCCAGCTATAACACTTGATCTTTGCAGTTTCGATGTCCATGGTCAGACCAATGGTTTTAGTTTTGATTCCTTGGGGGTGGGGGCAGATGCAGCAGAGTTCTGTGGGTTATGGACATTCAGACTTACCTGGGAATGCTCCAGAGGGCTTTTACACTGTCTGACACAGCTCTGTGGGAATGAGCTGGGAGAGCTTTCAGAGATCTTTGATGGTTTGTGGCTCCTTCTAATGACGTGACATGACAGCAATTTGGCCCTCCTTCTTGTGACTGTGTAGTTGTGCCTTATAGCAAGGCATGAAAGGCTAATAAATAAATGAGTCATCTAATAGAGGGAAACAGGAAAAAAATATTATTTCCAAGTGAGCTAACTGAAGGAGCGAACAAGAATATTATTCAGGATACTTTGATGAAGACAATAGGGAGGAATAGGACTGTAAAATCTATCCATTCTACATGCAGTTTGGCAGGGCATGAACACAGACTTGATGAGGAGTGTTTGTAGTGAGTTTATTGTTTATCTCCTATATCTTCTGCTACTAACCCCAGAGTTTTTATAAAGATGATTTGCAGAATATGAATAACTCTCTAGGGGCCATGCAGCTGTTAAATATTGCATGCATTGATAGAAAAGTGGCTTTCTACAGACTGAATGCAGCTTAAGCTAACTAGAATCCAGTCCACAGAAATGGTAAAACAAATTTTCTGCTTTGGAGTGAAACCTTTGCATTTTGTATCTAGTGCAAGTTCTGAAATTTTATTTTGAAAAGAAAAGAAAAAGTACATTTTTATCTCACAGGAAAAAATGGCAGATGATTCTATGTTGATCTATCTTCTAGATCTAAGGTGGTAAGCTAATGGGTAGAAAAATCAAGGAATGGCGACAGAAGTAAAATGGTGCAATAATTAGTGAATTTCTGCAGGTCATTTAAACTTGTCTCTATTGGTATTTTTCAACAACAAAATTTTCCCCATATGCACGTTTAAATTATTCTCAATGTTCACTTAATCTTTAAATTGCTTTCTGATTCTCTGCTTACTTTCAATTTAATCTAGGAAATGATCAGATTTTTGCTGTGAACAATACTTGAACCAGACAAAACACATTTCTTTTCCTTGACAGATGCAGGAATTTAACTAGGGAAATATTATAGAAGAGTGGCTAGATTCAATCACTTACAGCTTCATCTGTATGTCTCACTTGAGGTGACACTTTTGTGACAGCTGTCTATTCTCTTGCTTGTGAGTATATGCATTTAATTAAAGTATATGCCATAGGTCTATTAATAACATCATACCAAATACTTTGTCCAAACAAGTACTGCAAGTCAGATTCTTAAGTTATTTTGGCATTTAAACAAACAGACAAGCAAACAACCTACCACAAACTGCTTTTTTAAAAATTAAGAAATTAATAGTTTTCATTAAGAAATACTTAATTACAAATCTCAAATAGTTGACTCGAGAGAAATTCAAATTTTGAATTATTTTCTCATCTGTACACATATTGAGTTTTATTTGAAATAGAGGCCAGACTAAATATCTAGAGATCAGTGCTTAGGTGATTCACATTCAGTTTCTAGATTAGTTAGAAATATTCCATTTTATTGTCAAAAAGCAATTCCAAATTTAATCAGACTCAAGTGCAAAGAGCAGTTGATAATTAAAGGAAACAACAACAAAAAAAAGATTTACTTTTTTCCAGCACAATATTTGTTCATATTTGAAGAAATTTTCACTTTTGTGTACTATAAGGTTCAGTAGAAACCTCCTGCCTGCATTCCTACTGTTTTAAAAGGATTTACGACACAATATTGGAGATTATTTTTCTGGAATAGCTTTCTCAGGAATTTAATGCCTACAAGATACAAACTCATAGCAAGTCCAAAGGCAATGTATTGTGTCACTCAAAATTGCCTCCAGCACCTGAGTGAGGCTGCCCCAGCTCAGAGCAGAGTGGAACAATCCCTCCCTTGTCTGGCTGGCCATGCTGTGCCTGACGGCCCCCAGAACAGGATTGGCCCTCCTGGCTGCCAGGGCACTGTTGGCTCATGTTCAACTTGCCATTGACCAGGACTCCCAGGTCCCTTTCCAAGGCACTGCTCTCTAGAATCTCGGTCTCCAGTCTGTAAAGAAAGGGCTGCCCCATGCCAGGTGCAGAATCCAGCACTTGTTCAACTTCCTATGGTTGGTGATTGCCCAACCCTCTGATCTGTTGAGGTGTCTCTGCAGGGTCTCCCTGCTCTAAAGGAAGTCAACAGCTCCTCCAGTTTTGTATCATCTGCAAATCTGCTCAGTGTCTCTTCCAGTCCTGTGTCTAAGTAATTTATGGAGGTGTTGAAGAGCACAGGGCCCAAGTTACTTTGTTACACCTTGTAGAGCTTATTTTTTTTAATTGAAACAAATTTTACTTGAAACGAAAATATAAATAAATACAAAATGTGATTCAATAATCATGCCAATTATTAATTTTTTCCATGATACTGCTAAGGTACTGTTCACTTAGAAGGAAGTATAACAATTGTTTTGAATATGTCATGAACACTAACACAGTCTCTCCCAAAATCAGATATCTGCTTGCCATATTCAATACTGTCCTCTAAACCAGACATACCTTTATTCATTTTACTTCAATTAATAAGCCTCATTTGAGCAAGGCGACATTGAAGTGATGCAAATCAAAACTCTAATCTGACCTATTTTCTAGACATATCTCTGCCTGATGAGATAATACCTGCACATGCCTCAGGACAAAGCAAATCACACATGCAGACATACACACATACTCAGGGAGTTTCCTGAATTTCTCTCTTGTCTAAAAAGAGATTCTAGAATACCATTTTTTACTAGGTGCCAACACTCCACAGTAGCCAAAATAGGCCTGATAATTTACTCTTGTTCATGCATTTACTCTCAGTTCTTAAACGAGGTTAATTACTCTATTTAGCAAATGAATCAAATGAGTTTTTAAATGTGAGACATTTCAACAGACCAGTTCTCCAGAGTATTTGCAACAGTCTGACTTCATTTCACTATGTAGCCTTCAGATCCAGACCAATACTCATTTTCTGTCTGTAGTATTGAAGCATCATGAGCATTTAATAAATTAATGAGTCAGGATTAAAGGCTAGAGAGTAAACTGAAGCAAATAAGTGATTATTAATATTTAAATAATTGAATGTTCAGGGGCCAGAGAGGAAAACCACCAAGCTGGCAGAATGTTTCCTAAATATTTAGACACTCTAAGTAAAGTGTATCCCTTTTATTTCAGCTGTTTTCTTTGAATCATTCATGAAATGTGATTTCTTTGTGACTTGTAAGTGAAGATAAATTTCAGTTACTATTTCTGCTAAATCGTTCTTTTTCTAGCAAATTATTTTTTTTCCTTTTCATTATTATCTCTGAAGATCATGAATTCCTGATTAGTCCTAACTGGAATTACCTTTTTCTGGCAAAAGAATTGTAAGAATAGAATAATAGGTCAGCTAATAGGTTCTGCAATGAGAGAAAAGCTGGTGGGCCTAATGGAAGCTGAGCAGGTGTAGAAAGCAGTTGAAGTCAGATATTGCTGGGTAATTCCTTGCAGATTATGGATGTTTACAAGATGCATCAGTTACCAATCAGGTGTAACAGATGACATGATCTTATTCTTCTATGATACAGGAATATTAGGCCAATATATACCACCAGAATACAAACCCATTCTGTGATGGGATTTTATAGGTCTTTGTATTCAACTTTCCAGTGAAAAATATATTTCATTATTTTATGCATAATTAATTACTTCCTGATGCATTATGGTTTACAGAGAAATATTTAATAATTCAGACTTCATATGTGTTTTCTTTTAAATTTTCCCCTTATATATGATAATAATGATATTACACACAGGCAGAGTTGAGAATTTTTTTATCTGAGACATAACTATTATATGATTCTATTTTTTTTAATCTTGAGTTTGTTTTGCTCCTCTGTAATTGCAATTTCACCCCAAATTAGTTTGACTGATTGCAGGGGATAAATTTATTCTTTGAAAGAAGAATCAAGACTACTACTTTTCTGCTGCAATCTCAATGAGAAGCAAGCTATATCTAGTTTTCTCTTTCTCTGTATTCACAAGAGATGCATCCCAACAGGAATGTATTTGAGGGTGATATAAGGTACCAAGACCCCAATATTGACACTATACATTTCAGAATACAGTTGGCCTTTAACAATCCTATGGTCCTGTTTACAATTTCCTATTGACAATATATTGTGTGAAAGTTTGAAATTATACTTTAAACATTAAGAGTCAGATTATTCCCCATCAATATTTGCCTCAAGAGAGTTGCTGGCTGTTTTCATGACTTTGCTGCAAGGAAACAGTAGGAAACTTTTAGCTACAAGGGAAATTGTAGTCTTATATCCTATCTCAATTTATGAGCTCGGTTGTTAATCCTGATTACTTCAAGTGTCTTCAACAGTTTCATTTCATTCTTAAATCATACAAAAATGCTTTGCCTCTCGTTTTATTCATTATGTTTTTCAATACATTTATCATTGTATATGTGTCCACATGTGAAATCCCATTATTTAAAGTCATCCTATTTTTGTGCCTGCTGTTTTGCACTAAGTTTTGTTTTGGAGCTAACCAGCTTGTTCCCTCTGAGAGTCAAGGGCTAATTCTGTAGAAGGTTTGTTATGGAACAGTTCACAACAGAAAAAGTTACAGAGGTATAATTGAACTCCCTTGTCTTGCAAGTTCTAATGATAGCCAAATCAAATAAATTTATAAAAGGGAATTATTTAGTAAGACAAATGAACAGACGAAAGATCTTAATCAAAAATCCTACGTAGTATAAAACTAAAAGAGCTACTAGTAGATTACAACACAACATAAAACAGTGCACTATATCAAGGTACTCATATTAAAGCCAGCAAAAGAAAGAATATTGATTAGAAGCTGAAGGTAACTTACCATCAAAATGAAGATAATGTACACAGATTCCTTCATTTACCTCTGGGGAGTGACTATAAAATAGGCATCCTTATTCACAAATCCCAGAAAATGGAAGACTTCTGCTATGTGGAAATTTGGTATGACTTTTATAGTTATAAACTGGGTGTCAGTCAAAAATTTGGCTGATCTTGTCAAATCTCATTTCAAAAGAAGATGTTTATTGGCAGCTGGGAGATGGCAGACCAAAGTTAGCCCCATGGTACCAAAATAACTCACTACAATACAGTTTGTATGAGTTTGTTTGAGAATTTAATCAGTTAACAAAGAGTAGATAAACTTTGGGGGGCGGGGGGGAGGATAAGATGCCCTGCTACACCTGGTCTTTTTGCAGATACAGCCCCTGGCTGGAGTCCCAAGTCTGCTAGAGTGACTTAAGTCACCTTCAATAAGTTGTTTGCCTTTCATTTGGGATTGACTTATAGCAATTTCTGACCTCACAGTGACTTCAGGAGGATAAATATCTCAAATTGAGGATGGATGTGGTCTTCTGTCCCTGTAATAGGGAGAGACCACTAGTTTTCCATCACAAAAGACCCGGATTCATGAAAGGGGCCATCTCCTAGGATAAGGTGTCTGCAGGAGAGCTCCCCAGACCTGCAGAGACAGATCAGTCACAGAAGCCTCATCAAAGTGAGAGATCAAGGGACACGTCTCTTTCTTCAGCTGCTCTGTCTCACTCCCCAGCCACCATGTCATTTCCAGCCACCATGGTGGGGAAAAGGGCTGTGATAACAGGAATGAGAAAGCACACTAATGCCACTCCTGGTGACTGCAGGCACGTGTCAAATGTCTCAGTGTGCAGGTACTGCTGTCCTGAGGGCAACTATAAATGGACTGATCTTCATCCTTACATTTAACTACATCAGGACACCTATATTTGTAGCATTTGGACTGTATTCCAAGTGCTCAGAAAGAAGCTATTAATTAGGGCAATAAATGAGAATTTTTGAATGATTAATTATTTCACCTAATGCCTTACTTATATTAATAATGCATTCTTAAGTACTCTGCTGGTTAAAAGTAAGGTTCTTGGTAATGAGTAACATATCAGCCTGAGAACATTATGCTCAGATGAAATAATGACTAACATGATGGAGAATACCTCTTACACTACGTAGCAATGAATTCAATACGTATTTACTTTTGCTGTTTTTTAGGGACTCATGCTTTGGATGTCAAGGTGCATACCCTCATCCTAAACAGGAGAATACAGTTTCTATATGTTCTGCAGGAAAAAGAGGAAGAGGAGGTGAAAGGAAAAAGGGATGTTATGGAATAATCAATGCTATAGCCCACTGTATTGTAAGAACACCATGAGTCATTTGCCTGAAAAAGTAAGTGAAGTAACCTAAGAAGTAGAAGGTGCTTTGCCTCAAGCAAGTGGCTTGTTTTAAATATTCTTCTTTTTATTCCTGGTTCCTATGTGGAAAATAACTTAATACAGGGCTCTCTAATACAGGGTCAAAAAAAGAGTACAAAATAAAAGCATCAATTCCTGCAGCCTATATTTGTTTGTCACACTGCGGGAACTGCCTCATACGACTATTGCTGTTCAAAAGGTGACTTTAAAAATTTAGAAATTTTAAGAGAAAATGCTGGCTAGAAAAGTCTTACAGCTTTATTTCTTGGGTTTTTATCTCAGCTCCACACACCTCTCCCCCCAAAACCACCCCTCTCCACCTGGTTTGGCTTTTAGGCTGTTTAAATATTACAGCGTTTTTGCAGAGTTATTTGTATTTGTCAGGACAATGGCTTGGGGGTTATTAATTGAAAAGTGGATACTTTGGTATACATTGGAATCGAAAAGCCAAACCCAGAAAGAAAAGCTGAAGAATGGAGATGTTCAGTCTTGCATTATCTCTTTTCTCTTACCCTTCTTTTTTTTCCCTTGCCCTGCCTTTCCATAAATTCTAGCTTTTGTAGTCACTGCAGAGCAGTTTTTTTCATTTTATGATAAAACCTCAACAAATATGCTACAGTGAAAAAAGTGCATGCATTATATAATCTTACATTTTCAAGAATGGCAATGAATATTTTTCTCCCACTCATAGTACTAATTTTAGAATGTGACTATTATATAGAGAAAATCACTTTATTTGTAGCCATTCCCACATCTACAAATTGCACCCTTTTGATTGTCTGCATATTTTTTGTTTATTTATCTCAGAGACTGAACTGCCAGATGGCAAGATTACATGGGTGTTGTCTGTCTTATGACAGCTAATTTGAGATTCCCATGGAAAATATTAATGGCTAAAATATATGCATCCAATAAAGCATCTGGGAAACCTGGTTTTGGCTGAAGTAGAGCTATTTTTTTTTCATAGTAGCTGGTACAGTGTTGCATTTTGGATTTAGGATGAGGATAATATTGGTAACACACTGGTGTTTTCATTGTTCCTGAGCAGGGGTTACCCAAAGTCAAGTACTTTTCAGCTTCTCATGCTGTCTCAGCACTGGAGATGTTGGGGGTGCATAAGAACCTGGGAGGGGTCAGCACAGCTGGCTCCAACAGACCAGAAGGGATATCCCATACCGTATGGAATCATGTTCAACACATAAACCAAGAGGAAAATTGCCTGGTGGGAAACTGCAGGGGAATAGGTTGAACATCAGTCAGTTGGTGGTGAATAATTGCATTCCACTTGCAACAGTTGTTTTTCTTGGGTTTTCTCTCATTTTGTTATTTTCCTTTTCATGATTGTTGTTCACACAGAATCACACAGAATCACACAGAATCACACAGAGTCACTAGATTGGAAGAGACCTTCAAGTTCATCAAGTCCAACTCATGCCCAAACACCTCAATTAAACCATGGCACTAAGTGCCACACTGAATCTTTTTTTAAACACATCCAGGAATGGTGACTCCACCACCTCCCCGGGCAGACCATTCCAGTACTTGATCACCCTTTTTGTAAAAAAAAAAAAAAAAATATGATTAAAAAATTGTAATTTTTTTTACAATTTTACAAAAAAATTTAAAAAACTTTTTCATAATATCCAACCTAAATTTCCCTTGGCACAGCTTAAGACTGTGTCCTCTCATTCTGTCAGTGCTGCCTGGAGAAAGAGACCAACCCCCACCTGACTACAAACACCTTTCAGGGAGTTTTAGAGAGTGATAAGGTCACCCTTGAGTCTCCTTTTCTCCAGGCTGAACAACCCCAGCTCCCTCAGCTGCCCCTCACAGGGTTTGTGTTCCAAGCCCCTCACCAGCCTTGTTCCTTCCTCTGGACGTGCTCAGGTGTCTCAAAATCCTCCCTGAACTGAGGGGACAGAACTGGACACAGCACTCAAGGTGTGACCTCACCAGTGACAGGTACAGGGGAAGAATGACCCCCTGCTCCTGCTGGCCACACCATTCCTGATACAGGCCAGGGGCCCTTGGCTTTCTTGGCCACCAGGGCACACTGCTGGCTCATGTTATTGTTGGTTGTTGTTGTTGTTACTGTTGTTATTGTTGTTATTATACAGGCACCAATTTTGGAGGACCATGAGATAAGAAGGTTGTACTGTTGCATTATATTCTCTGAAAAATGTGAAGCTAACTTTTACATTTATTTGTGGTTAACTCTCACCATTCAGATCAGAGTAAAACTTCTGTGCAAGTCCAGTGCTCTTTGCACTGGAAAAGTAAATTCTGACATCAGCAAACAGACAAATATAGAGGGTCAAAATCAGTTATGTATGTAGCTCAAATATATTACGATACAGACATCAATAAAACTTCATTGGAACAGTCACAACAAATGTGAGTTCAAATACAAGTAGAGTTTTCTTGCTTTCATCAATGTACTCCAGACAATATTTTTCAACTCTATGGGCTTTAGCCAATAAAATTACCTATTTTTTCTTCAGAGATATTTTCTAATGCACATTCATAACTCACATACACTATTGTTAGAAAAGAGTGAGATGCATTCATGGGTTCTTTGCATTGGTTTTTCTGCAGTTTATGATGCACAAGGAATTGGAAGTCTGGTTAATCCTTAAATAAACTACTAAAAGAGAATACTATTAAGATCCTTTTAAGTTTTTACCTATTTACCCTTAAATATCTCTAAGGTTCTCTCCCTGCTTTCTCTTGTTCTTTTTTTCCTCTTTTTCCCTATCCTATGGTTTTTCTTCTAGTCTGATGTTATTTGCTCCTGTAAAATGGTGAAACCTATATTTTGCATTTCCCCACTAAGGACAAAAAATATCTACAAACTTTGGGAACCATAGCTTCATTTTACAATATCTTTAATTTGCATTAGGTTATTCCCATCTTTTTTCTCTAATGACGGTAAATCAGCTTCTGTAACAGTTCCTACCAATAAATTTATTTATAGTAGTGGAGCATATAACTTTTTTCCTGTTGGGAAATATGAATTATAACCCACATGAGAGATATTTTTACTGTTTTGTTAAAAAATTTCTTTCTTGACGCACTAGATAGTATATTCTTGTCTTGCATTTCGTAATATAACAATTACGTAGTAGTGTAGAAGTCTGTAGTGTGGAATCCACACTACATATATAAATGAAGTTAATTTATATAATTCAAACAGTGTGGAAGCCACATGTGTGTTTGCAGACAGAACTGGTTGCACAGTTGCACAGGATATCTCCTGATGCTGTAGCTAGTGTTTTGCGCCATTTCACTTCACTTTTCCACCAATTTAACTGCACTGGAGAAGGCCACCACAGTTTTCAAGCATATTTTACCACTACTGAAACCATGTTGGCTATCACTAATCACTCATATTTTCCATGTGCCTTAGCATATTTTTGAGCAGAGAAGGATCTGCTCTGCATTATTACTGAATACAGACTTGGCCACCACTCGCTGGTTTTGCCCCAACAGCAAAATCTTTCACAATAAGACTTCAGTACTTCCAAACTTTATACTGGTACCAAGACAAACTCTGAAGGATATAATATGGCATATTCTGCCATTTTCTTCTGGGGAAAAACATTTGCAATTCTTGCCCCTTTACATAACATACTGGGCCATTGTGAAAAGGAAAAAAACCCAGCAGGATGGTTTGGGACTTTTATCTTCTGTAGAGAGTTTGAAATGCATTTAAAATAATATAATAATATATTTATATTATTTATATATTTATTTTTATATATTTATTCTTAATATATTTCATTCCTAGTTTGTTTTTCTTTTTTTAAGGGGATTTATCAGAGCATAGGGAAGTTGAAGTCATGAATTTTTTTTTTTTCCAGGGAAGAAGAAAAGAATTTAGGATTCCACAAAAAGATCTTTGCTTCCAGCATGAGTTTTTTCCATGGACTACACAGGGCTTTGAGTCAAGGAACAGTTCTTGCTTAACTGGACTTTCTGAGATGCAAGAGGAAAAAAAAAGACAAAACAAAACAATAGAAGAATTGGTCAGTTTAACTTATTGCTGTATTAATATGTACATTTTATGTTAATATGTTTTATCTGATCTACGTTTGAAGCCTTTTGAGAAAGAAATTGCCTTGAACTGCTGCAGGATAATCAAGTAAATAAGCATGATGCAGGGATGTTTCTTTACCCTCTGCTCTTCTCCCACTCATGTAAGTAATATTCAAATCTATCCCAGTGATAACATTATTCTAATCAGATCATAGCTGTTATGAGAAGGAATAAACTGAAATGCTTTTGCAACCTTCAAGGGGGACATTTCTAGCTACCACAGACATCCATCCAGTTCTCTTTTTATTTTTGTATGCAATTTTTTTGTCTGGAGTAGGCAAAAGATTCATTTCTCACACATGCTGCTCCATTATTTATACCCAAAACAGCAGTAATCTTTGTCACTCTGGGCTGTTTACTGCTGTTTCTTTGTTATCAAAAATTCAGTGATAACTATTTTACTAACAAAAATCAAAACATTAAAACCCAGTTATTATAGATGAAGCAGTTATGGAGATAAACAAAACAACCAATTTAGATAAATTTAGTACCTGTTTCTTGTAAACAGTGAATACTGCTAAGATTCAGTTTTCTCTTCCAGGGAAGATTGTTTTCATCCAAAGCTTCAACACTTTATAAACTGTTATTGTTTTAGGATCTAAGTGAAACAGTGGATGTTGAAGTAGAAAGCAATGTTCACATTGACCTGACTGTAGGCTCTTAAAAGAAGCACAAGGTTAGTTGCAATACATTTCAGCAATATTTAATAGACATATTACTTCTTCTTTGTGTGTCCTTTAATGCCAGAACTTTTCCATGTGTGCATATTACAGCTAACAGACTTATAGAAAACATTAACTCTTTTACAAAAAGAAGAGAGGTCAAGACTGTTGTTGGTACTGCTGCTGGTGGTATTTAGATTCAAAAACTGTTTTGAGTTCGAAGGGACCTTAAAGATCATTGAGTTCCAACCCCCTGCCATGGGCAAGGACATCTTCCACTAGACCAGGTTGCTCCAAGCCCCTTAAAACCTGGTCTTGAGGACTTCTTGGGATGGGAAGTTCCTTGTCTGTCCTGGACACAGCACTCCAGGTGTTGCCTCACTCGGGCTGAGTAGAGGGGCAGGATCATCTCACTCAGCCTGTTGTCAGTGCCCTCCCCAAGTGCCTAATGCACCAGAGGAGGACAAAAAGCTGGTGAAAAGACTGGAAGGTAAATCCTATGAAGAGGGGCTGAGGACATGTCCACTTTGGAGGAAAGGAGACTGAGGGGAGACCTCATTGTTCTCTACAGCTTCCTGTAGAGAGGAAAGTACAATGGAAAGAGAGGTGCTGTTTGACACACAATTTACTGAAATCCATTCTACAGAAACAACTGAAGCCCAGGGGAAAATATCTGCCAATGAACTGCAATCAGTACACCAGATGCTTTTGTTTGCATTGCTAAGTACTGAAGGAGTGTCATTACACATGATGTAATCTGTTGACATACATATGTAGAAATCTAAATACTGGCTTCATATTTACTGAATTTTATTCCTGCCGTACTTTACCATCACACAAAGCATATATTTTCTGCTCTCACTGGAAAGTCTCATAGCTAGAGACCATGTTTTTAATCTATACTGGAACAAGGAAGCTTGTCAGTATTTAGACTCTTTGGGACTACAGTATATAAATGTTTTATGTACCAAATTCTTGAGGATAAAATGATCTAGCTCTCAACAATATAACATATCAGAGCATAAAGGCTGTTGTGCAGAGGCTGACCAGGCTGTTGCATAGTGCTGCAGGCTATGTGCTCAGTAGTACAGTTCCTCATGGTAACGGCTTCCCACCAGATTTTAAATTAAATTCTAACCTGCTGTTTCTGTGGTGCTCCAATATTATACAATATTGATATAATATTCTATGAGTTATACCCACTGCCTTACTGAGCAGCCTCATAAAATGCTCATGGTTTGTCCCTTAGTCTGTAACACATGGAGAGACTGAGAAAATTCATCCTTCTGTTCATTTTCATAGAGTAATGTCAAATAAAGATTAGGATCAATACCATATTCTAACTCACCTGTGTCTTTAATGTATTTTGCAGTCTGAAAAAAACCTCTTGGTGGGGGTTCAGAGGAGAGATAATTAAACAAAGACAAAACCCAAGGAATTTGGGGAGAGATACTAGGAGTACTATGAGACATTATTCAATGTGTTGCTTAAAATAACTGGACACTGGACTAGACCCAGGCAGTGCTTTGTATTGTAGACTTTCTAGTACATTGCTGTTATGAAATAAAGGGCACCTGTATATACTTACTTTCCAAATTTCTTTTCCTATTGTGGTTAAAAACCAAAATCTATATATCTTCCCAAAATCTTTTATATTTAAAATTTTCTACCACTACAAATCATAAGGAGACTTTGAATATAAAATTTCCAGAACTCCAGACAGCCACTTGTTGTATTGTTTGTTTTTATAACTGTGTAGATATTGTGGTTTCTGTCTCTCAGAATGAAACCAGTTTTTCTATATGTTTGTTCACATAGTCGAGTATAGAAAGAGGAAATATAAAAGTACCTGTAATAAAACAAATAACGAACAAGGAAAAATTGATTGATCTACTGACAGAGAAATAAAAATATTTTTGAAAAATTAGGAGAACTTCTTGGTTTACTAAAACAGAATTGTGTCCCAGATGGAGAGGAGCACAAAAAAATCATGGGAAAATTCAGATGAGAGAGATTCTGCAGGTTATTTCAAAACAAAGTTGTTTCAAAACTAGATCAGTTTGCCATGGAGTTCATGTAGTTCAGTTCTGGATGCATCCAGGAATTGTAATCACAAGGCTTCTGTTAGAAACTTGCTTCAGGACTTCACCATTCTCGTGGTGGAGAGCTGCATCACTGTGCCTGGCTGCAATTTATCTTCCTGCAAGTTGTGATCTCTTCTTTCAACTTGAGCAGTGTCTTACCACGTCCTCTCATCTTCTACCTCAAGGAAGAGTCTGGTTCTTGCTGCTGAATAATCTCCCTTCACGCAGTGGAAAATGGTAGAGATTTGTTTGCAGCAGGAGGTGCTGGTCTATGACCAACCCAGTCAGAAAGGCACTCAGACTCTGTGAAGTGTCATTTAAACTGTTGTTTTGGAATTAAAGAGAGAACACCAGAGATAATCTGGCATTCCTTTAGATACTGGATATCAAAAGGAAACCCTGAATTCATTCTATAACTGCTCAATGTACCAACCCATTGGCAAGATAAGGTTTTGTTCTTTCAGAAAAGTTGTACATGAAACAAGGACTAAGTTATGGTGTTTCACACTTATTTTCTAATTCTGAGGGTTAGGGGCTCATTCTTTTAATTCAGTAAGTCGGTATTTTTTATGAATGAGAAATATTTATTTTCTTCAGGTAAGAAAACGTTGTAGTCTAAAGGGAGTAAATGTAAACTAACATGCTTTTGTATTTATCATAGCATTAATATTAGAAAATATCCATTAATTTTGCCATTAAAACTCTATTAAGAAAGAAATATAAACTATTGCAGGTACTTGTTTTGTCATTATATGTGCCTGCTATTTCCTCTCTTTATCTTACATGGATGTAGAACATTTAATATTGCTAAACAAGTGAATCTCCACCTTGGCTTTAGTATGGTTTTTGAGACTCTCTCAACATATAGGATTTCACAAGGAATGGTCTGGAAGCTTATGTTCATTCTTTATTTTTTCTGTTGAGTTTTTTCTACTTTCTTTTTTTTACCATTCAATATTAATGTACAAAGTACAAAATAAAATAATCAGTTACCCACAGGAGATTTTTGACCCTTTGGGATTTAGGGTGCTTGATAATCCAACAATTCTACCCCAGAATTACCTCACTAAAATCTTTCTCATGAAAGGTGGATATTGTATAAAACGACAATATGAATGAAAGTCTTCTCTTGCCTTACTTTCCAGTACAGTTTGTTGTGAGTTCTTTTATAGCCAATAACCGAGGAGTTCCATTGCTCAGTTTTCAAAATACATTATGATTTAAATTATTTACTATTAATATTTCAGCTGTCCTGGGTGTGTCTCCTCCCAGCTCCTTCTGCAGACCCAAACTGTTCCCGGCTGGGGTGGGGTGAAGAACAGGAAAGTCCTTGATGCCATATAAGCACTGCTCAGCAGTAACTAAAGCATTCCCTGAGTTTTAGAACTATTTTCAGAACAAATCCAAAACACAACCCCATACCAAGACACAAGAAAATTAATTTTATCCCAGCCAAAGCCAGCACAATATATCACTGAGAATCTGACCACCAGAGAACAAAATATGAGTATGCAGCCAGGAAGCCTGTGAGATTCATCTTGGCTCTACATTTCCTTAACTTTCTACCAATTCACTTTGTAGGAAAATATTTTGCAAGTGTTGTTAAAGATTAGAGAGAAGAACACAGTTGGATTTAAATGTACCTAGACGCCAAAATCCAATTAACCTTTAATTTCAAGTGCCTTTAGGTTTTCATGAAAAGTCCAACCTAAGAAAATACTCCAACTAGAAATAATACAGCAACATATGCAAACTTTGATGGAGAAAAATAAAACTAAAAAGTAGAAAACTTCTTTTTATCAGGCAAAATTAAAAGTTTACATTATTGCTTTTCCTTTTCATATAGAAAAAATTCTGTCAGTTTTGCATCTTCTGCTATCTATGCCTTTTTATCCTTCTTCTCTTATGGTGCAGTTGTTATCAGTCATCCAGAATCTTTGCTCATGTTGAAATATTTACATAGCCTTTACACATAGAACATACGAACTTAAATCCATATTTCTTTTCTGATTTAGTCCTCCTGTTGCTGTGAATCATAGAGCAGCCAATAATGACATCAGTCTGCAACCTAGAACTGCAAATCTGTACAAAAAATATTCTTAATAATGTGACTTCTTCCATGGTTTCAAATAAAAAAGGGCAGGAAACTAGAATTAGGCTTGACTTGACTTTTTAGCCATCACCAGGCAGAGCAGTTCCAGCTGTGTCAGCCTTCCCTCATAGGAGAAATGCTCTATTCCTGTATTCACCTTCTTGGGCCTTCACTGGTGTCTCTCCAGGATGTTCATGTCTCTCACTTGTACTGAGGAGCACAAAACTGGAAATAGAACTGCAGGTGTGTCCTCACAGTGCTGAGGAGAGGGAAAAGGTCACCTCCCTTGACCTGCTGGTAACACTATTCCCAACACAGTCCAGGTTGTTGTTGTCCTTCCTTGTCAGCAATGAGCATCCCTGGGTCGTGTTCAAACTTCTGTTTACCAGGACCCAGAGGCTGCTTTGCCAGTCAGCAAGTCAGCCCCTTCATGTGCTTGTGTGTGGGGTCATTCATCCCTAAAGGGCAGAACTTCTCAAGCTTGGAAAGCAAGTTTACACTGTTCCATTTCAAATCTTGAAGCTCCCTACCCATTTTGAAATTGATCATGTACTAGGTGATAAATTTGATCAAGATGTTGAAACCAATCCACTATTTGTACTGGTAGGCCTCATGGATGAGCCAGAATAGATAAAATAAATTTTATATATCCTTGGGTTTCATACAGTCATTGAATACCAGGTTGGAAGAGACCTCAAGTATCATATGGTCCAACTTTTCTTGGCAAAAACACAGTCTAACTATCCAGCTAAATCATAAACTTTTCCAACTCCAGGGAATCCACAACTTCCCTGAGGAGATTATTCCATGTCTGATTGTTCCTGTGGAATTTTTTTTCCTCCTTTGTCCAGTCAGAAACTGCCCAGAAGTAACCTATACCCATTTCTGTTTGCCTTTCCTCCAACTGTTTACAAAAAGGGGTCTCCATCTTCTTTGTATGCACCTTTTAGGTACATCTGATTTCTGGAACACAGTGATATATATCCTCTAAACCTTCTTTTCTCAAGGATGAACAAACACAGTTCTCTCAGCCTTTCCTCAAATATCAAGCTTGCCAGTCTTTTGAATCTCTCTGTGCCCCTTTTCTGGTCCGTCTCCAGCCCATCTACATCTGTTTTGTGGTGGGAATGTAGCTGAAATAATGCATCAGAATAAAACTCAGTGGAGCTATGGATATTATTAAAAGGACCAAAACTAGTCTACCAATTTATCCTCTTTTAAAGTCAGAGTAGCTCTAATGTCACCTGATACATTCAAACTAATCACAAGTGGACACAGAACTCTGATATAAACTGCATTTATGTGTGTTTGAGTGTCTATGTGCACACACAAAGTAGTGTACTTTCTTCCTTGCTGTGTCTAAACCAGTTATTGATGGCAATGCTAAAGTGAGTCTGTTTGAATTAATTCTGTTTACCAAAAGATTCCGAGTTCCAAAGTACTTATGCAAACATATTAGCATTGTATGAATCTGTTTTTTATCATTTTCCAAGTGTTTACCATCTGCACACCAGCAGCAATTTTTATATTAGCTCCCTTGTCCCTGATGACAATATTGGACAGAATCAAGATTAAAGCAGTCCTCTTGGAAATCTCCCTTTTAAAATTGATGTAATTGTACCATTTGCAGTAATATTGGAAATCATGTTGTCTATTCTTAAATATAGCATATAGTGCCAATTCTTTATCATAATGCCATGTTTTACTAAGTCAGTGCTTTTCAAATGTCTGATTATTTTAATTTCTTTTTTCAGAAAAACTAATAGTTGTCAGCCACATAGGCAGATTTATCAAGGTTTATTTCCCACAAAATCTGTTCTATCCTTTTGTCATTGATTAATTTCTTGTTCTGTCTAAGGCTGATACTACACCATGAATTTTTGCATCTTCATTTGCTGAGTATTGAGGGTGGTACAGTACAGCACCAACCTCTTCATGTCTCTGGAGTTGAAAGCTGGCATCAGCAGAAAGGAAATAATCTAAGTCAACTCTTTTGCTATACAAAATGTTGTTCTGATTACAAATTGTCTCCTACACACTTCTATGGTGTTCATGGGGTGGCTTCTGATTCTGTTTCTGTAAAGTAATGTAGGATATGAATGAGATGCTTCTGCTTGCAGCATTTCTATTGTCCGAAGCTGATGAAGTGATGATACCAACATCAACTTTCAAATGTTAAAGTAAGATTATACATTCAGAATCAAAGCCATGTGATACAATACATGTGCAATAGTATTCTGTTGCAGTCTGTAGAGCACATATGGAAATAAGTAATTTGATATTGTTCTGAACTCCTAATATTTCATACAACTTATACATAAAGGCTGGATTTTGCAGTAGATTAAGAAATTCACAGGAATTCATTCTGTAGAGTAAGAAGTTTCCTACAGGATTGTTGGTATAATGAAGTATTCAACATAATGGATAATTTACAGAGCAGCCGAATTTAACCTTTATGAAGAGGTGACTTTTTTGACCTCTTTCTTCCACAGTGTCTCAGCTAACGAAGGGAAGTTCTACTCTGTCTGGTAACCTTATGAGGAAGTTCAGTGGTTGGAGATCCATGCCCTTTTATTCCATTCAGTCTCTCTCAAACACAAAGATGCTGCATGTAACATGTGAGATTTTTTGTCCTTTTGTGCTGATATTATGCAGCTCCTCAATCTTTCAGCATCTTCATTCTTTTCACTGAAGAAGGATCCAGCCACACCTGAGAAAAGATCATTAAGTACCAATGCATTAAAGATTATAATTATAAATAAATGCAAATAATAAGTAAAAAACTAATAGGAAATGGCTTTATAATGCATAAACCCATCTCAAATTTTTCATCTATTGCTACAGAAAAAAATCATGTCTCTCATAGCAGCAAGAATTGATAGGAAATTTTAATATTTCAGCAGTCAGAAGTTACATTTTCATTTATAGAAAAACAATATAATGTTGGTCAAAGTATGTTTAGTTTTAGTTCGTGCCTTTCAATATCATTAGATAAGAATTTGAGAATCAGATTTTGTCTTATTCATGATCTTTATTTGATCTTTTTTATGCTATGATAAGAGATACTCTAATGTCAGTGCTTTCTAAGAGCACAGCATTATTTATGGATATCTTCTTAATGTTCCTTATTAATTCTGTGTTAGTGATTTATTTGATCACATTTTTTTCAGTGTAGACCATGAAATTAGTTTAATAACTAAAAAAGTGGTCTTTGAGACACTGGACATGAAGGGCTGAGAAGAGCATATAAATTAAGAATTTATAATATAATTTAATTTAAGGAGACATTAAAAATTGCTTGTATTCTAATAAGTCCTTCAAAGAAAATGGAGCTTGTTACCTCATTGATCTTCTGTGAAGATCCCCAGGGCTTCAATTTTAAAGAAACACTTTGTAAGGGCCCTGTTAATTGCTGGAGCAATTTTGTTTATATCAGCAGTGCCTGCCATCAGATGCAGCTGATCACCCTTCTCTGATGACCACAATACAAACAGCAGAGAGTGACACCAACATAGTACTCCTGAGCTGGTGTAGCTTTGGTCCTCTTATATCTGAGCCTCAACATATCCTTGCTGGAAATGAACTGAGCTTTATCATTTTGCAAGGAAATGGCACAGAGGGTGGTAGCACCAAGCAATATTTCTGAGAGGTAGATTGCATCTCACAGCTTTCTTGTTCTCTGATGCTTGGCACGGGTAGGTTATTGCAAATCACTTATTGCTGACTAAGTACTGAAACTAAAAACCTGCTGAAAAATAAACTTATTAAAATATTAATTTTATATTATGTCATGAAATGTAATACACTGGTCATGCTCCTCACTGTTAATTGCTTTTCATTTCTTAGATAATACAACTGAAAATGCCCCATTTCAGCTGAAGTAGTAGCTCTGTAAGTTTGTTGGTGCACTGGTTTTGAAATTTAAGTTGCAGTGCACAGTTGATAGCTGGCAGTAGTTTTACTTTGGTTTCAGCACAAATGTTCCTCGTTTATGTAGCTGAATGTGAAATCAGAATTAGGCCCTCAAGAGTATTTCTTCATCAAACAACTTCCTTGTTGCAAAACCTACAATGTTGCCCATCAGACAAGGTGGAGGAAGTCATGTAAAGACACAGTCTAGTATGAAAAACTGTCTAAAAAAAAAAGCATACATTTTTATAAATGGGAAATATATATTTATAAGTGTCTTCAATATACTCTGGGAGAACATACAATTTCTCTACAGTCAAGGATGGGGCCAAAGGAAAGCTGCCTTGTAATTCAGCCAGTGCTGCAATCACTAAACTTTGGTTAAACTAGGCTTCTTATGTCCATTTCAGCTATAAACTGACTATAAGGAGGAAAGAAATGGCTAGCAGATACAAACTATTTGCTGTGAAACTGGAGATCTACATTCAAGAATTCTTATTTAATTTTTTTTCAATTTTTTCTGGTATGTCAGGAGTAAAAAACAGTGATGAAGGCTAAAAAAGTCAATTCAGGTGTAGACTGCTCCAGGAAGTGTGACAGGATAGACAGCCATGTATAAGAGCCTGACGGAGAGACAGAGGCTTCAGCCAGCTCTTAAAATGCTGTTTATTGCATAGATGAGGTTAGAGCAGCTGAGGGTCGTGAATGAGCCTAGGGCTGCTGGCCATAGGCAAGTCGTGTGTCCTGAGCCCCTCTAGTTCTGGTTACAATGCATTACATACTTTTCATTACAGAGCACCTTAATACATGACTACCAATGAGCATCATACACAATACCTTTTACATTTACATATAACCTATCCAAACTGCTAAAATTACCATATTATGTTAGTGACTAGCCAATTATCAGAGTTAGTAATTACATGTTAAACTTTGGGACTTGTTCTGCAGTGGAAATTTCTGAGATCTTTTCTATTTTTCATCACAACATTACTCTTCATAAATAAAAACTTTATATTTTCCTAAAAAAAATCCATGTTAACTGCTTAAATGATGCAATTACATAGTCAGTGGCATGTATTTTCTGCTTGTTGCCATGAAAACATCACACATGTCCCAGATACTGTAGCTGGACGTCTCACTTCCTCATGCCTCATACTGTAACTCACATGAGGAATACACCTCTGGTGTTACATTTTCATTATGTTCTCCCAGAATTTATTTGTGTTCTGGTTCTATTGTACCCAGAAGTTTTTGCTTGATTATTGTTGGGATGATGTATCATTCCACTCTCAGGCACAGAGAGACTATGATTTCCAGAACCAGTAACAGTACAATAGCAAAATTTTAAGACAAAATTTTAGTTTTCCCCTGAACTTTGATTCCTGGCTTTATGACTTTTTTCTTTTCTGTTGGCTCTTCTAGTATTTCAGCCTCCTCAGCCATCAGTTTCCTCTTTCTCAGTCCAGACTTAATAAAGGCTGATTAAAGCTTCTGATCTCACTTAGGCTGTGTGTGCCTGTGTCCCCTTTCCCTACCCTTGGTGTACCCTATCCTGCATGGAGACGTCCCCTCTGCAGGAAGCACACTGTCACTGAGGGAGATGCAGGAGCTCCTGAGTGCCCCTCACCCTGCGCTGCTAACGCCCCTCCACTCGTCTCTCCTGTGCTACCACTCGGACATGTGATTTTCACCTTGGCACTTCTTGCCTTCAACGAGCTCCATCCTTTCCTGCATGTCACTGTACCATGCCAGCAACTTCCTTCTCTCCTGCTTTTGCAGCTGTCCTCCATCCAGCTTCCTGGCTTATGACATGCCATCACAAACATTTTATGCTCTCCCTCGGGGCTTGCATTGATGTTGCCCCTGCTTACATCTCTCTCATTTTCTATGCACATGCTCTGTGCTCTGATTGCAATCATCTCAGTGCTACTTTCACCATTCTACCACAGATGTCTTATACACTTGATGCCCTACTTGAATGAGTCCTTTATTCCAGCCTGGACAAATTGTCTCTCCAGGGGACCCCACCAGGCTGCCTCCTGTCTAATTGCATTTCTCCCTGCTCTTTACTCTCTCAGCCCATTTGACCCTGAATTCTTGCTCCTTTGATATAATCTAACAGCACTGAAAAGTAAAACTCTCTTGCTGGGACTTTTTTTTTACAGGGAACATACCAGCCATATGCATCCTATTTTATACAAAAAGTAATAAATAAAAGCAAATTTAGTGTTCCAGGATAATGAGAGACAATGAAAATGGTAGACTTCCCGTTTGTGTATGGAATTTGTAGGACAATGGGTCCTAATTAAGATAACTTAAAATATTTTTTTTAATTGTTCAAAATACCTTGTGATATCTTCAGAGTTTAAAGAAGACTTAGGGATATATTTTAATTTTTCTTACCTAAGCTATCATGTTTAAAGTCAATATGGGAAAATACTAGCAAATGAGATTTGATTTTACTTTATGTAGAATCTCTGGGAGTGTTAGGGTACTTGAAAAGGAAGATTGTGCATGCACCAAAGGAAGAGTGACATGGAGAAATTTCTGGTAAGGTCTGAATCTATTCATTGTGATACTGGAGTCCCTTTTTCTTAGAGAAGTGGAATGGGAATTTATTATGAGGATTACATAAAATTGCAGGATTAAAAAAATTCTGATATAAATGGGGTGAATGATTGCTAGAGACAACAAAGATACATGACAACATCCTGACAAGACCTTGGGGAATTATTGCAGTGGAGTTGAAATATTCATCAGGCAAGAGCACTCTAAGTTTATTAATTATATTATTATAATATTGTGTCATAATCTCTGATTATGTGATTCTGTGATTGTTACAAGCTCACTTATTAATTAAACTAAGAATATCTATCAAAATCAAATTCAATCTAAGTATTTCCATTTTCAAAAATAACAAGGCAAAATAGGATTTTATCTAGCAGCAATATGGATAATCAATGCCACTTTTCTTCTATTAATCTGTTGATAGACTTTTCTAGTCTATTATATTGAAAGTGAATATTGATACAGCTATATTTTATTCTTTATATCTAAACAATATAACTAATTTTGGTAGAGAAAGTTTACAGTACTTTAGCAAAGCATAGGGATCTAAAAGAGCAAATGGATTAGATAATTGAAGAGAAATCCATATTTATATAATAAATTTTTTAAAAATTAATGTTATCTTCTACACAAACTGCATCATGAATTAGGAAAATCAAAGTTTTAGTTAATAACTAAAAAATGAATTAAATATGGAATGTTATTTTTTTTCTTCAAGTTCTGAATACTGTTTCACTTAACTTTGTAATACTAAATTATACATAGCCAGGGAATTTTGCTTCTGGAATTTCTGTCTCTTACCTGACAAATTTTCTAATGGCGGCTAGCATAGTCTAGCCCAGAGAATGGTACAAGAACTATCAGAGGCTGAGCAATGATGTGAGGACATAAAAAATTCCTGGCTGGCTCAGAATGATTCATGTCACACAATATTCTATTTCAAAGAAATCAAAATTAGGTGCAACGAGTAGGCAAACCTGAACAATATTTTTAGACAATTTATTTCATAATTTCTCTAGCGTCCACAATCTTTATATTAGAAGTATTGGAAGATTTATATTTCTGTCAGTTGAGACAGTCATTAAATTTCTGAACCTTTTTGAATCTGCAGATACTATCTACATTCACAACTTCCTGTGCAAATGAATTCAGGAAATTCCATGTGCAGTGAATGAAACAGTAGCTTTTAAACTTCATTTACGCTAGTATGCTACCAGATTTAATGAATTCTCTCTAGTTGTATAATTTAAGGGTTGTGATCTAGTTATATATTCATACTCTTCAGGATTTTTTAAATCTCACTTGCACAGTCATCAGACTTCTCTGGTCTCCATAAGACAGTAATTCCTTCTGTCTTCTATTTTAGCTGCCCTTTTGTATTCCTTTACTTATATCTTTGTCCTTACCAATCAGCTGTGGGAACTTGGTCACCTTAACCTGAAGGATAAGAGGATTTAATGGACTATTTCAATCAGGAATGGTCTTGAGAAAAAAATGAATTCCAAATATTGTAGGAGGAAAAAAACCCAAACCATGTCATTGAGCACATGGGCCCGGAGGCAGCCACAGCACACAGTGGCAGATCTCCCAGTCTTGCTGGGAGTGAGACTGAAGGACACACTGGAGAAAGTACAACCTCGACCTGGTCATCAGCTCTTAGAGATCACAGTTTGAAAGACACCACTTTCATTATGTCATAAGCACAATATATTTTTAAAACCTCAGGGCACCAGCAGCATAGACAGAATGGACATCCCAGCAAGAACCAAAACATGGGGAGGGGTGAGGATTTTGACCACCATGGGAAAATCATTCCTGTAGAGACCTCAGATTAAATTATTTCCATAGTCTATGCAAGTAAGAATTTCTATGCATGGGAAACTGATTCCAGAAATGGTGACTCTGTGAGCTTTTTTTCTGGAAACAATTCCCTTTTTGACTGAGTTCCACTCGGCATGCATGCACAGATTTCCTATGGGCTGTTTCCAAACACAAAGCTAGAATTGCCTTCTGTTCTTTTGATATAGACGTTTTTTTCCCCTAACCAGATGATATTACTTACTGTGGATTAATAAACAATGCCTGATTTATCACTGGAGACTCCTACATAAGACATCTTATTGAATTCCACTTCTTTTACTCACTAGTGTTGAAACAGGACATGTTTTTTTCACTTTAATGAGATTTCACTTTTCAGCACTTCACTGCGATGTAATATAACTTAAAAGAATAATTAGTTTTTGAAACATTTAATAATAAGCTAATATTTATGTTCCTGCTTGAATATAGTCCTCTGTGCACATTTGAAAAAAGTTATCGATGATAGCATAGCTTTGAGAAATTTTTCAAACCATTTATTGTTTTGGCATTATGCTGTATTAAATTTCTTCTAGGAAATTGCATAATTCCCGAGATGTGATCTCCCTAAGTTTTAAGAAAAATACTGTTGCAAAGTATACGATATACACTGTAGCCAGAACTAGCTTTACCTGGTACTACCTCCCTGCATAGATTTTCTCTTTTCTGTAATAACACATCTCTCTTCCCAATTTTTTTTTTCAACACTAGACTTTGAATGACACAGTTTATATGTTCAGCAAAGAAGGGGGCTTTGAGGGGCAATGAGATGTGATTAAAATGCCTTTGCTGGAGCTTTGGAAGGTAGAAAATAGAATTCAAGTTAGAACAGCTTTTATTACTACTACTACTACTGCTACTACTACTACTACTACATTATGCTAAGAACCACCCAGTCCTTGGCAGGTATTAAGAGCAAGTAGTCTGTTAATGCCATTTAAAGGTATGTTTTTCTGTTGGCCAATTTGTCCTGTTTTGTCATTGTTCTGTTTATTGAAGGGGTGTATGGTGTATGTTTCTTGCCATAAAACCAGGCATGTATTTTCATTTTCAAGTAAAATCAGAGATAAATTATATTATTATAAAATATATATTTAAATTGATACACGTGTTCTTCAGCAAGAATTTAGAAATTATTGATAGTCTCTGAAGAGAAAATTCAGTGACTTTTTTTTATGATCAGATCCCAACTTTATTAAAACTATTAAATGTATTACATTTAAACTATTAAACATATTAAATGTAATGCTGAGAATATTTAAAAATTATTATTTTCCTGAAAAAGGCATTTTTAAACCAAATGCCAAAGTCTACTTAATTCCTGTCTACTCACTAAAAAACTTTTTTTGGTAATTTTTTTCAAATTATTAATACAGTTTATTTAGCAAATCTGTAGTCCATATGTGCAAGTTCATATATGATTAAGTTTAGTAGGTTTATATATGATATACCTACATAGGAAATATATAGAAATGACTATTTATAGATTTTTAGTATTTTTCTCTTCAGAAATAATTTTACTGAGACCAACTTGAACTTATTGAGTTTGAAAAAGCTGCTCTCATTTGAAGTCATTCTATTCTAAGTATCACTCTGAAAAAGAGAAGCGTCACTCTCAAAAACAGACTGTGTTGTAAATTAATGCATTACATTTTCAAAATTGCTTGGGTTTGAAACAGACTTCAGAAAACTGTATTTTCATGTCACACAATACAGCAATTAACAGAAACATCTTAAAAAGGTTCCTTTTTCCCTGTTAAGTAGATCAAAGGACAAAGCGATTATTTTTTATAAATTTATTTTGTCTGCTTCCATGCTTAGGGCCTGAGTGGGGTCCAGAGCTGCAATTCAATGGCCAAGGGATGAAGCAATAATAATGGATCTGCAGTGTTTGTCTCATTTCATGATGGACCACTCTTCATCCTGCTCACTGCTGTCTCCATGACCACTGCAGCAGTATCCAGCAGCTTCTAGGAAGACACTTTTTTTTTTGGTTGGTTGGTTGGTTTGGTTTGGTTTTTTGGGGAGTGGTTGCTTTTTTTTCCCCCAGCATTTGGAAAAGCTTTGCAAGAAATGGTGCTGAAGACAGCTGGAATTCTTGAAGTTTCTGGGTCTCCAGACTCTGAAGGTTTTGTAGAAATAATAGTGAATTTTTGTGTCTATGTAGCATTGTATTAACATTTATTTTTTAACTGTCAGAAACTTTCTCTGTGTGTTATGCTCACAGGATGGGTAAACAGAATGGAACACATACATTAAGCAAACTTCTGCTTGTGACTGCTTGTGCCCACATACTCTTGTGAGTAATGACCAGAGCCAGAGGGCTCGTGCAGCCCTCCCAGCCTCTGGAATTTGACACCCGCATCAGGTGTTCAGGTTTCCCACTGTGACCTGCCAGTCCTGACAAATGAAACCCGTGTCAGGGTTAGGACCAATTTCTTGCTCATGGTTCCTTGTTCATTGTGCTGGAACTGCTGCCTCTCTCACGGTGACTCTCCAGGTGTCTGGAGGAGCCCTTTGCCAGGAGAAGGGGCTGAGCCCACGGCCCCCAGCCAGGACACTGCCCAGGGAATAGGGAACACTGCCCAGGGAAGGGGGAGCACTGCCCTCTCCAGCTCCAGCACCCTCGTGGCCTTCTTAAAGTAGCAAAGGGGTCATGTTTAAAACTTTTGCCCTCCTTCAGAAGTTTGCACTTCTGAATATAGTCTAGCCTTAAAGCTTTATTTTTGTCCCCTTTTTTAACACACTGGCTAAAATAGCAAATTTGGTATCCATTAAGTTATATTTTATAAGAATTATTCATGCAAGCAAATGATGTATTAGTCTACTTTTGTTTCATATTTCAGTTTTAAGGATGCATTGACCCACAGTAATTTAAAGTCTTTCATTTAAAAGTTCATGTTAAAATAGTAATTTCAAAAATTCTGATATTTAGAGAAGGAGCACTTGTAAATTAACCTTATTTCAGGCAAACTGATGCTAATCTCTGAAAATAGTCCCAAGAGATTACGTTAGTACTCCTGAGACTACTGTAGAGATCTCTGAGAAATTAGCTCATATGGACACCAAGACATTTACATTGTTCAGGCTTTCTTTGCTTATGAAAAAAAATATTCCACCCCTTTTTTTTTTTATGGATCATAGAAACCTAAAGATCAAAGTAGAGCTGAGATCTAAAATTGCAGAAACTCCAAGACTGTCACCACTCCCAAAAGGGCTTTTTCACTGCTGTGTTCATTCTCAAAGAGGATCTGATGAGCTGCACATTATTTCCTTACATATGACTTTACAAAGTGTGATTGTCAAGGTATTGTTATCTGAATGTTATGCTTGCATGAACTTGTAAGTAGTTAGCTCAGAAGGAGTCAATGATTTCCCTTAAATGTAGATATTGGGAGTGATGTTAACACCTTCTATTTATGGTCTAGACAGACACATTAGCACTTCTCATGCTGGGGAGGGGGAAGTCAACAATCCTACAGGCACAATGTTACAACCTGACATTCTGAAAAAGTGATGAAGTTCCAGAAAGCTGTGGAGTAGCAAGGACAAATGTCTGAGCGTTAATGTAGAGAAAATGGTCACACAAAGACTGATGCATCTCACCATCCAGATTTCCCTCAAGAAAAGCAATATCCAACCTGTGGATCTTGCCCTACAAATGCATTTCAGCAAGTAAATCATATCAGCATGGTTGCAGTTTGTTATCTAAGTGAAACACATAGACAACCTAAAGTGTACTTGCTGTTTATATATATCTACCTCTAAACACTGCAGTGCTTCATCTTGGTTAATTCTAGGGTTTCTAAAGATTAATTATCTACTTCTACTTTTATGCTGTCTGATGCAGAAATTATTTTCAAGAAGCAGAAATCCATGCCTAGGGTTGAAGTGATTCATGACACACATTCACAGAGTTAAATGTTCCATTAAAAGTTGGTACGAAAGGTACCAAATGACTTGGGAATATTCTCGTTTTCTTTTTATGGCCCAGTAACTTTGCTATTGGCATGGTAAAAACATTTCTTCCAGTTGGAAATTCTACCCAACATGTATCAGGTATGGTACAAGACTGCAAATGGACCTAAATTTCAAGGATCATTGCTGGTCAGCTCTTATGGTTGTCACTCATGAAATTGAATTTGAGTTCTAGCTGAAGTTAATGGTGAAGTGGATTTCTCTCACAAGGTCTCATGACCATCTGAAGGCTTATGCACTCATCTAAAATGATCTACTGGACTTAAGTCACCCTAGTCCTGAGCTGTCTTCATGGCTGGGATACCTGCTTGGTTAATGGCATTGTCCCTCTACCTGTTTTTTTTTTTTTTTTTAGAACCAATTCTAAGGAAACAAAAAATAAGTGGTTTTTTTTTTTATTATTTATTTGTTTTCATCCATGGCATTAGGAACTATGAAAAATAGCTGTTATTTATAAAAGAGTACAATTTTTATGTACGGAGCATTTTACACTGTCTTTAGTAAAGAATTTAATGATACATAAGTTAGAGCAGTTTTAACTAAATGCTTCTATAATTCAAGTTGTATAATTAGTAAAAGCATTTATTAGTGGGTGTCCCTGATGAATTCTCTACTTTTAAAAAGCAAAAAGGTTGTTTTGCTAATTGATAGATATATTCTATCTTGCACTGTACTTGTTTACAGACGACAAGCAAGCCCTCACATGGAAAAGTTTCACATCTGTGTGTTTGTCCTTTCCATACTGAGCACGACACGCGAGATGAGGAACACTGAGTTGTTAAAATACTTTCTGACAAATTAACTACGTTGAAAAATCTTGGTTCATTGAATGAAACATATTTATTCTGAAACATCTTCAGTTTCACAAACTCTTATGAAAATAAGAATGAGTTTGGAGGAAACTCTTTGATGTAATCCCGGGAAGACTGGGATGAAATTGATTGGAAGCTTCAGATCTGAGAACTGTTTCCTTGTGGACCCTTTTCAGCAAGGATGAGGGATTACACTACAATTATCTGCCTAATGGAAAGACACAATTCAGTTTCTTTCACAGTGCTTCCATTTTTCAAAACACTGGCAGCAACAAACCTGAGCCATCATCAATTAATCAAAGCAACTGACTGGATTCCAGTTCAGAAAATTTAGAGAAATGTGGCTTCAGTTTAACCATCCCTTAGCCTTCAGACTTGTGACGTACAAATTCTTTGGTGCTGATCTGAAAGTGCCTCTGAACTAATAGTGTTTCTCATCTTTCCATGCACAAGTTTTCCTTTTGTTTCACTTTATAGACATTTTGAATGTATTGATGTACTAACTCACTGATCAGATATAACTCCTAATTTCTCCACAGTAATTACAGAGACAATACATCTGTTCTTGTTGCTAAAAATATTGTGTTTTATACATATATCAGAGATCCACCTAATTACGGGTCAAGTCCTTCAGTAACTCTTAGGCAAGAGCTGCAAAGACAACTCAGTTTCACGATGCAAGAAGGGGTGACCAGGATTTTACTAGAGGAACAATCATTCCTTCTCCAGTCTCACTTCTGGAGAAATGCATAAAACTATCTTGGCAAAATCAGAGCACCTCTTGGGGTAAGAATTCAGGACAGGGAAATCTAGGAAACATCATAGAAGATGATTAGCATGCATGACAAATGTGGTCAGAACAGGTTATATTGTGCAAAACACAGCATAAATTTTCTGCATCTGTAGTAGTAAAAGAATATATGAAGTGCCTTTCAGTCCTTGATGGCTTTTTAAGTCTTTCTTACTCCTCAGAGATTTTCCCCCCCTTTATCTTCTCTATACCTCTTGAAAACTTTTGATTTTCTTATTGTCTCATGTTGGAAATGTGCTGTCTTAAACTGGCAAAAAAACGTCCTGTGTCTATATGAAAAGTCATCCATCCAAAACAGGATCTACAAATGTGGAAGCACCACAGCTTCTAGCATATATATTGTGTTAAGAACAAAGGGCAATTCGTTTTCAGCAGGGGAATAAAAGGGAGATATGAAGTATTCATTCCATGGATAACTGCCAACCAGAGTACCTGAGTTAAATCAGTTAAATATGAGATAGTATTTGATATTAATTCTTTATAACAGGCTAGAAAAAAAGTTCACACTTTTGAATGGGTGGCCTTTGTAAAAAGTTCTGAGGTCCAAGCTATGTTCAATAGCTAATGGGAGGGAAGTTGAGCTGAGGCAATGAGAACACTAAGAACTTCAAGGACTCATATCCCAGAAGGTCAAAGTCTTTTTCCTTAATTTTACTATGAAAGAGCTTCCTGTGGGATTATCTTTTTTTGCACAGCAACTCTTCCCACAGGTGTAAACAGTACGGCTTACATCATATGAAATAGAACACTTGCATAAGTCTTTCTAGAAGTAGAGATGACATCCATTAGTAATTGATAACAGGATTATTTTGATGCAGTAGGCTCAAGAGTAATAAGTGAAATAGTCAGCAAAGGAGCTGTGGTTGTTGTAGCATATAAATAAAAGAGATACAAAATTAAGAAGGAGGATAAAAGATTATGATAAACTGAATTAGTTGAGTGCATGAAGACATTGTTTTTAGCAGGTATACCATTGAATGGAGAATGGGATGGCCATTTAGAGGACAAGAATCCAGGATTAGAATTGAGATGAGATTAGCATTGACAGATAGTCAGGATCTGAAATAGGGGCTGGGACAACATCAAAGCAAATATTGTTTTGATCCAAAGGTACCATAACCTACAAGACCATCTTCAACTTCTGGAAAAAAAACCAAAAAAAACCCCCAAAAAACCAACCCAAACTATAAAGAAAATTCACACGTCTTTTAAACCTGGAGCAGTCTTTTTTTTTTTTTTTGTCAGTCTTATAAAATACTATCAAAAATTGCTGCCTGTTGAACTGCACAAACAGATGTGAATGGTATGGAAGTGTAAAGCCAGTCTTCTCAGAATATGCAGCTGAAAGACTTGGAGGTGTTAGTATTCCCTCCAAAGAAAAGGAAGGAAGATCTGGAGAAGGCTCAATAGTGGGTAACTGAGGAAATACTTTCTAGAAGCCTAAGTGTTTTAAGTTGATCAACTTATTTTTATTACAACTTTTTAAGGTTTATTTGATTTTTTGAAAGGCTCAGACATTTTACCAGTTAATAGAAGACTACAGTGTCTATTGGCTAGTATAAATTGAGTAATAAATTTGATGATGTGTCAAGACATTACGTTTAAGCAAAATTTTTTGTCTTGACAGCTTAGCAGCCAACAAGATATAATGGGATAGAGTCCCTGGACTATGGGTGTCAGGCATAAACATCAAAAGATAAGGATATATTGTATAATGCGATATAAGTGCAGTCACATGGAATCAGTCACATACGGTACTTTGCAACAATTGTCGAGTATTATACGAAAAATATTTACCTAAAGCATGCATGGGAGATAAAAGGGATATGAAAGATTAGTATTTTATCATTTCTCCTCCACTGATATATTGTGATGCACGTCAGTTATATTTCTAGCAAGCTGAGTTTTCGAGTGAAATTGTATGTGAATTTTGTTACTATTATTGACTTTGATTTTCATCTTATTCAGTTTTGACTGTGAAAATTGACAGATCAACAAAAAGGTTTTCACATTCCAAGTAAAAAATATAAAGAATTAATCTGGAATTGAATTTGCTTCCCCTTTTCCTCAGCAGCCTTATGACAATGACAAAAGCTATCTTATGGTAGAACATCAAATTTGAATTTGGATTTAAAACACAAATGGAAAAAACTAGGGAGAAATAATTCTGTATTCGAAGGACTTGAAATAGACTGAACAAAATTGTTCTATTTTCAGTTGAACATCTAGGTTTTGTACCTGCTATTAGTTTTTATTTATTAATTTATTTTCTTTATTTTTCTAGAATCTTGTTATAGCATCTCTTTTAATACAAAACAAATTCTGCTTGTTAATATTCTATCATGTAAGATATTGAGTCAATATGTAATGTAAAATTATCTGATGAGTCAGCTCTACACTATGAGCATGTGTCTATGAGTGTGTGTACTATGCTTACCCACACATTGTTTGTTTTTGCATGCATGCAAACTAATAAATAAATTGTATAAATATTTGTTTCACAAATACAGTCCTTGACCTAAGCATCTTCTTTAATGTCATAAATATTTTATTGATTTTAAGTACATTTAGAAAATAATAGCAGCAAGAAAAGTATATTTTGTATTAAATCATTAAAACACTCTATAACACAGCAATTAATAAGAATCAGTGTCTTAGAAATGTTTGTAAATCTGTTCTGTCCTCATCCCATCTTTTTCCCCAGCAGAAAATTATAATTTAAAGTAAAACTGCAGAGTTTATCTGCTTTTTTTGTAATGATTTTATATACAGATATCATTAATGATACTTACAAATTATGAAAAAAATCCAGGATATTTCATCAATTATTTTCAATAACTCCTTTCCCCCCCAGAACTGGCTATTAATGAAACTTTGTAAATATAATAGATTCTTTAGCTTCATATACTACAGGTATCACAAGCAGCTAAAAATATCTTAGGAGAGCCTGGAGCAATAAAAATCTGAATTATTCACTTGATTTGTGATATGTATTTCTGTGAATTATAGCATCCCATCTGTCACAGTTTAACCTCAAACATCAACTAAGTACCATGCAGCCACTCCCTTTCCTCCCTCTGGTGGGATGGGGAGGAACAATGTTCCCCCTCAAACATTGTGGGTCCAGATATGAAAGTTTAATCACTGAACTAAAATAAAACATCCATATTTTATATGGAATATCCCTTTGGCCAGTTTGTATAAGCTCTCCCAGCCATGATCCCTTCCAGCTTTTTGCCTCACAGACAAAGCATGGAAAACTAAAAAGTCCTTGATTTTGAGGCTAAGCACTGCTTAACAACAACTAAAACATCAGTGTATTACCAATATTATTCTCAAATTAAGTGCAAAACATAGAATTGTACTATCTGCTAGGGAGACAATTCACTTTACAGAGGCTGAAAACAGGACACAAACACTTCCAATTTTCTCCAAACTTTATGAAAAGCATATTCTTTAAAGAAGAATCACCTGGCTATGCAGGGCTAAGAGAAGAAGCTATTTCTGTCAATAAATCAAATTTCTCAAATACTTTCCTGGTTGAAGCCAAGAGGAAAGGAAGCTATTCACAGGACCAATTGATGTTAAATATGCCATAATATGTCATAATTCCAAAATTTAATCAAGTTTTTATTTGGGCTGATGCCAAATATTTGAACTGTACTTAACAATGAAAATATCTGGCAATTTTTTTGTTAAATTTATTTCAGTGTCAGTAGTGAATAGAAATAGTTTATGAGAAATTAGATGTTTTATTGATTTCTTCTGATGAGTTGTTATTATATCTTATATATTGTATTGTGCTTGAGTTTTCAAGCCTTTGAATTTGATTATTGCTTTTGTACTTATTCATACCAGTAAAGCTAAATTACTTGAAAGAATGCTGAAAGCAAACATGAAACAGCAATGTTATCATTCTATAGAAATTTTGAATATATATAGATAGTCAAGGGAATTTAAGAAGATGCAGTTTGTCCATTTCAGTTCCCTCTACACTTCTGAGCAGTGTCAAAGGGTTTTAGAGGAAGTTACACTCCAGCTCTGATTTTTTTTTAAGCTCACAGATGTCAAACTACACCAATATGAACACTTTACACATAAATCACTGCCTTTCATGAGCTTAAAGGCAAAACTCTACAGATGCTGGGTGGTATAATTACCCAACTTTTACTTTTATGAAAGAAAATATATTATCCCACATTTTCAAGTACTTCTTTCATGACATTGTGTTGAGTGCAATTCAATTAATTGCATTTGATCTAAAGGATAAAACAAATTTCTTTCAGCTTTGTGTCTGTTCTTTTTTTGCTTGCTGCCAAGCTTAGTGAAACTTTCTTTGAGAGCCTAGTACAAACTACCAAAATCTAAAGGGAAAATTCCAACTAAATATAGATTCTCTCTAAATTAGGCTCTTTTCAGAATCCTAAATGCAGTTCCATTTCAATTCTGAACTGATTATTACAACTGATTGAAAAAAGACTAGAAACCTCAAACTTGAAAGATTTGAAATTTGATTGAAACAGAAATTACAATTATTCAATATCTCTGGGAATCCTACACTGCAGAGGAACTTAGAGAACTGTTGTTTTCTACATTCCTGGCTGAATATGCCTTGAATTTACATTATTTAATACTGAAGGAAGATTTACCAGCTCATCACAGGACTGAATTCACTACAGGTTTTGTGCTTTATACATCTGCATCAAATCAACAGAAACATCCAGAATTTTTATCCAAGTACAATTATCAGAGATCTTTCTTAACACATCAAAAGCTCAGATGCCATGAGAACATTAATAAATGAATAAACTTGCTTTTTTAAAATGGAACATTTTTTTAATCTTAAAATTAAGTTTCTGTTTTGCATTCTAAATAAACTCTACCTAAGTTCAAACCCATGAACCTGAGTGCTATGGCTCATCTCCCGTTTTTAAAATAGCCTCTAAAGCATTGGAGAGCTGAAATCACATTCTATTTCTGTTTGAATGCCTGTAATTTAAATCACTCTGATTTCATGTGGAGAATCTGTCCATTTAACATCATAAAGTATTTAAATCCTTAAGTAATCAAAGAAAAGAGGAGCTTGATTCTTAGCCAGGTGGTTATAATACATCCTTCGCAGAAGAAACGCTTGGATTTTGCTATTGAAATAAATTTTAAAGAAAAATGGAAAAATATGGAGTGACATTCACTGACACAGTTCAAGGCTACATATTTGAAGTGGCATCCAATATAAGGTACTTGTGATGAAGAAATATACAAAGATCAAGAAGTCTCCATTCTGTTTTCTTTGTTTCTATTTCTGTGAGCTTAGTCAAGAGTTTAAGTTAGCAGATTCTTTTGGGCCTCAATCACAAGTTCCTTGCCAGTGTTACATGGGAAGCCAGCAGGACTGGGAATCATTTATTCTCTGAATCAACATTTTGGATGACCAGGTGCTAGAATAAGATACCAAGTATTTCTAAGGTCACATTATGACATGAAAGTTCACTTTTCTCCACTCTCAGGTGTATGATTATTGCATATGAAAACATAATTCTTGTCTTTGCTTTGGACATAGTGAAAAGTACACTTAACAAATATATAACCAACTCACAACATGCCTGTATGTAGTTCTATACAGCTATAGTCATCAATCTTTGTGCTTGAGGAATGCTTCATATGTGGGAAGATGGTTCGGTATTTCACACCAAATCCTTCTCACATAACCTTAGGAATGAATCTTATTATTTTTTAGTTCACAGGCTATAATATGTGGAGACAATACTACTATTTTCTTTCTGTTTTGTCTTTTGAGATTTTAAAATCTGAAAATGAGAAAATAAGAATGGATGAACTGGTAACATGGAGTCAGTCTCTACCTTATAGATATTTCTTGGGGACAATCACACATGATATAAACTCTTGAAAGGTGTTTACATTAAGCTTTATTTTTATAGAGAAAAAGGAATTGATCAGAAAATACATAATGAATAGCTAGTTGCTGAACTTCAAGTGGGAATGATTTTCTGTTGGTAGATCATATACAACCTAAATAAGCAAAATGTATTAAATCTCTGATGTATTTTAAAATGCTAATTTTTGAACAGCTAAAAACTTTTATGAAAAAATCTGAATGGAGAAAATCTAAATAATAAAAATAATGAATAACTGTAAGAAATGCTTAAAAGATAAGCACAACTAAATCCATACTGTGGGCTGAAATACAGGATGAGGTCCACACCCCATTCAGAAGGATCTGAGGGTAGTCATCTTTTAAGTCAGCCTATCACTAACACTGTTAATTTTAAAGGACTGTCTCCAGCACAGAGCCTATGAAAACCTGCACACTCTCTGATGACTGTATGCCAAAGAAATTAATACAATAATTTATAAAAAAAAAAGGGTTGAGAAGTTGTTGGGACTCTAATCTGCTCTTGTTTCTGACACTACACACTCAAGGACATGAAAGACCTTATTCCCAGAGCTGCATCCTTTTCAAAAGGTGCTAAAAAAAAAATTGAGACATTATTTTGTTCATCTGATCATTTCAGCAGTCTTCCTTAGAGTTGCTACATGCATGCATTTTAACTAACACATAGAGGAAAAATAAATTCTACAGCATTCTTACCAGTTATAAAAATTTTCTTTCCTTTTGTTCAGCTTCAAAATTAGAAAAAGCTAGCTTCAGGAGAGTGACAATACCAAAAAACTATTTAATTAAAATTACAAGCCATAGCACAGCTTAAGAGTTTGCTTAATGGTTACTGGCTTGGAATCAAAAATAGTCCCAGTTAGTATTTGGGTAGAATAACAGCAGGCAGAAGTCCTTTACTTATAAAGTACCCTGGCTCATGTGAGTTTGTTATTTTCCTGTCCATAAATACACAGAATTTCTGTTTATTCAATATGACTATTAACATTCTGGATATTCACTGTATGTGAATGAGTTATATTCATCCATTCTTACTCTCTTGAGTGCATGTAACATGTGCTGTCCCAGTGAACCTGCTTGATTCTTTGAGAAAATTAGATGCCTTGTGAGGACAAGATAAGTCACTGATAATATCAGCATGACAAGGCCAGACCCAGAGCTGGAATATCACTCTAGCCAAGGTAAGTGATTAGGAGAGACCTGACATGAACAGAGCTGAAATTTTGAATTAAATAGAAATAGAATTCTTTTGGAAAGGAAGCTTTTTCATGAAATTGTTGGTAACTGGAATTTGTAGGCACCCTGCTTAAAGAGAAAATTGCTTTTGCTGTTTTGTATCCTGAAGTGTCAGTGCCTACCGAGTTACTTTAGGCAAATTAGAATCATTAGAGTGGATCTTGGTGTGGTGGGGTGACCCTGGCTGGATGCCAGGTGCCCACCAAAACCATCCTCACTTCTTAACTGAACATGGACATAAAATATAACAAAGGGATTGTGTGCCAAGGTAAGAGCAAGGAAAGAGATCACTCACTAGTGACTGTAATGGCTAAAACAGACACAACTTGGGGAAATTATTTTAATTTATAACTAACCAAATAAGAGTAGCATAATGAAAAATAAACTCAAATCATAAAAACACCTTCCCCTCTTCTGTCCTTTCTTCCCAGGCTCAACTTTCCTCCCAGATTTCTCTACCTACTCCTCTGCAAGTGGGACAGGGGGACAGAGAGTTGGGTTTGTGGACAGCAAAACATTATTTCTGCTGCTTCTTCCTCCTCAGGCAGAGAACTTCCCCTGATCCACAGTGGATCCCTCCCATGGGAGACAATCCTTCATGAATAGATATGTCCAGCATGGCTCCTTCATAGGGTCACAAGTTCTGTGAACAAACCTGCTCCAGCATGATCTTCGTTTCACAGATACACAGGGAGAGTGCAGGCTTCCCATGGGATCACAGCCTCCCTCAGGCATCCACTTGCTCCAGTGTGGGGTCCTCCTTGGGCTCCAGGAGGATATCTGTCCTCCATGGGCTGCAGGGGCACAGCTGCCTCACCACGGGCTGCAGGGCAATCTGGAGCAGCTCCTCCCCCTCCTTCTCCACTGACCTTGAGTTTCTCTCCCATTCTTCATTCTCTCTCTGGCTGAAGTTACTGCTGTGCATTTCCCCCTCTCCTTCCTAGCTATGCTATCCCAGTGGTGCTCCCATCATAGCTGAATGGCTCACCTTGGAAAGCAGCACATCCATCCTGGATCTGTCTGGCACTGACTCTCTTGGACATAAGGGAAGTTTCTGGCAGCTTCTCACAGAACCCACCTCTGTATTCCCCAACTACCAAAGCTTTGCCATGCAAAACCAATGCAATTGGATATACTCTATGGAGAACAAATGTAGGGGCTTCACTAATGCCAGGAAAGAAAATACCAGAACTGAACTGAATTCCTGAATTACTTTTAGAACTAATTAATTAATTTAGAATTAATGTATATAAAACTGTAACCTGACCTATGCAGTTTGTAGCTGCAGCAGAAATTATTTCAGTAAATGCACTCTCAATGCAGCTGTTTTGTGTACTGTGTATGACCTTAGGCCAAGAAGAGGCTGACTGTTCCTCTTTGTGTCATGTAACTGGAGTATATAAATGCTTAAACACCTTAGATCAGCATTCAGATTGAATTCTCCTCCCTTCTCCAATTCTGCTTAAACACACATATTACCTATACAATGCCTCAAAATACCCATTTAATGTCTGTGACCATCTAGAGTTAAAAGTGAAGATTACTGATGTCATAATGTATGGGAACAAATTCACAAATAGGAAAAAGAGAATAAAGGGATATTTTGGTGCTCTCCCCGTCACTGAACATGGAAAACAGAAGAATGAACTCCAGTGAGACATTTCATGACTTCATAGTTCACCCATTTAGTCCTGGCTGTATCTATTTCTTTTTCATTATGACAACTGTACAGGTAAATACACCCCTGAAATTCAGTTTTCCATGTTGAAAGGCATCTGTATAAACAAAGTTTGATTACTTCTACACTATTTGCCCAGCAAATCTTCAGCCTTTAATAGACTCTTCTCTGGTATTTGTCATGTCAGGTGGAAAATCAGAGTGAAAAAGATAGCTCCTTGTATACTCCAGGGTTTAATTGCTTGTGAAGCTTCAATCTGATTGAAGATTCTCTCAGACATTGATGAACTTGGGCATGCCTTTTAGGCCTCTGTGGTTACAAACTCTGTTCAGTAATTAGTCAAAATGACAAATCAAAACCTGCATTGTTAAGGGGCTCTTCCAACCTTCACCTCTTCCACTCCAACAAAAATCACTTTCTCAGTGGTTGTAAAACTTCTTAAAACTTAAGGTGTTGGCTGCAGTTAAAAGGAATTAATAGATGACTAGATGATCTAGATTTATCTTCTGAATTTCAGTCTTTTACTTCCATGTTGTGGTCTCAGCAACCAGGATTTCTGAAGTTTTCCATACATTCAAGTTGATGTCTTATCTATGTTCAGCTGTGTGGTGTGTGCTTAACACTTTTCACAACTAGGGGATCAAGGAAAAACTTCAGGAAACATAAAGGGACAGAGATGACTTAAGTTCAGCACTGTGAAAGAAGATTATGCTGCTTTAGACAGCAGAAAGCCTAGATGATTTGAGCTCAGACTCCCTCTTGCTCCAGTTCTCATTGAACCATAAATGCCTGCCCAGGGCAGAGAAATAAAGGGGTATGAGGAGGCAGCATTTCAAAGTCGTTCTATCTTTTCAAAGAAAGAATAGCCACTGATTCAGATGCTGATTATATGTGGCAGTTTTGTACTCTAAAAAAAATAAAGAAAATCCCGACAGATTAGACATAGCTACATGTATTTTTCATTTCCAATAGGCAGGAAACTAGGTTGTCCTAGATCATCTGTCTTCCACTTTCTTCCATTCCTACCCAGAGCCTGGAAAAAGAAGCAAACAAATAAACAAATAGTCATGAGAACTTCAGCCTTGTCATAATTAATGAAATATAATTTTAAATGTCATCTAGCCAAATATATCATGAACATTTCTAATCTATCTAATACTAACTCATAAATTGTAGCCCTAGGTAGGATATTGCCTTGCATTTAGGACAGCTAATATGCCATTGTCTATTGCAGCAGGCTCATCAGCACAACAGAGGAATTCTTGAGTGTTTTGTTTTAGAGTGCACTGGAAATAACCCTAGGAGCAAGTGTCCATTTCAAGGATTTATTTTCAAATAGGAAATAGTTTTGCAAACTTCTCTTTCCAGCTTAAACCAATGAAAGCTTTGGCTATAGTCACTTGTTTTCTGCACTGTTTTGTTGAGAAAATAACAGCTTTTCCACTTCAAATAGCAGGTATAATAGAAAGAAAATTTTGTCTTCAAGATGTCGGTAGCTAGAAAAATTTCAAGTCTAGTCCTCCCAACATTACACACATACTTATCTTCACTCATATATGTGGCTCAATTGAAACCTCTACTTTGTGTACCACTCAGTGTGTAATTGCATCTGCTCAGGCTGGATGTAGTATTTTGGGAGAGCTTTCCTGCCTGAAGAAAGAAGGGGTTGCAAGAAGTAGCTGTATATCTGGTCTGCCTATCTTCTATGTCAGAGTTCCATGTTTTCTCAGGAAAAATAGAAAGCATAGAATTAAAACATTGTAGAACAGGAATTTGCTCAGGAAATTACACTTTTGCATTCTTTTCCTTCCTGCACTAGCTTTGCTAAATTTGTGTCCTATGTTCTAAATACTAACAGGGAGCAGTAAGTAAACCAGACCTTTAATTTTCATGTCTAGTAATAGTACAAATTTTTCATTTGCAGAAAAGGGCTCAATTTTGTTTCCACTAAAACATGAAATAAACTTTGGTTTGGTGCTGTATCTATAAATATTTCTCAGTTTTCCAGTTCCTGAAGGTCTGTTTAAATTGATAGGACATCAGATAGTCTCTGCACTTACTATCATTGAATCCTTCTTGCTATATATTAATTATTCAGTGATTAACTTCTGTTTCTGTAAGTCTACACATAAAGCTTGTGTAATACTAGGGTATGTGGATCTCAATATAATTTTATCCAGTCGAGGTCTGATTGAAATGATGGTGGAATCTTTCCTCTGACTCAGGCTAGACCAACAACAAAAGATAAGCCACTGCAGTAGATATAAGCATAAAATTTTTAGTAGATCTGTGTATTTTTCTTCAGGGAATTTCACTTTTTTAAAAGAGAGCAAACTTATATGAAATTTTTATACCAAAAATAATGTTTAGCTTCCTTTGTCTGTTTGTCTCTGCACAGAAAATAATCTACTGTATTTTAAAAATGCCATTGTTCTTTTGTTACACTGCACTAGAAGAATCTCTATGTAAAATATCTAAGAATCCAAACTTTATAAGTTAATTTTAAAAGGAAAGACTAATAATGGAGAAAAGCAATCACCTGTTGCATTGTTTCTGTTCAAAGGAAACAAATCATTCAACCTCCTTTTATCCCTTAGGCAGGAACTATGATAATGTTAGACATTATATAAAAACTGTCAAACAATACAAATTTTATTAAATTGAAATAATATATGGAATAGGTCAAATTCATCCCATGGATTTGAGCAGGCTTACAGCATCTATTTCAATTGTGTGCTATGCAGTAATTCAGTCGGAATTGTTTGTGCATCAATTGTTTCTAAGAGCAACTGTACTCAAAACCTCAAAAATGCAGAGGATCACAACTTCATTATTCCCAGCTCCATTGCTTTCCATTGTTATGTTTTGGGTTTTTTTTGAGAGGGTAACTGGAGTTACATTTCAATGCTGTTATGCATTAATTGAATCACTAAAGCGTATTTCCACAATAAACAGTGATAAAACCTATGATGAGAGAGTACAGCTGCATTTTCTTAAAAACACAGCAGCAATTTTATAGTGGTTAGTGAACAGCCAGGCTGAAATAGACATATTAAATCACTGAAAAATATATGTGACTTTTTTTCCAAGGAAAGGAACACTTGGAACTAGAGTTTATACTAAAGTCCAGATACCTAGAGCTATTTGAGTTTAATTGCTCTCATGGGAGTTAGGATTTTAGACAACTTTAAAAATTTTCATATAAGAAGCAAGGAACCACTGTGTTGCTGAAATATTTCAATTCCCTTTGAAGTCAGTAGAAATCATGCAGCTCTTAAACAGCAGCCTGTACTTTGAAGGTTTGAACTGTAAGACAGCATCTCTTTTCTTAAAGATGTGCAATTTAAGTAAACTGAATAATTATTTTTAAAAAAACATCAGTTTAGGTGTGAATCTTTACAAAACGTTCCTTAATATCCCATCTTGCCAGAAAAGGGAAGCACAATGCATTTAGAGCAAGACATTTTATTTGTCTCTAACTAATGTTTCCCACATCTTTCCTCAATTTCATAATTTCTCAATTGCTTTTTGCAACAAAGGGAAAACTAAATGTAGTCATAAACTAAGGAAATTTCTACAAAGGTACCAATGTGACACTGCTAAATGTTTCAGTAGCAGATATTTTGGAACTCTTGTCACTAAATTAAATCTTTTGCCTTAAATTCAGAGGTCAGATTCCTAAAAAGAATAGAGGAAAAGAAAAGCAAATACCCTTTATATCAAACAAAAATATTCACAGAATCGAATTATTTGTAAAATTTAGAAAGAAATAGAAAATTCTCAGGAGATGCACCTATTCTAGGCCAGAATGAAGTTCAACCATCTTTTTTTCCTCCCTTTCTGTGGAGATTCAAGACAGGCCAGTGCTGTCCTTCACAGAGATCACAATTCACAATGCACACAAATTATGGGGATGTATCAGTGGTATATTCCCCAGGCTGAGAAAAAAGTGAGCATCATTAGAAATTATCAGCTGGAGTGTTCATTTGGGAAACCCAGTATCATACCTCAGGACATATATTGTATATATCTGCATTTTCATGACCCCTCTCATTTCTCTGTTCCTAACAGATTTTTTTCCCATCTTACCCAGACCTATTGCAGACTTCAGTATGGAAGGCTAGAGAGAACTTATGTTTTTCCCCCAAAAACATTCCTTGCCAACTGGAATTGGGATTTCTGGCTTAAGGAATGGATGTCCCCTACCTTCAGTCAAAAGCATCACTTAAAAAAAAACACAGCTAAAGATATTGCAGGCAACTGAAACCTTACTGTGTGAAGATTCTAGGGCTTCAAGTTGTGGGTAGTGATGGTTTTGTTCAGCACCAGGAAGGCAAGTGTTCACACTTACTAAAGGCAATATAAATAAACCTAAGCAGAATTTAGATTATTTGTGTACCAAACACTGCTGTAGCCCGTAAGATATCAGATATAGGCAGTTTGAGAACAGGGAGCTTCAAGGTTCTCAGTGGTGACTAAATCTTGATTTAGGAACCTGCACTGGAACAAATTCAATTAAATTACTTTGTGAATTTGACAGAATCACAAAGGAAGTTAAAAGTTAATAGAGGGCTGAACACAATTCAGTGATCTCACTATCAGAGCCCTCCGTTTAGAGACAATTATTAAATATTTTTCAGTATTATAAATATTATTCAATATTATTCTATGTTACTCAATATTTTCAAAATTATTCAGTATTTTAAACTGGGGAAAGCCAAATAAATGTGTCAGTTCCTTTTCAGTAGTAGTAAATCAGTTGAGGAATCCATATAGTCTCCATTTAAGTTTATTGTAAGATTGACAGTTAACCAAAGTCTTTTTCTAAAATGCAAGCAGGTTTCAGCATCTCCTGCTCATAAATACTAAATCAGTTCCCACACAAACGCTACAGAAACCTTAGCTGGCACTTTAGATCAAATTTGTTGACACACATCGTGCTCAGAATGGATCATATAACAGCTTCACATGATTTAACTGATTCATATATTGACTTAAACACAGCTACTGCTTTCTCCTTAAAACATTAGCTTGGATAAGTGGGAGGATGTAGCTGTTATCATCATCTCACTCTTAGGCATAGAAATCAAAATAATTCTAAGTAACTCAATAGATTCCCTAGCCCTGCAAGGAGCACCAATGTTCAGAACTGAACATGCATGGAAAGACCAAGAGAAAAGTGATAAGTTTTAATTAAATAATTAGTATTAATAAACATGAATACATATTTGAAAATCGTGGGCCAGTTTAATGATCTTTAAAATTAATTAGAAACTCTCTTAAGGGAAAATGCAAATGGAGGCTGTACATTAGTAGTATATTGCAAATAATATTAATATGTTTTGTTGCTAGAAAAATTTTGACTGAAGGTAGGTCGAGTACTACAATGTTAGCTCCTCTGTCTCATCTAATGAAACCAGTTATAATTAATTTCCTCATTGAACCTTAATTACAACCATTAAGGGGTATGGGAATATTTTGCACCTGAAGTTATTTCTGGGCCACTCTTTTGTGATTACTCTTTTCTCCTGTTAACAATAAAAAATTCCTAAGTTCTACTCTAAAAATACATGCAAGACAATTTAATTGGATTGAACTCCCAGTTATAGATGCACATTAAAACTCCTATCTATAATTTTCAAAGACAATACCACAGACTATAAACCCTTCATTACTCCTTCCCACCTCCCCTGTATGCTGTCAGTCAAACACATGGCATTTAATAACAAAATCAAAGGGTGGCTTTTCCATCTAAAATTTCAATATGCTTTTATCAATTAGCAGTTCAGACCTATAACTGAATATTGACAATATGAGAATATTATTATACTTCATCCCTTTAGGCTAATTCTATAAATGATTTCTTGAACAGCATCACATATTTGCAGTCTGGCATGATGTTTTGTTTTGCATTTGGGACTGAAGGGATCATGCCTGGGATTCAGAATCACAAGTATACTTTTCTGTCTTTCAAGACATGAGCTTTCTTTAAGTTGAGATTTTGCTGTAAATATTTAACAGCTGGCTGGATTCAAGAAAAGGAAGACTTAGTCCTGTTGCCTTTAAACAGCTGTAATCTTAACTTCTTGATAGGAAAAACAAGCCAATAATCCTGTATTCTGTTCTTATGTTTGCCAGAAGACCAAAATTCTCACGTTTATTGAAATACCCCTGATTCCAAGGTCAGCATTCCAGATCATTTAGTCAATCTTCCTTCAGCCTATTCTCCCTTCAACTCAATTTATTAAGTTTATAAATTAAATAATTGCAATATGTAATTATTTATGCATAAACCTTGAAGTACTGGAGGGTAGGGAGCACATCTTTTTATTAGGAAATGTGAGGAAGAATGACCATGGACCTTTTTTTTTTTCTTTTTAAAGGATATTCAGAAGTTTAAGCAGACACAGAAAGAAGAGTTTGGTCCCATCTGTTATCAAACAGGAAAGCTGAGATAAAGTGAAAGTTGGTGTATGCATTTTTTTCAAGGATATTTCTGAAGTTACTGAAACATGAGAACAATATGTGCAGAATAGAACTGAAAGACAAAGGAAGAGGAAGTCCCTCTCAAAGGTGTTGATGGTTTCTTTATGGCAGACAGTCACAAGACTGCCTGGCTATCAAGAGGACTTTGCAAGGTGATGCAAAGAAGATTTTTCATATTATTCAATAAAGATTCTTGATGAACTTGTAGAGAACACATATAGAACCAAGAGACTGTGTTCTTGCTTGCTTAAATATATTTGAATATTCTGAGGTTGTCCTGTTCTTAAGCCCTGAACTGTGATTACAGTTAATTGGACTGATAAGGGAAAATATATAGATAATGAATATTTCAAATCAGAACATGAGAATTTTGGTAATGACATTTATTACCAGAAGTGGGTTAATATAATTTATTTTTCATTCATGTATTTAGATCTATGGCTCATTTGCTTTTCAACCCCAGTGCTGTTATTTTTCATTTTGCATTATTAGTACTCCTTATGATACACTCATGATTAAAGAGTAGTGAATTACAACTCTCATTGTTTCAGGAAAGAAATTTTGAATCAGAGCTGGAGCTAGTGACAGTTGACTAGATGTGATAACTGCATAAGGATGCATATCTTTAGCTTAATAATTGAATAGATGGGTACATAGAGAAACCACATAATGAAAGGGACTAATAAGGAAAGGAACTGACTACTGCCCTTCTCACACCACCTCTTCCTATCTGTTCTTATTGTCTGTATTCTACCTGCAAGTAATTGTGTTGATCTTCTCCATGTTTCTTTCAGAATCTTTGGCATGCTCAGAACAACAGCGAACTTTTAAAAATGTTATCAGATTAAGTGATATAGGAAAAAAACACCCAGATATATGTTAGAGTGTAATTTCAGCCATCATATTCAAGCCTTTCTCCTGCCCACACTCTCTTTTATTTGTTTCAGTCTCCTCTTTTGCAATAGATGGGTAAAATAGGACCCTTTATCCAGAGTGACCCTTTAGCTTTACCAAGTAAGTGGAAGCAGAAATAAAAGTAATCTGAACAGATATATATATATATATATATATATATATGTTACAGAGCTTGGCATTTAATGCAATTACCTCCACCCCTCTTACTGAACTGAAGTTTCCAAGGGCAGTTCCACTTACCCAAAACAGAAGTCTAACATGTATCACTCAGTACATATCTATGCCTCCATTGCTTCTACTGAGACTCAATTATGACACCATTTCCATGATTATTTTTGCAATAAGATATTCTGCTACATTCAGAGAAGAATATTTCTTGTTCTCATATGCCAATAATTATAATCTTTAAAAAACCATAAAGACAATATTATAGTTGGAAAGTAAAGACTAAAAAGTGGAATATGCTACTTTGTGTCTTCCCACTTTAATAATGCTTTTAAAATATATTTTTGCTATTTAATGAGCTAGGACTTTTCTTTAATGATCTCATAAAGCATTAGCAGATAAATTTAATGTAATCTTATCTATTGTTTTCATAGAAAATATATTTGAAGACATAAAACCAGATAATTTGAATAATGTTAGAAAGAGAGCAAATAGGTTTTGTTCTGGGATGCAGTGACAGGTGGAGCCATGAGATAGACATCTCCATTTGAGTTATTGATCTAAATTGCTTTTATAGCAAACACAAGAAAACATCATTAAGATGTCAAAAACTCCAACCCCAAAGCCAACAGATGACTCTCATCCCAGCAGTCCAGCAAGCTGAGCTGAAATCACATAATTTGTAGATGTCTTCAAGATAGAATCTAACATTTATGCTTTTTGTACTCTATGGCTTATTCAGTATGAAGTTTATATGATATACACTGTTAAAATCAAATGAGTTCTATTACTCAGACACCTTTATTCTGTCTGAACATTTTCTGGCATAGCATTTTCTGTATGTAAATCAGTACTGGAAGGCAGAACTGAACATTTAACAGTGGTGAGATGTTTAGCTATTAAAAATTAATCTTTCTGATATTAAGGGAGAAGAAGGGGTGAGTTTCCTGATTAAGGTCTTCTGGCCAGCTCAGAAATTTTAATAATTTTTAAAATAGTATTTCTCCTTCTCTCCCAGATATGGAGGAATGTGAATAGAAAATCACAGTAAAAATGATTCTACTTGGAGTTATTTGTGCATTAAGAAAAATAAACCTTGACATTTTAATCCCAGAGATAAGGATAATCATATTCATAAACCAATTTTTAACACTGATCAAACAAATTTTTTCATTTACTTCCTTAGTTTTTCTCCTGGTAATACTCTGTTTCAGCTTTTAACCTAGCACAAATGAAATTTGTGTGGAAAACTATTCTTTGCCTACTACTCTTCAGTTTGAAAATTGAAGCCTTTTTCAAGCTTGCTATACTTATTTAAATAAAAAAAGAGGAATGTTCAGATGAAAAAGGAGAGGAGTTACAAGTAGGCATGTATTTCTTTGTCCAGCAGCCAAGATTTTGTGAATAACCTAAAAGGAAGCCAGATCCTGACCTGCAAGATGCCTATTCATATATTCGAAAGGGTAGTCCTGTTCTGAGACTTTTATAAAGAAGAAAAAAAAATTTTTAAAGGAAAACTGGAGGCAAATTAATTCCCAATTGTTTCTGGGGTGAATTTTGAAAGTACAACAGAAAGGGCCAGATGTCAATACTCAAGTCCACTAATACATTTAGTACCAACACTGCCAACACTACCAACTAAGTAGGAAATGCTTTAGGAGTTCCTGTGTCCTCCACTTGAATCAGTGAGCTGCTCTGACTTGTGATTCTGACCATCCCATGGCCAGTTTTATTAAATGAGCCTTAACATTACTTGTTGGCTTCTAACCCTCTTCCCCTTGGGCCTTCTCCATGGGACTCCATGGCCTCTGTGTGGAGTCGATGAGTAGTGAGTGACAGAAGAGCATTTCACAAGAAAACAGGAAAAATCACAAGCTCCGTGTGTTTGGGCTCCACACCTGAGCTAGCAGGTGTGGTGTGCAGCATGCCCAGGGCTGCCAGCAGAGGGGAAGCATGATCCCCAGGTCAATGAAGAATCACAGAATCACAGAATCACAGAATCACAGAATCACAGAATCACAGAATGGGTATGATTGGAAGGAACAGCAGTGGGATCATCTGTTTCACCCTGTGTGCTCAATCAGGGTCATCCTAGGGAGCATTGCACAGGTTTGTGTCCAGATGGTTCTTGAACATCTCTCAGCCTCGTCAGTGTGCAAGCACAGCAATGGACACAGGTAGGTGAAAGACACACACCATTTTACTGCCATGGTAAAGATCAGGCAATGTGATGCTGCACAGGTTGCTGACTGCTGCTGTAAACAACAGGATGCAGACCTTGCTGCAGCTTGTTGGCTTCCTCAGCTGAACCAGTGGTGGTTTTCCAGTACTGGGCTGGGCCATGTGCCTTTCCTCTGCATGCATCTCTGCTCAAAAAGACCTTTTGTTTTGATTATCAACAACACAAAATGATCAACACCAACAAAGACCTGAAATCGAAGGTGATTTGTCCTCAGTAAGTCAGGCTCTTTTTGCTTTGACTGTAATATCTCAAATATTTAATTTTAATTTTAATGAAGTTGCTTTTCTTGATAAATGTCAGTGCTGTCAACACAGAAAAATGTTGAAGTTCAAAGTAGCTTGTTTGCTCAGAAGATTGAACTTTTGAATTGATGATATACATTAATAGCACTTAGTGTTCACAGTAAATATACAGTAAGATGAAATCCACTAATCCATCCTATTTATCAGGATTCTGAAACAAATCATGAAGGCTTTCAGATAAATATCGGTGGAGTTAATGGATTGAGAGCATGCACCACCAGTGATTTATTTGATCATAAATATTACAGTTTCTGTATTATTCTACTTTTCTAGGAACTAGGAATTAATTTAATGATTTACGTATTTACAACTTTCTGAGGAAGAGTTTTTATAAAATAGTTGCTATGAAAGAGTTGCTATTCTTGGGAGTTCAAAAAACAATTTTTCTTAGCTTAGGTTTTATAGAAATAGAGCCAGCAGACCTGTGTCCTGAGATTTCTGTATCATTTAGCCACATGGTCAGATGGCTGTAGCTATGTCTTCATCTCACAGAATTTCCACTCTCACTCTGTGTACCCACACTAGATCTAGCAGGAGTTCTCAATGGGGACTGTAAAGCAAAGCACAGAGTAAAATAAGGTTAAAATAAGACATAAATCTCACAAGAGATAGTAGCAAACTGCTTCCACTATGACTAACACATCGAGCAAAATTCACTTGAGCCACAGAAAGAAACCACAGTGAGGAGCTGAGTGAAAGGTTAATTGGATTGACATTCTGTATAGAAAATGAGTGGCTATTATTCTAGTTATTTACAGAGGTCATGATACCAAGAGATCATCAGATGCTACATATGCATGAGAAACCATTATATTTCATCTGTTTCCCCTTTAATGAAGCCAGTAACATGCCTGTGATCAAACCATTACTTGTTTTGTGTTAAATGGATGGACAAATGCTTAGAGTAAGTTCAAGGTGTTGAAAACAAAATTGAGAGGCACTAAAAGGCACAAGATTTTTTTTTTAAAAAAAACCAGAAGATTAAAACAAAGAAGTGTTTGAACAATGCTCTCAGGCACAGGGTGTCATTCTTGAGGCTCCCTGCCAGGAGATCCTTGTGGATCTCTTCCAACTCAGAACATTCTTTGTGATTTTTTGTATGAACTCTTCAAAAAGAACAGATTGGAAGAGTCATTGTATATCAAATATGACATTATCTGTTTTCAAATAATTTACAGCACAGAAGGAATCCCCTTCAATATTTGTGTATTCTAACATATGATGTTAGAAGTATACATGAAGTATAATATAGTAGATACTAGATGCTGTCTGCTAAGAGCTACCAAATCACACTAGAGAACAGAATGTTGGTTTCTCAAACCTCTACCTGTGATGGCATAAAGGGAAAAGAACTGCTTATGTTTTGTGACTTCAACCTGAGTGACTTAAGCTTTAGTTCACATGCTGCAGGTGCTCAAACAGCCTTACAATATCTGAATACCACTGCAGTCAGTTTTCGAGTTCAGGAGAAGTTATAGACAACAGACTTTGTTTCAATCAATCTTTACTTATAGATGATCAGAGCATTAAAATTAGTAGTAGCTCGGGACCAACAAAGGGTGATCCCTTTATGTTTGCTCTCCTAGTAGGAAAGAAGAGAGTGCCTGCTTTTGGTATGCTAAATGTGACACTTTCATAGAGCTGGAAGAAAGGATTCAACATACACAACTTAAAATGAAAAAACCTCTAATTTTAAAATAATTTCAAAATATTAACTATATTAAAAAAAGAAAAAGAGAAATTTGATTCTCAAGATAGTCTTCACAGCTATTTTTCCTTCAATCACTCTATGAACATTCCTTCAACTAACAATCCTAATCTGCAGTGATTCAGAATAAAGGTTATTTTGAGGCATTTTCCAAATTTTAGACATAAATGTAGTCATCAAATGGTCATTCTTCTGATAAGTGGCAGAAGAAGGAGAAAAATCTCCCAGCAAAGTCAGATGTGTCAGCATGATATCTTTCATGACTGTTCCTCAGTATGTTGCCTTTCCCTCCTATATTTCATTCAGAATGCAAATCCTCTGTGTTGCTTAAAGCTTTTTCTGTAGGGAAAAGTTTCACATTACTTTTTTCCACCCTGCTTATATTTTATGTAGTAGAAATTCATCTTAGGGTAATTTCTAGAGCCTGATAAAATGGCATACATTGTCTCTTATGTCAATCAAGGGGTAAACTGTAGCCATCTGAGGTCTTATTTTTTTTCTTTCAGATTAAAAAACCATTTTAATTATTTTAAAGTAACATTTTTATCATTCAAAAAATGGCCCATTTCAAGTAGACATTAATGTAAGGCCCTATATAATATGAATACAGTCAAACTGGGTTACCTGTGGGCATGTTCTAGCTTCCAAAACTGTTAACTCCAAGTATTCTCCAAATATCCTAAAACTTCAAGTTGCAACATCAATGTAAAAAATCTTCTATTCTCCTTAGTGTTTTGTTCTAGTGTTCATATCAGTAAAATAAACACCTTATTTTTCATTTGAATTTGTTTGTTATCCATATTCTTATAACAGACTTTATCAATAAATTATTGCCCTTAGAGTATTAAATATTTCTGCTTCGTAAAATAATTTTTTCTTTAATCAAGTCATTTTTTCATCTTGATAATCTGAAAGAATTGAAGCCTTCTGATCTCCCTTTTGAGCTCCCTCTTCTTTGACTGTTTTTTTTAGTTTGCATGTCTTTAGAGTTTTTTGTGATCCCTTTAAATGTACAATCTCTGGGAATGGTTATGTTCATGTAGTACCAGGATTGATCCGTCCAACACTGTTGTTTCAAGACTTAATGGCAAAGGTCCATAAAAATCTGTTATTCATTATACCCTGTTCTATTTCCAATGCTATATTTTTTCATGACATGCTCATGTGAAGGCAACAAAAATCATGAGGTGGTGTCTGATGTTCAGTGCCAAAAAACCAGAAAATGAAATATACTAGCAAAACAAAGTGAGTTTTTAGTTTATAGCCTAAACAGGTAGTTATGGCATAGGATATACAAAAAAAATCCTTTTAGAATTGTACCTCATAGGTTGCAGTCATGAGAAATAGTTTTTACTCCCTGAGACTTGGAGGTATAGGACATGCTACATTATTCCCTTAACAGTAACGTACCTCATTATAATGCTACCCCAAGCTATACTGTAATCTTTTAAGAAAAAAAGGACAAAATGCTGAGTCAACCTCTTTTTTCTTGCCATAAGCAACTCTTCTACTTTTCCACAACTGAGAACGGGTGACAAATTTGTCTGTGTAAACAAGAAAAACTAAAAAAGATAATTAATGATCTAGTGCTTCTATTGTAAATCTCCTCCGATGTTACCTGCACAGTGCTGCAACATCGATCTTCTTAAAAGTTTCATCTCGGAATTTCATCTCTTCAATGAGGGCATTTGCCAACTTTCTACATGGTAGTTTAGCCTTTTAATAAAAAAAGAAAAAAAACAAAAACAAAAACAAAAACAAAAAAAACAAAACAGTGAGGAAATTTAGGAACATTGGATTTGTCATTCTGGATCAGTGTACTCACCTATCAAATAAAGCATCCTATCCTACAGGATACGTAATGAAAATAGAGATTTACCTTGCTGAAGTTACCATTATATATGTTCTAAACACTGAGTGAAGAGTGCCCAGTTTACTAGAAATTCTACTGCGACTTGTTTTTTGAAAGTGATTTCTGGGGACACTTACATATGTGTGTCTTGAACCTCAAATAATTAAAAAAAAAAAGCAGCAAATATTTTACCTTAATCAGTTTGATAGTTTCACAGATAATGAACAACAGTAGGAGCAGTTGTGGTCTATCTAGACTGATTTCTTCTGTAAATTCTGTTAGAGTTAATTTCTTGGATTAGTTCCCATTTCAAGCACATAGCTTTCAGAAAAATTTTGAAACAGAGGGATTTTTTCACCCTTAGTCATTATATCTAAATACTTAATGAAAATGTCATTGTGTTATTTAAAATAATTTGAATATTTCGAGTTTAAAAAAAAATTAATAACCAATTGATCTAATGTAGCCTTACAAATACATTTGTGACGGGAAGAATAAGCAAGACCAGTTTTACAAGAGTCAACTCCCTGTTTGAAAGGTTTCTCTAGCATGATTCTCTACCTAAAAGAATACCCAACCATCAAAACAAAACAACATTAAAAAACCAAAACTCTCATGGATTCTCAATACTCAACATTCGTAAAACTGGCATTTCTCCCATTTAATCAGTGACTTCAATGATAGTCCTGCCATTATTCTTCCTGATGTCTCAACTTTTAGACACAAGGGAACAATTAAACTGTCCTCAAAGGGCTAGTGACAATTTTCCTAGCCAGAAAGCTTCATATCACCTACTTTTGTCTTTATACATTAAGCTTGGTAGCAGGGAAAATTTATGGACATCTCTGGCTCCTTTAATTCATTTTCCATGTCAACATTCAAAATTAAAAATCTTATTATTTCAACATCCAATCTAGGAAACTATTTATCCTATAAACATCTTTCTACTCACGTGAATAACAAGCTAACAAGCAAAAAAACCCAAAACAACAACAACAACACAAAGAATAGACCAACAGAAAAAAACAAAGCTTCTGATTGTTTCTTCTTTGTCTTCTTTACATCACGTCTAATGCAATATTCATTATGGAAAATTCACTTTTGGGAAGAGTTTTCTTATGTTTATCTTAACATTTGGATGGCACAGCTTGGATTCAGCATTAGTATTTTGGGAATACTCAAGTGGTTTTACAGAAAGCTACTAGTACATCCTGTGTTTATTTTAATAACGGATGACAAAAAGAAAAGAAAAAGAATAGACAGCTACTCCTGTGATTTTTATAGTTATAGACAAAGATTATACTAAACTCTCTGATGTGTATCCTTTTTCCTTATCATTTTTCAGCCTTACAACAAGATGGCTGTCAGAAGTTTGGAAGCAATGCCTGTCCCTTTCCTTTTGTGGTGGAGTACATGGAAATTCACTACTGGGCAATGAGTTTCAAGAGGTTAGACAAGAAATGAGTAAGATTTGTAGTTAAAATAAAGAAATGGTGAGTATTGGATGAGATTTATCACATAGTACCATAGAAAGATTTGGATTGGGAGGAGCCTCCAAAGATCATCTTATTCAACCCCCTGCCATGGACAGGGACTTCTTTCTACATCAGGGAGCTCAAAACTGCATCCAACCCGACCTTGAGCACTTCCAGGGATGAGGGACCCATACCTTCTCTGGACAACCCATTCCAATGGCTTACCACCATCATCTTAAAGAAATGCTTCCTTATACATCATCTAAATCTATCCTCTTCTAGTTTAAAACCTGTGCCTTCTCTTCTGTTGCTGCAGGCCTTGATAAAAAGTCCCTCCTTATCTTTCTTACAAGCCTCCTTTATACATTGGAAGGACATAATAAGGTCCTCCTGAAGCCTTTTCATTTGAAAGCTGAACCACCCAAACTCTTCAGCCTTTTGATATAGGAAGGGTGTTCTAGCACTTTGACTATTTTCCCAGCAAATATCCAACAGGTCCATGTCTTTCCTGTACTGAGGACCCTGGAGCTGGATGCAGCACTGAAGATGAGGTCTCACAAGAGCAGAGTAGAGGGGCAGAATTACATCCCTTGATCTGTCTGTTTTTCTGCAGCCCAGAATATTGTTGTCCTTCTGGGCTGCAAGTGGACATGGATGGCACATATCCAATTTTCACAGCATCCTTCTCTTCAGGGCTGTTTTTAATCCATTCATCATCCTGTGATGAATTGATGGAGTGTGGGTAGTGTGGCTAAAAATCCATCAGAATAAAACCAGACTTTATTAAATTAAACTTAGATTTGGAATAAACTCACAATTCTTGACTGCCTCAACCTCTTGACTGGTGTATTCACTGTCTAAAAATTTTTATATTAATGTTGTTCTTTGGTGATCAAACTACAGCTGTATATAGAACCTTCCTATAAATTCTACAGTTGAAGAGAGACTTGAAACCGAAACAAAAGACTTGTAAACTGAATAAGAATAAAGAATTATTTTTATCTGCTATCTTGATTAAAACACTTAATAAACAAAATATTTTGCTTTGACAGATTAGCATAAAACTACAGCAAATCCTAATTCAGAGAATCTGAAGAAAAATCAAAGGCTACAAAAGCATCTGAAATTAAAAAGGAGTTGGAGGTTGTTTTTCTCTTTCCTCCACATGCTCTCAATGAGCATGGATGTCAATTACAAAGGTAATACTGTGATGTTTAAGGTTGAAAGGGTTTTTCTAATACATACTGCTCAAAGCATTATTCTCTAGAAAACAAATTCTTATGCACCATTGTGTATAACTCAATCAAACACTTCCTGACAAGAAGCAAAGACACAGTGTTTTGATGTTTCCTCCCCTGGAATATATTTTTAACAGATTTTTCTTATGAGTAGCTTTCTTAGGTTCAATGCTTTATCCTTTGTGAAATGTCCTGCCCTTTCTGAATTCCTTTAAATCCTACAGTTATTCCATAGAACTGAAATATTTTCTTTTAATCCTTTAATCCTTTATTGTCAATCACACCATTTGGCATTGATGTGAAAAATACTCATAAGTTACTTAAAATGTGGTCCAATCATTATCTTAACTGACCATGTTTTTGTTTATATGTATGAGGCATTTTCTGCTCTTTAGAAATGTTCAGTCTTTCCTTCTGAATTCTTTCCTTGGCCAACAATGTTTCAAGCTCTCTAACAATGCAAGCAAGACTTTTTCATTGCTTGAAGTCTTTGTGACTGAAATGTAACATGTGAAATACATTTGTCTGTCAAAATAACAGCACTCAAATATCTCAGGGGATATATAATTGGATACGTGGTACTTTCAACTTATGGCACAGTTACAACCACCCTAGGTGAGCACTGAACAAATTTTAGCCTTTTTTTGTGTCCTAGATTGATGGTCTCATATGACTTCTTAGACCACATGTGAGATAGCATTGTGATACACTTAGTGATACGTTCAGTTGAAAAAAATTGTGTTACCAATCATAGAAATAAGAATGTGCTGCTCACCACTACTTTACAAACTCACAATGGCTTCACATCTGAGGCATGATGTCTGGTTTTGGACTTAACACCTCAATACAAATATCTCCTTCTAAAAGTTTGGTTGATAAAAAGTTCTCTCCCAACTGAAGGAAAACTTTTAATGTACAGCACATACAGAAAACCTCAAAAAAAGTAGCCACTAAAGGTTACAAAAATTCATGAGTATGACTTTAAATACATACAAAAGCTGACATGTAACAAATAGTTAATGGAAAGAAATATTTTGTGGAAGCAAGAGGAGGATTCTTCTCAGGACAACTAATGGTTTATCTGACACTCAGTGTAAAGCACCTAAGAATGTTAATGAAGCCCAAACCATAGCAGTTTCAATCATAAAGCACATATAGTATCATTTTAATAAAATAACAAATAAAAAAGTTATTACCGTTTTAGTGAAGAAACATATTTCACCTGAAAGGTCAAAATGAAAATTGTATTGTCCTAACATATTACCATAAGAATTCCTAGTACTTTAGCTAGCCTCTTTTTCTTCTGAAAAGTGAAGAGATTTACTTATCTGTCTGTACACCATTTTGCTGTAGGACAGTCTTTTCCTACTGAATGTATAATAGATAGAAATAATCTCAGCTATCCTTAGCTATTCAAAAGTGAAACATCTGAATTTCAACTAGGCACCCTTGGATCCCATAGTGCTCTGAAGCACAAATCATGCTGTGTGATCCAGATAGGTAAGGATGAGATGAATCACTCTACAAAGGTGACCATTTTTATCTACTGCTGTAGTCTTCATTGTCTAAGTTTTAAATGTATAAATTAAAAAAGATGGCTCCACTCTAACTCAGTAGTGTATGTTGTTTGTTGCCATGTTAATAGCTCATAAGTAGACTTTGCATTATGTTGCTTATTCTGCAGCCAAATCAAAACAAATGGTAACTTAACAGCTTAACTAAACAACTTAACTGAATTTTGTAAGACACCTGGTTGTGCTTAAACCACAACACTGGTATTTGCCATTTCCTATATGTCTGCAAGCTGAGTAATTGCCTGTCCTCAAATTACTTTTTCTTCAGAAGGGGAAAAAAAAGTGAAAATATTATTAATGGGAGTATTTAGGAGTGGCAGTCTTTTAGCAGGCCATTAGGGCAACACTGCTAAGAAAGGAATATAATGTAGAGCAACTTCGGGCTCCTTTTTAATTTTTCCTATTTCTTCTTTTTCTTTCCCCTGCTCTCCCTACAGGTTTTTCATTCAATGTGCCCCTTCATAAATATTTCTCAAATATTTCCTTATTCAAAATAAAAGCAATGTATATATAAGTCTCTATAAACTGTTCCTTGTGTCCTGTCTTTGTTACCACTCTAATGATCTCTGAAATGATTGTCTAAAAAATAAGCAGAGCTGAAGTGAAAAATTGTTTCTTTGACTATGTTTAAGTGCAAGATGAGATGAGATAAAGTTGCATCATTGTCATGTTTATCTTACTATATTTAAAATGAGCTTTGGCTTTCTCTTACCTGCCTCACAAAGCATTAACGGTTGCCAGTCTCAAATTTTCTTCCAGAGTGTTGTAGATTTTCTTTAAGTTTCTCTCTAATTATTTATTACTTATATTCTTCTCTGAACATTCTACATCTATGGGTAAAAACTCCCCCAAACCTCAGACAAGCAACTAAGATTTTTAAAGTAGAAGGTTGCTGTTTATGACTAGTATAAATCTGAAAAGAGATCAATATTAATTATGTCTTTCTACATTTCTTAGCAAGTTTGAAGGAAAAGGAAACATGCTTCTCCATATTTCCTTATTACCAATGTTTGTTAAATTTTGCACACAAAAATATTTACATAACATTTGCTGCCTAGTAAGACATATCTTAAAACATGGTCATATAATATTTTGAGAAAGCAATCCACTATCTAGCTGAGATCCTTTTCATTAAAAAAAATCACAGAAATACTTATTGTTTTGGCATATGTCTTCAAGCTGGGGAAGCATAATCAACTCATTTAAAAAGTAATAAAGCCATACTATTACTACTCCTTCAATGGTAATTGATGCTAAGCCTGTACTGCAATAGTTGATTTTCTTGCTTATGTCTTAGCATTTACTGTCCTGCTTAGGTAGTAAGCATACATGGTAAGCAACTTACATTCTGCTGTTGAAATGCTGCCATTTCTAAAATCTTTCACAAAACTGCAAATGGCACATTTTCATTAGTTTTTTTAAAAATATGCATAAAACTCTACTGAGATTTATATGATTACCTGACAGCTTCATGTATTACCTCTCTACCTTTCTTTAATTTATACTTTCCTGCCATTTCCTATGTGTATTGGGAGACGGGTTATTTGTAAATATCATATTTATATTACCAGCCTCTTTCAGCACTGGTAATTTTCACCCAGAAATATACTCATACAACTCCCATGTTTACGTGTCAGCTAATTATAAAAACGTGAGGAAGCTCTCAATTACAGCATAATGAAGACAAATATTTCATCCTTTTCGAAGACGTTGAAAAATAATAATAACAAAATAAAACAAAACAGAAAATCCCGCATCCAAGTTGTCACTATTCATATATTGTAGTACCTAGTGGCTTAAGAACCAATTAAGATAAATGAGATAAATATGTGTATAAAAAATCCAAAGGAACCTAAAGATTAAAAATCTGAACAGCTGCATCTAGTGGTTCCTTCTGAAACAACCATTACTTTAGTTATTCAGAAACAATCTAGACACCATATAATATTTTAGCCCACTACTGTAATCTATATATGACCATACCTTTCCAGAAGAATTTTAACTCTTTAAAAATTAAATGCCAAATGCCATGCCTTTTTAAGCAAAAACTGTTTTCAGTAATTTTGAATAATCCGATTACTGGTTTTATCCTCGTTTAATCTATTGGTTTTATTCATTAATCACTTCCAAGGTGTCTTAACTCTATGTCAAGCAAAACCAGCAGGCTTGCTAAAGTTAAAATTCTAGTTAAATTTATACTGTGAAGTTTGGGGCATGTGTTAGAGTGCTATAATGGGAAAACAATTAATCTTTCCTCTATAGTGAGTAATATATTATGAATACTTAAAATTGAGATCAGCAGAATATGAGCAGCGCTACTTAGCAGCAACAAATGAGTGTTCTAGAATACAATTCAGAGAGATAATACCAATGAATAGAAGCTATAAAATTCAATAATATTTTGAACTTGCTTTTCCCTGAAAATGTCTGCATATTGCATATATGCTCATCAAGATATTTTATTCGGTTTCAGAACACTAAGAGTCAATCTCTGTCAGACATTGTGATAAATCCTCTAGATCTGAGCTTTTACACAACATTCTCTTAAAATATTTATGTGAATTTAGAGGCTTAAACTCACATCAACCTATTCTATAGTGAATTTAGACAGGAATGCAAAGAGACATTTATCACTTATTCTACCATAGTCTCCCTAAGTGGAGAAATAACTGGCAGCTTTCTTAGCTGTTCAGTTCTTTCTATAGTAATTAAGACACTGATTTACTATTTCTTTCTCTGCATGTTTATTTTAAGTTAGTCAGTTAAATATGCTTCATCTGAAAGTGAAAATGCCTATAAATCACATTGAAAATATTATTTTCTATATATAACTTTCCGTTTTCTTTCTATCAAACGTAGACAATCTGCAAGTACTCTCACGCACAGTCCAGTCAGGAAGGTACACAAGAAATAAAAAATAAAGCTTCAATAAAGCTTTATGAATTGAGGGTTTCCTTACATTAGCAAAGACACAAGAAGATTTTGCTGGCCAAAGAGCCAAAACTTCAAGAGAGAAAGTATTTGATGCATGAACACAAAATATGTGAAACAATGAATTAGGCTTGTCTATCTCTCTCTCTATTACTACTTAGCTGATGACCAAATTTTTACTGATGCTATAATGCCTGGAGACAAGATAGTTTTTGCACTGTGTCAGTGTAATACTATTTATGCCTACATGCAGCAACATACAGATGTTGCTTTTAAGAGTTATAAGCCTAATTGTCCCCCACACTACCAATAAATAAAAAGTGCACATAATCTTCTTTACATGAGCAAGTGTTAAAGAAGCAACTCGATTCAGCTATAACTTCTGACTCAGAGCCTTTAAGCTGTTGCAAAATGAAAAGGCAAGAGATTATGAGCTCCCTTCCACCTTCCTCAGTAGCTTACAAAAATACCAGGCAAGGAAATCAGTGTTATGACCAGCTGATGAAAGAAGTGTGCCTTCTGAACCTCTCCCTTTTCTGGTCTTGCTTTTGGAATAGATAAAACTGTAAACGTGTAATTCACCACTAATATCTGCCATTTCACATGCCTTTCAGGATTCTAAAATGACTAATGGATCTCTTTTGTCAGAATAATTCTTTCTGTGCCTTTTACTAAAAAGATGTTTGGGGCACAGAATTAGGGCCAGTGAAGTTTTCTGTGAATCTCTGAGCACTTCAGTGTTCACAAATCCATATTGTTTGTAATTCTACAACATTTCAGAGGTACCCAGTTTGTCACTTTTAAAACCCTTGAGTTTAACTGATAAAAATTATCATACAAATGACAATAAATGTAGTTTTTCCAATAAATCAACCTGGTAAAAGGTAAATTTGCTCTAATGAAACCAAAGACAAAAGTATATAGTGGTGCTAAAGTTCTGCTCAACCCTCAGAGTCTGGTGATAGCAGCTGAAATGCTTAGCTGCTCTTCTAGGAGCAGAGGTTGAAATCTCTCAAGGACTTTCAGTTTCTTTAGCAGCCCTTCACAGACAAGTTCACCAGGTTCTGGCAATTCTCTTTCTCCTCTTTATCAAGAACTAAGTTGGCAAGAGAAAGGGGATTAATTTAATATATAACTAAAATAGCAGGTTAGGCTAATCTTTTGATTCAGTTGTAATTTTCTTACTAGCAAAAGTATGTCGGTATTTTGATAATGTTATATGAGTGATTGAGGAGGCTGAATTTTGACTGGCTAAACATTTTGTGCCTGCAAACCTAAGATGTAACTGTTATTTCGGCAGGTATAAATTTTACAGAAATTGTGTTAATAAATGTATGGATATCTCACATACACTGACGCTTTTCCTCTGTTTTCATATTAAACTAAGAAACAATTAAATGAGTTTTTATTTGATCATAGCTAGAACAACAGGCTCCTCTTCCCAAGGTGCAGACTGCTGTGGCAAAGTCTGAATGGAAGCTCAGCCATGTAGTCTGAAAGGTTTCCTCTGAGACGTTTTGCAGTTGTGATGGCTTTGGCAATGTTTTGATTACAGTTGACTATCTGAATATTTGTGGGATGAATCAGAAAGAAGTCTGACAGGCAGATCCACAGTTGTGAATTTGGTCTTGAGAGAAATAAGAATTCCTTTCAGCACAAAGGAAAGACAGTCTTAATTTTGAAACAAGAGAACTTCTGGGTTTTATTCTTTCTTCAAAACTACATGTTATAAACTCCCTAAGAGGTTCTGTATTCTTCTATGATAGAAAACTATGATAGAAAGTTTTTGTGCTTATACTTGCTAGCAAAAAATCCTCCTCTTTCCTCAGCCTCTCTGTCAGCCATTCTTTAAGCACCTGATTTGGTTAGCTGGAAGGGCATAGAGTTTTTGATTGGATACCCTGCAAATAATCCACATGGACCCTTAGCTGTGGAAAAATTGTTCCAAAAGCATCTTCGGCTTGGCTTAACATGGTTCAACGTGGTGAAGCTGTGACACAACCCTAGTCAGGGTTTTAAAAAAATACAAGAAAAGAAAACAAAAAAGACAACTCGCAGAGTGAAAGATACCCTCCTGAAATAAATAAAATTATAAAACTGGTTCTTTTATTTAGAAAGCATGCATCTAGAACAGAGGTTTAACACAGTGCTAAAACAAAGGGCTGGCAATCTTTCTACTCTGCCCTTAGATTATACTTTCAGTGTAGTCACAAATATAAAACTCACATATTAAACTAAATATTAATGAAAGCTGAGCATTTTTTTGGCTTGAAACAGAACATTCCACAAAGCCGAATTTCTAGTTTCTTGAATTTTGAAAGGTAAGAGAATTATTTTGAAGGCATGGAATTTGATTAAAATAAAATGTTCTAAGGCTAAGCTATCCACTTAAAGTTCCCTTTACACGTGATGAAGAAAAACATAGCATGAACCATTGGATGGATTCACAGATAATATGGGAAGGAGTCTATTCTATTTCCTGGGAATAACTGAGAAAAGGATCTTTGAATATTGAGTAATTGATAGAATAATCTAGCATAGACTAAATGCAAAACAGAGTGAATGGGGGGGAAAAAGTAAACTTCGTCCACACAGTAATGGTCCTGCAAATTCAGGAATGAAATCTTGTTATTATAATTGGTGATCCTATTGAAATGCTAATTCAGTGCTCAATACTGGCCAGAAAAACAGGCTAAATTCTAAGCTTTATTAGGAGAGGACTAGTGAAAAATAAAAACCTAAATCAAAAAACAAACCCAGTGCTTTTATTGAATGTACATTGAAATAAAAAAAGATAAAATATACTCAGTCTAAAACTGTGGGTATTTTAGATTATAACTGGAGGAACGAACCAACAGAATTAACACCATTCCTCTGTAAAGGAAAAACTTGCTGGTTGGTCCAGCCACTACTTCTGCTGCCTATGTGGACATAGCCAGGAAAGCTGGAAGAAATGCACCTGCAAATTTCCTCCTGGGTAGGTATGACTCCTGTACCTGTTGGTGACATGACTTCAACTCTAGGTCATGTAAAAGAGCACAGACAAAGAACTAACCTTGTATTGTTCCTTGATGTGATTTGTATCAATGCTGTTTATATGGAATGGTCTTCTCCACCCTGAATGTTCTGTTTCTTTGATATGTGAACTGTCTGTGCTGGAATTATCAATATTGAGGGTTATATATGGGCTTAACTGTGATTTGAAAATTTATAATGTTAATAAAATCACAATGGGTAGATATAAAACAGGTTCTTGAATTACAGGTGAAAAACTATTTAACTTGGAAATGTTATGTGCCCATATATTGCCTACAAAATGTATTTTTCCAGTATTATATGCAATGTTATGGTGTCCATTCTCTGACTGTGTTATGCATAAAATAAAAAAAGTTCTTATGATACTAAAGCAACACGCCTAGGATTCAGAACATAAAGCAAATATAGACAAATTCCATCAAAAAATATAGTCACCCAGAAGGATGTAATTCAGATGAAGCTTCTGCACAGAAATAAAAACAACTGTAAATCATGTGATATTGTTTTGCATTTCTCCTTTCAGCTTTAATAACCCACAGCAATGATAGGTGGCAGATGAAGATGTAGTGAAGTGGAACTAAGTGGTTATAGCTCTCTCATTGATCCTGCTTGATACGGTCTGTCTGTCCAGGATTTCTCAATGCCAAACATCCCATTTACAGTAGTAATAATTTTGAGTGTGCTGCACGGCTCCCAGAAATCCTAGGCAAATGTGCATTGCATGCACAAGCTGATTCACAGTGTGTTCAATCTTCTCTTTTTCGTATTCAATGTGAGCTGTCTGCAAGTGCATAGTTGGCACCCTGTGCACACTGGTAGTTGTGCAGTCCTTGTTAAGTAACAGGACTTACACCCAAAGCTCTGTTCAGGTTTACTAGACTTAAAATCATCTCAAAGCATGTGCTTCCATGTCATGTGCTGCAATCTCTAGGCAAGGATCAAGGCACTTGTGTTCTGCATGGCTGGCAAACATACAAGGTCATGAGAGGCAAGATCATCTGTTTTGTTTATTGCTGTCTTCAGCCAGCTACCTAATGAGAGGGCACAGGAAATGGAGCTGAACTTTTCTTGAAAGCACATGGTAACAGGAGAAAAGGTAAAAACGTACAATTTTGAGCAAGGAAAATTCCTCTTAGATATAAAGAAAGACTTTACCAATTGAAGAGCAAAATATTGGAGTAGCGTACCCAGAGGCATTGTGGAATTTACATCATTGGAGATACTCAAAAGTCAGCTGAGTAATGTCCTAAGCAACCTGACCCATTGAGCCTACTTCAATATGGGTTGGATGACCTCCAGAGGCCCTTCTCATTTTACATAATTCTGTGAGCCCATAAACTGCCTGAAAGAGACTGAAATTGGCTGCTGCTTCTAAGTTTGAAAGTCACAAGCTATCACCTTGTCATCTAAGCAGTGTCTTTGCTATTGCTTATCATAAAATAAATGCAATACAAAGCACGCTTTTGTTTATCCCTCTGCCTTCCAATAAGGCAATAATTTATTTCAAACACTTGCTTCATCCTGATAATCATCCCAGTCTTATATTCCTCTTCTTTCCTTTGTTATTTCCAAGCTCACCCAACCTGTGTCAGATTCCAGGTTGTTTATTCAAATGAAATCTATTCCACTAGAACTACTGTAAAATGCAGTCCTTATAATTTTAAAAATTATAAAAATTATTTAAATTTTAAAATTTATTTGGATTTAATTGATTATATTTGTATAAATTATCATTGAAAAAATTATTTTAATTAGACGTTTTAGAATATCACTCTTTTTTTTATAGATGCAGGTTTTTTAGAAAGGGTAGGCAGGAGAGATGAGGAGGCAGTGTAACCCTTTATGTCAATGACTGGCTGGAGTGAATGGAGCTCTGCCTGGGAATGGATGAGGAACCAAGCAAGAGTTTGTAGATCTGGATTAAAGGGAGTGCATGGACAGGGGACATTAGAGTGGGGATCTGCTACAGGCCACCTGACCAGGAAGAAGGAGTGGATGGGGCCCTCTGCAGACAGGTATGAGCAGACCTATATTCACAAGCCCTGGTCTTCGTGGGCACTTCAACCACCCTGACATCTATTGGAGAGACAACACAGCAGGGTATAAGCAGTCCTGGAGGGTCCTGGAACGTGTTGAGGGTAACTTCCAACAGTTTGGGAGTGTTGCTGCATGAGAGGCTCAACATGAGCTGGCAAAGGTCACTTGCAGCCAAAAAAAGCCAATCTTATCTTGCTCTGCATCAAAAGCATTGTGGCCATCACGTCTGAGGATGTGATTCTGCACCTCTACTTTGCTCTCATGGGATCCCACCTGGACCTTGCATCCAGCTCGAGGGTCTCCCACATATGAAAGACATGGACCTGCAGGAGTGAGTTCAGAGGAGAGACATGAGGATGATCACAGCAGGGCTGGAGCACCTTTCATGGGAAAACAGGGTGGGACAGCTGGGATTGTTCAACCTGGAGAAGAATAGGCTTTGGGGAGATCGTAAAGAACCTTCCAGTACCTAAAGGCAGCTACAAGAGACCTGAAGAGGGATCTTTTACAAGGTCATGTAGTGATAGGGCAAGGGGAAATGGCTTTAAATGGAAAGAGGGATGGTTTAGATTAGGTATTACAAAAAATTCTTTACTGGGAGAGTGGTGAGGCACTGGAACAAGTTGCCCACAGAAGCTGTGGATGCCTCATCCCTGGAAGTGTTCAAGACCAGGTTGGATGGGAGTTTCTGCAACCTAATCTTGATATAGGTGTTTGCCCATAGCAGAGGGGTTGAAGTAGATGATCATTAATGTTCCCTTTCAACCCAAACCATTCTGTGCTTCTATGATGTGATATGGAATTGCTTGATGGATTTTTTTTCCCAATAATTTTATTCGTTCAAAGTGATTATTACAAATATATTTGTTTCAAATAATAAGAATGCACATATATTGAGTTGTCTAATAAATATACAATCAAATATTAGCAGAACTTAACTCATTGATTTGCCTTCAATAGCATACCTCCTGCACATTCTTTATGTAGTAGAGAAACAGCTTGCCATCTCAAAGTGTAATTGATCCATACGAAATAGATTCTAAGGGTAATTTTAGGCACATAACTCTCAGTGAATTTTAGTAGAAAATTAAAGCTCTGTTTCTGATCAAATGAACAGCAACATACAGAGTCAAAATTTGGATGAAAATACAGAGATGAGATAATTTAGAATGTATTCTTTCTGATTATTCTTGTTTTTAGTTTCCTTAACACAAATGACAAATTGCTCATTCACTTAAATGTTAGTGATAACTGAATATAGAAAATGCATATATGTATACTAATGGTTCTGGTTTTCCATCTGTATGACATTTTGTGAACAACAGGTTTTGACACTGGCTAAGATTCCTTTCCCAAGATATATACAATGGATTCAGTGGTTTTGATTCAGCTCATGACATTTGGGAAATTAGTCTTAGGTCAACATTGCTAGTTTAGCAAATATTCATGGCAGTACTACTTCTTAAATTATCTTCCTTCTCAGAAAATACACCACACTAAAGAAGAGAAAAATACCCAGAGATTATCTTACTCACGGGGAATATTCTACTGCTTTTTTTGCAGATACAAACATTATAACTGAAAACACTTAGTTTATACCAACACAGATAACAGCAGAGAACATAACTTCTTGTCTGTGGTACTCTTGGGGTGTTTCTACATAATCACATCCCATTTCATTGCATTTTTTCTCCCCAAAATCTTTGCCACATATTTCATGATCTATTTATCCTGAGATGAGCTCAGTTGACTAGAGCATGGTGCTAACACCAAAGTTGCAGGTTTAATCCTTTTAGGAGTCATTCATTGAAGAGTTGAAATCAATGATCCCTTCTGATTTAGAATATTCTGTGGTTCTGTGATTATAACTTTAAAACTGTAAGTGACCAATGAGGCAGTCACCAGTTGGTCTAATATACAGAATTGTTTCTAAGTATGTCTGTAATAGGATCTAGTTTGGATCTTGGTATAGATTCTTTTCACAAGGCTCTGGGTCCAGACAATTTTTGTTACACTTGAATTGACTTAGGCAGAATATTAAGGTACCAGGTTAGCATTTTCTAGGGATGCATACAACTTCTGTCAATGTTGTACCACTGTCTCACAAAACGTACACATAAGCAATATCTTCAAGTGCCACAGGAAATCTAATCAAAAGAACCCAATAGCTATGTTTTTACTTTTGTTTTAGTCTAGAGCTGGTGCTAAAATCTCTTTGGTTTTTTGTGCTGTATGTATATTTAGCAGCTGCATCCTGTCAGTAAAAAAGGCTCCTCAGAAGCTGTCCAGTTATTTTATAGTTTTGGATCTGAAGTACCAGAAATTGCTCCAGCTTTAAATAATCAAGCTGGAATTCTGTCTGGCAGATAGCTGCCATAAACTCAGTTTGTCAAATACCTTCCACTGTTACCTCACACTGGCACTAGAACCTGCTCCCAGCCCTGCATGAAGTTTAACAGCTGCTGGGGCTGTGCTAGTAAGTGTGGGCATGTTGAGACACTTGGCACAGGCTGTCACCCTGCCCACATTACAGGAGGAGTGCATTATAGTTTTGTGCATTGTCTGCAAAGATGCCCCAAATGGGCAGCAGACACTTGGCACTGAAATGCTCAGGCCATCTTGCTTCAACCATGGCTGTGCAATTTGGTGGCACTTCCCTGCAAGGGCTTTATTTCTAGTTGAGGAGACTCGACGAATCAGAGAAAGAGTGCAGTAGAACAAATGCTTACTTAAATAACCAGTAAAATGCTGTTTGGATAGCAAATCTTTTTGACTCATTAATAATAGTCTATATGATGTGTTTTATTCTGAATTTGTATAGCTAGAACTCCTAGGAATATCAGAGCAATGGAGTGGACTCCTGTTGTATTAGTGTATACTAAAAAAAAAAAAATCAAGAAAAAATAACTACAAACAAGCAAGCAAGCAAACAAACAAACAAAACCCCCAAACAAACAAAAGCCTAACCAAAAAAAAACAAAAACCCCAAAAGCAAAACCGTGGCCTCTGCTCCAACCACTTACAATGCAAGGTCAAAAGCAGTTACAATCTAAGGACGAAACAGAATGTAGGGAAACTGGAAAAGAAGGTAGCAGAGAATAAAAGCAGAAGTTTACAGGAGATGATAAGAACAGGGGGAAAAAGCCCTATATATTTATTAGATCCACTCAAGAATATATGCAACCAACTGCATATCATGATCTATGTAAGCAACATACCCTCTCTTAGCAAAGTTTATTAAGTTAAGGAACAGCTTAAGGAATATCCTGTGCTTACTGGACAAACACCCCTAAGGATGCCTTATTGATGCAAAATCTTAGTCAGATTTGCATCAAGACAGAACTTGAGCCTATTTGCACTGTACCTAAAACTTATATAAATAGATGTAGATATATAGATTATATAGATATAGATTATATAGATCGAGATATAGATATATAGATATATACATGAGAAGTTATAATCCCAGCAAAGTAGATATCAAAAAGTGGATCAGAAGATCAGAGGAGGACTTAAAAAAAATTAAAAATGAAGTAACTTAGCAGATATCAAGAATGATTAACAGAGGTCATAGAAGTTTGTGTGAAAGCGTAACATGAGTTTGGAGAACCTAGCATCAAATATTGACCAAGGGTATGAAATTATTACTTATGGTAATGACTGGAAGTTTAATTTGTTCCAGGAATAAAGTATGAAAGATCAGCAAAGTAAAAGTAAATAGTCTTTGGAAGATGACAACAGGTGGGTGTATATTTTGCCCCTGGCAATGTGGGGCAAAAATGCAGAAGACAGGTGAAAATGTTATAGGGTAAATGAGAGGGAGGATCTTCAGTATTTAACCCACAGAGTGGTGATAAAAGAGACAATAAGAAAAAAGGCATACAATATAGTCATAAATTTTAATTATTTTGAATAAAATATTTCTTCTTTATGGACCTCCAATTTGAAGAAGCCTGCAGATATTTACAAACATTTTTCAGAGAATCATTTAGATAATGAGTATAATTCTCATTCTACATTAGATTTCTCATTCTACAATGCAAAATCTACACACCATTTCGCTTCACTCCAACTAAAAAAACAGAGCATAAACATGACTTAAGTGATGTATAGCCTTGTGCAAGTCCTCTGCAGAGGGTGAGTTTCATCCTAAGGGAAGGTTAGGTAGTACATTGTGTATTTAAATGAATGGTTCAATTCAAAAATTCTCAGAAACACAATGCTAGTGGCCATTCTCTACAGAAATGTGAAAGTTTATTCATGATATGGTTGTCTGATAATGAAATACTTACAAGATTTGCATGTTCTTATAATCACCAAGTCATTTCTGCATAGTGAATTGACATACAAGCCTCCAGAATTCTGTTTCAAGGATGCATTTTATACACCTATAGGACTTACACATACTGGTGAGACAAGGTTACTTAGGTTTTGAAGTTGGAATCCCCAGTCTGCTGACTTTGTTTTCTTCAAGTTGCATGCAGTCCCTTAGACTGATACCTCTGTCTTGTCCATTGGATACACTCATGATTAGTGGACTAAAACTGGACATGGAATCCAAATGCAGCTCAGTAGGTGTTTACTAGTGGGGAATAGTCCCTTTGTCTTACCCAGCTGCTTGTGTTTATGGCAATGAAGTTTGGCCTTCATCACTGCAAGGGCACATTGCTAACTCACATATCTTCCTTGTCCAGCAGGACCCCCAAGGCCTTTTCCCAGTCCCTTAAATTCCCAGTCTGCAGCGGTGTAGAGGATTGTCCTGTGTTTCCTCTTGGCACATTTCTCCAGTTGTTTGGCCATCTGAGCAGCAGCATGGGCTCCAGTGTACCAAACATTCTCCCAGGCTGGTGCTATTCACAAAGCTGCAAATTCCACATGCCTGGCTCTCTCACACATCCTGCTCCTGAAATGCTGCTGAGCATGGGTACTGAGGGGTTTTCAGGATGAGCAGGCACCTGGTGCTATATGCATATTTCCATAGAATGAAAGGTAATGCAGGGAATCTCTATGAAACAGAATTGACTTTGCCTGAGAAAGCTTTTATCATCAGATTACCCATTCGGATTGTACAGCAACATAAATGGATGAATGATGGCCTATCAGAATAAAAACACTGACACCTCCTGGAGTCCGACAGAAGTCACTACATTACCTCTGTGCCACGTTTGTCGCTATTCCTCCTTCATTTCTTACATAAATTTACACAAAACACTATCCCTCACCATCGGAAAAAAAAAAAAAAAGAAAACAAAATAAGAAAAAAACAACCAACCAACCAACCAACCAACCAACGTTTTCCAAAATAAACCAACTTTGGCTTCCTCATTCCTCTCTGAAAGGCAGTATCCCATGTAAAAATGTAGTTTTTGCTGACAAGGTGTGAATATGCAGAATATACAGAAGAGATAATATGCTAGTCTGACCATAAGAACAGCTGGGTTTTTTTTATGTTGGATGAAAATACTGTCTTCTGATGTCATAACTTCCTTTTTCCTACAAAATTTCTCTACAATAAATATTTTTAAAATTAAAATCTGCCTCGCTGAGATAAATTAACATAGAAGCTAATCACCTGTCGGTAATACTACAATATTATGAATGGTTGTGAATTCATTTATTACACTAGATAATCTATATGGCTAGGTGTATAATTAATTTTTGAAAATAAAATTCTTCATTTTGCTTGTATTATCTGCCTATATAGTAAAGCCTATTCAATTTCTCTCACTCAAAAGAACTTTTTAGAATATTCTAAAAATATTCAATGATAATATTGTTCAGCTGTACTTTGAAATGTTGACTGTTGATTAGTTAGTTTCCAATAACACAATCAGCTCTAACAGTAAATTTTATGAAGAACTTTATGAAAAATTTAAAATGCTCTGATAAAAAAAATTAAAAGTTACTTTAAATTAAAATTTAAAATAAGATTTATTTTAAATTTTAAACAAAATTTAAATAAAAGTTAAATCTTCTGATAGTTTATCTCTGTTTTCCTAGCAATATTGTGTGTCATCCATTCAGATATTTTCCTCTTTGGAAACTGGCTTCACAATAATATTGAATAATTAAAATCACAAATTCTTACACATTTGCTATGAAATTACTTCAGTGAAGGAAAAGGAAAAACATTCAGATATATATTTGCATTTACAGGCTATATGTTTTTGCTCTATGACAAAAACAAATTCAAGATTTTATTATTCATAACCAATGTTTCAAGCTACACCTAAATTAATCAAATAATAGGGCATATTAAGAAGGGGGAATTGATTATATGTATATGGTATTCTTATAAGAAAGTTTAATGAGAAAGTCACTTTTTTACTTCATGTCAATCAGTCTAATATTTTATCTAGCAAGAGAAAGTGAATCTGATGTTTTAAGAAATCTTTTCATATTGCCTCTGCTGGACTTTTAATAGTTTTAAGTTGATGAAGGCCACTCAAGGAGTTTTTAATCAGTCTTGCATATTTCTAGTAGATTGTAACTCTAATAAGCTCAGATTTGCATCTAAATCAAATTTTTTCCATACAGTTGCAAAATCTCCAAGGAAAGTTTCTAGCACAATCAGTTCCACATAAATTATGAGACACCTGGCTGTCTAATGAGGAAATTAAAGCACAAGTCAGAAAATCTGTAATTTTTCAATTATTGAAATGGCAACTTCAGTGTCATAGGTGTCAGGAAGTAAAGATATGCAGTAAAGGAAATGAAACTCCAGAAAGATTTATTTTTCATTTATTTTAGGCTTATTAAAATAACATAGCATTAAACAATATACCTTATAACTAAATCTGTTAGTAAACATCAGTTGGTGATTAAATGTGTCACTTTGTTTGATTTCTAAGTTGAATTCCAGGGAAATCTTGAGGCATCATTTTTTAAAAAATGCTATTATCTACTTTACAGGTTCTTGTCCATTTGCACTAGGGTTTACACAGCAAAATGTTGGCAGTAGGATGTTGCAGAGGTGGCCCCTGTGAGAAAAGATTTTGGGCTGCCCCATGCCAGGCACAGTCATTCCAGAGGGCTCCAAAAGGACCCACCACTAAAGAAAGCTGAGCCCATCACCAATTCTTGTGTCATCTCTGACAAAAGATATTTTCAAAAATTTAGACAGCACCTTGGAGAAAGAAGTGTGAGAAAGCTGAGAGGAACAGCACGGAGACACCAAGGTCAGTGCAGAAGGAGGGCAGGAGGTGCTCCAGGCACCAGAGCTGAGATTCCTTTGCAGGCTGTGGTGACACCATGGTGAGGCAGCTGTGCCCCTGCAGCCCGTGGGGATCCACGGGGGATGCAGAGATCCACCCACAGCCCGTGGGGATCCATGGGGGATGCAGAGATCCACCCACAGCCCATGGGGATCCATGGGGGAGGCAGAGATCCACGCACAGCCCGTGGGGATCCATGGGGGATGCAGAGATCCCCCCACAGCCCATGGGATCCATGGGGGATGCAGAGATCCCCCCACAGCCCATGGGATCCATGGGGGATGCAGAGATCCACCCACAACCCATGGGATCCAGGGGGCCCACAGCCCATGGGATCCATGGGGGATGCAGAGATCCACCCACAGCCCATGGGGATCCACAGGGGATGCAGAGATCCACCCACAGCCCATGGGGATCCATGGGGGATGCAGAGATCCACACACAGCCCATGCCAGATCACTCACAGGGGCAGGTGAATGTGCCCTGAAGGAAGCTGCAACTCCTGAGAGCCCATGAAGGAGATGAAGTGTTTTAAACTCATTCTCCATCCCTCTGTGGCAATAGGAGATATGTAACATGCAGGATTATACCCCATAGACAGAAATATACCACGTAGATAGAAAAAAACCTATTAGGCTTTTTGTTTCCTGTAAATCTACTTCAGATAGGTTAGAGTTTCTGGCTATTTATGTAATTAGATAAAAATTTACATTTTTGGACTATCCAGAATCAACCCAAATTTTCTAGTATAGTCATCCAAGTACTAGAATCAGTCTCAAGCCATGTACTATACATATTAGGGTAGAATTTTCTTTGATGCCTTTATATATACTTTTAGTGGTGCTCAGGGAATTTGACTTATCTGAACATTGGCTATTTTTGAGTGACTTTCATAGTATTTTTAAATTGTAGCCTATATTTAAATATAAGAAAATAACGAAGTGAAGAGCAGGTTGAATTTAATGATTTCCTGGGGCCCTATCAAGTCTGAATTATTCTATGATTCTGAGATTTTGCAAAAGTGACGGATGGAAAGAAAAGAACTCATAGATCATATGTCTGCAAAAGTAAGTGATGCAGGTTGTCAAAAGCATAAATTCTGAATGTGAAAGGCATCTGTAGAGGTTTGCAATAACTCCAGCTCTGAATAGTAGAGGGTGAGGGGATTCTGCCACCTGCCATTGAAAAAGGTTGAGGCAGATCTCGAGCAACCTCCTGAGTGATGACCTAATCTCTTTTTCTTCTTTCCTATTGATGGTACTTTAACAATTTGTACTGTGGGCAAGACAATGCCATCAATTTTTAAGCAGAAGTCCTCATTAATATAAATGGGATTTTCTACTTACCAGAAGATAAGACCGTGAATTTTTACTCTACCTTTACTATCTTTTTTCCTTCCTTTTTTCCTCACCCTAAACAGGAGGGATTTTTTTTACCTTATATTCAACTTCCGTTTACTTTTTTTGCTTTACCCAATTACTTGTTTCATGTCAAATCCTTCACCTTGCTTGTTTAATCAGCTTCCCTGAAGCAGTAGTGCACTGAAATTTATACTTCTCACAGATTCTTTCTCCTACTTTTCCTTCTCTTCCAAGATTTCATTCTCTGTTGTACTCTCTACTCATTTCTTCAAAGGAGTATGTAGTAGAAATATTTGATTTCCACTAATCATGGAACTGAATTGTTTTCCAAGTTACCACAATATACTTCACTGCAGATAAAATAAAGCCTTCCATATTAGTAAACCCAAACATATTTACTTGCATTATTATTTGCATCTTTCCATTGTGCTTATACTCTGAATTCAGCAGAACGCCTAAATTAGATGGAAAATAACTACTCAATATAATGGAAAATAATTTTGAAATACTAGTCATAACTTTGTTGCAGAAGTCATTTATCACAGCAGTAGAACACAAAAATAAATGATTTAGTAAAAATGAGAAAGTATGTCACAATATGGAATCTCTTCATATGCACTGTAAGTGAAAAAATTATATTACAAGCATGTTTTGACTTCTTAATGAAGCTTTACAAGAGTATGCAGGGCATTTGAATAAATGCTCAAGATAAATACTTATCAGAACATTCAAAGATCTACTCATTGTCACGCCAGCCTCTTCTGCAATTCTGCTCTCACCACTTCCATCTGTCCACACTCTTACCATATCCATTCTCTGTCTCCTCCTAATCAACCATTTTTACCATATAATGTTATTCCTTCCTCAGGCATTTTCTTACAATTGTGTACACATTAGTGGAAAAATTATCAGAGAATTTAACTTTCAGCTGACATTAAACTTATAGCTACTATGCTTATGTAAACAGAGATTGTTCAGAGGCTTACAAATGGAGGACATAATAACTATATTTACATCAGGGCAGATATCTCCTGCAACCAGGCAAACAGCTGTCAAAATATTATTTCCAAATAAGGTCCCATTTCCAAAATACGGGAGGTGCTAAGTCTTCTCATTTAAAAAGCTGCAGGAAGGATTTTGTAGTCCTCTTTAAAAACCTGCAGGACCTTGCAGCACATTTGGAGGTTAGAGAGCTGAAAAATGCTGTTCTCAGAGTTGTAAGGATGACCTTGATTGTATCTTTCATCAGCCCTGTGTGCCAGAGTATAGGAATGATTGGTGATCTCATACATCAACAATCTGTAACTTCACAGAGCAAGTCCCTCAGTGAGAATTGTTCTTTAGCTATTCAGTGTTCCAAGCAGAAATCTGCATTGACGTAAATGGGTATTTCTGACCACTAATCAATAAAAATATCTGACCTTCAGTCTTCTCTCTGTTTTCATAGTGTTTATTTTTTACTTTCTGCTGGCAGGTATATATTGGTTTGTCTGCTGCCACTGGCCTCTTGTTTTGAGGTGACATCACCAGTTTCCCTCTATATCTAATATTCCCTTCATTTTCTTTATTTTTTTATCCTATATTAGTCCTTTGAAAATTGGTGTTAGTTTTTCCAGAACTGATTAAAATTTTATTTCAATAGATTGCAATTAAAAAATTCAGTTTAACTAGTCAAACTCTCACACATTTCATATTCTTTTTCTTCGTTATAAAATATTATTCCCTATTTTCATATTTGCAATATTTGTTTTCCAGTTTATTTGTTTCACTTATTAGTAGCAAACATGAGATGAACGCCAGAGTTTTCTGAACAATACTTTAAGGAAGGATTCTTCATCTTAGAAAAAAACAACAACAAAGGTATCAAAAATTAAATAAAAATCACTGATCTGGAACAATTTTTTGATGGTGATACAAAAAAATAGACTTAGCTAGTTCTCATCAGTCTTTTCATTAATATAATATGGTTTTCTTGAAAAGAGGGTACAATATCATGGATTTTATTCAGTGCCTGGTTCTCAGATCTGAAAATTGATTTTTTACTTTTGACAGTAGCATGTCTGGACTTTCCAGGGAACAAGTGGAGTCATTGCTTGTGACAGAGGATAGGGACATAACCTTCTGTCCTGTCCTTGAGCAATGAATGTTAAAGAATGGGAAGAAGCCTAACAAGCAACTCCCAAGTTTGTAACTCCTGCCTGTTCAGGTTTTCCAACATGGTTGAAATTTGATCCTAGGTGCTACCAAAGAACTTCACTAGGCACCAACTTAACTTCTGAGATTTTTTTCTTCACTAGTACAAAACAGCTCACATTATCAGCACTTGGAGATGGGAAATCCACAGCATTAAAATCTGGTAAATACTACTCACAGATTACCTGAAGAGAAGTTATCTAAAATACTGTCAATAGATAACTCAGAATTAATACATATGTATATATTCCTCTCACATTATTTAAAAGATGTCATGTTATTTCAATAAATCTAAAGTTTTAAAACTGCTGATCAAAGTCTACAATTGAAGCTGGTGATAAATAAAAAATTACAAACAAATAGAAGACACTCTTGCAAACAGTTGTGTTTCTTTTAGTTACCAGGTCAGAGAAGACTATTTTCAGAGTGCATTCAATTAGTCTATATGGTGCTCACAAAAACTGAAATTTAATTAAAATATTATTATTCAAACAATGAATTTCATTAAGATCCATTAACTTTAATTATCTAAAATGTATTTAATATTTGGAAATGCATAAGATATCTATCCTAGTAGGTAGGAGACAAAACTTCCACGCACGTATTTCTTTATACTGATTGCAAACAAAGACCAGAGTGATTCCTTTAAATGCTTACATTTTCTCTGGCAGTTTCCTTTCTTTTTGTAATAAATTGGTATAAGGAAGAACATATTTCTTATACTTCTTACTCTTCATTCTTTATTCTTATTAACATCAACCTTATAAAACCTTGTAGGAAACAGTGATATGAATTATATAGTTTTAGAGAGATCAGTATGGATGATGTGGAGTGTCAATTGAATTAAAGCTGAGATGACTATTTCAAGTTCTATTTTCTTCATGATATACTGGCAGAGCTGCCCTCCATATTGCACATCAGTTAGAAACCAAGGGTTAGCAAGATGGACTCTTCTTTCTTTCTCTAAACTACATTGAAAATAAAAGCTAGCTTCAAAATAAAACAGTCTTCCAAAATATATCAGTCTTTGAGTTGATTTCTATTTATAGAACTTCATAATATCCTTTCATTGTCAGCAAGGAAGAATACATGCCCTTATAAAACTTAATCACCTTAAATAAAAAAAAAATGTTTAATTTCTCCTCATTATTTCATCGTATTACATGGTTGTCCCCAATACAATATTTCTGCTGAAAAAAAAAAAAAAAGAGCATATTTATGGAATAGCAACAGATATTTATTCTATTTGCATCTGTAGATTTCTTGCAATGAATGCCACTCTTCATTTACAAATCCCTCTCTGTAGGAGATTTCTCATTACATGAAATAAAGTCATATTTCTGTGATGGAAGTTAAACACTAATTTAATAAGGGGTTATGATCAAAATAATTTTTACATAAAAGTTAAAAATAAACCCAAATTTCTACAGACAAGTGGTTTTTTGTCGCTGTTGAGAGCTCCTAAAAACAAACAAAAAATTATTTCTCAGGTGGTTTCATCCTATTAGTGTGCTTTCAGCTAAAGAAACTATTTAAAATAGAAGCTAAGGCAAGATTTTTACATGTTGTTGATCACTATGTGTATTTTTTTTAATTAAAGAGGAAACTCATTAAAGATTTTGAAAAGATAAGATGAAAACTCAAAAAAAAAAAGGTAAGAAGTATGCAGCATGGGGTAGATAAATTCCTAATGACCTGAAATCCAAAGGTGGTATCATACCACGCAGCTAATGAAAAGAGTATTAGTCTAAAAGCCAGCGAAGAATCTACTGTTGGACATAACTCAAAGAAACAAAAAATGAGTTATCTTGAAATAGTGTTTCATGGCAAGAGATCTTGTCAAACTGTGCAATATCAGTGCTGACAGAAGCAGATTATTCACGTGATGTATCTGGTATTCAAATTGCTTTGTAAAACATTGATTGACCTAAGGTGGCTAAGTTACACTAGATGTGAAAGAAAACTGCTCCAGGAGACTATGTGTAAAACTGATATATTTCTAGCTTTGTCTCCTAATTTAGCCCATCTGAATTGGGAATATAATTGCCTAATATTCCCAGTATTGCTAGAGGGAACTCACCTCTTCCCCTTCCTTGGACCTGTGGAGAACTGAGGCAAGTAACTTACCTCCTAGATTAGATGCTTCAATACCTTTAAAGAAACCTGCCAGACATAATTATCTTCTATTTCTATTCTCTGTCTGCAGAAATACCACGAAATTACTCTAACTCTGATTTAAACTGAACAGTTTCTGCCAGTCTTTGAATGGCCACAAGAGCTAGGTAATACACAATTTACATACTGATCAATTAAAAAAAAAAGTGCATGTGTATTTTTCCTTTGCCCAGATGATGATGGGAGTGGAACTAATGCAATCAGCAAAAGACCATGTAGTAATACAGTGCAGTCAGTGTCAAAATTTTACAGGTTTTTCAACTGCCATAGTCTTCGCTGGCTTCCAAAATCAGTTTTCAATAAATAGATTACTCTCTAGTATTATATTTCAGCTTTCAGCCAAAAAACCTTTTATATTTATATATATATATAAACCTCTAAAACATTCATTTGCAGCTATGAAGCTTTTTTCCAGTGAGTTCCAGATCTCAACATGGTCTATGATGTAGTCTGTGGTCTGGCACCAGTGAGGGTTTTCAGAGAATTTATATAAAAACAGAATCATAAAACAGTTTGGCTTGAAAGAAAAATTTAAAAAAATCTAGTTCAACCCCACAGCAATAAGCAGGAGCATCTTCATCTAGACCAGCTTTCTCAAAGCCCTGTCCAATCTGAACTTGAATGTTTCCAGGGCAGGGAAATCTATGACCTCTCTGGACAATCTGTTGCAGAGTTTCTTCACCCTCATTCTTCTTTATATTTAGGCTGAATCCATGCTCTTCTAGTTTAAAATCATCCCCTCTTGTAATATCACTACATGATGTCGTAAAAATTCCTTTTCAGCTTTTTAGTAGGCCCCTTTAAGTACCAAAAGGGCAAAAAAATGTCTCCCTGGAGCTGGCTCTTTTCCAGGCTGAACAATTCCCAATTCTCCCAACCTGTTCTCACAACAGAGATGTTCCAGTCCTCTGATCATGTTGATGACCCTCTCTGGACCAGATCCAACAGTTTTGTGTGTTTCATAAGCTGGGGTGGTGACTTAATTGAAGCCTTTCAGAAGGGATCCTACAACAAAGATGGAGAAATACTTTTTACAGGGGCATGTAGTGACGGGAATGACTTCAAAATGAGAGTTGGTTTGGGTCAAATATTATCAAGAAATTCTTGACTGTGAGACTGGTGAGGCACAGGAACAGGTTGCCCAGAGAAGCTGTGCATGCCCCATCCCTGCAAGTGTTCAAGACCAGGTTCAATGGGGACTTGAGCAACCTGGTCTGGTGAAAGACATCCCTGACCACAACAGGGTGCTTGGAACCAGGTAATATTTTTCTCTTCCAATCCAGGCCATTCTAGGATCATATGATTATATATAATTTTCTATATCTTTATAATTCAATATATGTATCAGTTTATAAAAAGTGAAGAGTAGATCTGTCAAAAAGTTACATGAAGTACATGATAATAACTGAGAAAAATAAAGAGGAATCTGAAAACTATTGTGGCCTCAATATTTTATTTAATAATTCTATCCAAGCAAATAAACATTCCAAGTATGCATTGAGACTGGAAGATTGAATCACACTAAATCTACACAGATTCTATTTTAATGCACAATATTTTGTGTCTACTTTTTAAGATTACTGTATCTTTTCCTCCCACTAAACTGTATAACTGAGCAACAGAAAGAAAACTGTTAATTTCCAGGTTTAGGCGGGGACAGCCTGGGGAGGTAAAACTCATACAAGGAGACTGACTATTCTTTGGGATGTAATGTGAAAAATGCTTGGAGGAGTATTCCTTGTTGAGCAAGTGCTCGCTGACTGTGAAGCACTGCAGCATTGACATGAAGTCAGTCCTTACTATGAAGAGTACTATTCTTAGAGACTTAGGGGGTCTATAGAATACTTCACAGCAAACCAAATAAAAAACACTGCTGAAAGTTTCTGAACCGAAATCAAGCTCAGAAGAAGGGATTTTGCACGATATTGTGAAATCTGTGGAAGTGTCTCCATAGATTAATCAAAAATAGGATGAAATATATGAGGGTTTGAGACGACTTTATCTGAAATGATTCTCCATTCATTACTGTCAATGGACTGCCTAAGGACCTGGATAAAAAACAGTAATTCTGATCACCCTGACTGCTTACTTCACCACATCTGTCTTCTTTTTTCCTTTTTTCTCATTTTTTAAGGTTGAGATCTCTGTTACGTCCATGATTCTTTCTTTGTGGTCAGATATGCAAGAGAAATGCAGAACGACAAAAATGAGAATTAAAAGAATAAAATGTACTGGAAGGGAATTAAATATAAATCATGACAGGCTACTTAAATATATAAAAATCCAAGAACTCTGTCAGGAATTACTTGAGCCATTAAGAGATGAGTGGGAAGCTAGTGACAGATACTGTAGCTGACAGACTGAAATAATTCTTTGCTTCATTTTTCACTCAAATAAATGGAGGGTCAAACCCCAGAGAGTAAGGAATGGTAAATTTTGCTGTGGAGTGAATTAAAAAGTGGGAAACAGGGAAAGATTAGAGGTTTCATGTCTGATAGTTCAAAGTGGTGTATTAAATATGGTTAAGGTATTGAGCTGTAAGGTACCTTGTAGCTGTGAATGGTGATGGAAGTAGCAGAGGACCTAGGAAAGGTACCATCCAGAATTTTGAAAATGCATAAACAGATATGGAATGTAGCAAGCAGATTTTCTCTTCCTCTTGGTCATTCTGAGCAGAGCTTATAATGGACACCATCATTTGCACTTATTAGAGGACAGAAACTGGCTTGCTGAGGAACAAAAATGTTTGAAGATATTAAAGCCAAAAGTCTGAATGGGGATTGAGGTGGTCTCTCTGACATCCAGAGCATCCCTACAACTGTGGTCCCAAAAGACCTGCCTGTAGACTTCCTCCTCCCTCTTCAACTCAATCACTACTGAGCCTCCACTGTTGCTGTGAAATTCTGTGCTGACAGCTAGGAAACTCCCTGGAGTTATGTGCGGCTGCAATCTTTTCTCTTCTAGCTTAATGGAATAACACAGAAATACATGAAATGAAACAAAAAATGCTTAAGAGCAACAAATCCCCTGATGCAAACGAGAGAAGTCTTGGGGGTTTGTGGGAGTGTCCTTAACATGTTCTCTGTAGTCCCACAGCAGGCTGCATTTAGAGTTTGCTTTGGGGACTGGAAAACTCAGAGCTGCTGCATCTTCAGCACCACTCTGCTGCTTCTCATGACAGTCTTTACTGGTCCCTGCATATCTCATGATACCATTTTTGCCTACCCATTTATCCTGGCTATACCAGCTCAAAGGGGCTGCTTAAAAGGATGCTCTGTAGCATTCAGCTCTGTGACTCATTTCAGATGAGACATGAGAGATGGTCAGGAAGCATGTAGAAAGGATTTTCTTTTATCCTGTTTACTTTCTCCTACTTCATACAGTTTTCTTAAGCAAACTCTTACAAAAATCCCAGGGAATTTTTGTTTGAATAAAACTTTCTAAACTGAGCTATTTTCAATCTAAAACAAAGCTCTCTCTTACATGTCATAGTCTTAATGCAAGCTTGGGATGCTCCTGGAATGACATGCAATGTTATTGCCTAAAGGTCTCCCAGACAATATGCATTTTTTACCTATTTCCTACTAAGAAAGTATTTATATTGCTTCTTTGGGATTTGCCCCAAAATTTGTTTCTTTTATTTTTCTTTTACATATTTTGTTCCATATTTAACTACTGTCAGCCACCGTGGCATGTGTCCTTAAGTACCACATTTATCTGAATTTGTCACAGCCCATTATTAACATGGCTAGATTTGTACTGAAAATTACCTGGATAGACAATATTTATTTAAGCATTATTAAAGTACTGTGATAAAACTGAGAAGAAAAAAACACAGGCCTTAGCATTGCAAACAATCGTATCTGAGCTCCATTTTCAGCATTTGAGTTGTCCCAATTCCTTCATAGCATCACATATCTGCTCAAGCATCTGTTCGACTCATTGCAGAACTCTTGCTTTATTCTCTGAAAATGTTGGTATTTATTTTATTTTTTGTTTGTTTCTCACAGCTTTTGATAATATACTTCCAGTTTTCTATAAAACTGTCTTCTAACTCCACATCATTGTAAAATAATGATGACTTTTCTAACCATTTGGGACATTTCCTACAGCCTTTTAAATATTTTAATGTTATTACTGTAATTCATAATGTGTTTAATAATGCAATTCTGAAAAAAACCCCAAACCTCTCTTGTTAAACATAATTGAAAACACAGTGGGGACCTTTTAAAAGAATTGTCTTAATTAAAAAGTCAGACATGAAAATGCATTTCTGTTAATTTATTTTACACTCCCTGGATTATAAAATTTCTTGGTTTTTCATCTGGCAATATTAAATTAAACTCAAAACAATTGGACAGAATGCATGTTTTGTGTTGATTGACTTACTGAAGAAAATAGTTTCATACCAAGAGAATCTTTGCTGCCTTACCCTTATTTCTACACTTTTCAGGTTTCCATTCCTATTCCTGTTCCTGTTCCTGTTCCTGTTCCTGTTCCTGTTCCTGTTCCTGTTCCTGTTCCTGTTCCTGTTCCTGTTCCTGTTCCTGGTCCTGGTCCTGGTCCTGTTCCTGTTCCTGGTCCTGTTCCTGGTCCTGGTCCACTTCTTTCACAATTTTACAACAGTGCACTGCCTTCTAGTAGCTTAAATTGTATGCATTTTGCCTTTTTCCCTGCATGAATTAAAGTAAAAAATATTTTAACAAGACTTTCATCTAGCACAAATAGCTGATGTCATATGCAAATATGCTTATTTCATTCATCAATGATTTCATTATTCCTGTTACTTTTACTGGACAGTCCGGGAGGGGCAAATAAACCCAAAGTTCTCTCTCTGGAAAAGCTGCACACCAACTTGCCTTTCCATTAACAGAACATCTCTCAGTTCGGTTCCATACATGCCTAAAAAGTAAAATAAGACAATTCTATACACATAAGTTAGAAAGGTTGTTTATCAGGGTACATCCAGGAAATAACTGCCTGTTAGTAATATGTTTTTCCAAGAGGAGCTATTTGGTTTTCTTACAGGGGAAATCAGTGTTTCGGAGGAAAAAAAGTATGCATTCCTCTGAAGTAGGAACATAGAGTGTTCAGTGTACATGAAAAGGAAAGCCTTTTTTTTTTTGGTGGCGTTTTCATCATTGGAGATACTAAAAAAGCAACTGAACATGGTCCTGGAGAGGTGCCTTGAGCAGGAGGTTGGACAGGATGACCATCTGAGGTACCTTCTAGCCTTGCCCATTCTATGTTCCCATGAAATGTTTATGGTCTGAAACTCTAATAGATTTCATGTTGTCATTTATCATGGGTAATTCTTGAAATTAAATTGTTTTTTGATCCTACATGGATAAAAGTTTTTTCTAGCCAAACTATTTCCATGCGAGAAAATGTTATTACAAACAAAATGAATTAAAATATATTTCATATTAACTTCATTAGAAGAGAAGGAGAAGAAAAATAATAAGTCCCCCTGTCTACTTTAAACTATGTTTTTCCCCTAGATTCTTTCTCTTCTACTACAGTCTGAGTAAGATCACAGAATCACAGGATGGCCTGGATTGTCAGGGACCATAAAGATCAACCCAAGTTGCAAGCCCCCTGATGTGGACAGGGACACCTTTCATTAGACCAGGTTGCTCAGAGCCCCATCCAACCTGGCCTTGAGCACCTTCAGTGACTGGACATCCACAGATTCTCTGAATAAGCTGTTTCAGTCCCTCACCACCCTTACAATAAAGAATTTTCCCCCTAATATATAATCTAAACCTCCTCTCATTCAGTTTGAATTCATTTTCCCTTGTTCTGTAACTATGTGCCCTTGTAAAAAGTCCCTCTGACAAGGATCACATCACTGTCTGTTCAGTGTAGCATGAATTATCAAATATGTTATTCAAAACCAATACCCAGTAGATGGGAAATCTATCAAAAAATGAAGTGAAATATGAGCGAAGTGTGAACTTTGAAATATATTATATGGGATGTAACTGACAGGTTGATCTATAGTAGTTCTAATTGCTTTATTTGAGAGAACTGGAAATATATATCTGGTTTATAGTCAAGGGAATCCTTTAATTTTGTCTCAGACAGGAAGAGTGAGCAACTGAAAAGTCATGAAGATGAATCCCTGTTATGTAACTTGTAGTGAAGCTTTGTGTAAATATTGGACTGAGAACGCCAGCGCCTTCAACTTTGGCTAAGTGGTGAAAATGAGGTAAGGGCCATCATGTTCATTATCAGATCAATGTCTTATGAATTCATCTACACGGAAAAGATATAAAATGTTCTCTTGTGTCACCTGAGAAGAACACCCCTCTGCACTCTCAAATGTCACTCTTAGTGACAATGTCATTAAGAAAAATGCATTTAAGAAAAAAGTCCTTTCCTTATGGGGGTTCTCCAAGAAAACTTTTCAAGTCATTAGGAACAGCTGACATTGAATGTCATGTTTCAGTTTTGCCACAAATATTCAGGATAAAGCAAGACTGGGGTGGGGAGGAATAAATGACAATGAAGGTATGAAAATAGGGAGAACTTGTCATGCCAATTACTTTGATTCCTTCCACCACAACACCAGCGGAGATTATTCATAGATGACTGTTGGAATCCATTTATGAATGCTTCTGAGCTCTCATCTAAATCATAAACAACTTAATATGCTTCATATGGTTCATTGCTTAAAATCTGAATACACTAACTAATCCTCAGTTTCTTTTTGAAAACAGTCTTATTATTGTGATACACACATGCTGAATGCCATTCTGAAGTTTTATATCAAACTTCTTTTTCTATTTTTGCATTTAAATGCTTCCCAGTAATGATTCTGATTAATATTGCCACAATATCAATCTTTTTTGCCTTTCTCAGTAACATGTATGAACAATATAAAATGTCTAAGGGTAATTGCTGACGTTAGTCAAAAATATAATAAAGGCTTTGAAAGGATAACTTTTTCCAGAATTGTAAGAAACAATACTGGAATAACTAAACAACATTTAGTTATTTTAAGAAGTTAATTAAAAAAGAGCTGCCATATATCTCACCTTAAGAAAGATGTTGCTTTATTCCAGAGACTGTTCCTGCCTTGTCAGTATAAAGAAGGTGACAAGGCAATAAAGTTGATCTGATGAAATACCAAGTTGTTATCCTTTTCTCTCTGATACTGTATTTCATGGCGTACAGTTATCTATATCTTGTGAATTCAGCAGGCATATGACATTCAGAATTACACATCAAACAAAACTGTGCTCTGCCTCAGTGCATAGTTACAAACCATGATGAGATTCAGTATTATATTTTGATGTTTATAAATCATGCTCTCCTCAGAGGTACCACATGGAAAAATCACAGATAGTTGTCCAGAAAAAAAATTATGAAAACCAAACCGACTGGAAGTGATCTTCATCACAGCAGTGCAGGTACAGCTGTTCAACTGAAATTTGAGAGATTTCAAATCATAGTTAAACTGCACAAAGCATATAAAATGTCTAAAATTCAAGGAAATGTTGATATACTTTGGTATAGACAATAATGGCCAAAGTAAAAGCCCGAACTGTGCTCTTATGTAGTTGGTTTTAATTTACTAAGCCTTAATATTGAAGTTGACATCTCTTAAAAAAACTATCTGTTACGTTTGACATGGAAAAAACCTTCTAATTTATTAATATAAATTACATATTGAGATTCATTTTACGGTATCTGATATGCCATGTATTTATAGTTTATGAAACAACTTCACCCTTAACAGAAGAGGCTAAAGGAAAAAAAATCATAGATCCATTAAAAAATACCACAAGTGCACAAAGATTCCATCTGTCATCAGTAATGATGAACGTTTAGTGGTTGAACTGTCTCTGTAGATGTGTTTGTTAGGTCACAATTGTTAGAGTTACTAGTCAAGAAGAACAGAACACTTAAAAGTGCTGCATGTTGTGCTAGTACAGCATAAACACTGACATGAACCCAGTACAGTAAAACAAACAGTCTGAAAAATACAACAATTAGCAAATCCAAAAAGTTCAGACAAATGAAAGTAGACCAAAAATGACAGTTAAAATGGGCAGGGTTATCCAATGCAATAAACACTTTCTAAAAGGCACATAAATGGATTTCAGTCACTCACAACATTATCAAGACTTAATCAGGTAACAGAATGCCTGTTTACAACTTACTTATTTATGAGTCTGTGGAGTTATTGCAATTATGCCTTATCAACCAGTACACAGTGTTAATTTCATTTTGCAACATCCACAATATCATATTATGTTAAAAAAAAAGTCATGTGGATTTCATATGTATCTTATAAAGACTTCTGATATGTGTCTGGATTTACATGTACATTTTATATTAAAACATAAGTAAAATCATACTTAATGATAGCAAATTAAGATTTGGATGAGACTACATATGTAAATATGCAGTAGTTTACAAATATGTCAAAAGTTTACAATAGTCAGAAGTATATTAGTTGTTTTATGAGTTCCAAATCCAGTTAATATGGAAATTATTTGAATAAAATTTTAAAAATCATAGATCCTGCCTCAGAGGGTTATTTTTTAAGGAAGAAATCCTCAAACTTTGAAGATATAATTGTATAATCATGATACCATTTTGTGACATTCTAAAAGGTTTATAAGTGTTAAATCTATTAAGGCGTGTGTATCTGAGATTTAAAGTTCATCAAATATCAAACCTATATAACGCTGACATAAATCTTCATTGCTTCTGGAGGTGGATGGAATTTGTTGAAAATTATTCAGAAGACAAAAATTAAAATTTAAACTGTGATTTCACTTCAGTCCCACTGAGTAGGAAGAATGTTAAGAATTTCTCCTGTTTTAGATTTTAATGTGTCTGTACAAAAATTTTTACTTTGGATTCTTGGTTTGGATTTTGTTTGGTTTTGAAATTTTTTGGGGAAAAACTTTGTGAGGGAATCCAGTCTTTCCAGACTTCAAAAATGAATACAAAGCATTTAAAAGACCAGTGATGCCTTAAAAAATCACAAACCTTGTCACTGAGAAGAACTGGGAGGTTACATTTTAAAGTCTGCCTTGCTAGCATTACCAGCAGCATTCTGTTCTTGACTAATATTCCATTTAATTGTTTGATCCCAGTACTGGAAGTTTTCAAACAATGCAATAGGCTGCATTCACAGGGAAAAGCAGTACTTTTTTTTCTTTTCAAAAATAGCATCAATATTTTGGATATCTTGAAACTTCTGTTATAAGTCTTAAGGTTGTAAACCCAAAATTATCATTGTAAAATATAAGCTTACAGTTCATCAAAAGTCTATAAAGTCTGCATACATATAGACTTATTGAAATTCCTTAACATTATGTAAATAAACATACCTTGAAATATGACATCCCTCTCTGTTGCTGCCACTATTAATCTCTGTTTTTCTGCACCCTTTGTTGAAGAACTGTGAAAAATCAACACTATTAAGAAGGGCTATTTAATGAAGTTGCGTATTTTAATTTGTGTAGAATGAGGGCTGAACGTTTCATCTGTGAAATAAATTATATCAGATTTTTTTCCCATATTTTCTTCCTAGGGAACTGGTAAATAGCTAAGCCATGCACATAAGAATGCCTATACAGGTGGAACACTGTGTAGTAAGCAAAGAATGTGCACAGTACAGACGTCCTAGGAGTGAAAAATAGCTATAATTCCTTAATTTAGAATTGAAAAAGGACCAATCAAATTGTATCTTTGTTGTAGAAATTTCACAGTCCATTTGGATCCCAACAGGAGTAGGTGAATATGAATAAGCTCAGAAAAACTGAGAAATGGAAAATATGCACTACAATGAAATAGGAGGAATGGAACTTAGGAACTAAGAACATACAGTTAGTCATCTGTTCACAGAAAGTATAAACAAGCATGTCCAACCACAGCCTTTCAATATGAAAGAAAATAAATTATTGCATGAGGCACTGCAGATCCTGTTTCACAGAGAGATAGGAAGATACTATCAAGTCTTTGCTTGGAAGCAAAGTCACATTTCTAGAGACAGGATGCAAGAATACTTTTAGGAGAAACAAAATGTGACTCCCCCTCATAAATCATTGCCATGCATTGCATACAATTAAGGCTAGAATAACCACATGAGGAGAAGCATCTTGGAGAAAGAAATATGACCAGATCACAGCTGCTTCTTGGCTACAGCAGTGAAGGGTCACTTGTAGAGAGAAAAATATTTGAATCAGATTTGGGGCTACAAGTGGTATAATAAGAATTAATCTGATCCTATTGGGGAATTCAAAAGAAGGTAGATGGAATATACAGGCAATTTCTCTCCTGAAGAGAAAAATTCACATTGGGAATCAAATCCTAGCCCATAACAATTTTTTTTCCTGATTCAGTGGCAAACTTTATTGTAAATATACAAGAACTTTACAGCTTTTTATCTATCCCTATTGTGCCCTATAAAAAAGCTAAATGAACAAACAGTGTTTCTTCAAACTATTTGTACTATCTCAAGCTTTAGACAGAAACTTCTCCCTTTTCTGAGATTGAGTACACTCATTTTCAAGCACAGAAATTTTTAAAGATTTTAGAACTGGTTTGTGAGGCTTGTTCTACAATAATACCTAAAAAATGTTTTTCAATGCTGAATATTATTTCATAAAATCTCTCTTTTTTTGTTTCCCCTGAAATGAAAAACACTTGAGAATTTTGCAATTCACAATTTGACTAAATATAAAATTAGGTAGAAAAAAAAAAATAAAGCCCAGACTTTTCCAGACTGGACTTTAGGGGCTGGGTTATTTTTTTTTTTTTAACTTGTCATTGCAAGGGAGCACTGGTCCTATAATAATCAAAAAAAGATCAAAGTCTTGACTTTGGGTAATCAGCCCTCCAAAAGTATTGCTGTCTGTCTAATATGATCTAGAGCTGATATTAATGTTAATAAAATGAGAGGGAGGTATGGCTTCAATGTGGTTTTCTTTCCTAAAACTAACTTTATTTTCCATTTCGTTCTCTCTTTCTTTCATTTTTGTAAACATTTTCAAAGTTGCTATAAAATCTTTTTTCTCATCTTATCTTCTCTAAGCCTCCTGAGTGCTACCTTCTCTAGGAGACAATATATTCATGGAAGTAATACTGAGGTACTGCAGTGCTCACACTGACACTCCTGCAAACTCCATGTGGGTGGAAATATACTTCTGCCTAAAGCATCACTGACTTCATGGGACAACAAAGCTGTAATATGCTAAGCAAAACAGAATTATTGCCAATGTGCAACTGTCCTTAGGCTTTCTGCAAAAAAATAGGACAGAACCTGATGCATGAGCTTCATTTGTAACAAAAGAGGCTCATAAGCTTTCTTCTCCAGATCTGTGTTAATGGAGGATAAGATGCATACCATCACCCCTGCATTTGTTTAGTGCATGGCATTTCTAGCTCTGGGCTTGCATAAAATCATGTTGCTTTCAGTACTTTGAAGTTTTGAGAACTAAATAAAGCATATTCTATGATGGCTTAGTAGCACACAGATTCTTAAAAAGGTGTCATGTCATGGCAAAGAGTAACATATTTTTACTGTACTAATTTTTCATCATATGTGACGGGCTCTCTTACAGCATTTGAAGATTTGAAGATAAAGCAGACCCAGACCCTTTCAAAATGTACTGTTGTTGTAACAGTAAATTTAAAAAGCGCCTTCTAGTACATATAGGTCTTTTGAGATGTTATTACACTGTTGTAATAATCAATTGTCTTTAAAGGGGAGTATAACACGACTTCCCAGCATTTCTTTCTCAAATTGAATTTTATATTAAATCTCATCTAATGAGACACTAGAATTTCAGTCATTTTTAAGACCTTGAAAGGGCTATCATTCTTTTAAAATGAATACACAAAAATCAGAATAAAGCATTAAAATAGCTAGAAAATTGCTAGGTTTTTAAAAAAAGCACCCAGCCACTAGATAAAATCACATTTTAGACCACTTGCTGGGTTTCAGTGGTATAGCACAAACTTTTCTACACAAAGAACTCATAATAAAGAGCTTTAAACACCAGAAACCGAAAGCTCCAGTTCAAATAGAAAAATTGCTCAATAGCTTTTCTGGTTATAATTAAAAGGAGGTTTTTCAGCTCACTGTCCACAGTCCATGTAATTAGCACCTGAAATAACATTTTAATACAATTGAACTGCATAATAAACTTCTTCACCCTGATAATAAGCAAGGTTAAATGTAATTTCTTTAGCACAGAAAAAAAACCTTTAAATACCTTCCTAGTAATATTGAATCAAATCAGGAAAACTAATCATCAATAGAAGCATTTATTTTATATTTTCTTAGTTCCATGTAATACAAAAAACATTTACATATTCCACAGAAATATTCATAACCACATATACTCAATACAAAAAAGTTAATATTAGAAATATGTTTTTGACATTTTTTTCCTCTCTGTGCTTTATTTAAGAAAAAAAAATACATTTCACTCAAAACTGAAAAATGCTGGTGCTGTGTGTGGCAGATAATCAGTTATATTGGTTTTGCATGACCTGATTTTGGAAGAGGTGGCTTCTGTGGGATGCTGCTGGAAGGTTCCTCCACATCCAGCAGAGCCAATCTCTGGAGGCTCCAAAGATGGACATCCTGCTGGCAAAGCTGGGCCAAGGAGAGAGGATGGTAACACGTCTGTGATAACGTAGTTAAGAAGAAATCAAAACAAAAAAGCAGTTTTAATTGTGACTAGAGAAGAGCTGGGTGAGAACATGTGAGAAGAACAGCTCTGCAGACACCAAGGTCAGTGCAGGAGGGGCAGGAGGTGCTCCAGGCACCAGAGCTGAGATTCCCCTGCAGCCCATGGTGAGACCATGGCGAGGCAGCTGTGCCCCTGCAGCCCATGGAGAACCACAGGGATGCAGAGATCCACCTGCAGCCCATGGAGGAGGCCATGCTGGAGCAGGTGATGGCTGAGAGGAGGCTGTGACCCTGTGGGAGACCCATGGAGAGGGGACTCTGTTTCCAGGCTGGAGCAGCCTGTCCTTGGAGGACTGCACCCTGTGGAAGAGGGACCCAGGCTGCTGCAGTTTGGGAGGACTGTGAGCCCTGGGAGGGACTCACATTGCAGCAGTCCCAGGGAGCTGCTGCCTGTAGGATGGACTGACACCAGAGAAGTTAATGAACTGTCCCCTGTGGGAGGGACCCCACGGTGCAGCAGGGGAAGGACTCCTCCCCCTGAGCAGCAGGGGCAGCCACAGGTGATGAACTGACCAAAACCTCCATTCCCTGTTCTCCTTGCACCACTGGGGTAGGAGGTAGAGCTGGAAGGAAGGAGGTATGGGGGGAAGGTGTTTTTAAGAGCCTACTTTACTTCTCATTATCTTGCTTTGATTTTGTTAGTAATAAATTCACTTTACATCTCTAAGTTGAGCCTGTTTTAGTATTTGGAGAGTGATCTCACAGGCCTTACCTCAACCCATGAACCCTTTGTTAAATTTTCTCTCCTCTGATCAGCTGCAGAGGGGAGTGAGTGAGTGGCTTTTCTGGGTGCCTGGCATTGGGCATCAGTAAATAAATTTTCATTTTGTCTTACAATTTGAAGACGTAACATATTGCACCATCGTGTTAGTTCATATTATTCTCTTATTTCAAGTTTTGCTGTTCTATGTTGATTTTTGTTAGACTCCTTTTAGACAGCCTCTAGTTGAATGAGCAACTTCTACTTTGGGGGGAAACTGTTTTCCCAAATATTAAAAATCTAGCCCTGAACTGCTGCTGGTGTCTCATACCCATATCCATTTATTACCCTTTCATCTGGTTTTAGAACCTGGGGGAAAAAAATGGAACCTGGACCACTGTGATATTTTATTAAAACCATCTTTTACATGCTTCTATGACAATTAAAAAGAATTAGATAACATTTTGTCAAATAAAAGCAAAGTTTGATTCTTTTTCTAATATACTATGGCTTTGTCTTCAACATATGTGCAAATAAATAGTCCTAAAATCTGAATAGCACTGTCTGTGTGTTGGCAAGAGTACCCATCCCTGGATCAAAGTCAGTTCCTAAAAACTTTAAAGAATACAATGCAAATTTCTAAATTGAGGGTTCTGATCTAAAATACCTAAATTTTTACGTGAACTATGGGACACTGAGAAGCTTTTCAGGCACTATGGGATGTCTCTGCATATGCATGAACTACAGACAGTATTTTTAAAAGATAGAAGTTTTCACAGAAAAACCCTTTGGATTAAATTCCATTATTTCCTCAATTTCTTTCAATTGAACCTCCTAGTTGTGGTGGGGCATTCCCCTCCACTTGCTCCTTGGGTCCACTCTATGACCTTAGGAATTCCCATTAGGCTTTGACCTTTGTGTAATAATTTGGGCAGGGAAGCACCCCTTGACTGTACCAGGAATTCCTGCATGGCAAAGGTAGGGGTGACACCATCCATATCAGGACTCCAGTCACCTGACCAAGGCAGGAAAAGAGAAATAATTCCTCTTCCCCTAGAGCCTAAGAAAAATACTTACCTGAATTGCAGCCTGAGTGGAATTGTACCATTGTTACTGGACTTTTGAAAAATTCCATAATTACTGATTTGTATTGTGGCCAGGATGGAAAATGGCTGATGACTAAAGCAAATCAGTTCATGACCCTATAAACAGCACTCCTAGGTGAGGTCATTTGATCTGTTCTGGCCCTCAGCAGGCTGCAAGCAGCAATTCCCTCCCTCAGTCCTTGAGAACCCACACACATGTGATCATTGGAGGAGCTGGAGATGGGGCCTGGACCAATCCCCCTCACTCCTAGAGGCTCCACTTTTGCCCACAGAGACACACAAGGCATTCAATGCAAAGATTTCATTGCACTCAAGTGGAATTTTTAACTGGTATATACCTTTGTTTGTATTTATTTATTTATTTATTTATTTATTTATTTATTTATTTATTTATAAGTAACTTCATATCTGCCTACATGACTCTCAATTATTTAAACCTTTCCAGAAAGTACACTGTGAATGTTGCCATCTCACATCTATAATTAAGTCACTGTTGTAATTCTACTAAATCCAGCTTAATCACTTTGTAAATGTTAAATTAGTTAATCATTAAGTGCTGCTAAATCCTTTAGATATAAAATGTTGGCCAAGTCTGAGACTAAGAGTGGATTTAGCCTCACCTAAGACCCATCATGTAAAGGGTCCACTCTTAACCTTGTGACTAAACAGGAGGGTCTCCTTTACCCTTTTGCATCTGCTTTCTGTGTAAATCATTCTAAATTGATTCTAACCTGATTTTTCTTTATGTGCTCCATCCATGTTGTAATAGAGGCAACTTTGCCATCAAACTTTATTAAGTTGTGCTTTCACATATTTATGTTAAACCTACTTTTGCTAATACCTTTGTCAGCAATCCTTTAGGCAACCTAAGCCATTCATTTGTGACAACTGTCAAACCTATGTATAATCTCTCTATAATAGCAGCAGCTGGCCATCCTAAAAAGCAACTAGGGCACGACTAAATTTTGGACTATATTGTTACTGGAGATTGGTTTTCCCCTCCTCACACCATCTGCAAACAAAGTTTACATGACATTGCTTCAAGTGCAATCTATGTAACTGCACATCAGTTCTGAGATACCTAACTTCTTTGAACTACTTTCGAATAGAATACAAATTCTATCTTACCAAAATAAGACTACAAAAAAAGATTAAAAATTGATTATAAAATTTAAAAGAAAAATATTTATGCATAGTCTCTTACTATCATAGTATGAAAGAAAAAATATGGAAGTATAATGGGTTGAAAAGTAGTGAACAGTAAAATACATACTTTTTAGCAGCTATGATTTTTTTTTTCTTAGCTCTTACTATCACATTCTGTTTAATACTCTTGACCCTTTTAGCAGATTTAAAATCATGTTCTTTAACTTATATCCCAGTAGTTGGCAAATGACAAGTAAATGTAACTATGATTAGAGTTCAAAGCTGCTGATGCCTGATTATTATTGCACAAGGTGGTAAATAACGTTACATCTGCCATGTGGTCCTAGTTAGTTTTACACAGATCAAAAAACACTCTGTTATTAACTAGTCAAAGTGGAATCAGATATTATTACAAAGAAAAAAATGCTTTTGGGGAAAAACAATACATTTACTTTCATATTTTAAAGACTTGCATATTTTTACCTTTTTCTACAGAAGCAAAACCATAGTTCATATTCTCTCCCTTGGAGTTATAAACTTAAGATATGTGTATGTGCAACTGAATGGTAATTGAGATGCTATATAATGATCTAGAAAGTAAGACAAGTGGGGGGACATGAGAAGATTCAACTGAGAATGGAAGAAGAGAGACAAAAGATGGAAAATAATTACTGACAAAGACAGAAAAGGGTTTCCATGACAAGATTTAGGTAGTTCTGTTACTGAGCTGCCAGTAGCAGAAACAGTGATACAAAGCTTTAGTCAGCTACATTTCGGTTATGTATCTTCACAGGAGTGGGGGATTGGGAGGGTGGAAATCTCTTTATTAGTGCTTCAAGCAGCAAAACAAGTTTCTAAACTTGTTTTACAATTGTCACTAGGGACACAAGTGCAATATAGTAAAGACATCTGACAGCTGTATTCTAAAATTAATCAAGTCCATTCTGCCTCAATGCAGGAGGATGGACAAGGTATCTATCTCTTATCTCAAATTGTATTCTCTTATTTTCCATGTGGAACCTCCCATAACTTTCATTTAGGTGGAATTATAAAAAAAGTTCTCTCACTTATTTTGTAGATACTGATGGGGACACTCCAGGTATCACATGCTACAAAACAGATACAAGTAGAAGATACAGAGTGAGAACAGAATCACAACACATCTACTGTTCCAAACTCTCATATTCTCACTGTTGTCCCAAATCCCAACATCCTGTGCCCTGCTGGGTAGATCCTTGTACCACAGATGATCAGTTCCTGGTGGGTTTGGAAAGTGGTACAGAAGGAGAGCATGAAAGAATTCAACAGTAGTACACAGTAGTATATTTCTGATAAGAAACCCAAAGCTTTTCCCAAAGCCTCAGTTGGACAACATAGTTCTGCATGAGAAACACTAAAAGGGAAACCTAATAAGCCAAGTTGAATGAATAAGCTATTAAGTCATAGAGTAATTAAAGTCTGAGAAGGAGTAATTTCCATAAACCAAATTCCTGAACAAATGAGGACTCCTTTACCCAATCTACACATCCCCTTAGTGAGGTGAGTGATCACAAAAATTCCCTTTTTGATTTGAAAAACTTTTGGTTTTGTTTTATTTGAAAATATTGTGTGACTGATCTTTCCAAAAGTGTAAAAGTTGTCTAGTTTCAAACTGACACAAAAGCCAGTCTTTCTTAACCTGGAAGAGCAATGACTCCAATCTTGGCTTGCAGATACCTGTGAAATTCTGAGTTTGCTCAGGCTGCAGAACACTAAAACCATAAAACTGACAATAGTGTCACTGAGCAGGTATAAAGTCTGATCAAAACATGTTGCTGTCTAAAGACTGCTACCTTCCCAGTGTTATTGCTTGTGGCCAGAAGATCACTGACTTGGAAGAATGCAGGCTATATAAGCAATCCTGGAAAAAGTTAGTTGCCCAACCAGACACTCTGTTCTACTTAGCCATGAAATGAATGAAATGTTCACTGTCAATGACAGTATATGTCCCTATAAGTAACTGAAGAAACTTGGAGATTGTTAAAGATATGGAAGAAATGTAGGCTCTCAGTGGAAGTTTTAAGTGAAAAATTATAATTTAGTTTTTTGCAGAGGGAAGGGCTATTGGGAACAGTATATGCGTTTTTATCAAGTTCCATTGTGTAATAGATGTTAAAGGAATACATTATGTTACACAGGTATCATTAGCTTTTTCAACAATCTATTTAGATGGAGGGAAAAAGGAGAACAAAAATTATGAATAGTATTGAATAATCAGATTTCAGCACCTTTTGTTAAAAGAAATTGTTTTAACTAACAGCTAAAAAAACATTAGCAAAAGTAAAAGCCTTTCCCAATGGTGCATGGAATGGAAAAGCTAATGACATAGCATTCCTTCTTCAAGTAAGCCAAAGAAAGCTCATCTCCTCCTTTTAGAATGTAGATGTCATTCCAGGGACTGGCACTGCAAAGTGCTGTGTACCATGAGCTTGGTGATAGATCTGTTGTCATGGTTCATGAAGAAAATTAACTCTACCCCAGCTAAAACCAGCACCCCCGTTCAACACTATGGCAGAAGCAAGGAAGGAGTCATGTTCTGAGGCTGTTTACACCAGTAGATTTAATGAAAACAAATACCAGTATAGGAAGGAGTTGAAAAGGCAGAGCTTCTGTCTTCTGGTAATTAGTGTAAGACTCTAAGAAAACCATTCCTCTGTTCAAACCACATTTTTACAGTCCTTTTAAAATTAGTTTGCTGTTCTAGGCAGATAGCTATTCATGTAAATGTTATGTGTAACTGAAATGGAAATGGTAAATTATGCGAAAGTAAAATTGGCAAATTTGGGGAAAAGCCTATTTATTTCAGACTGCAGTAACAGTGTCATGTATTGTTTTACCAGCATTCTCATTAAAAAAAAAAATTAAAAAAGCCTTTGACATATGTATATTCAGTAAGAATGGTGGCAGCTGGGAATTAGTCTGTAATTAGCTATATTGTCTACCAGATGTGTCCTGTACCAGAATGTATGGTGTATTATGTCATGTAGACATTAGACCACCTTTCAGTATCTAAAAGTGGCCAGCAAGAAAGCCAGAGAGAGACTTTTTACAAGGATATGCAGTGGCAAATGGCTTTAAACTGGGAAAAAAAAAAAAAAGAAAAAAAGTAGTTTAAGACTAGATATTAGGAAGAAATTCTTCACTGTGAGAGTGATGAGGCACTGGAACAGACTGTCCAGAGAAGCTGTGGATAACCCATCCCTGCAAGTGTTCGAGGCCAGGCTAGATGGGGCTTTGAGCAATCTGGTCTTAGTAGGAGGTTCCCTGCCCATAGCAGGGGATTGGAACTAAATGATTTTTCAGGTCCCTTCAAATTCAAACCATCCTATGATTTCCTGATAATTAGGTCAGTTAATTATGGGGTTTAATTTTGACACTTATTTAGCAAACTGATACACAGCTAAACATTTTGTTAAAATTTATGCAATTTTCTGTAACCCTGATCACTTTCTGTGATGTCATGAAGCACTTTGAAGAATTAGACAAGAATGCTAGCATTATCAACTGTAATAGGAACTGTATTATAACAGCATTATAAACCACTGCAAAAATTGACTATTCTTAAAAAGAAAAAAAAAAGAAAAAAAGAGTCACTCTTTAGACTACTGTGTACTTTTAAAAATAGACAGTTTGCCTAAGGAAATCTGTGTCCTTTCTTCATTCTCTAGGGACTGCTGTTGTATCTTTTTCTACCCTTCCTGCGATATTTTTTATGAGAACAGAATCAAAACTACAATGTCTCATCTTTTTGGGTTTTGTTGTGTTGCTTTGTTTTTCAACACTGCTAGATGGATCTGAGCTAGCTCTGACTGGAAACAAGAGTTTAAGCTATTTGTTGTTTATCACACACATTATTTACAAGGCACACATCTATAGTTCAGATACAGAAGGTAGGCATGTCTCACATCTTGTCAAAATGCCACACTGGTTGTCAATTACACGAGCTCTCATGGCTCTTGTGAAGAAACAGATCACATACCTTAAACCACGACATCCTGATTCTGACAGTGTGGCTGGGGAACATTTATATTCATTGATTGCTGCTATCACACTATCCGCTTTGAAGACATGCACACAGACACACACACACAGAGAAAAAAATGTGTGACTAAACTACAGGCATGACCTGAGCTTTTTGATGACTTGCACCTGCTTCTCCACCTAATGACCTGAACTGAAATACCAATTAAATATTATTCATCCCAGGAATTAACAGTTCATAATTCGTTCTAAAAATGTTTTCTATTTTTAGGCTGCATGATTGATCAGATATTTAGAGTATTGGCAACATTGAGCATTTGGAAATCAGGACCCATTCCTTGAAATATTATCTGTTAAGTGCATTTAAAACAAAATACTCCTTTTTGTCATAGAACAATTTAGCATATCTTAAGTGCTTCCATATTCCTCTTAAAGTCACAAGGGAATGGGACATCTGCTATATCTTAATATTTTTAAAGGGGAGGCAAGGTTATTACATCATTGTGTAATTACAGGAGAGAGGGATTTAAATGATATTCCAAATACTGTAGGAAAAAAAATTGGACAATTATCAAAATAGATAGCACAAAAGTAGAATGAAGAGGATGACATGTCCTTTCATTATTAGTAGAAACAGTTGAGAAAATTATAGCAAAGATAAATCTCTCTACTCCACAATCATAGGAGGAAGCAGAAGGTATGAATTCAAGCTAAGGAGGCAGTGCCAAGAAAGACTTGCCCAAAATATAATTACAACAGAGTAATCAGGATGTCATCCCGTAATGGAGATGCTGCAAAATCCTCCTAGAGAATCCTAATATAGAGTGTTCAGGAGCACATTTACTGGGGAAAGGCAGCAGTTATCTCTCTCTCTGCATTGGCATCACTGTGCTGAGCTGACCTGTGTGTCACAGGAAGGCAAAGGGGGTGTAGCAGAGCCAGCCCTTCAAGCCTTACACTGCTGGCATCACACACCATTGTCTGGGGCACCCAGAGCCAAGTGAGCCAGGAAAACAAGGTCATTCTCTCTCAAACCAGACATGGTGTCTTGGGATATCTCATGGACACTTTAAAATAATTGTCTGCCCAGGAATAATTAATCTTTTGTGACATTCGTGTCCTTCAGAGGGTGGAAGGTAGAGGGAGAAGCCAAAGAGAGTGCTCTCCTGGAGTTGCACAGCCTCCACTGGAGTGTACAGTTGCTGGTCTTCAAAATCCATTTGAAAAATTAATGAACTGAACTTGCAATTTGTTGGACATATATTCTTAAGTAAAAGGTTCCTACTTGCTAAATGGTTGATTTAGCTAATCTTGGGAAAATAGAGAATGCCTATAATTCTATAACAGTGTCTCCACTTTAAAACCTTGTGGGACATATATTCTAAAATCACAGTTGGCAACAGCTTCCAGGCCAGCTGCAGGGCACATTTGAAGGCAGATGGGAGGTGCTGTGCCAGCCCTGGCACAGGGCTAGGACGGTTTTCACAGTGTTTCACTCCAGTGCCCCACCCGTACCTAAGCCCTCAGTGGCAATGTGGTTGCTGCAGAGCAGAGAACATTCTGGAGAATAGTCTGGGAATGCTCTATTGCAGCCACCAGGTGCTAAGGGAATTTCAGCCAGTCAGAACCTGGGTGTTGGGTATTCTCTGCCTAATTCCATAAGTGATGGGTTCTGGGGTTACACTTTTATAAGATTTGGTGCATTTACATATTGGGGTCAATTGTCCATTTACAGCTTCAGATTATGAAGTCCCACCCTCCCAGTTTGCTCTCTTCAATTTCCTGTTGTTTACACTCTTTGGGCCCGAAGCTGCAATGGTGTTCTTGGTTCTCAGGCTGGAAAAGGATTGTTTTGTCTAACTAAACTGTGAGAAGAACTTCCTAACTATATGAAGTTAGGAGTTATATACTAATGCAGTACAGAATCTGGAAAATATGAAAGCTAAAACTTAAAGTATCACTGTTCTGTTAGCATAACTTTAGACCAGAAACTAACTGGTGGCTTAGGCATCTGCCTACACCCTAACTGCCCATACTTCCTAGTTTTTGCACCAAAAAAATAAACAGGATTTCAAATTATATTGGAAATTCAGGAAGACTCTCAGTTGAAAAAGATCTTGGGGTGATTTCTGCCTAGAAATGATGTTTATCGAGGCATAGAATTATGTATATTTGAGACACCAATCTTGAAAAGTAAACCAAATAAATATTTTCTTTGCTGCACTTGAGGGAGTGTACAAAACTGACATTTAAATGACAAATAGCTACCTCAGTGCCTTTCTGGAAATTCATCTGTTTAGTTAAGATACATTCTCTCATAGATCCTGATTCTTACAACTTAGGCAGAATTTTGCATCTCTAAACTAAAACTACCTTTCTTTGATATTTTAAAGCAGTTTTTAAATATTCACTTTCATAATCAGCATCATTGTTGGCCTACTGCCTTTTGCAAAAGCATTTACCAATATTCACCATGCCTCTTCACTTTCATTTTTTCAGTGTGGGCAGACTGACAGAGGTGAGCTGTTTGCTAGCAAGGGTTTTATACTGGTGCCAAATAGTCTTTCATTTTGACATTACATTTCCTATATTTTTCCCTTATCAACAACTTTTTTCCACTCTGCCTGCCCTCGATTACTTTAAGCCTCGATCACTCATCTTCTTCTACTGTATATTATTCTGTCTTACATATAGTTGGATGTGTTTTATTCAAATTGATAAAATAATGGATATCTTTGAAAGCTGTTGGTTAATTTTTTCCAAGGTTTTGAGCTACAATTCTTCACACTCATTTGAAAATTAGTTTCCCTACTAAAAAGAAAGAATAAAGGGAATGTGTGCTGTTTTTTTAAGTACTTCCATCATTCATTAAACTGAGTGGGAATGCAGTAAATGACATGGAGAGAAACTTGAAATTACAGTAGAAAAATATTTTGACAAAGAAGTGCCCATCCTTGCCAGAGGAAGATGAGACTTTTGAAAATGTAATGTGAGGCTAAAATTGCTCCACAGGCAGAGAACTATTTAACCATCAACACAGACAAATCATTAAGTGGGGGGCTTTGGCAAGTTACTACACTTATAAGTTTTTGGTTGGTTGGTTGGGTTGGTTTATTTTTTTACTTCACATGTTTTTACAAACAGTTTACTGAGCAGAACTAGACAGCAATGGATAAAGCAGAAAGACCTTCCTCAGTTTTATGAAGTCCTGCAGAGGCTGGTCTGGCTGTGGTCTTCAAAGAGCCTTTGTCTTCAATTTTGTTTCACATTTAATAAAAGTAAAGTACAAAGTTTCTTGTGTGTCCTAGATTAGCACATGGGTCATATCCAGAGGTGTCTAACCAGTGGGATTGCTTGGGGAACCATCCTGGGACTTGTGCTATGTAAAGTCATCACAACCTAGTGATGGAGAGGGCTCTGATCAGACTGGCACAGGACACAGTCTGGGGAGCACAGGTGATATTCTTGGGGACAGGGCTGCCACACTGCCAGCCCTGGAGAGGCTGGAGGAATGGGACAACGGAAATGGAAATTCAGCAGTGAAAATCCCAAGTGCTGCACTTGGGAAGGAAGTACTGACTGTGGCCTGTCTGCCTGGGGAAGAGCTCTGCTGAAGAGGGGCTGGGGTCCTGCTGGGCAGATACTGAGCTGAGCCAGCTGGGAGCCCTGGCAGCAGGGATGGCCAGCAGTGTTCTGGGCTGTGATAACAGAAGCATGATCACTGGTTTGAGACTATGTCTGTAGTATCACATCCAATTTAAGTCCCATATAGTACAGGAATAGCGTAGCTAAAAAATAAAATTCACTACAGAACCACTGAGACGGTCAGATATTGCAGTACTTGCTCTGTGAGAAGAAGCTGAGGGACTTGAACACATATATTCTAGAGAAGAGACAGTTCTGGGTAGGAACAAACAACAGCCCTGCAGCATCTACAATATTATTAGGAAGGCCCTTTGGTCCTTGGCAGCAAGCACAAATTGTCATAGAAGAGCTTCTGACAGGAAATAAGGAGAAACATTTTGTCCATGATGACAGTCTGGCAGTGGAGCAAGTTACTCAGAGTGTTGTGTAGCCTCCATCCCTGGAGGTTTTCAAAATATGACTGGATTATGTTCTGAACAATCTAGTCTGATTTCATAGTTAATCCTGTTTTGAGCAGAAAGCTGGACTAGAGACCTCCTGAGGTCATTTTCACCCTGAATTATCCTGTGATTCTATGATATTCTTGTGAATAAAAAAGAAGCCCTTAAAATCATGCAAAGAAAAAGTGAAAATGGTGCAGGTGTGGTTAAAGTGCAGTTATGTGTTAATCATGTGCAGCTCTTGGAGGATATTTTATTTTACTTGTTCAGATAGTATTCTTGGCTGTCATAGTTTGTGGCTACATTAGAAATATCCTAAAATCCCTAAGTGAGTCAATTTGCCATTTAAATGCAGGAAAAATGTATGTAACCATCTTGATATTAGTGCTTTCCTCAGCTGCTTTCCACTGCTGAATTCATTGCTTATAAAAATTTTGGCTTACTGTAGCTCTGGGGCCACCCACATAACCAAAGAGTGCTGTGAGCCTCATTGTGCCAATCTTGACAGTTAAAGCAGGCATGAAAGGCACCAGCCTGAAATTCTGGAACAAGAAATGTTGTGAGACCCATTTCTCTTTCTGGATGTTTTGCTCATTTCAATGAGCTTGATAAGCTTTTTTTTATAAGTTTGTCTCAGCATTAGACAAAAAAAAAAGATTCGTAAGTGGAGATTACATCTACTTACAGAGGTAACCAAATCAACTGTTGCATTCAGAAAAAAATAGAAAAGCTTTTAGGCATATCTCCTTCAATATTAAAAAAAAAATTTTATCCTTCCCTACAAACCATGTTTGACTATATCCAGACCCTATTGTACTCACAGAAATGTATTACTGCTTAAACATTATTCCATTTGTGGAATGAAACAATACATATTGCCTACTAATCCAAAATACAATGTTCTGGAATTATATTCCATTTCTCTAAGATTTGTAAAACAAATCCTGAAGGGATTTATTCCAGATATAAATTTTTCAGAAGACAAAACTTTTTGTTTCCTGAATTTTCTCAGAGGTCTGCAAACTTAGCATTGAGGCATTAAGACGACACTGGATTTTCAACAGAAGCTTTACCTAAATTCTCCATAAATGCAATGTGAAATTCCCCACTGCTACAGTCTTTATGTGACTGAGACCTAAAGACACAGCAAATGCATTGAACTACAGGCTGGAGAACTCAAGGGCTGAGTAGGAAGATAGGAGAAACAGTGGGGGACTATTTCTGGCTAGCTAACACCTGCACATTAGTCAGTGCTGGTTTGCACTTTACCTGAGTAGGGGGCAATCATACTATGTTGCTACTCAAAATCAACATTTTCGTGGAGAGCAACTGAAAATTTCTCTGTGTGACAAAACCTACCTTTAATATAGTCCTAAGTATAAGAAAAATATAGTAAAGCCACCAATGGGTGCCTTCAATAGTGTGTAGCAAGGGGACTTTATTAATACCTTTGTTTTTAAATTCTTGCCTGAAATCTTGACAGCACTAATCATAGATGATAAAACAATTTGGGTTAAAGGGACCTTAAAAAACATGTCATTTCCACCTCCCTGCCATGTGCAGGGATGCCACTCAGTGGGCCAGGTTGCTTACAGCTCCATCCAACCTGACCTTAAACACTTCCAGGGATGGGGCATCCACAACATCTCTAGGCAACCTGTGCCGGTGCTTCACCACCCTCACAGTAAAGAATTTCTTCCTAATATCTGATCTAAACCTGCCCTTTGTCAGTATGAAGCTGTTCCTCTCTTGTTCTATCACTACATGCCCTCATGTATAAAGTTCCTCTCCAGCCTTTTTGCTGGCCCCCTTTTAGGAACTGGAAGGTGCTCCAGGCTCTCCCTGGAGTCTTCTCTGCTCCAGGCTGATCAACCCCAGCTCCCACAACATGTCATTTCATGAGAGGTGCTCCAGCCCTCTGATCACCTCTGTGTTCCTCCCCTGGACCTGATTTAACAGGTCCATGTCTTTTTTTGTGCTGGGATCCCCAGAGCTGGACACAGCACTCCAAGCAGGATCTCATGAGGGCAGTGTAGAGGGGCACAATCACCTCCCTTTACTTGCTGGTCACAATCTATGGGTTGTTTTCTATGTGGTTGTATTCTGGGCTCCAAGTGTTTGTTGCTGGGTCATGTCCAGCTTTTCATCCACCAGAACCCCCAAGTCCACCTCTGCAGGGCTGCTCTCAGTGAGTTCTTCTCTCAGTTTGCCCCAACCCAGGTGCACCATTTTGCACCTGGACTTTTGTTGAACCTCATGATGTCCTTTTGGGCCCACTTTTCAAACTTGCACAGATCCCCCTGGATGATATCTCTTCTGTGAGCACCACTCAGTTTGGTGTCATTGGCAAACTTGCTGAGGGTGCACTTGATCTCACTGTTCATGTCACTGATGATGATAACAAAAATCTAGGGAACACATCTAGGTCACAGGAGAGAACCCTGAAAGACAGCACTAATCACCAGCCTCCACCTGGGCACAGAACCATTGATCACAACTCTGGCTACTTCAATCCAGCCTATTCCTTGTCCACTGAACAGCCACCATTCTTATCCACATCTCTCCAATTTAGAGATTTCCTTTTGCAAACTATGAGGTCTTGAATGCTGTCTGTTTCATTTTTGCCATCTGTAAAACCCCATTTATTTAAAAAAAAACAAAACAACAAAAACCAAAATTAATTATTAGGTTTCAGTTAATCCTTTTGCCTGTCAACATGGTAAAAACATCTCAAGAAAATTAAAGATGAACTTTTTTCATTATGCCATTGCTTATGCCAGAGGGAGAGCATTTAACCAATAGAAAATTAATAGTGTTTTTTTCAGTCAATTCAACAATAGCTTATTCTTTCCCTTCCCCCACACCAATTAAATATTTGTAAACAAACAAGAATTAGTATAAAGTCTGTCCATTCTTAATAGAATAAATATACACTCACATGGTAACATTTTTTTAATACCTAGAGTGTAACATAACATTCTCAAATAATCAAAGAGAAGTTGCTTTTCAAAGTACCCTAGAGTATAACATAACATTCTCAAATAATCAAATATAAGTTACTTTTCAAAGTACCAAGTGCTACATATTTTACCAGGAAAAAAAGATATTTTTTTCCAAGCCTAATAAGACAAAAATATTTTTTGAATACTGTATCTTGCAGGCACGTGAAAGAAGAAATCAGTAGATAGGAAATGCAGTGATGATGAAGCTAGAGGCTGAACTGAACAGTGAAGGTTCCCTCAGGAAATATAAAGAGGCTTTTAAAATTTCTGTATGTGAATGGATTTCCTATCATATTCTTAAACATTTAAAAACAGTGTTATTTAGCACAAATTAAATAGACCTGTAAGAAAAGCTATTTTCTGTTCACAGAGGAGTAGAGCAAGAAAATCAAATTGTATAAAACTCTCTATGATAACCAGCTTTAAACTTGATTTCCAAAGGTCATCTGTGTGAGAAAAATCAGACTTTTTCAGTGGATCATTTTTCTGAGAATGAATATCTGTCTCATTGTGTAAATGACACCATCTTTTTTTTTAAGCAACTTGGCCAGTCAGAAATTGAATAATATTGCAAATTAGATTGTATATAAATTGCATTATTATGATCAGAGAGTAATAGCTGTTAATGTATACCAACCAGAGGGGTTTTGACCCTCTTGCACTAAGCCTGAAATATTCTGTAAATCCTTGTCCTACCCCTGGGATTCTTTATTCCTTTTCAATTTTCTAATGACAATGTAAAAATAAAAACTAGCATATTACTAAGGTTCACTTTTTCTTTCTCTTTATATTTATGCATATATACATTTTTCAGCTCAGTAGTAAAGTAGATGTGAAAAGACGTGTGTTCAAATTTTAAGCCATGTCAATTCAAATGTTCATCAATTGCAAGTATTTGGAAACCAAGACAAGTGTGGCTGGTAAATGCCTTCAGTTTCAGAGTCTTTCCAGGCATAATGTAACCAAAGCATGCTCAGAATAAGGATAAAGTCACCAGTAGGAGTTTTTCGAAGCTCATATAAACCAGGAAATGAAGGAAATTCAAGAAGGTCAGTATTGAAGGCAAAATGTTTAGCTGATGGCACCTCTTTATCTTAGAAGACATGTTGCCACATTAGCACTATTTTCCTTTACTAAGTTCATTCAGATTTCCATCTGTCTTCAGTCATGACTAGAACATTTATAAGCAAGAAACCTCATTTCTTTCTCATCACAGAATCTGTACTCCTAAATTGGAAAGCATAAGACCTAAGACGTTTGCTATTGAGTTCTTGGATCCAAATCTGGTTTTGGATCCAAACAACCTCTGGAAAAACTGCATATCCTAACTCCCATATTCGCATTTAAGATTTCTGGCGTAGTTCAGGCAGCATCTTTCAGATGAAATTTTTACAACAAAGCAGTGATTAAGAATCAGCAAATGATAAGTAGAATGTTAATAGGTGAGATCTGTCCAGAAAGAAGTATTTTTTTCCTCTTGAGAAAAAAAAAATATTGCAGCTTTGCACAGAGACTAAATAATAAGTTCTTTGGTGCCAGTTTCTTCTGAATCCTCTCCTGGATTTTGACTGGTTCTGTAAAGCTGCAGAGATCACATCAAACTGCACACAACTCTGCTGGAGTCCATGGCAGAACTCACACTATCTTCTACAGAGTCTGGCAGCCCCATTCTTGCTCATTCACGTGGCATGGCCATTTAGTTCTCCCACTGATGTTACCAGAATCTGACGTTGCCCCTGTAACTCTAAACTCTCTAAGGATATATGTAAAAGTATTTACTTTCTTTCTAATTAATTAAAAAAAAAAAAATTGTCCCAATCTTGCATTTTTAAGCCCTGGATAAAGATGCTGTCCATTTCTTCAGGAAATGTGATAGTGCTATGTCAAAAGTATGTTGGTCTCCATTCACCAAGTGAAGAAGAGGCACTGAGGATGTGCTGTCGCTGGGAAGTGTAATCATCTTTTCTACAATCACCTTTGCCAATATAAATTCCACCACACTGCTGGCAGAGTAATAAGAGGAGATTCTGAGCAATAGGCAGAATGCCCGAAAGCAAGAGTATGTCAGATGAGCAAGGATTATTTGGTCTCAGAGGAAATCACATTAGCAACTGCCAGGATAGATATACTATTCTGAGTTAAATGAGCCGGGGTACTGGAAAGCTGTGCTTTAATTCGAGAAATACACACTAGTGACCAGCCAGTTCTTCTCCACTGGCATGTCTGTCTCCTCTCTTATCTCATTCAGTTGTGACAAATTGGAGAAAACCACTGGCAGGGACAACTATTGAGTCATCCAGCTTTTTAAATTGAGTCTGACTTCATCTATGCTCAAGTGGTTTAACCTGAAACTATTTTTTATCTAGACAGGTATAAAACATATATTTAGACACTTTCATTCCATATAAAGTGTAACTAAGTCTGATTAATTTAAGAAACTTTCTGAAATGTTCTAAGATAAATTGAAGAGACCTTTTTTTTTAATTAAGTGTATATTTATATATATATATATATATACATACTTGTTCCAGGCACAAGCTTACTGCAGAACTGAAAGATTATGAAGAAGTTTATTAGGCTGACTTAGTGTCTATATTACCATTGCTGGTAATTGAGAGTGGCACTATAAAACTCACAATGCTGTCCAGTTTGGGTATTAAAGTTAAGACTGCATTCAGTTCTGCACAAGATTTCTGTTAAATGTGTTTTCAGCCTGTGTTCCAAATGGAGATCTGAGAAGACACAGTATTCTTTGCCTCCCACAGCTGCTATTCCCCACATACTTTTAAAAGATCAGCATTCATATCTTCTTAGGAAGTGAATTCTCTACTCAGAATCCCTCCCTACAGGAAGATGGCAGTCTCAGTATCTTTCCTCTTTAGAGTGAATGGCTCCCACACAAAAATTCCCAGTTTGTTCTGAATTCAGCAGGGAATCAGGAAGGCAGTAATACAGTTCAAAACTCAGCAGGAGTCTTGGAGTCTCACAGAGTCAAATAGAGTCTTCAAATGTAACCCTTCGTGTTTTCAGCTGCTGCAGAGTGCTGTGAAAGCCCACCTTTTGCTGAACTGGGAGCCATTACCCCATCTTTTTGTTATCTCAAGCTTGGCTCAGAGGTGTTCCAGTAGTTACCTTCACTTCAGTCACAGCTCATTTCTTCTGGATAGATTTCTCCAGATAGAAATAGGAGCAAGACTTAAAATACTGCATGTAGTGATCTTTGCACTTGTTTCATAAAAATATCATTCTAAATTATACAGCTCTAAAGCCAGTAAGTGACCCACGTCTGAAGCATATTATAATTACATCTAAATTGGAGAGAAAAAGAAATTTTAAAAACCCAAATCAAACCCAGAATTTTATTTAAAATGCTTATGTCATTCACAGAGAATTAGTCTTTTGGAGTTCATACACTCCAGTTATAGTTTGAAGGAAATAATAGTGTTTTGGTGGATCTAATATAATATCCTAATCTTAACAAAAAATCAGTTTTTGGGAAAAGACCAAATCTCTTTTTGGAGAGAGAGAAATGTGTTTTCAAAACTAATTTTATTCTTGCACTACCACTGTTGAGAGAAATTGTGTGGCACCACAGCAGCAGTTACTTGCAGCCCTCTGTTAGCATGTGTCCTCAAAAGGAAATGTTCATCTACGTCTTTTAATGCCATACTGAAGTAACAAGAAGATGAATTCCCTTGTTCTAAAAGGCCCAGTGCTACTTTAAATTGGTGTGATAGAATCCTGATCTTCTCGTGAGCCGCATGCAAATTCACAAGAAAATTCACTTATATGAATAATCCATCTCCTGCTGATGTCACTTTGACAGGATTAGTAAATAGTATTTCACCAAAGCATATCATATGTAAAGTTCAACGAGATCAGAGACACTGAAATGCTGAGCATGATTTGTAAATCAAATCCAGATGGTATGGTGCAAATGTTTTTTCTTCTATCCTGAAACTCTATCATATCTTCTATAATTCATCTGGCATAAGGACAAGTGTTTGGCAATCAAATTTGATTCCATATATTTTAGATCTCCAGGTGTTTCATAAGAACTTGTTTCACTGTTTCCAAGAGTCTGTGGAATTTTGTGTCAACAGAAGACTTATAGTGAAACATTGGAGAAGTTGGTCTATGACATCCTTAAAGACCTCTATAATCTCCAGAAATGCCTCTATCACAAATAGCATCATTGATATGGTACTGAGACAACCTTAAGATCCAGGCCAAGTATTAGGTAACCTTCTGAGAGCCCTTCAGCTCTCCAGTTCTCTCCTTACACCTAAAGGTGATTTCTTACATCGACAGTGACTGATGTAATAGGGCCTCCATATGTGGCCTGGAACAGCTGTGCAAAATATCTTCTGCCAAGTAAAAGCAAGTCCTACCTGTTGTGTGTGTGAGACAGGGACATACAACCATGCTGTACAGTGACAGAATTTTAATAAACTCAAGGTCATTGCTGATATTTTTTTTCTGTACCTTAAAAACATCTCTCAAATTGTTTCCTTCTCTCCAAGAGCTTCTGTATTTCCTTTCTTCATTCAACAGAAGTTTATGTTTCCTATGAACCATATTTAGTACCTGGATGCTAGAAAACCCCTCCTGTTTCTACTGGTTAACAACTGGTTCTTTCAAGTCCTTCGTCTTTGCCCAGGCCATTCAAGTAGTTGCTCTGTGTGATTTTAGAGTACATAAAAAAATGTATATCAGGACCTTGTAAACTGGAATATTTTTCTTGCAAGATCATATTAGTGTCAAAAAAAAAGGAAAACGTGATTTCAGTATCTGCCTAAGCAACATTTCCAGATTGCATCAGTAAGAACATCCCCTTCCAAGAGCAGAAAGAAGTCTTATTTTATGCCTCTATTACATGCCAGCAACATCTAGGAAAATTTTTAAAATTCACACACAAATTCTTATACAAAACAGAACATAACAGACCTGTCTAAAAAGTAATGCTAAACTGGGCTGACTGATTTCATGGTAAAATGACTTAATGATACTCAAAATTTTTTCTTAGAGCATAGTAAGTTTAACAACAATTCAAGGAAATTCAAAAAACTTCGCCAATAAGAAATAATTGGTTTTATATAAGTTCCTCTTATTACAAAATATTAATGAGAACAGACAGTGTTCTGTGATAAAAAGTCTATTCTTCCATTAATGCACAGAGGATGAACATATATGGTTCAAGTAAAACAGATTTGGATAGATCACTGTGTATCTATAGGAAAATGTTTCTTATAGCCTTTATACACTAAATAGCTCAGCAGAAATTTAGTTATGTAAAAAGTTTCACAGAATACGGTGCAAGATCATGAACTAAATGGCTAACAAAGATAAACTCATATTAGGTTATAAGAAACTTAAATTTTTAAAACAGCTTTTAATTAAAATACTTTCATCAAGCAAATATAAGAGGAATATCTAAATTTATAATTTATTGTTTATTTAATATCAAATAAAAAGAAGCAAAATTTGGGATTAAAATACACTTAAAAATGTTTTCAGTTTAGAATATTTTCATAAAAATAACACACTAGCAATCAGATTACTTCATATTGAATTATTTCAAGCAGTTATATTAATAAAAGGTCATTTTCACCCCAAACTGTATTCTTGTGGTAAGGTAATCCTGTTTCATACCTTAGACAGTGGGTGAAAAAGCTGCATTTAACAAATGTTTGTTTACATTAATGTTTATGGTGTGTCTTTAATTAAATATTTTTATGTAATGTTATTTGAAAATTTTTACTACTCTTTGGTCATATTTCTGAAGAACAGATAAAAGCAGCAATATATTAAAAAAAAAGAAAAGAAAAGAAAAGAAAATCAATTTGTATCTCACTGTGACTGTAATTTCAGAACTGCCTGAAAAGCAATAAAATGTTTCTGATTTTTTTAAAAGAACTGCAGACTAGCACAAATCTACTTAAAAGATTGAATTCAATGTATGGCTTACTGAATTGACATACTTAGAGAAATCTTACTTGTTCTATTTTAATTCTTAAAGTACAGATTTATGAAATTTAGTGGCCACTATTAGCTCTTCATAAGACCATGGTCTCTTTCCAGAACATTTATATCTACCTCACCAATGTAAAATCCACTTACCAACCAAAATATACAAGAAAAGACGATTGTTGGGTACAATTTGTGGGCAACAGAGATAATAGAAATAAAAAGAATAAGGGCAGTATTTTAAGAACAGTAAAAACCTTTGTATGTCCACAAGCCTCTTTTGATAGACATTGCAATTATAGACTCACAAATAATTTACATAAGTTATCAAGGTAGGGGGAAACATTGTATTGTAACACCACAGAGATATACACTAATATTGTGCAAATTCAACATCAGTGAAACTGCAACTGAGAATAAGAAGACTGTGCAACAATAAAGAGTTTACCCTAAACTGTTGATCAAAGAGACTGAAGCCACAAAAAAAATATTCACCTTGATTAGTGAACTTTTGTCAAAATCCGACTCTACCAAGCCCTGCTTGTTTGTGTTCTTACTCCATCATCACAAGTCACTTCGAAAAGCTACTCCTCATCCTACTGTTCCTGCCTGGACTGTCTGTGCCCTGCATAGCCTCAGCTTCTGGCTAATGCTTCCTGTCCATTCAGACACAAGTGCTGCTCAGGGAGTATCACAGCTTCTACAGAAACTATTTGCCAGAACAGAAGTTAGACAACATTGCCAATAATTTTTACGTTTTCCTTAGGGCAGAGCAGATTTTCAGGAAAAAGTTGCCAAGTAAAGGAATTGAAAAATTGTGTGCAAGCATCTAGGCAGCTGAAGGAGAGGGAGAGTTGTAGATTCAAGTGACTTAACCTAGTGTCAGAGGTGGTCAGGATTTTATGACCTTTATCTGCCATCAGCTTCTCCCTTCACTGGTTGATATAAAATCCTTTCTGATTCACTTCCATCAGGATTTAAAAGCTACATGAAATGGGACATTCAGTTTTGTATTCTTTCCCCCACATTGAATTAACTTCTTCCACCTTACAAAGAAAAAGCCCCAAAACCAACAAAACAATGAACCATCAGCAAAATTCATTATTCTATCCAAATGAAAAGGGACAGTAAAAGTATATTATCACCTCTGAATGAGTCCCATGGAAGAGATGTAGTAGTTTTCTAGATGTAGTACTTTGTAAGAACCAAATATTTGGGTAGGAATTATGGTCTCAATCAGAAACAAATGATTGCCAGCATTAAATGTAAATCAGTGAAATAGCAAAGCAGGAGTTGTGTTTCTGTGTCGTGTACCAGAGTCAAAATGCTCCCCAGGCTAGGCCTGCCTCTGTATAGCACATGCAAAAACCCATCCTCACAGTCGTACTTAAGAAGAATTCTAGCTAACACTGGTTTACAGTTTGTTCTACTTCACATTCCAGTCTTTGTTCCACACTTAGTATGATCTGCATACAGAGATATTTTTGCTTAAACTAAAGTAGAAAACTGAACTCATTAAAAAATAAGTAAAAGCCAATGAGACACATATTATGTCCCTTGAAAATGTGTTTTACAGAGATCATGTACACCACCATGTTCACCACTAAAACATGTCCTCAGGCGCCACATCCAGATGGTTTTAAACGCATCCAAGTGTTAAAAGTAGGTGTTTTAAGGTCGCTTAAAGAATCACCAGCAAAGGTATCAGTAGAAACAGGTTTAATGACAGTGGTTTCACTGCTTTCCTGGACAGCCTATTCCAATGCCTGACCATTCTTTCAGTGGATAAATTTTTCCTAACGTCCATCTAAACCTCCCTTGATGCAACTGGAGACCATTTCTTCTTATCCTGTCATTTGTCACCAGGGAGAAAAAAACCAACCCCCATCTGACTACACCTCCTTGTAGACAGCTGTAGGGAGCACTAAGGTTCCCCCTCAGCCTCCTCCAGGCTAAACACCCCAGATCTCCCACCTGCTCCTCATAATATGTACATAATATTTACTGTCTCCATAGATGTTGAATTTACAAAGCTGCAGGTAGGCAATGTAGATCTAAGATTTAAAAGCTTTTCCTTCTCTGAAATATGTAAGCAAGTTAAAGGCTTACATTTTGCTGATTTCTGGAGATGATATCATACCCCTCATTTCTGCAGTTTCAGTAGAATGCAAACTCAGATAAATGTCAATAAAATTTGGACAAGTGTTAAGTAGTTTCTAATTAATGATTCTGGTTGGCACTAAAACACCTTAAGACTTCTGAGGGTATAGTTTGATCACTGTCTGTTCAGTGTAATCTTTCTGCTTCTACGTGAGGAGGCTGCTCAGGGTTCAGAAACAGGTCTGACATCAGTCAGCAAGTGGTGAGCAATTGTATTGTGAATTCCTTGCTTTTTCTTGGTTGTTTTTTTTATTATTGTTGTTATTACTACTACATTTTACTTTGTTTCAACTTTTAAACTGTTTTGGTCTCAAACTACAAGTTTTACCTTGCATTCTCCTCCCCATTCCACTGGGGTAGGGAAAGTGTGTGTGGTGAGTGAGCGGCTGAGTGGTGCTTAGTAGACAGCTTGGCTTAAACCATGACAGCACTTTTATATTCAGTATTAGATTTCATATAAGATTTTAGGCAATGAATTTTAAAATCCATAAGTATCACCTGGTTGAGCTTTTTCAAGTAAGTGTAATAAACCAGCAATAAGGACAGACTTTTAATATCTTGGCAAAACAAACATTTCCATTCCCTGGAGATAAAAGATAGGTAACAGGGATTAAAAAACTTCACCATCTTTTCTGTGTGATTCTAGAAGTATAAGAGTATCTGTTTCAGCTGTAACTATTTGATGGTGTGCCCTGTGATACATAGCACCATGGAACACTAGAAGATCATCTAATGAATTTAGTGACCACTATACATTCCAAAACTCTTTTTCCTACTAAGGAAAATACTGTTTGGGCTTTAATTACATCCATACACTATATTCAGTGTGAAAAACAAATATGAAAGAATTGTCTTTCTAGGCAAATGACCGTACTGACATTTACAGATGGAAATATTTTCACCTTTTAAGAATCATACATCTCATGGGATTAGCACAGTGGCCTCTAAAATCTGGAAACGAAATAATAGTCACAAGTAAAAATAGGTTTTGTTCTATACGTTGTCTACCTACCTCAAAAAGCCACTCTTGGACTGTATTCCCAGAGCCCTATCACTATTAAAAGCATTGACAATACTGGTCAGAGGGTGTGCACACCTGTCTGCAGATGACCACTGATGAGACAGCCTTGAGCTGCAGTGGGGGATGGCAGGGCAGGGGGGCATACAAGAAGTAGACAAGAGCACACCTCCTACAGTGCAGGAACTGTAGAGGAACATTTGGGATGAGATGGGACAGCTCACCTGACTGCAGTGCTAGTATGGATGGATGCAAGATCTTCAGAAAGTGCAGGATGAGAAAGCAAGGGTGGGACAGGGATTTTCCCTCTATGGGCTTATGGACCTCTTGTAGAGCACTAGCTTGTGGGTTAGATCAGAAGAGGATCCAGTGAAGGTGATGCCTTGGAGGGAGTGCATTACTGATCAGTCACTTCAAGGGTGTGGGGAAGCTCACAAAGACTTCTTCCAACAACTCAGCTTAGAGAAAGGAAGGCTTTGAGAGTGTCCTGAGGGACACCCTCGATATCTACACAGAAATCATAAGGAAGATAGAGCCAGACTCTCCACAAAATCTATTGTATGGGTGGCTGAGCACAGTTGGAAGTTAGAGGTTCAGTCCGAATATAAGAAGAAAATTTAAGAAGAAAATTTTTCCTTATGAAGACAATCCAGCAGCTGAGAAGGTTGTTCAGAGATGTCAAGCCTCTGTCCTGGAAGTCTGCAAGACCACATTGGATACAGCCCTGCCTCAGCAATCTGCTCTGACCTCACAGCTGACCTTGCCTTGAACAGGAGGCTGGGCTAGAAACCTCTTGTCTCTCATTAACCCCAAGTGTCTTGGGTTGCAATGCAGGATGTGACCAGAGGTGTGTATTCTATCACCATCAGTTGAAACCAGGTGAGGCAATGATCCTTATCTCTGTGGGAGATATTCTCTGCTAATGGTCCATCTGTTAAAACCAGGTGGGGCAGTCATCCTTATCTTTTCCACAACCCATCCTTCCTCCAGGGAGATATCGTCTGTTAAAGGGCCATTGAGTCCCACTGCAGGACTGATAAAATTCCATCATCCCACTGGGAGATGCTCCAGCCAAGGAGAGGAGCCAAGCTTTTCCCACCTAGATAAAAACTGAGATTTGGAACACCAAGGCAGCCCTTTCCACTGGATTCCAGAGGAAAAAACGGACATTTCCACATCATCACTGGACCTTTGGGGGAACACTACACCCTTCTACAGGAGCACTGCTTCGACTGAACCACATCTGTCATCCAGGAGGACTGCAGCCACCATTTAATGGGACTGCTACCAACACCTGACTGACAGGGTGTTGGGTTGTATTCTGACTCTGTCAGTGGTTTTGGGTTTGTTCTCTGTAATACTGTATTTCTTTTAATTTTCCTAGTAAAGAACTGTTATTCCTATTCCCATATCTTTGCCTGAGAGCTCTTTAATTTCAAAATTATAATTTGGAGGGAGGGAGTTTACATTCTCCATTTTAAAAAGAGGTTCCTGCAGACACATGTCTTTCAAACCAAGACACCAGGTTACTGTATGAGCCTGAGAAATGGTACAGCTCCATCTACTTCACAATAGTGAAAGCAGTTGCACTAACACTCAACAGGAATATAACGTCGACAATACTTGTATACCTCTTCTGTATCATACTTGTCAACACAGAAGACTGGATCATAATAAACAGAGCAGCTTCAAAGGCACAAATACTACAGATTTTATTGCCAGTGAGGCCAGAAGTCTTTTCAGGGTAAAAAAGAAATTTGAAACATCTACTGTAGTCCAGAGCTCCAGGGTTTGCAGTTATTACACCTAATGAACTGCTAGCAAGGTGTGTGAAATTCGTTATGGAAACCAGAGATACATAGATTTCACAGGCCAATACACTCCAGAAAAGAAAGCTTTTGACCATTCGTGCCAGCAACATGTAGCTGTTCAAGTCCAGCAGTCTAAACAGAAGGGCTTGTTATTCGTGTCTGATGATAATTTGATTAATATCAGAAGTTTTGATTTTCATAGACACATTTAATTTGAGAACTTTTACCAGTCTAAAGGGAGATGAGGTAACATAATTAATTTAGTTAAACTTCCTAAAATTCAGTACGTTTATAAACAGTATCAGTTTTCCATTGAATCCAGATCTGTTTGACAAACCTCATAAAACCACCCGAACACAGAGGAAAGCCAAGTTAATGTTTAAGTATTTCAATCTGTGATACTTTAAAAAGGATGAGCATTAGGCACTTAGGACTATAATGTAAAATTAAATTTTACTAAAAGAACATATTAGAAGCTATTAATTGACCATAAGTGGTAAAACTAGGCAAGAAAGGTAAATAGCAAGAAGTAATCAAAGCTCTAGGAAAACACAGGGCCGGAATTATCTCTGGGTACAATACCAAAATTGATGACCTGCCTTTTCACCAGGAACATTATCTTTATTATTCTTACTGAGATATCAGGTACCACAAACCTGAATCATAATGCATTTCCTGCTTTCCCTAACGTGAAAAGACTCTTGATGTCCCAGAGAGCTTACAGACAGAGACAATGTGTGAACATGGCTGGAAGAGGGAAAAGGGAGGAGTGGGAAAGGCAATGCAATAGCAAGCTAAGACTGCTTGTAGCCCATTGCCCCTAACACACTTAATCACTGATTTATTCCAGTTCCAAGAATCAGACTGAGTGGACTTTGCTTTTGTATTAATTGCAAGATTTGCCCCTAAGTGGATAGGTTTTAAGATGGTACCCCAAATGATAGAAAGCAGAAGCTCCTACATATAGGAAACATTGTAGTTGTTGATTATCCTGTGATATTTTTGAAAAGCCCCCAGAGCACTCAGAATGCTTGTCTGAATTCTGTGTAGTGTTATGCCTTCCCATAAAGTACTGATGTGTTTACTGAAAGGCACTGAACCCTTTCACTGGAACAGAAAGATCAAAACCTTTTTTGGGGATTTAGAAACTGCAAAACAAATCAAAGTCATTGACTTCTCTTTTTTTTTCCAGTTTCTTCACATTTGCCATTTATCTCCCTACAAAGAAAATGAAACTTAGAAATACCAAAAAAATTCTTCTGTTCCCATAGAGAATTTCAAAAGAAAACTTGCTTTTAAAATGTAAATCAACCACAGTGTTAATATGAAGAGAAAAACAGGTACAGGGAGGCAAACACAAAAAAAAAAAAAAAGAAGATGAAATAAGATAATATAAAATATCTCTTATTATAGCTAAAGTAGGATGCAAAGGGATCAGTAGATGTGCAAATGTACAATATACAGATTTTTCAGCAGGTTCTGGTTGTCTGATGAATAGAAAAATATGCCTAGTATTTCTGAAAAGAGTGTGAATAAATCAGATGTCACAAGTTATGCAAAAATAATTTGTGAATTTGGGAACCTGTCAATTGATACAAAAATAATGTATGCAGTAAAACAATTCCTCTATTATTTATAGCTGTAACTGGGGACAGAAACAGGGAAGAAAAGTTTATTCAGACCACAACACAAAGCTGTTCTTGGTAATGAACCTTAAAAGTAGATATTGTTGTGATTTTCAGAAATTACTGTAATAGAGGAATAAATAAAATTAATTTTAATGAGTACTGAATGTTTTAATGATCCTAGAAAGCTTTTTAAATCTTGCTTTTTTCCTGTCATGTCTGATGGTTCTAAACAAGGCCACAGAGACAACTTTAAAAATTTGCAAATAAGTATCCTCAATGAAATTTTCTTCTTTTTTTTCCTCCAGCTTTTTTAAGGTATCAGTGAAATGACGTTTTTCAAGGCTTGAAGATTTATGGAAAACTCAGGTGTTTAACAGCATGAACAGCAATGTCACAGAGGCAGGGAGGATCTCTAAAAAGAACAAGTGAAGGTTCTCTCTACGACAGCAAAAGAGACTGAGAAATGGCTGATATCAAGTAGCCATCACAATGTAGCTGCCTTCAAGTCCATAGCCAGATCCAGCCTTGTTCTAACATTTCAAATGATTGAGAATAATATATCTGGACATTCAGAGTACCTAAAGAAAAGGTGAAAGTAATCTGTGCTCCATGGGCTAGAGCTGTACTTCACATGAATTAGCACATCTCCACTGAACCCGACAGAGCTGCCCCAGTTGTCAGGACTTAAAGAATGCACCTATAACATCTCAAAAACTGTCCCTATAAGATAAGACACCACAACAAGACAGGTGGAAAACAGGAAGGTGTTAATTTCAGGCCTACACAGAGGTGACAGGTTTAGCATTAACACACTGGACAAAATTCCAATATGCAAACTGTGGGAATGCAAACAGCAAAACAAGGGAGAAGCAGATCTGGATAACTTATCCAGAAAAAATTCCCACCATGGCAAACTGTAGAAAGGAAGCAGCTGCTTACAGACATGCCATCCCAGTTTGTGGGAATGACACATTATGTCTCTGGATACTTGGGATGTGGACAGTACTTCTAGGAGGACACTCTGGAGGCACAAGAAGATCAGAAGAAGAAGGGCCAGTGGGATGCTGCAGGTACCCATGTGGTGGTGATTATAGTCTCTTTCTTCCTCTCTCACTTTCTTCCCTCCCCGTTTCTTACTTCTCTCTCTCTCTCTCTCACACACACTTACTGTTAAATAAAATCCTTGCTATTGACTTTGGCATATGGTCTCGATTGTACCTTAATTCAGGCAGAGGCATCTTTAATAAAAGGACCCTAATATTATTTCAGAAGTAGGATCCTAAACTGGTTTACCCAGACAAAACAACCTCAGTATGAAAATGAGATTCAATAACTTCAAAAGCTGTGGTGTCCACAGGACACACAAATAGACTGTACTTGTAGCACAGGACATATAGTTTTAGAAAGCAGCCCACATATTCTCTTAAGGAACAGTCACGCTGCCTGTCTTTTGCCATCCAAACTGTGTGCCAAAGGCACCTCCTTCTGTGACCAGCAGAGAGCCAGGAGCTCATCCAGAGGCAATTCAGGTAGCATAACAGGTCTTCTGCCCTAAACTGATCTCTGGAAGTGTATACTTCTCCTCTGTGTGGCTGCACACAGATGTTACTGCAACCATCCTCCTGCTGTGGATTCCCAAAATTAGATTGTGTGACTCCCTGCCTTTCTTTGCTGGAGAGCACAGATGTTATCAAAAGAAACCATTGCCCAGCACAATTTCCATAAACTTACCAGCTATTCACCCTAAACCAGAGTGCTATTGCACAGTATTCAGCTGAGAAAATTCCAGAGTCAGCAATCTCCTTTTGTCCTTCCTCACACAGATATCAAGCCATATCAACATATCTTTCTTATTTTTCTTTTACTACAAAAAAAGCCAAATCAGACTAAATTCACAGGAGGTTTCTTGAAGGATGTGAGTTTTACATCTGAAACAAAAAGTAAAATAAAAAACTTGGAGAAGAGCAAAAAGAAGGTACGTCTTTGAGGAATGAAGAAGAGGCAAACTATTAAAAGTCTTGCAGAAGTCTGAATGATCACGTGAATCTACTGAGACGATTTCAAACAGAACTGTTTGAAGTTAGTCCCAGTGCAGTTGGGATGTGATATGATAGTTGCTAGCAAATTCATTATTAGAATGTTACAAATCCTTTAAATGACAAAGTTAGAAAGGGGACAATGAGGCAATCCAAAATGTAGTATTGAATAAACCATGTTGGCTGAAGCTGAAAACAAAATATACAGTCTAGCCCACTGAAAAATAAAGGCAAGAATACTTTCAGTAACTCCTAATAAAAACTCTATCAGGTTTATTTCTCTCAAATATAGAAGATGCTAATGTTTCCAAAGAGTCACTATTGACAGGGTGGTCCTGTGCAGGGCCAGGAGTTGGACTCAATGATCCTTGTGGATCCTTTCCAACTCAGCATATTCTATGATACTGTGACAATGGCACCTATGGTAAACAGTTACCAATTTATTTATTAAGTCCCTGTTCAGCAGTATGAATGTGCTTGTCCTTTAAAAATGACATTATTTTGAAGAATCAAAGCATCTTAGGGATACATGTCCAAAGAATTTTTTTTCTCTCTTTCTTTTCTTTTCTTTTCTTTTCTTTTCTTTTCTTTTCTTTTCTTTTCTTTTCTTTTCTTTTCTTTTCTTTTCTTTTCTTTTCTTTTCTTTTCTTTTCTTTTCTTTTCTTTTCTTTTCTTTTCTTTTCTTTTTTCTCTTTTCTTTTTTCTTCTTTTCTTTTCTTTTCTTTTCTTTTCTTTTCTTTTCTTTTCTTTTCTTTTCTTTTCTTTTCTTTTCTTTTCTTTTCTTTTCTTTTCTTTTCTTTTCTTTTCTTTTCTTCTTTTCCTTTTCTTTTTCTTCTTTTTTTTCTTTTTAGTACTTTTTTTCCTTTTTCTCATTTTCTTTTTCTTCTTCTTATTGTTCTTCTTCTTCTTCTTCTTCTTCTTCTTTCTTTTGTTGCTTCTTTTTCCTTTTTCTCTTATATTAATGACAACATCATCGTTCCCACTAAAATTACCATACTCTTAAAAATTATGCCCTCTCTCATTAGGCAAAGAAGAGGCAATTTTTGACTAAAAAAAATACCCTGAACAAAAACAACAACTTTCATGCATTAGTAAAGATTTTTCTCTGCTTTCATGTACTATGACACAACTTCATACTCTAATTTTAGTAAGAGACTGTTCCAAATTACTGCAAAGCACAATTTTGCATACTTGTGTAACACTGTGGCAGACTTCACTTCAGATCTTGTAAGGGATGTTCAAAATCAGTCTCTAAAGTATAGAAAAATGAATTTAATCACAATTTATGCCCTTTGCTCTTGTATGATGGTCTGAATTTATGAAACTCAATCACAGATCTTCCTGTACTTTTTATTTACAGTAATTCCATTTGCAGCACCAAAGGAAGGCATTCATACTGAAAGTGGGTGTGATTAGAGCAGTAAAAAGACCTTTTTTTGCAATGGAAAAACTCTCAGTCATATATAACAGAAAAAGTAAACCACAAAACTAACTAAATAACTAACTAAAAAACCCAACTAAACATGTGACTATATGGCTGGGCAAAATATTTTCTGGGACTTTTACATTCAGAATTTCAATATTACAGTAGCCTTCCACCCCCAATAATTTGCAATAAAGTGATCAGCTACCTCTACTAAAGAAGCCTCTACTTGCACTTAGCAGTTGTTACATTTCTTGGCATTCATCAGAGGATGTTCTGTTTGGGTGGAGCTGAGTAAACAGAGGTGTAAACATTGTTTGGACAAATAATTCTGAACATATATTTTCCTTTTTTAAAAAAATAATCCTTTGAAATCTGTGGGTCTTTCCTTTTTTTCGTGCTCTTGATATAAGGAGAGCTTTTTATATCAGAAACTTTCTGTGTCATATTCCCTCAAGCAAAAATTGTGAATATTAATATTCACGTGACCTGTGAAGAAAATCTGTAGATTCTCTAGGGCATTCCCTAAGAGTGTGAGTTTCAGCTTCACAACTCTAAGTGGAATATTTGGCATAATGCCACCCTCGTTCACCCTGCTGATGTAAAGGACAAATTTGATCCAGTTTTCGTTGCCTCTGCCTATTTTGTTTAATTTCACCTATCTTATCTGCTTTTTTGAAGCCTCCTTCTCTGTGTGCTGTAGCCTCAACTTGAAATACCAAGTCAGAAGAGACAACATGGGCTGCCATGATAAGCTAGTATTATCTTCCCAGGCAGGAGTCACAGCTTTGAAACCAATGTTTCAGTATTTCAATAAATGAGGAAAAGTCCCAAATACCTTTCTCCCTCTCCTACAGTTTTTCATAATTCATAAGCAAGAGACCACCTTTATGTGTTATTTCTTTTTGCTTTGCTGATGACTACCTCTATGCATCTTATGTTCTCGAAGAGAACAATTCTTTAAGAGTTCTCAAGAGTTCTCATAAAACCGTTGAGCTTACCAAGAGGCAATGTCACTTTTTCTAACTTTCTGGAAACAGATTCCTTTGCAAATAAAACTGGTCTTGATAGATTTTTCTGTCTCATTGTTGTCTTAATTTCTTTAGGGAACTTGAAAAAACTCATCTCACCTAAAATAAACTTTAGATATTTAAAAGTTACACTTATGACTAAACTCTGTGTATGGTCTCTAAGCAGCCCAGATATATTTTTTGTACTATTACTTGCTCACCAGGTAAACCTATCCTAAAGTGAGCATAGGAAATATGATTAAGTCTGACTAAGTTAGACAAGATGCAGTTAATCTCACTAGTATCCCAAAAATGCAGTCAGACAGTATGTACTGAATATTAAATATTGTCTTTACAACATTATGTGTCTGAAATCGAGAGACACACAGATGAATCTCAGAAGGAATTTCTAGAATCTGGACTCTGAGGCAACACTGTCATGCTAAACACTTCTATTGCTCTGGAAAGCAGCACAAGAATCCATCAAACTGGGTTTGACTAGAAACTGCAAAGTAATACAGTGAGGAACTGAGTGTACAATATCTGCTAAGCCAAAAATGAAGCCTGCTGCCTTCTGAGGAGGCCAGGAAAATAATGAAGGGAAGGCAGTACTATAACTACCTTGATAGTACTCATATATAATTAATTAGAAAGAGAATTAAATAGTGCATGCTACACTTTTCCTCACCCAAAGTGAATCTTTCTGCTGTCATTGCTACTGCAGTAAGAATGGGGAACTCTGCTTCTTTTATCTTGGTGAAATAAATCCTATTTCTTTTCATTTTAAATTACCAAGCTGCAACTCAACTGTGATGAGAATTTCAAAAATATCTGTTTAGAAAACATTTCTCATTGTCATTTTATGGGGATTCTGCTTAAAATCAGATGCATGTATTTACAAACACGTTTATAAATAAAATACTTAAGTACAAGTAGTTTCCTGGATGAAAAGTCAGTCAAGTAGACACACGAGTGCTGTGTGATTGATAGTGCTTAGTAATGACTATAGATGGCAAATGGGGATTTTGACATGCAGCTCCTGCTACTGTCAAACAGAAATGTAGATCAAATTTTCCCATGCTGTGCTGAAAGATAATATCCAAGAATCAAATGTTCTCTCTACAAATTAGTTTATTATAGAATTGACTTTTGAAAGTAAAAACAAAAACAAACACCCAAAAACAAACAAACAAAAGCCTCACTTGGCAATGCAAAAAATTGCATTACTCATATTAGCTTGATTACATTAATTCTCCAGCTTTTTCTGGTGGTTGTTTTTGATTTTATTTCTACTTCTCCACTGAAGTAACATCTTCTGTTCTATTCTGGCTTTACAATGGATGTTCTTACCATCAGTTTAAATACAACAGATATTACTTTTTAAAAATTTCAGTCTTGTGGAACCTGTCTTTCTGAAAAGTATATATTAGGAAAAGTTCAGAGAAGGGCAGCCAAGGCTTTTAGGATGTTTAAATAACAGATCTTATAAGAAGTGATGGAAAAGAGACTATTCATATAAAAATCAAGAGTATGTTACAAATATTTGAAGATATATACATGAAACCAGATAATAGAATAATTTATTTGACAATTATAAATTATATTAGGTTTTGTTATGCAATAAGTTGGATAATTTCCTAATTTTTAAAAATTTATATCTAAAAAATAGACAACAAAAAATAAACTACAGAAGCATAGACTCACAAGATCTAGATGCCATCAGAGTAACTGTTATCTTCTCTATATTGAATTTCTTCCACGTTTGAGACCCATAATAGAATGCCATCACACTGTCTGTAAAATCCTGAAAAAACTTTCATAGCAATATAAAAAAATCTTAGGTCTGTAGACAGTGGTATAAATTTCTCATTTTCTGACTCTATTTTTGTCCTTCATATCGTGTACTTTTATTTTTTAAAATCCTACTGAAAGACTGATTTTCAGTCTTTCTTATCTGTCACAGTTACTCTCCTGATTTTGAAATCTACTCATCAATGAAATGTTGAAAAACATAATAATTATGGAAATATAATTCAATAATACCAATTTTTAAATATCTACAAAATAGATTAGTATTTAATGTGAGATTAAGATTTTTCAATTAAAGTGTGGCCCTTCTGTCCAATATCTATACTTAAAGTCATTTTAAGAAGACATGAATTGTGAAACAAATGAAAGAAAATACTGCACTTCACACATTCAAGGAAAAAATTGCCTCATAATTCTTTAAATGTAGAAGAGGTTGGTCATGCAAATGTAACATGGAAACCATCAAGGACTCCTTTTGACCTCATCCTTTTTGCAAAGACTTGTTTTCAAAGGCTGCAACACATTTCTGTTCTCATTGCAGAACTTCCTTAAGCTAATATATTAATATTAGAGTATTCTCCCTTGTAAATATTGAAAGCTAAAAACTGTGTAGTAAAACATGTAGGGATCATCTTCAGTATAAGTAATAGATTGAAATTAGTACATTTGAGTGACTGCAACTTTTGTGTGTGCAAACACCATCAAAAAAGTAAAAAATATGGAGAAATTTGAAAGCTGAGTAAGAGGATCGATAATTCCATTACTGTTATCAAAGCAAATTAAATTTAATTTGAGAAAATTATAGACAAAAGCATTTATCATGCTGCTGAACTGATTCATCAGTTACAAGAAACATAAAAGCGAGTTCAGACAAAAAAATTAGTGCAGTGAATTAAAAATGTGTGTCCAAAATGACAGTAACATGTCAGGGCCCTGAGGGCATCACCTGCCCTGGCTGTACCATGCAGCCTTTAATGTGCTCCTCTTACCCTGCCCAGAGCCCAGAGCCCATTTCAGCCCTGCCCTGGTGCCCCAGCTGCCCTGCTCCTGGATGGGAGGAGGGATGTGCCCCTCTGGCCACCCTGGGGACAATGCACTGCTCCCTGAAAATATACACAGGGAGAGAACTGCACAGTGTAAACCTCTAGAACCAAATAAACACTGTGGAGCAGAGTGGGAGCTAGGAGCTCATTCCACCTTACAGCTCCGTATGAACTTTCTTGTGTTCCTTAATATCATTCATTAGAGAAATACAAAAATATGTGGCAGAACCACAGCCACGTGTTGTTTCCAAATACATGCATACATGTCTCTCATCATCTGTAAATCCTTATAATTTCAATCTACAGCTGTCAGCACAGTATTAACCAATACTTTGGTTCATTTTACTACGAATTCTGGGAATAAAATGGATTACTGACCTTTTTAAATACTTCTCTATTTCCATAAGCTCTTGTATTTCTTCTGCTTTTAGAAGGAATGAATACGGCAAGAGGCCTTAAATTCCGTGTTTAAGAGAATACAGTACAATTTTAAAATACAAACAATTTTATTGTTTCAAACAATAAAAACACAGGAGTTTTAGAAAATTTAATGATCAATGTGATCTATAGAGCTTTTGTTCTTTCTCATAAAGCTTTCATGAATCAACAACAGGGTTGAGTCTTTCACGAATCAGGAATTAGCTGCTGGTATTCAAAGATGCCCATACTATGATAGTGTTAATTTTTTCATTACAACAGCACTTATATCAAACTGATGTTTATAGTTAGAAGCACTATCATGTGTTTCTAATCAGTTTTTTCACATCCTTTGTTGCACAAAAGGACTTCTTCAGGATGATTGTCAAGGCTGGACCAACTTTATTGAAAATCTGCTCACACTGGAAAGAGTGATAAATTGTCATCTACGACAATCATTTATTCCTGTGGGTGGACATTTGGGTGCTTTTCATCTAACCTATCTTTAGATATCTACTGCAGAGATACCTACCTGTGGCCTTCCCCCTCTGTATTACCCTGATAATTAGAAAGAAATAGACACTCTAGGGCATGATTCATATGACCTACTTTAGGTGTCTACTTTGGGAGGAGATGAATTGCACCCTAGAGGTGTCAATCTCTGCTTTGATTATAAAGAGTTTTAGATCACTAGCCACATGTACAAAGAGATGTCTAGATTTGGCCAGATGAATCTCACCCTCAGTGACATGACTGAATAGGGTCTGAGCCAGGCAAGCTTTCTCTGAAAGCAGCTCAGAACTGGCAGTAGCAGAAGTGTAAACCATCACTGACCTTGAGACATCCTGTTATTCTAGTCCAGTACATAGGAAAAAAAAAAAAGGAATGCTAGAATCTTGACTGTACTTGACTGTATTTATTGTATTTTGAACTTTTCAGTCAGATTTAAAAATGTATATGAGATTTACTGCAGAGTATAATCCACTTTTTTTCTTTGATCATATTTTCAAAAGAGTTGCACTCAAAAATCACATATATGTTGTATTACGTACTGGTTTAATATAGTAACTATTTCTATTTGTGTCAACTTTAAGTTTTTTCTTTAAAATGAGTGTTGTGAAGTTGGTTTTTTTTTGGGGGGGCTATGTTGTTTGTGGTGTCTTGTGGCTCTATATGTCATTTCAGAGATTTCAAATTTTTCACTGCTAATACTCTGTTGAATGCAAAATGCATTTTATTCTGTCCAATTGCAGTTTGCACTGAGTGCATATTACAACCAATTATCCCTCATAACAATGTAGCTGTCTACTTATGCCAGACCTCATTACTGTGTCTTAGAGTCAGAATTCTGGTACCCAGGAGTTTAAAATATTTGAATACAAAGTAAGAAACCCATGGATCAACAGTCTTTTATTTTTAGGATGCCATTTTCATTAGATTGACATTTTAAAATAATTTGACTCTAAGACCTTGACTTCCTCGCTCTTGGAGAGTTGGATGCTAGTGCTGTGAAATGAAATATTGTGTTTACTGAAACTCATGCAATTAGCTTGGTATATCAGGAAAATCATTCATCAGATTGAGACTCTAATAAGTTAGAGAATAACAATTTTAAAAATCCTGATTATTTTAAAAAAATTGTCTAATACTTTATGATTACATAAAAATCTGCAGTAAAAAGTATCATGAGAATTTACACTGAATCATTCTTGAACTGCAGGGATCCAAATATCACACAAATATCATGTAACTACCAGGTTAGGGAACCAGGTTCAAAGCTCACTTTTAACCTTACCTGCTCAGAGAATATCTTGAAATCTCTGAGCATTCTCATTTTCAACACAGTTTCATAGAATCACAGAATCATAGAAGAAACCGAGCTGGAAGGGGACCCACAAGGATCTTCAATTCCAGCTCCTGTCCCTGCACAGCACCATCCCCAAGAATCACACCGTGTGCCCAAGAGCACTGTCCAAATGCTCCTTGATCTCTGTCAGGCTGGTGCTGTGACCATTTCCCTGGGGAGCTGTTCCAGTGCCCAACCTCCCTCTGGGCGAAGAACCTTTTTCTGAACTCTAACCTAAATTTCCTCTCACACAACCTCATACTAGGGAGCACGAAGCTGGAGAGCAGCCCCACAGAAAGGGACCTCGGGGTCCTGGTCAATGGTGAGCCGATTGTGAGCCAGCAGTGCCCTGGCAGCCAGGAGAGCCAGCACTGTCCTGGGCTATCTACATTTCCATCTCTCTAGCCACATACTACTGTGAAGTTTACCACAAATCAGATTTTGGGTTGGTTTCCTAGATAATTTCTGTTTTGTTTGAATTTGTAGATATAGAAAAGAAATAGTTTGTTTCAATTTCTGTTGGGGACAGCATGCAGCTAAATAAAACAGATATATAGGCACCAGCGCATGAATTAAGATTTTAAAATTATATTTTACAAGTTTTAAATGTTAAATTTAGTAATCACCTATGTTTATACCTATGTGTAGCTGTGTACACACACATATGTACATGTATGTATGTGATATAGGTATTTTCACACATGTATGTACATGTATGTATGTGATATAGGTATTTTATGGAAAGACATAAATTAAGAAAGAAATTTATGTCTGCAAAGATCTAAAGCAAAGAATCTCAGTGCAGTCATTGTGTATTGATTAGTTAATTTTTGATCACTTTGCTTTGCTGGGATGATCCTGGCAATGTTCCATCTGGAGGAAAAAATGTTCCTCTACATTATTCACTGGTGTAAGGGAATAGGAGTTCACCCTGTAAATAAAGGCTATGGATATAAAATATTAGCTCTTTACAAGTTGTTGCAGCAAATTATTTCCCTTTACAGCTCATGCATTACATACCCTAACAAAGTCAGGCTAAAAACGTCAAAAATCACAAGCTCCACCAAGCACAGGAGCATATGGATCACATGTACCAACTGGAAAATGCTGGCACAAGAATTCTGATGGTGGTTTTTGTGATAGCTGAAGGGATATTTGAGAAGCTGCCCCCTTTTCTCTTGCTCAGGACAGGAAAACACTAAGGTGATGGGATATAAAGTCTTTCCCACCCCAAAGTACCTCAGCAAAAAAACAGCTAAAGGAAGCATAAGTTGATTGTCTCAATTTGCTAAAAATAGTGCTTTTAAGTGCTGAAAGAAAAAGAAGCTATAGAAGAGAAGAAAGAAGCACTGTCAGTCGCAGAGTACAGTCAAGAGAATATGCTTGTTCAGTGGAACCCTTTGAAAGGAAAGCAAGGATATAAATGTATATTGCATTACTGACTCTCAGCTGGATATCATACACCTAAGAGTTTTAACATATATCTGACTTCTCAATGTTTGTGGTGCCTTTCTTTCTCTGTTTATTTCTCTTTCAAGTTTTTTTTTTCACAGCTGATTTAATTTTTATACTCTGTCTTGCATTTCTCATTGTACGGTCATTTGTCATTTGTTCCTAGTCTTTCCTAGTTAATGTCTTAGATGTTCTGCATTAAGCTATCTTCAGAAAGGATGGAGATGCTGCATCTCCCAGAAGCCAGTAAACAGAACATTAGTAGTTGTCTCAGGCAATGCTGCATGTTCCATATTTTCACTCAGCATAAGAATTTTACACTCGTTGCTCCACTTAAAGCTATATCACTGAGACAGATCTGTCATCTCTCCAGCAAAAAAGCACAAGCTTAAAAACTTACAAACAAGAAGATGCACAGCACTATTGTCCTTAATATTGATATGTCTGGCATCCTGGGAGTGCAAAAAGCACCTGTCTGTGGGCATATGGGTACAGTGCACTGCTACTCTGGAGTGCCAAGATGAGGGGATGGGGAGAGGAACCAGATAAAGCTCTGTGCAGAAAAGGTTAAGTTGAAATTGAGGGGAGGGGTGGGGGGAAATGAAAAAAAAAAAAAAAAAAACAAAAACAAACCCAAATAATTTAAAACTAAATATTGTTCTAGTAAGTTTCATAGTTCAGTTTCAGGAAAAAACCCAAAAACTCCAGGGAGGTTCTTTTCCTATGTTCATCTTGTGAAGTCATTGCCCAAATAACTGTTTCCTTTAGAGTCAATTCTGTCTCCTTTGCTCAAAAATGAGGAAAGTATTTTAGGTAAGCCATAGTGGTGGCACTAAAAAAAGGAAAAAAATTACTCAGAACAACAAGATATCTGAAAATCTTTGCTACTATATTAATAATTCCCATGACAAAACATTTTAGGATAGATTTAATTTCTATTTTGATTCTACATCACAAAAAGAAACTCATATTTTCACTTTGCTGTGCAAACATTAATTATTTAATTTTGTATTTTGTTTTTATTTTGTCAAGTTTTTACTGTTTTCATCATTTACCTGAAGTCTATTATACTGTTAACAAAAATACCATACATTTTTGAACTGTTTATATGTGCTCAGCAACAAGTTCAATAAAAATAAAATGTATTTATTTTTAATAAATGGATCATTTGCTTTGTGAATGAGAATATAAAACTTCTAAAGATGTAAGCCAATTGTCTTGACAGAATAGATATGGACTATTACTCTGTTATGCAATCTGAGGTTGGATTTTGCTACTGAAACATAGTGTTTGTATTTTCATATGTAAAAGTACTTAAAAAAAAATCACATTTGTTTTATTCTTAGCCACAATAGGATCACATACAGTGAGTGTATAGTTGTTAGAATGCATTCTCTAGATGCGAAAAAGGCTTTTCAGCCACAATGTAAGTTCACTTGGCTGAGCTTTTTATGCTGGCATAGCCATGGCAAGAACCACTATACTTCATGTACACTACCTTCTTCTCAGAAGTAAAATATTTTTCTTCAAAAAGAGTGGAGACACTTCCCCTCCTGCCTTTGCAGAACAATCTATCAGGTCAGCTTCAGACAATTTCCTGGATTTCTCTCTTCTAAAGATTTGTAGTTAACATTACCCTTTACTTTCACTGAATATGATATATATTCATAAATATCTTCATAAGAAAATACTGCCGTTTTTGCACTTACACTGAATAATTTTAGTACAAACTGTGTGAATTCAGATCTATGGGTGATTATTCATTTATTGCAGAATCATCTTAGAAACACTGAGGGGTTGGGATTGAAGGGTCATCTGGTCCAACCCCCCTGCCATAAGCAGGGACACTGGAAACAAAATTAGGTTGCTCAGAGCCCCCCTCATTCACCCATACTTCAAATGTTTCCCAGAGAAGACTACAACTTCTCTGAGCAGTTATGAGGATCGTGAAATTGATAGAAACAATGTAAAATATGATATAATAAAAGAGTGAACATCAGTCTCTTGAAAAAAATCAAAATTCAATCTGCAAAGTCCACCTTCTAATCACTGAATTTGGTAGCAAAACATTATTCTTATAAAATAGAGGTGATAAGTAACCCTTTTTTTTTTTTAATACTTTCAATGCAATTAGAATAATTCAACATATCTGTAAAATGGTCCTAAAAGATCCATCTTCAAGAAAATAAGTTGCACGGGTACACTTTTGCAACAATATCAGGTAAAGAATACCTTAAAAAAGACAGTGACAGTTTATTTCTTATGCCAAATTTTGCAAAGGCCTTCAGTTTATGTAAAACTGTTTTCCATATAATTGATAATTTCCTTGGTATCTTGGGACAGAAAGTTAATTTCTGAACTGTAAATTCACAAGTCCTTTACCAACAAATTTCTATGTTCAGGACTTTTATCATCGAAATAGCTTCATCTGAATTGAAAAACTATATAAAATTCTTCGAAAACAGTTTGGGAAAGAAAAAGAATGTGGAAATTATTACAGAATTGCAATTTTCAATGTTGCAACTGACACAAATACTTCCTCATGTTTTAAAGAAATAAGTTTGACAACATTTATTATGGAAACTAAAGCATCTGATGTTCCAAGGAGACATTTTTAGTGCAATCACATGTCTAGCTTAAAAAAAAGTCACCTTCATTCTCTGATTCAAGAGAACCATATTAATCATTTCATAGAGTAGCCATTTATTAACATGATAGTAAATATGTGTTTGAGCTCAATGCATCATGTCCATCAAAAATTATGCTAGATCTATCAGAAAACTGGAAGCAGTGTACGGAATATATCATTCAAAATGCTATTTTTGTAGAGCCTATGAGGGACTTGTTATCATAACAGACAATTACAACAGAAACAAGTTTCAGTAGTTTTTTCAGACCACATTCTCTGAATATAATAATCTACCTTTGCAACAGATGGGATAAATTTAAACTCAATATAGCTCTATGACCCTGCTTTTACTGTTTCCAAAAAACCTGATCAAAACTCCATGATGTATTAAAAAGATAGTCTCTCTTCAGTGTTTGAACAAAAATTGGAATAATCCTACAATATTACAAGTAAAATCATCCAGACTAGATTACATAAAAGAAATCTCTTGAAGGAATTAGTATTTCAGACAAGATGGAGCTGTTCCACTGTTTTATTTTAAAGATCAGATATAGGTTTCTTAAGTGACTTTTATAGATAAGAATAAAGGAAAATATATGACATTTCATTTCCATTACTATAGATAAAATGCAGATAAATATTCTCCACAAGTGAATTATACAATGTTCCATAAATAGCTTTTATTAAAAATAGCCTGTCTGCTTAACAAAGGATTATAGATCTACTACTACTACTACCACCATTCAGAATTTACAGTAGAAAGAAGAAACCTGAGTTTACAACTGAAGGCAAAATTGCCAGATAATTTAAATACAATATAATTAACCGAAACCTGAGAAACCATGGTGATCTTAAAAAAAAAAAATTTAAAAAACCTCACATTTTGGAAGATTTATGCAAGAGTTTGGAGGAGTCAAGAGAATGAGTAGGCAAAGCATGAAATACTCAAGGCTCAAGCTGAATTTCAGTAATAGGAAAAAAGACCACATTCCAGTGGCTGAGCATATAAATTAGGCACACCCTGGATGACTAACCCAAAGAGGTGGATGAACACAAATTCAATATAAGAATTTTAATTTAAGGTTTTTCTAGTATTTCATTCTAACAGTAGATAGAAAAGATTTTCAGGGAAAGAACTAGAATTGAGTAATAGGCAGTATGAATTTTACCATGGAATCCATTTGATTAAGCAAAATTAATTTGCTTAAGCAAAATTATGCACAGATTAGAAACATTTCCTTTTGTATACATTGTTATGCGTTATTATTTTAATTTTGTGCTGTTATTTCCCATTAGCTTTCCTGCTAATCATCTGGTTTGATCATGTTCAGTTTTGTGGGGATCTATTAAATTTCTGTAGTCTTCCACATCACATGCAATATCTCTTTACTATAATTAAATCCTATTTTGAAATAATGATATTTTAAATTCCACATGTGCAAAATACAGCGGACAGTTATAATGCAAATTTTAAATATGAAAATGACTTAACTATGAAAAGATTTTTAATATTTCCTACTGCATTCTCTGACGGCCATTTCATTCACCTCAATATCAATATTTGTACAGCCAGCCCATAGAGATGCTCTAAATTTTCAATTGAAAGTTTAAAACCTATTTGTCTTCACAGTTCACTTAATTTAGATTTGCTTTTTTTTTTTCATACAGAAGTCTAGATTTCTCAGATTCATTTTAAATGCTACTTAAGCTTAAAATTAAACTATGTTCTGATTTAGAAGGAAGAGGTTATGTTTCTGAACATTTTGAAAGATAATAAATTTTGGAAAATTAGAAAAAGGAAAAGTAAACCAAGGAATTTGGTTTTTGTTTGTTGGTTTGTTGTGGGTTTGTTTGGGTTTTTGTGTTTTTTTGGATTTCCCTCTAGCTGTTCAACTTTCCCCAAGATTAAACCAACATGGAGTTCTGTCTGTTCAATATCTCTCCAACCTCATAGTACTTTAACCTCCTTGTCTCTAGGGCAGCTAAAGCTCTTGTACCTTCTCCTCAGTTTCTCAAATACAGAATTCCTACTGTCTCCAAGATGATCTTTCAGATCCCTTTCTCATGCACTTTTGCAGCTTCAGTAACAACTATTGACATCCTCATTCTTCATTCTTTGTTTATGTGTTGCCAACTGTTGATTTAACAAGTAGAACTTTTGTCCTTCCTCTGGGTTTCCCAGGATGTACCCTTCCAATGTGTCCAGCAATTACTGCTTTGCTTTCAGCTTTAATAAGAATAAGATTTGATGTCTGTGTGTACCTCTTTCCAAAATCATAGCTTCTGGCCTACTTTGACAGTTTTACAAAGACTAGAAATTATGCCTTAAAAAGAAATTTCTGCATTGAGAGCAATTTTTCCTATTCTCCTTTGCACTGTCTGATAATTCTAGAAATTCTTGCCATCAGGATTATGCACTTAAAATGTATCAGTGGCTTAATCCTACCTTTATCAGTCTTTGCAGGTTAAGCAATATTTCTTAATAGAAATAAATAGTAAAAGTGAAAGCTCTTTAAAAAAAAGAAATAACTTTTTTGTTACATTGTAAACTATTTATGATCTCCTAATTAATAATAATATAGTGCAAACATGACCATGTTTATCAATTTTTTCCAATATTTGACCAAAAAAGCAACTTTAACTTTCAAACAACACCTTACGAATCTCAGAAAGCTAAAACGAGAACTGGAATAACTAGGGGAAAGAGCTAAAATGTAGCTCAGCACTATTTATTTCTGGCTTCTCTGTTGCCTTTTTTTTTTAGCTTACAGTAGAAAATCAGGTATTAGTACAAGAAAACATTAAGTTACCCTAAAGGAGACATCAGATCTCCTTTTTAATAAAGAACTCATTAAAATTAAAAGGACAGAGGGAGCCCAGGCTATCACATCTGTCCAAGAAGGTGCAGGACAAACTCACTTTGTTACAGAAGCAACAGCAAAGCAACATTCACTCTGCTGAATATCTTGGGTGAGGAAAAAATCAGGCTTCTTTCCAGAGGGTATAGCATCACTGGTTTTAAAAATTCCCTTGAATGAAAAATTTATCCTTTTTATGCTAATTGATTCAGTAAAAAGATCAACTCGGTTATTAAAAGTAAGAATAAAAAAGGAAAACCAGAGGGTGGGGACATCATAAGTGGCTTTGTGAAAAGCATAAAAATAATTGACTAAGAAAATGCTACCTATTCTCATTATAAAACATGTTTCTCAGCTACTCTGGCTTGAGGAAAGGTATGCAGCAGAAGAAAAGATTAGTTTTTGTCATCTGACTGTTCATGTCTGACAGACTAGTTTGTCAATACAAAATGTGAAATAGTAAACATTTTAAGGCTCATAAACAACATATAAATGACTACTACAAACGTTCTTTCACTCTGAGGGAGTGTGGAGTTTAATTTATTTCTGTGCACGTTTCTATTTGAATTCAGTATCTGCATTTAAGTTTACCTATACAATACCTGTTGTTAGACAAATAAATCAGTCTAGTTAACCCTGAACAGCCTTTCAAGTGTTAGTAAGCATACTGAAGTCCACTTTAATGATGCTCATAACATATAATATCCCATGGATCTCAGCAGCTGACCTATCCCAGAGACTGTTGAAAGAATTCATCCCATGTAGTGGTGAATGGAATGGAATGGAATGGAATGGAATGGAATGGAATGGAATGGAATGGAATGGAATGGAATAGAATAGAATAGAATAGAATAGAATAGAATAGAACAGAACAGAACAGAACAGAACAGAATAGAATAGAATAGAATAGAATAGAATAGAATAGAATAGAATTGAATAGAATTGAATTGAATTGAATAGAATTGAATAGAATTGAATAGAATACCATTATTTCTGTGGGATGTGGAATATCAAAGCTTCCAGTCACTCCCCAGTGGCATGATGGCATGTACTTACCTTCAGGTACTGGCTGGTATCACCAACAGTCTCTCACACTGCAGTTTCTCAGTTTTTCATTAAAAGTTAAGAAAAGAGGTAGTGTTGTAGTGTGAGATATCACCACTTGTATCAGTGGCAGACTGAGTTTCTCTGAGCTCCTAAATATCTAACTTTTATATTTATACAATAGAATATTTCCCAAACAAGATAGAGAGTGCTTCTTATACAAATAATATGCTGCTTAAATATAATTGACTTGATCCTACTTGCATCCTGAACATGCTTCTCCTATATAGTGGATGGGGAACTAATGGTTATGCACTCCAGAGTGCTACCCTTTGTCACTTGGACCATAAAAATCTAATCTGAACCTAGAAATCTTTCTTGACTTGATTACTGTGGAACTGTGCCTTTTGGGGGGAAAAAAAAAAAGTTTTCATTTATCATTCTGGAATTTTATCACAGAAACTGGATACTCAAAAAATGCTCGACAAGCCTTAAATGGAACATGGCAAAAAATCAGTATTTTTTTATTAGCAGTGCTGTGAGAACAATTGTTTAAAAGTGTCTTAAAATGTTTTCACACTCTTCATTTTTCCAGATGACAAAAGAAAAATTCTATGGGAGCTAATATAGAAGAAAACTCTTTAATAATGTGTTAATTCCATGTACCTATCTTGCTCCCTATCCTTGTACTGCCCTTATATGAGATGATGGAGATGGAAGAGTAACATGGAGCAGATTTATGGCTGAATCTTCTAAGCATGACTACCTAATGTGATCAGGTGGGAGGGAAGGCACTAGCACTGCAGGATAAAGACCTTTGAAACATGAGATATTCAAAGTAAAGGTAGGACACAGGTTATCTGGCATCGTTCCACTGTCATCAGTAGAGCTGTGATGACTGATTGAACAAAAAACTGACCCAGACATCTAGCACTAACTTTCCATTTCATGAATCAAAAAGATCTGTGCATGACCCCATCCTGTGGGTCGGCTGGAGAGAGCATTCCAGGGATCTCACTTAATATTTATCTCTCTTTCCTCTAAAAGCCTTAGGACCCTGCCTCTACACTCCCACTCTTATCTGCCCTTTCTCCAACATTCCCCTCTCCCACGGTTGCTTTTGCTCCCAGGAATCTGGTGCCATCACTTGTCACTGACTTCCCCTGCTTATCTCCCTTCACCAGGTTCATCACTGGTGAGTGATGCTGACCACAGAAAAGGATGGGGGTCTTTCCTTCCATTACCACCAATATGGATGAGGAAACTGAAACACGAACAGTGTTTATAATCTCAGATCCTTAGAACCAGAAATCAGATTAAAAGTGCAATATAAAAAAGTTAATTGTTATCTGACTCCAGAAAAATTACTAAAATTCTGTTTTCCTTGTCTTTAACAGAGGTTAAATAAAAGCCTTTGAAAGTGAATTACATAATAAAATCTCCATAAGTAAGTCTTATGTATTAAAAACTGTAATTCTTGTTTTTGAGTAGAAACAGTACTTCTGATTTTATATCTCAAAGGCTCTCAAAATAATACCCCTGTCACAGTAAAGTATATTTGCTTTTGACAAAAAGATTTTGTTTATTACCAAGACATTTCCTATAAGGGAAGAGCTTTAGAAATCTCTTGGACCATTAACTCCTGCCTAATTATAATTAATTATTATATGACAGTGGAGTAGATATGCGAAAGCACCCAGTGCTGCATTGTATTGGGCAGACAATTCACATGCACACAGAGCAAGAAACAGCCCTTGTCAGGCAGAGATTCTGATCTGAACACAGAGGAGCAGACAGAGATGAGGAACGTGTCCAAAGTCACAGAGCAGATAAGCACTGGACCAGCAACCTGAATCCCTAACAGAATTCCTCTTCTATACTGCTTGATTGTACATGTGAGAAAATTTTTAAGGACACTCTTCTAGGCATAAAGTATTTTCATTACAAGAGATCATCAAATGTTGGTCCAATAGTAGATTCAGAGGATCTGAACAAAAAATATAAAACTCGGGGTTTTTTAACCTACATCTTTTGGAGCATGCAATTTACCAGTTTAGAGGACAGTAGATGAGGCTGTAATGAGCAAACTCGTCATTACACTTTTATATAGTGTCTTGTTAAAAAGATGTGTTATACCAATGACTTTCAATGAGAGTTATACAGGAAACTTTGAACTGCTGTATTGCAAAATCAGACCCATCACAAGAGAGTAAGAAAAAAAATGGTGTTCTGTTAAGAGAAACAAAAATGCTGAGTGGATATCATTTTCAAGGAAAAAACATATATACCAAGTTCAAAGTTCTTGGATGAAAGACTTTTTTCAAGATTAACTAATCCTGCTATAAAAAATATAGCACATTGCTTATTCAGAAAACCAGAAACATTTATAATTTTCTTTAACGTTACATCAATGTAAACTCCAGGAGGACCATCAATCTCTAGAGGAAAGGAGTCTGTTTTATCAGGTGGGAAATAATAAATGTCATCACAGAAAACAAGGCAATTATATTTAACAGTCTGCTGACACTCACTGATAGAAATAGTGACAGAGGTTTTTATTTCAGAATGACCTACGGGTTCATTTTAGAAAGCATCTTTTCAGAAACTCAGTGTTTTATCTCATCAATTTGTAGTAGTAGTAGTAGGAATAATGAAGTTCTTGTTCCTTGTAATAGAAATACATCGAATCCATGTTCAATGAGGCATGGACACTGTATGTTTCCCCTTGGAGAATGGCAATTGAAGCAGTGAAGTGAAAATTTCTATTTGTTACTTTCTCACCAAAAAGAGCAGTTTCTGTGTGTATTTACAGCATAGCTTGTGGGTCCAAGATGATTGTCAATAATGCCCCTTTCTGCTTGGAGATTCTTAACTGGTAATGGTAAGAAACAAATTATCTGCTCTGGTAACAGCCAGAGAGAGGGGCAATAATGAAAAATAGCAGAACCAATAGTATTTAGTTTGGAAAGAGAAATAACAGGTCTGTTTCAGCAGTATGCAAAAGTGAAGAATTATAGTAAAAAATAGCATTATTTTATATTTTTCTTCCTTTTAGGACTCATTGGTTGGTTGGATGGTTGTTTTTTTGTTTTGGGGGAGTTTATTGCTGTTTTGTTTGGTTGGGTTTGTTTTTTGTTGTTGTTGTTTTGTTTTGTTTTGTTTTTTGTTTAAGAATGCCATGCTATGTGTTGTGGTTTTGTGGGAAAACAGAGCACTGAAGATACAGTTGCTACATTTCAAGAAGACGCATTTTCAAATCCTTTATAAATATCTAGATGTCTCAGAGCAGGGCCAGCTAGAGGAAGGACAGCAGGAAACCACATCTCTAAAGGTATTGCTAAATCCTATAATGTTCAAAGGAAACTGAAAAGTACAAAATATATACCCCTTACATGAACTTCTCAGACAACCTTTACATTATTATAAAGTGAGCCTACATGTAAGCTTGAGAGGGATTTTTTTTGAGGGCTAGGACAAAGGGGAATGGCTTCAAATGGCCAGAGGTCAGGTCTGGATTAGATATTCGGAAGAAACTCTTCACTTTGAGATTGGTGAGGCACTGCAAAGGCTGCCCAGAGAAGCTGTGGATGCCCCATTCCTGGCAGTGTTCAAGACCAGGCTCAATGGAGCTCTGAGCAATCTGGTCTAGTGGAAGGTGACCCTGCCCACAGCAGAGGGGTTGGAACTAAGTTTTATTTAAGGTCCTTTATAACCCAAGCCATTCTATGATTCTGTCTTTATGTTCTAGAGCTCAATATCTGTTTGTTCAGATTACATGTTTTGTCAATAGCTTAATAGATTATTCATCATCTACTTTACATTCATATTATAGTTCCTATTGATTGCAAAACTTTTTATCTCTTCTTCTTTTCTTCTGCATAATTTTGAGAAATTTTTCTTTTTTTCCAACAAAAATTGAAGATATAGAAACCTACATAATAATTTCATTAATTATATGTGTGCATTGTTAGATTTCTAACGATATTTTTCCTTTAAAGGCATTATATAATTTTCTCAGAAAGGGTAAAAATTAAATAAAAATGAAATAATGAAAATTATTTCTGGAACAAGTTTTAGTTAAACTGTTCAAGGTTCCAAATTTGAACATGCTATTTTTAAAACTGCAAACTCTAAATATATGGTTTTTGGTTTGTTTTCTTTAATGAGGCATGAGACAACTGTTAGACTGGGAACAGTTTATGAACAAAGCAGAAGAATGGCAAAAGATCAGAATTCTCCTCTGTTTTTCTTTAAGAAGAAAGGTAAGCAAGCAAATGCTGCAGCATTTCTCAACTGAGACCTTAAAATTGATGGGTTTGAAAGTCTCTGTGAACCATTTATCTGTCTGCAAAAAGAATATCAAAATACTAACTTCAGAGCTGTTGTGACGTTCAAAGTCTTTTAAAGTCTTTTATTGAGAGATATAAAGCATTATTATTCACTGACCAATTTGCAGACATATGCTGTTGCTTTAAACTGTTTTTATTTTAAGTGACTGGAGCAGGTAAGCAAATGTCTACTAAAATTAATGTTTCTCATATGACCCTCTTTTTTCTTTGTCAGACAGCTCTGCACCATATCATGAAGCAATACCTATTAAGATACGCCACTATATCTGACAAATGGAAACATTTTCCAAAATTCACTGTTCTTCTACATTTTAAAATTGAACTAAAAGTACTTATCTTACTTAAAATCTGAAAGAAGACATTACAAAATACCCTTTAAAAAGCCAGATTCACTTATATTTTTATTACTCTAGAGTTGGGGCACGTTGTTATTTATTGATTATATCTATTGATACATTCTTTCATCATATTTACACATCTATGTGTACAAACACATTTTCTCGTTGTGTTGGATTATTTTATTCCTTTACCCTTCTATTATTTGAAGAGTAAGAAAATATTTCTATTTTGCTTACATGGTACAGAGACACTGTAAAAACTGGGTCATTTGCCATGAACGACTGAAAACCACTAAAATTAAAATTGTTTTTGTGATCAGGGAGCCATTGTGCTCAGAGCACAAAACAAGCTACAGAACCTGCCTTGGGGAATTTACAGAATTTATCCTTGAGGTAGTGTTTGACGGAGATGAGTCTCCAGAGACTCATCTTCTAGCTGCAGGCTAATGTCAGACAGACATTTCTTGTATTCCTGCTCCATTTCAATAGAAAACTTGTTTTCCTACTGGATTTCATTGCACTGTCACCCTGTAGACCTCCTGCACTCTTCTTCTGCACAGCAACTGCAGCTGTTGCCATCTCCTCACCTTCCAGCACCTACCCAACACCACCAATCCATCACCCAGAGGAGCCTGCTTGGCTCCCCTCAAGAGTATGGCTCACTTGGCAAGTTTATTTTCTTCATCAAAAGAGATATACTGAAGTGACTTTTGCTTTCAGTCTTACTTACTTCTATACATGCTATTTGAAAGAAGAGCAAATTTTTTATTTAAAACAACAAAGATCATGTCAAACTAAAAATGTTTTACATTGTTCACTTCTAGTATTGTGTACATGTATTACCAGATTTCAGGCTACTAGATATTGTAAGAAAAGTAAACCAGTACTAAAAAAACCTCCATATTTTTTTTTATATTCTATGCTATAAATTGCATCATTTCAGAAATTAACTGTACAGTAGTGGAAAATGCTTCACAATTCTTCCTGTGTATCTCCTTTTCTTCCTTTTCCTTCTCCATTTTTTGATTTATAATACCTGAATTTTTTTTTAAATTTATATATATTTTTATTTTTTTTTCCAAAAGCCCTTGATTAGAGAATGTAAAACCAGACAATGCTTCCTGGATATCAGTCTTTTACCTTCTCACCTCACCTTTCTGAATATATTCTTTTCTTTGAAATATTTTTGTGCTCAGGAGAAATATAAAAAAAATATGTAATTCAATATTTTTTATCATATTTTGAATAATATTGATTTTACTCTTTAGTTGGTTGAAGAAGAGAAACATCCTTGGCTAGCTACATTTCCCTGCAGATACTTAAGCCTCTGGATTCACAAAATATGATGTGATAATTTTTTAACTCATGATAGCTTTGAGCTTCCTGCAACATTGTATGGAATTACTGTTTAAAAAAATATTGTAGACACTCCTTTAATCCAGCTAAGAACTTTCTGGAGAAGGTTTCCTACACCTAAGTAAGTCACCAGCTGATTCCCTTGTGACATGAATTTAGAGATATCACACAGAGAATGTGCGAGATTGAAGAAATAATTGTTTTCTGCTCCAGCTCATCATACAGAGGTTCCAAATGGGAAGAGTCTGAGAAGGAAGACGAGCCATATGAGCATCTTTGTCTTTCAAAGTATTTAATGGTTAAACAGCTGTCATGTGAAAAGGGGAGTTTTCTTCAACCCTTAGTCTGAGATTTCCTTGACCCTTAGTGTTTAATATGTCTGTTGGTACCTCAGGAAAGCTGTGCCTGACCAGTCTGTCAGTATCCCATTATGGGGACCCTTCAGTGAGCAGTCCTGCTGGATGGGAGGGCAGGATTGACTTGTTCAAATAGAAATGCACCAGCAGCAAAAGGGAGACCCCTCAGCAGATGTTCCTCTTTACTCCAGTATGTTACTGCCAGTGACTGCCAGAGTCCGTGAAGGACTCACACCAGCATCCTTCATGAATATAAAATTGTGACAGATTAAGTTTTGATAGGTGCTGGTGATAGTATGTGACTGCAAAAATGTATTTAAAAAATATACAGACAAGCTCTAATCCCCAATACGTTCAGTGTGCACAGAGTGTGATTCTTACCCAACAAGCATCCCTACAGGGGAGAAGACATTGACAGAACCAGCAGTTAAAATTGAGTCTTCTCTAACTTTCCCCCCATTCTCAACTTGATTTATGCTATTTCTCTACTTTTAGGTGGAGCTTGAGTGACTCTAGTCATATATCTTTGTTACTGATTGGTATAAAATTTTCTCACTTTGCTTTTAAAGATACAGTCAAAAAGAATTTTGAGCATACGCCCAGTGAGGGGTGGTTGTACCATGGAGATGAGTAATTTTGGGATGGAGCTGTGTGTTAATATTAAAATCAGGGTACAGCGAACCAAGTTCATGTGAGGAGAGAGATTTCACCACAGTTGTTGACTCAGCAGCAGGACATCTGCTCTGCTATCTGCCCTGGCTGACAGGTGTTCTGTGGTTTATCAGCTGCTAAATCCCATCAGGTTCCTTTCCCTTCAAGGATTTCAACGGAGCCTGGCCACGGTGTCTCCACTCTGCTCCACCCTCTGTTCCAGCCCCTTAACAGGTGTGTGTATATGGGAATCACTGTGGAATAGGTTTTGAGCATGCCAGCTGCATTCCAGACAGCAGCAACTGTATTTTACCTTAAAATTCCTGTACCATTATAACTTCTTAGGACGTAAATATAATTCTTTGGTTTCCTCAGATTTTTTTCCCAGACATCTTTCCACAACAGCAGTAATAAAAACTAAAATTTTTTATCTTTTCGTTTCTACAGGAAGCAACACAGATTCCCACTTATAGGTCTTGCAGGTCAAAGTTTATATGGCAGGAACAGGCATGCACAGATTTTCCAAGCTCTGTCTCCCTTCTCATATTTTAAAATAACAGGATCTGCATCTTCATGGCCAGATCACTATTGGAAGACTAAAGACTACTCCAGATAACTGAAGTTTTATATCTCTCACCTTGGAGCCAGATTTACAGAACCCTCTAAGGTTCATGATATTACTTCAGAACATTCTCACACAAAACAAATTTTAAAGACAAACCTTTCTGCATACAGAAAATATTTTCAAAATCTTTTTTTTAAAAAGTGTTTATGACTTAAGATTCTTTGTCAGAGAGGTATTCAAGAAGCATAAAGCTTTCTCAGGTATGGTATTTTAACTTTGCCTTCAATAACGGTTGACTCTTCAATTTGTTCTGCTATAGTTTAGGGATCATTAACATTACTATTATAAGCCTTGATTACTCTGGCTAAGGATATCAGCTGTTACCAGCCACACATTTGAAAACAAAGCAGTTTTTCAGCCTTGAATATATTTTAATTAATTATTAGAAAAATTTTAATGGTTGACTTGTTGAAAAAGTACATTATTCAAGAATAAGATGCAGGGACTCAGGTTCAGTGAAATATAAAAAGATTTGTTCCTAATATAAAAGCCTTTTCTTTCATAATTTCTAGCTAAACAAAATTGGATTAAAGAATAGTCCAAGGAAAACACTCAGTGGTTTTTTAAATTTATAAGAACACAAAAAAGTTCAGACTAAAGTTTTACATGCTGCAGGATCCTGCCTCTGACAAAGAACAAGAGATGTTATTGTGGAACTCTGTAGTCTCCACTCCTGATGGAAACCATTGCAAACATTCAGATTCAGAGATACTTAAGTAATTTCCTCGTGAAAAGACATACTTTAAAAATCCTCATAAATCTACATCATTGATTTGCAGAACTTGGAAAAAGCATGAATTTATGAAGGCAAAATCATGCCTGACCAACCTGAAAGCCTTATATTATGAGGTGAATAGATTGGTGGATGATGGGAGAGCACTGGTCGTTGTTTACCTTGAGTTTGGTGAAGGCTTTGACACTGCCGCCAGTCATTTGCCACTGTCTCCGTTAACAATCATCATAAATAAAGTGTGGGTTACATAGAGGGACAGTGAAATACATTGAAAACTTGCTGAAAAAACAGGTCCAGAAGGTTTGACCGCTGGTACAAAGTGTAGCTGGAGGCAAACCACAAGGAGTGCACCATGGGATCAGTACTGGATCCAGAATAGTTCAGTATATTCATTAATGACCTATTCTAGGGAACACAATGCACCCTCAGAAATTTTGCAGATGACACAAAAGTAAGAGAAGAACCAGATGGTTGTGCTGATTTTCAAAGTGACATGGATAGTCTGGAGAACTGGGAAGAGGCAGCTCTCATGACGTTCAACAAGGGTAAATGAGAAGTGCAGCACCTTAAATGAGAAGAGATACGCCTATGTGGCTAAGCATGCTGGGGCCTGGCCACTAGGAAAGCAGATGAATGGAAGGCCTGGGGATCCTGGTGGATAACTGGCCATAAATGGCAAAAGGCCAATAGCTTCCTGGGCTGCATTAGGCAGTGTTGGCAGCAGATCAGGGGAGGGATCAGTCCCCTCAGCCCTAATGTGGTTGTACCTGGGGTGCCCCCAAGACAGTAAGTATATGCACATACTAGGGCAAGCCCAGCACAAGGCCACCAAGATAATGAAGGGTCTGGAACATCTCTCACATGAGCAAAGGCTGAGGGAGCTGGGAATGTCCAGCTTCATAACAAAAAGGGTCAGGGGGATCTAACCAATTTGTATAACTTCCTGACGGGAGGGAAGGAAATCAGAAAAGAAAAGGAAATCACTCTTCTCATTGGTCTGGCAGGACAAGAAGCAATAGGAAAAATGGAAACACATATTTGAAAATACATGTTCTGTCTGAGCAGAAGAAAAGCTATTTTTTACTTTGAGGATGGCAAATTGAAAAAAGTACAATCTTGGGCTATCTGTTTGGTTTAATAGATCTGTAATTGCTGATATGTTTGAAGATGGCTGAAAGGGAAGTGTTGGTTAAGATGCACCAATAGCCAATATCCTCATGACCAGGAGATAAATTGGTCAGAATAGGAGAGCCCTATGTCAGGTTTATATAGCAAAGGTTTGACTATCAGCATCTCAATATTACATGAAAGATCCCATCACTGAGTGCATTTTGTTTTGTGTGTGTGGTAAGCTTGCCTACACTCTGTCCAGATGGAGCAGAAATCCCAATTTTGAGACCTCTCTTCATGATCTGAAGGATAGTTCTTCAAGAAGATTTCTTTTATGCCCTACAGAAACTTTGTGTAGCTTGTGGGACTGGACAGGGAAGAGCAGCTTCTTAGAGAAGTTAGCTTCATGGGTCTTTAAAAATAGAACAACTTCATAGAAGTTATATTATGGATGATATCTAAGCATCTAGCTATCTAACAAGGCAGACACAGACTAAACATCTGGGTCTATATTCAATGACAGATTATGACCTACAAAGATTTAGAGATCATAATTTTTGGAAGTGTCAGAATTTGCCAAAATTACTTTTACATTCTATTTTTTTTAATATAAAGCAATTTCAGCTATTTACTAAGGCAACTGGCCTTTGGAGTGATTTTCGGTATTAGCCCTTAGAGTGCATTAAAGCTACATTTCAGATTGAGATTTTCTACTTTTTTTTTTAAGTTTTGTGTCTTAAAAAAAAAGTTTTGTCTCTTTAATATTGCAGTGCTTAAGACTTAAAACTCCTAATATAATTCCTTGCTTGTGTTTCCAAGTCAGCAAATTAGCAACACAACACGTTATACAGGGAATAGCTCAGCAACAGAATCAAAGCCCCTCAACATTCTCCTTTTTTTAGATTTATTTTGGCTTACTCTTCCGGATGTGAACCAAATGACACATCATAAACCTCAGAGACTCTTTTGTAGCTTCTGCTCAGACTGGAGAATTCCATCTGCTCTATTAAGGATCATTAACAATCAGGAAAGCATTCCAGACAGTTTCTGTAAAACCTAAAAGACAAAATTATTATATTACTATAATTAGTTGGGGTTTTTTTCTCATTCAGCCAGAATAGCTTTAATCAGCAACTGGCAGAGGAAAACTCCATGGGACCCAAAGGCACAGGGGCTCATTAAATTACATTGGGAGGATTCTGCACATTCAACTCATGGTGTAAAGTATATGCTGCTATAACAGTGAATTGTCTTTGGGACCAGAGTATAAGTTGTTTCACATTGCATTTTAAAGGAAAAAGCTTATTTTATAAGAGGAAAAGTAAAAATAAGGAGAGTGTGAAAATTATGTCTGAAAAGCAGGTAAAGGTACAGAGAATTCAGAATCACACATTGCAATAAACATTTGCATCTCTAGGACCTGAATATAGTAAGGTTGTATTTACCTGTTCTGAATAAGGTCTCCACTTCCTCTCAAGTGATATTCTCAAATGAGCTCCACATCCCCTTCAAATTGCACACAGCTCTTCACATAGAAGTTGCATACACTTTTGCATACTTAATATAAGTCATATGTTACATGACGTGTGTAATATTATTTCCTGAATACAGTGTTTTCAATACTTTATCATCACAAAACTGGAGAGTTACTTTCAAAATCTAACAGAGCCTTTGTGCTTCCTTCTATCATAAAGAACTTCAGCATATGGGATTCACTCCTATAGAATATATTAAGCAACTCAGTCTCAATGAAAATGAGTTGCATGGCCAAGATCCTCCTTTATAATACCAGTGAGCAATTAAGTCTCTGAATATGTAAGATGATTCAGGAGGAAGCAAGGGTACAGGATATTATATTGTTGGTGCACACCAAATAGTTTATATTAGACAAGTTATTAATTTATAGTTTTATTTCTTTGCCAAGCAAGCATGCCATTTTCTCCATGCTATCTTGTGATTAGCAAGTATCTCAATATTTTAAAAAATTTGAATCAATGGAATTTCAAACTAAAAGGGGTAGATTAATTAGTGTGATCAATTCAATTACAGTCAACTGGTGAAACATATGATTTGAGTATGACTTTCTTATTATTTATCAACTTTAGAAAGGTTGCAATTCAGTAAATCTTAGCATTTTTTCACTGAATTAATTATAACTAAATCTGTGCAATAATACATCTGACAAAAGTTAAAGAACTTACCTTCCTCCTCTACAAGAACTGCCAAGAACAGATTGGTAAGAATGACTTGTGAAGGAATCATAAACATATCATAATGCTTATATTTCTCTTTTGGTTGTATTTAGAGATGTTGATTTCTTTTTCTTTTTCAATTATAATGAGTTCATAAAAAGATTTTCAGAGATAAAACCTTCAGGTTTCTAGGAAGAGTGTAACAACAAACACTGGTGAATGCATTTTTGCTTCAGTTAACATGAATAGTGAATAACCCATAATTCTGCAGTTTTTCTTGTTGTTTATAGTTACCTAAGCATCTTCATCTGAACAAAAACCTAAACACAAGCAATCCACCAACTTATAATGCAATTAGATTGTCCTAGTGTTCTCTAATAATAACACATGCAATCACTTCTTTACATCTCTGTATCTGAAAAGTAGACAGGTTTTCCAGTTACATTCTCTGTTATTATGAAATATAAACAATGAATTAAGACATCTGGCTTATAGGAAAGCTAAAATTTCTTGGAAGTTTTACTATAGGAATTTCAGAATTCTATATTTCAAAATTCACAGGTTTCAGAAGAATACAATAAATAAAATTGCCAGATAATTAATTTAGATTTAGATTTCCCATTTTCCTATGCAAATTTCACAGAAATTTGGAAAACGTTCTAATGGAGACTACCTTTAAATTTTATCCTGTTTATAATGAAATTAATGACCAGTTTACATGGTAATCTATGACTATAAATAGTGGGAAGTTAGTAAGGGTCTAAAATACAAAGTATTGAAACCCTTAGGGCAGATGGCTAAAAATTGAGTAGGAAGATGGAAGTTCTTCATGTAAGGTTTAGAATCAAGGTGTTCAAGGAGAGCTGTAGCAGAAATACAATTACTGAACTTCACATAATTAACTATATTTTTACCATTTTCTCTACTCAGTGGATTAGAGAAATGGATTGGAATGGATTGATTCCATTCCCTCAAAGAAACTCACTCTGCTTAAGCAGACAAGGGGTTCTTATAAAAAAGCAATCAAGAGACCCAAGAGACAAGAAGACATATTTGACATTTTTCCATCTCTAGTTCCTGAGAGAACGGATAACAAATAATTGAGTTCTTCAAAGGTGATTATTTTTTATCAACTTACTTCCTTTCCTTTGGTTAGAAAATCATATGCAGTCCACTTAAACCAGGCTTGATTGACTTTGATTGTATCCATAATTCATGGGCAAAATATTAGATGAGTGTTTTTCAGAGATGGCTTGTGGGCTTTGGGTATTTGCTACTAGTCAGATGCAGCATTCAGTCACGTGTGATGGTTTCTGCTCTACAAATGGGCAACTATTCTGTTATGAAAATCACACAATGTCACATTCTCAGAGTGTCATGCTGATGACAGGTATTTGAACTAAAACGTGTTTGAATTTCACATGCACTATCCTTCATAGCCCGGAGAACTGACTAAAAGTAAATGAAAAATTAATATTGGTGATCTTAGAAAGTAAAAAATTTCTGAACAAGTGAGTAAATAATTTTGTTTTTAAAAAATCCATACAGAATTTAAAATCTCTCATTTGCCATTTTCCAGGCTTGTGATTAATGTCAGCTTTAACTTTGCATTATCTTTCTGTTTAAACCATTACGGATGTCCTATAAGGACTTGTGTGTGTCTCTGCCTCATACATTTATTAAACTAAAATGATAATAAGTATTAAAGTCAATTAAATGATTGTTGCATCTTCCTGGAGGTGTTCATTCTTAGCCAAAGTTCAGAAATTTTTCAAAGATCAAGAAATAATCCATCTAGTGACAAAACCAGACATAATTTCCAAATTGAAATTAGGACTGGTCAAAAAAATGTTAATAATTATCTAAGAATGAATAATCTTATTTATTTCGAAAATAGTATATAACAGGTGACCAAAACACTTGCATAACCCTAGGAATAAATTAAGGCAACAGGTAAGTCTTAAGTTCAAAAAGTTCAAAAGAAATAATTTGTCATGGTTTTATCACACAGATTTTTCTTTGTTTTTCTTTTCTTCTTTTAACAAAAGAAGTATTTACTAAGGTCCAGAACATGTCCAGTGCATTTTAAAAAAATACTACTAAGAATGAACAGTAAATGATCAAAAGAAAGGTAGATAAAATTATCTATTCTCTTCTTTGTTCAACAAACTAAATACATGTTCAACAAAACATATTGATAAAAAGCAGTTCTTACTCCCTAACAATCCATGAAAAAAGTCTAATTTTGTTTAATCAATTGTTTAGTCTGAATTAATTCTACTACTGTTGAAGGAAGACTGATAATCACAGCTGCTTTTGATAGAATTGCATGAAAGATAGTCGCTTCATTTTGCAAGAGCACTTAATAATCAGAAAAAAACCCCAATATCCTTAAAAACCAGAGCATTCCTGTAAACTTTAGAATTGGAAGCATTTGAAAACCCTTTTCTTAACTTCAGCTGTATAGATATATTTAAGAAAATCATTAGAGTAAGGTTGCCCTTTGAAGGACCATAACGATTAGTTCATAAGGCAGCTGTAAATGTACATTTTAGTGTAGCATTTTATCAATAAATGAATATTATTTGTAATCTACATTCATTTCATACACACAAAGACACATTTATGCATTATTTTTATGAACACTCATGCTCCTTAAAGACGGTTCAAGTGACAGTTGAATCAAAGATTTCCATGAAATTACTACATAAAATACAGCAAACCTATGCTGGAGCCATAAATCCTGGTGTGCCGTGACCAGATGCACTGTTTCCATGGCAGAGCCAAGGTGGGTTTGGGGTGCCCTGTCTTCAGGCACTTGCTTCTCTCAGAAGCCCACCTGTGTCTCAGCTGAAGCGTGTTAGACCCCTGAGGCAAAAAGTCATCTGACATTTCCAGCACAAAACTTGTATTTTCCTGAAAGCTTTTTGGATAGCCTTGCTCAGGACAATCCTTCTGCAGGAACACCTTTCTAATTCTCTGCTGCACTGCTGGTCCCTGCAGCCCACAGCCTGTCTTAGGGCAGCCAGAATGCCTGGGGGTATCATTGGTTTTGATGGGATGCCTTCTGCTGCCCCACTCCTACTTTTGGCCCTTAACACTCAGTGTGCTCCTGCTCTCTCAGAGCAATGGCCCTGTCCCTTCACACAGGACAGAGAGTCACAAACAAGGTAAAACCAGAACGAGACCAGGTAACTCACAGCTGATTTCTTTTTTCAGTCTCCATTACAAATATTGTCTTTAACAGTGGTTCCAAAGCTAGTTTGGGGTATAATGGATTAAAAATAAAGTGGGTTTTCCTTTTTTTTCAAAGAAAAAAATTTCAGAGATTCAGAAGCCCATCTAATTGGCTCTATGGTCCTTGCTTAATGATATAGAGAGCAGTGTAGTATAATACAGAGATTGATAATATTGAGGCCGATTTTTAATGATGGTGGACAGCCATAGTCTACATTTACTTGATACATAATTGATAATGCTTACTTATTTACAAAGTCAAATATATGTGAATAAGCCTGTTAGGCAATGCCAGCTTTTGGTTTTCAGTCATGTTAAGGAGTGTATGGAGATGTGATCTTCATTAATTAACTAGACTGAAATGTTTACTGTAGGAAAACTTAATTATACTTCAAAGAAATTTTTTTGTCACATTGAATTGTGAAGAAAATTAGCAACAGACTCTGAATAGTATAAAGCACAAAACAATTCTAAGAAATAATATTTGACTAAAATTATTAAAACCTCACATATTGATTCAATTGAATGCCTGTTGGACATCCACAATAATAAGGAAGGAAAAAAGCTGCAAGAAAGATGTCCAGCACACATGCAAAACTTTATGAAGTCCTGATCTAAAATATAATTGCCATTCAAATAAGAATTATTTTAAAGAGGGAATAAGAACTTATCCAGTTCACATAAACAAGCTGGTTTGGATCAAATGATCCCCATTTGACCATATCCAGTCAGGTTTTGAATATCTCCACGGGTGTGTTTCCATTTGTGGCCATTGACATTCCAGTGGGCACACTGAGAAGGGGCTGGCTGGTTTCAGCCTCATCCCCTCCTATCAGGTACCTCATTAATTCTATGTGTTCCTCGTACCATAGAGCATAGAACTGGACACAGCACTCCAAATGTGAAAGTGAAGGGGATGCTGTCTGTCCATGTACAATTCCAGGCTTTTCACATAACAGTAAGAACAGTGTCATCAATAAAATGGCATATCAGCATGCTTTGTACATGCTGTATATGCCCCAGTTTGTATCATTAGAACTGACATTACTTTTGACTACACTCTTTTTAGTTTTTAGACCTGACTACTTTTGGCTACATTTTTTCTTCTATCTGTTACTGTCAATCTGTTATAGCATAGTTCATATAGAGTGAGCCCTCTTAAAATAGCACAAGACACTTACACAATAGTTCTTAGCATCCATAATATATTACATACTCACTGATTTCAATGGCACTTTCATCAGTTCCACTAATTAACTTGTTTCGGTGTATATTGATTCTTTTAATTGACTTTAGCAGAATTCTACAAACTCATTTAGTGTCTTAATATACCATGTATTTAATAGCTCAGTAATTTATTCAACCTGTTAGGCATTGCTCTTTGACATTATTGGCCATTAAAACAAATTCTTACTTGTAACAACACTAAACAAATGGCAAGGGCATTCTGGCAGTCTGATCCAAATATTAAAGATTTATGTCAGCAAGATTGACTTTTATAATCCTTACTGGCACGGTATTTACATATTGTGTAAATTAATGGTTCTCACTTCTACATCTGTAGATCTCTGAAGTTCCTTTACAATCGACTTGATTTCCCATTGGCTTTACCTAATTGAAGATAATTGCTCTATACAACTGTTCATGGCATCAAGCTGTGAAAACTCCCCCAGTATAAAAGGGAGTTTGTCTAGGAGTGGTGTGATATAACTGAATGATGTGATTGGTAGACTTGAACTAAACCCACAATTTTATGAAAGTACATTACAAAGTTGAAATGTACTGTCAATACAAAAGATGAAACAAAGCAGTACTTTCTTGAATTTACTGCAACACTTAACTGCCAGAGCATCTACCAGTGATGACATCTCGTTGGTGATGATACAACAAGAAGACAAAGACCATTACAGAGGTGAATGAAAATAATTTTAGAGGCAATTTTTTTTTGTTTAACCCCCCTTCCTAGGTTCCTTTCTTCAATATTGAGGATTAAACAAGGTAGGAGAAAGCACATTTTAGCCAAAACAAGCTTTTTGTATTATTCTATTTCATGATTCTTTAATGACTTGTAATTGCTACAGAATCAATCTCTGAGATCTCCCATGTAGCAAGTTGTGTTTGTTATCATCAATATTAGAAGCTATGCCCTGGTTTTTTAAGTAGTGCCTTGTTTTATTGCTCTAGTGTTATCTCTTGTTGGAAGGCCCTTTTTCATACTAAGGAGCATGTAAATACAAGGAGTATCATACTGCCTCACAACAACTGTCCTTCTGGCACAATTGTGCTTCCCTGTCAGGGGCCATAGGGGATATCACTTAGGGACAATTCTGCCAGCACCTAAGGTCTATTCCTGTCTCATTCCTCCAACAGTCATTTTCAGATTCCTCACGAAATGTTTTGATACCTGACTATTCTATGTTTCTGTATGGAAATATTTTGTTCAAATATCAACTTTTGAACTCAGCATCTTACTCTTCCTCCTCTCTCACTTTTTCCCATATTCCTTCTTCTACCTGTTTTGAATCCTTCAGAACTGCATGAAATAGTTGCAGTGATGTAGTCAAAAAAGGCATATCACTTATTTCTTCCTGATGTTCTCCTGTTCTCTTAAAGTTCCTGTGCACTCTAGCAACATACAGAGATTCCCTGTTCAGCTAATAATGTTAGTGCCTCTCAGATATCCCTTTGCAATGGAATGACATGTCAGCCTTCATACATTGGTGGCCAAGTCTGTTCTTCTGTATACCTCAGTGGAATGCAAACTAAACTGGATTTGATATGTGAGGTGTACAGATTTTATAGCATATTTATATATTACTTCTCTCTTTTAAAATTTATTTATACTCAGTAATTTTATTCATCTTTGAAGTTAAATTGGTTAAAAGCAATTGTCTTTTACAAGCTAAACTGTCATGTTATTGTTTCAGAATCTGCTAATCCTGATTTCTGTTCTGCAGCACGCTACCATGAAACAGCATAAAGTTATCTTTTCTTCAAGGTATAGACATCTTTGCATTTGTTCCATTGAATTTTCAGTTTTCTATAAAAGACAAGTATTTCCTAGAATTCTGCCCAGTTCAAAGAATGGATCTATTTACCTAATAATTCTTTTACTTACTGGCAATCAGTAGTTTTGTTAATGAAGATTGAAGATATGTATACTTTTTATTAAATAAGCTGTATTAAAAGTAGGACAGACAAAGGTGTTAAGATGGATGAAAGGAATGCAAAAACTCCAGGAAAAGTTAGTTATGACTGGATATTTTACTATTTTATTTCTTAGTCTATTAAGATTACTGTTGGTGGTGACCATTACTGAAATCTCTTGTCATTTCCAGTTTGTAATCTGCGAAACTCATTTTTGTAATTTAGGTATTATCTTCTCCCTATTTTCCTTTTATCTGCTGTGTTGTTTTCAAATGTCCTGTCTTCAAAACTACCTTCTGCACAATAGAACCTTTCTGCATTCCTCACTTAGTACTAGTGACTTGTATTTGTCATTTTTCTACACTTTCCCCTTTATTGCTGTTGCCATTACCAGAAAGGCAATAGAGCAGAATATGCTCAGAGATGTTTAAAGTTCTGAAAAAAAAACCAGATCCATCACATTTGCAAGAGTTTAGGGTAGTAGTGCAAGAGCCTCTATTGGTATCTCCAGCTGCAGAAATTCTTCCTTCAGCACGTTACCCTCGTCACCTAGAAATGTTCTGAAATAGCCTTGTTGGGTGAAATAAACAGGACTGTTACTCTCCTTTCCTAATTTTTTTTCTTTTTTTCTGGTTGTAGGTGTGAGAAATACTGGAAAGAATATGAAGAAGGGATGGTCAGCCTCCAGGTGCCAAAAGGCACTCTCTCTTTTCACAGTTCTTCAATGTCTCCCCCAGCTACAGAGTGGATAGAAGAGAGGATGGCAGAGGCAATGGCAGGATCAACTGCACTCGCTGGGTGGGTGAGACATGTCACTGCACTTTCCTTTCTGTGACCAGCTGACCATTCTTTACTATGGCTTGAATTTTAGCTTTGACACCAGCAATCCTTCCTGTTTGCTGTTAAAGTGTGGTATCATACACTTCACTATTGGTACTGTAAAGCTCACTGCATGCATAATGTCCTGGTTTGTCCTAGGGGTAGGACTGAATCGCTGGAAAGATTATTCATAGTAACTTTGCCCCTAGTATCCCATAAAAGGCATAAATAGCAACTACAGGCTACTTCTCTGACAAAGTTTTAATTCACTTGCCTTCATGGTTTACAAAGAAGTATACATCCTAAACCCCTAGATTTTTTTCAGTTAGCAAAAGCAAGGAAATATTCTCTTGCTTGTGATATCTATCACATATTGCTCACTTTCATGAGGATAGTAAGATCTGACATAGTATCTCCGCAAATAGGGGCAATATAAATCAATATTTGGTAGTCTGATAGCATATTAGTGCTTGTATATACTGCTTATCCCAGTCAATACTTCTTTCATCAATCAACTGCTCTTCCTTTCTATCGCTTATGTGTTCTTTATAGCATGCCTCTATGATGCAATTAAGGTTTTCCCTCCCAGGTGAAAATAATTACACTGAGATATGTAACATCTAATAATGTACAGCAAGAGAAGCTCAAATATTGAGGATGTGATTTCTGCCTAAAGTGATCCCTAATTCTGCTTAGATTCTACAGATAGTTGAAAAATGCTGTGACTTGCTGAACTTCAGCCGCATAAATTACATCTGGTTTCTTTTTGTCACCAACTTGACAGAATCATAAGCCATAACAAACTCACCTGTCACACCGTACTAGCTGAATGCTAATCAAGGTGCAAGAAATACTGAAAGAAAAGCAATACAATTTTAATTGCACAGCCTGCTTTGGCTGCAGCAGTGGAATGTCTGTGTTAAGACAGTGCTTATTATACCATATCACATTTTAATTTTAAAAAAATCTTACTTGAGGCTGTTAAGATATTAATAGTCTTGTCAACAAGCTTTTTGGATAGAAAAAATTTTAATTTCTGAACATGGCTGTTTGACAAAGGCAAAAATTGCCAAGTGTGAAAAACCAATGGAGGCCTTACTATCCTGTGTAACATCAGTCTCTGGTATCCATATTCATGTTTGATCTTCAGCTGCAAGCTTCTCTGTGCAGTCCTTTTTGGTACATATTCACTGCTCAGTAGAGGATATAGATATTATTATCAACATTGTGCTGAAATCTTTTTAAAAGGATCCACAGTTTCATAAAGAACGTGAATTACAGTAATATATAAAAACTTCCCAGAGAAACACTGTTTCCTTGCTCATTTTGCCCAAGCCAAACACAGGGACATGCCCCTCATGAAGGATAGGTAGCTATATGTCACTGCTGTCCTTGCTGTCTATATTCTCCAACCCCTTTTGCATGTTCGTTTTTCTCCACTATATTTCACTTGATTTCTAATCTCACTCATTATTCAAGATTGTAGAGCACAAGAGAGTCCTTAACAGCAACATTTCACTGTAGGGGAGCTCAGAGACCTTGGAAAGCAAGTGCCCAGGGGCAAAGAGGTGGATAAGAAAAGGGGCCAGAGGTAAGACTGCCACCACAGACCCCAAAACTCTACCCTTCACACAGAACAGGTATCTCAGATATTGAAACACTGCACAGTCTGTCTGGTAAATCTCCCATCAGTCTCATATTCACGGAACTGCAATCCTCGTGGAAGTGATCACAAAGATGCTACAACTACTTAGTTTGTCTTCAGTTGTTGTTTGTGCAGGGTGAGACTGAAAAAAATTTCATCTTATTAACAGAATTCAAATTGAGGAAATTTTTCATCTTTCAAGATAGCCCAAAAACCAATTAAAATAAAATAACAGCTAAGATTTGGTCATTACAGAGAGTTTTTAATCCTGTCTTCAGAAAAAAAATCCTTTTAAATTCTTCTGGCAACAATAAATTTAATTTTGATGTCTGCACTACCTTTTTCAATAGCAACTGATACTTTTTTTCTTTAAAAAGTGATGAAATATCATGCACCCTGTCATAATAAGTCCACAGAGATATCTTTCTGCACACACTTCTTAATTTTACCTTAATTATTTTATTGAAGATATAATACTAATGGATTTGAAATGAGAGCGGGCAGTGGATATTCCTAAAATTCATATGAATATTACATTTGCACTGAATGGAAAAATTTCATACACTTGTATCCATTTTGCTCACATTTGCAATATTATTGTATGTGATATGCAAGCTGGACTATACATTAGGACATATTATCTATTTGTTGTGAAAATAGTTGCAAATTCCTTCAACAGCACTAGAAGTGTAGCATGTCATTGTTTCTGCATGATGAGAATATATTTTTGGGAGTGCAACTCACTGTTGGTTTTGAAAGTTAAAAGAAAGATTCTTCCTATCTTTCTCTAAAAGCATTCATGTTGAACTGTCAGGAAAGATTACTGTCCAGAACTGAGCTGCTGTGTCATTTATTCTCTGCAGATATAGCATAATATTTGGCTGTTAAAAAAAGACAGAGATTCTGGAGATGGAGCATTAACTTTGCTTTAAATGTGTTTTGGCATTCATTTTTCTTCCTCAAGCTTGTTTTTCCTGGGAAAAACAGAAACAGAGCTGAACATTCTTAGAATTTTTTTACTGATAATAAGCACTATTATAAAAATAGAAGAATATTAGTAATTCAATCAAGGACTGATATATAATAAATAAATAGTTTTAATTATTTTAGACAAAAATATATTCCATTTTATATGGTATATCATGAAAGTTATCGTAGAGTATTATCATGCAAGCATAGTTCATCTCTTGTATCAAACAAAATTAGCACCTTTTCTGGCAAAGAAGTTCAGAATTAAAATATTTTAATGTATTCACTGTGTGGCTTGAAATCATTTATAGAATCTAAATGAATTTAAAAGTTCCTAAATATGAATAATCAGGTTTTTTCCATTAGTTTTTTTTCTCATTAGGCTTGGTTTATATTTTTCTTTAAAGACAGTAACAAAAAATGAATCATCCAGCAATGTATCTCCCATGTTATATTACAGCCACATTACTGGAAAATATAATTTAAGAGAAGTTGTAACAACTCTAATAAAATAAATTTTAATTTAAAAGGTCATATAGCATACCTAATACCCTTTCTAAACAATCTAGACTATTTATTTAAATGGAATTCTGCTCCTGGAAACCTGTGAGAAGATATTTGCTATTAAATTATAGTAAATTATTTTCAATACCATTTCTAAATTTCCACACTTGGTTAAGTGTTCTCTACACATGGATGCAGGTTTTCCCTGGCTCTTCACAGGTTTTAGGAGCCAGACAGAATATGAAATACTGAACACTGAACATTGAAGAGCTGCTGAAAGAATTAATGGATTTTCAGAAAAAGTGGGGTGAAAATCCTCATGATCCCAGTTAAATCTAACTCAACTGAAAAGCTGTCAGCAGAATGGAAGATGAATAAATGAGGTGTTTTCTCCAAGTCCCACAGTAAGCCAAAAGAAGAGTCACTAGAACTCCACAACCCTGCACTAAATCTAGGTGCTTAACGTATAACAAAGTTTGATCTTTATTCCTAAAGATATCTTCCTCCTTTGTGCTGAAACCAACTTGAATAAAAGACTAGGAGATACTTGTTTAAATTACTGAGACTCTCTTTCTCTGGTAAATAAAGCATGTAATTTGGAAAGTCAATATTTACTAAAAGTTTTCACCATGCAGTCACACATTAAATGACTTAGCTCTTTGAATTTCATTTTCTACCAACAATAAAGCATAGCTGTCATCATAAAATTCAGGTACTTTCCAGAGGAAATACCTTTACACCTTGTTCAGCCATAACCTGAATATTATAAGCTGGTGACTGCTGATGAGCTGCAATGTTATCCAGGGTACTATAAGTTCTCTTTATTGCTCTGCATATGCTGTTATTCAAGTGCAAATCTATCTACTATTTAAACCTCATCCTTTGTATTCTACCAGTTTTCAAGAAAACAAAACAGAATAAAAACCCCACGATTATTTCTAGTTTATTATATTGCTTATGCAAACATGAAATGAAAAGTCGTGGAAATTTTTTTCATCTATTCAGCAAGGTCCTACACTTCAAGAATTTCAATAACCTGGACAACTATCCAGAATCTGAAGTGCTCATTATATCTGATCTTCAGGGATCTTCATCATTATGGAAAGCTTTTCTATTTTTTTTTCTTTGAAACTTGTATGATTACAAGTCATGTAATGTTTCATTAGCCATACTAATATTTCATAGTCATGTTTCACTATATATTGTATTTCAATAAATACTTCATAAAGTCTTTGAACGTGAAACAAGTTATTCTTTGCCATAAAACTTTTTAACTTTAACTTTTTGTCTCAGCTTTTCTACAGCAACAGAACTTTATAGAAACTTCGTCAGTACTCCTGTCCACACTCTCAGCTCTTTAATCCCAGAAAAGTGTAAGTGCATCTGTTTTCCATTGTCTCTTGCCCTTCAAATTTCTGTTGCTGTCCAAAAAGCTCTACTAGCTCTCCAAGTAATCTACTTGCATCTAGACATATCGGCACTTACAGTGACCCCTCACTTTGAACTGCCATACAGCAGGACCATCCAGCATCCCACAAATGATGATCACCAAAAGGACACAAATCCCAATACAGGGGCAGAACCATGATTCTGAATGCTCTGCTCCTCTCAGACTCCAGGAAGTCATGACAGAGACCAGATACAGACTTAAGCCATGTGTCAATATCAACAAACTTTGGCTCTGAAACATGCATATTATTGGACAAATTTGTGAAATAACCCCCTGAAAACTTAGCATGTGTGTTTTAGGAATCTCTAACCCCTGTGTGAATAGATACTATAAAAACATATTTTCTGCAGTGTTGTGTGTTAACCCCAGCTGGTAGCTCAGCCCTGTACATCTGCTCTCTCCTCCCATAGTGGGATGAGGGAGAGAATCAGAAAGGAAAATGTGACAAAACTCACGGGTCAAGATAAAGACAGTGCAATAAGTAAAACAGAAGCTGTGTGTGCATGCAAAACAAGGAATTCATACACCACTTTCCCATGGGCAGGCAGGTGTTCAGCCAAGCCCAGGAAAGCAGGGCTCTAGCACATGTAGGTGGTGACTCACAAAACAAATGCCATTGCTCTGAACATTCCCCACCTTCCTCCCTCTTGTCTATGGGATATCCCTTTAACACTGGAGTTGCTACAATAGGTTCATTATAATATATAATGACAGAAATAAAGTGTCTTGAACCTGTTCTAGCAAAGCCCTTGGATCTACACTTTACAGTACTAAAGACACATGTAAGAAACTTTCCCATAAAAAAGTATGAAGTTCAACACTGACAAATATTTTTTCAACCTATATATGTTTGATATTTTTCATTATCTATACAATTCAATATCTATACAATCAGTGGTGCTATACTGCAACAGAAACAAATCAAGGGTTGCTTTTTCAGTAAGTATAATACAAGATATATATCTGATTATATTGTGCAGGATGGTCCAGTTTGGATCTAAATAACATACATTTTTCTAAATTTTTCTCTGAAAATGAGGCAGTTGAAACCACCAAACCATATTTTGCTTTGTACTTTTACTCATTTTCCTGTGGCAAGCCAAAATTGAATTTCAGGACAGTATTCCCCAATCAAGAGCAAATTTTTCATGCCTCATTTTATCAGAGAAAAAAGTTTAAAATCCCATAGCCAACCAAAAACTGAGCAAAGATGCTGAGAAAAGATATAAAAAAAATTATATAGGGATTATTATTTACTGTATCTTATGCACTCCTTTTAGTGGGACTAATCTTGGTTTTCTTAACTTATCGGGTAAGTAGGAAGATACTGTTACCTCTTCAATTTTACATATTTATTCTCTAAGTTTATAGCAAAACCGTGGGCTTACCATGTTTCAGAAGACTAAGTTAAGAGTAGGTTTGCACACAAAATGAGATTCAGTTCAAATTCAACAAATCATTTGTTGAAAGGCTCCAAGATTGCCCTGCATTGTGTTGAACTGTCTTTATGCATATGCATTTCACTCTGATCCTAGCAAATAAAATTTATATGTGAATGTTATCAAATAGAAAACCTGGAATTTTGCTGTTCATATTTTTTTCAAAATGTCATTAGGGTCTCATCTATATAATCCTTGTTAATTCTTTGCTTATAATTTTTTTAATTTGACCATTATTTCAGCTATAAATATTAACCAAATTTAAATTAGTGAAGGTTTTGAAGGACAGTGACAAGTAAAATATGTAGATATAAAAACAAAACAAAAAGTATGCAAATTGTAAAGTCTTTTGTAATATATCTGACATTATTTCTATTATTATCCACACTGTGTCTAATACCTCTGTTCTTGGCTATATCAAGAAATAGGATTCTCGTCTCTGTTTGTGCTCCATCCTCATTTTCCTCTGAAAAGACATAAATAAAGCATCAGTTCAGCAAATCTCGTGTTCTTTTATCCTTTCTATCCCTTTTCAGCTACAATTTCAATGCAGCAATTTTCATTTTATCTTCAGTCTCCTGTAAATATATTTGCAGAACAATTTACTATTAGCTGAAAAGCACTCTGCAACTCAATGAAAGTGCATTTTTGTGTCCCTGATTATCCTTTTAGTATTTTTCTGATCAGTTTTATGTTTACTTAGCAGATAGCATGTAGTTTGAAAATCTTACATTAATATTTTATTCTGAGGTCAAAAGCTCTGCTACCCTGGATTCAGGATTTAAACTCAACTCTTTCAATCTATAACTCTTTGAGGGAATAACAGCAGTATTATCATTAAAAATAAATATATATTATATATAATTTTAAAATTTTTAAAGTATCATCTATTTGTATGTGTAAACATTCATGTAGCCATTATAATCTCATTATTTATCTGATTCCCAACTATTTAAACAGAACAACATATCTAGCTGAATTTCTCCTCTTGTTTCTCTTCTGAAAGAGACACAGCTCAATGGACATGGCAGGAAGTTACAAAGGGAAAATAAGAAAAAGAAATAAATGTCGGTTTTATTATAGTACATGTGAAAATTTAAGTGATTCTTTTCTGCTGCACCAGTGGGCATCAATTCTTGTCCAAAATGAAAACTCAGTTCTCAGAAGAACATGAGCCTCCCAGGACTGGCTGACCTCTCCAGCTGTGCCAACAAATAGAGCTGAATGGAAAGAGAAGTGATCTCTGAAGTTGTGAGGGACTGGCTCAAGAAGAACTCAATCTTTGAACTGCATTTTACAGATATATTTCCTTCTTTGTTACATTCATTCCATTTTTGGAAGCGGTGCTATTTTTTGATCTGGAAATTCAAGAATAGCTCTGAAGAATCATCCTATGTAGTCCAGGAATTCACATTTCAAGGAAAAAAAAAATTACTCAAAACCCCCCAAGCCAAAACTCAAACCCAACATCAAAACCCGATTCCAAAACATAACAAACACCAAACATGCCAAAGATATGGTGGCGTCAACTTTTTAATTGATCTAATGTACAGTTAAAGATATCTTAGGAAAGACTTCTTGTGCTATAAACTTTAACTGTGTAGTTTTGAGAAGTTCAAAATTACTGCATAAATACCTGCAATACAAAAAATAGTATCTGTTTATCATGCTAAACTTTCCTCATATACCACAGTCACAACAATTTTAACAGTTTTTGCCTAAAGATTTGGGATATTTAAGTTTCATTCTCTGTGTGTAAATTGGATTGGTCAAATGCAGGATGAACTAATTCACTAATATTATACAAAAGAAATATCCTACTGTTATACGCTAGCTCATATGAGTTGTTATATATGACTAGTTATTTATTCATGAAAATATTCATAAATCCTTAAAGGATTACAAAGTTAAGCATAAACAAGGGCATGTCAAAAATACGCTCTGGCTATTTTTTGTTTTCCTTCACTATTTGCCACTAATTATTCTCTATTTTTTAAAGAGTTTCAGTCATCTAACTAAATAAACAATATACAATTTGATTTATGAGGCATATCACACTCACTGAGTAGTCAATATAAATAGTTTGTAAAGAATACATAGCTGGAAATTTTTTGAGAAGTCCTTCATTTTGCCTGTCTGAATAATGAATACATCAGCCAGAAAGAGAAGGCATTTTTGCATAATCTTTATAAACAGGAACAAAAAAAGCAGACCTAAATACAGCCAAGAAATGGTTTATAAATTAGAATAATTTAACCAGGAGCACTAATGATACTTGAAGGATTGCAGCATATGGTAATTCAGTGGTGTTCCCCTCAGTATTACATTTGTCTGTTCAAACACTGTCAGAACTCTTTATCATGTATAGATGCACAAATTTGTGTGGATATATAAATTCAGAACATATTCATGGAATATATATACCTTCAGCTTTTATTAGCTATTTTCATTTCATTTGTAATTTTTCTTTTTGCCTTTTCACATCTTCAGAGAATTTCTACCTAAGAGCCTACAAAGCTCTGGTTACAAACTGTTATTCATTAAGAACTCCAATAATAAAGTTCTTGAATTTATGTGAGCATATTTTTAAACCTCTGTATTATAGACAGTGTAAGTCAGCAGTAAAGGCAGAGAGAATGCCATAAATTATTGATGAGGGTGATGATGATGAGCAGGAGCTGAAGCTCTTGTAAGCTAAGCTACCTTCAGAGTTTCTGTTTGTCTTCTGATGGGCATTAGAATAAAAAACATTAATTATCTACACATAGCAGAGCATAGCTCATATTATTTCATCCTTATGCTTCCCATACAGCCAGTTTCAAGAGCTGTTGCATACAGTAAGGCATAAGTTCCTTTATCTGGCCCCACCATTCATTTTACTTCCACTGTTCTTGGTTATTATCCTTTATTTCTATCAATGCTTCTAAAATACCCTTGTCCTATGAAAACTGTTGAAGAAATTGCAAAAAACCAAACTACTGCAACCTATGGAAAAAGCCAAACTTGCTATTCAAAGGCAATCTAGATTTCTGATTTCTTCAATTACTTTGAATTATTATCATTTTTCCAATTATTCTGGGAATGCATATATTTCTAGAAATACAATTAAAAAATATAAATTATTTTTAAAGTCTTTCAGGAAGCCTTTCTATTTTTTTCTTCTATTATTAACTTCTACTTAGATTTGCTTATTATTTCAACCTAAATAGTGATATATCAGCAGCTCACCACTCTACTGCATCAAATTTGCCATTTCCTGTTTTATTTTCCTCATCCTGTCAGTAAATTCTGAAATGTGGTATTTCAAACCCCTGATGAATTTCCAATTCAGTGTCCCTGTCATTCTAACATTAATCTCATACAGTGCTTATCTTTGAAAACATGAAAAAAAGATGAAAGAGAAAAAGACATTAGAATTTTTTTAATATATTATGTTATGCCACACAAGCATAAGGCTTACAGTTTTACTGCTGTCCTTAGTGATGAAACAGAATCATGTCTTCGACTCTCCTTGTTTCCACAGTTATCTGCCTTAGGGATTTTGTTCAATTTTATTTTTAAAAGTGTTAAGCTTTCACTAATGATTTTTCAAATTCTAACCTGTTTCTGTCAGCTGGAACGCAAATCAGCTCTTAAAGGGTTTCTAGTTAAGACCCGCCAAAGGTTGGGCTCTTATTGGTTTGCTGTTATGTGACCTCAATTCAGCAAAACACTTCAAGTAATTACCAATGTCCTGCATAGACACAGACATATGGAGTGACTGAGACTACATGCATGTCTGAAATCAGAGACCAACACCAATCCAGCACAAAATTAGGTGTATTTGAAGAAATCTTCTGGAAAGAGCACTCCTTTTTCAAAGGCAAATTAAAATTTCAAGAATTCCACTCTCGTTTTTATTTTCTTGGGAAATTTTTCAAAGCAAAGGTACAAACTTTGCTGTGTAAAACTTGGTGGTAGGATTAGAGTTTGGAACTGCTGATGCTTTTATAGATATTCTGTTCTTGACATACACAGGACATTTTTTTAATTGAATCGTTACATAAAATTATACATTTGGCTTTTTCTGCATCAATTCTTCAGAAATTCACAAAGCCCTATAACTTTGGGCAATTTATGGAAAGTAAAAGTGGCTGGTGTGCAGAAATTGCTTTCCACTCGTGTTGGTGTTGTTTAAAGAATATGTGATAAAACTTCACTGCTTGTTGCTTTTAGTATTCATATTGTGGTGGCACTGTGCAACTCTTACCAGAAAAAAGGCCCTCCTATATCAAGAGTATATTCTAGAGCCATGCTTCAATTATGTCCCTTAAAGAGCCAAAAAGAGAGAACACAGATATCCACCTCTGAGTCTGTAGATTGGAAAGCACTGACCTCTGCAGGCAGTTTGTACCTCCAAATGAGGCACCTCTGGTGCTACCGTTAAGTTTGCAGGTGAGAGAAGATTCCTGATGCCATATGATGATGATGATGCTGTTATTTCAGTCACAGAGATTCTCTACTGAGCTATTTAAAACAAACGATAAATGAACAATTCAAAAAGACACTAGTTTTCAGTCTGGAATTAGGGTTGCTGACATCAATAGAGTGCTCATATTACTCAACATGTGAGGGGTTTTTTTGCATACAAAATTTTGTGATTTGTTAGATTTCAATTGTTTGTGGCATTAACATAGGATCAGGAAAGGTTTTGAAGAAAAAATACACTTTGAATTTGCTCATCAAAGGAATTTGTCTCAATGTGGATCTTCAATTTTGCAATACAAAATCACAGAATCATGGAATGGTTGAGGTTGGAAGAGGTTCTAGAGGTCAGCTTTTCTCACCCTTCTGCTTGAGCAGGACCATGTACAACCAGTTCCACAGGACCATGACCTGGCTTTTGAACATCTTCCAAGGAGGAAGACTGCACAACCTCTTTGGGCAACCTGTGACAGTGCTAGATCACCCTCACAGTAATAAAGTGTTTTCTGATGTTCTGATGCCCACACTGATGTGTTCTGATGTGCCCACTACTGGGGCTGATGTCAGGAGGCACCACTGGAAACAGGCTGGCTCCATCCCCTCAGCTAATTATAGACATTAATTAGATCCCCCTGAGCCTTTTCTTCTCCAGGCTGAACAGTCCCAGCTCTCCCACCCTTCCCTCACAAGACAGATACTCACATCCTTTCATCATCTTTGCAGCCCTTCAATGGACTCTTTCCAGTATATTTCTCTGCTGTGCTGGGGAGCCTGTAACTGGAGACAGCACTCCAGGGCAGGCCTCACCAGTGCTGAATAAAGGAGAAGAATCACTTCTTGTGATTTGGTCACAATGTGGTGTCTAAGGCAGCCCAGATACCCTAAGCCTTCCTTGTGGCAAGGGCACACTGCTGGCTCCACCAGGACTCGTGACTCTGGAACTTAGATATCCTTTTTTTCCCCCCATAATGAAAAATATGTCTTTGTTTTAAAATAAGTTTTAGGCTGGTGTAACATATTCCAGTATAGCAGCTTTAAATTACACTGGACTTCTTAGCAGTTAAAAATTATATGGTATAACTTCTGAATAAAAAAATGCTAAGGAGAGAAAGGGAGAAAGGAACTACTTTAAAGAAAGTCAGAAAGACCTGTAACATCCTGTGACCTAATTTGTGACATGGTCTAATCTTATAAATTGACTGAATAAAAAGAAATTTAGTATATAATGCTCTCATCATGTTCAGCCTTCGGGCTGCATATTTTTTCATTAGATTAGAGACTTCTACTCACTCAGAAGTAGCACTAGAGGAAATTCATTTTCATTAATAGATTTTGTGGCAAAGCTATACAAACTTTTCTATGCCAGATTTCAATTTATTTTTCCTTTTCCACTTTTCAACAAGCCAAAGCCCACTATTAAAATAAACAAGCATGTATATTCTCTCAATGAAGTGAATATTGACAAGTTATGTTCATAATAGTCACATATAATTCTCCTATTGGAGAAAAAAAGGTGCTCACCATCTGAAAACATGGGTTTGGTTTTCGACCTTCAGCATAAGGTTGTCTCTTGCCAGTTTATTAACTTCACCTATGCTGACAAATTTAAAGGTGTTTCTATGGGACAGAACATCAAAACTGAGCAGGATGTCAGATCAAACAAAGCAACTGAAGACTAAGACAAACAGCACCAATAGAATATCTACTTCCTTTTGATGCTAATAATAATACATATATAGCAACACTAGATATGAGAGTGATAAGTTTTGCATGTCAGGTTCTGAATTAAGGCACATGCACAACTAATGGCTTTCTTATTTTCAGAGTACAGATGGCTCCACCTATTCTGCCAGTCATGGGCAGTAACTGGTCGCTACACGTGTTTTTTCTATACATGTTGAAGTAATACCCTAAAATCTATCCCATCCAACCCTAAAGATTTGGATTTTTGGAATGATCATAAATTGACCAGTTACAAGTTACGTTTTACCTTTAGGGCCTCTCATATTATCCTGCTCTTGTACTTCCATGGCCACCCTGTCCTTAGATTTTCCCTTTTGTAGTCTCTAGTTTTCCTTACATAGACTTGAAGAGGTGAATTGCTGCAGACATAACTAATCTTTGATGAGCTTATTGTTGCTCAAGGGTCAGTGAATAGTTCACCTCACAGACACAGTGGACTCTTAGGATACAGTTGCTGGGAAAGCATCATGAGCTATTGGAATACGACTGGTATTTTAGTAAAATTGCTTTCTAAAGGAAGAAAGCTGCCATGGTTTGAAGTCAAGGTTCAGATCAAAATGAGAAACTGTATGCCAGTGGCTGAGCATAACTAACCTGAGAAACAGGTTATCAGAAGATTCATTACTGGCACATCTCCATGCTGGCTTTGAATACAGACAAAGCTAGTGCAGGCACATCTACTATAGAAACAACGTTCTCATACTCTAGAATTTTATTCTTTAGCAACCTGGAGTCAGAAACAGTTCTCTGAATATCTTCCACACTTTGCAGGTTCTTTAGATGTACTAATAACATCAGCAGGTATTTTGTCTCATAATAAGTGCACTTGAATTGTTCAATATTGCTCCACCAATTGTTTTCGTGAAAGCATTGTACAAGCTGAATTTTTTACCTAATTTTTTTAGTTGAATTTCTTTTACATATATGAAAATGTAACTTCATTGCGTATCTATTTTCCTCACAATGTTAATAGTGAAATATCAAATTAGGTACATTTTCTCTATATTTTTCTGGGCATTTATTAATGGACTTGATGTTTACTTGAATATTCAATACACTATAATATTCTGGGTCTTATTTAGCTGCTACTGGATAAAAGAATTAGGATCATTATGCAAGACGTTTAGCCCCAACAAAAGGTTTACTTCTCTGTGTACACTTCAATAACAGATGACAACGTGCCAATAACATGACATACATAAGGAGACAAAGCATTTAACATCATAATGGGGACAGTTCTTTAGCCTTCATCCATATGCTCCTCCATCCAAAAACTCTTAAATTGATCTTCTGGTGATTAAGGAATAATCACTATTGTATCACAGTCATCAGACTACCCTTCTAAAGTTGTCTTCTCGTGTTACTGCACAAAATAAAAGTCCATTAGGTGATTGCAGTGATCCTGACCAGAAAACCATTGTAAAAGCCTGATTTAGTGATCCACAGAGAGTAAGTCTCTAGTGCCATTACAAAGTGTTGAGCTGCACAAATCCTATGGCTGCATGACACCTCAGCTGTCTCCTTGGAACAGACAAACCTGGGGGCAGCTCCCACTTGCTACCAGCAATTATGCCACCTCCATAGTCTTGCCTTTATCTAAAAGTGCAGAAGGAAGTTCTCCTGTTCTCCCCTCTCTTTTATGAATAATTTTGGTTTTTTTCCTAACAAAATTATGTAATACCTCAAATGACCAAAAGGGAGGAACCTGTCCCCTGGACAGGGTCTGCAGTGTGACATGGGAAAGTCCTCGTGGCGTCGGTCTGATGCTGCACAAACAGATGCCCAGCACCTAAAGTGGCATAAGATTGACTTGCTTTTTGTAGGAACTCTGCACCAACAGCATGTTCTCGCTTTCTCTCTCCTCCTCTCTCCCTCCCCCTTCACCTCCACCCCAGTACAGAACACTGACATGATGTCTAATCAGCTCAAATTACACAGGCACTAAAATTAGTAGGCAGCATTTGTTTGTTTCATCAAGTTCTTGTATTAAGGCAGAACAAATACTATATTGAAGTGCCACAATATTTTTCAAGTATCAGAATGAGGGAATTTTGAATACCTTTCCCTCTTCTCTCTGTTCCTGAAAAACATTTCTAAGATGCAGATTTCTTAGCATTAAGTGTAGCATCTAGGTACATTATGCAAACATCTATCTAAAGTTTAGTGGAAGAATATACTTACAACCCAACATCCAGGCTCTGTGAAGCTCTGTCTATGGTACTTCTTAGTTTAACATAGAAAGTTTATTCCATGGCATAATTAGACTTCTGATGTTACTCAGTTCAAAGTAGCACTTAAATAATTGTGATGACATCTGCTAAGTGCATCTTGAGAGAGTCCTTTATAATTAATTACTCATTTTCATGAATCATGCATCCACCCAAAGTATACCTGTTACCAGAAAGATGGTGGCAATGGAAATTTGATATAATTTTTGTAGTGCATTGCAGGGTTGAGATTTTAGTCCATTATTGGTGGACATTATATATGAGTTATTTCATTTATATACCCTGACAGCCTTGATTCCTGGGCTGCATCTATAACTGCTAAATCATTTAATGTTCAGACACTGGCAATAGGCTCAAGTTGACAGAGATGCACAGGCTGAGAAGCTGTGGCCCTTCTTTTCTGAGCAAAGGATGACTTCTGTGTTAAATTACTACTGAGTATATCTGACAAAGGACAAAACTTAAGGTACACTCTGCCTATGTGCTTCCAACTTGGTTTCAAATATATGGTTTCAAATACAAATACATTTCAAAACAAAGTGCATATTTACTTTTGCTTATTTATGTTTGGTTTCTTATTTTTAAGAAGAATTTCTGCTAACCCATGGATGTATAAAACTTGTTTTGTGATGAATATAATGTTTGTTTAATCATGCTAGAAGGATGGCTTTTTTTTCAGATAGAGGAATGTTTTGCCAACAATTACTAAGAGCAGACTATAACTGAGCAATAGTATTTTATATACAAGGTTATCATATATAAACAAAGTCCTTAGATATATGTTTCTTCAAAAAGCATTATTAGAAGTTTCCACCTAAGGGATAGCAATAGGAGAAATGCTTGCTGTGGCTGACTGACCAATGGCAGTTTGGTGAGAGGACATGGCTCTTTTTCACTGTTAAGAGGTATGTAGGTCTCCCGTATTTCTTTCTTATCCTCCAGTCTACTTTTTTTTCTAAATGTAGCCTTCCAGACCAGTATACTTTTTACTTTTTGTCATGTTGGATGCAACTGGCCTAACCAGAAGAAGTACTGTTCTGGGGTTTTTACCCCAGAATACTTAGTCATGGAGAAGGAACCTGAAGGACTTTGATTTCTTTATTTTTAGGCAGAGAGATTTCTGAACTGCAAATTTCATAGTAATCTCTGGCTGATTAAGGCCGAGAAGCTAAATTAAATAAAATAAATTAATTAAATAAAATTAAATTAATTAAATAAAATAAAAAACTTTAAAGCAATTGTAGTTATTGCAATGCAACTATAAATAATTATCTGTGCAATTAGTGGTATCTTTCTTTGGTCCTTTCCTTCTCTATCTAATGGGAAAATATAAAGTAAAACAGACACATATTTCTTTGAAGTTTGTAGCAATGTGACAGCGGGCTATGGACACAATTTCACAAGGGAAATTTTGACTAGACCTATTTCCACCCCCGATGCAGTTAGGCTTTGTCACAGATGGTCCAGAAGTCTCATAGGATCTCCAGCTCTGGGGACAACCAAAGCTCATCAGGATGAGGCCCTGACCAATCTGTCCTAATGGACCCTTGTTCAAGTGGGAGGTTTTATTAGACAATATCCAGAGGTGACTTACAAGCTAAATTATCCAATGATTTTGTTAACTACTCCCTGTCTTTTTTCTTCACCATGACTAAGTTTGGGCTGTGATTCAGTCAGCTTTCCTAAAAGCTACATAGTCTGAAAAATCAATCTTAAATCCATTACCTCCCTGGGCAGCTGTTCCAGTGCTCTGACACCTAAAGTGTAAAAAAGCTCTTCCTCATGTTGAGGTGGAACTTCTTGAGTTTTAGTTTACAGCCTCATTGTTCCTCATCCTGCTGCTGGGAGAAACTGAAAAGAGTCTGGCACCTGCCTTTGATATATTTACAGGCATTAATGAGATCCTCACTCAGTCTTCTTCTCCCCAGACTAAGCAGTCCCATGTCTCACAGCCTCTCCTCATGAGAAAGATGCTCCAGACTCATTCAGGTGTTTCAGCCACTCCCCCCAGTTTCATATCATCAGCAGACTTGCTGAGGGTGCATTCTATCTCTTCATCCAAGTTGCTGATAAACAAGTGGAATAAGACCAGACCCCAGTATTGATCCCTGGGGAATGCCACTGACTACAGGCTTCCAACTGGATTTACTCTGCTGGTCACGACCTTCTGAGCTCTGCCCTTCAGCCAGTTTTTGATCCACCACACTGTCCATTCATTTAACCCACACTTCCTGAGCTTACCTATGAAGATGTTATGGGAGACAGAGTCAAAGCCTTACTGAAGTCAAGGTAGACTACATCCACTGCTCTCCCCTTGTCAATCCATCCTGCCATACCATCATAGAAGGCTACCAGATTGGTCAAGCATGATTTCCCCTTGGTGAATTCATACTGACTACCCCTCATGACATTCTGTTCTTCTACATGCTTGGTGATGACCTCCAGAAGGATCTGTTACATCATCTTTTCAAGAATGGAGGTTAGGCTGACTGAACTGGAGTTTCCCAGGTCCTCATTCTTGCCCTTTTTGAAGATGGGGGTAACACAGGTCTTCCCCCAGTCATCGAGCACCTCTCCTGTCACACTTTTTCAAAAACAATGGAGAGTGGCTTAGCAAAAACATTTGCCTCAGCACCTGTGGGTGCAACCCATCAGGACCCATGGATTCATGGGTGTTAAGTCTGTCTAACAATCTCTAATCCAACCCTCTACAAAAAGGGAAACTTCAACAATCAATATTACACAAAGAAAATTCTTTAACTTCTAAAATCTGAAACTACTTCTATGACGAAAATGTTAGCAAGCATGGTCAGTGCTACAGAGCAGCCTCAATAGATGGAAAAACCATCAGTAATATGTGGAAACACCATCATTGAAACACATTCCTACACTCAAAAAAAAGGCCCTAAAACTGGAATACAATGAAAATATAAAAAAGGTAAAAGATGAAGAAAATACTTTTTTTTTTTTTCAACTGCATGAGAAGCACATGGCAGTTAAAGAAAAGGTCATGGAGTAAGTTTAAAATATTCAATAGACATTAGGTTTCCTTATTTGCTTCTTTTTTCAAATAGTGCATGACTAAATTGCAGAACTCTTTCACAGGATCTCACCCAAAAGTGTATATATGCTGTTTAAGGGTATAGGACACTCATGGAAGATGGGATTCAGTCATGTTTCTAAAGGACAATGGGCCAGAGAAACCTTTGGATTGCTAATTCACTAAAACACAACTTGTTCAAAGAAAGGAAGTTTTACTGAGTTCTAGATATCACATAGTTCTTATACTCTTTCCCTAAATATCTGCTGCTGACCAGATCTGAGATAGTATAAAAAGTATTTTGTATGGGTATTTGATCTACATGTACCAATCAAAGGTTGTAGCTAGAGAATATAGCTGGTGAATGTATGCAGGGAAGGCCTGAATCATGGGAATTTAACTTCAGTGCTGCAGATGCATACCCTAAATTTGTAGCACCTGGATCCAATAAAACCAATTATTTCCTTCACTTTTTGTTATAATAAAAAAATATATTTCCACAAACAGTGGAACTAATGATGTTTGATTTCCTTTACAGTTGTACCTCTTGGTCAACTTTGAACTTAGAAAAAATATTGGCCATTATTGTGGTGTTATAGCACATCAGATCATGGATGTCTAACTGCTCTTCAGTTGTGGCAGTAGTAGTTATTTTCTTTAGTCCATTGTTAGTTTGTTCTTTTCCATTATTATTATTATGCTGTGGCTGTCTTGTTAACATCCTCTGCCCTGCTTACTGTAATAATCTGTAGCAACTGCTCAGTGACACATACCTAGCATTTTTCCTTTCCTTTGACTGTTCACAACCACTACCTGGATACCTAAGAAAGCTCAAAAATTCTGAAAGAATTCTACCCAAATAAAGCAGAGATTGTGATCTCATCACACTTAAGAAAAAGTAATCTAATATTAAATTATAACAATTTAAAAGAGATTTTTATGTTCAATTACATTGTCTTGAATTATGCTTTTAAATCATTCTCAACATTTAGTAATTATAATACATTTTTTTACTAAATCAGTCTAATATACATAAGCAATACTGGCAGTGAGTCTGTCACCATTTGTTTTCAGAATCAGCATATCATTGAGACAAATATAGGAGTACCCTAAATTTCAGCTATATGTTTACTGTCCTCAAAGACTCAGAAATGTTTAATTCTATTTTATGAAAAGCCGAACAACATATGGGAAAATGAAAGAAAAAATAATTATTCCTGTTTTTATGTGCTCCCAGGCAGATTTGGCTCAGAGATTTTGATTCTGCATGGATGTGATTTCTGAAGTTTTTCCCTGTCTGAACCAAGATGATTCTATCAGTTTACGAGAATTTATAAATGTAACTTATTTTACTCTTATGTTGAAATCCAAAGAGATAAGATTGTTAGACAGCTAAATTTCTTGCTGAAATAACTGCTTTTGGTAGAAAATTCTTCTGTTTCTTGTGGCAGCCGTATTGGTGAACAAATGCTCAGCTGGTTTTGTACATTCTTGACATGGACATATACGTTTTGTAGAGGTACACTGACAAGGTCAGCAGGCATTAAATGTGTAAAAGACAAGAAAATATTGTGAACAAAATCCTCTTTCAGTGATAATTTCCTTCAGTGATAAGTACCTGACCTCTAATAGCCAATTTTCCTCAGTTATACTATGTCTTTGTTTACTTTTTTTGATTCTTCATGGTCTCCCGCTGGTCCAAATGAGATCTTCCCAGATATTGGAATCTCTACAACACTTCATTTTAGGTACTTCCCATAGTAAAGTGCAGTCATGAAAACAGCAGTAGAAAATTCTCTTATTTTAGCCTGGGTCCATGTAGCTCTATGTGAAGAAGAGCTTAGATCTCAAAGAACAATAATTTTCCTAAGAAGGATTATTTTAACACCTTTTAAGAGGTTGCAGAGCAGTTGTTATCTAATCATTCAAGACCCATGAATCCCAGCTAATGAGTTAATTTGTGGCAGACCCACAGTGAGGCTCAGCTGGCAGCAATGTGTCCCCTCACTTCTCAGCTGTTCTCTGCTCACTGGAGAAAACAGACACACGACTGCCTTCCTATGTGCTCTGACCAGCTGAGGTACAGCCTTGTGTGGGACTATAGGCAGCACAATCAGGACTCATGCTCACCCCTTTCCTGTCATCCCTGAAGGAAGGAGATTTCAGAGGAAAAAGGTACGAGCTGCATCTACCCTTTCCCAGCCAAACTCCTTTCTCCTCCAGCTTGGCATTGATAGCACCATCTTTAATTTCCTGAATTTCCTCCTTCAACTCCATTGCTACACAATGAAATAATCATCCTTCATACAAAATTGTTAAAAGTTTGCATCTGAGGATGTGAGATGAGTGATGTGAATAGGTGGTGAGGTAGACAGCAGTTTCATACTCCATGTTTAGGATTTCTTATTCAGACTTCAGTTTTGTTCATTCCTACCCCTTCACAAAACAGTGATGCATCTAATTAATCCTTGCGTCAACTGAGGTGCTGTAGTAATTTTGCCTATGCTTCTCGCCAAGATATAAAAGAGGACTTTAGTAAGTAATGAGACACAAAGTTATCTATTTATCTCCAAAACTATCACCAAAAAAGAGCCATATTGGCAGGTATACAATATACATCTATACAGATGTACAGGAGAAAATCAGGCTTGCTTTTAAAAGGGTGACCAAACCACCTATCAAATTTTCTTTTGTGGAACATGAGAATGTCAGTTTTACAGCGTGATCTAAAATTTAATTTAATCCCCTTCAGTTGTTGTATTCATCTTATTATCTTGCAACAATTAAGAAAAATAAGATACTTGAAAACTTGAAAGGAAATTTATTGGTAATACATAAAATCATTTAATAAAAAATTCATGCTACCAATCTGAATTTAATGTGGCAGCTTGACATGCAACAGTGATGTGAACCAAAGTGTAAGGTAGGCAGAGAGTGGGATGGCAATGACAGTGGTCTGCAGACAAGGAAAGGAAGGGAAAAGCACTCACTAGTGTGGGAGAAGTGAGGAAGCAGGAATAACAGAAGAAGAAACATCTGGTCTCAGAATTAGAAGCAGAAAGATTGCAAATCCCTCATTAGAAATAAAGCATTCTTTTTAACAAGCTTTCCTATTTCTTTCTACATATTTGCTGCTTTTGTGTACTTCTGTTGCTTAAAATAAATGCTCATAGCTATTTCTCGTGCACTTTATTTTTAGAGAACTAGAGGCAGATAGGATCCTCCTTATATCCATATTTCTGAGTTTGCTGCTGCAGGTTTGACTGTTCAGCTGTGAATTCTATGGTTTGAAAATTTTCTGCTTTGACACTGTTCTTTTAAAGAAAATCCCATTACTGAAAACAGAGATGCTTGCAAAAATTAGCCAAGGGCATTAAATGAAAGGAGTTGCTGTTTAATATTTTTCTATAAATAGCATAGTGTTTCTCTTCTCAAGAGACCAGCTGCTGTATCTGTTTAAGAAATTCACACCTATTAGACAAAAAGCTGAATAAATAAATGTGATAAATATAAAAATGTAAATATACATAAGTGTATATATACGTGGAATATATTCAGTTATTCACTGAATTTGAAATACATATTTCAAGATTATTTCAAATATATTTGAAATATATGTGTGTGCATATATATGTGTGTATAATATATTCAATATATATATTTCAAATTTGTTTTTTAAAGGATTGAACTGATATTATCACAATAGGAATTGGACTTGTTAGAGAGAGGGAGTCTCCACAGGACCTATTCAGAATCATTCTGGAGTTAGGGTAGTTTCAGATAGATACTTGCTCTACAGTTGGTCTTCCAGGAGAAACTGCTACTTAACATTAGCTGCAGTGGATGAATCTAAAAATACAAATACTTTTATGCCACTGGTATAGCACTGGCATTTTAAGAAGTCAGCTGACTTTATCAGTTAGACAGACATACCCAATGACTGTGCATGAAATGGTAAAGCTGTAATGTCAGTTACATAAGCGACTCCCACAAGATTTCCTCAGCATTTCCCTTCTTGCAGAACACATTATCACTAATAGTGAGGTGGCATAAGGAATAAAGCAGGTAGCCTAAGAGCACCATTTGTTGTGTTTCATAACTAGCAGTCAGCTGCCTATGTAACAGTAAGCTGTTTACATTTTACTGGAACCTCCAGGACTATTTTTCAGACATTCACTCTGCAGGGCAGTTCTCCTCTAGGCAGCAGTTGGGTTCAGTCCCACAGGAACTTCCTGACCCTTAATAAAAACTTTCTGACTTTTGCTTTTCCCCTTTGCTATGTATGGCTGGCCCACGTCAGCAGTGAGCCCAGCACCATGACATGGCAAGACAAGATGTTCCCACTGACAGAAGTACATTGTACTGCCTAGTGAGAATCCCCACCAGCTAAAGATGTCTGGAGTCAAAGTTTCAGTGATATTTACCTCAGTGTGATTAGAATTATATCAATTTTTCAACTGAAATTCCTATTTTTAGAGCTTTTAATGCCTGCTTCTGCCTTTCTTAGCATGACTATATGAGGTAAAACATCCAAGTTCACAGTTTCTCCTGCTAAACCAGTATTGCATGTATGTACAACAGTTGCATATAGCAGAAATTACTGAAAGTAGGTTCCTCAGGAGCCTATAGCTATAGTTAAAGGATGGATCAGAGGAGTTCTGCAAAGATATGTAAAAATCTCTGAATATACCAGATTCAGCCCCAGCAAAATCCATGTTGCACAGCCACTGGCTCTCCTCCTGAGCAGGAGGTTAAAGAGAAACAGACTGATGCGAACCCTTCCTCAAAGCCAGGAAAAAACATCTACATTTAGAGTTATTTCCCAGTTCTGAGAAAGAAAGGTAAGGGCCCAACATGTTTGCAGCTGAACTTCAGAGCTGTAATCTATATCACATCAGAAAATATTCCAGGTCTCTGTGTTTCTATACAAGTCAGGAGAGAACCATCTACCAGACCCTGGCAGATTTTGGGTCCAGGTCATGAAACAGATCTCCCAAAGAATTCATAATTGTTTGAAAGAAGTATGCATCTGCCATCCCCCTCCAAATTTCAAGGCTAACCTTTTAATTGTTGCTTGCTAACAGCTTCAGTGGCAGAGAATGGCACTTGGCACATTTAATTTGGTAGTATCAATATAGCCAGAGGGTCTGTGAAGAGCGTTGTCAGCAACACAGCAGATTTGAGACATCATCTGAACTACTGTGATTCTTTAGGCTCATAGGGATTGTAATACAGACTGCCAGTAATTATGCATAAGAAAATGTGAAATATGGCTTGAAAGCATTCTACTGATTTATTTCAAAATCTATACATATTGATTATTAACCAGAGGAACACGACTCTAAAGTAAAACAAAGTAGAAGTCCAGTAATCTGCAGAGAATTTTATAGCATTTTAAGTACATATGCCATATATCGTGCTCATATTTTTATAGATAAGATTCTAATTATACTTCAGCTAATAAATTATTCTCATACAAACATAAAGCAATAACAAAAGCAGCAATAGGCTTACTAATACTTACAACTTTAATTTTCTACTAAATGAAAATAAGGTCATTAGTGAGCTCAGAACATTGTCCCTCTGGAGTAAAATAAACTGGCTTAATATTTTTGGAGCTGCTTAAAGCATAGAGATACTGTATTTTCCCAAAATGAAAGTATTTTCATTTCATTGTGCTGAAGAAATAATCCCTCAAGTATTTATAATGCATAGATATATAACAATTGATAATTTTGTTTAATAGTGCATAGAAAATAAGGATAATGGATTTTTGAAAAGTAAGATTAGGCAGATTCAGCGACCTGAGGAGGCAATATGTAGTCAAAGCATTTTAACGGCTGCTTAAAATTAGCTTCCTGGTTTACACAAGATGTAATATCCAAAGCCTCGGTCCATTGACTTATCTCTCCATTCTAAAAGGTTGCTATCCATATTGGCAGCTGAACTGTTTGTACATTACAGTCTTTTTTCATTCACAAGCACCTCAAAAAAGTCACTGTGATGGTAGAGCAAAAATTGCAGAATTACAGAAGAGAGACTCTTGAAATCCTGGAATGGAAAAAAAGCAACTAAAATGTGGAAGAATTTAGAATTCAAATACAGGACAGGGAATGCAGGTGAAATAAGTCCTGAAAAAAACGTGACCTTTCATTTCCTCATGAAGGTGAGAAGAGTCACAGAAAGCAATTGAATAAATATATTTTCAAAAATAAATTGCTATCTTGGAGACATGTAACTACCTTCAATTAAGTCAAGAAGAACGAGTTATCAGATAACACCACAGAATTTTGAAGATCATCGCACTCCTAAGAAGAATAAAGCTTTTGAAAGATCCTTCCTTAATCTCATAAAGCAAGAAGAAGTAAGAATATAAAATATTTCAGTCACGTTTTTGTGTTATTGAGTGAAATATTGAGCTTTGATGAATCTTTAGGCTCTGCATGGGATCAGATTTTAATGGACCTCAGTAGCCCAAGAGTGAAAGAGTGGCACTAGAAGAGGTTGATGTAAGGCACTAAACCATGGTGAATTAGAAGCCAGTGTTGTTCACTCAGCCCAGATTGCATATTCTGGCAAGGTAAAAGGAAGCATTGCATTGCAGAAGAGAAAATCAGGCTCCCAGGCAACCATTTACTCCAGTAAATGCACAAAATATCTTAGCCTTTTTGTCAAGAGACAAGTACCATGGTAGATGTGGAATAAAACACCATTACAGTGCCTGCCTTTAACTGGAACTGCTGTAAATGTTTGAAGTAGAGTGCCAAAGAACCAAAGCTAAGTTTTTTGCAGAGAGGAAGCAGCACAGTCCAGAACAGCCATAGGCTGCATAAAGATGGCAGCAAAAATCAAGGAAGGCTCTGATCACCAGGAATGATTTTAGATGAATCAGCATAAAACAGCACTTCTTCACAAAATTTGTTTAGGAAACTTTCTAGGTTGGATCTATCTCGTTTAATTTTACACTTATACTTGCTAGACGTCTGAGATGGTTCTCCCAAGTTACTCAGTCTGTCGGTGCTGGAGCACTGAAATGCTGGAGCTGAACCTAATCCTAAAAATGCTGGAGAATGAACCTAATCCTAAAAATATAATTAATTTGACTCCTTTTAAATGACTATTCTATGAAAATATGAACTCTACCTTAGAAGTTAATTTCTTCCTATCTTTGACTTAGCTGCAACAGTCCATATGAAACACTCAGATGTAGCTTAGGTAAGTTGTACAACATTATTTAAATGTATTCTAAGTCAGGCATCATAAGCACTTAAGAAGACAGAAACAAAACACATATATAAAGAACACAAAAATGCAGTTTAAGAGAACTGAATAAAGATAAATCAGATTAAAGATATTTAAAGCCTAAAAATATATAAAGACAATAACATAACAAAGAAGAAATCAGAATTTTAAGCTCTCTGTGAAAATGCATTGCCCAAGAAGAATTGTCCAATTTATGCTGCATAGGTTTTCTTTTATACTGAAGAAATAATTATACCCTGCTTCTGGATTACTATTTTGATTATTACATCCATTTGCTTCAGGAACCTGAAACAAGAAAGCCAGCCTACACTGTTGATATCTAGACTTGACATGGATTCTAACTCTGATAATGACAGGAACGACATCACAAGTAATTGTTAAGAACTTAAATATTTTGCAAAAACTGATGGATCCCTGTATCAGCAAGTGGGAATCAGATTCGTAAGGAAAATCTTGGTGCTTAGGACCCTACACTCACCCTATAATCCTCCCAAAGTACTCTTATGTAAAAGCATTGTAATTGCTACACACATTTTGAAGGAAAATACAAGTTTGGGCAATCTGCTATAGGCTATATCTGCTGGCTCATTAATCTTGCATGCTCTTTATATAATATTGACTGTGAAAGATACTATCATACATCTAGCAGTGATCAGGTATTTGTCTTGATAATACCTAGATGGTAGTACACATATACTCTCCAGGTGTCAAAAGAAAAGTGTAGGTTTCCATCTTTCTTTCATGAGTGGTATCTTTATGATTGAAAGGTGAGCTTGCATTACCGAGGCTATTTTCTGCTTCATGCTGCAGAAAAACCTAACTCTGAGCTTCTAGGCAAACAGCTGGGGCTGTCCTCCCTGCTGGGCACCACCATGTAACCCAGCAAGTGAGCGAAGTGTGCTGCTGAAGGCTACGAGCAAAGTGTGAGCACCTGCCTGCCACTAACCAGAGCTGCTTGATTTTGTTAATAATAACTTAATGATTAAATGAGATTCTAAAAAATTCTGTCTGTGATCTGTGTGTTCCCTGAGCTCAATCAGTTGCCAGAGAATGAAGTTTAAAATGGTCCATCCAGCCTACCTTTAGCTATCTCAGGGCAACTCTCCAGAGACTCTGCAAACACCAGGTTGTATCAACCAGACACCAAATGTATTAACTTTTAAGGAGTTTCATACCTTTGGCACTTAGGTATCTTTTCTCTTTTGATTACTAAAATGGCTTGTATAGGCCTGGAATAAATACCAAGCTTTTAGAAGGTTGAAGCAGGATGAAACCTTGCCACAATATGTTATGTCAAAATAATACATAAAACACTTTCAGGAACGTTGCTTTTTCCATAGCAAAGATATGTGTCTATCACACATATAAGAATTATATCCAAAAATTACTTCTTAGGGAGTTACTTATCTTCGAAGATTTGTCATTTCCCCACACACTGATAAAGAACAAAGGAAGAGTTTTGCTAAAGGCAAATCCTATTGAGAAACAGTTAATGCTCTAAAATTAAAAATCCTGAGTACCCCAAACTTTTTAGTTGTACATAATCCTCAATGAATGAATCAATTTATAGAATAACATTTCATTTACATTTTAAAGAAATTACTACATCCCTGGATTTTGACATTCTTTTGACTAATAACAGATACCATACAACCATGAATATAGTCAGAAAACATCAAGCGAAACATTCACATCAGCTTATACTCATTCACCTTTGCATATTGAATATGCTTTGAATCTTCCAACTTTTTACACTGATGTGAAAATTTGCATCTCTTAGTAGTTCCAGTGGAACGTAACATTAAAAGGTGCCATGAAATTGGATAGCTTGACAGCCTGTAAATCATGAGCCATAACCTTCACTGTTTCTTCTCTTTTTGGTCTAATAATACACTTTTGAACTAAGCAGCACTTTCATTTTATTCAGTGGTTTTAATCTGGTATTTTAACTTTGTGCTAATTTTTTTTCGAGGGTAAAAAAACCCATAAGAGATTAGAGCAAGCTGGTGGACAGAGAAGGTAGAGAACAGCTAAACATTTCGAAGAGAGGAATTGTGAGATCTTGTGTTTTTCTTTCAATCCTGTCAAGCTTGCTGTCATATTTAGTCTTACTGTTTAAAACTGTCTATGTCATTCTGTTTACTGTATCAACTATGGCATAGAGGAGCTAAATTTAATGATTTATGGGTCTGTTGCAGTTCTAGGAATACTTACAGAAAGCATTCAAATTTAAAAATAAACACAAAAATGTGAAAATACTCTCAAATGGGTGCAGTTTTTCCACTGTATTTAAGAGTTCTTCAGCTCCAAATATTTGTATAGAATATCTCAAAACTATTTATAATTTCTTAATTATGTTCCAAGTATCAGAAAAATAATTAATTTATAGTCTCAGAATTCTTAGTCTTTACATTTCTCAGTCTGTTGTTTGTGATTTCCGTTACCTTTTCTCCTCAAACATCACCTTTTTGCTGTTTGATTTAATGGAAATACAAATACAGACTGGTCATACACTTACAATAAGTATATCTCATATTTCTTTCATAAGTCATTCTGTTTTCCTCTTCTTGGTGTATTCTCTAGGCAATTCATGCTTTCTCGTGCATCAACATTAGAATACAAAAAAATGCAGTTTTTTCACACTACTAATCTCACTTGCCTCTTTTTGGTTTGTTTGGAGTTTTTTTTCCTTATCTTAAACCTTCTAGTATTCTGAACATTAGCCTTCCCAGTTCTAAGTGTTAGTACTAATCTCTTGATGGCACCTATCCCAGCATGAGTAAAGGCATCCTGTTGCTTAGACACTGATGTTAAAATGAATTCACATTGATAGTGCTTTATGATTAATCTTTTTAGGCTTTTTTGGTGATTCAGTTATTGTTTCTGGTTCTCTAGTTCTGTTTTTTAAAGACGATTTTTTCAACATGAAAATGTTTCTTTATATAAAACATTGAAATATTTGAAATTTGTATCTTTTAAAAAATAATGTTTATAAAAAACTTCTTTATATAAAATTTTATATTAATTTCAGATCATATATTCTCCTTATCTCTCCATATATTTTGTTACAATGGGCTTTAGAGTTTTAAAAGTTACAGACAATAATTAATTTGGCAATAAATTATTTCATTAGCTTTCTGAGGTATTTTACATAGGGAGGAGCTGATTCCTCCAAGATTAATAATTTCACCTTTGCATTAAACATGTTAGAGCTACTTTTGTAGACAGTTTCTGCAGATCTAGCCCCCAGTGTATCAGCACAGATGCCTGAAAAGGTGAGTGCCTTCAATCACTTCAGTTCCATACCTGATTAATATAGAATGTATATGTTATGTATGTTGCAATAGAAGTAGCAATATAAAGAAAATGCAGAACCCTTGGATTGTTGGACCTACAAAAAGCCCCAGACATGTAACTTAGTGGTGAGCAGTCATCTTTGTTTGCTTCAGGATTGGATTGCAGGTCAGGAATATAAATGCTGCTTTTTCTATTCCCACTCCAGGTGTATAAAGCTGACATAAACCCAACTGAATTTATGTTGAAGGATTTATTATCTGAGAATAATCTGCACAAGATTCTTTGTGACTTTCATAGATCATGTGAACAAGAAAAAAGAAGATAAGGATAGCACCTATTTAAATTTAGTGGATAATATGAGATAATCTGAGTTTTCCAGTCAAAGTATCATTTTAATGTCTATTTCAAGGCTTGGACACACTTCACAATTTTTTTTATCCCTCTGTTTAACCTCAGGAGAATTGCCACATCTGTAATTTCCAAAAATGCATAAGCCTTTCACTACTAACAGACTTCTCATCCTAAGTCAATTAACTGCTTACTGAAAGTTCTGCCAAGAGTTTTCTTCTAAAGTCTGTTTGCCTTTTCTTTAAGTTTCAAAAGCAACACTTTACCATATGATATTTTAAAAACATGTCTATGTACAGGATTTGGATCTCCTGTATACTACTTTAATACAAATAATTAGAATAAAATCTTAATATCCACATAGTTATTTTGTGGAACGTGTCTGTTCTTAGAGTTGAATAAAAGTTTGCAACTTTGTTTACAAAAGATAAAATTAAACTCCTCCTATACTATTAGTATCAGAGATATTCATTCCCTCACAGTACTCATTGTTCCAATAGGACTTTAAAAATTAAAATTATAAAACATATTTGTAACATTTATTAAATACTAGCATAATCTTCAGAATTGACATGCAAAAATTTCCAGTGAATATTCAGCAAAAAAGCAGTCAATGGCTTCCACATTTTTCACGTCTTCCATCTCATGTGTATGTTCATCAGAGACCTCATTTGTTAAACATTACCTGTCCTTGAAAAAATAATGAGCATGTCTAAAGCAGTTTGAACAAATCACACATTCAATCAGCTACTTGAAATTTTTATGTTTTTGCTAAAATATTTCAACTATCTTACAACATCAGTTGCATATAAAAAAATGAATTCCAGTCAAGACATATTGAAGAATTACGGGTTTTGAAATAAAAATCTTGCAGAATAAAACCATTGACAGGAAATTCTTATTAATTAAAAACATTCATTAGCGCTGTAGTGTGTATGCTGCTTTCCCCCCCTGCCTTTGTGTCAGATATCACTACAATATATTTTGAATATTGTCTCAGAATCACACTTGTTATCACAGAATAGACATAGCTTTGAAGGAAGACTATCCCTAGGCAGAGACTTTAGGTGAATTTCTTTATGTAACAGAGGAAAAATACCTGCATTCACTCTCTTTATCTGAAATAGGTGCCCAGCCTTGGCCTGTGTGGGCATACTTGCAGAAGGGTGTCCCACCTGAAGGCATCCTGTGGGTTCCCTGTGCTTGGAAGAGTTCAAGGCCAGGTCGAGCCTGGGAAACCTGATGTAGAGGGTGGCATCCCCCCCATGGCAGATGGGTTTGGAATTCCATGATCTCTAAGAAACCTTCAAACCCAAGCCATTCATATCCAGTGAGGATCCAGATCCTCGTGCCCAAAAGATGGAAACTATTCCCACAGAGCAAAGGACCCCAAGACCAGTTCCAGTGCATGGGACTCCCAAATTATGTAAGAGGGGAAGGGAGCAGAATGACAGCTCTGTGAGTTTTGAGGCTTCCTGGGAAGAAAATTGAGCTTTTGATTCTTGCAGAGAACAGGTCCTATGAAATGCAGCTGAGGGAAACAGGGTCGTTTATCCTGGAGAAAAGGAGGCACAGAGAGTTTGCTCTGTCCAACTACCCAAAAGAAGGTTGCAGCAATGTGGGGTCAGTCTCTTTTCCCAGGTAACAAGTGACAGGAAGAGAAGTCCTCAAGTTGTGCCTTTCACAGAAAGGATTCTCAGGTACTGGATGCCCAGGCAAGTGGTTGAGTCTTCATCCCTGGAGATAATTCAAAGACATGTGGATATAGCATTTAGGAAAGTGGTTTAATGGTGGACCTGAAAGTGTTAGGTTTACTGTTGGATTCAATAATATGAAAGGTCATTTCCAATCTAAATGATTGTATGTTTCTAGTCTATGACCTCACATTCTGCATTGCAGTAGATGAGTTTTCTTTGATGAATGTTACCAACAGCAGGCAGGACTCCTGCTGAAGTTTTTCCTCAGATCTATGCACCTGCAGAACATATTTCCAGCATAGAGGATACCTTAATATATTAGAAACTTAGGAAAAATGGGCAAAGTAAATTTATTATATATACCCAACGTGTGAACTCACAACTTGGTCAATTTAAAACAAATGTTTATTAGAGCATGCAGATGCACTTTTCCACAGAAAGAGGTCTTCCATGACAGGTTTCATCACTTGATGCCAGCAGCACTGGGAGTGGTTCTGTTTAAAAAAAAAAAAAAAGGTAGCAACTGGGTTTTTTTGTTTTGCTTTCTTCTTTTAGTGTGAGAGAAACATATTTCACTCTTTCTCACAGTGTTCTAAAAACTGGTTAATTTAGGTTTAAAGATAAACAACAAGCCTGTGGATGAGATCAGATCTAGAAAACTGTTTGTTAAAGTTCGAAGTTTAGGAAAGTGAAGGGCAAGTGAAATATGTGCTTTGAGATGTCATTGCAGTTACTGCTTTCTGCAATGTAAAAGAGATTTTCAGCAGACCCTTCTGAAACACACTAAAATTTTTGAAAAAGTAAGGAAATCCACAGATTTCACTTCTTTAATTTTCAAATCCTCAGAATTTATTTAAATATTTTGATTCTGATTGAATTACAGCATATCCCTGCACTTTAAGGGATCAAAATACAAAGGGGTTGGACGGTTTTGTGCACACTAGGGAATGTGTGCACAGAAGGTCAGATATTACAGATGTTCCTTACTTGAGTCTCTGTGTACCAAAGGGGAAAAGCAAACTCCCTGCAAATCTTCTCACACACACAAATATTTATATTGGAGAGCAGACTGAAAGAAGAGAAAAACAGAAATTATTTTCAGCTAGGTGATCACAAGATTTTAACAATTTAAAATCCATCAAATGAGATAGATTTAAAAAGACAGCAGTCTATAAATATAGAGGCTTGAAATTCTTGTCACTAATGGATATTGTGTTTATCATTAAGTATCTCCACTTGTAATAACACTGAGAAAAATGCTATTATGCTGCCAAAAAGATGAAATACTATCAGCAGCAGAAGAAGCAGAGGTAATATCCCATGTAAAAAGGAAACAAAAAAAAGAAAACCACAAACCCCTTAGTGTTTTCTACTTCCTATCTCCCCTCAAAAAAAACAAAAAAGAGGTTTTTTTAACAAGTATTCTGCCACAGCAACAGACTGTGAGGCTTAGAGATTGCACATACATTCTCTTTTTAGTACCAGTTTTACCTATAGATAAAATTATAGTTATTTTTCCACCTGCATATATCAAGGTGCCATGCATTCACTAAGGATGAAGAGGACAAAGTCCTTGGAGGGGCTGCAATTCTCTTTGTCAACTACCCTGGCCAGGAAATGGGAGCTAGATGGGATAGTGTGTCCACAGAAAATACCTGCTTAAATCACAGGAGCAATCTTGCTTGGGGTGATTATTCAACTGTGATAACCAATATGATGACAGCTCATGGTGGTTTTTTTAATATCCAGATTGTTTTAAATCTACATAGTTTAGTGGCCTACTTTTAAATTTCTGTATGACACATTATTTTAGTTTATTCAGATTAATACACCATGTCAGCAGCAGCAGAATGTGGAAAACGGAATAATGACAACTGATTATTACAGTTTAAATCTAAATTGTAATTCCCACCGAACTGTGATAATGTCAGTAAATGAACACAGAAGACCAAAAGTATTTTTCAAAAATAACACTGGAATTTCAAGAGAAGCCACCTGTTCATACTTTTTTAACCATGAAAGGCCTATTTCAAGATAAACAGAAGAGAAATTGTAAGAAATGTTAACATTACATTAATTACCTGTAACATTATACCACACCTTGTTCCCAAACACAGGTCCTGGAAGGTTTTTTTTATGACCAATATCATGACCACTTACTCAAGAGAAGAGGACCTGTGGGTACTGGGGATACAGGCTCAGTGTGAGTGAGTGCTGCTGCTGGGGCACAGAGAGCCAGCAGGCGCTGGGCTGCATCAACAAGGGATCACCACAGAGACACAGAAGTCACTGTGCCACTTGTCAGGACACACCTGGAATACGGTTTAGGATCACACTATGCAAAAGGATGTGGACCAGTTAGAAAGGGTCCAGAGAAGGGCCAAAAAGGTGATCCAAGGACTGCAATTTTGCCAAAGAAGGTGTAAATAGATCATCCTCAAGGTCTCTTCCAGCCTGGTATTCTAAGAGTCTACGAAAAGAGTAATAGCACAAATTAGACACAAGCCTTGCAATTCAAAATATAATCTGCAGATTCAAACAGACATACTATCAATGGTAGACACAAAACTGGGCTTCCAAATTAGAGACTTCTTTTGAAAATAAGGCCCACTTTAAAATGTATTCATAATGTTCTAGCTTGATGAATTTTAGTAGAATGGTCTAATACTATTTGTTTCTAATATTGAAGGAAAATACCAGTTCTCTCCAAAACTTTTTGAGAAAAAAAGACTAGCAGCTGATCATTGGCTTCAGATTTTAGTTTTTATTTCTTTGTGATCTCAGTGAGGTAGAAGATGGATCCTTTAACAAATGAGAACAGCTTCAAATACAAAGAAGTGCAGGGAAACAAATCTTGACAATTTTAGTTGTAGTTTGCTTTTAAGTTCTTAGATTTAAATGACCCTGAAACACAAGCAGGGAAGAAAAATCATGAACCAGGTTACCACACGTTGGAACTATGGTTGAGCTTCCATTCTGTGATACAATGGAGAAATATGCTTGACTATGATAGATATCTTTGCATTAGAGAAAAAGCTGGGGCTGTGGGTTTTGGTTTTGTTCTGTTTTGTTTTAAAAAAGGCATCTGTGTTGTGTCTTATAATGTTCTCATTGTATTGTTCTGTTATGATTGTAATGTTAAAAGTTTATCTTCGGTTGTATTCCCCTAAGTTCTATAATGGTTTGTCCCTTTCCCGCCTCTGCCCTTGTCCATCTTCCCTAACCTCCGCCTCCTTTCCAGAGCCTTCCCTGCTCGTCACCCTAGTCCCAGCCCACACAATTGTCAATCCTCCCTTGGCCCCTCCCATTCTTCCAGAATGTTCCCTGTCAGTTATCCCCCTCCAAGTACCCAATTCGTTATTGTATCACAGTTCCCGCCTATGTATCCCTTCATTGGTTCGGTGTATCTTTCTCCCCGCCTTGTGTACCTCCCCCGGTTATCCGCAATTGGCCCACAGATTGTACCTCCCCTCCGCTCCTCCCCTATACTTAAACCCCTGCACACAGTGTCAAACCGTCTTTTGCGGTTCCCTCTCTTCGACTCCGGACCTCGTCCCTCCGCTCCCAATAAACCTGATCCTGGAAACGCAGAAGGTCTCTCTCGCACTCTTTATCCTGTCTCAGACCGTCCGCCCTCGTTGTGGTCTTGACCACACACCCTGACTGCTAACCCTAGACGGGCACAGCAGCAGGGCCACTCCTTGCGCTGCTCTGCGGAGCTAGCCGGAGATCCGAGGAGTGAGAGAACACCTCGAGAGCAGGGCAGTGTCACATCTGACCTTTCTATAAGAAGACAGCCTTTGTGTCTTGAACTTTATGGATACACTGAGGCTATTGTTAAGCTATAAATAATATACTTTTGAGAACAAGTTTTACTTAGTTTAAAACTAAAACTTTTTTCTGAGTACATCAAAGCACTTGGCATATGTTGATATCAACTCTTTCAGGTAAAATATTTACCTAATAGATTAATTATGAAAGCACTAATTATTCTGTATTTCTGTAAGGCAAACTGTTTCTGTCTGGAATAGCTTTATAATTCTGACCTAGTGAGGCATTTCTGTCAGGAACTAAAAATTAACATACAAATTCACTGAACCATTAGTGAACTTTGATGTTTAAATTCTTTCTGCTATGAAATGGGATCATCTTTTATTTCATGAGTAATCTTTGATGTTGGCAGTTACACAAATAAATTAGGAAAATCCCAGTGACAGGAATAGTGTTGATGAATTATCATATTGTACGAATAATTTCTTAGAAGTGCAGAAAAGACTGACTCACCACAAATAAATTTATGGTTCATGCAAATTCTTGCTAAGTTAACCTGGGCATGTATGTTGCCTAAGCAGTACCCTATAGCTACTGCACAGATATATGGGGAAGTAGTTTTACAGACATGGCTTTTTAGGAGGTGACTTACCATTCCTTTGAGATGATGACCTCTGTTTCATTCAGTGTGATATCATACTTTTAAACTCGAATGCAGGTTGCAGACAATACAGAGCAGAGCAGCAAGCTTGTTCAACATCTTTTTCTGTTGTGCAGTTTAAAGTCATAGCCCAAAACCTTGACTTTGCCTCAAATATTTTATTAAGTTGTCTAATATTTATAAACCTTAAGTAACAGAATCAATTCATCTCATACTTCCTATGAAACACTGCAAAATTGGACATGGCCTGTGGTCAAATGCTATACTGGTGAGAGGATAGAAAACATGCCCCTCTTTTCTGGAATTTTCTTCCTAATCAAGAGGAGGGCACAGTTTTGGCTTTTAGGTCATCATACATTTCAGAAAAGCTTATAGCTTTAGTAATCAAAAGTCTTTGCACTGAGATGATATTAAGCATGAACTGTTCTCACTCATGTCTTCCCCACGCTAAGTTATTCTTGTGGATCTTCATTCCTACCACAGAAGGAAGCAATAAGCAAATTTTAGGATCTTTTCACTTCCTCAAGAGAGAGCTGAAAGGAAAAAAATTACATCTACATTAGAGTTTTAGTTTGGATTCACTTTTGAAGTGCATCTCCTGACTTACCATGCTTGAGTTGGCACCATGGAGTGAACTCTCAGTGTTTAAACTACCTTTGGGTATTCTTCCAGGATAATGATGATGTGTTGTCTGGAAATAAATTGAAAGTCTGGAGTATTCAGCTCAGGAGGCCAGACAAAAATTACTCTCCTTGAAACATGCATTGTGCAGGCATAAGGTCCTCACACCTGTTCTCTTTTTCTACATCATATTTTTGAACCATTCTAATTACATTATTGCTTGGGCAGTCATAGGTGATAAATTCAAGGAGTGATGAAATATTAGGGGATATATTGGGTTGGTTGGTTGGCTTTTATTTTCAGTATTTCAAGTCTTTTGTTTCCTGGGACATATGCAAATAATTTGTCTCAAGTTTTGATTTATGAGGGATTTACAAGCAATACTAGTTTTGGATACTCTGTCATATCTGCTACCGTAGCAGCTCATTCCCCTTATTTGGTAATTTTTAACATTGATTTGCTCATGCATGTGGTCTACAGCACAGGTCAATGGGTAGCACACATAGGAGGGATATGAAAATTTCTTAATCAACTGCCAAAATAAATACTTTCCTCCTTCAGTTTTGATTGAATCATATGACTTTATCAGGTGATTCCTCCTATTTAACATTATCTTTTTACTCCTAAATTTTAAACAGCCTAAGATAATGCCTCTTCTCTTTATATAATCTATTATTGATTTTTTCCCATTCTCCCCAAATGTAAAATCACAGGCACTGCCTCAGACCAGATTAATTTCTGTACTAGTAGTGTCTTGACCTAATTCTGCTGATTATGTCCTGAAGTTAGTTTTATTTCTCAGTATTTCTAATTTGTTTGTCCCAAAACACTCCTCTTATAAAATCTACGCCTAATTATATGAGGGATAATAGCAGAAATAGAGACAATAAGCTATTTGCCCACTGACACTTAAGAAGTCAATGACACTTTTCTAAGTGAGTTTCCTTTGTTTTTCTTCTTCAGCTCTCCTTGCACTGCAATGTTATTTCCTCAACCCTCTCTTACACATCAGACAAAAATTCCAATTCAAATTTGATTCTGTTTCATTACTCTATATTAATATCTGAATTGTAGCCTCCTTTCTTGTTCTTTGTGAGAGCCCAGATCTGAACTTTACTTTGGCACTTTGAAATGGCACTTGGCTGGAGTCTCTGGATCTTCCTGAACTATTCAGTAACCTAGATTGTTTCTACAATTGAGTTCTACATGCTATATTAAAGCATAATATTAAAATACTCTGTACTGAAAATAATATTAAAATAGTTCATTTTTAAGTTCAGATTCCTTTTTCTTGATGCTGCTTTTCTCTGGTCGTAATTAACAGCGGTATCTTCAGGGTCAAAAATATATTTGAGTTTTTGAAAAACACTTTCTAATTCCATTACAAAAATCATGCAGGTACACATATCATTGCATTCCTTTTAAATATTGGAATAGAAAACGAAATCAGTTCCTTAATTTATAGAACCTGAAATAGAATAGTTCACTTTCAAAGGAGAAGAAACAAAAATAAATAGAATGAAGCAAGTAAACCAACAAAAAAGACCCGTCAACACTTTTACAGGAATACTTTTTCTGCTTACTATACAAATAGCAACCCATACAATTCTCTTTCATTCTTCAGTTGATAAATTCTAAGTTAAAGAAAAAACCCTATTTATATTAATTATCTTTTGCCCAAATGATCCCATTGCATAAAAAATTAAAAATTTACTTTGCAATACAACCTTGGTGAGTGGAGAACTCTTCAGCTGATTTCTCTACAGTATATAGCCTATCCATATATATATATGTATATATAATTGGATTTAATTTCAGATCCACCTAAAAAAAAAAATGCCAACTGGTATCAAAAATAGAAGGAGGTTAACAATTGGTAAGAAGCCACAAAAGTTAATGATGATTAGAAGAAAAATTAAAAGAATTCAAAGTCATGACTGATCAGTTAAAGTATGTATAAAACATGACATAATAGTTATATGCAGATTATTTTAACTAAGTGATTGTCCGTGTTTAATAAAAACTAGATCTAAGCATATGGAGAAGAGGCTGTTGACCTGATCAGAATATATCTGATACAGATCAGAAAACAGCATTTTTACACGAAGTATGACATTTACAGCTGGACCTGCATCTCCGTGAAGCTCATTGTAAACTCCTTTGGGCATAGATGTTAATAAATATTTAGAGCAAACAGCTCACATTTGACAAAAAGAGTAGCAACTGAATCAGTGGCTAGTTTTTCTTTCTTTCAGTACATTAAAACAAAACTGTTAAGAAAATCTGAAGGAAATGAATGGAACAAGTCTCTTATTGAATAGGCCAGCTCATAAAAGAAATCACAGAAATATGTGTGCGTTGGGAAACAGGTATTAGGATTATAGACACGCTTCTATATATTGATTAAATTTAGAACTTCTGCTGTGATATGCACTTGAAATTGTATCTAATCCTTACCCCTGCTACATAAATCCTACCTTAGATTTAGAAAACTCACACAATTTTGCATTCCTCATACAGGGTATCTGTAGCATATTAGATACAGGTCTCGCACTTGAACTGGTAAAAGTCTGAGAACATAAGCTCACTTAAAATACTCTAAATTTGAGCGGGCCCTTTCTTCCTGGCAGTATATCAAAATTATTTATGCTTTACATAGTTTTGGTTGAATAACTACCTTCACTGAGGTACTAAGGTCATTTGAGACATACTGGACCTACATTATTTTTAATGCATCTAAACCAAATGCATTTTGTTTGCATGCATTTTATTTTGGTAGCTCCATACATGCACCCCCAATTACTACTAGTCCAAGATATTTTAGTGTCTTAAATTGGCCTATAGTTTTTTTTGGTCTTTACTTTGTTTTAGAGAAAAAGCCTGTTCTACTAATCAGAGCCCCCCATTCCCCGCCCCAAACCAGGACCAAACTGGGACATCCCAGTGTGCCTGGGTAAATGTGGATGTGAGCCAGAGTGAATCTCCTAGAAACTTCTTCAGAAATCCTGATCCAGTAGGGTTTTATTTCCTCTTCCCTTCCCCCTTTTTATATTTTATCCCCTCTATAGGGCTACAAGGTTTCATTCCTTATCTCTTTGAGCTTTCATGTCTACCCTATAAATTCATAACCACTTTAGGGAAGAAGCAGAAGACTGCTCCTTGGCCAAGGACATTTAGAAGGAGTTCTTCAGATTACTCCTTCTCATGAACAGCACAAACTTCCCACAGCTCACTCAGCTTCCTCTCCTGCTCAAATTTTCATCAAGTCCTCTCAGCAAGTTTTGCCCACATTGTCTTCATACGCCACCACTTTATTGCATTAACCACAAGCAATTTAATTTGGCTTAACAGAAGACGCATCATATGCAGAGCCATGAATTTATTAGTAGTCTAATTAGTGTTTTGGCAGCATAACACAACAAACACATATATTAATCCAGTTATAACAATACTAACACATGTATTCCAAATGATACAATTATTGTTAATCCCCATTAATTTGATTCTTTCAGTTGTATGCTGATTTTCTGCAATCTAATCCTGTCTTCTTGTGTTGTGCTTACCCTTCCCATAAAACTGCCACTGTAAGCCTCAGTCCAGAAGAGGAAGGGTTTGCAATGAGTCACGAGTGACCTGAGTTCTTTGCTGGGAAGTTTGGTCTTGCTGTTGTCTCTGCTCTTGGTCTTATGGCTATTCTATACAAGTTTGTTTGATTGGCCTGCCCCTTCCTATTCCCCTCAGGTTAGTTACACAACAACCACTCTTCCATTGCTACATTTCCTGAGGCCACCCACACAACTGCAGTCAGTGCTAAGCTAATGTAAAACCTATTGCAGTGGGGCAATAGTCTCCCATGGCATTTCGCTGTTACAAACTCACAGTTGCCCAAGACACCAATGAAAATTCCTGAAGTCAGTTGTTAAGTTTATTAGAAAGTCTGTGGTCAAGGGTGTATAAAAAACACGGGTTACTTTTGTTTAGTTTCACTTAACACTTGCATTTCATTCCTCTGTAAAGAGAGGAAATTAGCTTAATCAGCACTTTGTCCAACCTATGACTATGAGCAAACATGTAGAAATAAAATAAGTTTAAAAATAAATTAGTGGCTAAATGTCTTTGAAAAATTGTTTTGGTATGAAGATTTGGTATATTTTTCCTATATCTTATAATACACAAGTATGACTCTAAACCTTAGGACATTAAAAGCTAGAGAAAAACCTGTTTAAAACAATTAATATTTTGTGGTGCCAATATATAGAGCAAACTTTTGTACTGACTGTTACAGAAAGATGAGAGAAAAGGGATATTACCACTGCAGTGAACATTTTCTTGTATTTCCTGTTCTACTTTGCACGGGGACTATTAAGTATAGACTCTCCGAGCATTTTCCAGGCAATAAAACTAGAAATAAAATTCTTATTTTCTTCTAATTGCCCTCTTTACATTTTTTCTTAACAAAAAATGCCTGTCTCAAATGAAACCTTTTGAAAATTAGCTATAAATTGATTCAAAATAGTATGAGGATGGGATGGGATGGGATGGGATGGGTTGGGATGGGATGGGATGGGATGGGATGGGATGGGATGGGATGGGATGGGATGGGATGGGATGTGGGATGGGATGGGATGGGATGGGATGCAGCTACTTGAACAATTCAAGAACTATATTGTACCCTTGCTTTTGCTAATGAATTACTCACAATGAAGCAACAAATCCATAGAAATCACGTCCATTCGTAATGAAATTATTGATAGACAAAGCTGTGGAGTTTTTGATAGAAGAACGTGAATTATGTACTCATACATTACTATCTGATTTATTTATTTGTGACACAAACCACATATCATTGCCTTGGTTCATTGTTTATAACTTACCAGTGATTTGAATTACTATCAAGGTTAATTTCTATGTGAAACACATTTTCTTTCTCAGTTAAATGAGGTCTTGCATATATTTACTTGCATATATTTATTACATAAGAGACATTTTGGTCAAGTAATGTTGAAGCACAAATAAAGAACCTATGCAAACAAACTATGTGATATGATAAATAGCTCACAACGAGGCTTATACATTGGTTACTAAATGTAATGAGCAGAAACCAGTGCGAAATGGAAAGCTGAAAAGAGCATCACATCCTATCTCAATGAGACAGGCACTTCCCAAGAAGGAGGGATTTCTATATTTTACTGTCTCTTCCCAGAACTGGCAACTATTTTGGTGCCAAGCAATTTCTGGATAAAACTGAGTAATGACAGTAGGTTTCCAGACCTTAATTCCTCCCCCTCTCACAAGCTGAATAGTTGTTTGCATTTCCTTTGGCTATGAAATACCATATTCCCTTTTGCATGTTGGCAGAGCTTCCACGGAATGTCTTGGCACACTGCTGTCTGCAAAGAACTAGCATACACAAAATACTCAAGTTTACAGAACATCAGCTCCTCCGCTTGGTAATACAAGGCAGATTTCAAGGACAGGCAAGAATGAATATTTTATCAGCAGCTTCAAGAAGCAGCATTAAAATCCTACTTGGTTCTCCAGTGCCATTTAGCCAACTACTTGTCATTTGCTACTTGCTTCTTTTCCTCATCTGGTGATAAGCACTGGAAGTCTACACTGATGTTTTCAGCGTTATCAAAACTGTCTGATTTTGAACATTACATATTGATCAGTTCAATATTCTTCTATAAACACCCACTGGGAATACATCTTTTAGATGTTCAGTTGCTCAGTTACCCATTTTTTATCATCTTTCATAATAACTTGCTCAGGGCAGCAGTGATGAGTTGCTCCTTTGAATAGCCTGGGATGCCAAATTCCTGACTGATGCAGTCAATACTCACTCCTGTGATAGTGACAGACAAAATAGTACTGGCTTGCCCTAGCCAAGCCTTAACTTTGGCAGCAGGCTGCCCTGGTAATGTGCACCTATGCCTCAATAAGGGGTGCAGAAAGACAGTTCAACAAACTTTTACAGTCTCTTCCACATGCTACTCAAGCCACCTGCCCCAAAGGATGAGACGCTTATTTCAATCACCTTTTCTCCATGAACAGTTGTTCAAGGAGAGTTTTTGTTTGTTTCTCTGAAATACAGCAGTCTCTTCCTTTCCTTTAATGTTACAGACAATTTTACCCTTTCAAGTTTGCTACTGCCATATGTACAGGTTTTTTGCCCTACTCAATGAACTGAATAAATTTCTGGGACAACTTATGGGGTATTTGATGCACATTACAGTTTTAGGAGAGCAAGGGAATGTTGGTCTTTTGAAGCAAAAGAACACATCTGTGAAATTTTAGTGATTTACCAGTGTATATTTTAAGAAGACTTAAACATTACTGTCCTCTGATAGGCTGTTCAGTTGTTATTTCCTGTAATTTGTCCCTTATTCCTGAGTTTGACACAATAGAAGTGGCCAATGGAGGGCAGATTGAGATCGGGATCTAAGGCTGATTGTCAGGATACTATTGCCTTCCTTACTCCTCCTAAATTGGAAAATACTGGTGACTAAATGGCAACATCCTCATCAGAATAGGCAGCAATTTCCTTGGGACATCTGGCATTTTTACAATGTCTTACCTAAGATTTCCAAGACAAAAAACTTATTTTTGTAGTTGGTTGACTCTGGCTGAATTCCAGGCACCCACCAAAGCTGCTCTCTCATTCCCCTTTGCAGCTGGACGGGGGAGAGAAAGTATAACAAAGAGTTCATAGGTTGAGATAAGGACCAGGAGAGATCACTCACCAAATACTGTCACAGGCAAAGCAGATGCCAATTAGAGATATTAAATTTATTACTAAAAAAATCAGAGCAGGACAATGCTAAGTAAAGTAAGACCTTAAAAATACCTTCCTCTGACCCCTCCCTTCTTCCCAGCTCCTCCCTAGCAGTGCAGGGATATGGGAATGGGGATTACAGTCTGGAAAGGTTGTTTCTCCTCTCTCCATGGGTCTGCAGGTCCCTGCCAGGACCCTGCTCCAGCACAGGTCTCCCACAGGGTCACAGCCTCCTCTCAGGCATCCTCCTGCTCCAGCGTGGCCTCCTCCATGGGCTGCAGGTGGATCTCTGCATCCCTGTGGTTCTCCATGGGCTGCAGGGGAATCTCAGCTCTGGTGCCTGGAGCACCTCCTGCCCCTCCTGCACTGACCTTGGTGTCTGCAGAACTGTTCTTCTCATGTTCTTATCCCATCCTGCTCTGGCCACAGTTATACCTGCACAATCAGTTTTCTTTTTCTTCTTCTTAACTCTGTGATCTCATAGTTGTTACCACCATTTCTAATTGGCCCAACCTTGACCAGGGACACGTCCATCCTGGAGCTGTCTGGCATTGCTGGACATGGAGGAAGCTTCTGGCAGCTGCTCCCAGAACCCATCCTGTAGCCCCTCCACTACCAAAGCTTGGCCATGCAAACCCAATACACTTTAAGTATTCTTTGTTTCCCCATACCTTTGATCTCTTCCCACAACACAAAATTAAATGGTGGAGCATTTATTTTGGTAGTAAAATATTAGGTATAATGAAGTTCACAAAGCAATTGCAATTTTTTACAAAAGGCCTTCCTGATTAATACAGGAAATATTAACATCTAAAAACTAAAATGGCATCTACAAATTTTGGAGTTTGTATTAAGACAACAAATTGACTTTAGTAGCTTTGTGAAGGTTTTTGTATAGACAGAACTACATTTTAATGTCTGCATACCTACATTTCCTGGAAAACCAAATTATACTGTTTCATCCGCTTCTCTGGAAAAAGTCTTTATCCTTGACATCTTAGTAAAATAAACTATTTATTTGTTGTTTTAGTGTTAATACTTTTCTGTTTCCATTTTCTAAGCCAGGTATCATCTGCATGCGTGTGTTCTTCTATGTACAAATGTAAAGCATGTAATATGAAAACAGAAGGAAATAAAGACAGGTCTGTAATATGGTACCTTCCAGATTCAGGAGTTTGCATCTCTTTTCATGCACGCTGATTGTATTCAAGTCTTTTGCACAATTTTCTATTTTCCTGTTGTCAGATCTGAATGAAACTTCTTGGCAATTATCTAACATAACACCTCAAAATAATGAGTTTGGCTTAAAGTCATCTTATTGAAAACATTCCACATTGTCATGAGCTGCTGTCTCTTTGCATGATTATTTTCATGATATTTTGTAGATTTTTATTAATTTTTCAAATAATTGCCTTATTTCAAATTATAGGATTTAATGTAATCCAGAAAAACAAAAACTGTCATCACTAAAATAGCAATGTGACAGCTAGCTTCCATCTGCTTTATTTCAGAAATGGCAAAAGCAAAAGAATTTGCAGGATCAGAGATGCAGTAAAACTGAAAAAAAAAAAAAAGGGAAAAATGCATGTATGCTTTCAGCTAGTAACAACTGGAGAAGACATCAACTCCTAAAGAAGCTCATGGGTTTCTTAAGTTATTAAACCTGATCACCCATTGAAATAAAGCATTAAATGAGGCTATCACAAATTGACTTAGCTCAACTTAAGTAAAAAAAAATATTTATTTTTTCCTAATCCTTCCCCAAATCATATGCACTCACGTTCGGTACAGCAATACCACAGGAAAAACATAATTCAGTGAAGGGCATTTGTTAATTCCAAAAATAAACACTAATAGTTCCTTGGCTGTCTGATTCTATCCAGTTTCTGACAAATTCCGGTAATTACTTATGTAATTGTTAGTGTTAATATACACCACTAAGGAAGTCATATATTGTGTACAAGGCTTAATTATATCAAATGACAAAGATTTTTAAGTTTAAAAAGCACAGCTTGAAGGAAAAGATGAATATTTGAGAAAGTAAATTATTTCTATTTTACTTATCTCTGTTAGTAATTACCCATATATATTTCCTGTACATTATCATACAGCTATGCCATTTATTTTATATTTACACTAACTTGCATCCCCACTTTTTAATCCCCACTTAAGTGCCATATTTATGAAGAATCACCATGAGAAGCAATGCTGGATGACGTAACAAGTTTGTAGCCAGAACTATTATCCATGCTAACAAACACCTGCCAGGACTGCTGCTGTTATTTGCTGGTTCCTGGCAATTCCCATGGAGTCTGGAGCAGTCCACCTCCAAAGCGAGTGCAGCTCACCTGGCTGGCTTTGCTTTCTTTGATTGTCTTTAGCCTGAAGCAGACTCGTACCTCTGACAGTGTCTACATGAACCTCAGTTTGGATGGTCGTGTAAGGCAGTGGCCCAGTCTCATCTCTTCCAACATTTCACACTCTGGTCTACAGGCACAGAGTGAGATAAATGCCTTTTTACACACAGGATGGATTGGGACAGATTGGCTTGAGTACAAACTCCAGCTCTTTAGCAGAATGGCATCAACTCTTTGCTGCATGTTGAACCCCACACTTCTGTGCATGGTAAAGAAAACAACTCAGGCACAAGTGGAGGGCCCTGAGCAGCACCGGAGAACAAATGAAATCCCATAATCCCACAGAGCAAACTGCCTTCTTGTCCATCCCTCCCTATCTCCAGGGCTCTGGTACTTATGAAGATCAAACAGTAGACAGGGATAATGCCAGGTATTTTTTGACCAGAGAAACCTAGAAAAAGAGGAATTAATTCTAGGGTAAAATATGGCAGTGACAACCAATATTTTGTATGGATTTACCTCCACGAAAAAGATGATGCATGTTTCTTTCCTACTTTACTTATGCACTTTAGCAGGGGAAAAAAAAAACAACTTTAAAAGTAACTTTATAAAAAGTCTAGCCAACCCCAGTCATACTTTATTATATATTTGTGCATGACAAAGGTAGAGGCATCAAAAGGGAGCAGAGATGCCTTTTCAAATTATTTAGGTATGAAGACAGAAAGGTATGTGCATGAAGCACATATTTTTAAATCAACTGATAAGAAAAATTAAAAGCTTTTCCTTCTCTCCTTGAGAGCAGAAATAAATGTCTACTAATAAAATAGTATGTTAAGGACCAGGATGAACTTCTTTGCCTTAGGATCAGCTTCACCACTGGACTTTAAGGAGCTCTCCCAAAACTGATTGTCATGGTCAGGAATTGGATGGAAACTAAAGATACACGGAAGAGCAAAATCTCATGACAGTGTTTAGCGACTGGGGACTTTTCTTGGTCAGGGGCTACACAATACCAAGTGTGCCAAGAATACTCAAGGCATGTCAAACTACTGTTGGTTTTGACTCGGAGATCAGCGAGCGAGCGCCACGTGCGGCTGTCGCTTATTGTGACCCAACACGAGGCGCAACTGCCCGCTACGGGCGGGGACAAGGCGAGGGGGGCTGCGCTCGGAGTGGCAGCACGCTCACCCCCACAGCCCCGACACATCGGCCACCTTCCCCAGCAGCAGCAGCCCCCCTGCCCCGCCGGAGCGGCGCGGGAGGCCGGAGCCCCCGCCCGCCTCTGCCCCGCGGGGCGGCGCGGGCGGGCCGAGCGGAGCCGTGCGGTGCCGGGGAGGAGCGCGGCAGCGCTCGCAGGAGCACCCAGAGCTCGGCTGTCGGGATGCGCCGCGGAGGGGAGGGGAGCGGGAGCGGCGGCACCTTCCCCCGGCGAAGAGCCAAGTTAAATAGCCAGCGCCACGCCGCCGCTTTCCTCTCCCCTCCCGGCTCCGAGCCCTCGGCGAACGCCCCCCGTCCCACCCCGCCCCGCCCGGGCCGCGGGCGGCGGAGGGCAGCGCGGAGCCAGCCTGCCCCGCGGAGCCGGGACGCCGGCGCTGCCGGGAGGGGCAGGCGCTTGGGAGTCGGTGCCGGAGGCGCCGCGTCCCGCCGAACCGCCCGACTGCCAGGACTACGCCAGCTGCATGGGAGGAGATGAGCGTGGCGGGGAAGCAGCCTGCTCCAGCAGCGCTCGAGCGGCCCGGCAGCCTCCTCGTCCCTACCTGGGCAAGTACCGCTCCCCCTCAGCCCGTGCCGGTGCCAGCTCCCGCGGCGGGGCGGGGGTGGGGAGGGTCCCGCCGGCGGCGCTGCCCGGAGGGCGGGAGGGAGGCGCCTGCGGGAGGGACCGAGCGGGGCGGCGCGGCTCGGGCTGCCCGCGGGGCTCGCACGGAGCAGGCGGCAGCTGCCGCCGCTCCCGGCCCCGTCCCGCCTCCCTCCCGCCGCCGGGCGGGATGTCCCGGCTGGTCCCGGGCGCGACTGCCAACGCGCCGTGACAGCCTGCAGCACGAGGGTCGAGTTTCCCGGGGACCGCGTTGAATCGCTCAGTTTGAAACCCAGCTGCAAGCCTGCAATGAGAAATTAAAACAAACAAAAACCAAGTCAGCTACTTGGATGTATTTAGCACCTCATGCACTTCTAGGAGAAGCCCGTGAGGGAGTTAGAAAATAACTTGCTACTTCACGGCAGCGTATTTGGCAGATCATTCATGAATGATGCCCTCTGACGGCGGTTCTCCGCTGTCCTGGTTTATATAAAATGCAGTAGGTCTGCCCTGCGGACCTTTTAAAATCATTACAGACTCTGTGGTTTAACATGCTGCTTTTTCTGGCATATAAAGATGTTTTCTTGAAGCGTCATCGTAATCGTTTTCGATCACCAGCTAAAAAATTATTAATTGTATTTATATAAAGTATATACTAGTGCTAAAATAAACAAAAAAAAAATTTACCCTTTCCTTCGAGCTGTTTTGGTGACCACAGCCTTGCAATTTTTAAAAGAAAAATTGTTTTTGTGTGCCTGACGTTTTATCCAGAGTGTTGTTTAGAAGGTGCCTCAGCTGCATGAAAGCTGACTTAGACACACGTTCTCCCTCACAATGAATTTGTAACTACTTCAAGCTTCTGTAATCATAAAAATGAAAGTAAAATTTGGAAATTCAAGTGTAGAAAAAAAGGGTAGAGGATACCTGACATAATAAGCATGTATGACAGTTGCAGATAAATCTGTGGAAACAAGCTGTTATCTAGTCTGAGAAGCTTTCACAGCCTATATTTGCATCTATCTTTTGACTCTGTGTGAGGAGATGCATAAATTTAACCTTTGGGCTTTTAGAATTCCTATAATTCAGAAAGAAAAAGTGAAATTAAGCCTACTGTGGAATCCTCTGTGTTTTAAAATTGTTTCACAGTTCTTAATTTGTAAGACCTGTTCAGGAACTGCAAAAATAATCTGTGCAGCAATTATCTAAAATGTTAACAGCTGAGTAGGTTGTATGGCAGTTCAGGATGTTTCAGCATAAAAGGTGAGGGATAATCGCTATCATTAGGTGAAATTTATGACTGTTATTCTTGTAGTTGTGTCAAATATGTATGTTTAAGACCAATAGGACATGCCATTTTTTGCTGTTACTCGTGGGAGTTCTGCTTGGGTCCAAACTAGACACTTCGTGAATGGTGAACTGACCTTTGGGATAAGAGCTGTAGGAACTAAAGAAATATGAATACACAATTTACCTTGAGCCTAAATGAGAAATAGTGCTATGAATCTAAGGCTTTGGCAAGCTGTCTGTTTCCAGTCAGTTTCCTGGCTATTTCAAATAGAGGTATGTGATTGAAAGAAGGAATGAATATATAGTCTTAGTAACAAAACCATTTAGACTCAAAGTCAACAGGGACATCTTATGGCAGATATTTATTTAGGTGAATTCATAATTGCTTGGGTCCCCAGATATGACACATATTAAACTTCTGAAGAATACCATGCTCAAAAGGTATTGAAAAATAAGAACCTGATTTATATAATTCACAGTGTGACAATTGCTTGACTTGCATCTTCTTGAGTTATTTAACAGTATTGGAATCTAGATCTGTTTACCTTGTTAAAAGAAAAATGTGTATTTTGGTACCTGTGTATTGACTGCATGCACATTTTTCTCAGAAATAAGATATAATAACAGTAGTTAGTGTTTACTGAATATTGCTTTCTGAGTTAAATTAATTGCTTGGGATTCTGGTAGCTAGACAATACTAAAAGATTGATGGGTTGTCTTTGTGGATTTTTTTTCTCTTCAGAAGAATAACAGTTAAATACTACTCCCTGGAACATAACTCAGCATACTTTTAAATTAAAGACAGTGCTACATTTGAAATACAATACTAATTTGCTTTGCATGCATGTATTCTTAACATTAATTCTCTTTTAAGAATGTTTCTCACAGTGTATCTATGAACTTGTTGAAGTGCAGTTGTTTATGTTCAGTTCTATAGAACTGAAGTTTCAGTCAGACCTTGTTTCTAATGCTTTGCCAATCTCAGTGTAATTCCTGACACCTGTTTCTTTCAGTATCAGACATGGATTCTTATACAACTGATTTCAAAAATGCTTCAAATATGTTTCCTCTATCTGTAGTGAACTTTTTGTTCTAATTACTCATATAATCTTTTCCCCTCTTTGCCCCTGGAAATACTCAAGGGGTAATATCTCTTAGTAATTGTTACTATGTTAGAGTGCTTGTGCCATGTTCTTACATGGATTTTATGGTCTCATTGATCTAGTATGCATTAGTTACTGTGGTTTTCATTGTGCTGCTAGAATCTTGGAAAGGAAGGATAATGTAACAGGCACTTGTACTGTTGATACACCACGATTTTAAATGAAGAAATAAATGTACGGTTCATTGCTATGTATAAATAAACCTGGTTGTTTTTTTTAATACAGACTCTTAAACTTGTACATATTATGTGTAGTAGACCAGTTTTCTATTAAATTCCATACACAACCAGAAAAAGAGCAATAGGTGGATGGTTTCTTTTTGCAGCAGAAACCCAAATAAAAAAACCCAGCAACATGAAACTTGTTTGGATAGCACTCTTCAGTTACCCAAATTGTGTACACGATAGGAAGGGCAAGTGCAGCACAAGCAGATTTTCTGTTCCTTTCGTCCTCTCGGTTTTCACTGTGTCTGTGATTTAGGCACTTGCTTAGAAATGCTAGTATAAATATCTACCTTTTTTTTTTTTTTAAAGAGGTCCTGGGACACTGATGTTTCTTCAGCATTTGGCACCCACCAATACTGAAGCCTCCTGAAAGTGAACACTAGGTGTCATGTTACCACAAGCATCAGTGTCTCGTCTTCTCCCTGTCTTTTCAGGGTCAACAGTTAATCTTGACGTTTTTATAAAACAGATGACCACCATTATATTCCACACCAGTAAGTTTGGAATCCATTCAGTCATACTGTATGTGACTGTCAGAAGCTTCAATTTTCCTGTGATTTTTATGAGAAGTTATCAGTACTGAGATGGTATGGATTTCAAGATTATTTCCAAGTTCTGTCTATGCCACAATACAAATCAACAGGGTATACTTACTAATTGAAGCTTTTTCTCCCAGATACTCATTTTTTAATAAAATTCCTTGCTTATCAGAGGCTGATTGAGGAAACTTTTGCTGGAAAGTGAGCAGAATTTGCTTTCTGATTTGGGGATGGCAAACACAAGAAAACAGATGGTGGAGCTTCTATGAGGGTGAAGGTGTCCACATACTCTGTTGTGTGAAGGCTAATAATTACTTTCTAGTGTAAATTTTGTTGTCATCCCACTTATTTGGGAAGATGTTTTTCCCCCTAAAAAAATCTGTGGAATTGAAGTTTCAAGATCCTATTAAAGAACTTTACCAAACAGTTACTAAATATCAGAGATCAAATATTTCTTTTTTCTTCACTTGTCTTCTTTGCTTTCACAAACCAAATCTGAATATGGCTTTTATCTGTACATATCTCCATGAAAACATGTATCAAAATGATAAAAAAACAAAACAAAAAACAACCCCAAACATATTCAAGCTTATGGCTTTAACATCTGAATGGAAATAACACTTGTGCCCACCTGCCGCTCAGAAAAAGAAGAGCATTGGTATTCCTTTTACACCTCAGATCTCTGTTTCATATTGTAAGCAGGTTTTTTTTCTGATGTTTTAAACATTTTATGAGATGAATATAAATAGAATCACTTTCACCTGAGAGTTCAGAGACTGCTTAGAATAGAAATGGTAGTAGAGCTCAGCAGAAAGGAACAGAGCATGACTGACCATGTTCCTACAAAACTGGCACCTAAAATTGCTTGTCAGTGGCATCACAATAATGGAAACAGCAAACACAAGTCAGATTCATTCAGGTTGAAAGGGGTCTTGGGAGGTGCACAAGTGTAACCTTCCCTTGAAAGCCATGACAGTTTGGAATTAAGATTGAGTTGCTCAGGTCTTTCCTAGTGCATCTCCAAAAACCTCTAAGGATGAAGACTGCTCAGCCTCTCTGTGCAAGCTGCTCTCTGCTGGGTTGTTTTCCTGGTGAGTTAGATGTGCTGTTAGCTGCTCCCTTAAATCCCCTACTTTCTTAGGTTCAGGCAGGCCCCGTTTACACAGCCACTTCTCACAAGGGAAGTGCTTCAGCCCCGGCCCATTTCAGTGGGTTTGATGGGACTTGCTCTCATTTGTCAGAGTGTTTCTTGTGTTGCGAGGCCCAAACCTCGGTGCATGTAATGCGTGCCAAGTAAAGGGAGATGATTACATGGATTGCTCTCTGTTGTGGTCAGTGCTGTCAGCCTTTGTGGCTGGCATTATGAACTGGTGACTCCTGCCCATCAGGACAGAAGGACCCCTGGTTCTTTTCACTACATATTCTTCCTCATACCTCGCCCATACCCACCTGCCCCCCCTCTCCCTGCCATATCTCAGGGAGAAATTTGAAGTTTTTAAAAAGCAGATGGCCAGTTTAAGTGTCTCTTCTTGTCCTCCTTTAGTTGAGAGTGAACGCAAGACTCCAGGAGAATTTAGCAGATTATTGCACTTGCTTTTTGGTATGCTCCTTGACATTTTTTGGATTTTTTTCACCACCAAAAGCAAGAAAAGGCTCATGCTGACTTTCAGCTGAAATTAAGATTAATTTACTATAAGAACTACATATTAAACTAGTTGGAACAATTTAGTGGACTTACTCATTCTTCACATTACAGATGAAGCTGACAGTTCCAGCCAACTGAGGCCCACTATTGTGTTTCACTACAGATACTCTGTCAGTAATACTCTCACAGCAGTTATGATCTAAATTTTATTGGTCTGTTTTCTTTGAAAAAGGGGGCTGATTCTACTATTCTGAGCTCTTCTGTACCTGCTTGTCTGAACTTTCTGTCTGAAGAACAGCATGACTCCAGTGAGAGCTGTCATGCTGGAACCCTTCTGCCACTCTTTATTTATGTATATCAACAGGCAGATTTCTGTAATGAGATTTACAAATGCTCTAAAGGATATAACCTTGAAGAGCTGGAACCCTTCAGCACAATCTAATCAATATTATCTCATTTATCATCTCCTTGTGAAGTTCAAATTGTTATAGGGACAAAATGCATTTCTAGTATTTAGGGAAGTTGTGGGCAGAAAAATCAATGCAAAGTATCAGGGTTTTTTGTACTGTGTTTAAAGAGGCATTGTACATGCTTGTGCCGTATGATACTCTAAAATTATTACCATTATAATGCTTCCCTCTACCATACCAAACTTGCATAACTGTTCCATGCCTGTTGTTTGTGATTTTCACCTTTGCAGATCTTATCTTAGAATTTTAAGTCACCAGGTAAGTAAAAGCTGAGGAGAAACCTTTTCCCTAAACAGGCAAGTTCTGTGTAATGCCATCTGCTTTGCAAAGTGCATCTGGAGTAGCTTTTATTCATAGGTGCTTGACATCTGCACTGTAAACACAGTGACTTCCCAGAGTCTGAGTGGCTGAATCCTACAGCACTTTCTTGAGTGAAATCAGTAGTTACAGCGAGGTGCAGCAGACAGGCTTAATTGGTTTGCTGAAGACCACAGAAGTAGTCTTCCAGGGCTGGAATCAAAACTTTTTGGTGTCAAGTCTGTGTCATCAGTTCTTGATGATCCTTTTTTGCCACAAAACAGCAGGTTGTTGGTTTTACCTTTTGGTGGGAATTCTCATTTATGCCCAGGTTTGGCAGGAGGCCTGACTACAATGGAATGAGTTGAAATGGGGCTCAGAGTAGCTCAGCCTCTGTTTTGTGATGGTCTGTTCTCACACAGACAGTAAAAAAACAGTGCAAAAAAAAAAAAAAATTCCCCCAAAAAACAAAAACAAAAGAAACAACAAAAAAAAAACCAAAAAAACCCCAAACAAAACCAAAACAATAAAACCCCAAAAACAACCAAAAAACCCCCCAAAACAACAAAAAAAAACCCCCAAAAAAACAAAAAACAAAAAAACCCCACAGTTGGCTGCACTATGCATGCTGGCAGACAGTGTTTCCACAGTGATAGAGCACTGTTTCTTCCTAACTGATGTTAATATCTATCTGTACACCTGAGAAAATGTATATAGTAACATGGTCAGTTTCAGAGCACACTGTGAAGTGGGTGAGCAATATTGTTCCTACTTTTACCAATGGAAAAACTGAAGGAAAGGGATTTTAGTTAAGTTTGTGTTGGTTTTGGGGTTTTCTTTGTAAATTTGGATTGAGGAAATTGTCTTTCAGTACTTTACATTTTGTGAATACCTAATAAAACTTCCCCATATATTATGTAGGAAATGTTTTTCAAAGTTTTCTTTTGTATCTCAATTAGATTTTTTCCCCCCCTCACTATATCATGCACTATGCTGTCCCATCCAGTAATGGATGTAGACTTTGGAGAAATCTCATTCATTTAACTTACTGGCTGCTGCTACTTGTTTAACTAAGGACAGTATGTTTAGGATTACCATGAACAAGGATATATTATGTAGTTTATATAATGCTAATATGTAACATGAAAAATAGAGAAGAAAAAAAATACACACTCAAAACAGTGCTAAACAAAATGGGAGATAGTAAGGAATGTTATTTTGTTTCCTCTATAGAAGCTGTGTTTTTCCACTAGGTATATGTGCAAATAATAAGTTTATTGGAGGAAAGTGTCAAAATAATTGATCTCATATGGGACAGCATGAGGACACATGCATATTTGAAAGCTGTTTGTCACAAGTGTGCTGCTGTCTTCCTCTCTAGAAAGCCTGTTAAATCAACAGGCAAAGAGATAGATTTTTCATTTGTTTCACTGGCTGCAGCTAAGACATAGACACCACAAAGAAATTCATGGGCACATCTTTCCATACAAATCCTATCTTAACAGTATTAAGTCACATTTTTAGAAAGGCTTTAGGAATTACTCATAGATGTTGTGTTAATAAAATGCTAGTGTCTTCTATACCAGTAAAATACTCACTTCAAGCAGGCATTACAATCTTATTTTATGTCATATGTCTTGCCCTCTTTCTCAACCTATCCTGCTGTCTTAGGCATTGTAAATGCAGCATTTAGACATTCTTCTGCCACCCTTCACGAGCCCTGATGGAGCAGCAGTATAAGGATATGCAGTAATCTGTGCTGTGTGCTCATTTCCAGAATACAGTTGAAGCATAATTAAGCATATGTTGGCAGTTCAGTCTGACAGTATTGTTTTGTGATATAGCTATTGCTCTTTATAAAATCTCCTCTTTTTCTAGTTTTGAAAGGGTAGTTATCATCAGTTGCATTGTCGCACAGTTTTATGCAACTATTTATTGTACTTTTCATTAAGAGATGAATTATTTACTAAGGCATCTGGTGCATCATATGGTGCATATGCTGGGTGTGCTAAACAGAATGCTCTTTTTTGAATAATAAGGGAAAAAATACACTGCATAAAAGGATTAGACTTCTTAGTGTGCTTTGAAGAGTAACTTTACTGTTCTAAAATCTCGAAGCCTGTTTTACAGGATTTTGTGATCATTAATCTTTGATTCTAGTGGAACATGTGTGCATACCTGTATGTGTCTGTATTCATAATATCTAAAAAGTAGAGGGGTAAAAAAGACATTATTCTCTGACAAAAACTGTATTATACATGGGCTAGCTGTATCATACTTCTTCCACTTCTGTGACTGATAATCATAGAATAAATTATGGTAGTACCACTTACAATTTGTAAAGCAAGAAATTTTAATTCTTACAGTCTATATAAATTATATGTTCTCCAAAATTATCAAACATTAAACAAATATCTTTTCAGTCTTCAGATAGCCTGTAGGCAATAGATATAATTCGGCCCTTGTATCTAACTCTACACAAACCTGCAATTTCTTTCTTATATTTAAGACAAACTTCATACTCATTTTACATTAGAAAATTACTGAAATGTACTGTAGATTAAATCATTGACATTAGTTTAAGGCTGATTTACCACTTCATTCCATAGTGTCATTTCCATAGTGTCAAGGGAAGGATGGCAGCAATTTTATATGGGCTAATTTATTCACTGTTTAGCTACACATCTTTGCTCCCAATCAAATAAAATTTGGTACAAAACTTTCTACTTATAAAGTTTCAGAAGGTGAGACTTAAATCTATTCAGTGTACCTTCCATTTACAAAAAAATTAGTTTCTTCATTGAAATTAGACATTCAGCTGTAGTTTTTGTTAAATGGGACATTAACAAAAGCATAGCAGTGTCACAACTCTGTTTAAAGAATAAAAGTTGGAGATACAGCAGGATATGCTTTTCTCAAAGGACTCTGGAAAGCAACATTTTCTTTTCAGAAAACATGCTTAATCCAATAAGAAAGCTGTCTGCTTTAAGCATATTTGGCATTGAAATACGTGGCCACTTCTAAAGGTAGATTATTTAGAAGGATGGCCCAGGAAGAAAGTATGAAGTCTGAGTTGTCAAAATCACAAAATCACAGAATTAACTAGGTTGGAAAAAAACCTTTGAGATCATGGAGGCCACCTACCACCACCTTGTCAACTATACCATGGCACTGAGTGTCATATCCAGTCTTTTCTTCAATATCTTCAGGGATGGTGACTCCATCACCTTCCTGGGCAGCCCATTCCAATGCCCAATCACTCCTTCTGTGAAAAATTTCTTCCTAACCTCCAACCTAAGCCTCCCCTGGTGCAGTTTAAGTCTGTGTCCTCTTATCCTTAAAATGCTAGCATAACAACCTAGTGGTTCAACCTACACTGAAATACTTTAGATCTGATTTGCATGCATAATCCCAAGGAGCTCTCTGTTATTTATCACACAGTCAGATAATATAAATTGTAGCTTGAAGGAATGGTTCGTTCTTCTTACTTTTATTACCTGTAATTGAACCTTTTGAATAAGAAAACAAAAATTAGATTTGTAATTCCTACTGAGGGCAGTTTTGTAGTAGTTGGAACCATCTGTGACTAAATCCTCAAGAATATTCCTTTCAAATGTCAGGAAAGAGGAAAAAATGTGTAATATTTTACTGCCAGTAGGAAAAACCCCAAACCAACCACAGCTGACAGGCTGACTTGATGTAGGGATTTTTTATCATCTCTTCAATTTTTAGTTTATTGTGACTAATTGTTTATCTGCTATTGTGCTTATTTACCCCTCTTATTCTGTACTTCATTAGTTTGTGCACTTTCTTCATAATCTTTGCTATAGATCTAATAAAAATAAATCAGACTTTCTCATTAGCTGAACATGTATTCTTGTAGGTCCTCCATTTCAGTTAACAAAAAAATGAAGAGAGGATTTTTTTTTTCCTACAACCAGAAACATTATAGGGTACTTACAAAAAGAGAATGGATGTGAAAGGGGTGAGTAGGCAGACACGTGTTGCCAAGACCTCAGGGAGTACTGGGTTATTTTTAATGGATTATTTGTATTTTCATGTAATAGAGAAAGTCCATACTTACATCTCTGCTATCTCTGTTTCTTCTTTCCATCTTCTAGCAGTTTTACAGACTTTTATGAATGTCGCTGAGTTTAACTCAGGGTCAGTTGGCTGTAGTTTTCATAGCAAAAAATACCTATACATAGTAAACCTGCTTCAGTTGACTCTCTAATTCTCATAATACCAGTGTCATTTTAATCTGATCAGGGTCAACCTAATTCTGTTTTGTAAAAAACCTCTTGCTTCATAAATTCTTAGCATAAAACAAGACTTCATCTTTTAAAATATATAAAATTTGCCCTCTCTTAGTCCAATATGTGATTCATTGCCAAGTGCCAGAAAGAAGTACAGAGTGTACTTCATGCATAATTTTAAGCAATTAGTGTTAAGGTTGTCTGCTCTGGGAGAACTGTAAAAATGATTTTTTGTAAGGCAGACTATTCTGCCTTAAAAAAATTATGTCTTAGCCCAGCATATTTAGCAGAACTAAGAAATAAAACTAAAACAAATCTTCCAACCTGTTGCCACAGTTTATGGCACTGAGGTGTGAGATTAACATAATGGCATTCTATAAATTCCTTTTAGATGGAACTTATAACTAGTAAAAAGTAGATTATTTTGCAGAGCACCATTATTTTTCAAGTATTTCTGTGAAACTTTGGTAAATATAGGCCAGAGAAGAGAGTATTATCAATATAAACTGAAAAACTTGTCCTATGGAGAAGGGATCTTTTCCATTTAAATTAAGTAATTGAAACATTCTCTAAAATGAAAAATGAGTAAACGTTATTTAGGTCTAAGAATACTATTTCTTTGTAACTGGCTAGTCTGACTATAATCTCGGGTTTTATCTGTGGTATTGATGTTTCATTAGGAGGGCTTCTGCTGACTGAGAACTAATTCTCTATCTTATATTTAATTGGATGTGACTTGAAAGAACAATCAAAGCAGTATTCTATGTTTTCTATATATAATCTGCAAGAAATACTGAAAAGTATGTTCTTGCTTAAATATAGTGGAAACTTGTCATCTTGAACGTTATTGCACAGAAGAAAAGATTAGATACACTAGTTATAAATTGCAGTCTAAACAGTCTTTCATCAGTTTGCTTGTGGAACTATTTCATGTTCGTATGTGTAATTAAGGTGCTTTCACTAATGAGTTCTCCAGATACTTTTTATGACTGTTTAAGTTAATTGGAACATAACACCTTGCCTTAGTTTTTCAAGACCTAATAGTTTTCAACTTTTCCACTGGTGGGTGGTACAGGGTAACCTATGACTTAAAGGTACAGCCTGCTTTGGGATCTGGGAATTTTGTTGGATATTGAGTAATTGCTGTATAAGCAGAATAATGTTCTATTTAAATTATACCCTTCTGTGGGTGGGAATTAATACTGCCTACACTACAGAGATGCAGTCAGTAGGAGTACAGAAAGGTAGCCATGGCAGAGTTCCAAGCACTAAAATGCATTTGATAATAACTGTTAAAATGTTAGCATTTTCCTTTGCAAAGTTTTGTTCTATGCTAGTTAGCAGTCTTCTAGATCATATCCAAAATGTGACTTGGTACCGACCATTACTATGAGAAATGTGATTGTGGTCCATGTCTTCAGGGAGGGCAAAAGCATTTAGATTCACTCATACAAATTTTGCCATCTGACCTTCAGGCCCTCAGCTGCTTGCTGTAGCTGCCTGTTTGTTCTTGTACTAACCTGATGTGCTCAGAAGTCTTTGAGATTTGTTGACCATTTTACTCAGGGAAATTTACCATCAGTGATTTGAATAAAGGACTTTTTTGCCAAACAAGTGTTTAGATCATATGTGATTTGCAGAATGAGGCAGAAAGTGATGGAAAAGAATCCATTCCAAAAAGTCTATTTCATCCTAGGACATGCGCACTAATATTTTACTTTGGATAGGGTCATGGCTTTGGTGAACATCAAAATTATATCCTGTGTGGGCAAGTAGCACATCTGAATACAGGTAGATTTGTGGAATAAGGTAGAGGGACTAAACATTCCCAATTCAGTTTGATTTCAGATTAGCTCTGTCTTGATCTTGTGAACTGTTAGTGGTTGGTATGTCTCTAGGTTTGCCCCTGGAGCACCTCCAGCTCATGTGCTCTGGGACTATGCTATGATGGAGACAGTGGTATGAGAAGTAGGAATAACTGGAGGAGACTTGCTTCAGAAATCTGCTTCTAGTATGAACTAAAATGCTGACAGAGAAGTATCCAGGCTTTCAGATGGAGCTAAATTGAAAGGTGCTTCATAGATGCATCTGCTTAGTTGTAGACTCCAGTGAGGGTTCAGTCTGTATGACCATGCCATAACAAATCCAAATTAAAATCTCTCCAAAACGCCCATGGTAGGAGTGTTGCATCTCTGACAAAAGCAGTTTTACTCTCTGCAGGTCGACTTCTTTTGTACTGTAGTGCTAGTCTTTGTAGATACAGGCTCAGTACATTTGATTCTGTTTTTATATTCGTAATATGATTAAAAGATGCAGTCCCTTTACTATCCACTCTCTTTCTCTTTCCCTCTCCCCCCCACGACAAGTGTACAAACGAGGAAAGTACCTGTGTCTTCCTTGCCTACCCTGCTAAATCCCCACTTTCATTAGATATTGATGTATAGCACAGGAGGTCAGGCTAAAACCATAAATACTGACAGCTCTTTCTCTTCCTCCTCCTTACTATTCCTTCCTAAATTTTTTTAATTTGATTTTGAGAATTATTAGCAGGTGTGCTATGAGAAGTAAGATGGAAAATATTCCCTCAATTTGCAGATTTCCTTAATTATACAAATTGAGGAACTCTAGAGAAAAGAACTTCTGCTGTATGTTTTGTTCCTCTTCTTCATGGACTGCAGAATACTCATCATTACTTGGTTCTTTTAAGAAATGAGGTACAGCAGATTAGTGAAGAATACTTCAAATAGTAGACGTGGGTAATCTTTTAGGCATGCAAAACACCCTCTTGTTTTGCTAGAGGAAATTGTTCTTCCAATTAATTCATCAAGAAAAATTGGGAAATATACTAAAGATTGCAGGGAAGATTAGAATTTTTTTAAAATCTTTCAGAAAGAGTGTTTTAGGTGCTTTAATCCTAGTTCAAAGTATCCTTGAATATGAGATGACACCCATGTCCTGAGAGTAACACAGGGTTTTTTCTGCCTTTGAAAAGCAGTACATAAATGTGACTGTAGCGCCCATTACCCTAATACTTAATTCCTAATTTTTCTCAATTCCTCTTGCATATTGCAAACTACTGCTAATATCTTGACTCTTAGTCTGCCAACAATTTCATTAGTGAAAAAAATAAATATATGACACAAAGTCTTCTCATTATGGATCAACTGAATAGCAGAAGAATGTTTCTAATCTGATCATGTGTAAAAAAGGTATACATGTCTGTTCATGCATTAACTGTGCCTGTTTGTAAACTCTCCTCACTATTTCTAATGTTTGATATTGTACTTTGGCTGTCACTTTGCTCTGCTTGTCTTGTGAACTGTGGGACCATGCTTCTGGTAGGTCTAGACACTGTCCCTGTCTGCCTCTCAACCACCCAGAGCTCCTTGCTTGCCTTCCCTGGTGGAAAAGCCCCTTCCTGGCTCCTGGAGTCCCAAGTTGATTTTGCAGGAGGAAATTTGCTCTTTGCAGCAGCTCTTTCAGTTGGCTCACATCTATTTGTAAAAATTGTTTGAAGGAATCCAGCTGCGGTCTGGTCAGTATCTGATACTCTAGATGTCTCTCATGAAGTACTCATAAATACATATCTCGGAGCATGAACTAGATAATTGATTTGTGTTCAGCTTGTAATTTTCCCTAATTTTTTTACAGAAAAAAAAAAAAAGGTTCAGTTGTTTTTGAAGCGGTTTATTTCTGTAAAAATATTTTTTATGGCTGACTGTTTTTTTTTTTTAGCTTGCAGATTTCCAGCCATTTTGATAGAAGACTCCCTTCATATGATTGCAAAGTGAACACGGCTTTGGGGATAATCACCATATTCTGGACATTAGCAGATTCACAACTGAATTGATCACGACAAAATTTAAACTTTTAAAATTATTTTTATAGCAGCGTGTTGAGGATTAGTTTTCTTTCCTTTTGCTCCTTTTACTTAGGGAATTTTTTTTCCCGTAAGTTGCTAGGAAACACTAATAACTAGGTACTTGAGAAAAACAGAGGAAGCGGCCAAGCTCAGTGGAGGAGGGCATCTGGTTGTACTTCTCTTATCTAGGAGTTTCTCTCCGAGGGTCAGAGATAGGCGAGAACTGGGCAGGTAAAGGACAGGGCTGGGGCAGCTGCTGGCATCTCTCTCTCTCTCTCGCTCTCTGCTTTGGAGGAGGTCGATCGGAGCTGCTGCTTGGGGAAGGGAATTCGCTGCTGCCGCCAGAGCCAAGCCCAGAGCTGTTTCTTCTGCCGTGGGGTGAACCTCTGCTTGTGAGAGCAGCCACTGAACTGGGACCTTATTATCACCTACCTCACTAGAGGGACCCATCACCATCTGCTGGGCTGTTGGGGATCCTGAGCCCGCCTCTCCCTGCCCTGCTGGGAGCTGGGCTGCCGCTATCCACCCCACTGCTTCTTCAGCACTGCTCCGAGCTTTCTCTGCACAGTAGCCCCGCAACCCCTGCCTACCGATACATCCTGCCATCCTAGCTCGCTGCTTCCGAGAGTCCTGCAGGGACGCCGGGACCGACACTGCCCCAGGGTTTATAAACCAAGGCCTCTCTCCCATCCCTTCCCATCTGGGCCCAGCCGCCATCACCACGTGCTGCCCGAGCCCTGCCCACAGCGCCCCCTGCCGGCGCGGGGGATTCACCGCCCCCGCCCTGCCCGGCTGGGAGCCAGCAGCGCCCCCTGCTGGCCGTGCCCGGAACTGCACCAAGTGTCTTGAAACTGCATCTGTGTCTTGAAAGTAAGATGTCTAAAATATCTGGGTGATATGTCAGGTATCATCATTCCCAGATCCAAGGTTCAAATTTAGATTTTGTGGGATCACCATCCTTACAGATGAACAAAGTTATTTGAGCCATCTCTTCCTTTGCAGTTTCATGGTGAAGGGGTACTTCATGCATTCCAATATTAATTCGAAAAATTATTTCTAAAAATAAGAAAATGAAGAAGCATAAGCAGATGAAGGCCATCTTTCTGAAGTATGTCTTTTACCACTTACTAGCTATTATTTTAAGGAGAAAAATCAATCGAGGACTACAATTTTGAGGATTATTAAATGTTCTTCATTGTCTCTATTCTTATCCAAAGTATTTTGATTATCAGAGTCCTTTTATGACAGAGAATAAAGGAAAGCTTAATTACAGACATTGTTTTAGTATGTTTTAGCATGTTAAGTAAAGATTTGGCCATAGTATTTACCTTCTTGATCAAGGAAACTTCTGGATCTAAAGGATATAAGATTTTAGTACAACTTCATACTAACAAACATCAATAATTACAGTCTGTCTGTGGTTACTGCGCTGCAAAGAGAGAGAAAAAACAGCAACACACATGGACCTCTTTTGGAGAAAAAAGGCCAATTTTATTGTACGGACATCCCGTATTTAAAGTGTGTTATGTGCAGTTAGGACAGGACAGTAGTTCATTGGACAATTGGGACAAACATCTCTTGGGACAGCATGTCCAGATGTCCCGTGGGAAACACCAGGTGTTAATCTTTGTTATGATTTCTTTTCTGGTTTTCACCAAGTTATCACCCTGGGAGACTGCCTCCCTCAACTGAAGCTGTAGTCAGCTTGTCAGCCTGGGAATGGACCTGAGAGACAGGAGAAATCCAGGCCTGAAAGGAATTGCCAAGCTGTAATTTCCTAGCTCTCTAAATGTGTGTGTCTGCATCTGTCTTGCTGTGATTTAACTTATCTATGTGAGATTACTTTTGTCATGGTGAAATTTGTAGGTGATTAGGGTCAACCATCTCTCCAGCCAGAGTGGAGAAACAGACTAGAAACCTCATGAAGAGACCTCCTCCATGAGCAAGAATGCCTGTCGCAATAACCAGGATATCAGATAGAATTGTCAGGATAGGAACTTTGATAAACGCATGGCTATACTTTGATGCAAAAATGGAGCAAAGATGGACTACAAAGGAGGAATTTAGAAATATTGCATGGTTATGTGCGGATGGCATCAAGTCAATCAAAGCTCAGATGGAGTTAAGACTTGCAAGGGACGCTGAGGGCAACAAGAAGAGCTTCCACCACTATATTAGTAGTAAAACGCTGGATAAGGGAAATGTGAAACTGTTGCTAAATGAGACTGGTGAAAGCAGACACAAAGCTGAGATACTTTGGAATGAGAAAAATAGGCCACAAGTTAATATGAGAGGAAATGGCCTCAGGTTCTACATAGGTCAGTTTGCATTGGATATTAGGAAAATGCTCTTCACTGAAAGGTCTGTCAAGCATGGAAATAGACTGACAAGAGAAGTGGTTGAGTCACCATCTCTGAAGTTATTTAAAAGACACGTTCACGTGTCAGTTAGGGACATGGTTTAGTGGTGGACTTGGCAATGTTAGGTTTACAGTTGGACTTGACCTTAAAGACCTTTTCCAGCCAAAATGATTCTATGGTTCTGCTTGGTGCCTTCTTTTTCTCAGTCTTCAGCTATCAGGTGTCCCAAGCCTCTGATTTTTATGGCAGTCTGAAAAGAACTGACATCAGTGGGTGAGGATCAGAACACAATTTCCTTGCAAGAACTCCATGGGACCTGATATAGCTGCATCCAGGAGAGCTGCATCTGAGAGCACTGGGTGACATCCTTGCAAGGCCACTTTCTATCATCTTTTAGAGATCACAGGCTTTAGGGGAGATTCTGGATAAATAGAGAAAGGCATACCTTGCACCGGTCTTCATAACAGACCTATAGCTAGATATGGGGAAATACAGGCTGGCACCCTCAGCTTGGGCCCTCACAATATTGTGGAGTTGGATCATTTTAGAATGTGACAGAGATTTCATGAGTGCATGAAGGAGAAGGTGATTATGAACAGTCAGTGTGGACTTCACAAGGGTAGATCATGCCTGACCAACCTGGTTGCCTTTTATCATAAAATGATGGGATTTGTGTACAAGGAGAGAGTAGAAGATTTTGTTTACCTGTACTTTAGTATAGCTTTTGAAACTGTCTTCTATAGTATTCTTATAGCAAAGATGCAGGTACTTTATGATCTGGATAGGTGACATGAGTTAAACGTCTGGACTCTGGAGGTAATGGTTGTGGGTCTATTTGTCACAGCAGACCTTGCTTCAAGCAGAAGCCTGCACTAGACATCTCCAGGGGTGCCTGCAGTGGATCGTGTCATAGTGATGTGTTTCTGTGGTACTACAAGAAATGAAATATAAGTAAGGTAACCTGGGTGGAATTAAGGAATCAGTATCCAGTACTTTCTTTTCAGATAATGTACTAATTAGTAAAATAACGTTTGAATTTTGTCAGGGGGAAAAAAAAAGGTTACATGAAAGGTCTTGTTCCTTTGAAGATGCTAAATATAAAATTAATTAAGGCAGAAGGAGATCTAATACCTGGTCAAAATATAGGAAAGCCACATGGTAAAATAGCCATGGCACACTGTGTTACTAAACAACAACTAGGAATAATCTGTTTTCTAACAGGAAGATTTAACTTAATGGATATATAACAGTGTGACGGAGAATGCATTTTTAGGAGATGTCTGAAAGCTAATGTTATACTTTTGATTTCTTCTTTCTATAATGTGACATGTATAATGCCTTTCTGCAACAATTGATTTATTAAAAGCTTAAAAATTCCAGCATTCAATAATGGATTTCATTTTCATGTCATAGAATGGTTTGGAAGCCTTGCCTTGGACACTTCCAGGAACAGGACATCCACAACCTCTCTGAGCAAATTCTCACCACCCTCATAGCGATGAATTTTTTCCTAATCTGATCTAAATCTACCCTCTTTCACTTGAAGTCCATTCCCCCTTGTCCTCTCATGCTGTCTTGGTTTGAGAGACAGGTGTCTGCCAAGGAAGGCAGGAACCTCCCTTGGAATGCAGAATATGACTGCCTTCCCTATGAATTATTATAACTTTGAAATTAAGCGGCTTTCAGCCAAAGATATGGGAAAAGTAATAACAGTTCTTTACCAGTATGTATAACAAGGTAAAAAAATGACAGCAACAGCAGGAGCACCAAACAGAACCACAGACCCAGCCTTCTCTCAGCCGTGGGTGCTTCCCTTGGTGCAGATCCGGGCACGGCCAGCAGGGGCGCTGCTGGCTCCCAGCCGGGCAGGGTGGGGGCTGTGATTCCCCCGCGCCTACAGGGGGCGCTGTGGCGCGGGTTGTGGCCATCTCTCCACACGGTAATGGCGGGTGCAGGCAGCAGGAAGAAGGAGAAAAGATTTCCTTTACAGCCGATCCTGGTGCCCCTCTGGATAGCAAAAGGAGCTGTAGCAGGAACCTGAGAAGCAGCAAGCTGGAGCAGCAGGGGCCAGAGTGGTAGACGAAATGCATCAGAGCCTCCAAAGCTGCAGCAGGAGCTGGTCCCAGCAGGCAGGGGTGCATGGCTGTAGTGTAGCAAAAAAACATCCAGATCAGTAGCAGAAGCATGGCGGGGCATGGCAGCAGCAGTGCAGCTCCCAAATACAACACGGCATGGAAAGGCTCTCTTGAAGGGGAAAGGGCTTGGGGTCCCAGCGTTTCCCCTGAGGCACCCCAGCAGATGGCAAAAGTCCCTTTTTTAGTGAGGTAGAGGGTTAATAAGGTTCCAGTTCAGTGGCTGCTCTCACACCCATGGGAGAAGAAGAAGGACAGGGCTGGGCTCCAGTGGCAACAGCAAATTCCCACCCAGAAGCAGCAACTCAACCATCTTCCTCCAAAGCTGACAGCAAGAGAGGGATGAGAGCTGTGCCTAGCCCCTTCCCCCAGCCCAAATCTCACGGTGTCCCTTCTCTTCCCAGCAGAATGTCCCTCAGCTAGGATGGTAAAGCCAGCTGCACTCCTCCCCCTTCTCTGTGGTTACTTCTCTTTTGTCTCTCTTAAGTACCAGTAATACTGTTTCTTAGCAACAAAAAGGGAGAAAATTCCCTAAGAGAAAGAAACAAATGGAAAAATCCTAAACCCCAACATATGCTAACCCTCATCAAAAGTCTGACTTTCTTTTAGGACCCTTTTAGGGAGTGGGTTTGGGGTGAGATGCTCAAAGTTTCCCCATTGTCTTCTGTGGGGAGCCCAATGCTCACATTCATGATTCTCTCCTGCACTCATTCCAGCAGATCTACAACCTTCTTTGTTGGACACCCAAGAGCTGGATGCAGGACTCCAGGTGGGGTTTCACCAGCAGAACAGAGGGGCAGAATCCCCTCCCTTGAGCTGCTGGCCATGCCCCTTTGGATGCAGTCCAGGATTGTTTGGATTTCTGGGCTGCAAGTACACATGGATGGATGACATCGAGCTTCTCTTCAACACCCCAAGTCTTCTCCTTAGGGCTCCTCTTCACATTTTTCACCCAGCCTTTATTTTTGCCTGGGATTGCCCCAATCTAGGTGCAGGACCTTGCACTTGGCCTTGTTGAACTTCATGAGGCCTGCATGGGCCCGCCTCTCAAGTCTGTGTGGATGACATTCCTTCTCTCCAGCATGCTGACTGCGCTACGCAGCTCGGTGTTGTTGGCAAATGATGACAAATTACCAATTTAAAGTAGGCAAAATATTGGAGCTGTATTACTGGGTCAGATGCAACTACATTTCAAATTCAAACTTAGCTTTACTGTTACAGTTTTTAATTACTTAATATCAGATCTTTTTAAAAAGTAGCTGAAACTAAATGAATAGTAACTGATAAAAATGTGTCGTGCTGTTCAGGATTTTCATTAAAATAGAGGTGCTCCGATCATGACCCAGCTGAATAGAAATTGGAATCTCAACCGGGACAGAGAATAAACAAATCTGGTTTGTAACCATGGAGAAAAATTATATATATATATTTAAAAAGATGAAATAAAACATCTGCCTAAAACATGGAGAGGTATAAAAAGAAAGACGTGTACCAAGCAAATTGTAAGGGGATATATCAGAAAAAAAAAAAAAAAGTGAAACATACTATTTATTTTCAGTAATTTTTTCTTTCTTCCACGGCTGTGGTTGTCACCATTTTCTAGATGTAACTGAAATATTTACTTGTCTCAAACACTAAACCAGATCTCTTTTCTATATGAAATTCCATGTAGAAATACAAATAAATGACATCTGCAGTTATTTCACAACTTATATTAATGCGGTAGCTTAATTTTTTTTTTTTTAATTTTCGTTCCACATGAGTTGTTACACTTTTATGACAATAACTTTAGATCCACTGGATCTCATTAGTACAAGTACAATTTCTGTGGGATGGGTTGAGTGAGGGTGCACAATTTATAAATCAGTATGAACTTTTGTAAATAATCTGTCAGAGTTGGGTTTGAGTCTTATTTTACCTTGTGCATGAGGGTGTATGTTCATTTTTTTTTTCTTGCCTGCATTATTTCTTGGTAGTTCTGGAGATTTACAGAGCCAGACTCTGCTTTAAACTTAGGAAGAATTTCAGAGAATATGCTTTCATGTTCCATGAAAGAGATTTCATTTGAGACAGAGATTTCATTTGTGATACATATGAAAGCTAAGTACCTTAAAGAAATGTATGGGAACAGAGTTTTTTCTGGGCTGTTTAGTCCAGAGCAATAGAAGAACACACCAACAGTTTCTGAAAAGCTACTTTTTGAAAAACTTCAGATTTTTGCCTGATATTTTTTATAATTTCAAAAACGAAAAGAAATAATTGTTTTTCTGTTGCAAATGATAATTAATGCTTAGTTTGTTTGGAGGTTTTCTTTCATTGGATATGGATTTTACAAAACTCGTTAGTTACATATAGTGAAATATGTAGAGAAAAATTATTTGTGTGATCATTACATTCCAATTATCTGCAAAATTACCCCCCCATGCTTTCTGTTTCAAAGGACTGTTTTAAATGTTCTGTAATCTGTTTCTCTTTCTGTAAATACAAGCAAAGAAAGAAATTGGGAATGGTCTTAACTTTTTTAGGATAATTCTAATATGTTTTTCTGTAGCATGATGAAAGATAGTGCTGTGTAGCTTTGGGTGGGGACACTGTCTTGATTCTAGTTGTAGATGTGAGCCATCAGGCCATAGAACCCTGCTGGCTGTGAACATCCGTGACAGTAGGTTTCCATCAGGCTTGGTGACCTGCTCATTCAAATGTTGCATCCTCATAAACTGGAGTGTAAAACAAGATAAATAAAAATGTTGTTTCTTACCGTTTAACGTTTCTCTAACTTTGCGTAACAGCTCATGCTTTTTTTAAACTTGCTGTTTTGTGAGGTGGGCTCATATTCCAAAGCAGCATTTTCACTATCTAGTTTAGTGGAGATTAAATTTACATTTACAGTTTTAATTGGAAATGTTTGGAAAATGAAACAATTTTGATACACTCCCCATTTACCCTTTCAGTCAAACCTTTTGCAACCTTGAACTCTTTAGATTGTATCATCTTTTCTCCCTTAACATGTGTGGTTTTGGCTGTGATTCCTGAGCTGACACTGAAATGACAGATTTTTATCAGGCATTTTGGTAAGACTCTAGCCAAAATAAACTATTTCTTGTGTTTATAAACATAAGATAAATATTTATAGATGTTTAAAAGCTCTAAACTGAAAACAGATTTTTAAACCACTGGAAATTGACCATGAATGCCACTATTTATTAAATATCCCTTCGTCTAGGAACTTTTTCCTTCCATGCAAATCTTGAATCTCAGTGGCTCCATACTTTTGAAGATTAGATGAAACCCTTTTGTGTCAGGCACCAGAAAATGAAACTTTACATGGATGGGTATGTTTTTCCTATATTTTAGGATGATTGTTTGATCAGCATCCAAGAGTGCCTATTTACTCATATCAAACAGCACCTTCCAAACTGCATTGAAAGCCAACGTTATTACATTCTAGATTAAATATACATTTTGACTCTTGCATTTGAAAATGTATATATGTTCATTTCTGTTCTGAGTGTTCTGTTCTGCTGGAAGACTTTCAGACGTATGTATTATGGGAAGTCAGTTTGTTTTCTTCAGTCTGTTTTACGTAATAAGTTTATTTTGGTCAATTAATGTTGTGCAGACAATGTCATAACTCTTTTCTATTTTGGCTATTGCATAGACCTACTTCTGCAATGCAATTTATAGTAATTGGATTATTGAATGACTATAATAGTTACCAAGAATTGAAGTAATAGATATAGGCAGAGCAATTTCATGCTTTTCAGATGAGATTATATTACATTTAGGATAAGCCACAAATGACTTGATGACTTCACCAATTTTAATTAACTTTAATATCTAAGAAGAAAAAAAGAACCTTGCTAAATTGTCAATCATTTTAACTTTGGTTGCTATTTCACAGCTACCATTTTTTTATGCTCAAGATTCTGTCTTTTAATTTTTTTGACGTATTTGCTTTGCATGGTCTTTCCAAAATGTTCTTCTGGGCTGTCCTTGAAAGTGTAGTGCATGACTTTCTGGACCAAGATAAATTCTTTGTCTGCCTGACAATGACTTTTTGTTTGGAAGAGGACTTGTGTTGAAGCTTCGGTGCATGTGTTTTGATGTTTTATCTGTGAAAGCCATTTAATGTGTAGCTTGAGATGTCTGTAAGAAAATTTATGTGTGTTGGGGTTAGATATCAAACCCCATATTCCCTCTCCTAAGCTGTGGAAACTTGTTCAAAGACAGTGATTGCAAATCAGGCAGTGTGGTGTTTGTCACTGCTGTAGTGCTTTTTACTGCCCTTGCTAATTTCATTCCCTCTTAGTTAATGTATGCATACTACCGAGCTTAATGTTTTCACAGTTCTCACGTTTAGACTTCTGTGTCATTTACTGAAGTCACTAAAGCTGGGAGGAAGCCTCCTCCCAGCATGGCAGATGTCTGCAGAGATGCTCATTTTAAGCATGGCCTGTCTCTGTACAGTAATAGCTGCATCATGCTGACAGAGGTTACCCTACCTGGACTGAAATGGTTTAATTTTCACAATTAGCTGGCCATTGTAAATAAAACTTCCTTTAAAGCTGAAAAACAAACCAGAATGTAAAATCTAAATCACAGCATAGTATTTTTACAAAGCCCTTGTGCTTTGTAAAACCAGAACCAATGCATTTTGATGGTGGAGGTCGATTGTCTGAACCCTGAGAGCACCACTGGGCTGCAGCCTCCCTGCTCAATGGGATGCCCCATTTTAGCCCAGCCTGACACCTTGTCCCCACAGATTGACCCACACTGGCACCGGCTTTCCTCAAAACTTGTTTGGACTTCCTGGCTTGGGCTTGCCTGGCTCCTTTGCCTGGTGCTCAGAGTCTGGTGCCCAAACCACCTTTGCTGCTGGCTCACTGTCCCCTCTGGAGCACCCCTTGCTCCTGCTGCTCCTGGAAAAGTGCCCTCTGTGCAGAGCTGCCTGTGACAGCCAGGCCCCTGCCACTGCCACAGTGGTTGCCTGAGCTGTGTTTAGTCTCATACCTCATGTGTTTAGTCTCCTCACATAAGATATAGAGTGGGATAAATGACAAGCAGGTGGCATTGTTTTTATGTGTACAGAAAATACATGCAAACATGGGATTTTATTTTTTGCCCAAAACTGCATTATGTTATGCAAAGTTATGAATTTTGAAAGAGTAGGAAAAGAAGTGAAGGTTTATAACAAAAAGCTTCATTAAATACACTGCCAGTCAAGTAATATTTCAAGAGGCTGTTTGCTGTAGCACTTCTCATGTTCTTTCTTACTGACTAAACAAAATGATGCACACTATAATAACAAGTAATTTTTGTAATGTAATCAAGCCATTTTAGTTTTAGAATGTGTTTCATCTGGAATTTATGAACAGCCCATTACCATTTTGGCAAGGCAAATTTATTATTTCTGGCTTCTCTGATAGGTGTCATGTTTCAAATGATAACGAGTCTGTAACTTCACTTGGCAGTTTGTTTAATGATCTAGGGAGTGTAATTTTTTCCTCTCATGGGGCGGCTAATGTACCCTACTGCAGCTTGAAGAGTTGCCTCTTGTTCTGTCATTAAGAACAAATGAAATTAATTGATTCTGATTTTCTTTCAAATCTGTAATGGTACATTACAAAATAGTTGTCATCTCTACCACCAGAATTTTCTTTCTAATGTTTCTGTGCTGTCCAGTAAAGGGTCTGGTAAAATGACAACTGTAGTTGGAGATAAAGAGTCAAATAAGGAGCATTTAATCTGTGTGTTTCCATGAAGAAGTGATTTTTTTTATTGCAAATTTTCTGTGTTCTGGACGAAGCTTGACCAAAATCCAAGAGAAAGCAACACGTATGGGGGTTTTAAATAGTGGAAACTGGTATTCACTGAAATTTGAAAATAATACAGCATATCTCTTTCAGTAATTTCAAATTGTTTCCATACGTAGTAACACTGAAAATTCACAGGTACATCATTAAATAGGTTGTGAGGTGGAAAATGCAGATGAGAAAGGTTAGGGCAAATATAGGGCAGTATTCGGTTCTCATGGTATCCCAAAGTTAGCTGAAGACAACACTAGAATGTGTAATCTCACTATTTTTAGCAGAAAATTCATTCTGAAACCTAGTAATGTCTGTGACAATATTGTCTTACCAACTCCTCTCCCACCAAGAAGATCAGTGATTTCAGTACATGCTTCTACGTTATTTTGAAACTTCTTTTTTAAGACTGTCTGTGATGTAGAGATCATCTGTGTTTGCACTGGTCTGACATATGTTCCTTACCACTGTGGCATGTAGCACAGAAATCTTGAATCTGAGGCCACAGCTACTCCATGTGATTGCAGTGCTTGGCTGTCTGCTAGAAGTCTAGAGATCCTAAAAATGTCTCACAGGTTAGCAAATGAATTAGTTATTATATTCTGTGTGGACAAGCTATATAGTTCTCACTTTTAAGTTTATTAATATTTTGAAATCTGTTACGTGTATGTATGAATAATGTTTCATGTACTTGATAATACAACTTTATTTTATGCTGTGCATGCAAGTTTTTTCATAACTTCCTGTTGTCAATGGAACTTGGTTGAATAATCGATTGGAGCATTTATTTTATCTCCCTCTATCAAACTCGTAAGCCTTTAATATTAAAATAAAGAGCAAAAAGTAGAAAACTAGCTATAATAGATGAAAATTTGAAGCAACTCCTTAGGGCTTTTGCAATAAATGACAAATTAAGGGATTATATCTAATTTTGAAGGCTACACTTTCTATTAGCATGGTTCTGCAGTCATGGTATGATTAAAAGCTGAAGACTACAGCTGGTGCTGAGCATGTAAGGCATTTGTAGCACACATAAGTGTCAGCTGCTGGCTCTGTGCTGACACTAAGTTGAGGATTTCAGGATTACTGTCCCATGTTGCATGTAAGAACAAGCAGCATTTGCTCACAGCGAGGAATATGATTTAGTAGGTGCAGGTTTATTACATGCATCTGAGAGAAGTCCTGTGACGTTTCTCCAAGTGAAGATGAAAGACTCAAAAGCATTCAGAGATGGATGTTTTCACAGACCCCCTACTCTCCCTTCTTCCAAACTATTTACTTTTTGTTTTAGCATCACAGGATCTTAGTATAAACATTCATTAAGATGAATATTTTTGTAGTTTTCCTCTTGTTCAGTATAGGGCAATAAACATGATCTTCTCATATGGTGGAGTAGAGAGACTTTGCTTAAGTTCTGGGCTCTGGGAGAGAGCCAGAACATCTGCAGTTTTAGCTGGGTGGCTGGGTGGTTTTGGGGGCTTCGTTTGCAGCTACCTGGCAAAGTCTAACATATTTGTCTCCTTCTTATACTGATTAGAGACTGGGGTCCCCAACCTTCAAGATTTGAGTCATAGCAGGACACTTTTAGGCTCCCCTTTCTTGGACTAAGATTTTTTTTTTCAGACTTAACCACAGTCTCTTTGTAAATCCAAATGTTTCTGTGTCCTTTTTTGAGACTACCAAGCACAATTTTAACTAGACTAGGACAGCTGTTCTAAGTGTGTTGTTTTTTTAAAGCAAGAGTGTTATGTGATGTTACTGAAACATCAGGAATTACTGTACTAGTGTTCTTTTCATCTTTCTTCAAACCTACATTTTGCTGATGTAATAATTTTAAAAAGGTGTGTATCTGTATGATTGTGCTGGGAGTGCAGCTGGGACGTAATTATGGAAGTGAAAGGGGAATGATGTGAACAAATGCCTTTCCTTTTGGAAAGAATGTGGAGAAAATCAAACCACCATTATACAAAGAAAAAAAAACACCTAGTATTACATTTCACTCTTTGGTTATTGTAGAATTTTCTACATTGGTATGAAATGCAGTGAAGTAATTTTGAAATACTACCTTCTTTTAGCTGTGCTCTGAGAGCAAACTGAAATTGTTAAATCTTTCTGTCATGTGAATAGTTGAGTACAGTGTCTATTGACCTCAAGAAGAATGGAAATTTTTTCTCTATGCATGTATTACACATTGAGTGAGGTCTTCATATCAGATTGTTACCAATAAAAATTACAGGGTAAATGTTTCTTAGGATTTATTTCTCTATAAGAATGACATATTTCAGGCACTAATCAGTTAGCTACTGTCATCTTAAGATGTCTGATTAATTTGAAATGTGAATCAGTCCCTCATTTTGAGTCTTAATTCAGATTAACTGCAAGTTTGAGGATATACGCTTGAGTCTCTCACTTAAGCTTTTAAAGATCAAAGAGTTGCTGTCTAGCTTCAAAGTGTGTTACTAAAACTCTACATAAACAATTAAAGCTGACTCAGTGTCTTTGGAGAGACACTTCTTAACATATGTACTACATAGTAGCTAACACAGAATCAGAAATATAAGGGATGGTTTTTTGTTTATATTTTGTAGTTATTTAGAGAATTCTTGCAAGTAATACTAAAATAGGCAACAACTACGTAAAGAGACAAAGGCTGATAAGTGAAAATAATTTCTCAGGAAAAAATAATTTCTTAAGCAACTGAACCAAGAATGTTTCAAACCTTTTCTATTTGTTTTCTGTCCCCAGTGAGTTATTGGGTAATTGCATATTCTGAAGGCTATTGAAAGAAGCAGGGTATGTTTTTAAGCTGTGTTTCTTGGGAGCCATTTTATTTCCATAAGACACATCTTAGCAGAATTCAGCTAGTTTTAACTGAATAAATGTATATCCATAGATTAACTTTATTATTCAGGCACTGAAATAAGAATGGTTGATATTCACATAATCATTTGGGTACTGTACTTTTGTGAAGAGCAGGGGAAGTAAGACAATTAGAGTAATTTTGATGAAAATTATAACATCTGATAAAGTGACATTTATACAAGCCCTACATACAATTTCTATTTAAATGTCTTGAGGCACAATTAGGGCACTTCATTATTTTCTGTCTTAGTCATATAATTCCAATTTCAATACAATTATAGCTGATTTAAGATGATTTGCAATGAGCTTCTTCTATTTAACCATCAGTTATTTCTCTTTTAATAGTGCATGTTTAAAATATCCCTGGTCAACTACATCCTCATATCTTTGCAGGACTCCTCACATGCCAAAAATTTTCTCACCAATACCTCCCATCTTGGCCATGTACAGCTGCAGATTTTTCACCTGTCGTTTTCAAGAAATGATCTTTAGGCTGTGGTGGCATTGTGTCTGAGGGTGTTTCTGTGAGATGCAGAAGTTCATTGCCAGGGAGGTCCTATTCATGGTTGTATGAACTGCCTGCATAATCTCACTGTCTTCTGTGCATAGACATTCATAGGCAATTACATTCCTAGATACTGTTAGCATCCTTTAGAATTAGTCTCTCAGCAGTGCTATTAACATTAAAGACTTTGAAAGAATTTTTGTTTTGAAGAAAATTAAATATAGAATAAGCCTTAAATGTCATATGTTTTACTTAAGAAATCTCTACTGGTATAATTGGATTTAATGCCCTCTGGAACTTGTGATCAAAATTAATGTGGAAAATAAATTTTCAGCTGCCACTACAAACATCAGAAAAAATTGTATGGTTAACCATTGTTGCCTTCCTCTCAAGATTTTTTGTATGTCTTACCAGAATATGTAACTGAGATACAGTAGCCATGAACATCTGATTGGCAGAGATGAACAGTGGGAAAAATGTTTGCACGATCTTAATTTAAGTGCAATTGAGTGTACTGATTTTGTGAAAGGAGCATCAAAACATGCAAATCTTTGTCTCTTGTACAACTGAAAATTCCAGTATTCCTTGCATATGATTTCTGTCAAATCATTTGAGGTTTTTCACACTGAACAGTTATACCAGTCTTGCCAGTTGTATGTGTCTGAAAATCATTGACAAGAACTTTAGAAATCAAATCTGGTAATAGTTGTGCAGGGGTCTTGAGTCTTTCTACTTAAAAGAAAGTGAGAATGTTGCTCCCTTGGTGAAGGTATAGCCTGGCTACTTCATAGACTCCAATTTAAACCTACCATCGTTCATCCTAAGCCATTCCCCCTTGTCCTATCACTGCATACCCACCTAGAAGTTTTTTTCTTGGATGCATAGGTCTTCCTGGAGCCTTTTTTTCTGCAGACTGAACAACCGCAGCTCACTCAGTGTATCTTCAGAGAAACTGTGAGTTAACTGCTTTATTTATCACAGTTTTGTTTTGGTTTTTTGTTTGTTTGGGTTTTTTTGTAGGCATACAGTTTGTGGTGATTGGGAATGGGGCTGTGGCCAAGCTTTATCCCTAATGGGCTACAACTGTGTAGGACAGGTGAACAGTATTGAAATCTGTGAGACATGGAGTGCCAGGTGTACTGACCAGTCACAAAAGGGGATAGAGGGCACACAGGTGTAATGTGTGTAAAATGAATGGCATAAAAGGCTGTACTGAAGGACAGTAAGGTGCTGATGCTTGAAGCTTTTTTTGGTGTCAGTTATATCTCCTCTGTTGTTTTATTCCTTTACAAAAATTTTTATGTGGGGCTATGTTAGTTCTTGTACTAAAATCATCATTATTTTGAATTTTGGGAATGGCTCAGAAGTTAATCATATCTCTATCGTCTTCTGCTTGGAACTTGCTTGTGGTAGGTCGTTGCAGAGCAAGGCAGAGGAAGCTCCTGTCTGACTGCTTGGCAGCCTGCAGTCATGCCCTTCCTTATCTGGGTATCTACAGAGTCAGCAAACAGCGCTCTGCCTCATGAGCCAGTTGTGAGCAATGCTTTCAAGACTATAAAACCACTAGATGTGTGAAAGAGGATTATAAAGGGCTTTACATGAGAGATTGCTGACATGTGCTGTGTTTGGACTTTTTTCACATACTTAGGAAGTATCTTTCTTACTGACTTCTCTATCTTCTTCATCCTTTTAATTAGATTTGTTTTTGATTAGTGAACTGTCCTTTTGATATTGCATAGACAGAAAAATAACTGACTGCTCCACGTATGAGTCTTAATCAGCTTAAAATAGAATAATTTGAATTAATTTTTAATGGGTCAGTCTTACTTTTCCAAGAAGATGAAAAATATGAATGTTTCAATTTCTTTAATGCTGTACTATTTTGGCTGTCACTCAGGCTTTTCCTGCAAATCCAATGAAAGACTTCATTTGTTATGATTATATATAATACTTCTGGCAATCCTTTAAGGCCATATTGTGACCAAAAGTAAATTAGTTATGACAGTATTTTTGTTTTGTATTAATAGCATTTTTTTTTTTCATTTAGAAACAAATCTCTGTAGTGAATAATGCTTTAAAGATACTTCCTTTTATATTTAAATTACTTTTTGAAAGAGAACATCATAGTACTTTTTGGGAGAACAGAGGAATAAAGTCTTGGCAAAACTTGTTAGTATGCATCTCAAGGCTTATAAGTTATACTCTAGATGCTTGTAATAAACAGCACCTTTGTAATGTTCAATAGTGATAAAGTAGTAGGATGTACATGTTATACATGAAAATACATATTCATACTATTAATATTTTTCATAAAGAAATACTTTGGAAAATTTTAATAACAGCTTGCTTTTCACAAAACAGTCCAATAAAAAGATGCATAGCATAATTCATTACTTTTCTAGTCTTCCATCAACGCAGTTCTTACAGAGATGAAAGAAAGGCACAATGTATGAAATCATTCTCTGTTCCTTATTGGCAGAGATCCTGGGTTGGTGTTTAAGAGCACAAAACAGAAAAAAATATGCAGAGATTAACATGTTACAAAGAAAACCCAGAGGTGGCTTCTGTGAGAAGCTTCCAGAAGCTTCCACCATGTCTGGCAGAGCCAATCCCTGATGGCTCTGAAGATGGACATGCTGCTGGCCAAGGATGGGTCAATTAGAGATGGCAGAAGCCCCTGTATTAATAGCATATTTAGGAAGAAGTAAAAAAAAATCTTGTAGATGCAGTTTTAATTCCAGCCAGAGAAAAGCACAGTGAGAACATGTGAGAACAGCTCTGCAGACACCAAGGTCAGTGCAGGAGGGGCAGGAGGTGCTCCAGGCTCCAAAGCTGAGATTCCCCTGCAGCCCACAGAGCAGCCCACGGTGGGGCAGCTGTGCCCCTGCAGTCCATAGGGATCCACCTGCAGTCCGTGGAGGAGCCCCACACCAGAGCAGCTGATGTCTGACCCTGTGGCCTGTGGAGAGAGGAGCCCTGCTCCCAGGCTGGAGCAGCCTGTCCTTGAAGGATTGCACTCTGTGGAAGAGTGACCCATGCCACAGCAGCTTGAGGAAAGCTGTTGCCCATGGGATGGATTTACATTGCAGCTGTTCAGAGAGCTGTTGCTCATGGAGAACTGGTTTTGCTCAGGGTTGGACTCTAGGCTTTTGGAGGCCTTTTACAACCTTACTGTTTCTATAATTCTATGATTAATACACACCAAAATACTGCCTTACAGCATATTCTGTCAGGAATAATTTCTCTTGGTATTTTTGGTGTAGAAACCAGTGCTTTCACGTTTCTTTCAAAAATACTCTGTTTCCAAACCTATGTTAGTTCATGCTAGCAAAAAGGTTTTAAAGTTTTTTTCAAGCTTTTAAAAAAAAAAGTTTTTTCTCAAAAAACACTTTTTTTTTTTTTTTTTTCTATTGCGGTGAATAACACATGAAACAACAGCATTCTGTCACTTCTTGTCAGTTTTGTTTCTTTTTCTTCCTGGAAAGGAAAGCCTTTGTCAGTTTGGGAAGGGTGGTTGTCAATTTTTCTTTCTTTAATGGTGAATTAAAATAAGCCAAGATAACTCCTCTGTTATGTTGATGAAAATATTAAACTATGAGCTAAAAAGAGAAGGCATGGAGGGTTTTTTGTTTGTTCTATATGACTAGTCTATAACTTTGACAACTCAATGTCTGTAATGAAAAGAAATTTCAGGAGTATGGTTTTTTTTCACACAACGCAGGTTTTTAGATTGGTTTTCTTTCAGCTTGGACAACTCCAAAAGCACTTACATTAAATGGTATCTAAAGAGTAGAGTTTAGTTTTATTTATGTAGCTTCTACTAAACTTTCATTTTTTAGAAGAAAGGGAAAACATGTTTAGCAGTATTCTGCAACTTAAATACTTCCATTTTTAAGTCTACAGCTTTATGTGAAAACCAGTTTTTTGTTACGATGCTTGCAGACACCACTGAATTTGATTTCAGAATGGAAGTCTGGATGTTCTGAGTTGTACTTAAAATAATTTAAATATGTAAAATGACATTGTTGGATGAACATGGGACAAATATTTTATTATTCAGTCAGTTTTAAAAGAAGATGCTTCTTTTAAATTAAAGTCAGTTAAGACATAGCATTGGTCCACATTCTACTCTGGTGTTTGTATATTTAGATTAAGTGTTTCAGAAATTTTATATTTCTACCTGGCAACTTAAAAGAATGACTATTACAAAAATTAGCATTTTTAAAATAGAATTTATTTTATTTTTTCACTTGCAATATATGCTTATTTTGTCTGCTTCCTCATGACCAGTAGTTCTCTTACTACAACATAAACTACAAAGGCAAAAACAAGATGGAACACTAAATGTTCCAGTATTCACAAGTAATTATGTTTAATGTTAAGATTAGATATCTGAAACTGCTGATGCTTAATACACTGCAGATTTTGTTTAAAGCCTGTTGAATATCAGTATAAATCTTAGCGTTGGCTCAAATAACTGTTGATTTTCAGAAAGCAGAGGTGTATACAGATGTTTTCAAAATGGTTTTTGGCTTTGTGAAAAGGGAGGAACATTGGCCATCTTGCTAGACAAGGAAGCTTCAGATATGAAAATTTTAATTATTATCTGGAAGTATAAAAGGGTAACAGACAACTGCTATTTGGTGGGATGCTGCATAATTGGAAAATAAAATGGAGCAATGTAAATTTTGCTCCAGTGAAACATGAAGTTCAACATGCAGGTGCCGCAAACACTGATAATACCTGGAGATGGCAGAGACTTGGGGATTATGGAACCCTGGGAACTGAGGGGATTGCTGCTCACAGGGAGAGGCACAATGAGAAACTATGGAGCATTAAACCGTTCAATGTATTTTTCTGTAATAATTGTCAGGAAGAATTAATTAATGCTTACTGCTATGAAATCTCTAGAGGCCTCTGTAAAACCACTAATGTATCATTACATGTTATATGTAAATGCCCTTGTGACATTATCAAAATCTCTAAATATAATTGTTTGGGATTTTTGTCATGATTATATGGAACTAATATGCAATCAAGCAACTGATAGGCTAAATTTTATTTACTTTAAAGTTTACAATGCTAGTTTAGCATCTATAAAATTCACCTAGACATAAAATGCAACCAGGAAAACAGTCTCTCTTGAATGTTGAGGAAAAGAGGATGTGGGCTCTGTTTAGTTTGCTAAATAATAAAAATACATGCATATGGAAGAAAGTTGCTAGTCTACATTTTTCATGTGACCACTGTATTAATAAACACAAAATTCAACATTTTCATTCTTCCTAAGAAAATATTTTGCAATAGAACTTTGCTTTTAGGTCTTCTGTTATTGACTTTTCAGGACTTTTAAGATAGATCATCACCTATATGTGACTGCAGAATGTAATCATAAGTAATTAGAGCTAAGAAAAATGTTCTCACATTGCTCTGCAACTTTTTGCAAACTTCTAAATCAATCTGCAACTATTTTAGATTACTTTGTGAAGTTTAAATATAAGGCACTGAAATGTATGCACAGTACACAAATTGTTCTAAAAATGAAAGTAGGTCAGATTTCTGGAAACTCCATGCTTGAGTTAGAGTGACTTCTGATTAAAAGACTTTCTGCATCCAGGTACATAATGAATGTTTATTCCTAGCTGTTTATTTGCTTGTATTACTTGAGTTATACAAGCAGCATCCTCATGTTGCTTATTTAGCACTAGTTTTGTTTAAATTTTGTGTTATTACTCTTTAAATTTTTTACATGTTGTTTCTTTATATGCAAACTCCATAAAAATCTGATCTTCACTACCAAGTTATACATTCACAGATGAAAATTTAAGTTGTAGTATGCGTACGAAAATTGCTCATTATATGGTCTTGGGAGTAATTTTTTTCTTAGTGGCCTGTAAACAAAACTTTTTAAGAAGACAAAGGACAAAAGGACAGTGTAAAGATTCAGGATTTAGAAGTGTTGTAGAAAGAAAAGGTGTCTAAGGAGCCTGTTTTCAGGCAGCCTGTGTCAGTTCTTGGAGTCACCAAACCACTGGGCTGGAAAGGCACTTCTGGAGTTTGCCTAGTCCAACCCCCTGTTGAGAATGGACTCACCAGGAGGAGGTTGCTCAGGGGGATGTCCAGTCAGGTCTTGAATATCTGTAAGGCTGAACACTCCACAGTTTCTTAACTTCTTCTAGTGCTTGACTCACCCTCACGGTAAATCTCTCAATGGTACATCTCAGTATGACCCAGAGTAGAGCCAGAGCAATTTATGACTCTGCTTTCTACTCCTCTTGATAAAGGATAAGCCTTCCCCTTACTATATTTAGTTGAAGTTTAGGTAGGGCTCTAAGGTATGGCTTGTCACACTGCTCCATACGTTTTGTCCTTTTCTCCTAAACAAAATAACAGCTTCTCTTCCATGTTCCCTTTGAATTCACTTGGTCTGAGTGCAGTGTTTTGTAAATCCTCATGGGGATTACACTTTGTGGACATTAAATTAAGCATGAGAGCTTGAGCTAATCTAAAAAACAAAGTGGATTCAGTAATGTGAAACTAGTCAAATATTCTTGGTCATCGATAGGGAATAACAGTTTTACTCAGAAAGACCTTGTTGTGAATCAGTTAGGAAAATACATGATACTACTTTGTGTTCATGGATGCAAACAATGTCTTGTTGCTACTGCTCTGTCAGAGCAGACCAGGGAGATGCTGCACAGAAGTCTGAGTGGCTGATTGTGAAGGTAAAAAAGTAGGACTGTAAAGAATAAGGACAAAATATTTATTCTTTTCTGAGGACAAAGGAATTTGGAAATCTTTAATGTTACTTGGAAGTCATAATGAAAGGAAACCAAAAACCTTTAAAGACAATGTTTCCAACATGCTTGAGGGTGCCAAGAACCTAAAAAAGAAAGAGCTGCAATAACCAAACTATATAATTGCAATGGTGTATACGAAAGAGGAAAAGATAGAAACTTGCATGCTATCTTTTTATATTTTCAATTATTCTTCATATTTGTGAGGCCTCCTATAAAACTTTACACTTCTCTTCAAGAGGAAGGATAATGCAAACCTCTGACAGGATAATGTATCTTTTTTTTTTCCAGAAAAAATATTTTATATTTTTTATTATTTATATTTTGTATTTATTGTTATATTATTATTTATTTATATTTATTTTTTTTTTCACACTCATAGAAGCCTTCCAAAAATATCAGTGTTCTAAGCTCTGTTATTTTTAAAGAGCAGCTAATCACAAAGGCAAATTATGTCAGAAAAATCATACCTGTTATGTACCTACTTGTAAACCTGCAGACTCAACAATCAGGAGGCTGAAATACAGCTTAGAGTGAAGCTCAGCTGGCCTTGTTCATGCAGCTATTTTGCCTATGTTCAGAGTCTGAAGTATACAGAGATTTTTTTTTTAAACCAGAATAGGCAAACCACTTTACTTTTTTCTCCACCTTTCAGTATGGGAAAATCTTTGTGTTAAAAAGATTGCAGTGGTGTTGTCTTTAGTTGTCATTGTCATGTGGGACAGTTGTGAGTGAATGAAGTATTGAAGTATCTGAGAGAACAGCCTCGAAGTGACACTGAACATGACAAAAGACAAATACATTCTTGATCTGTTCTTGAGATTTGACTATTAATCCCCAAGTATTGTCTGTCAGTGTTAAAAATGTAATTTCAGCATGACTTTAAAAGAATGAGATCACCGAAATTTAGAAATATTTGTGTTGGTTGTTGAATGATATTGCTGAAAATAATTACAGTGTAATGTAAAATATATTCTTACCAAGAAAATCTGTTTGCTGGTTTTTTCCCATGACTTTTATCCCAGGTGAAAATTGCATTGAATATGCCTAAGGTCTGGGTTCTTGATTCTGTGCCCAGTCTTTTCAAGAAATCCTAATGAAGAATGCCTTATTCAATATATGAATTTTATTTTTATCTTCATGTTTCTTCTGAAAACAGTCAAACCTCCAGAGGGAAAAGAAAATTAGTCTATTAATTGCCTAGGACTTCTAAATGTAATAATGAGGTACAGCAGTGTGCCATTCCTTCAGCTGTTCTTGGCTGCAAAAATGTTCTGCTTAATAGGATATGTTTAACTCTGTATTATATTACCTAAAAGAAAACAAGGGCTAATAAAAGAGAGAGTATACAGAGAGCTATATTACTAATAAATACATAGAATAAATAGAATGTTACAAAAAATTAAGCTGTTACACTGTACTTTTCATTTCTAAACAAAAAATTTTTTTCTCTTGCATTGCACAGAACTCCTTCAAAGATTGAAGATACATAAGAAGAGTAATACACATTATAAAATAAATTCTAAATGAGAGATTAAATATGTGAAAATATCAAATTATATACCACACTAAATCAATAGAATAGTTATTATTGTTGATTCACTAGGATTGTCAGAAATTAACTTAATCATGCAGATAACTGAAAACAAAGAGGATGGCTGTGCCAGATGAATGATTTTGTAATGAGTGAATAAAGTCCTTATTCAGTATAGCAGTTCCAAAGAAGAACCAAATATGTATGGTTTTCCATTACATGGTTGGGAGTAGATAAAATAAAGAAATTGGTGACCTCAGGACATGTTTCTTTCCATCTGGAATATATTATGATAGATTAGTCCTATTTAAATATTTTATTTGGGTACACCAGATTTCAGCCAACTGTACTAAGTGAAAAGCTTTTCTCTAGTTTGAATTGGTTTGTGTGAGCAAATGATTAAAAATCAGTGTACTGCCAAGTGATTATTAACACACAACTTTACACACAGAAGAAGAGGAAATACTTGTCAGTAAATGAAAAGATAGTAATTCAGTGAATAAGATTGTTATCACTGATTTTGAGAAGTTATTTGAATTTTCATCTGGATTACTGATAAAAATATAAGATAAGCAGGGTGGAAATAAGGAAAGACAACAGGGAAAAGTGATAAAAGAAGTGGCTGGGATGAGATAGAACTATCAGTTGTTAAGTAAAAAGGTGTACAAAAAAAATTTTAATCTAAATAATTTTTAGTTTGAGTCTGTGTGAGCATATTTTACACATCCGTGTATTTAAGGTTTAGATTCTTATTTCAAACAAATTTAGAACTGTGTGTTCAATGTACTATAGACCAAAGCCTTCTGTTTCTTTGGGAACAAAATAATCAGTGTAATTGAAGGTAGAGAAGAAATTTTGAAGGTTAAAAATTATCCAGCTTTAGAGACAGCATTTATTTGCAAGTGTTGACATACCAACAGTCTCTAGCATCTTGGTATAGCTGAGAAAAGCTGGTCTGGACTCTACTTCTGAAGAATTTTTTATGGAAGGGAAGGCAATTTGCTGAAGAGCTCCTTGGCCTAGATGTATCTGGTATTATAACCCCCCAAAGCAATACAGATACATTAGTGTCCTTTAACCAACTACCTACTGAGAAATGAAGTAGGCCACTCTAATATTATGGTGCTTCTCAGAGCCAACCTGCCTCAAGTAGCTCTCTCCTGTTTCACTCAGAGCACAAGTATTGGCTTTTACTCATTCCAAGGCAGCATTTTTGGCTAGAATGCTAGAATACCAAATACATGTTTTGAAGGGGCTCATATTCAAAATCGTGCTTGGAGTGCTGAAAATACATATTTTGGAAATCTTTTCTCAGTTAAGCACTTACGTTACTCTCCATAATTATGAAATTAAAATGATTCCCTAGGATATATTTCAAGAGAACAGATCCTGCTGGACTGGCATGTACAGTTTTGACTGTTTTCTGATCTTTATGAAGATGCTCAGCAGCTTGCTTTTTGAGCCACTTTGCAATAATACCTCATGCTGCAGAGCTTTAAGTGGGTTTTGCTGCCACTGCACCTCAGTGATTACTATATATAGCAGGATTAGATACAAAGTGTTTTTCTGAATTTATTTCAAAACCGAAAAAATAAGAAATAAAAAATGTCAAGAAAACACATTTATTGGATTATTTCGTTTGTCACCTGCTCCTTACATTCCAATACTAGTGTGAATTGTTTTGTTTTTGTGTAGACTTCCAAATGCCTTCTCTTGTGTCAGACGGACACATTTTTTGTGGAGTTCAAACTTTGGTGGGATTTACTGATGGTTTTAAAAGGGATGCAGAACTCATATCTGCTTGGATGTTGATGAAGGTATGGCCATATTTGTTTTCATGGTATGTTTTAATTAGTAGAACGTGTCACTATGTAACCCTGTCAAGAAGTGCATATTGTCTTTTATGCTAGAGATTGAATTTTTTAAAATGACTAGTCATTATGATATTAGTTTAAAAAATTTTCTGCAATAATGGACACAATTTTTAAATTATTTATAGCTAAAATATGAACAAATTATTCTATTTGTTAATTTGGATTTTTTTCCCCAATTTTGCTTATTCCAAAGCAATGGACATAATTCAGGATCATTACACCATTTCTGTGCCTGCATTTGTGACATTGTCCCTGCCTGGAGTGCTCCTGGGATCAGAGCCAGCCTGGTGAAGTCTCTTGGGAATGGTCCCATGAATGTGTTCATCCACCTGCTCTGGGGCTGGCCATTATCAAGGCTGATTCTGTTGTTTATTAGATCTTGGTTGTAAACACCCATACCAAGTTAACCTGGAAAAATGGAGCAGTATTCACCTGAATGGTAGATGACAGTAAGCACAGCTAAAACAAATCCAGATCCTTAGAAGTGCAGAGACTAAACACAATCAGTTAGTGTAGACCCTCCCAGTGACCTTTTAAAGGAAAGGCAAAGGCCTATTTCCTGGGCTGTCTCAGAAAACTGGAGCATTTTGAAATTTTCCTAGATCCAGGAGACTGAAGAGTGGTTAATGGGTCTCAGACAGTGAGTGTCTCATTTTGTCTTTTTACAACTCTCAGTGTAGAATGTTTGGGCCAGAGAACAAAGTTGTTCAGCTAGTGATGCCACTATACCTGGATGCAGATTATCCTCCTTTTCAAAGCCCTGTGACTTTCAAACCTTATATGGCCTTGAAAAGTACTGCCTTTTTGCATATTTATTTTTATTTTTAACACTGGCTCAGTAATAAAAGTGTTATAAAAAAAGAACCAAACAGAATGGCAGTGAAGGTGAAAACTGTAAGTTAGCAACATTTTCAGGCAAGGTCCATTTAGTTTTTTGCTTTGTTTAGTATAATAGTGAGTGCAGAGGCAGTGTCTTGATATCTTGCCAAGTCATACACACCTTACTCCTTGCGTGGGTACATGGTACAAGCATTGTGCTGCAGTGATAACTATTCAAGGACATTGCACCTTGGTGGTCCACACTGAGATATTGTCATCATGAAGCCCAGGATTGTTGATCCAAAAGAACTACAACTGACTCAAAGCCTCCTCAGGCAGAATCACAGGTTAACAAGAACCAGAGGAATTGAGTGAGGCCTCTTTGACTGGGATGGAGAGGGAAAGGTTAACAGTCATGACATGGGCTCTCAGGAGATCTCCAGGCCAGAAAACAGTTTTGGCACATTAAATTCATGAGTCTAGACATAGTTTTTGGACTCAAGCCATACTAGGGGCAGCAGCCAGCAAAGTAGATATCTTATGCACAGACTTCTGCAGTGTCACTCCAGCTTTGGCTGAGAGCTGACTGCACTCTTGACCTTGCAAAGTACTTGGCTGGTGAACTGGAGACAGTGAGCTTCTACTTGCCAAACAGAATCTGCTCACTGGGCAGTGGTGTGCTGCAGTCAGAAAGCTGGGAAGCCAATCATCTTTTTTGGCACAGCTAATTTCTCTGTAACATATCCTGAGGGTTTGCTCATCACTGATTAATCTTCCTTGCTTCCTCCCATGAGGGGGTAAAGGTGCACAGGCACCTACCTGCCCACCTCACCTCTGTTTGATGGCATCCCTGTGCCCTGTGAAGAAGCAAGGATACTGAGAGTGTGAGCTGGTAATCTAATGTCAGCTGTTGGTTGTTCCTGCTAAAGCAGGAAAAGCATTGGGCAAGATAGATAGATATGGTTTGAATATGGAAAAGCTTAGTTTTTAATCTATAGTTTGCAGATTACTTTTTTGCAGGTTGGGGGTTCAGGCCTTACAAGAAAATAGTTGCTGATGAGGTAGTGGAGTGAGGAAGGATGATGGAGCAAAACTTAAGCAGGGACCAGGATGGACTGAGAGGAGAAGCTGGAAAAAATGGCTTCAAGGTGATCAGTTCTGACTGTGCTGGATTGTTCTTCAGGTCACTTGGCCCAGCCACCATGACAGGTGTCATGTGTTAACAGTGAGTACTCTGTCTTGAGATATGCATGTTTCTCTTTGTTCTAGTTTGAAGGCAAACCAACAGGAGGAATTAACTCCACACAAATGTATTGCAAGATATTCCAAGTCAGAATTACAATTTAATAGGAAAATGAAAATAAAGGCAATAGCACAGAAACACTGGTTTAAACTGACAGAGTCAGAACATAACTTGACAACCTGTTGCTCAGGGTGGTGGTAGCAGTCCATTCAAAGGGTGGCTACAGTTGCATTGGGGTGATGGATGTGGTTTTGTCAGGTGATCCTGTAGCAAGGCCTGGTCATTCTCTGGAGGTCTAGTGGTCATTACTGAGCTCTTGTCCTCTGGGAATCCGGTGGTACTGCTGCGCTTGTGTTCCCAGTCTCAGATTGCATACAGGTAGGAATGCTTGGTTCCTCCCCCAAAGGCAGAGCATCTCACAGTGGGATAATGTGATTGTATGAGTCACCTTGATGGCCCATTAGCAGAGATGGTCTCCTCAGGGGAGCTGCTGCTTCCCCAGAGGGCGTTATCAGGACTGAGTCATGGAGAAAATAGAGAACACTGCCCCAGCTATTTTAACAGCTTATGCACATGATAATAGAATACATACTTTTGTTTATAACTTCCATTTTAACCCAAGACACTCTTGTACTTACTCAGCCACTCGTGATAAAACTACACTGTGTCTGGCTTGTTTCTTCACTAATTGATTCTTTGGGTAACACACTCTTTTCTTTAAGATCATGTAGACTAAAGGTATTTGTAGGATACTTTGAGCAGTCCTTATGAATGTGCTTGCAAACTATTTCCTGAGCCTTGTACTAGCAATAAAAAAACCCCTATATTTCTGGGTTTCATAATCCCTTCAGCAATATATTAAGGCTTTTTCTATCTTCTAGACTTACAGTGTAGGTTTAAGATATTCAAAGGGCTTTTTGAAGTGCCATTCTGTTCACAGAGCTGATAATTAAAGCAGGTGATAATAGGAAAGGGAGGAGTCCTATAGAATTAGATAACAGCCTATAGTTAGGTAGTGTAACATAGTGATGAGAGAATCATGTTAGAACAGCATCTGTAATATATGGAAACATGTGGTTCTAATTAGGAGTGGCATTATATTAAATGTAAAAGATTGAATATATATTGTTGTAATGAATGCTTCATTATACTAGTATTAAACTTGAAATGATAATGCCTGTGCCATATGTTGTGTTGTGTTGCTAGTATAGAGACAAGAAAGACTTGTATATTGTGCTTCAGAATGCAAGTTCCACATTGGTTTGGGGTTTTTTGTTGGTAGCGGGTTTTTTGTTTTGGTGGTGGAGGGTTTTTTTGGTTTTTTTGGGGGGTTTAGTATTATTATTATTATTTGAAGGGATGGGTTTGGAAGCATAAGACTGATAGGGGAATTTGTATCGTTCTCTGTGTTGTTCTGGGCACAGGAGTGGAATTTTTAATTTCTTTGAGCTAATAACTCTGAAAGAAGTATTTGGCCTAATTAAGAGATATTAATAAATATTTTGTAAGGACTGCCTGAAAATGTCTGCAAGCAGACTAAAGGATGAGAGGTATTTTGGCTTTAATTAGCAAAGGGACACTGCAGATGAACTTTTGCACAGCTATTTGGTAAACTGAATTCCCTTCTTGTCAAAATGTGTACATCTCACTTTATGTGAGAACTAAAAAGTGATTCTTTCTTACAAACTCCTCTTAAAATGAAGTAGAACATAGGGGTTGGCATTTTCCTCAATAAAACATAAATTGCAAATGAAGCCAATGCATTCTTGTAGCCCAATTCTTAGTTGCAATTTTGAGGAATGCATTTGCTAAATGAATATGTAAACTGTGTAGCAGTCCAGATCTGTAGTGATTTTGGAACATTTGGCATACATTAATTAATAGACACTGGAGTTTTGAAGAAAACTCTGTGAGATATTAAAAATGTAAGTGGATTCTGTTTTGACTAGCATTCTGTGTTTGTTGTGATAAGTTTTTTTTAGCTTTGGGTCTTGCTAGGTTTCTTCAGTGTGAATTGTCATGCTGATACTTGAAAATTGTTTAGTTCATTTTTATAATCATTATAAGCATGATATACTTTCTTAATATGTTGCAATTAGATCTTATATTCTCTGATGTAATTGTTTTCTAACAAGTGCTTTTTATACACAGGGAGCATAATGTTTGTTAACACTTAATCTAAATGATAACATGCAAACATTCATTGAGCTATATACCATATTAGAGATTATATTTTCAGTTTATTACCTTTACTGCTTCACAGAAGGGCAATGTAAATGTCTGATAGATACTGTGAACTCTCTCATTTTGGTAGCACAAATGCGATTCTCAAGTCTTTTCTGTCACAAATTGTTTTGACACTGAAGAAAGGAATTTATGCCTTATGGGAGAGAAGAATCTTTCCTTCACTTTACATACTTGTTTGCCCCTTAATAACCAGTTATTTCACTGACCACTAATACAAGTTCCTTTAATTACATGACAACTACTTCTGTTTTAGGGGGAAAAGTCCTGGAGTTCTGAATTGTGTTAGGTTAGGAAGTGAGGTTCTGCTGTTACTGTGACCAATTAAAATGAAAAAAACATTAAAGATCGTCTTTCATACTAGTAATGTTCTGTGTTCCACATGGTATTTTTTAAGTAATTTGAATTAAGTTTCTTCGAGTATGATTTGGTTTACTCTTTGTAAAGATAATGGTATTATCGTAGCCTTTTCCTTTCTGGCATTTTTGGTGCCTCTTGAAGAAATCTGCATTTCTATAGCCACCTTTTCTTGAACAGAAAAAAGAACAGGTAGAAGGGTACTGTCTTCTATGTCTATGCCTCATATGACCTGAAAAGTGAAAAGTAGTTTAAATATTTTTTACTTTTCCTTACCATTTTTTGTTTAAGTATCGAGACTACTTACACGCATTAGAAGCACAATTAACACAGATCATTTAGTGGGATGAAAGAGCATGTGGTAGGTGATCTACAACCCATTAGATTATATTCTGTGGCACTATGTCATGCAGTTCAATGTTGATGTGTGGTTCTTTTACCCTGTCATATCTCTTAGGTGAGCATATCAAAACAAACAAAATGTGAGACGTGAAAAACTAAATTTCTGTAGAAATACTTGCTGAACATTTTTCTATTTGATGTTTCTTGAGTAAAATTATGAAGAAAATGCCCGTGGGCTTCACTTCCCCTTTGAGGTCTTATAGTCAATAGATTGAGGAGCATGGATGAAAATAAAGTCAAGCCATGTTTTTTTTTCTATCAGAGAATGGATTCAAAAAGATTCAGTGGTGTTTTATTGGTCATATCTCAGGTAATGAACATGATTTAATAGATGTTAATATATGGAAGTAACTAGTGTGAAACACTAGTAGAGTTGTACTTGGTAAGCTAAGAGAGTTTATCTAAAATGATTCTATGATTTCTTGTGCACTGCAAGAGTAGATCCACATTAATTTTATGTTGCTAGTGGAAAAAATTATAACTTACTACAGTCTTAGAACTCAGGATCTTTTTGGCATATTCTTTTCAGTTCATATCATTGCTTGTAATTGTGCCCAGATAATTCTTTCCACTCTTGCCCCTAAGCAGACCAGTTAGGCCCCTCTTTCTTGTATTTTAAAAGATAATGGGAATACATAGACTTTGTTAACAATAAATTCTTTTAAAGGCAATTAAATTCTATCTAGTAATCTCCACTGCAGCATTTTTAGTAGGAAGTGGTCTGTATGTATTAACTAATTGTAAATTTTCTTGCATCTTCTTCTAGAGTATTTGGTTAACTTTTAGAGTATGGATGTTAATGTAGGGTGTCTTGTAAATCATGTTCTTGCACTTAGATACACAGTGCATTAGCATTATTTCTGGTTGTTTTTAGAGATGACAAAGTTTTGTATGAACATTTACATTTTCTGAGCTGTTTTTGTGCTGCTAAAATGACTAAAAACAGACAGTGACATTTCTCCAATGAAATCTGACTTTAGCTGAATGGCAACATCTTTTTGAGTCAGTTTCTCAGAGAAAGATAATATTCTTTTACATCAGTTAAATCCTACTTTGTTCTTACAAAGGTTTGTCTGAATTTAGCTTATACTACTGGTGATGCTCAGATAAAGCATCAGGAATTAAATAAGATGTTCCTACATTACAAAATCTGATATCAGGAAGATGTCTTATCTAGTACTGCTGATACTACATTTTGATACTTGGCATCATCTAATTTGTGTATTTATAACAGTGAGGAGCTTGAGGCAGCCACTGAACTCATTCCAAAGTGAGTTCAGTGTATATAAGCATCTTCATAAAATCTTCTCTTGCTTCAAACATCCTTTTGAAACATAGGCATCAATGAATTAGATGTAAGATCTGCTTCAGAAAACCCTAGATAATTTTCAAGGAGAGACATAGAACTTCTCTGAAAGATAGGATTTCAGTGTTTATATCAAATGTTTTAGCATTCAAATTTACTTATGAAAGTAAGAAAACAATTTAAAGTATCCTGGGAATACAGATGAAGTTCTTGTACCACCTGGCATATTTTCCAAACAGCTTTCCTTCAAACAGATTAAAACAGTGGACAATTTCCACCCAAAAGGTAATAGATGGGATTCATCCAAGAATATTCAAAGTTCTGGCTGGTGTTCTTGTGAGGCCTCTCTTAATAATTTTTTGAATGGCCTACCAGTGTCACTTCAGGGGCTGGTAACATTATGAAGAGGATTATTCTGGGAGATACTGAAATATGTTTAGAGACAATGTAGCCAGCTAGCAGGGCTTCATGAGTGGAGTATTGCTTCTCAAACCTATTGTCCTTATGTGAAAAGTAATCCATGTAGTAGATCAATGGAAGCCACTTGATGTAATCATATGGATTTAAAATTCCCTTCCTCAGGAGTTACATGTGGGTTATATAACATGGTAGAAAAGAAATGGATTAACAAATACAAAGAAGCTATTACTATGGTAAAGGAAAAATGTATAAATTATGCATGTTGTTTGTAACAACTGCGAAACAAAGTGCTTGAATATCATGTGATTTCTGCCAGTGTGTCACCTCTCTACACTATTGACAACATCTGCTACAGGAAGGTGAGATGGCCCAGGAGATACTTCTGGTCAGATAGATCAGCCCTCTTCTCTCAAGGGTTTCTTGGGCTTGGTTTTGGTGTGGACTCTGCAGCTTTCTCCATCTGTCATCCTGTAGAATTTCACTGGGACAGAGGCCATCTCCAAAATACAACAGGTGTATTTGCCTCCTCTTCTGAGCAGTAAAATGGATCATTGTGCTGGACCTGAGCTGGTCCTGCCACTGGCCTCAGTGAGGAGGATGATCATGGCTCCATTAATTCTTTTGAGTTTTATCCCATCGTGCCTGTTAGCTTGTGAGAATAGTGGGAAGGTCCCTGAGAGCTTTTGCTCTGTACACTCTCATGAAATGTCAGTACCGTAGTATTTATATTTAACCTGATATAGAGTTTGTATGATACCACTAATGAGTATAACAAATCTTATTAGTATGGCAGAAATAGAATTTTCCCATCATTACATAGTTTGTGTTCCTGAACAGAAGAGGTGTGTTATATTGAAGGGTATGTGAGAGTAATACAAATGCACATTATTGGCTTCTGACAGCCTTTGTATTCAACTAAAAAATTTAATTACACTGTTAAAATAATATTTATTTTCCCATTAGGTTCTGAATTGATCTTTAGTAATATTGTTTATTGAAAATATTTGCAGAATGTTGAAGGCCTATTTCTGTGCTAAGCAGATTTTGTTGATACACAAGGGTGATGTTTTTCTGATCATATTAAAATTCTCAATTTAATAGCCAGAAGCCTAGGAAGTGGATTTGCAGTGCTGATGCATTTGTTTTCAGAAGAAAACAATTAGGAAAAATATATCCCACCCTGAGAGGGCTGCTGGCTATTTGACACTAGCCTTTTTCTCCAGGGTAGTTTAGTTGTCCCAAATGTTTAGATTGGTTTATTGACTGGTAGAGGACTATTGGGTTCAAATAGAAAATACCTGGATACTTAAATTTTCTCCAGTCTTAATCTTTACCATGGCATCCCACAGCCCAGCAGCAGGGGAAAAGTGTGCCTCTTTTGCCTTTAGAGGCATGCACCTGGTGTGTGCAGGGGATTCTGTATTCATACTAGAATACCTGGTCCTGGGGCTGCCTCATATTTCTGGAGAAGCAGTAACATCTCTTGGATTTGAGTTATTTCTCTTTCTCCACAAGACATACAGTGGAATAGAAACCACAGGAGAATTACGCTATTCAGGAAAGAATAGTATTGGAATCTCAAATATCCTTAACTCAATATAAACATCTTATCTTCTGAATTCCATAAATGACTGAATGAATACATTTAAGAATCTAAAGAAGCTAAATTCAAGTACCTAGAACATGTTTTTTATGTGTTTTTTGTGATCTTAAGGAAAAGTGATATCCAGGAGGTTTTGATTGAATAACTGCATCAGTTAATTACTCTGATTAATGCAGTAATTGCTGATGTTGATATTTGCAAGCTTTATGTAAAACTTTGTAGTAAACTATACAATGCTAAAAAAACCCCTCGAAATAGTTCTTTTAGAAGGGAAGGGTAGCATCTCTCATCTACAACAATTGTTTTGCCTATCCAGTGTCCCTTAATGATGCTCTAAAAATCTCATCACATGAATATTGTTCTTTTTTGGCAACAAGAGTCAGGCAGCGAATTAAAATGAGTAATGTGTTTGAGGATTTATCCAATTTATGTTTTTTGATAAATGTAATTTCATGTCTCTCTACTTTTTTTCATAGATACCATATTTTATGATGTTAGTGACCCAAAATTTTATTTCTGCACTCTAATGAAGTCGGTAAAAATACAGTAATACAAAAGAATAAAAATTATTTTTACTATATTTCTAATTGTAAACTAAAAGTAATGCATTGTGATTATGTAAGTCTTAATCTATTTTGTTCTTTACAAATTAATAGGGATTAGTTTCAGTAGAATATCTGAATCATACTTCTTATGAATTTCAGCTAAGTTAAGTTGCTATAATTTAAAAATGTCTGGTCAGCAAGAAGGATGTGAAAGAATACTAATTTAATAAATCTGTTTTAATTCTGTGTAGGGAAATTGACTGGTGGGGATGTAAAAGATAAGAACAAGTAGAGCTAATTGCCAACTAACCTTTATTCCCTACTCCTTCAGAAAATTTCTTAACATAGAATAGATGACTGAGGGATCACCTCCCTCCTACTAGGTGTGGCAAAATGTCCTAGAATAACAAATATCAGAGTCTGTGCTGTAAAGATTCCAATTTTATCTGATGTAGAAACAGATCTAGCTACAAACCATTCTTTGCCATGCAAACACCCTTCACAGGAAAAAGAGAACATCAAATAGCACTTAAGGAAAATACTTTTCTCAAACTTGTTAGTACATGCTACATAGTTAATCCTATATTAATTTTAATTATATAAAGTCAGCTGAGATATAGAATTTTTAATCTCTCATTAAATAGTGTTTTCAACAGAAATTATCATTTGGTCCTGAATTTATAGGTTGTTAATTATGTTACAGTAATTAATTTTACCTCACTTTGTGACAAAGACCCTGAATTATGTGCCAGCATAGCAACACATGTGCTGAGTCTTTTGTTTATGCCTTGGCAGAAGTGTCCTCTCCCTCCCAAAAAGATAAATTATAGCTGTGCTTTAGATACATCCGATACAGCTACCAGTTAAACTGTGTGCTTTTATACCCTTTCATAAGCTTTTCTGCAAAGTTTATAGTTAGAATTTTTTAATAGAAAGTCTGTTTATTTCAAACAAATTTTTTAATATGTTTATTTACTCATTTTTACTTCAGAAACTCTACCAATGACTGCAGTGGAAAAGATTTCCTGAAGGCTTTGCAGTTTGTTAGGTACAACCTTACTCCAGCTGCAGTGCAGAGCTGCATCTCTGCAGGGCATCTCAGGGGAAGACTTTGCAAGGTATCAGGAATCAGCAAAAGCTTCTGCAGGGTGGAGAAGGGTGATCACCACGGCGACACAGCCTGGGTGGCTGGAGAAAATTGTTGTGGTAATTTGTTCAACTGTCCAGTAATTAAAACCATCTGCTGTCAGTTACTCTGCCGTTTGCGCTTATGCTTTTACGTGGCTCTGGTGTGAATCTCTTCCAAGACTGTGCAGCCTTTACTCTGAGAGATACCTACCTTCCTGTTTTTGGGTTTTTTTGGTAACTTTGGCTACTAAACTTGGTGTAGAAATTTCCAAACTCTTTTAAATAACTTACAAGTTCCTAAGTTCTGTAGCAGGCAGGTTTTGAAGGGTCTAAATACATGTTCCTGAAAAACGTCAGTTGTGTTGCTGTTGTATGTCTAAACATTGGTGAAGATGAAGCAAAAAGGTGATCTAGTAGCTGCCTCCAGGTATTTGAGGGGAAATTGCAAAGTTGGTGGAGACAAAATCACCTTCATACTAGGTATAGCAAGGGTGCAAAATGCAGCTTGGCTTGTTTGGCTTAGAAGTAGGGAAGAAAATTCCCTTTTGGAGGATGGGGTACTGCAGCATGAGAGCAGGTTGTCTGAAGGCTGTAAAACTCCTCTCCTGAGATGATTTTCAAGACTTAGCAAGACAGAGCAACATCTGAATTGGTGACTTGATGCTGGATACTCTCCCACTTAAAGCTCAACATCATACAGGGCACCTCCAGAGGTTTTTATTGACACAGTCCTGTGTCTAAACTCTGGAGTGGGTCAGGCAGACTCCAGCCATGTGGTCACTCTGTTCAGCATATTGCTCAAGGGCTTCCCATGGGAAGGCGTGGGCCAGCATGGTCATTCTCCTTCTAAGCCATGTACTCCCAGATGCTCCTTTGTCAGACCTGACTTACAGAGGCTTACAATGCTTCCAGTAGAAAACAACTTCATTTCACTATTTTTTTCAATTTGCTAGTGGCCTGGTCTGACCTTCCCTTAGTTGCCACTGCCTGAGCAATAGCAGGAATTTATGGGTAATGCACTACTGGGCTTATAGTTTCAGAAAGGCCATCTGTGGAAATGTGATGCAATTACTTGTGGGGAGGGGTGAATAAATATCAGTCTTAAGTATAATTTGCTTGGTCTCTTGATTGCTGACAATTTATATTTTGAGCAAAATATCCTTTATTTGCTTAGTAAACTGCAAATACTGAAGAATCCATTTACCAAACCAATAACATGTAGACTAAAGAGCAGACAGGTAAAGAGAAGGCATCAGGAAGAGAGTCATGTTTATTTTATGGTTGAGTGTGTATGGGCCAGGCAGTCAGGTTATGGCTTGTGTTTACATCAGCAAAATCCCTGAACTAGAATAGAAAAAAATGAAAAAGTAAACATAATTGGGTGGTAAAAAAAAGTCTTTAAATAGGAAATAGGTTTTTCCATTCTAAATGTTAGTTTAAAGTTCTGAATAATCTTGAAATCTCGAGGAACTATCTGTATGTGCTTTTATCTGCTGGTGTTGCAGTACTTTTATCTGACGTTGGGCATGGGAACTGAGAGCAGGAAGGTCTCCTGTGCTATTGCAGAGGGTTATGATGTCATTTGATCATCTGGAGGATTACATTTCCAATAGGGAAAACTTTTGCTTCTCAAAAGAATGTAACTTTTTTTCATCCATTCTTCTATTTCTTATCCAAATTCATGGACTTTGCACCCTCTCAGAGCCCACTTTTTGACTTACATATGCAATAGTGCATACCACTGACTACTGAGCAATAACTCCTCTGAATAACAGATAAATATAGAAAGGCTTCAGGCATTCAGTAAAATACATTTCATTTTATGCTGAAGGAGAAAACTTAATCCTTGGCAACTTGCATGGTTCTAACAGATAAAATTACTGAAACATGAAAACCTGTGTATTAAGAGTAGCCTTTAAAAATTATTTTCTTGAACAGTATTTTCATGTGGAAAATGATTCATTTAGCACCGGCTTATGTGTGTGATTTCTGATCTAGTAACTGATTGCTTGAACTATAAGTTTATAAACAGATATCTGTTTTTGTTTCACAAATATATTAGCTGTCTCTCTTAAGTATTAAAAAATTATTCAGGTATATGGAAGTAGATATATTTGTTACTTTGCCTTTCTTAGAAGACAAAATGTAACTACTTTAAAAGTGAAGTGTACATATTTAAATGATTTGGAACAATAATCTCTCTAGAAAATATTATTTTTCTTTAATTGCAGACATACCTCTCAGTGAATTAATGAGATTTTGTCAGATTTTCTCTGTGTAGAACTAAGTTTCTCATGAATCCTTACTTCCTAGTTCAAATGAGTACTCTATCTTTTTTTTTTTTAAATAAGGGGTTACATTGCTCCTTTAATTAAATTATTAAAAAAATCAAGAGGGCCAAAATCCATGCAGAAAACACTATATATATTCAGCAGAAACAGTGCAGAGAAATTAAGTTCTGGATAATTTTGGATTTAGAGGAATATGCAGGTGTCCATATTCACTTGAAATTTGCCATTCTACTTGTCAACCTCTGGTGACAAAATATGTATTTGATAATTTTTCCCATATAAGTGGTTAAAAGCAAAGAAATATATTCTTATATTACTTTATTTCAAAGGAATAGTAGAGATGTTCATCTCCCATTACTGATTTCTTTATTCCAGGAGTCTTGACTGTTGTCAGACCTTTCCAATAGGATTTTGGAATGAATTAGTGTTATTAGTGAGGAAATGTGATTTCCTGTCTCTTTGTCAAGAAGTATTTTTTCATATTTTATGTGGCTGATTCACTCACAATAGATACCTAGCTAAAAGGTGAATTAGCTCAGAAGACACAGATGGTAAAGAGGGTGTAGGAAGAGAACCTTGATTATGGTAGTATTCCCACTCTAAGCAATACAATCCAAAAGTGGACCTGATGTGTAAATCTGATTGTTACTGGAGATTCAAGCTGGAAGTAGTTGCTGGAAGTGCTCTGGTGTTTGTGTTGCAGGCAGAATAGCTGCTGAGCTTTGAACATAGCCTGAAAAAAATAATCAGATCTGCACCCAGTGGCCAGGGGTTGAGTGGATCCAGCAAAGTACAGCTATGGGACATCTAATAGAGCTCCAGTGTTAAAAGTGGGTAGGAGGAGATTTTGGCCCAGCAGGATTGTTGAGTCTCTGGTGTCATTTTCTGTGTTTCTGGTGGCATTTACAGCTATTTGCAGTCCCTCAGCTGCTGGTTCCAAACTAGGAGCCCTATTGAGGTAGCAGACTCATACCTATATCACAATAAATATTTTCATTGTCTGTCACTGACTACAGACTTGTCTTACCTTATTTAGCTTCCTGACAAGGCTTTTCAGGCATACTTTACACTCTTCTTAGGCTTATCTGTGACTCTGTTACAGCTTCTTCAGCTGTAATAACAATTGCATACTGACCAAGATATTGTTCCCTTATCTGTTTTGGTTTTAGTTTAGTATTGTAGGATTGTATACTGAAAAACCATTCTTTTCCCCACAGACTCTCATGCACTTCCATGACTAATAGTGTAATAAGTTTGAAACTCCATGTAAGATGAGCTATGACCATAGGAGAAAGGTATAGCTCAGAGAACCAGGGGCGTAGAATGACAGCAAAGCAATTAAGTTACAAGCACAGAAGATGACACACACATATCCCAGAGCTATAAACAGCTCAGAAATGTTCAGTTACCAATAAAAGAGGGATTGAATTCTTTGGAATGAAGTAAAATTGGCTTTAGGAATTCAAAATAGAAAAACATCCACGATATAAAATATAATAAAGCATACTATTATAATAAAGTTGAATAGTATGTGGAATTGCAGACCAAGGAAGTAAAAAGAATTTTTTTCCTCATCTCTAAGTGCTTCATGATCTCAGTTTTCTTCTGTTTGGGTTGGTTGTAGTTAATTTCTTGCTCTATGGAAAAAGACAGCAGGAAAATTGGCTGTGCAATGAGATGTTTGAAAAAATTCCAAGGCAGCAGCTCAGACTTTGGCTTAATTTCCGCACAGCTATGGAGGAATGCGCCTAGATATAAAAATTAAGGATAATCTGAGAATGACAGTGTAGTTTCTCATTGTTTTATTTGGAACAAAGATGAAATTAAGTTTTGCTGACCACTTCCTTTAATTAAGCTAATTTACAGCCCACCCCCATAGTTTCATTGAAATAACTGAAGAGGTTGTAAATTGGGGGATCGGAGATTTTTACATTGCCTTTGCTGAAAACCAAGTTTTAATTAAATCTTGAAGTCTTGTTTACCCAAGTGTCCCATTGCAGTGCTTGCAAAGAGTGCTTTTGAAATGCATTAGTATTCATGTTACTGTTTCACCATCCTGCATTTGCATAGGACTCAACACTACCGTACTCTTTCCAAGTGTTTTTTGTTAATAATCTATCAGTTTTGATTTTTTCTGCTTTGTGTGCTAACATTAAAATACTTAATTAATTTATGAATGGTATGCTCATAATTTCAGGATATATTTGTAAATTGTAACTTATTTATCTATTAATAAAACCTTATGGAAAGAAATGTTATAAAAAAATTTCTCACAATATTCCACCTAGTCTCTCTTTTTTTTTCTTCAGATTCCTTTAGGCACTTCTATTAAAAACTGAGAAACAAAATATTCTTAGCAAATGAGAAGGCATTTATGATGAAAGAAACATGATGGGAAAATGTTCAGCTTAAGGGTAATTTATGGGCCAAGTCCTTGTAAAAGTCAGTATGTTAGGGAAGCCCAAATAATTTGTGCAGCAGTTATGCATAGTTACCTTTAATAATTGCATTGCAATCATTTATAAATTTGCATCATGTGCTTTCTGCTATAGAGCAACTGACTTAAAAGTAGTGTAGGTTTAGTGTGCTATTATATGTCTAAACAGATTTCAAGTTGGATATAGTCATAGTATATTTTTTCTCAAAAATCAAGGGTTGGAGCACTAGAAAAAATTCTGATAATTCTAATTATAAAATTCTGAACTTGATATTGTGCAGTCAAATTTGTGTTCTCTAAAGTCACTAAAATATTGATATGTATTCATATATAGCCATGGGTTTATGTAAATCTGGATGACTGGCAGGGCTAGCCATCATGGGCTTAATTTACAAGCATCTTCTCTATTGCTGCCTACAGATATTAAGAACAGAGCAAGCGTTTGTGATAATTCCTCTGTAAGGCAGGTGGACGTGGACACAGATAGAAGGACTATACAGAGATAATATGTTACAAATATGTTACAAATAGTCAGTCATGGAAAAGCTGTGCTGTGGAGATAGTGCAGGGCATGGTGGAGAAATGGAAAATACACTGAGGAGGGAGAGTATTTGAGAAAAAGAGACAAAATGATTATCATATATTTTAAAAACTGGGAGTTTACCTAAAGGAGCTTGTTTAGACCAGAGGTTGTATGTACAGACTTGTATGCCTTAGTAGCATCCTAGATAATTGCTTTGCATGCAATGTGGGCTGAGTATTGGGAAAAAAAATAACAAAACAAATAAGTTGTGTGAGATTATTTTATTGTTTTGTAGCATTCTGTAGTAGAAGGATAGCAGATATGTGCTCACACCTGTGTTCCATGTATCTCCTAACAGCTACATGGTGCATTGTTGTGATGTTATTTACTGTAGGATGTTTTATACCATGAATGACATGTAGGATTTTTTAAACTTGTTTGTAGTTTTGATCATATCTGAGTATTTTTGGCTGATGTTGTGTGTGGTAAAGACTGGAAAAGAGGTACAATCACATAAGTTTCAAGTGAAGATGGTTCAAGTGGAAATGGTTTACTTACTAATTGCTTACTTGCAAGAGGGATGGAAATCCTTGCAGGCAATTTCTACATGGCGTAATTAGTATATGATGTCAAATGTTGTAGAAAATGTTTGTTATGCAGTATGATACAAAGATCTTCCTTATGGGCATGCTAGTATCATCTGGTGTATTCATTATGAAATTATATTATTAAGCCTGAGTAGGTATCTGCAGAAACATCTCTGGAATATTGGTGAGTTTTGCATTAAGAACTATGGGCGGCCTTTATTTTAGCTGTTAGTTCAATAAGGGAATATAGTATCACTTCTTGGTAATACAGATTGAATGCTAGTGTGAGTAAAACTTATTGTAGCATAAGTATTTTATAGCTACATTTATTATACATGTTGCACATAGTGTGCTTTGCAGTAATCAAAAGAGTAATGGATTTGGTATGTTACTCAGAGTTAATGATATCATAAATACACTTTTAGGAGGATAATATGCATAATATGGGGGGCACACAGTATGCAAACTGTCAATGCAAATTTTGGGGAGAATAAAATGATCGTATAAAATGTTTATTGTTTCAGTGGAACAAGTGAAAATGTGAACAGTATCCTGCAGGGCTGGAATATTTGCTGAGGAAGGAAATGTAATCTGTGCTCTGAATATTCTCAGAATTCTGAGAAAACGAAAAAATAATCGATCTTCCCAATTACTGAATTGCTACAAACTGGATTTACTGTGGAGACCTTTGTACTACAAATAGGGACAAAAATTATGTAATCATCTCACCTCTGGCTGAAAAACATTACACTGCATGCCATAAACACAGACTAAAAAAAAAAATTAGAGGGATGGACTACTGAAAGGCAGTGAATTCATATTCATTGGCTCTGTCACGCAGCAAATATTATCTTTAATAAAAATCTTTGTTATTGACTCTGTTCTGCTGTCATGCAGAAGTTCAGAACCCTTTCACATAGAAAGTCTTCTTCGATCTGCAGAAATATTTCTTCCACAAAGGGACTATTGTAGAAAATTGAATATCTCACAAATGTTATATAACATACTGATAATGGCTTGAAAAATTATGTTCTTCACTGTGGAGGACACTTTTGAATGTTTCTATTTCTCTTGCATTACTGGTTAGAGTGGGACTTTTGTTTGGTTGGTTTTTTTGGGTTTTTTTTGTTGTTGTTTTTGGGGGTTTTTTGGCTGAGTTTTTTTGTCCTCTTCAAAGGCATCTTTGAAACTTTTTCAGTTTAGTTAGCTTCCATGGAGTTGTATTTGGCATTTCCAGAATAATAATCAATACAAAATCATATGTTTTGAATTGAACCATTTCCCATAGTTGGGAGTACAGGGAATAATTTATATAATTTCTTTCAAATATTTTACTTTCTTGCTTTATCTTTGTTGTGTCAATCCAATCAGCATTTAATTCTGCCTATCCTGCAGCAATGAAACTGTCACTTTTTGCTCCTTCCCATTGTCAAAAGGCTCTTAGATGTCATCAAATTGCATTTTTCTGGGAGGAATTAGGATTATAGTGGCTACATGACCTTTCTCAAGCCTTTGTCTTTGCAAAGTTTTCAATGAGAAGCAGGCTTCCTGTCTTCTTTTGCAGTAATGCCCTCACAAAAAACCCCAGATGGAATACTTTCCTGAGACTAAAATTAATCTGATAAAGCAGCCTGGAGAACAGATTGAGGATCAAGATTTGATACATAGGTCTCTGTGTGAGGTAACATAAGCAGTAGATGATACGAATGTGTGTACAAGCAGATCTGTTTTGTACAGATTTTAACCTGTGCTGTGCAGAGTTGCCACACAGTTGGTTGAATGAATCCTGTGAATATTGTTTGTAGGAGATGACATAACAACTCTGACAACTGAAATTAGCTGTGCCTAAATTCAAGTTAGAAAATGATTTGTCTGGATGTCACAAAGAGCATTTCTGCAGTACTGTGGTGATGTTTTAAGGCTCAGCAAAGGTTGATGCAGATAAGCTGCCAGTTTCTCTGTTTTGAGTTGCATTATAGAATAAAGCCCTTCATATAGTGCTGCTCACTTCTTAAATATTGTAATAAAATTAGTCTTATCAGGCTTCTCTAGCAGTCTTCCTGCAGAGAAGTCAAGGATGGAAAACTGATCTTTGTGGGGTCAGGATCTGCAGTACCTCTAAGTACACTTCAAATGCAAGATAAGAAAATAAAAGTTAAGAATTCAAACAGAAGCAGGTTCTTACTGAGGTCAGAGCTGCAGTCTGACCCCACCAGTCTGTTTCTGATAGTGACAGCACAAGATGCTAAACCATACATATTCTAACTTTGGAAATTGTTTTCCTTTATTGTATCTAAATTCTCTTTTCAATAATACAGTAATACAGATAATGCTGTCAGCCTGGAGAACTTTTGTGATGACAGATTTCCAAAGTTCACTACCTGCTGTCTAAATGAGATATTTCTTTTGGTTACTGAGTTGATGCTGTGCTCTGGTGTTGCACAGAGCTTGGTGAAAAGCTCTTCAGTATTCACTTTAACCCATTGTTGTTACAATCTTATAAAACTTGCTCATATTCTCGACAGACTTTTACTTCTGAGAGTTCCAAATTTCTTTATTTATGGGCAGGGCAGCTGCTCCACTCCTTGTCTGCACACTTCTAATTCTGCTGTGTCTTCCCTGAGATATAGAGACTAGAACTACATGTAGAAATTGTGCTATGTTAAATGGATGCCCTGAATTTTATCATTGGAAGTTGAATAGAGATTCCAGAGTAAGACTGGTGGAGTTTGTTGTGTGGTGTTTGTTGTGGATGATCTTAAGTTTGATATTTGGAACTATTGTTTCCTCAATTGAGTAATACAACACTCCACCTTCAGGAGTAGACTGTTCTCACATGCATTTATTTCATAACAAGCCTAGAACAGGAGAAAATGGTGTATCATTTCATTACCAGCTCAACAGCCATGACATGAAAGAGTGATTTTAGAACCTAATGCAATTTTTTTTGTAAAACTTCATTAATTTCTGTTCTGAATTGATTCAGGAACTTCTTTTAAGTCAGTCATGCAAGTCTGGGAGTTACCGTATTTGTTACTTTCAATGTTTTTTGCAGAGAAAATCAATGTAAAGATAAATACACTTTTCATTGTTATGGTGTGAAATTGTTACAGTACTAAGTAAAAATTATTTCAGTGACAGTTTATGTGTTAAAGGTTTTAAGGCAGTATGCATGCAAGGTTTACTTAAATTATTTTGGAGTCACATATAATTGAAAACACTTCTTCAGAAAAATTGATATATTCAAGAAAGATTAAATGCTAAATATATAAGTAAGCATATGGGTTGTCTAATTTCATCCAAATACATTTATCAGACTAAATGTGGTTTGAAACTGTCAGGCAGACTATTTCTCTTTTCTATTTCAATTGCAGCCTAAAATGTATTGATCTTTACCATAGAACTTTTTGGGTTGGAAGGGACCTTAAAGATCATTTAGTTCCAAACCCCTCTACCGTGGGCAGGGACACCTTCCAGTACACCAGGCTGTTCGTCCGACCTGGCCTTGAGCACCTCCAGGGGTGGGGCAGCCACAGCTTTTCTGGGCAACCTGCTCCAGGGCCTCATCACCCTCACAATAAAATATTTCTTCCTGATACCTAATCTGAACTTGACTCCTTTCAGTTTAAAGCCATTTCCCCGTCTCCAATCACTTCATGCCTTTGTAAAATGTCCCTTTCCTACCCTCTTTTATGTCCCATTTGGGTAATGGAAGGCTTCCGTAAGGTCTTCCTGGAGCCTTCTCTTCTCCAGGCTGAACAGCTCCAGCTTTGTCAGCTTGTCTTCATAGGAGAGGTCCTCCAGCCTACTGACCTTATTTCGAATTTATTGGGGGGTTTTTTGTTTGTTTATTTGTTTTGTTTTAGTTTTGGGCTTTTTGGGAGGTTTTTTGGGGGTTTTTTGTTTGTTTTTTTGTTTGTTTCTTTGTTTGTTTTGGGTTTTTTTTGTCTTTTTAGGGGCTTTAATATCGTACAGGAAATTAATTATGTGAAGCTACAGTTTGGGTTTTGGGGAATTTCCCCTTTCATCTCCAAAATATCCTAGCAAGGAAAACTTACTATGTGTGTTGGGGAATTTCCCCTTTTCTTTCAAAAATGTCCTAGTAATGGAAACTTGTAATGGTTGTTTTCATATGCATTTATTCACTTGAAAGCTGAGGCTTTGTCTTGTACAGAGAAGTGATGTAGGCTCAGTAGACAGCAGTCCCAATGAAAGCATAGAAATTTCAATGTATTTATACCTCTGCATACTATCTTCTTTCGTATCTTTGAGAAACTATTTCATTTACACATCTCTGTCAACATCCCTGTAATTTCATTATGCATATTCATATGCCATAAGCAGATGTGCTATGAATATTTAAAATAGGTGTATATCTGTATGTATGAGTGCCTACAGATAGTTCTGCTTATGACTGAGAAGAGGAGGAAAATATATACTAAATTGTTTAAATACCTGTTGCAATCATTTAAGTAACCAGATTTTTAATAATTAGTCTTTAAAGTACTTAGAAATTTACTTCCATATTCTATCTCGTTAAAAAAATTGTCTGAATTTATTTCTTGCCTTTCAAGTTAGCAAAGATTTTTGCACTTAGTGTCTTGTAGTATTGTATTCTATGAAGACAGAAATATTCAGAGATTTTATGTTCAAGTTGCACAACATGTCACACACCACAGAATCACAGCATGGTTGGAAAGGACCATGGTGGGGTCATCTGGCAATCTGTTCCACTGCTCAGTCACCCACAAAGTAAGGAAGCTCTTCCTTATGTCCAGGTGGAACTTCCTGTGCATCAGTTTCTGACTGTTTCCTCTCGTCCTATTGCTTGGCACCATCAAGATCAAGCCTGGAAACATCCTCTGACACCCTCCCTTCATTGGGAGGCTTTGAGGAGGTCCCCTCTCAGTCATGTTTTCTCAGGGCTTAACAAGCTCAACTCTCTCAGCCTTTCCTTGTAAAAGACGTCCTTTTAATTCAGAGTTTTTGTGTCATCTTTTCTTAGTGAAAATGGTATAATCTGTAAATGAACATTTGTCAGTAATAAGGTTCAGTGAATGAGTTTTAATTTTCCCAGAAAAAAATGGGAGTTGAAATTGAGTTTTAATTACTATGATACAAAACTTCCAAAGAGAAGTTCTAAGGAATAAACTCCCTTTGTTGTTGAACAAAATGAAACTTTGACAGAATAGGAAAATTTTCTATTGCAAAATTGTCTTCATGGTTTTTATTATCTTTGACTTCTCTGGGCAATTCTTTGACACAAGGTTTTACAAGAAAAGTCTTCTACCATTGTTTATATCTCCACTTGATAAGCCACTTTCTGTCACTTCTTCCTGTTCCACCCAAGGGGGTTCTGGAATCAGTGTTTAGTTTAAATCTGGATGAGATCTTAAAGATAGTAAAATTTTCACTGGATTAGTGAAGATTGGTAAGGGAGGGAGAATAAAGTTGATCATCTCCTGCTGTGAATGCAAGAAGACTTTAAGACATTTTGTCATGCAGCTTGAGAGAAGCTGGCAGAGTAATTATGTATTTTTTTCAGACTATCTTTTCTCTTGAGTAGAATGATAGATGTTGAAATGAAGTTGAGAAGTGGTAAGAAGAATAATCTGAATTTATGGGAAGAAAATAAAGTGAGGTATTGAAGAAGGATCTGGTCTACTTTCATGAAGATCAAATCCTTTTTTGTGTTTAGTGACCTGTTTGTTATGTCAGGGATCAGCATGAACTGATTCATCCCATGGGATGCTGTTCCTGGAGGAAAGAAGGATCCAGGACAGCTGGGTTTTCAGAGATCACCGATAGCATGTATAGAATTAGCCAATGGTGTTTCAGGTGTTGTATCCACAAATGAGAAGAGTTCTTGTTATCATCATGTCAAGAGTGTGTGTGATGTGACACAGGATCTCTACAAAAACTGCATCCCGGTTCTGGAAAATCATTGGAGGGAGACATGCTTGAGAACCAGTGTGGACAGAGCAGTGCAATCAGAGGCTTTTGTCAACAAGTGACTGACAAATGTGCTACAGATGAGTGAATATCATCCCTTATGTTTGCCTGCCACTCAACGTTGCAACTAAAAGAGAAGATTGAGTGTTATTGTAAGTTAAGTTATTAAGTGAAAGAAAAGATGAAACTTTATGTTTAGAAACTACAATGACAATTATATAGTCACTATATTACTTGGCAAGGTTTTGGTTTGCTCTATGTAGATTTAGAATGTAATTTCTAGTTTCTCTTCTTAAAAGAAATAATAAAAATGTTGAGGGCTGAAACTAAATGATCTTTGAAATCCCTTCCAAGTAAAACCATTCTATGATATTTTATTAACTAAATTTAAGTATTCGTGATTAGGAAATACTTGAAAAATCCTGGAGTGAAGCTTGGAGTTTCTCTTTTACTTTGCCAATCTAGCATCCATGAATATGTATTTAAATTTTATCTGTATTTTTCTTTTTTAAGCTCAAAATAAAGGCTAATGAATTACACTTGATTTATAACCCATGGGAAATATTTTCCAGCTATTCTGTGTATCTGTGTAATGTTTTGTTCTTTTTAGGTAATGGTGTATTCAGTGTTGACTACTGTTACATCTGTTCAGTGTCCTCACATACTAGTTCATTAAGATGTCACTACAAAATATTTTGTATCCAAAAATGAAACCTCTATTTATTAGATGTTGCTTCTTCGAGTTAAATAACAACTTTTTCAAAATATATGACTGTGATTGTATTTAGGTCATAGAAGATGGTGAAAGTAGAAATATGTATTTGTTCACTTGAAATTGGTTCTTGTTCTTTGTTAAAAAGAGCTCTGAATACAATTTTTTCTTAGAATAAAAGCCTCAAGAAATCCCTTGAAGTCCTCAGTGGTGCACATTGCTCTGCCCAGCTCACAGACATTTACTGGAATTAGTGAGAGGTTTCTGTTGTACTAAGAGACAGTTATGTTCCTGCCAGGGATTATAAACACTGCAAGGAAGCTGACAGTCGCAGAGATGTTTGTATTTGAATAGGTAGGAACATTGATTAGAAGAAAACTTTCTAGTCAGTGGGTCTTTTCTGTTGCTGCTATTTATACATTAAACAGTTTTGATATGTTTATTTAGATATAGGCGTAATTCTGGCTACTTAGTTTTGCTTTTTTTTTGTGTCACTTTTCCTGATGAATATGCTACCTTCAGATTGACTAGATCTTGCCTCTCACATCTTCCCTCAACCTGAGCCGTGTTTGAGCAATTGTTTTCTTTTCCTTTCCTCTTTTGCTTTGCAAAGCAAACTATTTCCTTGTAGTGTTCTTATCTTTAATTCAGTCCTCCTTGAAGAGAACTCATTAGAATTAAGCACAATTTTAAATATCATGCTCTGGTTTGCAATCACCTTGTGACATTTGTTTGTGCTATGAGTGTACTACATAAATAGTTCAGAGTAACACTGCAGCATTTCTTCTCTTCCAGCCATGGAGATGCTAATATTTCTAGTCATGACATTTGTAGTCTCTTAACATGGTACCAAATCTTAACAATTTTATTGAACAAGTGCAATTCTTGCCCTGCATATTTTAAACTTCCTTTTTTTTTCTTTTTTTTTTCTTTTTTTGTGCTGATGCTGTCTCCTATCCTCTTGCCATTACCAATTTTCTTTGAAAGAAACCTTATAATGAATAATAAATGCAGTCTTGGGAGCATTTGGACAGAAGAGTATCCTTTGAGGAATTCCTCAAGCACACTCCCTGTTTCATACCTTTTCCCTGGAGTAAACTGTGCCATGTTTTCTACAACTTGTCTCTTGCTTCCTATTTTCTTGTTTTACTGACATTTCTGATAGATTAGCTCTATCTAACGTCTCATCTGTAAGGACAGGGTCGATACCAAATTAAGTTAAAGCGATTGTTGTTATAATGATAACGTGTTTTATCGTGTTTTGTATTTACACTGTCCCTTAATTACTGCTTTTGTAAATTGTACTGTCTCCTTGCATGATCAGTAAAGTCAGAGTAGATCATCCTTGCCAATTACCTTCCTCTGGAAAGTAATACAGGTACTTTACATACACAGTAGACCCTCCAAACCTTTATACAGGAAATAAATAATTGCTTGCAATAAGCGGAGTGGCGTATAAAAGATTATATGTAGGGCAGCATAATTTGTCTTGATTGTAATAATTTCATTATTTTAGTTTTTATAACTTAAACATCCCATAGCAATGCAAGCTTGCATGTCAAAAGAGCTTTTAATTATCAATTATATAGCCTTGCAAAAGTGCAAGTGGATTACAGGTGGTTTAACAGACTTGAATACTCATTGCAAATTTCTTAACATGGTACTTATCACAGTAAACTGACTGAGTAAATATACTAGAAAAATCTTGGGCCTTCTGCTTTATTTATGGCATATATGTGTGTGTGTGTGTGTGTGTGTGTGTATAGGCACACAAACATATATTTATGTGGATGTGTAAATACTGGTATATAGATGTACAGATCTACAGAAACATGAGTACAATAATTGGAATGCAATTGCCTTATTTTGGTTTTTTAATTTACCTTACCCCCTCATAAGATTACTATGAAAAAACATAGGCCTTATACTGATCTGGAGTAAAAATACTCTCCAGAATCATGTCTTTAGTATATTAAAGAGATGTGTAAAGACCCACTGCAAGACTCCAAAAGCCACATTCTGTTACACTAAGTAGAAACAGAAACCTTGTTTGTCAGCATTTCCCAACTTCTTGATCCACTGCCAGTTCATCACCCTTAAGAGTCAGACTCTAACTGGAGTATGGAACACATGGAAAATGAAGTACATGTAGGTGGAAGATTGAATAAACTTGATAAGAAAAAAGTTTTTATCTATAGGTACAAGGCAGGAAGCATTAGCATAAAGCAGCCAGATTTGTGTCCAAAGGGGTTTATGTCTTCATCTTACTGTTTGTGCCTTGATGATGAGTAGGTACTGTGAAATTTGAAGTACTGGGACAAAAAAATTAATGCCTTTTTTAATCAACGCTTTGTCTGGCTACTTCAGCAGGCTACAGTATTGAACTAAGCTATGAGTTTTGTTTACTGTCTGCTCAATATCTGATTCTTTTTCCTTGTTCAGAACATTGGTATCAAAGATGGAGCTGGGAAGGAGTTTGCATATTAGGATCAGTTAGAGTGCAGGAAGAATACAAAAAAGAAATTGAAAACTGACAGAAGTTAAAACAAGATCTCCAAATTACTTTGTGAAGGCAAGCCAGTGATTTTTTGAAGTTCTATTTAGCAAATGGGAATAAATATCTGTTGCTATTATCTTTAGTCTGTGCCAGCAAGACAGTCTAGCTTCATTGTGCAAGCAGTATAATTTTGTTAGCTATCTGGGTTGAGGGTGGTCCCTGACAACCCTTTTCAGGGTTCTCAGATATTCAGGGTATAAATGACAAAATAAAAGAAGAGCTGTATGACATCCTTGGCTTAGTAACATAAAACACTTTAATAACAGTGAAAGTAAAAGTGGGATGAGGCCCAAAATTCCGAATACAACAACCTAGGGAATGAGGTTTCTTTAGGAGCCGGTGGTCAAAGATGAGGGTGAAGGGATGAGGATTGTTTAAGTTAGCACAGAAAACTTGCACAATTACATTAATTTGTTGTTTAGAGCAGTAACAACAGTTTGGTAGCTGAAGGGAGGTCCAGGGTTTAAATATGGGGTAGGAGGGGAGGTGGAGTTGAGGTAGGGTCCAATGGGTATAGGGGAAAGTGGTGCAGAGGTGGGACAAGGGGAAGCAGGATCCAATGGGGTAGGTGGGGTGGAACATTGCACCAACTGAGAGCCAATGGGAACACAAGGAAGAGAGAACATTCTGGATATGGGAGTGGTGATAATTGACTAGTAAATTAGATATAACATGGGTAATCCCATAACTCTTTGGGAACTTTTCTCTGGGGTCACCACAACTTAAACAAATGCTTCCCACGGTCTAGGCTTGGGATACAACCCTTCTTCAGTGATGGTTGCCTGATCTGGGATCCTGGTCAGGCTGACTCCCACAGTTAACAAAGAACAGTTTCCAGTGTGATGAAAGATTTTGAGTACAGCACTTTAGCAAAGGCAGCCAAATGCCCCTTTCAGTAAAGGTGGGTTACTGTCTGGCAGTCTTGGCAAACAAGCAGAAAAATAACCCTCTGTGCATGTAGATCTTAATTGTCTTGAGCGCAATTGGAGAGAATAAGTTTAGAAGAATAAAGGCTTCATCAATTATGAGGAGGTTCTTGTAATGAAGACCATTTCTTTTATTGTTTCTATAGCAATAAGATAGTAATTTACATTGATTCAGGAGCACAGGTAATGAGTCCTTAATATGAAATACTAGATTCCTCTAAGAGAAGTTTGATTTTCGTTCACTGGCAGGAGAAACCAAGACTGCTGGACTGCCAGCCATTATAATTCCTGTGCCAAGTAATTTAAAGGTATATCATGGATTGATCTACTGAGTGACTCTTGCCTAAGGACATGATATGGTTGATATATAATCAGGATTATCAGTGACCAGTCAATAGTAGGTGGACATCCTTACAATAATATTTAAGAACTACATTGTAAATTATTACATGTGACAATGTGAGTGAAAGCTGAATGTGATACTTCATGTAAGGAAAACTGTAAGATGTAGTAGGAGTACTAAGAGAAAAATAACAGATAAGAGTACTTTAAAACAACATGATGTTTATATGAAGTGAACTGTAAATCAAATTAAAGGTCAAAGCAGATTGAAGATGTAAATTGATTGTGAAGATCTGGTTCAATTTTATTGGTAATCTGTACCTGAACTGAAGTACTGAGCAGAATCTGAATGTTGAAGTATCTGAGGCCTTTTAGGTGAGGAAATAAGTGATATTTATCTTCAAGTCTAACTACATGTGGTGTTTTAAGAGTGTAGGGCTAATTCTGTACTGAATTAGGAATTGTGGAAAGGTTCAAAACTTTCATGGTCAGAGGTACTTGACATTTTAAGGTGTTATCTTGCAGGTGTTTTTATAGAACACTAATGTGTATGTTTATTTACAGGACAGGTAGATGTCAAATCACTCTATATACTGTGGTGTTTCATTCATTCATTCATTCATAGAATCTCTGTGTAAGTATACTTAAGGAGAAGGCTGCTTAGGACAGAGTGTATTTTAAATTAGGTTATGTATAATAAGTCATTCCTGCCAAAAGTGAGCATTTAATTAAAGAAGTGTTGTGGGTCTGACAGTAACCAATAATGAGAATTGCTGGTGATACTTCATTACATTGGAGAATTATTTACACAAGTTTCATGTTCTGGGCAATTATATCTATTTATTTACTTAGGTAGCAGAACTTGTAGATAAATGTTACTGAACCTGAAAATTTTTATTTTAAAAACTAGGAAAGACCATTTTATATTTTGGTCAGTACTCTGATGGAACAGAATCACACAATCACAGCATCAACTAAGTTGGAAAAGACCTTGGAGATCTTCAAGTCCAGCCTATGACCTAATACTACCTTATCAACTAAACCATGGCACTGAGTGCCACATCCAGTCTTTTTTAAAATACCTTCAGGGACAGTGACTCCACCGCCTTTCTGGGCACCCCGTTCCAATGCCCAATCACTCTTTCTGTAAAATTTTTTATTCTGATGTATAGCCTAAACTTCTCCTGGCACAGCTTAAGACTGTGTCCTCTCATCCTGTCCCTGGTTGTCTGGGAGAAGAGACAGACTCCCACCCAGCTACAACCTCCTTTCAAGGAGTTGTAAAGAGTGAAGAAACCATGGGAGGAAAGTCCTGCTTATCAAACCTTTTTTCATTTTATGACAAGGTAAGCCACTTATTTGATCAAGGGAAGCCAACTGATGTAATCTTTTGAGATTTCAGTAAAACTCACAATACTATCTCTCACAGTATCCTCTGGACTAAATGTCCAGCACACAACTGGATAAACATCCACAACATGTAGTGGGTGAGCAACTGCCTCATGGGTCAGACACAAAGGGTTATTGTGAATGGGTTGACATTAAACTGGGGACATGTCACTAGTGGGGTTCTGCAGGGCTCCATCCTCAGCCCTGTGCTCTTCAACATCTTCATAAACAACTTGGATGTGAGACTGGAAGGGATACTGGACAAGTTTGCAGATTATACAAAACTGGGGGAGCTGTTGACTCCCTTGAGGACAGGGAGGCCCTGAAGAGAGACCTCAACAGCTTGGAAGACTGGGCAATCACCAGCTATAGGAAATTCAACAAGGGAAAGTGACAGATTCTGCACTGGCAGAATGCAAGCCTGGCTGTACACACAGACTGGAGAATGAGATTGTATAGAAAGGAGTGCCATGGAAAGGGACCTGAGGTTCTTGGTCAGGGACAAGTTGAACATGAGCCAGCAGTGCCCTGGCAGCCAGGAGGGCCAACCCTGTTCTGAGGGGCATCAGGCACAACATGGCCAGCCAGGCAAGGCTGAGAACATCATATCTTAGTCAATGAAACTATTTTCAGAGATCACTACTGCAGTCAAGTTGTAAAACATTTTGGTGGTCCAGTCCAAAGCATTCCTCTTGTTGAAAATTAGACCTAGAAAAGCTTTTGAGTGATCTTCCATCAGTCTGATGTGAAATAAGAGGTGGGATATGCAAGTCGAAGTGAAAAAAAGAAAGATACTTCTTGCTTTAGATACATTTAAGCTGTTGTAGAGATGCAATTGGCTATTTTGTAATGTAACTTCTAAATAATGCAGTCAAAAGCCTAATATTAAAGAAGTTCTTTGTTTCTAGAACACTGAGGAACTAGAAGAGGCCTAAACACAGTTAGTTCAAATTGAGAGGAAGAATTCTTCTGTAGCAAGTGACCAGGGTGGACGAGAAGGGCATCTTGAACTGCTGCCTTGTGCTGTTGGGGAGAAACTCTGGTTTCTTACCTAAGTGTTGATTGGGGTGTCCTAAGCTGTGCTGTATGGTGTTAAGCGGTTAAGAACCTAATTTATAAAACATGTTTAGTATGACTCATGGTTAAGGCTTTCATAACTTGTCTGCCACCTCTTCATTGCACTGTGGTTATTGTGTCTCCCTCGGAAGCCTTTGAAAACTTTGAGACTTCAATATTAGTGGAAGTTACCCAAAAACATACTTTGTATGAAATAGTTCTTCATTCATCATATATTTAAAAGCAAAACAATAAACTGCATGTCATTTGAATATTTATAGTTCATGCTCTTGCCTCTTTTGCCATAGTTGAGCAGTTGCCATGGTTCCCATAATATTATCTGCTTTAGAGGCAAACTTCATAACCATGCTAAATGGAGCTGAGTTTCTGAAGTATACTACGCTTGTAGTGCCCTCAGCTGCATCTTGAATTGATCTGTATTTTCCACTGTCTCCCCTTAATAGCACAGAGCCAGAGATTTGGGCTCACAAGAAATACAAATATTAATACACAAAATTAATTTTCTTCATCTGTCTCACCAATAAATAACAACAAATTAAATGTATTAAGTGTATAAAGAAGAAATTAATTTTTTTAAAAATAAGATTCTGTTAAATGTGGTGACACCATAATCTGTAGGCTTCTTTGATTGGCATAAACTTTGCTTTGTGCAGGGTTTCTGAAAGGATGTAAATGGGGATAGAGAGTTAATATAATTATGTTTTGTAAGGGTGAAAAGACTGGGGCGATTTGTCAGATACCAACTTCAAGGAGAGATGTTGAAAACTTGATTTTGATACTTTTGACATCACAGCTTCCAGAAGATTTAGCTTGCTAAACCTGCCTTTTCCAAGGGTTTCCATTTCATTTCTCTGGTGTATCTTTATTTGGGTTCAACATGTTCTGAACCTCAAAAGGAAAAGAGGTCTCCCTCGCCTAAACATTTAGAAAGACCACATTCTGGTCTAAATTTTTCTCTAATGTGCTTTGATTTCTTCAGGAAAGATACTCTATTAGGAATATGCATTTATTTAATTACATAAATATATGTAATTAAATATAGATATATATATTATCACTAGATGATCTTGTAAAAATTCAAGTACTTGCTGGTTCATTCAAATATGCCTTAACAGACATATGCTATGTCAGATGGCTCCATCTCTAATCAGGTTTTTTTTTCAATAGAGTATAGCCTGTTACTGTACAAGCCTTTGCATATTCACCTTTGCAGTATCTTCAATATTGATTTTTATCTGATAGGGATTTGCAATTTACTAAAATTCAGAGCCTAACTGGGAAGGGGTGGGAGAGCAGATGACACACACATCGCAATAGATACTTTTTAGGTGTCTCCTGTAAAATAAGCATCAAAACAAACTGATCCATTTATAGCAAATAAACCTAAAATCAAAGAGCTTCCCCCACCCCCAACCCCTCAATGGCAAAATACTAAGTCCAGCAAAATTCATACTCAAAGCAAGATTGTGACTCAATAAGTGTATTGTTGTTGACAGTAGTGGTACCAATATTACATAGCAAAAGTGAAATAAAAATTCAAAAGATAATATTTCTATAAATTTAAACAGATAAACTACTTACCACATTCAGGATCCTTAGCCCTCAGTGTACACTCAACAAAATTTTTACATGTTGTATCTTTTAAGGATTATTAAGACACATTGGTTGGCTGGTGAAATACAAGGCATTTTAAGATTGTTCTTTCAAGTTAAACTTCATGTTTGTATTACAGGGATTTTCCTTTATGAGGCTCTGCAATAATCAGTTACCAGAAATGAAATTAAAACTGCTTCTTAGTTTATTTGGACATGCAAAGGCAGAGTTATTCAGAAGAACCTCTGCATGTTTTATGCTGTTATTGCAAAACCAAAAATAATTTTTAAAGCTTTACATTTAGACATGCTTTTTATAAATTGTGTGTGTAGAACCTCTTTACAACTTCATTGTGTAGGAGATGTTCCCATACAGGCTTGAGCTGCTCTCTTGACCTTGAAATGTGCTCATTTCCCCCATCCATCAGGCTGCTCTGCTTCTGCTTTTATTCTCTTCTGTCAATCAGCTTCTCACTGATGCTAATTAGTGTGTTAGAGCCTCACATTATTAGGTCTAAATTAGATAACTTGTTGGTGAATCCAGCAAATTCTGAATAATGCATTTCTGTCTAGGTTATGTAGGTTCTTGGAGGCTCTATGGACATGTATGTTCATGTTGTTGGAGAGGTGCTTCATGGAGTGTACCTGTCTGCATTCACACCTATGTCAAAAATAGGACTGTTAATTATGGTTTGTGGAGATGCCAAATATATAAAAAGAGTTGTTTTGTAAATAAATTATTTTAAAATAGTGCCTAGTATAGCATTGTGTCTTTCACAAAGGGTAGTTAGATCTAGAACGATAAAAGATTGAAATAATATTTGAGAACAGCAGCATTGTTTGTTTCTGCTGTGCTGTGTAAAGGTCTGAATACTGCTTTCCCTATTATTTCCTCGTGAAAGTATTAACTCTTATTATGCAATCAGCTGTTTACCACTGAATGCACTTCTTTTTTTTATCTCAAAGTGCAAAGAATATGTGCATTTAAAATGGATCATTTATTCCCAAGTAACTGTCTCATCATCAGTCTGCAGTGTGATGAATGTCTGTTGGCTTATCTCTTTTCATAATATAACTCTGTTTACTTGAGGAAAATAGTAGACCACAGGAAGCAAACTGCTGTGGAGGAGCTGTTAAACTGCACACTCCTATCTAGACTTATGTTTTCACATGCTGGGAATAGCAGCACTCAGGCTGTGACTGGGTAGGGGCAATTTTAAAGTAATTTTTTACTATTTAAATAAAATCGGTGGAGATGAAGGGGGTATGTAATGTAGAAGTACAGTGTGAGACTGTACAATGAGTTTTAAGGTTTAGTCCTTTGTTCCTGTGGAATAAGACATTTAAAGACTATGGCTGAACTTTCTCTGTTGCTTTCCAGACTCTCTATTGCTATTTTGACCCACTATTGTTTTGGTAGGAGTACAGTATGCTTAAGTCATGCTTTCTGATTCAGGAAGTTTTAATTTGTTAAATCAATGAATAAATTAAAGGCTTTCCCTGTCCTCATTCCAGTAATGACAAAGTTGATGTGGGAGAGGTAGTATAATTTAGATGTTCTTGATAATAATTTATTCATTATTTGTTGATATTTTTCTTCCTTGCAGCTTTAATGGTGTTGCAGGAGTATGTTTTCCAGAACAGAAACTGTTATATTTGCATTTCTGTGAACTGTGATACAGTATAATACTGAAATTTCTTCAGGCATTACTGTAAAACACAAACAGAGAATGATCTTGCTTTTTGGCAGGGCATACAGTGAGCACACTATACTGTTTTTTTCTGTATGTGCAGCAGTATATTACTGTGTTTATGTATTATTAGTGGTGGTGCTAGATTTTTAACTTTAGATAGTAAAGCATTAGAAATGCAAAGTTTGTGATACAATCCCATATAATAATTATTTCTTGCCTTAATTGGAAGAATGCAGCATTAATTATACATTAGATCATTGAAAATGTGAAACTCAGTCTGTCTATTGTATTGTGACATAGCACATAACTGTATGCAGATTTAACAGTTTTTTTCATATTTTTTGAATACTTTCTCTTAGATCATAAGTGATGGGTTTTTGTAGAAGAGTGATTTGGTTGGATTTAGTACACTTTACAAAGAAGTACACTATGCTCTTTGCAGTCTATACATAACTTTTTCTTACAATTTCTTTCTATATTGCCAACAAAACTTCTATGAAAATACCTTAGTTTTTGAATGTTTATTTACTTGTGGAGGCACTCAGGCTCAGTGTATTTGACTAATTTAGTGAGCTCTTCCATATGTATGACAAAATAATTCCTTTTCAGTATAGAATGTAATTTTAAATGATGTAGATAATGCCATCTTGTTGGGCTATCACTGGAGTGTAATTTGTGCAGAATTTGGTGTAATTTTGTAATTTGGTGTCCTGTTGTAGAGCGGCGCTGAAAGGAGAGCTCCGACTGTGGTGCTTGCAGTAGTAGTTTCCAGACTTTGATCTCTGGTCAGATGGGGGATCATGAAAGGATATTGCCCTTTAAAGTGCTTTCAACTAAATGTTGGATTATACAAATACCATGAGGCTAATTAATGTTGATCCAAGAAAAATCTTAATGGGTAAGAGATTCCTTTGGTGTCAGTTGGTTCTGTTCCTGGGGACGTTCCTGGATTCCCAACTGAGGATTTATAGTATGAAAAGGCAATGAAAGAAGCTCAGAATGTTGAGATGACAGTGTCATGTGTCCAAATGATATGACAACTAGCTTATAATAATATTTTATTGAATAAGTCCGTTGCAAATTTCTAATAGAGCTTTTTGAACAAAAGCAAATGGTTGTGTAAATACAGGCAGCCAGGCACAAGGGCTTTACAGAGCTGTCACCATGCATGGATCTAAGATAGGGGAATCCAAGTGTTTTGTTCAAGAAGGAGGAAGATTAATGAAGGGAAATGTGAGAGTGCTGATAATGATAGTGCAGCAAGTGTCAGTGAAATATTGACAGTTCTCTTTTTCCTTGCTCTAATGTCTTCATTATATTTTATTGATGACTTTTTGATTCAGTTGGATCTTTTACAAATTGATCAAGTGACAGAAATATGAAATCCAGTTATGTTCAACTACATTATATACCAAGAGTTCTTTCTGGACTATGTTATTATTATTCTTGAATTATTCTCATACTCAGATATTGTACTATGCTATTACTGTCTTTTTGTGTGCAAAGGTAAAGCATAACTGAAAACTGCCACAGTGTTCATTGGATTTGTGTCTTCTTTTTTAAATGGCTCATTATAAATGTGGGAAACTACTTCTTGAAAATACAGTTTTAAATCAAGCAAATAATGCAAATTCTTCCAGAATAAATTCATTCTATGCAATAAACTCACTATTTTTAATTTTTTTTTTTGTAACAGCTGCATTTATCTAATCTACTTCTTCTGAATGTGTTTATTATACTTACTTGGCTAACCCAGTAAATATCATGTAAATTTAAAAACCAAAACCAAAACATGAATGTAGAAAGACAAGTTATACAAATGCAGTACAAAGACTTGTCTCTGTTTTTCTTTTTTTTCTTTCTTTTCCTACATCTTACTGGCCAGTAACAGGTTTCCGATTATGCTTGACTATGATGTTTGTTGATGAAAAAGACTTTATCACTAAAGGGCTGAAGGCCTGTGAAGGTAATGAGTGTTATCTGGGAACATATGCACATCAACCCGGGTTGCCATGCCTTCTCTCCTTATGCAGACTAAAAAATGGAGTGGTGATACATTTCCTTGGCTTGCCTGCTGTTGTTGCTTCCACAATTCGAGGATCCCTGTGTCCCTGAGAGAAGCCAGGCGTTTCGAAGGTGAACGACTGTGGCAGCAGCCAGCAGCCAGCTGAAGCACAGACAAGTTACAACTTCCCTCAGTATTGCAGACAAGTGGGAGTTTCACATGGGTTTTCAGGGAATTTGAGGGGTGAGAAAGGAGCTCTTTCCTTGTTTTTTGTTCTTTTACAGGGAATTGCTTATTTTGGCCTCAGGTAATGGACTCTTGCCAACTCCCCTCTTTATATCCATTATCAAAAAACACTCTATTAAATTACAACTCCCCAATGAAGGTTTTTTCTTCATTAATCATTAAATTAAGTTTTGTTTCTTACAAGCCATTTTGGTAGTCTTTATTTTTAACCTAAATATTAGCCATGTATGCTAATTTTGAGTCCATCGTCTAATTGTCCTTTAGTCCACTTCCTCTTTCCTTTGTTTTTCCTTGGTGAATGTTTAATTGTTACTATCAAAAAAGTGAAGCCTGTGTAAAAATTTAACTTGTTAGAGAAATCTGAGCTAGTTTCTTCAGTAGGGGCAGTAAAGTGCCCTTGCAAGACTTATGGCTGTGGTGTGGCTGGTAGCTCTTTCCCTCATGGATTCCCTGGTGCATCTACTTGTGTCCAGCTGCTTGCCCAGCCCTGTGGAAACCAAGGAATGCTGGGAGACATTTAGAAAAGGGAACATGGTGAACTGGGGACATAAAAAAAGGCATTTTATAAGGATATGGGATGGAAATCTTTGTAAAACCAAGCAAGATCATTTAGCTGCTCATGGAGCCACTTGATTCACCAGGTCACAGAAGATTTTTCAAATTTATCAATATGTATAGAATAAATAAATTCCATTATGCACTCACTTTTTCAAACTGACTTGTGAATTTCTCCAAGAAATACAGGCCGTTTCAAGAAGCTGGTTTTCCTTTAACTTTGGTGGCTTTGTTTCCAATGTGTTAATATCAGAGAATGATGATTCTTTTACTTGTATATAATAGCTGCTAATCTGTTTGTAGTTACCTAGGATGCCCTATTTTCTTATCTAAGGGCAACAGTGTGTTTTCAAATTCATTTGGAATTTTCCTGCTACTCCATGATTTGTTAATTAACATCAGTGGCTTGAAGTGTTGTGAATTGCACTCTATTGCTCTCTGATGACAGCTGTCATAATTTTAAAAGCCAATCTTCATTCTGGTTTTATTTTACTTTTTCAGATTTTTGCAATTTATAAAGTCTGATTTTTGCTGATTTCTAATGATTTTCCTATCCTTCAGGATTTTTATTTTTTTCTATCTTGAATGGCTACTTTGCCAAGATATGCTTTAATCTTACTTTATCACTTATTCTGTTATTTTTTAGTTAGTTTGTTCTCTTGACCTCTCACATCTGTGCTTGTTAGGCTGGTAATCTGCCACTTATTTGCATTTTTCATTGATGTTCTTTTCCCCTTTTCTATTCATTTATTCTCTCTGTTAGACCTTAGCTTTGTGAATAGTCCATCAAGTGGAGTGCAAAATTACAGAACAAGGGCTCTGAACACTCTGAAGTATTTTACAGCCAATTAATTCACTCATGTATTTTTAGAGGGTATATTGTCTAGCATAAAGCTTGTTCTTCCATAAGTACAGTTTGCTTCTGAGATTTGCTCATTTTTGTCTGTCCTTATCCTTTCAGTGCTGCTATGGCTGACAAATATCTAAACAATCCCTGTTGACACACACCACGTTTCCATCCCTGGCTGGAGGTGTGGTTGTTCCTACTCTGCATGTCCCCCTGCCACTTCCCACAGTCTGCTGGGGCTTGTCATGGTCCAAAAGCCCACCTGAGATCCTGCAGGGGGAGCGAGGTGGGGTCCCCATGTGTGGCACACCTGGCTAGGCACTGGTGGCCTGTGCTAAGCTGTTGATTTCAGGAGTAGAACTGGATTTCAGTAGTGCTCTTGTTAAATCCTGGCTATGTACTAAAATGGTTTGCTGAGTTCAATCTTGAGCAAATTTTGAGTCACTTACAGGTCACCTATTTTGTTAGATCACCTGTTTTTTACAGAGAGCCCTATTTTCCCATTTAATGTAAATACATTCCATTTGTTGTATTTTTTTAAGGACAGTGACAGCTCTTCATTCTAGCCATTATGTGTATCCACATAAGAACTAAAATAATTGTAGTGATTTTACAAATTTGCTTATGTGTGAGTATGGAAAGATTTCTACTTGACTGTAAAACCTGACTTTACTATGGTTAGTGTTATTTAAAATTTATGATGCTCACTTTGTTTTTAACTTAATCCCCTAAAACGCTTTAAAATACATTTGTTGACACACACTCAGTCTGACCTCCTGTCTGACCCACCCCAGGAAGCTACTGTTATGTTATAATTAAGCTACTGAAATAAATCCATGAGACTGCTTTGCAAAATTCAGATATTCATGCAGCATTTATGCCATGTCTCTATATTGCTTTTGTGAGATGATGACCAAGGACTTGGGTAAGGGCTAAGGCTTTCTGTCTGCACCATACACTGCATTTTACATCATCTTTATAGATGGAAATGTGCACAGTTGATGTTAAGAAAGGCTGACTTGGCTGAAGGATGGGGTCCTGTGGAGACAGGATGCACCTGAGAGAGGACAAAAAGCTGGACAGGAACTGACAGTGTGCACTTGCAGCCCAGAAAGCCAACCACACCCTGGGCTGCATCCAAAGCAGTGTGGCCAGGAGGGCAAGGGAGGGGATTCTGCCCCTTAGCATGAATGTAGAGAGAAATTACTCAAAACTTATTTCTTTATTCACCAGTAAATAACTAGGACATGCTATCATATTTTGGAGTAGGATAGTGATGTTTTAAGTCCTGAGGAATGTGCAGTGCCTTTTAGTAATGAAATAATTTCTTAAAAATTTTTAGAATAATTTAAAATACTTACAGTAATTTCTCTGTTGGTGACTGAGAGCAATTTATAATGGAAAGCAATGTTTTCCTAGAAAATAACAAACATATAGAGGGCCAAATCCTATTGCTGGTCTTCTCTCTAATTTGAGAACAGGTTGCAGAGCACTGAATTTTTTCAGTATTCTAAATCTGTATTCTTTCCAGTCTCTGGTGTAAGAATTGTTTTGACTATTGAAATTCACAATGGAAATCATGTAATGTAGGAGAACACTATTTGTGTCTATATATATGTTGCTTATTGCAATCTCATTTTTCCCACTCACATAAGCTTCTTTAAAATAATCAGCTTAAACTCACTAATTCTGCTAAAGATCTAGATATGATCTTTACTTCCCTTTGGCTGTGTTGCTAGGGTGGATTTGCCATCTTAAGGAAGGTTACCCCCATTGAAGTGTCATCAATATCTTCCAAAATAATTCTGTCAGTTTCTTCTCCGTGAAAAAGTGACAATCCCTGGCTGTAGGCTATGTTATTGTTTCAGTAGGGATGATGTTCTTTTCTTTGTCTCATTTTGCTCAGTTTTTTCTCTCCATACTACTCCTATCTCAAGATGTATGAAAACAAGCCAATAGGAAGATATCAAATAAACACACAAAAACATTGTTTTCTCTGGAAGAAACCTGTAGGAAAATATCAATCTTGAGGCTGTCTAAGTACTGCAGAGTAAAAAGTTCAGCATTATAGTGGGGAAAAAATAATTAGGAGTATGCCTGCTTGTATTGTGAATTGGCTGCCCTGTTTTGGAATTCTGTGCCAATGATATGAATAACGCAAACTATAAAAGGAAGATTTATTTCTGTATTCATGTGGGACAAATTTAAATATTCAGAAGAATGCTCACACTTTTATTTCTGCCTGCTTAATAATTTGGGATGCTTTTCACATGTAAACCTAACGTGATTCCCCAGAATAATGTTCCAATTAAAAAAAAAAAAAAAAAAGCTTTTTGTACATGAAATATTAATTATCCCTAATTTAACTTGGAGAGGACTGAGTCAGAAATGTTGAAAGACCTTTCCTGGGAGTATGCCCAAAGGAAAATCTACCTTATGCAAAAACAGGCAGTGACATTTTGTGGTAACTATAAAGAAGAAAAAACCAAACAAGCAAGCAAACAAGACCAGAGGCAACTTATGTTGGAGTAGGTGTAGGTGACTATGCAGACATCTGCAGAAATGCTTTGGTAGAGAGAAGTTAGGAAAAGCAGAAGAGAAGATATTAGGGGAGATAGTCAAGGTGGAAACTTCCTCCATTAAACAGACTTTTTAATTTAAGGGATAATTTATCTTTCAGGGAATGTTCATTTTTACTTAGGACATCTGACTCCATCATTTTTGCGACTTTAGATGTATTAAGTTGGGAAGTTATACAAGCAAATTCAGGATCAAAATTAGAATTATGTAGTTATATAATTATATAATGCTATGATATGCATTTCTTGAAAAACTCTGGGAACAGACCCTTTAAAAATGTCAAGCTTTTATAAAATGTCAGCCACACTTATGGTAGCCACTGGCTATTTGTATGTATGGGTAACAGTTGCATACACATTAGGTATGCCTATTTGATAATTTTGCTAGTTTTAAAAATTAGACTTTTGTGTGCACTAGGATTGTATGTTTATGATGCTGGTAATGGTGTGACACAGTTGGGACAGTACTGAGACTTCAAGTTTTTACTTGTATTTCATTGCCTCCAGCTAAAGTTTTTCAGGGATATATTTCTGAATTATGATAAGGTTATGACTGAATACATATGCTTGGAGAAAATGCACTGCTGGAACCAGCAGTGGTTCTGGTTGTTTAACTGGGGTTGATAACTGGGTTCACAGCTCGTCTTTTGCCCTGGGAAGATGTCCCTATAAAGTATATATGACTTGAATATGTGTGAAGAAAGTGAAAACTATTTGTTGTCCTCTTTACCTGATCTTCACAATTAGGAATGTTCAGCTGTGACAAACCTAAGTTAGATGGATACCATGTGCAGAGAACATAAAGTAGTTGAGCTAGGGAGGCCTGTGACTTATGAGCAGTCTGTGAGACATCATTGTTTTCTTCTTCATTTTTCCATTCGTTGCTCTTTCTGCCCTTTTTCACCTTTTCAAACAAAAGCTAGTTTTGTCTTTGTTTTGTGCCGCTTTCTGTCTTACTCATTTCCTCTTGTTTGGTGGTGAGGCTGGCCTTTGCCTATCATGAGATCATAATGCCAACTTCTGATTTCGTCATAACTTGTTTTATTTCAAATTATGTTTTCGGAAGTTTTGTTTTTGAATGGATTAATTTTTTTAAAAAAGCTTCCCTATAGTTCAGCTCTAATATATGGGAAGTGTTTACCCAAAATTGCTATTTCATGATTTCTCTTTCGTGATACTGCTTTAGGACATATCTTGTATGAGAGGCACCTTCAAAGGGAGGTTAATCTCTGAGTTCTTTGGGGATCATTATTTTTATTCACTGAAACCTCAGGGAGGTTAGTATAAATATGTTCTTATCTTAGGGATTTCATTAAAGTACCTAGAATTTGGTGTGATTAATCTGGGCTATGTTATCTCTGTACCTCTGAACAGACAGAACAAGGGATTTTTGGCCCATAATTAAGGTTCTAGTTATTGTGTACAATGTGCAATCAGTAAATCCACTTAGCAGGAGGATTAGTAATCCCTTTTCTATCTCCATAACTTTTAAACGATTTGTTCATATTGCTTTTGACTGTAAAAGGCATGAAACTGTTCAAAACCAATTAACTGTTCCAGTCCTATGTTGAACACATATAATAGAAAAAGAAAAATCAATTTCTTAACTGCAATTCAATAATTTCTTATTTAACTAAAAATTGCATTTTATAAGATATATGCTAGCAAAATGTATTCCTATTGTTTTTATTGATGTTTTGAAATATTTTTAATTTTTTTTTTTTACTTTTATGATTTTTTTTCCAACCCTTTATTAACTGCCCAATTATGCTGAAAACTTTTTTTTAAAAATATGTAAATAAACGTCTGTCAGAAAGGCAAGTAGTTCATCAGGTAGATGCCACTGACATGGATGCCCTGGAACCCTGAAATTTTATCCCTCATCTGTTTTAACATTACTGCCTAATACTAAATAAGCTGTTCTAAGTTCTCCCTCAAGTCAGAGTTTCCAAAACCAAGTTTTTAAAGTGTGAGAGAATATGCTTACAACACCAGGCTTATTTCCATATGTTCTATGCTCATCTTTTATGTAGAGACACCTGGCTGAAAAAATGAGAATACACTTGCCTTTTTGTGCTATGTTAAAGCAACTAGGCAATCTGAGTCTCCTTGCAGGTTTACTTCAGAATTTTACTGTAAGTTAACTTGGACAGGTTTCTGTTATCTGACTCCCAAATTTCCTCATTTATTCACTGCTGATGAAGTAGAGAAATGGTCAGTAGGAGTTATTGGGTCCCAGGTACTCCTAATTGAGCAATATCTTGTTCTTGACTGCTGTATCCTTCATTTTACATTACAGTCTTAAATATCTTTGAGAAGGGCAATAAACGTGGATCCTTGGAGAGGTAATAGAGCAAATTCACCTGGAATCCACTCCCAAACATGTGATAAACAAGAAGGTGGAAGTACTCTGCATTGATCTATAATGGGGAAATTTCACCTGACCAACATCACAGTCATCCATAATGAAGTAATTGGATTGGTAGATGGGAGTCTAAGAGTGGAGTTTATCTTGCATATAGCAATTTTTTTGATACTAGCTCCCATCATACCCTCATAGACAAATGATGGAGTATATACTTGATGAATGGGGAGGTGCAATTTAAAACTGGCCATAGTCAAAAGAGTTGTGATCTGTGGCATGAAGTCCAAGTTGAGGGTGGCCACTAGTGCATTGGTGAGGAAATCAATAATAGATCCAGTGCTGTTTACCATTTCATGACTGTGAAGTCATCGCCCATTGGATGTTGGGATGGAGAAAGCCCTCAGAAAGTTTGCAGATGGTACAAAACTGGGAGGACTGGCTGATAATATCAGATGTCTGTGCTGCCTTTCAGGGAGACTGCCACTGGCTGGACAATAGGCTGACGTGAAGTTCAAGAAAGGCTAGTGCAGTGTCCTGCACCTGTGATGGAATAACTCCAGACACCAGTAGAGGCTGGAGGCTGACAGGGTGGAAAGCAACTTTACAGAAAAGGACCAGATCCTAGTGGTCACCAGATAGAGCTGAGCCAGCAATGCAGCCTTGTGGCTAAAGACAGCAGCTCTCTCAGCTGTATTAGCCAGAGCATTGCCAGCAGGTGGAGGGAGGTGATCCTGCCCCTCTGCTCAGCATTGCCCTGTGAGGCAGCATCGGGAGTCCTGTGTCCAGTTCTGTGTTCCCCATTGCAGGAAAGATATGGGCATGCTGGAGCAAGTCCAGCAAAGACCCAAACAGATTAAGGAGATGGAGCATCTGGCACATGAGAAGAGGTTGAGAGAGCTGTGACTGTAGAGCTAAAGAAGAGAAGGCTCGGAGCAGTCTTACCAATGTGGAAAAACTCCCAACTTTCAGGTGGCAATGAAGACTGAGCCAGAGGGTTCTCAGAAGTGCCCACTGAAAGAGGCAATGAACACAAATTCTGTTGAATGAGGATGATCAGACACTGGAAAAGGTCCCACATTGGTTTATCCAAGATTTCCATCATTGACAGTACTCGAAACCTGATTGCACGTGATCCTGAGCAGAGTGGCCTGGTCTAGTGGAGGTGTTCCTGCCCATGGAGGGAGGAGTTGGGATTAGAAGACCTTTAAGGTCCATTCCAACCCCTTAACATTCTATGATTCTATGATTTGGACAGGGCTTTGAATTAGATAATCTCCAGAAGCCCCTTCTATCTTTAGCCCTAAAGTGTTTCTGTCCTAATGTTTTCCTGTAAGTTTGAGAATTTTTTTTAAGTGTACAGTCTCAAACAAACAAAAAACTCCTCAATTTGTGAGAGCAGAAAAATGAATATGATTAACATTTCCATGCTTATAATAACAATCAGATTTTAGAAAAAGAGGTCCACATTTCTTTTTGTTTTAGTAATTGATCATTCTTAAGTAAATAAAGCAAATCCCAGCACAATCAGGAAAACAAGCAATAAAGAGGGCTACTAATATGGATTTTTTTGCATATCTTTAAGTAGATTATTCAGTATATTTATGATCGGGTTTTTGTTGGTTTCTTTTTTTTCCTTTTTTCTCTTTCATAATTTTTTGAAACATCTCCATAGAAATATATTTTGTTGTTCAATGATAATTTTTTGAAAGGTTCCTCTACTATCTGATTATGTTTTCATTTTTATGTTCAGTTTTCACTGTTTTTTTAAAAAACACAATTACTAAGGCTTCATTTGTGTGTTTCTTCATTCTTTATTAACAAATATTTTCATCCTATTAACTTGAAGCTTTTAGTAGATAATTTGGTCCTTGTTATTCTGAAATTGCCTTGGAAATAGTCAAATTTAAAAATGATACTACTTATATATATTTTTAAGTGTAATTTTCATTTCTAAATGACGACATTGCATATGTTTATAATTTGTTAATGTACCCTTTGCTTGTTCAGAAACTTGAAGGAATTTTTAATATATATGAAAATCAGCATAGTTTGGAGGGTCTTGATAGCAGTTGAAAAAATTGTTCAGATGGATTTTATGTAAGAAAACTGAAGAATCCTTAAATATGTCCTTCTACATCAATTTTTATAGTTATGGTAATAACCATGCTATGAATGTTACAACTTGAAAAGCTGTCAACATTTGTGACAAAATTTAAACTAATTATTTTTACAATGAAAGCCTGACTTGACTGAGAATTTTCAATTGACTTCAGCTTCATAGGGACTAAAATTAAATCCCTAGGATTTTTTTGAGCATTTGTGCTAGAATGCTGTTCCTCTTTTATAAGAAGAAAATAATATCTCAGTTTCAGGTACAAGCAATGGAGGGACATTATCTAAGATTACTCCCAGGATTTTTAATGGCCCATGAACACCAGTGAGAATCACCTGAATACAGAAAATGTATCCCTGTAGTACAGAAATCAAAGTAACAAAGGCTAAAGTAAGACTTTGACATTCATGTAATCAAGACACTCTAAGAGTAGAGGAGGTGCCCAGTATTGCCCCTTCCAATCAAAAATATTTACCTGCAAAACAAAAAATCCTGACGTGTTGCTTTATGTGCTATGGCATTGCAAAAAAAAAAAAAAAAAAAAAAACAAAAAAGAAAGTGCAGTAAAATTTCAGCTGTAGGAATAATTAAGTCTGAAACCAGTATGTCGCAGAAAGACTGAAACAGTAATATTCTCACTATTTATCCCTGTAACACTTCCATAGAAAAGCAGTTTTCTTGTTTTCCACTGTGCAGAAAAGGGCTAATAGAAAGTATGGCAGTATGTAAAAGGGATACAAAACACGCATAAGTATAGGTGTGGCAGTAAAAATGGGATTAGGTAAACAGTGATCAGTGACCATTAAGTTGGCTCATCCATTTTTGGGCTGGCACAAGATGAGAAGGAAGTAGTAGAATTCCAAGGCACAGTTTCCATTAATAGTCATCCCTGAGAGCTGTGGGAGAAGCACTGGTAAACTTCAGGCACGATCCTGTTTATCACCACTATGTTTTATGGCTTCTTGTTTAGCTGCACTTTCAAATATTGGATACCACAGTTGCTGCACACAGATTTTGCAAATTTTATTTACATTTTTAACACATGGTTTTAGTACTCTGAGTAGAGCTAATATGTCAGATTCTTCTATGATTAGTAACCCCTGGAAATCATTTCTGCAAAAGATAGATATGTTTGTCAGTGGGTAGCTATTCTTAAGTGAACAATTTATGGAAAATACTTTTCTTTTAATGTTAATTTTCTTTAATTTTTATCTTTCCCCTTTATTACTGTTAATTCCTCTTACTGTTTTCTGTTCTTATTTTAAATTTCCTCTTCCTTTTCCCTAACTAAGCTTTGTTATACCAAGAACTATTCTCCTGTCTTTTCATATCCATACCTCTACTCCTGCTTTTCGTCACAAATTGCAATCATGTTTCTTACCCTGCAAATTTGACCTGTATATTTGCATAAAACTGTGAAACTGTTAATAGTGTATTTAAGGTCACGTACCTTTTCTGAACACAGGTCTTTCATAAGTATGCTTCAAATATAGGTAACAAAGGAATTTGTATTCTCAGTCTCTCATCACCAAGATGCACTCACATGTGCACTCATGGACATTACTTCCTTCAGCCTTTCCACTGTGGAATACCACTAGGATAACCTGACAGTAGTTTTGTCATGGTACTGGTATGACTTCATGATGCTGTTAATGTTGTCTGAACTGGAACAATTAAAATTTCTACTTTCTCTTCCTTTAACTGTCAGGGGTTTTGTCTGTTTCTGAGTCTGTTTTAGTTCTTTGGTTCCATGTTTTGAACTTAAAAAGATCCCCTCAGTCCCATCCTTTTCTCCTGCCATTGCTCAGTGATAGGAGTTTGCTTGTATTGTTCTGGTGAATACCTTTCTGGGACAGGAGGGTTATCATAAGATTTCCCGAATCCTTGGGTTAAAAATTCTGGTGTCACTTTGCCAGCTGACCTATGTTTGATGCTCTGCCTTGCTGAGCACTGGTTGCTGCTTATTTTATGCAGGAGCTCTCTTTTCCTAACTCGCTGCTGTTGCAACATGTGCTGAGAGAAGCTGGTGCTGCTGTGCCTCGCTTGCCTGCTGCCCCACGCTGGAAGAGGCAGCAGAGGCAGAGCCCAGAGCTTCACTGTGCCCTGCTGACCCGTGAGTGCAGTCAGAGCTCATTCCCTGACCTCTGCCATGGTCTGCAGCTCATGACACAGATCAGCTTCACCCCCAGTCTGTGGGAATGAGACTTTCCATGTGGTGCCAGTCAAATTCTGTGCCAGTCTAGTGCTCTGTGACTAGCAGCATCGAGATGACACTGGGCAGATGGCTGTGGATCAAATTAAATTCTGCTGCACATTTATCACTCTGAAATACAGATTTTTTGGCAACATTTTATCACAACCCTTAAAATGTCCAGCTCTTTTTTCAAGCATCTTACTTTTGAATCCTTTTTACTCTGAAATGTTTGATTGTTTCCTACCTATTTTCCTTTCCTAGTTTTTTTTTCGTTCTGTGATATATACATCCAAATGTGTAAATGCACCTCCATAGGCTTAAGTCAAATGGTTACAGGCCTGTGTATCAGTCAGTTGCATCTACTGGTTGTCAATCAGCAAATTATTGAGCTTGGGAAAGGGATGAAACAAGTTTTATATGCAGCTGCCAAAATCAGAGTTAGCTCCAGTTCCAGCTTTGTTTTCTTAGCACTGATCTTCTTGTTTGTCTTGATGCTAATCAGACTAGACTGTATGTGCTTTAAAAATAGGAGCTTCTTTGAATTCTTTTCTTTGCAAAAATATTTCCTCCCAGACCATGTGTTTTTTAAAAAACTAGAGTTGAATCTGTATTTCCACTTGCTAGTTCTGATTACAGGTGTTCTCACTTTCAAAATGTGGTTTAGAATACACATTATCCATTTTAAGAAATCTTTGAAGTCTGAATTCAAATAAATAATTGAATTTTCAATACTTATATTACCTGCAGTTTTTCTTCAGATACTGGGTATTGCAAAAATCCTTCATTTGTTCCTAGGTTTTCTGGTTTTCTGTGCTATTTTCTTTATATGCTTCTGATTTCTGAAGGATAACTGCTGAAGATCTTGAAACTGGTTATTTATTATTATTTTGTTGTTATTGTTGTTGTTTGTTTGCTTTGCTTTTGTTTTCTGAAGAAAGCTTTAGTACTTTTTTTCCTAGTTGGACCTGTTTTCTTTTCCACCTTATTCAGGAATTAAACACTTAGATATAGCTTTCTTCTTGGTTTTGTCAGAGTAACACAAAAGTTTAACAGGACAAAAAAACAAACAAACAAACAACAATGTTAAGCAAAAGCTTGAAAAAGAATGAACATGGTGGACCTGTATCAGTCAAAAGGGGAAGGATAGCAAGAGCAGGATGAACCAAAATCTGGTATTCTATTATTAAAAAAAAAAAAGTGATGCCTTTATATTGTTCTTACTTGGCTATTGTAGGTTAACAAAATGCGTGAGATTTTATTTTATTATGCTCTTAGTATTTTGTTTGCATTTTGATATAACAACAAGAATATTTATTAATCAGCTGAAGCCCCACCAGGGTAAGATGCATGGTCTCAGCAGTAGAAATAATCACATTAATTTTCTGATAATCTGTTTCTTAAATAATCTCCAAAGGGAATGTTGTAGGGTTTTTCCAGCTATTGCTAAGTGGTTTAGTTTGAAGTGTGAAATTTTTGCTTTCTTGTTTGACTGGTAGGAAATTGCTGTAAGCATAAGAGCATCTTTATATTCTGAAGTTTTATATTCTTAAGCCATTTACTTAAAGATACTATCTAAATCAAAATAAAACTAGGCAATTTTTCTAATAATTTGAGCCTTGGCAATTTTCTGGGCTAGAATTTATATTAGAACATATTTAACCATGTGTCTCTATTAGCATTTGTTAGAGTTTTTAAGGAGGCAGTTTTTATTCTGACATGACATTCAGGAAGTTCATTTTTCAAATGTGCAATACAGAATTCAAATATTTGTGTCTGATGTTTTGAGAGGTGTATGAGAATGACAACAATCAATCATATCTAATTAGCTCATGATGTATTGATCTTGCATTAATTAAACAAAATATTAGTGCTTACTGATTAGGATCACAGATATTGTGAGCCAGCTGTTAATCACTTCTCTTGCAAGGCTAATGTCATTAGCAGATATGTATCCCTAAGGCTATTTTTGACCATTGAATAGATTATGATGTAAGCAACAAAATATACTTTTATATTTTATATATTGAGAACATCTTTTCAAACTTCTGTTACCTTGCGTATCGCCCTTGAAAATGTAGGAAAAACTGTTCTGAGTTACTAGAAAGTGATATTGTCATGCTGCAGTTAAAATCTTCTAAAAACTTGTAATGCTAATACACCTTTTACAGCTGTGTATATTAAAATGTCAATCCATAACATTGTTATTAAAAAATGCAGATGTAAAAAAAAAAGAAAAATAAAAATCTTTATCAAAATAGTACTGTTGAAGGTGCATATTTCAGATGCAATCAATGCTTTTGGAAAAAATTCACTCAAAGATTTCCTAAATATCTAGTGTCGACCATCTTTATTTCTAATGCTGATTCTAATCAAGGAGTGTATTTAAAATTTACAGTACATTTTAATTCAGTATTTTTAGTCTTAATGGACTTACACAAGAATTAATGGTGTCCATCCAATAATATTCCACTGGCCTTGATGTGAATGTGAATCACCTTTTTGAAAGGAGATATCAGAAATTTGTGATTTTCTTCACTGAAAACGATTGTGAACATTATGAAACTATGAAATTGGTTACAGCTCTAATAAAAATGCATGATCTGATATCAGTCTTGAAAAACAGTATGACAAACATAAGTACTCTTACTAGCTTCTTACTGAGGCTATAAAGCAATTGTGGGTTTTTTTCCTGTAATTTCCTGTGCATTTGGCTTGTGGGTGTGCTTATTTTGAATAGCAGCTGAAAGAAGCTGTGTATATTCCAAGTACATTATAAAAGTTGGGTATCTATTAGGTCAGTTTGATTGTATATTATTCTAGTTTAAGAGGTGGGGGTTTTGTTGGTTTTGTGATACTAAAAATAATTATTAAAAATTAACATTGACATTCTTTCCAGCTGGAGTGAAATTCATACTTAACTTGGTTTTATCTTAATTTGAAATATTTCCCTTCAAGCTACTTTGAAATATTTCCCTTTGGACACGAGCAGTAGTGTAGGAGCTGGACCACTGGGACAGGCACAAGTTTCATCACCTGCAGCAGTGCTGCTGTTGGTGCTGTTTCCCAGCTGCAGGGCTTCTCCTTAGGGAAGGGAGGCAGGAGCAGCTGCTGGACTACGAGTGGGGCTTCATGGGGAGGGCGTGAAAGGGGAGTTGTGAGATGAGATGGGGTGGGCAGGACTGCTGGGCCTAATGGATGTAAGGGCATTGCTGCATCCTTCTGTATATAGGAATTGGATGGTCTTGATACTGCTGAGAGTAGGCAGTAGTACTTTAGAGCAGAAAGATACCTGATACTGCTCTCATCCAGATATTTTCTATATCATCTTCTGATATTTTTACCAGTAGTGGCAATAAGCATGGTGATTTTTCTCATGAATTTTTAAAATTAACATCATTTTTCTGCATTTATGTCTTAAAACAAAGAATCAGTCTGTTATTTACATTGTTATTTGTATTGGCAGTATTTTAGTGTAAAGAAATAAATGTTTGCTATTTTGTTGCCATAGCCTCCATCTAGATGGGTAGATGGACAACTGTTTTGATGCTCAGACTGGGTGTAGTGGTTAATGGGGTATCCTCTCTCTGGATTCCTGTGGCAAGTGGTATTCTTCAGATGTCTATCCTGTGACCCATCTTCTTTAACATTTTAGAAGAGGGCCAGAGGGCTTAGTTTTCAGGTTTGCTGATGACACCAAACTGGAGGGTACAGTCAGTTTATCATTGACAGATGCCTAGGCAGGCTAACAAACAGACTGCCAAGAAATTAAATAAATTAACAAACTAAACTCATAAAATTCAACAAGTGCCACATCCTATACCTGGGAAGGAAGAGCCCCTGGCAGTGATACAGACTGGGGCCTGCCTGTCTGGGGAGCAGCTCATATGAAGATTCTTGGGGGTCCTGATGAGTAGTGAGTTATACCTAGGCCAGCAGCAGAGAAGTGAACATTATCCTGAGCTGCATTAGGAGGATTAGGATTGTGAAACAGTTTCATTAGATGTAAAAGTTGTAGTATGTTAAAGTTAAGAATAAGGACAACTCCATGTGTAATTACAGGAAAAAACATCCTCTGTAAGGGAGCCCTGTATGACTGATTTCAGCAAGTTATAATTGATTTCTGTCTGCTTTTCGTTTTACTGAATGGTTCTTTGTGTGCTTATGGTGCTAATGGAATCACTGATTGATTCTCTGTGTTCCACAGTTGTGGCACCTCTCTCACTGTCTACTGCCTTATCCATTTGTTGGTCCATTGAAAAGTGTTTATTTGTGTTCTTACTCAAGGCACCTTAAGACTGGTTATCTTTTCATCATGAAAGACATGGGCACATTTTTTATTAGGATACAGTCATCTTTCAGACTAAGTGCTATGAAAATCATTATTATTTTCGAAGTTTGTTGTAAATGTCACTCATCCATTAGCAAGGCCCCTAAGTGATAAACTGCTTCAGACCTTAATAGTTATTTTTCACCCATCCTATAGCAGTTGCAAGTTGATAGTCCAGGTGTCCTTGTAAAGCCAATCAGGTTTTCTCCTGGATTCAGAAGTCCATTCATATGCAAGAAGTCACATAATTTTGAATATTAGTGTGAAATAGATCTAAATGAGATTTTCTTTTCTGGGATTTTGCCCTGAGAGAGGATTACCAGTACCATTTGGGCAGATGTTTGTTCAGTTTTCTCTCAGAATCCCTTAGCAGTGGATGTCCATAATTTATCCAAGCAATTTGTTCAAGGACTTCCATTTCCTCGTAACTGGAATATATTCAAAGGAGGAGATTTCTGAATTGTTTTTTTCCTGATTGCTGTGTTTGTAATAAATTTTGAAGTACATAAAACTGTCACTATGTTCTCATATATGCTGTCTTGAAATTAAAGAAATAACCTGAATTTATCTTGAATCACTTACACATCCTATTTTACATATCTCTGACCACTTCTAATTTTTTTTGTTTCTCTCATGACCCTTTTCAGCTCATTACCTCTTTGATGTAGTGTAACCATGAAACAACACTGACATAATACTATATAAAAGGAAACAATATGCTAAGATGTATTAAATGCAACACTGGTGATGGATTACTTCATGGCTATGAAATTTTGTTCCCTCACCTTCAGCACATTTAAGGAACCTTCTCTACTACCCAACTAAAGAATTGTACTTTTATTTTTACTTTTAAGTATTGCCTTGTAAGACTGAGAAAAAAATCACTGGGAAAGAATATGAAGAAAGAGTGTGTTTTCCTTTATTGCAGCAACAAAATATTGATGCTCATATTTTTCTGCCAATCTTCAGTGCTACATACCTGTTTCCATTCTTTGAGACATGGTGAAGAAGAGCTTTTTTTCTTTCATACAGATGACTGTTCTTCCTATAGTGTAACACCTTGCGCTTATTTTTCTCTTTATATTTCATCCCATTTTAAATCTCTTTATGTTAGTCAAGGATATTTTAAATTTGAATTTCTCAAATAAATAAATAAATTTGAAGTAGATGTGAGCCAGCTGTAATTTAGTGCTCAGGGCACTATGTAAGACTACCTGAAGCTCTCTTTCTTCCTAATCTTAAATGATGTTGGATAAAAATCAGTGACTCTAGTTCTTCAGCAAGTATCTTCAGCAAGTATTCCAACTATAAGTATAATACAGATATGTAGTTTCAACAGAGTTAATTTCATTTTAAAAAGTGAAATTGGATCAGAAAATTTTGTCATTAGACCTGTGAGGTAAAAATGTTGCTGATAAAATAATATTCTGGAAATATAATGTGGTGTTGTTTCAATGGGAAAAGTTCAAATATCATGCTAAAAGAATTTTATTTATAAATTTAAAAAAGGTTATTTATTAATTAATTTTAGCAGATAAAATTGAACTTCAGTACCCTGAAAGACAGACATGTATTTACTAAGGACTAAGATCAGCAAATGGTGTTTTCTGCTGGAAAACAAGTGTATCTCAATGCAGAGGAATTTTTTTGCAAGCTATTTCAAATAAAACAGCCGTGAAGAGAAGTATTTTATGCCAGTAGGGCTGAAGTTTATTGTAGGGATACCTACCTTGAAACACAGTTTGCAGCTGTGAGCTTTAGACTGCAGATCCAGCACATTGAAAGAGTCATGTTACTTTGAGTAGGGTCCCAAAACATTATACTGAATAGGGAGTGCTTTAAAGCAAGAACATTGGCTAGGGACCTTCTTAAGTAGTCAGCAATAAAACTGATAAAAGGATTCATCTGTCGTTCTAGCTCCCTCTAGAGAGGAATGTTTTCTGTGGTATTGACAGTTTTGAGATGGTTTGAGAAAGTAGGTTTCAGTCTTTTTTTTTTTTTTCAAAAAGAGAGCAGTGTTTATGCTTTCTTAAAAGTCACAGCTACTGTGATGCTTGTATTACTGATCTTTGCTTCCAACCACATAGTAAACATGCACATGAACACCCACACACTCCTTTTCCTGAAGCCAGTGTCTAGAAAACTGTCAGAGATATAAAAATCAACATTTAATTTCTCCTTCTACCCAAGTGAATTTAAATTTGTATTCCTCTACCTCTCAATGTATGCACTGAAATCCTATTGAGATGCAACTCCCTATGAATATCCTACATGGTTTTTATTATAAAACATATGATGTCTATATAATTTTGAAGAGTTATTTTGACTTTTCAGTCCTCAGTATTTGATATCAATTACTTAGAATGACTACTATATAGACAGTTTTTAAATGAGGAATCGAGATGAACATAGCTAGTTAAAATGTGAGATATACATATACATGCAAAGACTAAGTTCTCATTTAAAGGTCCTTGTTTGAAGAAACCTTTTGTCTGGAGTGGATTTGCCCACTGGAGTTATGTATGCCATTTCTTTAACACAAAGAGAGAACAAGGGAATGTGCTGAACTTTGATTCAAAGCCATTTATAATGGTCTAAAAAAAGCTGACTTGAAAGGCTGAGAGAAATCCAAATGAATCTTATTGATTCTGAAAGAAAATAAGGTATTGCTGCATGTCATCTTGGATCACATCAGGAGTTAGATGAAGTGTAATGCAGGTGTTGGATTTTAACAGTAATAGATGAGCTTCAGTCGGACTTCAGTTGAAATAGCATGATGGAAAATGCTAAACTATTTAATAGGTCACTCTGCATATTTCACTTTTTACCTGATCATCTGTTACAAATGATAATTGTGTTTCTTCTAAACATATGTAATAATTTCTAGCCAGAGAATTGTTCTGGGTGTAAGATGTATACAGAGTGCTCCAGAGCTCTGTTCTTCCAGTGTTTCTGTAAAGCATGTTCTGGTACACAGCAAAAGTAACAGTGGTCACCAGTCCAGGTGGGACAGTGATGCACAACATCTGAACAGCAGCAAAATTCGGGAACAGTGGTTTTTCAAGGCTGTAGTTCTACTGTTTGGAAATACTTCCTGCTGGCAGCATGGTTTTTAGGCAGATGGTACTGGCATAGTTTTTGTATGTTGTCATTCACAAAAACGTATTGAGAAGGCATTCACACGTGCTGAAAAGGTGGAAAGACTCAAAATCTTGGAAAAATAAGGAAATGTTGGATTCCAAACAAGTGAGAATGATTAAGGCTTTATACCATGACTGAACTTTCTTTCTCTTAGACATACCCAGCAAATACTGAATAGATTTTTCTGCCCACAATTAGACACTTATATTTGAGTTGTTATTTATATTTACCTTGTAACTCAAAGTAGAGAGTTATGATTCACTTGTTCCCTTCTAGATCGATGGATAAAAGAGATCAGAAAAGCTCTGAATTTATGCTTCAGAGGTGTCTGTTGCTCACCGCTGCCTGGACAGATTCTAAACAGCTGTCTTAGATGAGGGAATAGAGTTTTTCAGTCTGAGAAAGAGAAGGCTTCAGAAAGACCTCAGAGCAGCCTGCCATTATCTAAAGGGCAGAGATGGCAAGAAAGCCAGAGATGGGCTTTGTACAAGGGTATGCAGTAATGGGACAAGGCAGAATAGCTTTAAATGGAAAAAGCATAGGTTTAAGTTACATATGAGAAAGAAATTCTTCACTGTGAGGGTAGTGAGACACTTGAACAGATTCCTCAGAGAAGATGTGGGTGTCCCATTCCTGAAAGTGTTCAAGGCCAAGTTGGAAAGGGCTTTGAGCAACCTGGTTTAGTGGAAGGTGTTTAGTCCAAGGTGTTGAAAGTAGATGATTTTAAGGACCTTCCCAGCCCAGACTGTTCTGTGATTTCTGCACTGTAAACTTTTTGTGACATCCATTACAGGCTGAAGATACCTACATCTGGATGTCTGCTGACATGACCAATGTTTGTATCTCATTATGAACATGGAAATCTGGTCTTGCCTCCAGCTAGAAAAAGACCTGAATATTCTAAAAAGCCTGTGTCAGCTTTACATGCTCAGAGGTCTTAGGATATCTCAGTGTCTTAAATGGCAGAAGTGACCTACATGGGGACAATTGCTTTGAGTCCAGGGAAAGCCCAATTACATGAAAAATTCACCTGAGCAACCACTATGTATATAATTCAGGATAAATTTAATTGTTTTCTAGGCTGCATTTTCTATTTCTCCTATAAGGGAGGTTTTGACACTCAGTTGCAGCATAGAGCTACCCCAAATTTAACTGTCTTAAGCTAAGCAGATCCTGTTTTTAAAGACTGAAAGGTTTTATTGACAATCACCACAGACCTTCTAATGTTATAGAAATGGAAATATTATGAAGCTAATTTGTCATATTTAATTTTAAAATCCCTCAAGTTTTCATTCAGTACACATGACATGTTTCTTTAATTCCATTACTGTTTTTTATACAGTCTACCATTTAAGAAAACATGGATTAAAACTTGATTTTAAATCTTTTAAAAACAAGTATTGCAGCTAAAACTTAAATCATGCTTGATTTTTCTTCACTTGCATAAAGTGCAATGCTGTGATGATTCTGTAATATGCATTATAAATTAATAAACATATAGTACTTTTAAATATGATCACTCATTTCAGAACAGGTGTTTTTATCTTCTGTGCAGTGAATGAAAAGATCTGAAATTTCATTTGTCTACATACTTTAACAAATAGCTGTAAGAAGTCCTAATACCACAGTTTTTGTTTAAGAAAATATCTGACTGAATGTTAGTGGGAGATTTAAGTGAATAAACCAGAAATTAAAATAAAGTTTCTTTTCTACTACTCACGGAGAAAACATTGTTTATACCCAATAGTTGACTATCCTATAGAGTTTGCTAGTTATTGCCAGTCATGATGTAACTTACAAAATGTATGTTCATTTATCCTAAACAAAATAAATTCTGTAACAACTGGGTTTAATTCTGTGTTTTACAATGTGAAAACCTATTTTTCTACTGTAACAGAACTCTGTATCTTAATGGCAACTTTTATGAAGGGTACAGTTCTTTTTCTGACAGAGTGGAACAAACATCTTTAAGACAAGAACAATATTTCACTTCCCCACACCTTGCCGAAAATGGAAAATGTGTTCACATACATTTATACTTACCTATCTGTTTCTAGAACATTTTCATAAGTCTTTGTATAAATAAAGTAAAATAGCACATCATTAATTGGCAGCATTTCTTTGTGGAACAGTACAGTGGAGAAATATTTTAATTTTTTTTTACACTTTGCATATTAATGTCTATTTCAAAGTCCACTTAGCCTGTATTTTCCAGTACAAAGGAGGCTTTTTAGGTCTAATCCATTTCAAGACTGAAAAACAAACCAATTTTCTGCTTTCTGTAAATAATGCTCCTTTGTATGCTTTTTGTTTATTGAACGGGATAGAGCTTGTTATTCACAATTATGAAATGTCCATATTCGTAATTTTTTTGTGTGTGCCTCTTTTTTTGCAGACTAAAACTGGTATTGCATTGTTATATGATGAAGTATCTGAAAATGCTTATGACATCCGGCTGAAGCTTACAAAAGAGGTATTAACAATTCAAAAACAAGATGTCGTCTGTGTTAGTGGAAGTGATCACAGTGCAAATGTAAGTGCTTCTATATCTCTGTGCTTTTGACTGTGCACTTTAATGTCTTCTGCAGAGGTCACCTTATTGTATTGGAGTGGAAGAGATTTTATTGGGTAATGGAAATACGAGTAATTATAATAATACAAGTTGTTGGGTCTTCTGTGCTTTCTTACATTCATAAGTTTAAAAACTGCATTTTTGACCAGTGCCATACATATTTTGATATTTATAATCTTAATAGAAGCAAAAACGTCTATAAATACCAAAATTAAAGCATTTTTCCATCAAATATTGCTGGGCCATTAAACTAATAGAGAAATGGAAAAAGTATTTCCTAGTGAAAGCATTTGAAGAGTAAACAGATACGCCAAAGTTTTCTTCATTTGTGTATCAGACAGGATGTCTGTTCAAGGGCATTGAGCTGACTGAGAGAACACTTGACAGGCACTTATTTCACTGTAATTCTCTTTCAGGCACAGATGGAGCTTAATGAGTGCCAGCACGTATGTGGTGCTTTTTTTAACCAAAATTCAGTTATGCTGCATTTCAAAGCCTGGGGTGACTCTAAGCTATAGAGGAATCTTCTGTGTGACCATTTGGTAATGTCACTAGGTAAACAGGTGGCATTTTGCATGAGCAAAAGGGTGTCTAGGTTTTCAACATCCCTAAGTAATGTATTTCATTTCCTCGTATAGATAGTGTTCTTCTTGAATTTGGAATACATATACTTTAACTGAGTAAAATCAATTTCATTAACCTTTGTGGTGTTTCTCAGAGTGCACAATTCATGGCAGGCCCTCAGAGGGGGCCAAGGGAGAGTGTTTCTGTCTGCTTGCTATATTGTATGTGTCATGTAAACTTAAAATCTGGCACTATTAAGTGGGTTTGTGATACTCTGCTAAGAATTAGAAGCAAAAAAGCATATATTGGGTGTCTGTGTGTGTATATATGAGTATGTTAGACAGTTTGTCTCTATAATATGTAAATATTTCATTCCTGCTGCAGTAAGTATTTACATAAATTTTAAATATCACACATAAAATAATTTGAAATCACTTTTAGCAATTCGAAACATTCTGTACTTGTCCATGGAATTCTGTGGAACATGACCTGCTCTTTAAAATGTTCAGAAAGGTTGATTAGTGACAGGCATGTCCACTTCTGGTTGGTTTGCTGAGATAAGTATAAGCCTTGTTCATCAGCTTTGCATATACTTTCTGCTTCACTGAGAAGCATGAGAAAACACAGCTTTTTTTTTTTTTTTTTTTTTTTTTTTCCACCAGGCATTGCTGGTAATGCTGATAAGTTTTATGCAAAGCAGTTGCAGGAGTCATAGTAAAATACAATGAGACTTCAGTATATAGTATCTATGCATATAATTATGCATGATTGCTATGGACTCAACGGTGTTTAAATGCCTTGTGTATGAATCTCACACAAAAAACCCCAAAATTCTATCCTACATAGTCCTAGGTTACTTCTTGATTGAATCAACACAAGCTAGTTGCATCTGACAAAACACTCTATCAAATCAGTGTATGTATTGATCAACACCAAAAATACAGGAGTACACCTCCCACCCAACATTCTCAAACTCCAACCAAAAGCAATATAAAAAGTCACCCCAACAACCCAAGTCTGCCTCATAGTATCAAGATTTGGGTTGATTTTAATGCCTTTTCCTCCTACATTTTATGGGTACCCTAAATAGTATTTCCTGATGGAAGACAGGGCAGAGAGATTAGCTTTGAAAATATTTAAGGAATTGAATTTTGAAATAAATTCTGGAAGGTAGCAGACATTGCAGAGGAGGCATAGCTAGGATGTGCAGCCACTGCATACAAAATGAGTCCAAGTTCCTTGGCTGTATTTCATCACCAGTAGTGATCACAGTAAAGGGTAGAGCCTAGAAAGAAGTGATTCCCAGGACTGTGGCATAGAGAGACAGTTTTTTCTGGTTGTAGATATAGTGTTAATGTGTGAAAGCAAGTGAATTTCAAGTACAATTCAGATGGTAATTTAGGTTGCAAAGTATTTAGGTTGCAAAGTTGCAAATTATTACGTGGCTCTAGGTATGACACTTCTGCCTTATAATAGTCAGAAATAAGAATGGGCAGTCCTTCCAAGCTGCCCTTTCCTGGAAAACATTGTTAACATTGTCCTTATTTTCCCTAAGTTTTCTTACTGAAGACTATGAAAACTAAATTTTTAAGGTCTGATCTGTTTTTCGGGTGTCCCTTAAAAAACCTCCCGAAGGTCCCTTTCTGAAAGTGTTATGTGCAGTCCTCACAGGATTCTGTTGTCAAACTCTAATGAGAAAAATGGATTAGACTGTCTTCATGGCCATAATTCACTTTTTCTGCATTATACTTTGGACCAAATAAAAGCTTCTGGACAACCAGCATTTCATATGAACTCAAATTGAGTGTAACATGATACAGTGTTACACTCAATTGGTGTAACTGTTGTTAACATTGTTAAAAACATGGTTGGCATTGTTGTTTTTTACTGTGTGTGAATTTCTAGTGCATAGGAGGTCAAAAGCAGAATTTGAAATCAGGCTGAAATAGCTGGTAGTTCTCTAGCACTGAGTTTGATAAGTTTTACAATTACAGTTGCATGACAGAAATTCCAGAGATAAATGCTTTATATTTCAAGTGGTTAAAGAGAATAATTTTTATCCCTGATCTATATGATTCAAAATATTAATAGAAAATTGTAACCTGAAAGTCAATGCTATAGAAGTCATAAAAGATCACATTGTCTTACTGATTTATTCTCCTTTCTCTGTACTTTTTCATTCTCAGATACTCATAGTTAATCTTTATTTTACACGTGGCCATTCATCAAAGTAGATCATTTGCAACAAAAATAGAAATAGCTTTTGCCTTCTTTCTGTACTCACCTCAAACACATAGGAGGAGAAAAAAAAACCTGTGTGTAGAATGACTTTTCCTCTTAGGTGGGATGTTTGAATGGAAAATTATTGTAAAGGAAAGTTCTGTTTCTGCTTGTGGTAACACTTTTTACTCCAGCCACTTATATGGGACAGCATTTGTGGGATGTATTTGCTTCCAGCCTCCCTTTTACTGACAGATTCATTAATCCTGAGGAACACTGAGGATGGGATTTGCAGCTGTGCATATTTAGCTACACTGAGGACTGGCAAAGACATCAGTGATCACTAGAGATATTGTGATGAGTTGAACTGTCAGCAATAGAGATTATTCCCAAGGATAAAAGACTCTTACTTAAAAAATACCTTTTACTACCATCATCTAGGTCTATTCCTGTTTCATGTTTTGTCATCTGCCGTTCATTTAAGTGCTACTTTTAAGCATTGAGAAAGCTTCACCTTCGATGAGAAATTTTATACCTGGCTTACTGCAATTTAATGGCAGTTCAGCCCATTTCACTTCTTTATGCAATCTTAGACTTGATGAGAGAGTAATGAGAGAAAAACATGATTTTTGAAATTCAGGGTGTATATAGAAAAATAATGTAAAATCAGCTGGTTTTTTGGTATTCAGTTTTTTCACAGTAGACAAGTTGCTTTTAAGTATCTCTAGAAATCCTTCTGGATTTGGAGCTAATTAGGGAAGTAATATTTTGCAGTGCTTTTTAATATAATATTAAATTTATAAAAATAATTTTCTATATAACTGTTTTTAAATATTTATACAATTTATATTTATGTGCTAAACATGCAATCATTCCATCATGGCAGATTTCAGATCTTCAGATTTGGCAAATTCTTGTGTTCTAAGCAAGTCTTCATTGACTTCATGTTACGTTTGGGGTGTTCAGATTTTAAGGATAGAGGAGAATGTATGAGTGCATCAGAATCACAGTGGTAGAGTTGCCCTCTATTTAGGCAACATTTGGAATGTATCAGGCTCAGTCTTGGGGTAGATGATGAGAAATTGAGTGCTTATGAGTTGGGATAAAAGGGCAGAGGAGGATAAAAGGGCAGAGTGGCAAGGGTGACACTGCTGTGGGTGTTTGCTGCAGGCTCCTGGTCAGGAGGAGGGAGGGCTCAGACCTTGCACAGGCAGCTCAGAGCAGCCTCACAGTCACGGGCTCTGGTTCTTGTGGGGCATTTCAACCAGCCTGACACTGCTGGAGAGGCAGCACAGCCAACAGCCCAGGAGCATCCTGGAAAGCATTGGTGGCAGCTCCCTGACACTGGTAGTGGGGGTTCCCTCAAGGAATGGTGTGCTCCTCAACCTTTCACTAAAACACAGGGAGAGCCTTGTTGGAGGTGTGAAGGCTGGGGGCAGCTTTGGCTGCAGAGACCGTGAGATTGTGAAGTTCAGTACAGAGCAAGAAGAAGCAGGGCAGCAAGTAAATGTAACCTTCCACCTCTACAGGGCTGGAAGGCAGACTTTCTCTTGGTCAAGGAGAACACCTAGGCAATCCTGACATCCACAAGTCCAGGGGCCCAGACAGGATGCATCCACAAGTGCTGAGAGGGATGCTAAAATTAATTACTTACATACAGTACCTCATCCTTAATATTCTTTGATTTTCATCCATGTATATTGCTTCATCCTTCTGTTGAGAGTCCACAGTTTTATGTCTCTCCTCTTTTCATAAGCATTTTCTTTCTTTTATTTTGTATTTTATTTTTATAAGAAGAAGAACAGAAATCCATCTGGTTTTTCACCAAAATTGGTCCTTCTCAAAGGGCTGATTTGTCTCTGAATTGGTCAAGGGTCAGGCAAAGAAGTTTTGAAGGCAGGTGTTTGGCATCTTGATTGGAAGAGGACTCCTCAGAGGCCTATTTGAGTCTAATAGAATTAGTATAACACAAGTCTTTGCATGCTGGGTACTCAGTGTTCCAGCTTTGCAAGCTGTGTCTGAGAATGAAGCGAAGTAGTTGAATAAAGAAGAAAAGCAGCAAGATGAGTTTTGTTGATTAAAAAAAATAGTGTCTGAAAATACTGTTTAAATCCCTGATGAGATTTCTATGGCTTTTCCTTTATAACTCAGATGCTAATAAGAACACAGAAGAATGTTATTTTAGAAAACCTCTAAAGAACAGATCTGCAAAAAAATCTAAAAGTTTTTTTGGGGTTTTTTTCTGTTTTTTTTTTTTTAACCCAAGGAAATTTCTTTCTAAAGAGCTGCTAATATTACAGTTTTCCCAGTGACTGTTCTACCATTGCTGGTGTGGTATTTTAGTTCAAAATGGTTTTCTTTTGTTTTTTTGGTTTTTTTTTTTTTTTTTTAAAGCTAATAATGAGCAATCTGTTTTTTTTCTATCTTTTTTGAAGTATCAAGTGAATGATTAAGAGTCTTCCTTTTGAAACTAAGATCACTTGTACGGAGAAAATACATTATTTAACTGTTTGTTGTTTGTTTTCCATTCTCTGGAAAGCTGACCTAGATACTTAGAAGATAGCTATCAAGTAATTCCTTAGGAACTTTATTATGATAGATCATATGCTTGTCTTGCTGCCAACCTGAGAACAGTTACAAGTTTGCATCACAAAATAAATATGAGTATTTCTCAGCATGATAGAAAAAAAATTATTATTAATGATAGGAAGAATAAGTAGCTTAAAAAAAAAGTGTTGATAACTATAACAGAACAGAAGACTGCAAAAGACACTTTAAATATCCCTGAAAAAAAATCTCTCCCAGAAATGTGGAAAGAGTCCAGCTAAGTGTGAGTACTCGTACCAACAAGATAAAAGAAAGGCATCACATATAAGCCACACATATACATAAATATGTGTCCTTTAATATTGTACATACTGGGTATTTTTTTTTTAAATGTCGCTTTATATCAATGATTTTGAAGTGCTTCAAGCAGAATCTCCTTCTGAAATCCTCATAGTACATTATTCAGATAGATAGATAGATATGTATAATATTTTTTTTCTAATGAGAGATTCCTTATCACAAGTACCAGTCCTGGATGTTAAGGATGTGGTAATAATGACATATTAGGTAGGCATTGGCAGGTAGATACAAATTCTTCCTAAAACACAGCAACAGAAATAAACACTGCCATTGCCTTCTCATGTTGCCCATTAAGCTTTAGTCATATCACTTCATATGAAGAAATACCAAGACATAAAAGACCTTCCCAGAGATAAACTATTCTACTAAGTCATTGTTTTTCAACAGAATCTAGTAAGACTTATGTGTAGAGCTATCTCATACCTAAAAGATGGGTATTTGACCATATAGTTCTCTCCATTACTTTTGAAAGTGTCATTCAGTTCACAACTAATGAAAGTATAGAATTTTTTTCAGCTACATTATTCATTTTAGCTATTTAGCTATAAGTACCTGCTACCAAGTATCTCTTCTCTATACAGTTGTTGACACAGTGCTCTTTTGAATGGTGTCTTTGTCTTATATGGGTTTTATAAAATTTTCTGTTGTATCTGTTTTTCAATATATTCCTTGTCTGACATCATTCTTGGAGTTCCTGAAATTTTCTGCCCGTTGACAGCTTGCAACAATAAAAGGTCTCAAAAAGATAGGAGTATTTCATATTGGTATCCTGTCAACTACAGTTTTATTACTTACATTCTGTCTGTTCAAATACACTGCGAGATTTTATGTGGAGTACTACTTTGTCTTCTAATCTCCTAGAAATAGGAAACAAAACAGGCTGTTGTGCCATGGGGGGTACATAATTGTTTCTGTATGGTAGCACACCTGTATTGAGTGATTGTTATAGAGTACACATCAAGTGCTTTGGAACCCATGAGAATAAAGCGCTTCAAGAAACTGTAGGTACTACTGAACAAAACAAAACAAAGTTCTAGTTAAAAAGCAAAAAAGATTAATTTTTAAAAAATTAACTTCAACTTTGCTTTCAGATTGATACTTAGTAAGACTGACTGAAGAGTTTTCCTTGGCTGTAATTAAATAAAATTGCACAGTCAACTATAGCATTGTGTTTTGCTTTTTTTAAACACTGATACAAATATCTGTCTCACTTCACTCTAAAACCCTAAATAAATTCGTCTGGAAAGAAAAAATTATATCTAGCCTGCAGGCAACCAAAAAGTGAAATTAGCTGTTTGTGTGTTTGACTGAGACATACACATTGGGTTTTCAGCTGCATAAGTGCATGACATTAATGTCACAAAAATATAGGTTTCTTTATTTCTCCACAAATATTGCTGTTCAGTCTTGGCAAGATGTTTTGGAGTAGAATTTTGTTCCACAATTACTTGCAAAGCTACTGTCCAAGTTTCAGAGCCATGGAAATTTTGTGCTTACATAACAAATTCAGGACTGATTCAGACCTAAAGTCTACTGAGCCAACTGTCCTTTTTCTGAAAACAGCTGTTAATGTTTCCTTGGGAAAGCCCAACAGGGCACGAAAGTTACACTTTTCTAGTAATAGCAAATCATATATGATCATAGAATTGAAACAAATTTGTGTAAATGATCATGATCGCAATACTTAATCATGCTGAACTTTTAGCATTTTCCTTTGCAATTTGAACAACTTGAAAAGAAGAAAGTTTTTGCATTTTTAAACATAGCATTTATAAGCTGTTATGTAGGAATCACTTAGGTATGAGTTTAATACCTTCTTTTAATAGGAATATTTTAATCTCTGCAATAAGCAATACTGTACACTATTAAAATAGAAATATCAAGATTATACCAATGTTATGCAATTAGATTGCTTCATAGGGCTATCTATCAATGATATAAAAATGCATATTCACTCTATTTGAAAGTATAAGATGCCAATAAGTAGTACCCTTCTTGTCTTTCTAATAAAATAGCTGAAGCTATCCACGTAGCAGCTTTCTATTTGTTTCTATTCTATATTTGTATTCCTATTTCTATTTGTAGGTATGCTAAAGCAACCTAAATGTGGAAATATTTATTCCATTGTCTCCTCATGATGGGATATATTAGGATAATATATTTTCAAGGTGTAAGTATAGGTGGAGTTAAACAAGAATTAAGTAAGCAGACAGCCGTTAGTTCCTGTAAAGGATCTCTTGGGAATGAGTCACTGAATTCAAAGTTAGGGATGTGTTCTGATTCAGATCGGATCTGAACTTTGCCAGCAAGTGTGATCATTTTGATCAGAAGTTTTGATACAGTTCCAAAATGAAGAAAAAACCTATGAAAAAAATTTACATTAACACGGATTTCAAAGAAACTGAATTATATCAGCTGAAATTGAATCATATAAACCTTTTGATATTTAAGGCACTATGTTTATAATGCAGCAGTTTTCCATTTTTAGCACAGACTAGTGTAGTACAGTATACACGGGAGCAGAAGCAATTTTGAAAATGTATTAAATTATTCTTTTTTTTTTTACCATATGGATAATTTTTCTCCACCTAAAATGAAACTGAAATTCCAGATTTATTTTGTTATGCTTTCCCCTGAGTCAATATGAACATATGTCTAGCATGATGAGTGTGACAAAAAAAACCAAAAAAAAACAAACAAAAAAAGCTATATATATATTAAAATAACTAGTTATTATACGATTATGGTCTTGGCTACTGAAATAAAAAGTTATATTTATCTGGATCAGTGAAACTGTAAAACACCCAGACAGAAAGTATGCATATAGGAGTAATCTTATATACAAATTCTAATGTACAGAAAAAGAAAAAAAATATTTTATCTTATATGTTTAGGAATTACTGTAAAGACGGCATTCTATCCACTTCTGTTCAGCATGTTCCAAAAACGTTCCCATCAACTGTATAATTATTTTCAACAGATGAAATGCTATTATTATGTTGTCAGACACCATGAGCTACACATTATTGAAACGTCAAATTCAGCATACTGTTAAACATATGATAGATTTCTCTAGAAAAATATTGACAAAGGTTTATCTTCCTTATGCACTTAGATCTGAAATGAAAAAAATTAAACATTTGGAACAGACAATCACTAGAAGTTTTTCAGCATATGCTGCTAAAAAAAAAAAAAAAAAAAAAGCCCAACAAAAAAATCCTATAGAGATCTGAAGATGTGGACTAGAAAACATTGGCATTTTTGGTTGAAAAATTAGAACCAATATGCATGCATGATAGCTATGAAAATGCACATATCTGAGCTCTTCATATAGTTTTCCCTTGTCAAAGTATGTACAAATTTCTGTTCAGGAAGAATATCACTTCAGAGATGGAAAAGCATACTAAAATCTGAATACACAACTCACTAGTTCTGCTCTTTGTGATGAGGAATTAATTAAGTGCCTATAAATCAGTGTTGAAAGATACTTCAGAACTGATTCGTCAGATTCTAGACTACTTTTAAAAATTATTTTTTTAAGTAAATGAGAGCCTTTTATGCTGATTCAGATATTGTATTTTCACCTAAATTAATTTTTTCTACAATTTTCTAAAGCACAGAACTGTTACACTTCGTAGACAACCAGTTGGTGGCTTGGGCTTAAGCATAAAGGTATGGGTAATGTCTCTTTTCTTCTTTTAAATTTCAGTACGACCAGTTCAGTGTTGAGATCTCATGGTCAATATGTCTCTCTTACAGGGTGGTGCTGAGCACAAAGTGCCTGTCGTCATATCAAAAATATTTAAAGACCAAGCAGGTAACTTATGCTATTTACTTATATAGTACTGTAGTTATTCATAGTTTCAGGAATCAGTTTTTACTTAAGTAAGCCAGTTATGTTATAAACAAAATATTTAAAGTTACTTGCAAAAACGTAAGTATGACAGAGGGAATCTATTGATGTACTTAACTTTTATGATGCAGAGGATAGAAAACCGATTTTTTCCCCCGCATCATAATTCACTGCTGTATGGTCTGACTGACAGTGCCTAGGTGCCTGCAGAGAGTGATTTGTAATGTTTATTATGGTGAAGGTAACGAAGTACTAAACCTACTTATACTGCAAATATTTTTTTTAAGATATATGATCTCACAAATCTGGGAGCAGTGCTGTTACTCAGTACAAAAGGAAGATAATAGCAAAGCCTATTCGCAGTATTACTCTTCTAGTATCAATATAACTGGAAATTAAGTAAGAGAACATGTCTAAATTTATCTCACAGGAGACATGTAGGCAACATTTCTTGGCATAGATTCTAGCATTTAATGCAAGAGAAAACATCTGGTAATATTATTTAAGGAAAAATAAGAAGTGTTCTACAAATATGTGCATTCTCTCTCCATTTATATAATATATCTATTGATACACAGACATGCATACCAAAATACAGATGTGTTTACATATAATAGAGTATCTGTAAAAGGTTTAATATGATGTGTGGAAATGTTATACATGATGGAGAGATGAGACTGATGCAAGTTTATCTAAAACTAAGTTTTGGACTAAAAATCTGTGTATTCATAATGTAGATAAATCACCAATGGACTTTCATTACACAAGGTACTAATAACAGTGAAACTGATTGGCTGGCTTTAAGAGTGGCTTTTAGTTAAGCAGTGAGATTTGTTGCTACTTCAAACAAATATACTGAATTTTAAAAAATAAAAAAACTTTATTATCCAGTAATGTTAGAAAATAAATAATTTACCTGATAAAAAAGCAATTTCTTATCAGGCTTTTTACTGTTTTCTGTACATGAGTAAAATGCCTGAACGTACATGAGTAAAATTCTCCTTAGTAACTAAAGAGCTGATTTCCTAAAATGGTTGATAATTTGTGATACTTTTAATGAAATTTAATGCCTTTTATATAACAACACTATAAAGTCATGTTTACAACCTTACTCTGTTTAAATATAGTACTATATTTTAGTTCCAAAGCTAGAAGCATAATAGAATAAAACAGTTGCTTCTTTTTTAGATCTCTATAACATTTGTGCTGTCTAAATAAAATAATTAGTTGTCCATTTTCGTACTATTTATTTTTTTCAAAAATTGGATAAGTGATTTTATTGGTACTTACCTAAGCATCAACTGACAGCATTTGTGCTACAGTTTTTGAAATAGGATGAACATTTCAATAGGATTTCATTTCATTATTCCACAAAAGCACATCCATAGTAGCAGTGCTTATAAATACAATTCTTACAGTTTTCACCTCTCAGCTGTGATCATTGTGTTTATAAATTTCAAATTAAGTTATTCTAGATCACCCTTCTTTCCTGAACAAGTTCACTGAAACATACACAGAAACTCAGTTCAAGAGCATAACTTTACATTTCTGGAATACAAGATTAAATGGTCAGTCAGGGCTGGAGACTGATGTTCAATGCATTGCAAATCACAGTAAAAAATATCCTGAGTTTTTCCTGAGCACGTCCTCCTCAACAGCAAGTTTTGCTAATTGCAATGACTCATCACCAAGTTTGGCCTTTTACATTTTTTTCTATTGGTTGTGTCTTCCATGCTAGCAAAGGTTACTTTTTTTCCTCCTCCAAAGCTTTTGCTGAAGTTAATTGCAGAGGGAAAAAGTTCTGTGCCAGACAGAATGAGAAAAAGTAAACGCAAACTTTAAAAAACAATGTAGAGTTATGAATTCAAGAGTAAAGTGATATAATTAGCCACAGAGTAATTTTTATCTCATAGGAAATAATTTCACTTCCAAAACCAGGATTTTTTTCCTACCCATACATCAAATCATCAGTTGATTCAGAGTATTAGCAACATTGCTGATAATCTCCTAGACTATGAAAAGAATTATTGATGTTGAAACTTCTCAGTAATGTTATATAAGCCTGACTCAGGCTGGTTTGTTTGTTTTTTTTTTTTAACGTAATTCAATACAGTATTGTTTTTCTTGTGTTTTCCTTTTGAAACTGAATTAAGATGTAGTACATTGTACACGTTGCACATTGACTGATGATTTGCTATTAGTTTCTAGGTGTGTAATATTTTTATATATGTGCTATAATCATATTGACAATTTATTTAGGGCAAATAGTGCTGTGGACTTACACTCAAAAAAATGTAGAGTTTTATCCTTAAAGCTATGTAATTTAATGTCCTGAACTTGGAAAGGAATCATATCAGTCAGGTTTATTTGTTTTACAATGAATCCATCAGATCGGTTAAAAATACTTCAGATACTTTATGTGGATAAAGTGTGCAAGCTTTCATGCATTGACATCTTTCTCTGTGTATTCCCATTTTTGATTACTAAAGATTCTTTATGAGTTTGTGGAATCTAGATGGTGGAGGTTGTTAAAATTAATGGATTTTGAAATCCAATCTCATCCTATGTACAAGTGATTTACTGCATATAGTATTGGAAATTCTGGTTGTTTAACCATCAAACAATAAAGTACTGGTTTGTGTTGCAGAATTATCCAGTTAGGAATCACATTTTCATCTGATGCAACTTTTCATTTTTTGAGACCTTTTGCAATAATCTGACTACTGCTGCAAGTTCTGCTCATAAGTCATATAATGTGTGGAGTCAGACAAGCAGCAATGGTGAAACAGAGCAGTAGGTTCAGCTCATGAGGCATGATGAAAATAGATAAATAAAATTAAATAAAGCCCAGTGGAATAGAGTTAGTTTGCATCGTGCTAGTTTAAGAAAAAACACCTGCATTAAGAGCCAAAATTAATTAAAATCTTATTTTGAATGCATTTTCCCACCTTCTGTGACAAAAGTTGACTCATAACTCACATTCTGCTGCGTTGAAAAATCTTCTGGTTTATGTTAAGTCTGACTGATGCTGTATACCCTGGCAGGACTCGAATGAGCTCCAGACAGTCAGCAACTGAAACATTCTTGGCTTAAAACTATGTGCTCTGCAAACACAGACTGTGTCCAAATATCACATCCTGGCTTCCTGCATCCAGGACCATCTGGAGGACATGGCATCAGTTTGATGAGGGCTTTTAACAGTTTCACTTACATGCCAAAGATGGTTTGTTGTGAAATTGTATGTGGTACCTCCTCCATGGATATATTTCTGGGTTTTGGTGTTGACTCCAGTTACCAAAAGGGTACAAGCACAGTAATCCAGCCTAGTCTGAGCAAGCTGGTGGGCACGATGTGAGATTGCACCAAGCTGCACAGCATGGTTCTATCCACAGCTGATGTTTTTCATCCCTACAGCTGTATTCTGTATTCACCTTCGTTTCATCAGCCTCGGAGATTCATTCCACTGAGCTAGTCAGCTCAATATTAAGAACGAGTTAAGCACAAACAGAGGTATTTGGGTTTATAAGGAAGCCAGAACGGATCAAAAATTTGTTACACCTTGTGCTAATGAAGATGAAGAGCAAATACAAGGCCATCTTTGAACATATTGCCTCATTAGAACATAAGGCGTCATTACAATATAAGACAACTGAAGATGAGTGGTGTTTAATTTTTTGACATTATTTCCTAATATAATTTTAAAATTTCTTCAGGATTTTTAGCATTAATCTTATTTTCTATCAACATTTTATTATCTTTGACACTGTTATTTTTCTGTATTATTAGAAAGCTAATGATATATGAAGTTAGCATACTCACTGTTCTTTCTCATGGATCTATGCCTCCATATCTAAACTTATTTTCAGAAGGCATGGAAGAACTGTCTTAACATTTTGGATTTCTTTTAAACTGTTGCCTTCTTAAGACTAGACAGGCCATGAAAGGCAGTACCTCATAATAGAAGGAACATCTTAATGAACTGTTGAAGATCACTCAACAAGTAAAAGCAAGGTATTTTGAGCTCTGATTCAGGAAATTTTTTATATTCATACTAATAACAATGTATTTAAGATCCAATATCAGTCAATAATTGAGTTAATATAGTTGTGTTTTAAATCACAGATTAAAGGTCTTGCTTGCTCTATCTTTGCAGTCATGAGTGTAGTTATGTCCAATTCATGGAAGAGAGGGGGAAAATATATCTGGATATCTTGAAGTTGTTTTTCTCATCCTTAATACTAATTTTTCCAATCTTTTAATTTCATCCAGTTTCTTAACTATTCCTTTAGATTTTCTTCATACAGTTAAATACTTATGCATATATTTAATGTTAATCTTGTGAATTGAGAGGTTCATGAAGTCAGTGCAGCTACCTGTGTGCTTTAAGCAGCACTTTTTGTCATAAGACAAAAACATACCTTGTATGTTTCTCATGTTATTCAGGAATTCAACAAAATTTGAGTGAAAATATGTACTGTGACCAATCTTGAAAAATACAAAGACATCCAATTATCTACAGGCTTAAATCTGCATAGAGATGTACATCAATTAGCTAGTTGTAAGTAAATATTTCCAGAGACTCTGTTCAGTAAATTTACCATTTCATTAGCTTGGAAATTTTGTAAAATTTGATACAGCCCTTCTTCAACCCTAGTGGATAGGAAAAGTAAGCAAACCTAGATTAACTGGTTCTTTTCCCTTCTCACTGAGTGCAAAAGTATTTTTAGTAGTTCATGTTTCTGTCTGAGGTTATTTTTTTTTTTCAAAGATTACAATGATGGATCATATACATTTGGGAAAGTTTTCCAAATCTAATATTCTCAAAAGTAAGGTTTTAGAATTTTTTAATGATTATTTGCATAACATTACTTCAGCATAAGCCCTTTTAGGTTTCTGTCCTGCTTTCTTTAGTTCAGTAGTGTTTTTGAATTTAATCAACGTACAGCATTTAATCAGCATCTTTAACGATAATTAAGATGAAGAGTAAAGGCGATGTAGCACTATTTATTGTAACACATGCCTCATTTTCTGTTACAGCCTGGTATGTCTCTGCTTATCAGTATTTTGTGCTTATTTTCTTTTTAGTCTTTTTTTCTGGGCATGTTCAATATACTTCTACTAAAATATTATTTCAAGTAAATCTTCAAGAGGCAAACTGGAGTCTGAAAAAGTTGTGCTTATTGTTTCGGTGAAAAAAGTTATATGCTCTGTGGTAGCCCAAAGATCTTTTTGAAGTATTTTGGTTTTAGTATTACTTCATTTTACACATAGTGACTGATAATTTTAGAGCAGCCCTTCATGAGCACCTTTATATATGAGGATGTTGCCAGTGGGAGAAAGTTCCACAGTGTGGAAGATTTTACTTAATATGTAGAGAGAATGTGATTTCATGAAAATATCAATAGACGTCTTGTCTTCAGGTTTAAAATATGCCTTAGAGAAACAGGACTGACTTTTTGTGTCCAAATAGTTTTTCCAGTCACTTTGTTTCTGATATATTTCTAAACGATATTGTAAATTCTGAATTGTAGTGACACATCCTCTACAATTTGATTTATGGAAAATGTATTTTTTAGTAATCGTCATTGATTTTAAATTATAGATGATTGGCTAAATCCAAAGTCTTTCATCACAGACATGCAAGCATAGCCAAGATGGCAGCGGCAGGTGTCCAGCTTATTGACTTAGTGTGCAGCATAATGCAGTTCTAGAGAAAATTCTCTGATTGTCCCAAATGCTATGCTTGTTTCAGTTCATAGAGGGTTTACACATAATGCTCCTTCTCTCATTTATTTATGTGGACAGCCTTAATTGTTTTTTGAGACTCTGCAAGCAGGATATAATTGCTTTGTGCTCTTAAACTATAAAATTTGTTGGCTAACACGCATGAGGTGGCTGGGGATATTGCAGTATATTCATCCCCCCTGTGGAATGTGCAGTGGGTCTTTGCTGACCTGGCAGTCAGCAGTCCTGGGGGAAAGGTTCAGCCTCCACTGTTCCCTGGAAGGGAATTATATTCTGTGCTGCCAAGTTACAACTCTCCATTTACCCAGCTTTCTTCCGTGAGGTTTTATACCTTTTCATATCACTGCTTTTCATTTTTAAGCCCTGAGCTGTTAAAAAGTGCTATTTCAATAATTTTAGCTTTGTCTAGAATTTAGGTTTTTTTCCATGAGTACTAGTCTATGTATTCTCAGAAGGCTTAGACAACTACTGTGCTGTTGTGTCATTATGCAGTGGATCTCAGATAGATGAACATCCAGGACGATGGTAATACCTACCTACCTGCCCACAGATCTTCATCATGCACTCTTTCATCAGGATGTCAGCTTTCACACAAGCATTTGCTGGTTCAGTACGATTTGCTTTCTTGCCCTACATTTTTCTGTTTTCACCTCTTACAGAAATTCTTTCCAAATTCATCTCTCACATCCACATCTCTTTCTTTACTGTGCTTTTTCCTATATTGCTGTTTCCAACCGATCTTCCCAAAAGCAGCAGCTGTTTTGACCACCCAACAGTTCCAGCAACAGGGCCTCAGGAGATCAGCACTGCTGCTGCCCACATGTGCTCTCCTTATCACATCTGTGGCCCACACATCAGCTTCTGGTACTTGTTGAAGAGCAAACAAACACATCTGCCTTGCTGCTGCGGAACATGAATCCTACTGTGACCCCCACACAGACAGAGTAATATCTGAGGATTGGCTTACTACAGTTTGCCACCTGGAGGAGGCTGAGGACACACTCTCCCTGTGTTTCACCTTGTTTGGTTGCTGTCCGGGTTCTACACTGATTCCAGTTTCAGGGACTATTGCAGTACTTGTAAGCAAGGTCTGTTTCTGCCTACTGGGGTTTCTAGCAGTTGTTACTGGCAGCAGGAGTTCATCATGGTGTGGCACTGGTGTCCCCTAGGATAGACTGCTTAAGGGTCCACAAAACAGAAAGTTTTTTGTACCAATTTTCCTTGACAAGCTTCTCTTCACTTGAGAGCATTTAGACTGGAGGACCAGCCTGATCTCATTTAAAATCCTTGAAATTTACAGTATGGATATAAGGAGCCTCAGCATCAACTCTTTGATTCATGATCTCCTTCTGTTCTGCCTCTTCACATGTACCTTTTGCATCCTGGTTTTCAGGCGGGATAAGATTAATTTTTCTTCTTAGTAGATGGTACAGTGCTATGTTTTCAATTGAGTATGGTAATGATGTTGATAACACACTCTTAAATTTAGTTGTAACTAAAAAGTGCTTTCCCTACATGAAGGACTTTTCACTGTCCCATGCTCATCCTGCAAACAGGGGCAAAAGAAGCTGGGAGCAAGCATGGCCAGGAGAGGTGACCCAAACTGGCCAAAAATATATTCCATGGCAAAGAAATATTCCATACCATAGAACATCATCCTTGTAATATAGACTGTGGGGAATTGGTTGGGAGCTGCCAGTTGCTGCTTAGGGATGGGCTGGGCATCAGTCAGCTGGGGATAACGAATTGTACTGTGCAACAGTTGTTTCTCTTGGGTTTTATCACACACTGTCTTTTTCCATTCCTATTATTATATTATAGTTCAATTATTCAACTATTATCTCAACTCATGAGATTTTTTGGTTTTTTGTTTTGTTTTACTTTCTTTTCCAAGTCTTCTCCCCATCCCTGCGGGCTGGCGTGGGGTCAAAGAATGGGGTTGGAAAGGAGGGTTTAGCAAGTGACTGCATGGGAAATAGTTGCCAGCTGAGGTTAAACCATAGCAACTTGCTGATACAAATATGCTTAAAATTTTTCCACACACTTCTGAGTCAATCAGACACAGTGGACAAGACATGCATCCTTTGAATTCTTCCTTTTCTGCTTTGCCACAACTGGAATTTCAAACTTACTCTCTTCCTTCTATCTCCAATTCAAGGATGCTTGCACATTTTTAAAACAACCCAATGGCCCTAACAAAAGCACTGAATTTCAAATTGTTCACATTTTTCATTATTGGTGTATGTATTACTAACATCTCAAATAAAAGTTTAGTATTGAGATGCCCAAGCTAATGTTCAGCACCTCTACCAGTGTATGTACCCAGAATAGATGACTTCAGTTTGCTTTGTTATGGCTTTGAACTGCTTTAATTCCATTAAATTTCTCCATGTAAATGTCTTTTCTATACCAGCTATTACAAATTATATCCATATTTTTAAATACAAAGTAGGATGAGAAGTGAGGTAAACACCTCCAATGCAACTTGTATCATGATTTTTAAAATAAAGAGTGAAATATTTCCTAAGTACTGACTAATGAACTATAATCTTTTAACTGCCAGAAGAGTGATGAACAATTTCGTTTTTAAAAAAGTGCTATTTTGTAACAAAGGTACATTTGCTATAGCAGCAGCTAAATTGAAGAAATCAATAATACTCTATGCAGTCTTTTCTTTCTTTTTCACTTCTATTTTCATTTCTCATAATACTGTCTTCATTAACATTGATGGCATTCTTCTAAGCCTCAAGTTGTGACCTTAAAGGTCATGTATAAGACTGATAGACCTTCTTTAACACTATCAGTCTTTTCAGGATAAGAGCCTTACTTTTAATTAATTAGTGCATTTCATGAGATAAACCTCCTCAAATTCCAATTAAAAAAAAAATTTAAAAGTTAGAGAATATACTTCAAAAATGTCATTGTTTGTATCTGTGGAGAATTGTTTGAATTTTCATGACATTATTCCCATTAACTCTGTAAGGCAGGAAACATGCAAATTGTAGATTGAAATAATGTTGTTCCTAGCGAAAAAACTAACTCAAACTTCATGGTAAAGAATGGTATTAAATTCTAGTCACAACCTCTTTAATTACAGAAGTCCGTGTAAATTTGTTCAGGAGGAAAGGAATTACTAAGTAGTTTCAGAAACTCCTGTTTCCCTTTTGTGGAAGAATAATGAAAAGTGTGAATCACATTTTCCACATAATTTAATGAAATCCTTCATTAGTGAGAATTGACATTTGTATTCCAAACTAAACAAGTTCTTTATGCTTGGAAAGTAGCTCTCTTAATTTGTTTAAAATTGCTAGTTATCTATTACCTCTTTTGGAGAATACTGATTGCTGTGCCATTGGTATTTTCACAACCAAATCAGTTTCAAATAGGATTACAAAGAGTGCATTAAACCAATTGCTGGAAGAGAATATAGCATTTTTTTCAGTACTACTGTCAATTAAAATCTACTCCTTCTGTAATCCCACAGCTGAACAGACAGGAATGTTATTTATAGGAGATGCAATAATACAGGTCAGTAAACATTCGTTTTCTTCCACAGACATTTGTTTCATACTTGATTTTATTTCAGTAACTAACTTTGCATTACAAATCATTTTCTCCCTATTGCATCTGTTTTTAGGTTAATGGTATAAATGTAGAAAGTGCTACCCATGAAGAAGTGGTAAGTCATTCCACTTTGATTTTTTTATTGGTGTACACAATATCTTATGTCCAAACTGTTCTGTCTCTGGCTTTGTTTCAAATGAATTTGCTCCTTTTTGCTATAAAGACAGTGCTATCATCAGGTTTGTCATGTGTTTGATTATTAAGACTTTTCCAGTTATTTAAATCTGCTTTGAAATACAATTTACCACAATGTTTGGTCTAACCTGAAACAACAATTTATGGAATAGTGATCAGGTTTTACTGATTCACTTCAGTTATCAGATGGACTGTATGAGGACAAAGCCAGTTCACATTGACTTGATGTGCAGTGCTTTTCTGGTCTGCAGGGCACGGCCATAGAGATAAAAATTGTTACCCCCTGTTGCCAGTTTATTGGCAGTTATCAGCTGATTCACTGAAAACAGCATCTCAGAATAGCATCTGTAGCAACCATAAATGACATGGGCTTTGACAGTCTTATCAGCAAGGCAGAAATTATGTGGGCAAAGGAACTAAACTTGCTTTTATTACTTGAAGGTGATCTCTCTAGGTCAAGATGAAGTGCAGCTGCATGATCTTGCAGTCCTTTTCTTGGTGTTGATTAATACTATCAAGCTGACTCTCTTACAGACAGTCTCAGTAAAGCATAGTTAAATCTATTGTGTATTGGTGAACTGCCCTCCTGCTGCTTCTACTGTTATTGCACAGAAAAAAATTTAAACTTCCAGAAAGTTACTCCTCACACAATGGTAAGTTACTTCCCTTAAGGATTGTTTGCGAAAACCACGAAGTGCTCCAGAACTGTCAGTGTAACACAACAGAGATGAGGAATGAAAGAGAAAGGCATAGTGCTGCTCCTTGCCCTGTACATAGGAATTCAGTAGAAGCTTTAAGCAAAATTGCTACCACAGCCTGTTACTATGATCAGAATGGGGTTAGAATAATGTGTCAGGCAGTAGAGGAAAGAGCTGGTTCTATGAGATAAGGTGGGCTGTTGCCAAAGTTCCTGAGAGAATGGAAGATTTATTATTTCTTCTTTTATCTAAATTATGGTTTTGCATTTTTATGAAATAATGGTTGAGATAAAGTTCTCTTTATTTGAATATGGTGTGTTTGCAATTTGAAGGAAATGATTTGAAAAAGAAGGTCTGGGAACCAGAAACACCACTGAAGAAGGTATATAACATATTAAGCATGTTACAATATATTAAGCTATTAATATAGTAATATAGTGGTTGTGAGTAGTTGTCCAGAAAGCAGGACATTAAGGATGGAGAACTCCTCTAACTTTTAGAAAATCATAACTACATCTTCTGTGTCTGTAAAGGATGCCCTGTTCTATAAACGTCAGTCAGGGTAAATGAGAGGTGCTCCAGCATTTCTATTCAAAAGATACTTATCAATGAGGCTTGGGTATTCTTAATGCACTCTGGGTTCAAGTTTACACAACCTTGTTAACATAATGCAATGTACTTAATGGAAGTCTGACAAAGGTTATTGAGTAATTCTTTTGGTATCTGGCGCCATGGTCTTTTATATATTCAGTCATCTGCTTCAAAGTGGGACCCCTGAAACACCATCCTGCAGTACAGTTTGAAGGCATTTCTTGCTGCTTGCATTCTGGATGCAGAAGTTCTCTTTTGCAAACACATAACTCAAGGTTATGAATTGTGCTGTGTGATCCAAGGGACTGTGTACTAGGTCTAGACTGAGACTACATTACTTTTCTTTGTAGCAGTCAGTATGGTGGTGTATTCTTGTTCATGACTAAAACAACTTTAGTAACACCCTGGTGTGTCTGTCATTGCTGAGCACTGCTCGTAGGCCACCAACACTTCTCTCTTCCTCAGTTTTTCCCCTCTCAATGAGTAGGCTGAGAGTGGCCCAGAAGCTGGAAGGGAATACAGCCAGGAAAGCCTATCTGAACTGAGCAAAGAGATATTCCATACCATATAACATCATGTTCAGCAGTAAAACTTGTGGGAAGTGTTTTTGGGAGGAAGCAGCCATTGCTCAGAGACTGGATGGGCATCAGGAGGTTGTGACTGATTTCCTTTGCATCATTTGTTCTTTTTTTTACCTTTGTCTCTACTTAAATTATCAAATTGTCTTTGTTGGGAAACTGTCATTATCATGAAGATTTTCTTCCTTTTTTGTTCCTGTTCTCCCATCCTGTGAGTGGGGGGAAATAGGAGTCAACCCACCACAGACTGCTAAAAGTGATGCTGCTGGCAAAGGTAGACATTCTGAATTACTCCTCTACTCCAACCGTAGTGATAAGCCATGAAGGAGCAGAAGCAAATATGCTTTTTACTTTCCTTTGGTGTTGAACTGATGGGTTTTTTCTGTTTGTTTGTGGCTTGATTATTTTTTAAATTCTAACTCTAAGAAATGTTTTCAAAAATCTTCTTTCAGTTTTTTATTTTGTTTGTTTCATAATGGCATTCCTTGCTGTTCAGACTTTTCCTCCTGTTTGCTCTTACTTTCTGCCATTTCAGAATGTCTGCTGATTCACCCTTGCAGGATGTAAGGAAGTGCACTTAGTCGGTACAAACATAGAAAACCTTTATTTCACAAAACTGAAGCTTAAGTGTAATTGTACCTCCGTATGGCTCACGGATGTTAAAGACTTAAAACCCATTGGGGTTAATACATGGAAGAGAAGGCTACAAAATCTGAGAACTTTAGGAATGGAGGCCATTTTGTTCTGTCTGCCACCTACCATCTTCCCTCCTGGGATGTTTATGTAGTTAGCTGCTCCTGATTGTTCCAAATAGGCAGTGACCCTTTAACTTCAGCAGTAATAAAAGGTGATTACTTCTAGGTAAGCCAAACAATTAGATACTCTGTCAGCAGCAATTTAACGACAAACTGGCTCTCCTGTTTTTAACTTCTGATACTAAATTTCTTTTTCTCCACAATTATTCAAGCTGCAACTATCCCACATTAGTTCTGGCTAAGGGTATGGATAGAATAAATAATTCAAAATCAGAATGCCAAGAAAAATTCTGTTTTGTAGTAGGTAATACAATAGTGTGGAAAATTAAAAATAATTTATTTTCCTTGAAACTTAAGCTTATTTTTTGAAATATTCTGCTGGTGTGGAGAGACTGTGAATGCAGAAAATGTTAATTCAGAGATGAATATAGTTTTGATATTGTGTATCAGAGAGAAAATTTAATTTTCTTTCCCTGGTGGCTAATCAGATTGTCACTGTGCAGAACACGAAAGGAGCAATCAGATCTCCTGAGCAGAGAGAAAGAGGGAAGCAAAGATAAAGAGGAAATTCACAAAGGTGTACTACTTGGTGTTCTTCTGACTTTCAATTTTCGAGATATTCACAATAAACTGTGAAAAGGAATGAAACCCGAGGTGGCAATTTTATGATTCAACAGAGTTTGTTAGATTCATAGAATCACAGAATTATAAAATGCCATGTTTGGAAGGAACTGTGAAGGTATCTACTTCCAACACCCCTTCCATGGGCAGGGACACTGTCCAGTGGACCAGGTTGCTCAGCCTGGCCTTGAACACTTCAGGGATGAGACATCCTCAGTTTCTCTGGCAACCTGCTCCAGTGCCTCACCACTTTCACATTAAAAATTTGTTCCTAATATCTAATCCAAACCTGCCCTTCTTGTGTTTAAAACTGTTCTCCCTTGTCCTATCACTATCATTATCCTATCCTTATCTTGTAAAAAGTCCCTCTTCAACTCTCTTGTAGCCCCCTTTAGGGTCTGGAAGGTCTCCCCCGAGTTTTCTCTCCTCCAGGCTGAGCATCCTCAGCTCCCACACCTGTCAGCACAGGAGAGGTGCTCCAGCCCTCTGAGCAACTTCAGCCCCTGGTAATCACAGGGCTGAACACACTTCTTGGCATTTTGGATACTTTTCTCTCCCTGTTCGTAGTGAAAGAGGAAAATAAGATTCAGGGAGATTTTTGTGAGTCCCCAAGGTACTCTGCCCTCTGCTGAAATGCACTAGAAGTACCTGCTTGTTCCCACCATAAGCAAATTATGGATGTGATGAAAAACCATCACTGTTGGCTTTCAAAGGGGAATTGGACAGGGTTCTCTCATGTAGACTTCTCCTGTTTTATATGAATCCATGATTAGTTCAAATGTAAGTTTGTATGAAATTAATCCTATTTCAAGGATTAATAAACAGATTATTTCCATTAACTAGAAAATGCAGGAGAGGAAGTTTAGTTACACAAAAATGGAAAATTAGGTGTTGTATGCTATTTTTTTCTTACTGTATCTTATTCATGTATTTTATAGTAAATTAATATGTTTCATACGTTTTTAGTACTCCACACAAATGTTAATTTCTTTGGAATTTTGTTCAATGATCCAGGAAAGTACTTGGAAACATTTATTTATTTTTTTTACAAATATTCTCACAGAAGGACATTGCTAAATAAACAGTATCCATAAAAACAGAAAATCCATTCAGTGGGAATAATTTTAGATTTTCAGAATTTGAGCAGTTTATAGTCAATAGTAATTTTTAAATTATTATTTAGTACTTCAGATGTTTACTGTAACGCTAGTTAATGTGTCATTGGTATGTCTGGCTGGCAGTGATGAGCTTGTTCTTCATTAGGCTGATTGAGGTACAAGGATTGAACCTGAAAAATGTTTGTCTTCATTGAGATACTGAGATTTTATTTTCATTTGTCCTTTAATCCATCATCCATTCTTCATTAGCTATTTTGGAATTGAAGTTCTCTGCGTGGTCTTCTGGAATTCAGTTCCAAATGGTGGAACATAGATTATGAATTTTATCCATATAGTATCAGAAAAAAATGGGATCAAATAGAAAAAAATATCAGAGAATACATAGATAGAATAGGCACATAATGCTAAACTACTCAACAAATATATCAAAACTAATAACATAATTAAAAACATAGGGCTAGAGTGATGGATTAATAAAATAAAGTCATAAAAAATATAGAATATCATGTCAAATAGATGCTTTACAAGTAGGAAAAATATTTTTTTATTTACAAATTTTACTGTAGTAATCTCTTATAGTCATATTAATGAGTAGATTTTTTTTAATTTATGCTGCTATTAAAATCATTAATCTTCAAACAAATTAAGATATATATTTACAATGTGAAAATTGCAGTTTTATGTTCTGTTGGTTAAACCATATGTTAATATTTGAATATGCAATTCATTAATATTTGAGGCAATAACATTATGATATTTAGAGTAATTTAAAAGAAAGTTTTTATTTGATATACACAGAAGGTTTAAAAACTTTAGATTACTGCTAGAAATAGTCAACAATAGAGACCAAAGTTAAAGGAAATTTTGTTTAGCTAGATTTCCCAGATAGTTGCTACACTAACATGTATAGATACCCTTACAGACCTACATGTATTTCTGACCCGAGACTGTCTATTAATTTCAAATTACTCCTTGATTTTCTGCAGTTTTTCCTGTGGGAAGCTTTTTGGTATGAACGTACTTTTTCACCCAACAAAAAAGATGTTAAGAAGTAAAAATGAATAGTGTAATTCAAGTACTACAAGTAAAAATGAGAGTTTGATCACTTAAATGAAGGAAAAAGTGAATATTTTTCTATGCAGACAAACTGTATGCTTCATTTCTTGGAGGTCTATCTTAATGGTGCCAAGATGAAGCTTCACAGTACTTTTAGCAATGCTCTGCATGATTTACTTGAATAATTCATCCTTTGGACTGCAAATCTTCTTTTTTCTCAACACAGAAGAAACATTCTCTTTATACTGGAAGGGCAATTATACCATAGCCAGAAGAACCAGTAACTAAGCTTTTCTCACATCCTCAACAGCATGGCTCTCCCATTTTCTCAGTAATTTCCAGAGTTTGCCTTTAGATTGTTTAGATTGCTTTTGTTTGTTTAAATTGTTTAGATTATAGTAAACTATTTCTGTTTAGAGTTTAAGCCAAAACTTTTAGCATCTTTTACTTTTCTTACTTTAGCTAATTTTCGACACTGACCTGCATTGTCATTAGATATTCAAAAAGAAATTTAGAGGGTTTTACATATCAATTTTTCTATGACTAATTCCTGTGTAAGAAGCTTTTACACATATTGTCTTCCCAATATGGTGCCATTATAATTTTCTTTAAATGGACAATTTGGGCCGTGGAGTAAGGGTATCTTGAGTGGCATAAGGTTTTGATGTGCTCTAGACTGAGTGTCTCCAGTTACAGAAAGATGTGTGAACAGAAACAGCATGGGTAGAATCCATCACCCAGAAATATTACTGAAAGGGAGCTTGCTGAAATGATCTCAGACTGACCCCTTGCTTTCTTTATTATTCGGAGATTTATATTTGGGATCGCCAAAGTGAACATATAGATTTGGAATAATTTGTAGGTTACTTTCAAGTACAATGCATTTTTTACACACAGTTGCTCAAGAAACTGCATAATTTCTGTAAATTGGTTTTCATTGAAAATCTCTACACATGAAAAATTAATTTTCTGTTTAGTTAATGTGTTGTAATATATTTATAGAACTACAGATACACCAAAGAAAATATATGAATCTCTTGAAGATTTTACTTTCTTAACTTTATCTTGGTAGTAGTTCTCAGTGTTCCCATGTCATTGCCTCAGTCAGTTCTAAAATAATGTTTTAGTCATCTATTATGTGGACAGTAAATACCTTTTAATGCTGAATGTATATCTTCAGGACAGCTGCATGCATCAGACCTGAGGCAGGAACTGGGAGAAGGGAACAAACTCTTTTATTGAGCAGCATTTTTTAATGAGTTTAGTGTACTGTCATTAAGACTTACTGTGTACTTCAGAAAATTTGCTGCTGCTATGTTGATAGGCAGAAGTAAACATCAATAGCAAGAATGTTAATATGTGACATTTGCTGCACATAGTTTTCTTTTGGTTACCCTACAGAATTTTCCTGAACTACTTTAATGGAGATTTAGTTACAGCAAAACAGAACTTAACATGACAGTGAGATAAATTATTAAAAAATGTTTTTCACCTAGTTTGAATGAAAACTATATAATTTCATTTCTCCAGGTGCTAATTTGCCATAAGTATTCTGTATCCCAGCACTGCATAAAAATAAAGCTACATAAAATCATCAAATTATAATATAACTTTAAAACTTTGTGGAATGTACAATTCATCCTTATTGTTTCCAGATGCTCTCAGAACTGTGATTATTTCCTCACTGAATGCATCTGGAAACATTTCTCAGGAAGAAACAAGTTGTAGGATACTTTTGGTCTCCAAAGTCTTTCACATGCAAATGATAAAACTCACATGCTTTAAAACATGATTTTGACATTTAAATTTGCATCCATTTGCACCTTTACTGTGCTTTTGTAGGAGATAGCAAAATTTCAGAGAAAGATTTTTTAAAAATGCAGTAACATCAATATCTGTATAAAATGTACACCTCAAAATATTACAGAACTTTTGTAATGTAATTGTGGAAATCAACTTTATTTCAAGCTCTAAATATGTTAAGAAAGTATTCACAATTAAGTAGCTCATATTTCAGCACTACTGTTTACCCCCATCATTTTACAGGAACTTCATTCTCTGCATTAGAGAAGCAGAAAGTACCGTGGCATAATGAGCATTTCCAATGTACATAATCTTTGAGCACAAAAGCAGAATTACTATAATTAAAATGGATGGAAGAATTCAGGTACCTCACAGTAAGGAGCTCTAGGAAGAATCAAAATCTTTTTTGAGCTATGGACACAAAATGTAGCACTTAGGTAAAGCACAGCAGAGTGTGGCTGGGCAGCTGCAATTTTACAAAGTAATTACTAAGGGAACAAGGACTTAAAATATTTAAATTTTTTTTAAAGGTGTTTCTTTTAACCCTTTTAAATTTCTATTTATTCCATTGATAAATGTTGATTTATGAGAAATTATACCAAACACTTTAGTCATAAATAGAGGAGCACTTTCTTCCATCTCCTCCTCCACCTCCCTCCTGTACAAAACAGTACTGTAGAGGTAGGTTAAATACGTGAACAGAAAAGGGAGTAAGAACAAAATGGTGTAAGCTATCTGTGGGTAAATCAGTGGGAAGGGTGTGGGGGATGAGGGGGGTTGTCTTTGAAAGGGCTGGTTGGAAAAGAAAAAGCTGCTTTATAGCTTCAGGAACAATATTGTATTATGTCCCTTGTTATTCTTGATGATCAGTATGAAGACTTATCCACTCCTGGTTCCTTTGATCCTTGTATGCTGTGTCCAAAGTAGTCTGTCTCTTCATTTTTAGTCACAGGAAATTTTTAGTATTGAATAAAATAATATGCTTTATGGTGATCTGTGCTGAATAAATATTAGCCTGTACAGTAGCAAAATTAAAAGGGATCATGGATTATGGTCCTGAGACAGTATGCAGAAGTTTCAGGTATGGATTTTGCCTAAAAAAGATTTCTCTCTAATGTGTGCAAAATACTGCAGATGATGTAATGGTTTATGATGATATTAGCACATTTATGTCTGCAGAATTGGGGAAACAAAAGCATTAAGGACTAACACAGAGGGGTACTACTACTATGAAATAGTGCTGAACTTTATCCATAGGTATTCCTATTATGCTTTTATGTTCATCTACATGCTGTAAGGAGTTTAGTAAAGGAGAAATGTTTCTGTATTCTAGGTGCCCCAGTTCTGAAAGGATGAACATATGAGTGATTATAAATAAATTCTATGGCTGATTTAAACTGCATTGAACTGATCATTCCATGGGTCTTCTAGCTTGTACTTCAGCAGTTAATGTGTAGGCATCAAGAATCCTTCTTGGTGCTTCCTATCTTTAATCCTATATTAACTCTAGATTAGGCTAGAAGGCATAGATCAAAGAGATCATTGTGGAAAAGTTGGTTGTGAGAAAAGGAAGAAATGTCCAAATTGTTAACAATTTCTAAATCAGAGAATGCAGCATATGACCTGATGGGTTTAAAAACTTCAAAACCTTCTGGTTTTGTTTTTCCATTTGGTTAAGACAGCCTTCATTAAATATTGCCCATCCTTCAGCTGAAGTTACTTCATCATCATTTTATACCATTGCCATTAAATGATGGCAGGGGTTTTTGGCTGATCTCTCTCCTCAGAAACTTCAGGTCAGATAAAATCTAAGAGCTGTGCAGGTATATTACAGATAGAAGCAAACAACAAAGAAAATTGGAATGTACTGGCTACATGAAAACCTGCATTTAGTCTCTTTAGTTCAATCTGTGCTCATTCGAGTTTGTATAAACTCAACCACTTAACTATCATCTAGAAAGATTTACAGATATAGTTGAAGATTATGAACATGCAGGGTTAGGCTGTTCCAATTTCTTCGCTTGAAAAGGACTGCATTTGCTACAGAAATGTTTGCAATTCTATGGATACTGATTCCACTTTACCATATGGGTTTCCAATCACATGTAGTCAGATGTGTATATCTGTCTGTTGTGAGATTTTGATACCTGAGACAATTCTTTCTTTTTCCAAGTAATGCATACAGTAGCTTAACAATAAAACATACTATTTGTTCTTTAATTTTGGGTTCTGGGCTTTGAACCCTTTTTATTTATAGCATACTGATCACAATTAAGACTGACCTGCATTTCCAGAAAGTCCCCATAATGCTCCTATACTCTTGGGATTTTTTGAAAATGGCAAAGTTACTTTCTCAGGAATGGGTCTTCATGCTTCAGTAATAGTTATCCTTAAGCAAACTTATTTAAACTTTAATTGCTTCAGGGAACAACTGAGTTGACTCAAAATTTCTTTTCCAATGCACAGTATGTAACAGCATCTTTCATATTCCAGACAGTTGTGCAAGCATTGTTTACACAATGATAATTACACGCTAGAGTGTGTAATTAAATAGAAAACATAATCGAATCAATAATGAAAAAAATTAAATAATTTCTTTTTTGTTAATAATGCCTGGTATTTAGATCATACAGAAGCAGCATTATTTGTTTAAATTGATACTGAAGTTATCTGTAAAAATGTCTCTTACTGTAATCATAAGCAGAAATTAGAGAAAAGTGAGAATTGAGTAAACTAAGAGAAGTTGCAGTTTAGTTTAAATCTGTGAAAGTTTTCAAAGGCTGCATTGACTGTCATTTTTTCTAGCATTGTATAAATTGTTCAGACACAAAGGACTGTTTTGTATTAGCCAGCTAAGCATTTAGAAAGATATTATTGCTCATTGAATAGTGCAATGCTAAGGAAGGAAAGACTCAAAAGTATTTATTTGAAACCGCTCCATATTTTACAATTGAAAAGAGAAAAGTATCAAGAAATCATTGTTTCTTGAACTAACTTAATTCTGCTTCATGGTCTTCCAATATGAATTGCAATCCAATTTTAATTTTAAAAACTATTTTTAAAGCCATTTTGTGTCTACTGTCATTTTAAATTCTACTTGTACTGTGGGGTGTCTGTTTATCACCATCTTCCTTGACTACTCACAGACATATAAGCACAATTCCAGATTTTTTAGTCCTGCCTGTATGCTTTGTGCTGCAACTGCCAAGTTTCCTAAAATGCCTCCAAGTATACTTTTGCCTAGGAAGCATTTTAAGTGTTAAATACTATTGTTCTGTCTGAAGATTGAAGATTTTTAAAAATATTTTGTTATCTAGATTTCATTGGGGTTTTTTTGAGTTTTTTACTATTATGTGTTATGGTCTAATTCTTCCTATATTTTATTACATCTCGATTGTTTGGCTGCTCTGTTGCAGGCTTGTACATAATCTTCCACCCAGATACCTTTTAGGTCCAAGACTTGCACTTCATGTGAATTTCAAGTGTTTTATTTGTGAAATTCTTGTGCCTCATGCTCAGGCATTTATCGGGTGATTCACATCCTTCTATTTCAGAATTTTTGGTTCAGACTTTTAGTCTGAGTTAAATACTTAAATGTTCTTCAATACATGCAGGATAAAATTAATTTCATCTAACTTCATATGCTTAAAGTGTAAGGATATCATCTAGATTCTCTGTATTTAGAGATCCATATCTGTGGATGAGGATTTCTTTGTATCCTCAAAGATCTTTACTGATTTCTAGAAAAGATATTAGCAAATACTTTAGAGTTGAATCTTTTAAATGGCCACGGTGAAATGATTTGACTTCTGCACTCAGAATAGATATTGGCTAAAGGGGCATATGGGTGAATTAATTCATCAAAAACATTCTCCTTTTCGATTTTAATTGCTGTTCTTAATAAGACAGAACCTTTTTCAAACAGCCAAAACCTTGTCTAAATCTCTGAGCAATGTGAATATCATTTTTCAGGTATGTTTGAAGATTTAGAACAATCACAGTAAACACAAGGAAACAGAATTTAAAAAGAATGCACGGCAGCTAAGCGTTGTGCCATTTGCTTGTCTGCATAGAGTTATTTAGAACGTCCCTAAATTGGGTATTGATAGTAAAAATGAGATGACAAAGGTCATTAGTTTTCTTAAAATATGAGTAATATTTTTCTCTGCAAACTCTACTGTAGTTAGTTTAGACATAGAATCTCCTACTTATATTTTTAACATTGTTTCTGTTTTGTTCTTGAGAAATGCATGTGAGAAAGAGAAGTGTAATAAACCCTGGATTGGTAAATGTTCTTAGAGATACTCAAAACCTGCAAACTAGAGCCAGCATGAAAAGCAAGCATTTCAGCTGAAGCCCTTTTTTCCTTTATACATATGCACACAAGTGCATAAACACATACATACACACAGAGTTAGCTGCACTAAACGCATTTAATCAACCTTTAAAAAACAACAAAACCCACTCACTTCTGCAATTCTCATTTTATATTATTACAACAACAGCCTAACAGTGAATGTTGCCCCAAAGATACTTGATTTGTCTTTTTTGGACTTAGTGGACTTTTGCAAAAGCCTCAGCATCCCAGAGCAGTGCATTATTTAGTGACATTCTGACTGTTAAGATCTTCTTGTGATCACTGAAATTGATTTAGTTTTGTTAGTATGTGTTCAACACTTTGACCTCTTCAGGCACTACCTGAAGGATCTAAGCAGCTTCAGGAGAATATGATACACTGTGAATATCTTTCAAGGTACTACCAATGCTTGGAAATTTTAAACCAAATCATTAATATTAGAGTTATTTCCTTTTCAAAACATAACTTGAAATAAAAATGAAGTGAATAGTCTGCAACAGTGTCTAGTCTACCGTTTTGTTTTGTTCCAACAGTTTTTGGATTTATCTTTGTAAAATTTGATAGATGTCTTCCAAAAGTACATTAGATAATATGTGTCATGCTGTCTCCTCTCATTGCTTGAATAAATGTTTGTGTGCAAACATTTTTTGCTTAATTAAGAGAAAACAATTGTTGTTCTTTGTTTGCAGAAGATTAATTTCTATTAAAAATTAAAATGATTTCTTGTTATTCCGAAGTTAAAATTAAAGTACTTGACTTTTTTTTCTTATTTGAAAAGGCAGTTGTGAATAAGAATGTGAGTTCTCAGTATTAATTTTATTTGGTTTATATTTCTTCCCATTAGATATATCAGGACAATATTATGGCTACATTGTAAATTTGTTGGTTTTGAATTTTTTTATTAATTTTGCAAGACTATTTTTTCTATACTGATTATAAACTAAAGTTGGCATTTTTAATAGATTTATCATGCAATGAAAAGTAAAATGGTACTACAAGTACGGCCACACTTGGTAACAGGATCTTGTATTTTTTTCTGGCTGTGACTTCTCCCTGCCCTGATACTTTCTGACATTTTAATTTGGAAGGGAATATATAGGGTGTCCTATCTTTGTAACAGTAGAGTGAGACTAGCAAAGCTACCATTCATCCTCAGTGTTTATTGAGTAATAAATAATGTCTAAACTAGGAAATAGGAGATTTCCTGCAGGAAATAAGGGGCAGGGGATTTCAGCACCTTAGAATTTAAGACACATTGGTCTGCTTTGCAGCCCAAACATGCTTTTGTATAACCTTAAAGAAGCCTGCAAAGTTTGCTACACTATCATTCTTGATTACTCCTGTTGTGATCATCTTCAAATATTTTAGTCAGAAATCAGTGATCATATAATTTTTCTCCATGGTGTTTTTCTCACAATGAGACCTCAGGTTCTGTTACAGTCAGCTGTCAACAAACGCACAAAACTCAGATTTCTGGGATTGAATAGGTAGCACTGGCTGTTGTATTTTCATAGTAAATAATTTAAAAGCAGGTTGAACTGCAGGGGAGATGGGATGGAAGAAAAAATGAAAGAAAGTTCTTAGTTTCTATCAGACATAAGCTTGATGGTTTCATATAAGCGAATACATCAATCTCTAGTGTAAGCATTATTTTAGATACACAAGTGGAAAACAAAATGCTTGAGGTAATTCTGTGTCTCATGATGTTGGCCAGTGTGGCATGTGCTAAAACAGTGGTTTGGAACAGCACAACCACCAACTTCCTTCCAGTATATTAAAGCATCAAATGCTTCTGTATAAGTCAGTTTGCTGCAGTTAGTTACTTTTCTGCTTGATGGATGAATTATCTGGTTGTGTGCAGATTAGAGGCCACAAGCTGTAGCATCCATTTCTGACAAACTGGATCAGGAATGTGCAGACTCTGTGTGTACAGGCCACATGCAAACCAAATACAATACCTGTTTCCTGAGTCATAGGTATGAAACTGGGGAATACCTCTGTGCTGTAGTAGGAACTGAATTCCATCAGAGATATTATTTGTAGTTCTGCATTTAAAAAAACTTTATGTGGTAGTATGCTATTCCTCAAAGTGAATTCTGATGGTTTAAAACATGTCTGTACATGTGTGTGTGTATGTTCCCTTTTGGTTAACAAATGCATATAGACAATAAAGACACAGAAATCGAGACTATATTTGAAACAGAAAAGTGTGCTTAATTTGTTACCAGAATCAATTAAACCAGATACTTAAGATCAAGATGTATGTGATGTGTTAATATATTTCCATGTGTCATTCTGTTTGTATACAGACAAAATTAATGTATTTTATCTACATAAGCACATATTTCCCTTCTACCCTAAGTCAGTTTTTTAAAATCAGTTAGTGGAAGTTGTGTTCAGCTAGTATGTAACATCAGGTTGCCCAGCAAATTATTTATTCAGGTTGTTCCACTGGTCTTGCCTACTCTTTTCTGTTGTTGGTGTGCCTTGATCCTCAAGCTATTCTACATTCTAAGTCAGAAATGCTTACACTGAGTTTATTATAGATCAACAGGAATGTTATTTTCATTGTAAGTAATGTGCTTTCCATGAGTGATGGTTCTTTGGTTTAAAGTAGTTATTATTTGTCACACTGACAGGTACACCTACTGCGAAATGCTGGCGATGAAGTTACCATCACAGTTCAATACCTCAGGGAAGCTCCATCATTTTTAAAGCTCCCATTAGGTAAGAGGAAATTACTGAAAAGGAGTAATTTGTTTTCCTCTTTGCAGTATTCTTGTAATAAGCTGACAGTGACAGAAGTAGAAATTCAATCCTTAAGTGCTTTACAGGAAGAAATCGAAAATTGTCTGTCTACTGTTTAACATATAAGAATTAAATGCATACTGCCTTGCTGCTTATGTATAATTTATTCAAAATAAAACTGAAAAGAATCATTAAAATGCAGTCATGGGTGATAGCTGAAAGTTTTTCAATAGAAGCTTTGCCTGAATACAATAAAATAGTGTTTGCAAACATTTGAATCATGCATTTACACTGAAAGGTACTTTGAGGACACTTACCAAACAAATTGATAACATTAATTATGTATATTTCATAAATTACTTTGCTATTTTGATTGGTTTTGTCAGCAGAATTATGTTGAGATAATAACTGTTTAACATTAGCAATACTAAAAAGTGTATGAACAATACAGATCAGGGAAATTTGAGGCTCTTTGAGTTAGCAGATATATTCAAGTTGCACTGTTGTGATCAGTGTTGCAAGTAGACAAGTGTTCATAATAAATAATTTTATTTAATCAGATTAAATAATTTTGCACCAGTTTATTTTAACAGATTATTTTCTTTCCAAAACAAACAAAAAGTTTTGAAAAGTGTCTCCTGATTGATTGATTTAGATTTTATTTATTTAAGTTGGGCTCAACCATGTACTTGTTTTTTCTTAATTTCAACAGATTCATACGTGCCATAGTTTAGATGCATTAATTAAAGAAGTGTCAATCATTTAATCTAGATCTTTATACCTGTCAAAAACCAACTTGACAGGCCTCTACTAAGCTGAACTATACATTTCATGCTAAAACCTTTCTTTCAGTGCTTACTGCCTATCATTTTCATTGGAAAATACATGGTCAGTGTTTCTTATAATGAATCTTCAAGTTTGGTCTTCCTACTTTTCCTGCTAGATCATCAGACAACTCTAAAAATTATGTTGACAGTGCCTTGGATAACTGTGTCCAAATCCAACATGATTTTGGCAAGCTGGCAGCACTACACCAGTAGTGTCTGTGTTGTTGCAAATATTCATTTGTGACTATGACAGTCCTATTAGAACTTGTATCCCATCTTGTGGACTGATATCACATACTTGAACTGCATTGCCTGTCATTGGTTAACTTTAGCTAAGAGCCAAACTACCACTCAGGCACTCTCTCACTCCCTGTTCTCAAACAGAACATGGTGGGAAAATAGAACAAAAAAGCTCTGAGGTCAAAAGAGATCAGATATTAATTACCATCATGGCGAAATCAGAGGCAACATGGGGAAACTTAGAAAAATGCATTGCCTATTAAACTAGATTCAGGCAATGAGAAACAAAGACAGATAAGTTGTCCATCACCTTCTTCACTGACATTGAAGTTAATTTGATTTTTGTGTCACTCTTTGCCTTACTATTGTCTCTGTTCCTCTTCATTTTACCCTTTGTTAAATAGCTTCCCAGAAGTGCTACCAGCTCAGCTGCACGGCTCAGTAATGTGGGATCTGTCTGGAACTGTCTGTGTCTGGCACAGGGCAGCCCCAAACATTTCCCACTTCTGGAGACATCCCACCCTGCAAATGCTTGCCACTAAGACCTAGTGCACACTCTACACTGACACATTCACCAATAGTTCTCATAGGTGCAGGAATGCTAGTGCCCTCTCTGTACATCATAGGGGACATGCCTTTCTCACCAGGAGATACTGCAGCATTCCCATCTGGGAGGCTGAGATCATGGCACTGCTTCCATAAAGTGCTGCTTTGGAAAGAGAAAGCAGTGATCATCAGGGAGGCCATCTCCCCTCTCAATGTGACCAGCTATCAGTATTTGGGGTCTGCCCCTGATTACTGTTGTTGAAAGAAAACCTTTTCTGGAAAAGGGAAGACAGTGCCATTTTAGACAAGCTACCAGGCTATCAAGCAGTGCTTCTGAAATGAGACATCTTGTGTACAAACTGCTTATTTTGAGCAGCATATCAGACTTGCTTCCTTTGTGCAGATCATGAGGAAATTTTTGGCAAGCATTATACTACCCTGCCCAGTCCCATGCATGATCCCAGCCTTATACCACATGCTCAAAAAAAAGAACTTGCTAGGTATGATCAAACATGTAAGGAAGTTAAGAAATGACCCTTCTCCTGAACTGAAACTGGACCTCCACAAGAGCCTCTCTAGAATGTTCTCTGTAGCCATTCAATTGAGGCTGAAACCGCGGTCTGTGAGTGGAACAATCTTTAGTAAATGGCTTGCTGTAAATATTCATTCTTGTGGTGAGAAAATAAGGTGGATAAAATTATGGAAAATAGTTCTGATTTACGACAATAAATAAATTGGAGTTACAGAGAATAGCACCCTGTTTCAAGAAGAGCTTTTCGCAAGTCCATGTGCAAAAGGGAATTCCAGTCATGAAGCATCAATGGCACATTTTAAAAGCTAAGTAGCAATTCCATTATGCAATAATGAAATTTCCGAATCACACTGCAGGCAGGATTTAAGTGCATACATGCGTAATTCTGAAGTGTTTTGGCCTCTCCTGGCATCCCAGAAGACTCAGGCACTTGGTCCCCTACCTTCCAGCATTTGGTCAGACCAGCTGCTGTGCTGGCAGTTTTAGTGCTGTGATATGTTCTCTTTAACTGCAATTATACTGTCTCTTCCCATTAACCCATAGCATCACTGTGAGCACATCCTCAGGAGTAGCATCTGCCTCCACTGCTTCCTTCTCATACATCTCTCTTCCCTGCTCTGTCTCATGTCATGGCAAAAGCACAGGATGTCATAACTTGGAAATATCTACCTACAGTTCTCACGACATTTTTCTATCTGTTTCACTCCTTCATTATTGCCAACAAAAAAAAAAAAAAACAAACAGAATTTGGCATGGGTTTATTCATGGATACCGACTAACTATCACTTAAGGATGAGACAAGGACCGCTTGTTTTTGTGTTTGGAGGTGGCCCTGACCAAGGGTGATCCTTGTCAGTATTGATCCTTGTCTCTTTCACAGCTGTCCACTTACTAGACTATTAAAGATTGTCCATAATAGTATATTGAATAATTCCAACAAATATTCTCTGCCACAGTTATTTCTTTGATCAGCAATTTTATAAAATATTGCAGAATGCTTGGAAGAATTTTGCATAGGGCAAATAGTTATTTCTCAAAAAACTAATAGGCCTGGATCAGAATTGTTATGGGCCAATAAGCTGCTTCATTGGGTCATGTAGCTCCATGGCAAGGATAATTCCTCACCCCATGGCTGTGGCTTTCTCTAAAGTCTCCATCAGCTAGAGAGAAGATAGGTTTGTCTTTCTTGATACTAAGAGGAGGAATTTTTGATTTTTGAGCTGGGTCAGAAAGTTGAAATTTACTATGAGGGTATTTTTTAGACTGTTACAGAATAATTGTGACACCCACTCTTGGGTATTGTCATTAAAGATTCTCTGGATCTAAGTTCATTACCCATTCTAGAGTTAAGCTGGGCTTGCAGGACCCGTTTAAGTAAGATTCACTGCTGCCAGGAAAACTCAGGACATTTTCTGGGAAAACAGACTCTTTTCAAAATTTTGCTGTTTGATAGTTATACCAGATTATCAGAATATTCTGAATTTGCAAAGCTTACTGCATAATTAAAAATCATCAAGAGTGTTTTCTTTGATTTTAATTTTGTGGCTGTCCTGGAAAGGACTTTTTTGTCTTTTAGAGGTTGCCTATGCCATAATCAGCAAGGTCAACGTACAAGTTTTTATTTATGTGCAAGAGGTCTCCAGTATCATTCAGCAATGTTGGTCATAAGACTGACAACATAACATTAACAACGTAAATTGCTGTTAATAATAAAGTCTTGCTGACTGTTTGCAGTACAATGCTCTGCTGTTGTGCATTTTGAGGGTTGTTGGTTATTTAAAGATTTAGTGTAATTCACTGACTGAAATAAACAATGTTTGTTCCATCAAGTCATTATAGTTGTCTATGACTATGATCATAATTTTTGTAGCTACTGTACATATACAGGAGTTACAAAGCATTGTAGTTAGCAGAGTCAGTGCTTGGTTTAGACCCATAGGAACAAAGCATGACTCCTTCTGCTGACCTAGCACTGTACAGAAAAACTTGCTGAAACTCCAGAATCCAGGCTATAATTCTGAGACCTCAGCATTGAACTGACAGGTCTGTAATGGAGAAAATGGCTTTTTTTGAATTAAATTCCATTTTTCTAAGTCTTCCAGCTATATGCAGAAAATATATACAAAAATATATGACTAAGAATGGCTTTTTGACTTCTGTGATGTTAGACTTGACGGACTTATTAATGTGAGATGATTTACAGGCAATTTCAGGTCAATTCTTCAGATGGATAAATGAATTTTCAGTGATGATTAATATAATGCTGTACAATTAATTTTATGTGCATTATTGATAAGACCAAGTGCTGACAGTAATTGTATATTATTGGTGCTATTTGTTAACGTCTTTCATTTAAGCAGAAATTCCACAATGATGTGATTTTGTGCTCTTTCCTTTATTATACGTTACAAAAGTATTAAGCTTTCCTGGAGTCTCTTTTAACTACTAAAGTAGGATCATGGTGCATAATTGCTAAAAGGAGAGATATTTGAAGACTACAACTGTGTAGTCTTAACATATTGACATAGTATCCATAGTTCAAGGTGATTGCTTGTTTTCAATTTCTGAATTTGAGAAGGAACATCTTTCTTAAAAATAATTGGCATTCTAAGGAAAAAATATATCCAATAATAAAGTGTATGTATGTGTCCAGTTAGTACTTGCCTGAGATATTCCTATTATCTTTGTTTATAAAAACAGTCCATGGTTGTACTCTAAGGAGAGACTTCCAAAACATGATAGAAAATTTGTCTTTAAATTATTAAATGCATTTTGTGTAACTGAACTTGTTACTTGGTTTTGAATATCTCATTCTTGGTGAAAAAAGGCTTAATCCTGCAAACACTATCCATACAAATAGATCCCATGAGCACAGCCCTTCTCAGATGAATCTAGGTACCTTTTTTCTTTCTGGACATTAAGTATAGCATATAGATATTTAATTATCTGTCTTTCTAAAATACAAGTAGTATGTTTCTGTCTTGGTTTGGTGAATTATATTAAAATTCCTTCCTATGTTTCACAACTGCAATAGATATTTGCTGATATATACATATATTTTTAACATCAGCAGTTATTTTACTTGGTCTGATTTCCAGGTTCCCCTGGACCACCCAGTGATCACAGCAGTGGAACTTCATCACCTCTCTTTGACAGTGGTTTACATTTAAATGGAAACTCAACCAACACGGTATGCAAATCAATAATAAAAGCGTGGTGGGTGTAAGCTCTGTAAGTTCTTTCCCCATTTAGAGCTTCAAACTGGTGGAGTACGACTATTCTAGTTTTGTTCTTGTTTGCTGTGATTGATTTTAAGTGCTTATACTGTAAAATTCTGTACTTACAAAGTCCTCAACACATGGCCCTGAACTGCTAGGTTTTTACTCTGACACAGCTGAGAAATTTGAAAGAGTGAACACAATAAGATTTAATCATAATTTAGACATGAATTAGTGTGAACTTTTGTCATACTTTGTTGAATTGTAACATTATAGTGTTGAATTTAATCCAGCGGGAGATGCTGAAATGCAGGTGGAATTAAGAAAATATTGTAAAGTTGAATTCTTGAAGCAAACTTTTTAAATAGGAAAGATAGGGAGAGAAAAGGAGAAAGAAATAAACGAGGAACAAAAGTCTCCTTCTTTAACCCAGAGGATATTCAGTTCTTTTTTCTGCAGTGAACAACTGTGATTAAATTAATTACAGCATTGTGTGGAAAGAAGTTCCTTTCTCCAGGAAAAATGGTAGTCGCCAAAGAAGATAGGATGTCTTAGTAAGCAACAGTGCTGTCCTTTTAGTAATGAAGATTGAAGATGTAAATACTAGCTGTGCAAGGATGTGGACCTTTATGCTCAAAACCTGCTTGACACCTAACAATCTCAGCTCAAGTCTTTCAGTTGGATATTAAATTATACAGAAAGAATACCCACTGAATGGACAGAAGGCTTCTTCTCTGTTTTTACTTTTCTTCTCAGACACTGATATAATTGTCTGATTCTTACTGTACTTGTCTCAAGCCTTGCACTTCTTTGAGCACTGTTTCTCTATACTACTTCTTAAAGCATAACGCCTTAAAGTTTTCATCTTTGAAAAATATATTTATATATGATAATATAAAGGCATTATGTACAATTAATTAATTAATTAATTAATTTCTGTGATGATACCTGTACCTTAGTATTTGGTGTCCAAAATGGCATAGATACAAAAGGTTTCGTGTTTATTTGTTTGCAGTTATCCAGATGATTACCTTTAACTGCCCTGTACAGTTGTCTTACTAAATAATCCAAAGGTCAGGGTCCAGCATTCTGCAATGTCTGTCTACTAGGTTCTCTGCAGGCAAAGAAAGTCTTTTCTGCAAAGAGTTTAGATTATAAGAAAAGGGCTAAAGGCAGCGATAGCATTAGACATTTTAGCAAATTAGTGCCTACTTAATGCCTGCTTAATGAGTGTGTTGTGACAATTTTTAATAATCATTATGACTACTGTGGGAATTGCACACTTTGAACTTCTCATATTATAAAAATATAAATAAGTGGCTGGAGTTTTATAGAGTTGTAACAGAGTAATTTAGAGTTAGTTGCCAAGATAGCACACAAAAGACTGGGTATCGGCTTGAAATATAAGCAGATAAACTGAAATTAAAAAAGGTGCAATAGTAAGGTACTAGGTTGATTTTATACAACACTTAATTTTTCTGAAGCCTGACATAAACTCACATGGAGACCTACGTATACAACGGACACTATGACCTAGAAGTGGAATAAACAGAACAATCTGCATTATAGATGGTAGAAGTCATATCTCCCTTCACTGAAAGCAAAATGAAAAATTGCTAGAATCTTACTGTGAAATTCAAAAGCAAGGCTCTAAGTATTTTGAGCAGGAATGACTGGATTTTGAGATGATGCACTGTATGCTCAAACTCTTCTTGAATTAAACTGTGAGTATAACTGAGCTGTTATCTTGAAAAATGGTTACAAATGTGTTTGAACTACCATCTAGTGAGCACTTCTATTTTATTCAATTAAATATTTTCAGTTTTATGCAAAGTAGAAGTAGAACTGACATTTCCTGTAATGCTATTGCCTAATAAGGCTAATGAGATTGGAATCCTGTTTTTACATCACCCTGGTAGGGGAGATCTGACTCACTTTGAACACTGCATCTTGCAAGTGTGTGTTGCAGTTTTATGTCCCTTCCTAAACATACTCAGGCCCATGCCGTAATAGACAATGTGCCTATAAGTGAAAATTCTACTCCAAAAAGCATACCATGCAAAGGAAAAGACAGGAATGAGAGCTAAGGAATTACTGTTACACCAGTTTTACCAAGCTGTCATTTTGGATGTCTTCTGAAACACAAACCGAGGCACTACAGCTGGCTTGTATCAGGGGCAGTAGTTTAGCCATGTTAGCAGCAAGCTCTTTCTGCCTAATATGATTATACCATTTTCAGTTCTGGTGCTGTCTTGCCTCTGTTTGATCCATCTCTGTCACCTCTGCTGTGAAGCATCTGTTGTATGTGATGTGATGCCATCTTCAGGATTTATATACATCTTTTATAATATCAGAGCAGTTTGCAGTACAGCACTTTTAGGCAATTCTCCAAAACCCAGAGAAATGAGCTGAAGTGCTCTCTTCACACCTAATTATTGGGCACTGTGACAAATGTTACAAGGATTGACAGTGGCAGTTGCATTCATCTTTATCTTATAAGTGGTTTATTGAGAACAATGTAAACTTCCAGAAGGAAACATGAAAAGTAGAAAGGAGGTGGTCGCAAGGCTAGTGAGTACAAGTTGTTTACCTGGAGAATTCTAACTCTAAAACAACGAATAAAGTGCTGTAGAGTTATCCTACTAGATGTCCAAATATCCTAGACATCCAGACCAGCTCCCTGGAGAAATTAGTGGTGGAAAAAAATACTGTAAATAAAAAAATTACTGTTTAAGATACCATAGGATAATATGATGGTTTCAATGCAAAGGCAGAATATACTAAGTTTTCATTTGTTTGAGAATCCAGCTTCCTGGAATTGTCAAAAAGTGATATTCTAACAAGTGAAGTGAGACCAGAGTAAATTGTTATTTTCTGTGTGTTCGTGTAATTTAAGAACTCTTAGTTTAATTTTGATAGTATATGCTAAGTTTAGCTGGTTAGATGAAGCTAAACAGGCACTTACATTTTTCTAAATGGCTTTAAAATATTTTTTTCCTTGATGTCTATGTTTCATCTGCTAAATTAAACAGTTTTGCTTTAAAAAAAGACAAAAAGAAAAAGATACAAATGCTCAGCTCTTGATAGGACCAGTAGAAAACTACATCTTTAATGTCTATGGTAGTTCTAGTTCAAGAGTGAGAGAATGATACAACTCAATCCCAACATTAATCAGCAAAAACAGGAATAGGATTCAAGACAGGGAGGTGGACACCCTTGTTCTGAGAGTAAAATCCATTCTGATGGATACTTTAGGGGAATATATGACCAGATCATTGAATTGAGATTGAATGGATGCCCTACATATGACAGCTTCAATACTTTTGTTTTTTTGAATATTCCTGTAGTGTCTTCCATTTTAGGATAAACACTCTACTGACCATTCTTAAAGTTTATTTTATTCTTTAGTTTTTGTTGTAGCTCGCTTTAAGAAGAGAAACTTCAGTATTTCAGTTCAATACTATTTCTATTAGAATGATTTTACATGGGATACCGATTGCCTCTGCCAACTCTTGATCTGAAAATCCATGATTTTCTCATGGAATATAAAAGCAACGTAACTTTGGATTGACTATCAGTTCACAGTGTAGCATTTGATAATGCAAATTCATAAAATTGTTAACATAATAAATACAAAAAGTATCTCACTTAGATGTACACAGTGGTTACTCTCATGAAAGTAATCATCACCATGTCTTCCATTTTTTGCTAAAGAGAAAGGTAAAACATGAACATAGCCAGCTGCACTTAAGTAGTTTGGACTGCTGCTATGCTGAACACCATTATGAATGAGATAAACACACTGCAAGAAAGTTTTCCTCAATTAATAAAATATGAAGTGACTATATTCCTTTTCCACCTCAGTGAAAAATAATCCAGATTTTCTCTTTCTGACTATACCTCTCAGAAATCATAGCAATAGAAGCTGGAAGAAAACTTATATAACACCTTCCTACTTCACTACAACAGAATTGTAAGGAAAATATTTTGGATTGAAATGTTTGTTTAAATTTAGCTGTACAGAAGTGCTGTGTTTTTCTAATTGTGATTAGGGTTGGTTGGGACTTTTGCTATGACATTAATGAACCAAATGAAAGGTATCTTTAAAAGTCTTTTACTTTTCTTAATGCCCACAGTCACTGCTAATCCTTTCAGCAGAGTTATTTCTTCTAGTATTTAACATTTGATTGATCAGAATGATCATTTCTTCTGCACAGAAATTTCCCAGTTTGTTAGATATCTGGTTTAAGTTCTTAATTATACATATTTTCCCCATACACAACCCTCGCATGTAAATACATTGTTTTTTTACAGTTCTTATGAATTTGCTCATTTTGAATTTGCAAAGGCAGCAGCAAAAAGAAAAATGTTTCTAAATTTGATGATAGAATAGATGAACCCTGGTAGTTCAGGTACAGGTATATGTGGCTTATAGAGAAAACTGCTGGTAAAATTGAGGTAACAAGGTAAGTTGCATCCAGTGTCTTTCCGCAAGTTCTGGCAACAAATTGTCACTGATCTCAGAGGGAGAACAAGAGTCAAGGCTCAGATTTATCCTGAAGGGTGTGCAGATTCTATGAAGTTCAAAGAGTTTCCCTAACCTAGAGCTAATTTTTCTAAGCAAGGACAGCATGCACCATTTGGGGATATAAAAGGCTGCCAAAAGCTGTCTCTAACAGCTGAAGTTTGGGTACACTTGCATTTATAGTGTAAAACTATAATGATCTCAACATTGTACCTTTTCTTTTCCTTATATATATTTAGTATTGGGTTTTGATTTCTGACTACTGTTGTAGTTTTTGAGGTGTCATAATTACTTTCTACTTTTTGTGCTGAGATTTAGTATAAACTACTCTGGCCACTGTCCCCTTCCCTCAAAGGAAGAATATATTTGGAAAGGTGTTCCAGGCAAGGTTGTTAATGTTACTCAGAAACCAATTACATAATAGCTCAAGGGAAACAAATTAAAGAAAAAGGTGAAAGATTCTGACAAATAGTCCATATGTATTCTCTAAAAATATCTTGCTCAGAACCCCATTGGTTCATTAAAAAAATACTGTATTAGCACCTACCAGCACAGATGTAATGAAATATTCATTAATATTTCCATTGTAAATCACCTCTAGAGAAATTTATCTAACTGAAAGGATTTTAATTTGTTCCTCACTGGTGCAATAGTAATCCAATTGATTTAAATGCATAACTATTGCAGTGAGTAAGGCAGTGTAAGTCCCTAACATGTGCTGTCTACAGGCTCTATGTAAACATCATATACAGTGCTCAGTGTCTGTAAACTCATATATTAATCAAAAAGAATTAAATGTCTTACAGAGCAATCATTATATTTCAAAAGCATGTAGTAATGCTGCAAAAGATGCAGCATTAGAATTAAAAGTGCTTCTTTTCTGTTATAGGAAAGAAGGAGTTGTTCACATGCTTTTTCACCTTCCTCCCATTTAATTAAACGTCTGTCAATTGAAATATTGTAGATAGAGCTGTGCAATTAAAAGGTGCTGCTTTCAGAGAATTTTGAAGACATCATATTACATCTCCAAGTTGTTACTTCACCTGAAAAAGCGTGTTTCCTCTATAGAAGCCTTTATCTAGTAAATGATTCGGTGATGCATACTTTACCAGATAATTACTGTATTTTTAAAACTGTCACAGAATTTTGCATCTGCATCTAAGAATTCCATTAAAAATAAATAAATACAGACCCTCTCCTGAATTCGTGCTGCATCAAAGGAATGCACAGGTATTTTGATATCATAATTAAATCCCTCTGAATTCTGAGACAAGTTGAAAGCTCTGACTCCTATTTACAGTAGATAGCACCATAATTTGTTTTGTTGGCTGGACATCACAAGAGTTTCATTCATGTCTCTATTCCTGGCTAAATATTTTGTATATGTGTTGTTCAACAATTAAAGTAAGCTAATGTGAAACACTTTCACTGCTAAATGGAGCAGTCATGTTTTCTTCTCCAATCAACATAAAGCCCCTGCTTTCTGTTTTTCCCTCTAATATTAGCAAATGCTCAGCCATACACAGGTCAGATTGGTTTATTGATATACTGAAAATCAACCTACCTATGTATGTATATACACATACATTTTAATCACAGACCAGACGAAAAAACTGTTGAGAGAGTACATCCAATTCACTCTGAGTTAAATGTTATTGGGTGTTGTTGCAAGAAATCATGCAACTCTAATCCTCTTTTTCCAGAATAGGTGTAAGACAAATCTGCCTGTTTGAAAAGCGTATTATATTGAAGGGTTGTTTGTTTGTTTTTTTTAGTATGCTGAAACATTTTTAGTAATGGAGCTTTGGCAAAAGACATTCCAGTTGGCATCAAAAAGATGCATGAAAGCTAGTATTTTCTAATCTAAGAGATTGTAATGAAATCCACTGAAACCTAATGGCCAATGTTTTCAGTTTTGGCTTAAGGCAATGAAGCTATGCCAAGCTATTTTACCATTTCAGAGTTTAAGGCATTTCTGGAAGATACTCTTAGTCATATGATTTAGTTTTAGGTAGTCCTGTGAAGAACAGGGATTTGGCCTCAATGATCATGATGGATCCCTTTCAACTTGAGATACTCTACGGTTTTATGTTTCTATATTTAAACCATAGAGCTGCTTTTACAAGGAAAATGTATCAATATATAAATATCAAATATATTAATGTTGCTGTGATTTCAATATACATATTTTACAGAGAGATATTTTATATTCTTTTCAGAAATTCTCAGCAATGCTAGTTAAAATGGAAACAGCAAAAATTACTTTGAGAAATAAATAACATCGTCATCATTGCCGTCTCTTTTTGAGCCAATGTCAACAAAAACAGTAATCAAGATTAGTCATACCTCTTATATGAGCTTTGTAGAAATATATGTTTACAGAAGAGGATCAAGGCTTTAATGATGCACTTTGAAATATTAAATCCTCTAAAGCAGAAAATGGATAAATTCCAAATTATCAGTAAAAGGTTATATTTTTTTCCTAATGGATATCACACTTGACTCTTATTTCATAAAATGGTACAATCATAGAGACATTAGGTTAGAAAAGATCGCTAAGATCATCAGGTCCAACCTGAGCTTAACCAAGAATGGCCAAGTCCAGCACCAAACCACGTCTCTAGGTGTTCTGTTTACATATCTATAAATATCTCCAAGGACAATGACTCAACCATTTACCTAGGAAGTTCCAATGTTTATCAACCCTTTCTGTAAAAAGTTTTCCCTAATATCCAACTTAAACTTCTCCTGGTGCAACTGGGGCCATTTCCCCTTGTTCTGTCACTTGTTATTTGAGAGAGGAGACCAACCCCTACTTGGCTACAACCTCCTTTCAGGTAGTTGTCGAGAACAATAAGAACCCCCCAGAGCTGCCTTTTCTCCAGTTATTGGCCTTCTTAGCCACCTGGGCACACTCTGGCTCATGTACAGCTGTCAACCAGCACACCCTGCTCCTCTTCCACCTTTGCAGTTACTCTACCCCAGCCTGTGGCTCTGCAGGGGATCATCATGACCCACGTGGAGGTCCTGGCACTCGGCATTGTTGAGCCTCATACAATGGATGGAGTCTGTCCAGATCCCTCTGCAGAGCCTTCTACCCTTCAATAGATCAACACTCCCACCCTGCTAGAGTCCTTGGTGTCCTCTGCAAACTTGCAGAGGTGCACTTGGTCCCCTCCTCCAGATCACCAATAAAGATGCTAAACAGGGCTGGCCCAAATACTGAGCCATTTGGATCACAACTTGTGATGGATGTAACTCCATTCACCAGCACTCTCTGGGCCCAGCCATCAAGACAGATTTTACCCAGTGATGGGTGCACTTGTCCAAGCCATGAGCTGCCAGCTTTTCCAAGAGAATGCTGTGGGAGGCAGTAACAAAACTTTATTGAATTCCAGGTAGATAACATGCACAGCCTTTCCCTCATCCATGAAGTCTTGTAATAGAAGATCAGGCTGGTCAAGCAGGACCTGCTGTTCTTAATCCCATCTTGGCTGAACCTCATCAGCTGGCTGTCCTGCATGTGCCACATGGTGCCACTCAGGATGATTGCTGGTCAAAGCCCCATCCAACCTGGCCTTGAATACTTCCAAAGATGGGGCATCATGTACCTTTCTGCAAAGCAGACACTGTAATATTAGATTAAAAATACATTTAAAACCAAGCTTAATCATTCTGAGTAATGTGACCTTGATTATTTCTGATTCCAAGTGAATTAAACCAGTTTCAGCTTTCTTAAAGCCTTCCTGTTTAATGAAAAAGCTGGATCAGCCTAAAATAACACTGTGGCTGCTTTCAAGGTAGGGCCCTAGCAGCAATTAAATTACTAGAGAGGGTTCAGAAAGACTTTATTCTGATGACATCATATTTTTCTTGCAGAGATTTAAAATCAATGACAGTTTAAAAGAAAGTAAGGTTAAACAACTGAATTTCCCAAACCCTGCAAATTATATATCACAAAAAAGATAAAAAAATTGGCAGTCCCAGCCAGCTGGGATCTTTTCTCTCCCTTCTTATGTTCTTAATGGAAACTTAATTATAGAGACATATCTGATTATATCTCCCAGTTAGTGGAGGACTTCCTGGACTTATTCTACTTCTTGGAAGACTTTTTGGTTGCACCATAATGGGTTGTTATATATTTGTCTAAGAAAGCACAAAGCACTTGCCTACAGTGTCATTCTTAGGTCAGTGATTGCTAATGGGATCCAGAGTCAGACCCTCCTCCAGGTCAACAGTACACAGCTGTCTAAGGTAACTAGTGATTATGTGTCATTAAAGCTTGATTTTTGTTCACTACTCTGTCAAAAATGAGATTTTTGTGTTTAATCCATTTCTTATTGGGCAGGTGTTCCAAGCAAATTGGCATTAATTGGCAATATTGTTGGTGACCTCAGCAGAAAACTGAAGGTATAAAATGATCTAGAGTATAAGAGCGGCAATTACAGAGATGATCTCAATTTTAGTGCTTTGGAGGAATGATGTGAAGGGTTTTCAAGTTGAGCAGCAGCAGCTGTTTAGTGGAGAAATGCCTTGAAGGTCAGCCAGGTCACATCACTGGGTCAGAACAAAGAACCATCCAAGCCAAAAAGCTTGTTCACAGCAGATGGCCTCAAGAGAATGCAAGAACAGATGAAATATGTACATTATTTCTAGGGAATATTTCTTGCACCTCTGGTGACTTCTGACATAGGTGCTTCCTGAACCAGTTTGTTATCTAGACCAACACATTCATTCTCTGTTTTTATCATACAATCTTTTACTTCTAATCAATACCCCTGCTTCTTATGTGGAAATGGCACGTGAACCACTGTTTCTTAACCCCTTTCTCTGTTATTTATATTTTTACATACCTCAGTCGTGCAATTCCCTCAGCAGTTGCTTTTCCAGACCAATGAATATTTGTTCAAAAACAATTATGTTCAACATCTAAATTTCAAGATCCAAATTTTGAGTGGTAATCACCTGTTCATATCCCATTACAGTATGGAGAAAGTTAATATTGTCTTTCTTCATGTGCACTGCTATACATTTATTTTCTGTATTTTAGTACTTCTTTTCTCTCCCATTCAGTATAATGAGCTTCTTCTGCATCTATTTTTTTGTTTGTTTGTTTTTTTAAAATTGTTCTTTACTGCTTGTTATTCATAGCAAACATGGTCAATTTGATGTTTACCATCTTGTCCAAATCATTAATCAGTATTCTGAACAACCTATGTAACTGTGAGAGTCCACTGATAGTGGATACCCCTCTGCTATGCTTTCCTTACTACAATTTGGATAATTATTATTTTGATGATTTCATCATATTTCACAGCAAATTCGCTAAGAATCTTTTGTGAGGGATAGATGGTTTTCTGAAACCCAGGTATGCCTTAACAATTGCTTCTCTCCTATTAACTAGCAGTTTGGACAACTCTAAAAGGCAATTGTGAGGCACATCTTCTGTTGCAAAAGTCGGACTTGTTTTCTCCTCAGTTTCTTATTTTTATCCATGTGTTTTGAAGAGGATACATAGAGGAATCTCATTATGAATTGTTAATAGATTATAAGTTAAATAGAACAAAATGAGCTGCTGGTCTTATGATAGTATTTTGTTTCTATGCAACAGTCTTACAGATATATGTATGCCCTGTTTTGTTCTTAAAATGAAGAGGGGTAATTCCAACTTTATGCTCTATCATAAACTGGTTAGTTGAATATGACTTTGTAAGAAATACACAACTGAAATTTAGACTAGTTTCACTAGTATCAAACTATGTCCTTTTGCTGTTCTTGGAGGATTTCTGCAGGTATAAGTAGTTTGGAACTGTGGGAAAAAATTACTCCTTATAGTGTATTTTTCAAATATCAAATCTTTGATATTGTCTGGGGAAGACCCATTTGTTTTAGGAGTTTACAGCAGTTTTAACAGTTTAGCATTTTGATGAGAATATTTCTATGCTGCAGTTTCATAGCTTTGGGGTTAATAAATTTTTGACCAAGTGATGTTGGCCATTTCCTCCCCTTCAATTAATTAACCTAATGAATAGCTGTGATGTACATTTTTTAAAATTCTAACTTTTACTTACATTGAGATACTTTTTCTTTACACTGATACACTGCTTAAGTATTTGATTGAAGTGTAAGAGACTCAAATGAAAACATTAAACTACATATGTGAGTTGCTCATTATTTTCTTTTGCTGCCAAATGCTCTTAAATTACATTTAATATTACGGACTATTTATCAGGTAGTTCAATAACCTGACAAAAGCAGTACAACTAATAGTTCAAAAGAAAAAGATAGATTTTTATGTTTAAATTGTCTAGATGTTCTCTGCATTTTGAGTGTTTAGAGGGTTGGAACAATAGATTATGTTGTTTCAGGAATTTTTAGGTTCCTTTATTTTCTCATTCTTGGGTTGAAATTCAGTGATCATAATCAAGTACTTGTATTTGACTGCAATAAGCTTCCTTCTGTTTTATTCCTAGACATTTTAGTTTCCAGATAGACAATGTTAGATTATGTTGATCCTTTTCAACTTCAGATTGCATGGGGTTCTGTCAATTTTTTTAGTTTGTGCAGAATTCTGTAATAAGTATCAGATTCTTCATTGTTATACTAATAAATTTATTCTAGATTTTAAAGACAACTTAGCCTTTTGTGTCTAATTTTAGATTAGTTAGTTAATAAGCCAAAATTAGTCTGTGGACTTGATTATGAAATACTCTTATTGCAAAAACACCAGGAGATCTCAGTCAAATGAAAGCTGTATGGTTTTAGGGGTAGCTCTAAATTAAAGTCCTGTCCCCAAAAAGATTGCTGTCTAAAACATTCTTTAGTGTTACCAACTCCATCAATTTCATTACAAATTTTTCATTTACTAGGAGACTATACTTCAGTCATTATGTCTCAGTCATCCTATTAGAATATGAAACTCACATTTTGATTTATTTAAAGAAGCAAATAGAAAGATCAGCCCTTGTTGATTGAAAGAAGGAGTTTTAGGGGGAAAAAATAGTCCTAAATCCTTATGAGCAAGAAAAAGAAATAGAAAATTCCCAAAATGCTTTTTATTTTGAATAAGTTTTGTGGCTTTTGAACACCTGGGAAGAACAGAACTGAATTTGGGTCATTCTGTGATTTCTTTGCTTTCATAAATACTACTCAGTGTTTATTTACAGCTCATATAAAAATAACTAACTTTCAACTCTATTCTCTACTGGAAAGTTCTCTGTGCAGTGTAGGATGAAAATTTTTGGCTCAGAAACAGCACAAATGCCTAACTTTGATCTAAATATGTATGTCTGTGAATCTTTCTTGGCCACTTTTGTGTAAATTTTACTGCTATCTTCATAAAAGAGTGAAATGTTCAATTCTTGCCTTTCTAGTAGAGGCATTTGAAGAAAGATTTCAAAGATAAAATTTCAAAAGTCATCCGTCTATTGTATGATAACACAGGAATCAAAATTTTAAATCTACTGTTAAATGATATAATAGCTAAAAGTCACAATGCAGAAATAAATTTTCTAGTGTAGTATTTAATTAGAATATAATGTCCTTTTCCCTGACAATGAAAAAATGTAGAAGAGTTGTACAGAACAAATTAATTTGCAGTGAAAATGTATATGATGTTGCATTTAGAAAAAAATCATGGCATTTTTGACAGAAAAATTGCTTTTCTAATATCCGTTATTAACAAAAATTAAATATTCTTAGTGTTAAAGTGATACTGAAATTGCATCAAGAGCAAAATATCAACATGGATATCATATGGGTTTTCATTTCTCTACCCCATCCTGAGTTTCTTGAATACTTTTATTGCGATGATTATTCAGTTCTGAGACAAACAGAGCCAGAGATGCATATTCATGAGTTTTTCACTATATTGTCTTATAAGCTCTCCTACTGTTTCTCATTTATTCTGCACAGGCTCCATCATCACCTTCTTCACCCATAGCTAATGAACCAAAATACGAGAAGCGCTGGCTAGACACCCTGTCAGTTCCTCTGTCCATGGCTCGAATCTCGAGGTACAAAACCGGAACAGATAAATTAAGGTTTGTAATCTGAAAGGGGAGGCACTGGGTTAGTTAGCTGGACATAGTGTTTGGCTGTGGATTGCTGGCTCTATAAAAATTGAGTGGAGATATTAAATTCTTCTTATTAAAAACTGTGCAGTTCATTTTTTTCCTAAGATTAATGGTATGCATGATGATTACCAAAGATAAGGTAAAGCTCCTACAAATATGTTTCTATAATCTGTTGTATCTTAGGAATTCAGTTAGCATCAGCAGCTAGTATAAAGGTGTTACATGAATTAATTTTGAAACTACTACATTTCCTTCTATATCTCTAATAGGATACTTCTAGATTCCCCAATACTAATATTGTCAATTAACTTTCCTTTTTCGTTATAAATGATAACATGCCTGTGCTACCATGTCATATAGATATACTTGTATCACTGTCATATTGAAACTCACATTGATGAGATTTTGGCAGAGTACATGGTACAAAATATTCTATTTTTGATCATAGAAATTTTTTTGCATCTCAGAGGCATAACTAATCGTTCATAAAGTAACTGTGGAATAGGATGTCAGAGGCTATTTTACTGGGCTTCAGGAAATATGAAAGCAAAAGTGAAGTTTAACAAAGCTTCCATAAATAATATGCTTGAGAAAGTTTAACACATTGCAGCATACATAGGCTTTTTCTGCAAAGCATTCTGTGATACAAATGTCTCAAATCTACCAGTAGTTGTAGGCCAAGCAGTCCACAGTTCTCCATATGTATCAGAACAGGAGTTCATTCAATGTCATTATTTTCCATAGTCTTGCCCTATATTTATTTGCCTTTAATACATATTAATGAGATATTTTGAATCTCTATTGAAGAATTAATACATAGATCACCTGCTATGAGGAGGTACCGGAAATTCATGTGAATAACTTTATTGATGTATGCCAATTTTTTTTCCTGTTTCTTAAAAATTACCTGAAAAGCATTATTTTTCTAGTAGGACACTTTAACTTATAGCAATTCATCTTCTAAGGCAGTTGGCAGGTCCTCTCCCAGACTTTGTGTTAAAGCATCACAGGTGAATAATAATAAATTGTCCAGAAAGGTTTTAGCTTCTTCCACAGACTTTGTCTGAACTCTTAATTCTCTTTTACTTATTGTCTCATCACTTTCTCCACCACTTTTTTCCTCCCTACTTCAACTGACAAGTTCACGCTTTCCAGCCTTGTCCAATATATCGCAGACCTCCAAACATTCAAGGCTTAGACATTCAGTGAATTAGGTAAACAAACCTCAGTGCTCGCATTTAGGCATCAAGTTATCATCAGTATTCTGATGAGAACACTGAGAATCTAAAAGATAAATGGAAGAGGATAGAACATTTAAACCTCTGACTTCAGAGGTTCAAACTTATCACCCTGATAGTTTGAAGCACTTTCACTCCTATGCTGTGTACCTTACACATTAGATGGAGAAATCCCAAGGGATTCTAATTCCCAAAAGAGTAGCATGTCCATTTTGAGAATTGTTTGAAGTAAAATGCCTTCAGATATTGTACTGGGTCTGGCTGAGATGAAGGTTATCTTCTTTATAGTAGTCCAAATGGTGCTGTGTTTCAGTTTGTGACTAAAGCAATATTAATAGCACACCAGTATTTTGGTTCTTGCTGACCAGGGCTTATACAACATCAAGGCTTTCTCTTTATCTTGGTCTGCTCCTAAGCAATAAATAGGCCTAGGGTAGATAAGAATTTAAGAAAACGTGCAAGCAAGTCAAGTGACCCAAAGAGACCAAAGGGATAGTCCATGCTGTGTAACATCTTTGCTCAGCAATAAAAACTGAGCAGAGAGGCTTGGGGAGAGCAAGCCATTTCTTGGGGACTGACAGGACATTACTCTGCTTGTGAGAGATAGTGAGTGGTTGCCTTTGTACCACTTATTTTGTTGTAATTTCGTTAGTTGCATTTTTTCCTTCTTCCATTTGCTTATTAAACTGCCTTTATTTCAGTTCATGAAGTTTTTTATTCTTTGTACACTCTCTGCTGTGCCTCTGGAGAGGGCTGGGGGAGTGAATGGCAGCATGGATGCTTGGGTGCTGGCCCAAGATCAACCCATCACAGATATATTTTTCTTGTAAGATTTGAGGAACTTAGTGCTTTCAGTTTTAGTCTTGGAGAGACATATTCTCTTGTGATGTATCTCACTCCCATATATATTTAGTATGTATTCCACTCATTAGTTACTAGTGGGTTTTTTATTATTGCTGTATACACTGAAGAAAGATGAAATAATTCCATAAAGCCGACCACCGTGCCACGATGCTTTAGTTCTAAAGTAAGTTCTCCTTGCTTGTTTTGGGGACCCAACAAAAACAGCTATATGAGCATTAAAGGGATACAGCCTTGAGGTCAACTGCTGATGAGGCGTTTCCCATATTCTTACTAAAGGTCTTTATTTTTGGCCTGAGGGACACCAGACTGCTCTTACCATATACTGTGAAATGCATGTATTTTTAGTATTATCCAACTTGCATCCTTTTTTTGCAGTTCATATATGCATAGTGTCCAATATTTGTCTTCTGTAATTGCTCTGTAATATCTGCTTTGTATGAAATAAAACCTCTGATCAGTCTAGATAAAAATCCCGCATTCAACTATACCTACACATCTCTGTTCCCTTTTACACTGCAGCTATCAGTCTAAAGCCATTGAAATGAGCCCAAATTCATTCTCCTGAATGGATCACAGATCCTTCTGACCAATTTCCTAATTTTACCATACCCTGAATATTTACTTGGAGCTTATTTGCATAGATAGGTTGACAGGATGCCTGTTTTTCCTGTACTACATGAGTCCGTGAGCGTGTCTACTTGTAATTTTTGTTCTCCTGGATGTTCTTTTTCATAACTGTGTTTTGTTGCAACACTTCATTGTATTTTATCCACTAAGTTACTTCCGTTGGTCTTGCAAAGGTGCTCTGGCATCAGAACAGACAGCTTACTTTTAAAGTCAGTTTTGAAGTATTGGAACTATCATCTATAGTGTCACATACACAGCTGTGTGCCTTCTCCTCAGCTAGATGGGCTGTATGAAAGTTTGTTCCCCCTACATCCAGGCTGAATTAAATTCAGAGAGGTCTATACAATTCTTTCTATCAAAAGTACCTATAGTCCCTTCGCTTTTGACATAACTTTTTAACTATGCAAAGCATTATGGCTTTTGAAAGGTTATTAAAGGTTGTCCATCTACTCACAAGAAATGCACACTCTGCTTTCTTCAATCCTTCATCTTCCTGATGTAAAACATCTTTTTCACCGGTGGAATTCTTGCAGCTGGCTATGGCAGAATGTACCATACTTTTGTTAGTATACTCTGATTTTTAAAAATATATAGTGTTGTTCAGCCTATGTATAGTACCTGTAAACTACTACAGCAAGAGTAACTACTCTTGCTGTTCTGATGAACAGGGGTAAAATGTCATCTGCCAGTGCGGGTAATTCCTGTGACCTCATTCACTTCTCCCTGATATTCAAGATTATTTCATATTTTCAGCATTCTTTTTCTGGTAATGTAAATAACATTCATACAATCTTGTCTTTTATAAGGTTGGGCAGAGTCAGATATTTTACTAAAGGCCTCTTTTTCTTGCCTTTATTTAAAAAAAATTACAAAGTATGGCATGTCAGCATTTTGCTCAAAATAATTTTTTTATTTAGGAATGCCTTACATAGAGTTTTCTGTTAGACTGTAGTATACTTTTACAATTCCTTAAATCAAACCTGGTCTAATCTAATCAGATTAGGCTGTATTATTTCCTTTGTGGTTAAACTGTGCAGTTTAAATTCTTCTGTACTTCAGCTGAGTTTTCTGGTAGCTTTGCCAAAAAAAGGGCATGCTTCCAGCATACTCCTGTGTGATGAGAAAGCCAAGATCACATATATCTGTTTGATGCTTATTCATTGTTCATGTGAAGAGAAAGCACTTGCCTTTGGCTTTTCATTTCACTTGACTTTTTATTGTATTTTTAACAGGGAGTCTTTAGACTATGACTTAATGACACAAGAATATTATTTTTCATATATTTTAAATTCTGTTAACACTATAGGTATTAACAGAAAAAAAGAAAGAATGGAATAGATATTTTTCTTCCATATAATGGAATGGAATGGATAAAAATACTGCACAATGGACATGTGAAATGTGTTTATCAATACCACAAAATAAAAGCAAAAAAAATTTCCTCAGAACGTCTTAAAGATAAGAAACATAGCGTCATTCCTGTTCTCAGTGAAAGATCAAACATTGTATTAACTACTGAAATCACCTTGAATTAGTGTATTTCATATTGTTGATAGGATTAGAATCTATCTGAATTTATTTATATATGCAGCATGCTAATTAGTCTTTTTGATTACTTAGTAATTCAATAACTGTTTTATTCAATTGCCTTTTTTAATAGCACTACTATTTCTATTATTTTAGACTTTTCACCAAATCTTTAATGTAATTTTTTATCTGTAAGAAGGTAATATAAATGTAGTAAGAATTCTATTGCTGTGAATACGTTTAATTGTTAGTTGGCAATGAAAACATTTTTTGACTGTTGAGGATTGAATTGGTCAATAAATGTGATGTAATTTTAACAGAGAAATATCATTATTTTTCTCACCCAAAGGAATTTGTGGTTCATATTATAGGTTGGGGTGGGCTTTTATTTAAGATAGAAAATTAAAGATTGGTAGTCTTTTAGAAGGTGGAGAACATAGTTCACACTCTGTAGTCTTTCATTTCTGTTATGGAATTGTTATTTGGGATAATGCAAATAACTATTTTTAGCCCTTACAGCTGATACTGGTAGTAATGTATAATAATTTTTATACAGTGTATTGACTGGAGCTTTGAGTAAATGTACAATAGCTATAACATCTTGAACATGATGAGTTTAGAGACTGAAGAAAAAAATGCTTATTTAGAATATGGAAGACTGAAATAGTGAGTGGAATGAAAGTAATTCTGGCCCAGTAGCTTTGAGCCCATGTTATCTATGATGCCAATTACAAAACACCCTAATTAGATTTAGATGCTATGTTCTATTTCTTGGTATTCTGACCATTGCAATTACTCCAAAGTATTGTGTATTTTTTTTTAATGCCTCCACTGGTTTCTTAACAGATTCTTTCTAAAGAATGATATTTTCCGTCTGTCATTTCAGTAAGTTAACAAATGCCTTTAATTAGATAAATAAATCAAAATCTAATAAATTGAATAAGCCATTTTGAAAAACATCTAGGAATTTAGCACAATCTCACTGAGTTACAAAACCTGAATGAGCTTGCTCATAGGTTTCTGACATACCAGTTAAAAAATATCTGTAGAAGCTTAAATGTCTGTGTTTTCCTTCTTGGTTGCTGTAAGTTTAACAAAATTAAAAGTTACAATACTTGAAGCAAAATTCTCCCAAAAACTACAAATATAAAATGCAATCCAATCCAAGTTTATGTTTAATGCTTTGATAACTTCTGAGCCATGTAGTTTCTCTTAATAGTCCAGTTATATGTGCACATTTAAACGTTCTGTAAGATACAAGGTTCTGTGACATTTACAATACAAAATCTCATGACATTTCAAAGACGTTAAGTAATTCAGATCCTTCTTTTCAAGAATTTCCACTCAGATCTAACTATAGTCCTTAAAACTTCAGTTTAAGTAAACATTCTAGTAAGAGGACCGTGTAGTATTATAAGCAAGCCACAAAAAAAAATGTTGTAAGAAAAGCAATAAAAACTAACTTAAACATCAAAAAATCATACAAACAGGAGGGAATACTTATTCAGGATGTGGTAAGATGCAAAGCTGATCAAATCTGTCTGTCTGTATCAGCATGGTAGTAAAGATAAAGGAGATGCTGTCAAACCTACATCTAGATATTTGTAGAAATACCTATATAAGTCTAAGACGGATGGTTTCATATGCCACAGATATTTAAAAATATAAAAAGATGCTTTGCTGGAATTCTTAGCCTCCAGTACAGTAAAAAAGTGGCAAACTGCTTGTATGGAAAAATTTCTTTACTAATATTAATTAATAGTATTTGTTTAAAGGTGTAAATTTCAAGAAGAGAACCTAAAGTCTGCCAGTGCTCATCTGTTATTCTGACTGCCATACTCACAAAGATAGTGTTTATTTTATTACAAGAAATTAATGCCATTAACAAACTCCAGAAGAGACCAGGAATGAAGATCTATTCATCATTTCACCATGAAAGTGAGATAGAAAGACACGGAGTATGGAAAATGGTGCCTCATGCTCCTTAGCAGAAATGCTTGAAGGAAGCAAAGTTACAGATACGGAGACAAATCTCAAAGTAAGAAATGTGATTGCAGTGCAACACAAATTTTGAGTATTTAGGAAATGCAAATATTAATTTTTTGTTCTAGTTGCGGTAATCAGTAGCATAAGTGCAGTAATAGATGTAGCAATTTACTCTGTGTTTTAAAATGATCCTAGGGCCTCAGGAAAAAAAGAAAACCAAACCAACAGAGAAAACAAAAATCCTAAAGCAACTTTATAGCATCTTGAAACCTTTCAACCTTACTATTTGAAATTAAATGTAAAGCTCCTCCTTGACAGCTAACAGGAATAGGGGTTTTGTTGTGTCCCTTTTGTTCTTTTCTCTGTTTTGAGGAAATGGCAGAGAGAAATGCATGTCATTTAAGCCTGTAGGATTTATTTTCTTGTGAATTCCATTGCCATCTTGGTGTTTGCTTTGATTGTTTCACTTAAAACAAAAGCCTCAGGATTTATTTTGTTAAGCTTTTATTTTTAGTTTGGGTATCATTTTTAACTTGTAGCCTTCTGTACACTATAGTTTTCAGAACACAGCGTGGTACATGGAATAATATCAATATATTATGGGACCTTCAAAGAGAAACTTTGTAACTGAAAGTAAGAAATAGTCATAATAAAGTTGATTAAGATTCAGGAAAAAAACACTGTGTTACTACCATAGATTTCATGACTGGCATATGTAAACTTAGGAAAGCACTGGCAGTTTTTATCCTGAACTGCTTTGTGGTAAAAACCCCTTCCTGCCAAGTCAGCGCAGTGGGGACAGCAGAGCCCCAAAGGTCTCAGTCTCCTGTGCCAGGTAATGTGACACCACTGGCACATGAGAAGCCTTGAACCAGCTTGAGCTCTGGGAAAGGATGTGCAGGTGTCAGGGTGCTGGAGCAAGGGAACAAGCTCTGCAGGAAGGGCTTGGGGATCTTGGCAGATTCCCCACTGAGCAGGAGCCAGCTGAGCACAGGTTCAGTGATGAAGTCCCATATACGGGGCTGTGTTAGCATTAACATAGCAAGAGACGGAAATGGTTGTTCTCATATATTCTCATCTTCTCATCTACTTGCATTCCTGTAGCCACGCTTGAGATAGCTCCCTCTGTGTCTAGTTTTAGTCTTCCTGTGGAAAAGATTTGTATTTTAAGAAAGTTAGTGAGGAGGCTGGACTAGAGGACTTGCAGGATCCCTCACACCTTATTTGATTCTGTGCAATGATCCTGTTAGTGAAGTATTAGATCTTTATATGAATATTGAATATTATTAACTGTCTGAAATTGATACAATAACCATATTTTAAAAAGATAAAGAACAGGAGTTTTACTGTAATCCACTCTATCACCAGCACCATGCTTCAAATGATAAAATATTTGGTAATTTTTATAATAAAAGTTGTTTTTTAAATTTTGATTGCTTGTTTTGGTTGCATCAATTGTTAACTGAGGAGTTCTCTTCTGATCTCTCCTCAGCCACTTATGTAACTTCATTCCACTGTGATAAGGCATTCAGGTCTTTGTGTGTCTGCTGAAGCTGAGTTGGTATCTAGACACCCTGTGGCTCCATGGAGAGCACATACTATTGCTTGGCTCTCTTAAATGCTCTGGACAGTCCACTTGCTGTGTAAGGATCCTAGCATCTTAGCTTTGATATTTGAATGGGATACCTAAGCTGGGTATTGTGAATAGCTTCTCCTCACAGCATTAGGTCTGTTTCCAGGTTCCAATGTGTATCAATGCATAAGGGCTGACGGATTCTCAATCTCTCAGTGGAATGCTGGAGAGTTCATACCATAAGTCATTTCATTACAGCACTGTTGGGATCTTTGTCAGAACCTTAGGTAAAAAGAACAATATGCTTGGGAGGTGATTATTTTACTCAGTTTACTTGAAGGCAATAAAGGGATTTTTTAAACTCTTTTCTTTCTTACTTATCTTACTGAAATGAAAGTGACACAGAATTATGCCCTTGCCATCAAGTTTTGGTAATTACTGGATTAGTCAATGATGACAGAAAAACAGGCAGTCAGCTGATACATATCTAAATCTTCAGGCCAAGCATGTAATTTCTGCAAACAGCAGATATAATGCTTTACAACGCCTTTAAAAGCAAAGGATCGCATATATATCTATTTAGATACTTTGTCTTATTTATATTGTGTATTATGGGTAGTTTATATTACCTTTTCTGGCAAGTATATAGATTTCAGTATTCATGTTCACCATCAAACTCTCAACAAATGGCAAAGGTTAGGTTAATAACTTTTTCAGTAAGTCAGGAATTAATAACTGCCCATTAACCTCTATAGGTCATTTTGAATGTTGACATATATCATCAGTTAAGCAGCAAAGGACTTTACCTTAGATCAGAGAACCCCAGGAAGACTCAGCAACTTCATAGAGCAGAATTCTGATTCAGTAGTTAGCTTTCTTCTAGGTTGGTCTCAGAAATTGAGCAATATAGCATATAAGTATCTAATTTATAAATGTAGAAGATAGTGGTGATATTCTCTGTATTATACACAAAACAAACATATGCACAATCATTGAGATAATTATAATTGTCTTTCACAATAGCATATAACTAAAATCTAATTCTCCTGGGAATCATAGGCATTTAAATAATCTGATAATCTTTCTGAAGTTTAGTTACTGCAACTATTGTGTGTGACTTTTTAAAAATTTGGACCAGTGTACTGTGCCACTACTTAATGAGAATTTGTTGTTTTTACTGGAAAAACTCTTTTTTTTAACTCTTAAGAGTTAAAAAAGCATATCCCACCAGCATTCAGATGCAAGGGATTTCAGAGGTACATGCAAACTGCTTAACTTACTGCAGATAGTAAGGAAAGGAAAACATTGGCATGTGCAGAATAAAGTTGCTATAAACACAAAAAAGTTGCATTAAAAGTTAATAAACTGCAATTGCCCATTAGCCTGTGCCAATGCTGTTTTGAGAAGACTATTTAGGAAAAAATTTTGAAGGAACTTCCAAGAACATTTTTCAAATTCTTATGACATAAAAGTGCTTGAAGTAAGCATTGCTTTGAATGTTACATAGAAAAGTTTAGGAATCAAAGGAATTAAAACTGGGGAAGACAGTGCTTTGCATCTTCATTCATTCCTAGTAAATGAAGCCAAAATGCAATAAATAAGTAAAATTGGCATTTTGGTTTAAAAAAACGCCATTTTTTTTTCCCAAAAAGACCCAATGCGTATTTCCTGAATACACTACCTTAAGTTCAATAATTATTAACATAATATGTGTACCAGGGGAAGTAAATGATCATCAGCACATGTATATATTGGTACAGAGAAAGTACTTATTGTATCTCTTGCTCTTGGTACTGCCCTAATATCCTTGGTTTTGTTGCCTTTCTATTGATTGGTAAATTGAACACTCAAAAACTTGTCAAGAGGCATAAAAATAACTTGAACACGCATAAATACTGGGCAGTTTCAGAAAACTGACATATCTTCCTTTACGGATATATTTCTTCTTACTGCAGATCTAATGCATTTGAAGTGCTGGCACTCGATGGAGTTAGTACTGGGATACTTCAGTTTTATACAGCCCAGGAGAGTGCTGACTGGCTGAGAGCAATGTCAACTAACATCAGTGATTTGACACTTCAAAATGTATGTTACTTTCTGCATATTTTCTTGTTTATGCTATTGTAAAATTATTTCTAGTTTTCAAAGGGTAAAAAACAATTCACCTTTAAGTAAAATATATAAAATGCTTGTGTATGGGGAGGAAAAGGAGAAAGGAAAAAGCAGGGAGAGGTTGCCTGATCAAAAGTATCAAGAAGTTTTCAAGGCTTGCAGTGTTAGCATAGAACAGAAACCAGCAGAAAATTAGATTATGTTTATAATTTTAAAGATTTTAAGGGAAAATATTTATCCATACTGGTCATTTCACAGAGCTTTAGATGTAACAAAATATTTCATTTTTACATTTTTGTAATTAAACTGTGCTTGAAATTAGCATTTGTTGATTTTAAAACAAGCATTTGAAAATTCTAGCTAGTGAATAGCTAGTGAAGCTTACTGAAGATAGTAATTTTACATCTCTAAGTTGTCTAAGAGTTGATTTATTTAAGGTCACATTATTTCATCTCATTTCCTTGAAGTATAAAGTTGCTTATGCTATTTTAAGTTACTCCTCTAAATTAATAAGTAGCAATTGCCTTTGCAAGCAGAAGTATTAACTAATCTCCAGAGAAACAAAAAAATTACTATTTGGACAGCAGATTTATTATTCCAACAAAGAGCAGCTAAACTATTGATAATTATGGAATTAACCATGAAGTTAAATATGGAACTCAATAATGTACAATTTTGAAAATATATTTGTCTTTAAGGAATTATAAAATTCAGTGATGAAATTACAATAGCACAGCTGTCCCTGAAAAAGTTGCCTGCACAAGTTTTAATCTTTTTTTTTCCTCTACATGTGTAGAATCTGTAACTTCTTCCATAAATCATGATATAGTAGCCTGACTTTTATTTGTGCTTTGTATCCTAAACAAACTGTTCCTTAGGTCTACAGATTATATTATGTAGAATTTGTATTAGATTTCAACATAAATCTTTAAGTCTGTTGGTTAAAACAGATTTAAAATTTAATTGGTTTTCCTAGTCGTCAAAAGCTACATGAATCACATTTGATCATAATAGTTCATTTAATGTATTAATTCTTTTAAAATATTCAATTGCTTAAGCAATCTCTTTGTCAAAATCAGACATTTTTGCTTATGACGCATTCTTTTTAAATACTATTTAGTGACTCATATAATATAAAGGATTATGAATTACAGGAATAATAATAGTATATTATTCTTTGATAATTCTAAGAAAGTGTAAGGTAATATTTCTAGATCAATTCCAATTCATAGTGAAATAAGCCTTTTTTTTTTTTTCCCCCTTTCTAGAGAAATTCACTGAGTAAAAGCCACTCCAAGGATAAAAGTGAATAAGAATAGAAATAAATGCAGGCAGCTTTTGTTAGTCATATGATGCTAGTCTGTTTTTTTCAAAGGACTGTGTGCAGTAGCTGTGTGCCCTGACACAGTATCTTCACTATGCTGCAACCTGTCTACAGCAATATTTTATTACAAACTGAGTACTTTCATAGTCTATTCCACTATCTATTAATAGTGAATTCTGTCAACAAAGTAGTCCATCTGGTTTTCATATAACTGTCTGTTCCCGGGAAGAAACAACAGTCATGATGAATGTCCATGTTTTGTGCTCTTAGTGAGTTACAAAGAAACTCTATGCAGCTCGCATAAGAACCATGTAAACTTTCTTGCTTAGACAGTAGCTTTACAGGGTTTGTCAGGCATGCAGCCTGTGGTACAACTGGAAAGGTCTGGCCAGAACATTTATTTAATTTTTGATCATCAGAAGGGGAAATGCAGTAGTCAGTGAGAATCCCTTTTGCTGCAAACTACTTTTAAGATGAGGATTGAGAGGCTGGAGTACAGTAAAAGGCTGGGCAATTATCTGCCTCTGGGCAGCCAGGAAACACAGATCACCATCCACAGTGCTTAGGACAGGGCCTTTGAATTAGGCTTCTTGGGAGTCCTTTTTATTACCTTAGTCTTATAATTTCAAAAAATTATTATTTTCTTATCATACCTCTGATACTGATATTAGGGAGTGAATCTGTAATTCTTTCCGAGCTTCTTCCTGTTTCTGCACTTCTCCACTTCTGTAGAGTGCCTCCCCATTCCCCAGGACCAAAGATAATCACTACTCATTCAGAAATTGTTTTAGAGACTTCCTTATCTGGTTATGGGTTATTTTCATGACTACTTGCTGACTCGAAGTTCAGTTGCTTCTCCAAATAGTTGAACTATTGATTTCCTATTCTGTCCCACGCCATCATCTCAGTATGGAAATTAATTACTAGATATATGGTCATGATGGACTTTTCTACTAATAATGTTGGCATATTGTCAGCATCCTTACCTGAGCTATTACTAGGTTTTTAAGCAATACTTACTATTATTCATGTTTTACTTCCACACATTTTGCATTTTGTTTTGATGGTTTCATGACTTTAGCAACTTTTCTCACATCTTAGTCATTCTTAAACTGTACCTATTTGTGTTACTCTTATTTTTTTGTCTTAAATATTTGCATGACATTTTGAATAATTTCTTTTGGCATTTTAGTTCTTAAAGAGCTCCCAGTCGGGATTAATTGTTTTCGGACAGGATCTTTCCTGTATCACTTTACCCTAATATAATTCATTTTTTTATTTTACCCTAATGCAGTCATGTTCAGCAGCTCTTTGTCAGATCTCCTGCTGATGCCAGGAGACAGTCCTAGTATAGGCAGTGCAAAAATAGCTCTGCCACAATGTGACACTTCTGCTAATGTCAGACTACTCTTTTGAAGTACTGAAACATCTAACTTCTATACAAAGACAAGCTCTCTGGGGATCAAGTGTATAGGAGGAGTCATATTTCAACAGTGGAGATGTGAGAAGTTGTTACTGCATAGGAGTGCTGCCCCTGTACATTAGCATATTTAGAGAGTGTTACTTGGTAGGTGAAAAATAATGACTCTGGTACCAGCCTAGACTCAGTTCTTAAATGACAGAGGAGTACAGGGAATGCTGCAACACGGACAAAAATGTAAGGGTGTCTTTTCAGCAATCATGCTTTGTATGCTTAGCTCAGAAAATCTCCTAGTCACAGTAAGCTTTACAAGCAACATTCATTTACTTTTATTTCTAAGGACCCTTGCCCCAAATTATTCATACCTCTGTTCGTATTCAGTTTTTTCACATACTTTTCTACCAGCATGAATCTACCCTGTCATCTTCCTTTGTGATTCAATCCTCATTTTCGATGTTCTCAAAGCTTTTTACATTTACCTTTGGCAGAAATAAGTACAAATGAATCAGCGCCTCAGATTCATTTCTTCATGCACCTCTTTTCTTGCAGAAGGAGGTGAAGTTAAAGAAACTAAGGGAAGAGGGGTAACAGAAACTGGCAGTGAATCTTCCATGATGAAACAAGCAGCACAGGATATGAGTTAATCTGTATGTGCTTCTCACTGTTCCTGTTCTTAATTTCTTCAGCTGAAGTGTTCTTTGTAGGCTGAAGTGACAATGGCTATTATTTTTTATGAGAAAGGTCTTTGGGATAATTGATACTTCTTCCTCTGTTTTTCACCATTTGAATTGACAGCTATTAGATGTATGCAGGTTTTCTCATGGATCTTAATTATTTTCTTTGAAATACAGTACTGAACATAACTTTAGTCATAATCAGTAGAAGCACCTAAAGGTAATGCTTTCAGTTCTTCAGTTCATTTACAATATAGAGATTAGTTTCTTATATTTAAAACTTTCTCAATGTTTTGTGTTTTTCCCAGTATACTCTAATGGTGTTATGTTAAAAAAAAAAATCATAAATAAACAAGTAGGTCATAAGCAGGTCAGAGAACAAGTTATGATACTCTTGTTTCACTTTAAAAGTTATTTATAATTTTTTTAAATCATACCAGCAGTTTTTTTGGAGGATGGTAGAAGCTTAAAATTTGCTATTAAAGTAGGTTTATTAATTCAGATCACATTTATGCCCATGACAGCTTTTATAATTGTATATGTCACGGTCGTAAACCTTTTCTCTTTTATTTCTCATGTAAACATGTATCTGGGTGATATTCTGTATTGCAGTTGTGTGAAATTTCTGTTGTAATAGGGAGAGACTTATGAGCTTTAAACATACATTTAAAAAAGAAAAGAACGAAGATTGAGAAGATCTTGCTTTCTTTGCACATGGGGTACATGTAGATGGAAACAAAATCGTTCTGTATAGAAAGCCGTATACAAATTCGACTGCCTCAATGATTACACAAACAATTCTATTCCCAGGGCGAGAATGCATATTTCTTCACTGCTGCTTTTTGTTGTTTTAAATGCAAAATTTCCTGTTGAAAATACCATAGCTCAAACTGTAGAGGTTGTAAAGGGAAGTCAGTAAGGGTAGGACTCACATCCCCTAAACATTAGCCAAGCAGTAAGCAGTCACATAGGATACTAATATAGCTAGGAAAAAAATAGATGCCTGTCAAGATCCTTCACTCTCACTGTTTTCTTGGAAGAGAATAAAAGTATGTTATATGTGAGATAAATTCCAGCCTGGGAGGTATTTAGATTTAGGTAAATGGTTCTGAATAATTTCAGTTCCTGTCCCATATGTATCCATTTAGAATAGAGGATAAGAATTACAATTTGCTTAATAGTTCCTTTTCCAAGTTGCCTGCAGTCTTTGCAGACCTGAGATTTTTTTATTTTAGTTCCCCTGCTGTGTCCAGCTCACATTTCTATACTGCAGTGCTGAGAGCTCATGCGCTGCCAGCAAGGTAAATATATCCCATTTGTATTCCTGTCTGTCTGCACCAGCTGTGGAGACTTGTGAAGGGCACATGTGGTGTTTGTACTTCTCAGCCCCATGACACTGGTTTGTAAAATGATATAGAAGCAGTTCTTTTCCTCTCCCACAGCTACATCAGGGCTGCAGCCATCCTGCTTTGAATGGAGAATGAGTTGTCTGTTCATTGAAGAGATGTGGAGTCCAAAGCATTCTTCCCTATTATCCTTACCATTGGGAATCTGAGCTGATTATGAGGATGCTCCTCACAATATTCTAGGCACTTGTGCAGAAAACCTGCATTGCCAGTCTGACACACTTTTTTCCAGGCACATCTGAGCCCATTTGCTTACACTGGTTTGTGCTATAGTAATAATCTTATTATTGAGTACGGTTTTGGACACTTGATATAAAATTATATTTTCTATGTCTATAACATGGCTTTTGTATAGTTATTTTGTGTATGTATTTGTTGTGTCTGAGGCACAGGAGAAAGGTTGGACCTGATTATGGGCAGGGTGTATCATCATTTCTACTGACATTGAAGTATTCCAGGTGTCATTTCATTATGTCCTGCCCAACTGCTCTAGCAGGATTAAGCCCACCACTGGTGGCTTAAATCAGACTGGTGACTGCTTCATTCTGCAACACTGGGCATGTCACCAATTTGTTTGAACCAAGTTACAGAGTGAGGTTCTTGAGTTCTGGCTGGATTGTCACTGATGGGGCCCCATGGTCACCAAGAAGCTCAGGCACTTCTTCTCCCAGCCAGCACTCCAGGCCAGCTCCAGCACAGTGCAGCCCTGCAGTCGTGCCAGGCTGAGGAAGGCACACCTGTGTGCATGAGCTGCCAGGAGCCTGGTGGGCCCCTCTGAGTGGACACTCAGCAGCTGAATTTTACTTCCATCCTCATTGTTGCTCCCTGCCTGTGCTAAGCTGTGGGTGCCAGCACCTGCAGCCTGTGACCTGCTGCTGTTGTGGTAGTCCCTGCTCCTCCTCTAGGGTGGCAGGGAGCTGGTAGAGCCACTCCAAGAGTCTGACAGGATCTCCCAACACACAGCCCAAGGTGACAGCCAGGCCGGGCAGACGCCCCAGGCTCCCAGCAGCTTGGCCACCTCACACCGTCAGTCACTCTCAGCTGTCTGACCCACCAGCACACCTGCACTGTCCAACTGCACAATTCAATCCCAAAGGGCTGCAGAAGTGAGTGTGTGAGGGAGATGATGTGTTAGCATTGACTAGAGAGCTCCTATAGGCCTGAACATCTCTATCACCCTCTGTCCATACAGAAAAGACTCCTGTTGTCATCCTATTCCTCCACACTGCCTTTTGTCCTAAGGTCATTTTGGTTTTGATCACAGATACTTCACTCTGTGGAGGACAATGGCTTGTTATTGTCATCTGTTAGGTGCAGGTGTGTATGTATGTATAAATCCTGACACTTTTTGAGGCCTGTGTCATTACCATAACACAGGCCCATACAGGTGTACTGAGTCTGGCTGGCATGGGGGTAGCTTTCTTCTTAGAGCAGGTGCTGTGTTTTGTATTTGTGGCTAGTACAGCGTTAATAACACACCAGCGTTTTGTTTGAACGGTTCTTGCACAGGATGAAGGCTTTGACTTTTTCTCACTCTGACACACCCCACCCACCTCAGCAAAGGATGGAACAAGGAATTAAGAAAGGACAAGGATGAGACAGCTGACCAAAAGTGGGCAAAGAGATGTTCCACACCATTGTGTTCAGCAATTGAAATGACAGTGGAAAAGGAGGTGTGGGTTTGTCTTCCAGGATGGATGTTACTTGGAGCCTGCTTGTGGGAGGCAGTGATTGCATTAATATCGCTTTAATTTTTCGTGTTTCCTTCACTTAAGCTCTATTCATCTTGACTCAGAACTTTTCTTGCTTCTGCTTTTCCTATTCTCTCACCCTTCCTGCTGGTAGGGAGAAGGGAGTGAGCAGCTATGCAAGTGCTTAACTACTGGCCAGAGTCAACTCACCATAGCAGTCAATGGCATCACCATATTAACTGAGTTACATCCACAGATTTGATCTTACAAATCTGCTATGTCCAGGATGCAAGCAATAGCCCTGGATTTCTTCTGGAATAGCCCTGGATTTCTTCTGCTCATTTCCTATGGCAGCTGTAGATTTCCTTGTTTGTAGGTGACCTGGTTTTGGTCTTCCATCACAAGCCTTTCATTTCTAATAAAACAGGCTTTTTTGACAACAAGGTCCTTTGGAAGTACTCATCAACTCTAGGACAGTTTTCAGCTTACTCCTAGCATGTAGGGAAGTCTGGTTTCCCACTCTAATATATTTATTTCTAGATTCTTATATACACTTAATAAAATTGCACTTTAAAAAATGTTACACTTTAAAGCAGGGAATATATGTCAGTATTTGTTCACCAATTATCTGTACAAACTATGACTTAAAGAGAAAAGTCAAAATGATCAAAACTCTTCATTATCTAAACAAAGAGGAAAAACCTTTGTCTTGAAGAGTAAACGAAGGAAAAAGCCTATACAATTTTCATTTCATCTTTAAATACATCTTATACTTTGTGGTCATCATTTCACAAGGACTTAATTATAGATGTCATATAAGAATCTGCTTAAGCAATTGTTTAACTGAGACCTAAGTAAGATGTCTACAGTACAGTATATTCTTTTCACTCTGACACTGTTAAATTCATAAATGCAAATCTTTATGAGGTATTTAAGGAAAACTCTGATAAAAGCCTTTTGTTTTTCAAGTCCTTGGTTTTGCAAATTTACTATAATAGTAAAAATCTAGTATTTCAACACTGAATGATAAAATTTCTTACAAATATAATTTGGAAGTATTAATATAGTATTCAATAGCTAAGTTAATCAATGCTAATTGCATCACAGAAGCTCTTCAATATATTAAGAATTCTGTGTGTTCTTCCATCTCTCTTTCATAGATGAAAATGGCAAATAAATGCTGTTCTTCCTCTGACCAGGTAAGATTTCCATTATATTATCCAACTTTTTAAATTTGTGTGAAGACATTGTTGGAGAATTTGTAAAGCTTGTATATACACATCTAGTCAGTTTTAAAACTGACTAGTGGATGGACTGCAGGATCAGTGATGGGAGAGCAAAGTATCTCCCACTGTAAGTAAACACCAGATTTGTGACCACTTCAGGAACCTGAACATGCTTAAGTCTAAGGGTCCTGATGAGATGCATCTCAGAGTCCTAAGAGGATTTGCTGATGTAGTTGCCAAGTCACTCTCCATGCTATTTGGAGAGTCATAGAAGTCAGGTGAAGCCCCTGGTGAGAATTAGAAAGGAAACATTGCACCTATTTTTAAAATAGATAGAAAGGAAGAACCCAGAAACTACCAACCTCTCAGCCTCATCCATGTTCCTGGGAAGATGTCTGAACAGATCCTCCTAGAAGTTGTGATAAGAAACTTGAAGGGCAGAAGGAACTTGGGGAACAGAAAGCCAGCTGTGTACTGGGCTGCATCAAAACTACTTTTGATGGTGAGCAGGTCAGAACAGGTGATTCTGCCCCTCTAGTCTGCTCTTGTGAGCCCACTCTACCTCTGCATCCAGCCCTGGGGCTCCCAAAATAAGAACATGGACCAGCTCTAACAGATCCAGAGAGGGGTCACAACGATAGTCAGAGGGGTGGAACACCACTCCTATGAGCAGAGACTGGGGGAGCTGGGGCTGTTCAGCCTGGAGAAGGGAAGTCTCCAGGGTGACCTTATTGCAGCCTTTCATTATCTAAAGGGGGCCTATGAGAATGACTGGAACAAACTTTTAGCAGAACATATCGTGATAGGACAAGAGGTACTGGTTTTAAACTGAAAGAGTGTTGATTTAGTTTAGCCATAAAGAAGTTTTTCCTTACATTAAGGGTGGTAAAGCACTGGCAAAGGTTGCCCAGAGATGTGATGCATGCCCCATCCCTGGAAACATTCAAGGTCAAGTTAGTGGAGTTCTGAGCAATCTGATCGACTTGAAGATGTGCCTGCTTTTTTGCAGTGGTGTTCACCTCCATTACATTAAAAGCTCCCTTCCAACCCAAACTGTTCTATAATTCTGTGATTTAATTACTACCTTTGCCATGGCATTTAGTTATTAATTAAACCAATATGAAAAACAGGCAATTATTAATACCAGGGGAAAAGGTATTTGATTTGGAGATCTTTTGTTGGATGAACTGTCTACTGCATGTACTTTAGTAACTATTCAAAGTTTTTTCCTTTTCGGTTTGGGCACACATAATGAGTTCAGTTGAAAAAAGGAAGACATACCTTCCCTCAATTTTCAAAAAATTTTGGAGACAGTCATACAACTATATACATATCAGTAGATACATAATTTGATTTCCTAAATAAACATGCTAGTCTCCATAAACTGCCTAAATAATCAGTGCAGAAACTTATTCCATTCCAGAGAGCTGTTCAAATGTGAAACTTGGTATCAGTGCTCTAAATCATCCTCTAGAGGATCCACTTTTTCTATATTGACTTGCCTCAGCCTACCATCTAAAGTAGGTGCCTAAAGCTGTGTAGTACAAATCTATCCCACTGTTTCCATTCCAAGTATGAAAAAAGGACAATTAGGACCATAATTTCAGAAGCTGAAAATTTGAGGTACAACTGACAGCAACAAACATTGGATTGTTTTCTGCCAAAAAGTGAGGGGAAAAAAAAGTTTATAATGAATTTGGGCATATCAAGTAAACAAAACTAAAAAATATAAAAATATTATAGGAGCAGTTGTGAACAATTCAGACTTTCTATGTCCTGTGAAAATTTGCTTTAAAAGCAATCAAAATATGAATTCTCGGGTATATATATATATCACAAAGGCAACATATAAAATTTGGTAATGATAACTGAAAGCAGAAGAGGGCTTGTTCTGGCCTAGATTAATGGAGCCTATTAATGTCAGTTACATAATGTTTATACAGACCTGAATAGCTCTTATTAAGGCAATTGATTTAAAATTTAGAGAAAGGATAACCTTAACAGATTGAAGGTTACTTGAAGAACTGCCTTGAAGTAAAATTGGTGATAGCTGCAAATTTATCTTTCCCTTTGAGCATGGACATTTCTGAAGAATTAAACAGGTCCTTAGAGTTTCATTACTGTGTTGCCTGCGGTGAGTTTTCTTCATTGCTTTTAGAGTCCAACTTAATCTTTCATAAAGGGAGAAGGTTGGATATGGCTAGGTTTCATTCAGGTTCTGTTTTTCACAGGCCATTAAAAAACTAGGATTCTGGGTCATCAAGAATGTAAAAAATTACTTTGTTAAAACTTGCTTTCTTCTTTATCTTTTATATTGCCACTGACTGGTTTTACTGCAAGCTGAATCTCCAGAACATAATGAATTCTGTACACATTTAAATAAAGAAATGGAAAAGGACTAAGATATTGGTTCTTGGGCCTAAACCAGCTTTATTTATGGGTCTCTTTGCCAAAAGATGGTGTGATTCTTGAGGTGTGCAGGGCCATAATTTAGACTTTGATGATCCTTGTGGATCCCTTCCAACTCAGAATATTCTATGATTCTCTGATTCTATGACTATGCTCTGTGTCTATGACCCAAAGTTAGAGGTATTAGGCAAGGTAGTAGAAGCTGTAGTTATTCTTGTAATGTTTATACTCTTAAAATAAAAAGTAACAGGTCATGAAGTTAATTGGTACAGCTACTTCCACACTTTTAAATTCCTTTTTCCCACCAAAGCAATGTGTTTGCATTTAAACTGCCCATTGGAAATTACTTCATCAAAACTAAAATCCCAGACTGTCTGTGGAAATTGTTTGGCGAGTTCTAGTTATACCTGCACATGTCATAATGGTTACTCTAATCAAAGACTTCAAGATTTTAAGAAATATTCAGAGGTTACACAAATTTGAAAAATATTAGATAAGTAGCACAGCTGAAGCTCTGGTTCTAAGTATCTATGTAACCTGTGTCAGTCATGAAACAGACAGCACCTAAGCATCATAACTTTTGATTTTACTTCATATAATTTATTATAATACTCTAGAGATTTGAAAGCCCTTGATTCTTTGTTAGATTTGGGACTCAATTTTCCAAAAATACATAGTGCTGGATTGAATTTTATTTTTTTTGAAAGTAAATTAGCCAATTCTCTCTCTGTACATATAAAAATACTTGAAATGTTTTTTGGTCCATTTTCTGGATAGTTTTTTATGTTTTTAAGGCTAAAATATTTATAATGGTTATTTCAGGGGACTTGTGTCTGCCAAGTGACATATCAAAACATTAGGAAAGGGCAAACATTATGGATGCTGAATAAAGGAGAAGTTGGACAAAGACTAGTCAATTTTACTTCAACCTATGTGAAGAAATTTGAAATAAATAAACAAAATACCTGTGTGGAGCAGAAAGAAGAAAAATAAGTGTCCTGAAGGATTTGTCAATAACAAATAGTAACAACCAATCTAATTTTCTCTTGTAAACGTGAAACATATGTGTGACCGGAGGTTGCTGCAACATATCTTGATTCCAGCATGGTTTTTGACAACTTCTGACATGAAAATATTTTAAACAAGTATTATACAGATTTTGTTGTATGGATTTTGTTGGATAATCCAATATTATGTATAGATGGTTCACTTTCAAAACTGACATATTGATTAGAAGTGGTGAAGAGGTCTGACTTGGATCCAGTTCCTTTGAATACTGCCTTTATGGTGTATTAGCAAATTAAGACCACTAATTTTGCAGACATTAAGATTTGAAATACCGTGTTAAACTTATGAATGATCTTGCCATATTGAAGAATGAGTCTGAAAACCAGAGTTGAAGCCAATTGGGATAAAGCATATATACAAGAATAATTAAGTAGATGTAAAAGACTGGAAAAAACTGAAGAGGTTGTTACTGGAAAATGCTGGATGGTTATCTGGGGGGGTAAATTCTTTTAGAAATGTTTGGTTCATCCACCATTGTCTTACTAGAGCTCCCTATCTGCAGAAGCCAGTCAGATAGAGACAATATGAAAAACAACAGGTTCATTTTTAGGAATTATTATTGTTGTTATTATGATTTAATATTACAATTTATTATTACATCAGCATGTTGTAATTAGGTACAGAATTGACCAAGAGAGACCCCAAAAACTTGCATTCCTTTGGTTTACTGGCATTCCTTTTTTTGCCCTTTTCCCCCTCCCAAATAAGAAATTCATCCACACTTTACTGCTTCTTCATTGGCCCTTATTTTTTTCTGAATTTTACATGCTCATTTGGTTATTTCAGCTGTAATTTGTGATACCACCACAACTGTCTGCAAGTCAGTCCCCTTCTACATTATTTTTTGGCATTCTTCACCCATTCACTTTCTTTTAGTGTATTTCACCTCCTGGTTTACCCCCTTATAGGTGTTTGCCCCCTTGCTGGCTTCAGCTACCAGCCAGCTTCTCCCTTCACATCGTGAGCCATGTCCAGCAGTTTCTCACACTGTTACCTTGTCAGTTTAACACCAGGTCAGGCTGGCTCTTACCTGCATGCCAGAGCAACCATGTCTGCTTGGTGGCTTTGGAGAAAGGCAGTATTTTGGGCTGTGCCTAAGCCAGCTACTGCAAGACATCCTGTGTTCCTGTTGCTGTAAGGCCTTGGCAGGAATACTGCCTCTGGTTTTGTGCAGTGTTTCTGAAAAGGTATTGACCAGAGGTTTTCTGTGGCCTCTGTGGACAGTTGAAATAAATACAGATGTTTGAAAGAAATATTCAATAAAAACTTTGTTCTCAGAGAATAACATGTGAAAAGCAGCAAAAAGTGATGCCACACAACCTACATATCCTTGTTCATGGATTTTTGCTCCATTTGTGAACTGAGTAGGCTTTTTTTAATTCTTCGACTCTGAGGTGAAAATCATTTGAGTCTTTAGTGGCAAAAAAAAAGTCTTTAATTGTGGTTACAGCAAGACTGATTCATGCTTGACATGAGAAATTAAGTGCTAGATAGATTATTGAGAGAAAATAGGAAGCCTCAACTAGCAGAGGTCCTGAGAACATTAAGGAAGTATTTTTTAGAAATAAAATAGGTATCATGGAGAGGGTAGCTTACTAAGTTTTTCAGAAGACCCTTTTCTACTCTCTGTTTGATAATTATAAGATCATAATTCTAAATAAAATACTTTTCAAATACAAAGGGTTTTCTCATTGTTCCTCATAGCAGAACTACTGCTGCAGGCATGCCATGAACATGTTTGCCTGGCTTCATCCTGCAGCATACAAGAAACCCTGCACCTATTCTTGAAAGACCATTTTTTCTTCCTTTCTCTTTCTCTTTTTTTCTTTTTTTTTTATTCCCTCAAAACAGAGAAAAATGTTTTTTAAAATATAACATATAGCAATAAAATTACTTTGTCCTGATGGTTAGTCTGGAAAAGTTAGGTTCTTGAAGACTATAATTTTACAACTTATACCTGTAGAAAGAGAGCAGGACTTAATTCCTCTAAGCATAAAGAGACCACATGGAGATAGAATTGAGATCTTCTTTGGTTTTTTGACTTTATTTATGTGGGAGGACAGTTTTTCATTTCCTAGTGAAATTGCCATGATTTGCTTCAGAGACTTTTTCTGGAACCTCAGATCCTCAACTGAAAAGATTACTCTAACAAAAGAAGTACCACTTTAAAACACTAAACCTTTTAACCTCTAGTCAGTTAATATGCAGTGCTGTAAGTATGCTCTGTGAGATAAAGAGCTTTGGTTTGAAATGGTTTCTTCTTTATGTTTCCACTTATTATTGTTGTAATATTGCTAAAATACAAAGCAGACATATAAGAAAAAGTTGTGAAGGATATGAGTTTTCCATTTTTCTTTGGTTTGGTTAGTTCCTGTTGCATAAATAATGCTACTGGTCTACTATACTATAAGAATACATAACTAGTAAGGCAACTTACTGGTTGTCTGCAGATGTCTTCAAGAGAGTTTGGTGCTTTGGATCCTAACTTGAACAAGAAGGCTGTAACAAGTAAAAGTGAGAGACATCAGGTCCAATTTATCAGCCTCCTTATTAAAACAAGGAAGCAAAGAGTAGAAGCTGTTATTGCTACCTAAAAGGACTTGTAATCTAAATTTTGCCCAGGCAGACAATGCCTGGGAAGATGCATGAATTCAGATACATACCTATCTTTGTAGTTCCCTTCAGCATAGTGTGGATATGTTGTTATTTGTGGTTTTCAAACTGTGCCTAGCTTAGAGTACAAATTTCACTCTTGAACTAAAGCACATGAAACACTTGAGTGTCGTAATTTCTAAGTTCCTCTGTACTTTGCTCTATAGAACATCTCATTTTGAATAGTAGCCATTCAGACATAACTGAATGCAACTGACGTACAATAGAAACCATTAATGTAATATATATAAATTTACAGCATTCCAATCCTATTTTTTATTTTATTTGTAGTTAAACTTTTTGTATGTGTAAGGAATGCTTGTCCCCCTCCCAGTCCTGCCCCATTAGCTGTTTTCTTCAAAATATGACATCTACCACTTGTTTTGGAAAAGACCTCCCCAAAATTATTTAAGGTGCCTCAAGATGTAGTTCTCATTGCTTTCTTAATTTGTTATAGTTCCATTGTGCCTCATAGTATGACACTAACTTGCAGGTTGGTCTGGCATCTCTTGTAGATTCTTATCCCACTTTATTTACAAAAATGTATCTGTCTGTTCTGACATGTCATACATAGAGATCTACTTCATTTTCTCTCTTCAATTCCCTCCTGAGTGTTTTGTATCATTTACTATTCATAAGTATTTAACTAAAAGTACTAGATATAAAATATACTGACTGTTTTATTACATTTAACACATTAAATTTCAAGTCATTGCAGCATCTAGATGCTTTATTGCTGTAGGAAAACAATAAGTGCAAATAAGAACTTTCATTTATCTACTACGATTGGATTACATTTTGTTAGTGACTTGTTTTATCTCCTTGTAATGAGTGCCATTGCTCATTTCCTTCTTACAGGAACTTTTGGAAAATGTATTAGAGCATGTTAGAAACTTAATAATATATCAATGATGTATGGGTAATTTTCAAATAGTAATGAAAGCAGTGCTGAGAAGGGACAGTTTATAGTATAATGCCTTATGAGCACTCCTGAAAACTTCAAATGGCAGTTTTCAATCAAAAAAACGGAATATTTTTTATCCCAGACTAACATTCTTACATACCCACATACTAAGATCCAATTAAAATCTCAGTAACCCAGTAAACCACAGACAACTTCTTATTGAGTACCAACACTTGTTTGCTTTTGTTCCATACAGGTTTTTTTTTTTTAACTGAATAATTATTCTTTCTCCATTTCTGAGGTCTAAAAGACCATTAAATAAAGCAGTCAGTAGGAAACATATATAGAAAGAAAGCAAAAAAAACCTAAAATTACATTGGATGTAATTCTTTTTGTCTGTTATTTGATATTAAGACCCTGATAAATTGAATATATAATAGCATTGTAGTAGAGTATGGCGGTGTCTAAATATGCTGTTTCTACATTTTTGCTGGCTACTATAGAATCAATGTTTTGGTGAGAGTTATTCAATTTACAGAATAGCAGATCAAGAACTGGAAGGGCTACTGTATTTATTTTGCTGTTTCTTAGACGTCCTTAAAATGTTAGTGCTGGAGCTCAGTATGGAGAAGGATTGTCTGGCTCAACATACTGATTTATTGATAAACTGATTGACAAAAGACATAATTGATACATTAAATACCAACATTAGGAAACAATTTGTGAGGTTTTCATAATATAAATATGAACATTCATCCATACTATTAGCTAGTGCTTTGGCATTTCTAGCCCACGTAACTCATTACTGTCTGTAAGTGTAGCTTTAGTTGAAAATGAGCAAGCTGCTCAGCAATACTTGTACATTCAGATTGGTGATTCAATTTAGACTTAAGTACCTGTTTCAAGAGCAATCTATTCCTCTTAATGTATGCAAAATGAAGCCTGGAATAATTTTTTTTGCTTTGTTATTTTTCAGTAAAGACATTCATGATGTTCTGCTACCACACTATGGCATTATGTTTATAGCATTCCTTTATAAATTTGTATTTACCTCAAAAGTGAAGCATGCAATTTTACATCTTCATTTCATTTTTTCTTAGCATTAATATATCTGGAAAATAAAGGCATGTACTGTAACACGGCTAACATTTTGTAACCACTGAATTTGATATCTAATTCTTCAAAAACATAAATGTGATAAAGTGTATATGAAAAAAATGTATATATTCTGAAAGACAAGTATGACAAAGACTTTGTTAACAGTTGCAAACATGAGCCTGGTGAAAGCTTTTTGATTTCAGATAAATCTAGTGATTTGATCAGAGATATGTGTAATAGAAATGTCAGTATTTCCAAGTTTTGACACTGCTATAGATAAGGTATTATGTTTTTTATAAAATGCTGAACTACTTTGGTTCATGTAGGTTTTCTGCTGGCTCAAATGAGAGTCTGCTTTGACCTGCATAGGTGGCTTTTAAAACAGAATTATTTCAGATAAGATTCAGACTACCTGTACTATAAATTTAAATCTCTTAAAGGACTTCTGACACACTGGCATGAAAGTGTATGAAGAAAGAGTATGGAAATGGTTGGAAGGCATTCTACTGAAACAACTCATGATCCACTGAGAAGAAGAACTTTAATTTTCAATAATTTTCTTTTACAGGTCATACATATGGGATGGGTAAATGAGAGACTTGAAGGAACTGATTCATCTCAGCTCTACAAATTTAAGTTTCTGGCCCTGAAGGGCTCATCCTTCTACATTTTCAGCACTCCACCGGTAAAAAAATTGATATTTTCGTGTCAGTTTCATTGTAAATGGAAACTTGTTTGTTACACCTGGGTTTGTTTTCCTTTATCAAGTGAAGTATTTAGCTGATATTTCAATGTAAGTTAAAGCCACAGATGCCACTGAATTTCAATAAACTGCAGCTATTTACCCTCTTTCAAGGTCCTCTGAAAAGCTTGCTGTGTCTGGATAGTGTAAAGAATTCCTTATGGGACATTTTGTTTTTTTGAAGTTGTCAAGGTCAGATTTTATTTTGGTTGATTAGGCCTAATATTTCTTCCCTTATTTATTCTAGGGTGTTATGTAGATGTAATGAGATAGTAATTACTCTGCTTTCTGAAAGACAAGATGCATCATGAAATAAACCATTCATACTATTGGATGATACTTGTGGATTTTTCACACAAGCAAGGGATCGAGGTGCTGAGTGTACAGTTTGACCAAGTGTTGCTTTGATAATTTATATACCTCATAACAAGAATTCTGTTTCACAACAGATGTCTTATCTAATATTTTTCTAAAGATTAATTCAGAAGGGCGAAATGGAAATGAGCTGTAGAATTCTAAACTGTTTTAAAAAATTACATATACTTACTGCATGGCAATATTTAATGCTTTTATTTTTCTCCAGAAAACCATTGCCTTAAACAAATCATAGAAGAATAAAATGTGGACTTAGAATGAAATTTCAGTTATACAACTTGCTTACAGTTTTGCTCAGAAGGTGCTCAGTCTCCCAACTTTATCTGCGATCCAAAGAAAATCTGATCCTTTATATGTGTACTCCCTGGAGTACCTTTGGGAAGCACTGGGGTGGAGGTCATGGCAGCCCTTGTGGCACTGGTTTCTTACTGGGGCCAAAGCAGACCTAACACAGCTGTGTTTGGGCTGATGCTGGGCAGGGCTGGTGCAGCTTTTCCATTCTCACTGCTCACCCAGCCAAGAGCCTGGGGCTGGGACAGGCTGCGGGGGGACACGGCTGATTTAAATGGGCCAAAAGGGATTTCACGTATCATGAAACATCATGCTCTGCAATAAAAAATGGGGATTTGGTCTTCAAAAGTAGCCATTGCTTGGAGGCTGGCTGGACATTGGTCTGCTTGGGGTGAGAAGTGTGCAATCACCTTTGCATTAATTGATTTCTTCCCCTTTCCTTCACTTATTAAATTGTCCTCTTCTTGTCCCATGCATTTTCTCAATTTTGCTCTTCCTATTGTCTCTCCCATCCCTTGGCAGGGGGATGGGGAGTTAGTGAGGGGCTCTGTGGGTGTTTGGCTGTGTGACAAGGTCAGTCCACTGCAGGGCCATGAGCTGGGACCCTGCCCTGCCAGACCTGCAGAGCTGTAGTGCAATTTCAACTCTTTTTCTATTTCATTATGTGGAAAAGATGATGTGAATGTAAATACAGCTGCTAATTTTCATAAGAATGGAAAAACATAGTTATCTATCAGCAAAAATTAAGAAAATTATGGAAAAATGTGGATATTATATTTTGAAATCACTATAACAAGTAATATTCTATTAATACACCATTTCTGAGATATACACAATATCTCAGATGGTGATTCCAGAAATGTAGAGTAAATATCAAGAATGGTGTATGGTCTTTTTGCATCCCTGGAGTGGCTTATCTGATTCTATTTAAGAAATTTATAGATTTCATTTACAGACTGCTATATTAGAAGATGATGCATTTCTGAAAACTGCATATCTGAAAAACACCATTGAACCACTAGAAATTATTCTTGTGTCAATTTTAATATACAAGCAGTACTTTATTATGTTCTAAAAGCCTCTGAAAAGTCCCTATCAATTTTCAGATATTGGAAAAGTTCTAAATTGATATCCCAGAAAAAACTGAGGGAAAAGTATTCTAAACTGTTAGTCAAAATCAAACTTTGAAATTTTTCAGATATTAATTTAATGTTTTTATGGAATATAAGCTAGATGTAGGGGACATTTCTACTGTTTCATTTTTTATGTTTTCCTCATAGTTCATTATGGATTTACATTAAAGTCTTCAAGTAGCCATATCCTTACATCTACTGTGTTACCCTTAATTGCAAAACTATCTTTTTCAATGTGATTAAATAAATAGCAATGAAGTGATTTAACATGAAGGCAGCTAGACAATCCCTGCATGTGTTTTTTTATAATTTTAAGAAAAGAATCAATAGAAGAATATTGTGAAAGTAACAGAAATAGTTCCACATTTGACAATATAGGGAAACTTGCACAATGTAATTAAGACAAACAGTGTTTTTAATCCTGCCATGTATGTTCTAAATACTTCTGCTGGTAATTTGCATCACACAAGATGTCAATATAATGTACTAGGAGCGAGACGGAAATAAGTTGGAGAACTTGACCATGAACAGTTTTTGTGAACTTTCTAACTCTACACACAAGTTTGTATATTTGTCATTACAGGATTTGCTGGGATCTAACTGTTTTAGTGTGTTTTGTACCACCCAATTTGAGTTGTCTGGGACATCTTTAGACTTCTTACCATGCCATATCATAGTTCATCTGAGGAACAGGCCTTGATTTCTTGTTTTCATTTTTAGTACCTTGCAATAATTTTTTTTAATTATTCTTGGTTTAGTTTTTTTCCATTAAGTAGTGAAGAGACCAGTGAAATTACCTAGAAGTATTTAATCTTCTCCTTAGAACTTTTTAGTACTTCTAAGAAGATTGGATGCTTCTGCTTAATTCTCAGATAATGCAGCATTTGCAGTATTCCAGTAATAAATACTATAGATACTTTGATTTTTTTCCCTTACATTTTACTCTTCAAATTTATTCAAATGTTTTTAATATCTTAGGGGGCTCTGAAGACTTCTGGAATCTGATTCTGTGTTCAGAGAAAGTCCAAGAGTATGTTATGTTAATTTGTTTTTAGTGAGTTTTGAAGTATGATTCCCTTTTACATCCACCCTATATTTCTTTATTTAGTGGTGATCTCTGAGCAGGCATGAAAGTCTTCTAGGTCTGTTTTATAAATGTAGAGTTCTCTTCTAGGGAGTAACTTTGTGAGCTAATTGTTTAAAGCATGTATGTGTCAAAATGAGTTTAACGTTATTGTTTTCTCTCTATTTTAAATCATAACTTTTTAAAGAAAAGCCAATGATTAGCACACATATTAAAAGGTAAGTATATTTGGAATATGAGTTTGAACTGATGCTGAGATTACCGGGTCTATGTAAAGCTAGATTTTCCCAGTTTACTTACTTTCAGAACTCCAATGTAATGGACTTTTTACACCATGTTTTTAAACCATGAGGAAATTGCAGAAACTCATCCTCAATTAAAAAGTACTTCTGCAACACTTGGGACTTTTGTAACTCTTTGTACCTATTTCACTCTTTCATTATAGACTTAGAATTGGAATTTCAGGTTCCTATTTTTGTAACTCTGGTTTATTATCTTTCTGATCAGCTCAGTGTTAGCTGTGAGTTTACAAATCTCTTAGTTTTGCAATATTCCTGAAAGGATTAATGTAGCTAAATGTCTACAGAACCAAGTATTCAATACACAGTGCACTGCATTAGCTGAGGAGTTGGTTTGCCAATAATATAAATAACATCATTCAGCTCTTCTTGGTCATAAATTCACGTAGTAGACAAACACGAATTAAAGTAGAAGCTTACTGAATGCAAATTGAAACTCTCATGTATTTTGACACTATTTCTGAAACTGTCTGAACTAAATTCATATGAATGCAAGCATGCTTCAGTAAGTCATCTATTCTGAATATAGCTGTTTGAAATGTTTTGTCAAATGCTTCATAAAAAATAATAATACTGTCATGCCAAAAAATTGCAATGTATAGAATACCTGCAGGATCAATTCCAAGGGGAAATAATGAGAAAAACTATTTCATTGCCTGAGATATATACTTGAGTATCTCATTTATCTTAGTTACTTATTACCCAGTTATTACATGTGTGATGATGGATAACCTGAAATAAATTGGAATATTCTTTAAATCAAATGAAGGGTATTGCAATTTTCATGAACTTTCCTGATTATTTCCAACTTTTCTCCTTGACTGAGAGTATATGGTTATTTGTGGGTTTTTAAAAAGTAAAGCAGTCTATAACAGTAACATTTTAAACTTCAACATACTGTGATACTTCTGATAAAGCTATAAATAATGTCAGCTGTCTGTTTAGATTCCTTTGTAATATGTTTATTTTGCCTCCTTAAAATTCCTCTCAACATGTCATTTGTGTTCTGAGCACCTTGCAAACAGTGGTATTCAGACTGTTTCACTCTGTAAGTATAGTAGCCTTTCTCTGACCTACACAGGTAAAGAAAACCTTGGCTTATATAGGTGCCAGCAGTTGTCACTGTCACTGCTTGCCTCTGCTGAAAAAGGCGTATTAGGTTACACAGCATCAAAAGATGAAAGAGATGCATGAATTAATGGGAAGAAGTCTGAAGTATTCAGAGTTAGTTTAATGGCACAGCAGTATCACCTTTGTCCATCATTAATAGTGCAAAGAACCCCAACAGTTAAAATTAATCTTCGGGAATCAAAACAAATGATATGAGCAAATGAAAGTCCATTCATATCTCAACAGCTTTCAGGTCAGCCCATGTCACCAAAGTGAGTTTCATAAACAGCAAATGAATCAGCTTATGCTTCTATGCCTATCCACTTACAGCAATAAAGTGTTCTCCTGCTGTTAACTGAGATGGAAAAGATCCTTTCCCTTCGAGAAATTCAAGACCAAACAAAGAACTAGCCCCCATTCTACTCTAAACCTTCTTTTGCAAGAAGCATGAATATCCCTTTGGAGGATCAACAGTAATGGGGCAAAACATATATTATTTAATTATTTTCTTTTCAAAATAGCCATTAAAGTACAAAATATCTCCCTGGAAATAGGATTAAGCAAAGACCTGCAGTATTCACTCTATTGTGGGCCTTTTTTTAATGTATATTTCTTTATGAATTAGCTTTATAATTCTTCTGTTTCAGTTCTTTCAAAACTTACGTTATTTCTTATTTGTACAATAATTAAATTGCAAAAACTCAAATAAAATATTGAATGGACTTACAAGATGAAAGATAGAAATGTAAACCTAAAAGATAGAAAAGTATGTCTTTAAAAATTGCTGCCATTTATAAAGTGATGGGAGGACAAGTTAATACCTAAAATTTCTTTAAATTTCTTTTCTAAACCATCTGGCATTAGATTTAAATTTGAAAAAAATTTAATTAATACTATGTGTTTTTATCATGTCATTTTAAAATTAACTGTCTGTAACTGAGCTTTAATTTTTGAGACATTGCTCATAGTAAAACAAAGTGTGTAACCTGTTTTACATATTCTAGTGGATGTATTGTATTCAAGTGATGTTTTCCATTTGATTGTTAAGATATAGAAACTGTGAAATGGAGAATCCTAGTATGTGAGTCCCTCTATATTCTGAAAAGATGTGGTGATAGAACTTCTTTTAGTCCCATTTCTGTAGGTGACTCATAATATCTAAGTTTAATCATATCAAAAACCTAATCTAAGCCTAAGAGAAACTGGGAGAAGACTAGATTATTAAGAATTAATTCAGATTGTTAAGATTAGAAAGAAACTAACACCAAGTTCACATTACTCCTCCAAAGGACTCTGAAGTAACATTTCATAACCAACAGAAGTCCTATCAGAGACCTGTAAGTGTTGTTGTGGTTTGGGTTCTCATCAAGTTATTACAATTCTGTTTAATAGCTTGGAAGTTAAAGAGACTTGAAAATTAAACATTAAAATAAAATTTAAAAGAACCAGAACATGTTGATATCTCCATGAAAATCATCAAGAGAAATACTATTTTTTTAAAAAAGCTAATTATGTGCTACTGTGAACACAGAGAAAAAAGAATCTATTATTGAATTTCAAAATTTTTCTAGTTAATTTTCATCCACATAAACCAGTTGTTTGACAAACAAGTTTTTTTTTATGTTAATAGTTTAAATTTATTTTTTCTGCTTTCTTCCTTTGGGGTGGGATGTGGGAATAGGACAAAGCTGTATCAGCCCTAGAATTTTAAATTATCCAAGTTACTATTAAAGTTACGAAAATCTTTATTTCTATATACCAAAAGCCACAGAGTTACAACCTAGTCAAATCCTTCATCTATGTATGCAGCCATTCTTGTGCATTCCCCAAGAGCTAGGATTTTGCTCTAAAACATATAAACAAAAATAATGCATATTCCCATTGAATTTTTCCTGTGTGTAAGTTCCATTTTTTTTTTTTTTTTTTCTTGAGCTATATAGGCTAGGTACTGTTTTTAAAAGAAAATGAGTTATCACATCATATCATTAAGTAGAATTTTGGTAAAAACTTCAAACGTCATTCTTGCTGTTTTGATTTTAACAGCCTGTCATGTCAACAGGATTAACTAATGAAATCAAAAGAAAAGAAAAAATAGGTGTTTTCATATTATTGAGCACACAGTTGATATTGTTCTTGATTTTAAATATTGAAGTTACATAGTCCTTTTCCATTTTTAGACTAAATATTGAGTTATTGCCTCCCTAGCGCATGTAAACTCAAAACTGAATTTAGGAATATATTTTGGTCTATTGATTTTATTTTTTTTTTTAATATTGAGACGTAAAACTGTATAACTCTGTGTTTGAGACTGAGTTCTCTGTGTTGGCATCTTGAGAAATAAAAATGCTTATGTAGCTAACCACAGAGATTACAAAGAGTTTTCCATCATACTGGGAAAAGAAAAAATGAAATTATTTGACATCTTTTAATTCCTGTTTCTGTAAAAATTTAATAGTATTTGACAGTCTTTTCTAAATGTTGGACATTAAAAGTACTGATGTGCCTGTATTTAATTGATCCCGTAGAATAATTATTGGTGAAACCTTTTCAGTTTTTTTCATCTGAACATGATTTTCAAATAAGGAATGTGTTGATTTTTTTTTTTATATTATAGGTAAGCACACTAGACTGGGTACGAGCTGAAAAAATCTATAACCTCTGTGAGGTTCTATTTAAAATTCACAAGGTAGGTTTGCCAACAGTTCCAATGATTTTATTTAGCAAAGAAAGTTTACCTTTTCCTGTTGATGATAAACTCAAGTTAATCTTAACTAGGAACAACTGCATTCAAACAGTTCATCTGTTGTTTAAAAAATACTATTTGCAATTGCTAGTGCATTAGCTGTGAAAGTATAAGAGAAAATGGAAAATTAGTTAAGCTCCAAGGGAACAAGTTACTAAAATGCTTTCTTATTGAAGAAAGTTTTCAGTATTAGAGCTGCATGAAGTATCCATGAGACACACTACTAACCCTAATGATATTGGGCTTTTCTTAGTGGGTCAGATTTTCAAGCAAACCTAACGAAGAATGTTCTTGCTGTAATTCTTGATCCATATAAAGATATTTTCATTTTAGTAATTAAAAACATAAAATTATGTCCTTGTTGTATCATATGTATTGATTGCTGTATCAAGTATTGTAGTGTGTTTTTCTTTACAAAGGACAGCACGTTGGGTTTGTGTCCCCTAGAATTAATTTTCTTCCTCCAACTAAACAAGTCTTATTATCTGTCTAACTTGTCCCAGTCAAAGATTTGGGGCAAAATCCTAGCACTTTGTGTGAATAATTGACTTTTAGAATATATTTTCTAATTAATTGCATCAGATAGATTAATTTCGTTCTCCAACAAAAACAAAACCTTTGCAGGTGAGATAAGGCTAATATGAGAGCCTATTTGTCTAGGAGAGTAAAAATTTTTCAGAAAAAAATAATCATTTTTTCAGATAAAATACTGTTTCAGTGAAAAATTAAAGCTCCTCTTTAGTTCTCACTAGCTTCTGCCCTTCTCTGCTGCTTCTCCTTTGGCCATGCACTGATGTTTTGGAAAAGGGAGGTCATTGCTGTTACCTGTAAGAGATCCTGCACTGATGCAGAAGTGCTTAAGGTTTTTGGTTTGGCATTGGTGGGGTTTTTTTGTTTGTTTGGTTTGGTTTGGTTTGGTTTGGTTTGGTTTGGTTTGGTTTGGTTTGGTTTGGGTAGAGTGGGTTTTTTGCGTTTTTTTGTTGAGTTTTTTCCTGATACAACAGTTATTCAGGACGTGGGAGGGAAGTGTTTTGGCACTGCCATGCCAGGAAAACAGCAGTCCTGGAGTTCAGGACTAGAGCTCAGCTCCAGAGGCATAGGAGGAGAGCTATGTTCTTGTAGGCATGGCATAATTTTTGTGTCACCATGTCTCAATCTGGGAAGATATGGGCAAATTCAGGTCCTGCCCATCACTAAGATACCAAGAAAAAGTAGATGTTATGTCACAGATAATTTATTTAGTCTCCTTCATATTTTATATAATTTTACTTTTAGCTCATAAATAAGTCAGGCACCAATGAAATATATACACATTAAGCCTTTTGAGAAGATTTTGCTATGGCTTGGGTTTTGGTTTTTCTCTTGTAAGTGTTACTGTTAAAACTCAGTTCTTCCAGGAATATTATGGTAATTTCAGGAGCAACTTCTGCAGTATTTTTCATGAAGAAAAAGAAGTGGGGAAATAAACTACCCAAGATTCAACTCTCTAATATTCTTGACATTTAATAAATGAATGCTTAATTACCAGTCTTCATGAATACATAAGCTAAAGTGCAAAAGCTCAAATTGAACTCCTTAACATCTTTTCTGTTGATTCTTTAGTATAAATGACAATGAGGCAAGCAGAACAAATCCAAAAAATTGTAAGAGATTAAGGTTTCTGCATGACATATGATAGTTATTTGTAAAAGCTGCCATTTGAGGAGGATGTTCTTAAGGACTTTCAGAAGCTGGTTAGAACTAGTCAAAACTATGGGAAAGTGTGTTATTATATCTTGTCGTGAAAGATGGATTTTAAGGAGAGGTCCTGTTGCACATCTCATCTCATAAGCTTCTCATCTGTGTTTGTTATGATGCAAGAGTTAAATATGGAAAATAGGAATCCAATGAGGAAATTAAATTTTAAAACAGAAAATTTGATATATTTTAAATTTGGGTGTATGTATACATACATATAAATACACAAATATGTATATATATTATATGCCCTTCATATTTCTGGTCATTTGGTGGTAACAACCAGATGATTTGAAATGTAATGTCTTGCATTGCAGGTGTTTAATCTTATAGCTTGCCTCATAATTCCAACTCTTACTGTAATTTTTAAAATTCATTTTTAAAAGTCGTTGTCTTAAAAATATTTTATTTTCTTTTATTGCCTGATATTTGCACATGCAAATATTAAAAAGTGCTAATATAGTAGTCTACAAGCCAGAATATGCAGCACTGAGTCTTGAAGCAGATGTAATACCTGTCACTGCACAGCTGCTGAACAACAGAATATATGCATGAATTTTGTTCAACTTCCTTTTCAACCGTGTAAAGGAGTGTTGTAAAATAACTGAGCTTCATCAAGTCTCCTCGGGTAGCTGTAGGGCCAATTTTGACAATACAGTGCTGTGTACCCTGATGGGAATATGTGCTGCTCCCAAGATGCCCCATGAGTCATTGCTAATTATTTTGGGGTTTCAGTCTTTTCTGCCCCATGATATCACAGAGAAATGGGGATAGGGAAAGCTTCTATCTTACAAATATAAAAATTAAAATATAGGTAATTTGGAAATTCAGGCTGTGAAAACACTTAGATGTATAAGTAGTAGCTTTTTTATTTAGTTTTCTTTTCCTCTGTATTTATGTTCATGAACAGTCTTGAAATATTAGGGAAGTTTCTTGTATTAATTTGTTGACATTTGCAAAACATTCTATTGTGGGTATATTTTTTATTATGAAAGTGTAATGCAAAGTTTCTCTTCTTTATCTTGAAGATAATAGCAGGATCTTGTTTCAGTCTCCTTGTAGTTAGAGAACAGCATTGACAGCTATCAGAGGGCACGCTCATATTGTCATTTCCAGAACTAACCCAAGGAGTGCTTGATAAATTACTGCATTCCTTGGGGTTTAGCATATCGGAACCCAAGTAGAATGGAGTCATTATAGTCTCCTGCAGAGCTGGAACACAGCTCTCAGAATGTATTAAAACATTCAGGGATTTCCTTCTTTTTTTCACTGTAAACAATATAGCAGTACAAACTCGTTTTAAATATGTATTGCTTAGGTAATTTTGACAGTATATTGAGACTGCAGTAGTAGCTTGGATTAAAAGATAGGGGATAAAGCAAATAAGAAGAAAAGAAAGCTGTCTTTGACATAATTATTTAACTCCTAGACCATTTCTTCAGCATAATTGTTGACATAATGCCACAGTACCCATCACTTAATGAAGACAGTGTTGCTTCAGTTGTTTGGTTTTGCCAGATGAAGATCACATACTGAAACATGTCTTTCAGCTCTGGCTTGCTGATGATTGCTGGCTACAAGCAAACTTGTATTTAGGTATTCACCAGGACTTTGATCTTGAAGACCAGAGGCCGTATTGTTTCAGTGTGCTGGTTGGACATGGCAAGAGCCATTATTTCAACGTAGAGCTGGGCAGTGAATTGGCAATGTGGGAGAAATCATTTCAAAGAGCAATTTTCTTGGAAGTTCAAAGAACAGGGGTAAGTAGTGAACAATTTAAATCATTTAATCTGTAAAATAAGTATAACAAGAGTTCAAGTTCTTTATATGTTTAATAATTGCATTCAATTGATGTCCTTCATGACTAAAGATCTGAGTGCATTGAATACACTGAAGACTTTTGAAAGCTTCATCATCGCATCAATATTTTTCTGGCAATGACTGTGTAATAACAGTCATTGAGCATGTTATGACAGATTGAAAATTGAAAATAGTCATTTGTAAGTTCACTTTGATTATTAAAAACTGAAAATTAATACATTTTACCGCTGGAAAACTCTCAGGAGCTTATTTAGTCCTACTTGAACATTTTCTTCCAGAAAGCTAATTTTCCTCTTACATAAGGTAAATATGTTATGTTTTACATAATGATTCTGTATTCAAAGAAGAAATATTTTGCTCTTATATTGTTAATTGTGAAATGGGATTGTTAACATTGAAAGAGTTTGAAGATAGTATAAAAGTGAAAAGAAGTTCTTAATAGTCTTGAATTCTCAAAATTACACAGCAGATTATCACTTTCTGCTGGCTAGTAGATCTAGATCCATACTCTCAAATGAACTGGATGAAAGTTACGGAAGCATATACATTGATACTATAGGTCTTCTCCAATTAAAAATATATTTACACAGTTTAATACAAATGCAAACTTAATTTGGTATGCTCAGGTTTGCAGCACCCTGTGGACTTCCTAAAGACATTTGAAATACTAAGAACACTGGATCACATCTTTGTAATAACACAATTTGCAAGGAGCAGGATTCCTATCACAGGTGGTTAATCAGCTCGTCTAAATTGTCAAATCTCAGGGATTTTAACTGGTTTCTGGGTTCTAACAGGGTACTTATTTAGAACCCTTCTATTTGTCTCTTTAGCCTGATGAAGGAACAAAAAGATTTTGTAACAGTTCCTAATCCTGAACATCTGAGAAGGAATGCAGTTCTTCAGGGAAAAACTGATTTTTTCTGAATACTTCTTAGCCATCAGGGAGGGATTAATAATGCATATTGAACGTGCATAAAGAATTTTCTCACATGAACTCTTCAACAAATTATGATAGAACTGTTTGACCAGCCATTCAGTCCTCGTATTTATTATTAATATAAAAAACAGATAACATATAATTAAAACTAAGTATAACACACATGGAGATTAGCTGGCTCTTTATCTGATCAAATTTCTGAATATTTATTGTTAAATCTCAAAATTTACTTTTCATTTACATCCTTAAAATTAAGGAATAATTCTCTGCTTGTGGAATGATTTTTTGTCATTTGAATCAAAGAGTCATCTAGACGCATTTCACACAAAAGACATTAAATTTCCTGCAACTGTGGTTTAACCTATCTGAAACCTTCAGGAAAGTCATTCAAATAAAATCCTGATTACAGTGCTCAAGTCTCCATATAAGTTTTCGTATGTCTTAATTTTCTCTCACATACTTGGATACATCCAAATTTACTGTAGACCCCTATGTCAGTGGAGTTCAGAGTACTGTGGTCATTCTCCAGCAGTGAAAAGACTTTTGACTGCACTATTTTCTTTCTTCCTTCAAAACATAAATACTGTTGTGAATGCCCTTCTTATCAGAATGATGTCAAGAGTGGCATGAATGAGGTACAATTTAATATTACATAGAATATTTCAAGTTATAGAAAAAGAACTGGCATTCCAGTGTCCAGAAAATTCAAGCTTGTCACTGGTATGTCAGTCGGTAAAAGTTCTTTCTTCTGGGGAATTTTGGAAATTATTTTTTATTCATAAATGATTGAGCAAGATTCATGGCAGCTGTTGGATTTAATTTTGCCGTTTCAGCCATTCTTATTTAAATGAGGCTCAGTCCTGTTTACTATCAAGTGTAGTTAGAATCTTGCCTATGAGTTTTTGTTAACCTTATCCTGTACATACCCTTTGTATTTGGTGTTTCTATAATAAGAGCTGTGTTTCTGAGAAGATTCTGTCTTTATACAGTTTATGAAAAGAAATGCTAAGGTGCAGTGGTCCTTTTGAATTTAATCTGCCTGTGTTGTATGATGTTTCTACATTTCTTTTGAAAATGGTAGCAGCAGTAGATGACAAAAAGAATGCAATAAAGCAGGAAGAAACACCCCTCACAATACTGTTCCCCTTTCATCTACTTTAAAGCCATATTTCAAGCTGTAATTGTTTACAAAAAGTTTACCAAGAAACTCTGAAATTCAGTGACCCTGGTGAAATTAATCTATTTGCAGACAATGATTACAAACAGATGTTCAATCCATGTACTAGAAATACACATATTTTTTTCCTAGAAAAACTATTGTAGTTGCTGATGGCATAACGTGGATAGATGGGGGCAATAAAAATGCAGTAGAAGTAAGGCAGAAAGGTAATTGAAAAAGAGAGAATGTGCTGTTAAAAAGTATTTCTGTGAGGTTAGTAATAAAAGTCAGTATTGCAATGGTGGAAGATAGGCAATGAAATCCCCTCAGTCATATCTTGAAGTTAAATCATCACCCACAAATCCCATCAAGAATGTTTGTCTCACCTGAAACATCCTAAACAGTGCAAGATGAATAATTTATGCTCAGATTAAGTAATTTTTCTTCTGGGTTTTTTTTCAAGATTTTTATGGTGCAGAAAATCTTACAAAATAAGAGACTAGCACATTTTCCAGAGCTCTTACTAATTCTTTGACCCTTCAGGTTGGTATTTTCATTAGCATAGGATATTATTCCACAATTTTTCAATGTTGTCTTTTTTAAATTTCTCGATCAGTATTCTTCCCTTGCCCCAGACTATTTTTTCCAAAGGAAATTATATTGACTCATCTGAGTCTTGGATATGATTATTAAATTAATGTAGAAACATCTCAAAGGCATGATTTGGATCAGTTCTTCAGTGGGAAGATGGAGGAGAATATTGGAATAGTATTTGGTAGTGGACAGAGGAAAGACTGACAGTAATATATTTCACTGTCAGCTGTAGAAAAATTGGACCAACAGTTTTGTCTTCTTGAAACCTTGTACACGTAAGTTTTGTTTGATGGCTGGAAGACGACAGAGAAGAATCTGCTTTACAAATGAAAGAATTCTCAGGAGACTGGAAAAAAACCATGCAGTGGGAAAGTCATCTATCACAGTGTCTCCTAAGTACCTGCAGTTGGTATATAGTGATAAGACATGGTTACACACTCTCCTCACTAGCAATTCTAACACAAAGGAAAGTTTTCCCTTTGTACTTCCATCTGTGATGAAGATGCTGCAAGTTATTTCCAATCCTCGTACAGCTGAATAACCTTCTGTATTGAAACCATTTGCATTGCTTGGACAAAAAAAAATTGTTTAATATGAGTTACTCCAAGGATTAAAATAGGCTGGATTCTGTTCAATTATAACAGAATAATCAGGAAGTTTTGCTACCTCATTATTTTCCATGCTTAAAGGTAAGCACTTCTAGTTAATTTCTTTCCATTTTGTTCCATGATTCGCTTACTGACATGGACAGAGAAATAAATTCTTGAAATAAAATTATAATTATTTTTTCTTTCAAGTTGGGGATATGAACGTATGGAGAAACATTAGCAGTAAAATTCATGTTCCTGGAATGATACAGTGTCCTCATGTGAAGAATATACATTACAAATCAAAGTAAACAAAGCAAGCAAACAAAGTAAACAAATGAAGATTAATGAATGTTGCAAATTATTTCACTTAACACTACTGGGATTCCAAAATCATTTTTTAATGAACATAAATGTATGATACAATTATCCTGTGTTTTCCGTCTTTCAAAATCAATTAGCATAAATCCCATATTCTGTGTATATTTTATGCTTTTGTATGCATTTTTAACATGTCTTTATTTTCCTTGGAATTAAGACCAGACTGTTTTCTATAGTAAGATTCTTGATGTTACATATATGGCTTAGAATCATTGTGACTCAGACAGATTATGTCTGCTCCTGGATAAAGCAAAAATAATTATTGGGAATAATTGTGAATGCAGACCTGGAGCTTCAGTTCTGTAGGAGTCCTACATTAAACTTTTAATCTTCTTTCAACAAATATTATGATGCTAAAATGCCATGATGAAAATTCTTTAAAAATTAAATAATAAAGTGCAATTGATAATTTTGGGTTTTTTTGTAAGCAACAATTAATTGCTTCTTCATATCAGTTATTCCAGCTAGGCACTGTTTTCCTCTGCTAAGTTGAGTCTTCCATGCTTAAAAAAGATGACAGACATGAGAGTGACATACTTTACACAATGCTTAGTTCACCATCTTCCTCTTCCATTTTTACATTTCCCCTTAGGCACTGTGTGTTCTTCAGGCTGATTCTGTTTGAAATACACAAGGAATCTGCAATCATGTTACTGATGATTAGAACCAACCAATCAACCAAAAAATCACATAGCTATTTTGAAGACGTGTCTAACTCAATAACCTTTCTTCAGCTTTTCATGTCTTTGCCTTTTTGTTTGATGGACTATTTTTCATTAAGTGTCTTGTCCTAGCTACTTTTTGGTATCCTCTTTTCTCTCCACCTTTTCAATATCTTTGTAATACCTTGTCATAGTTTTTACTAGTTTCTCAGTTTGAATTAATTTCTAGTGTATTCATAATATTTTCATCTGAGAAAAATTAATTTTCTTTCCATGAAACATATATTGTTCATTGTACAAATCCTTTCAGAATACTAGTGGTAGGTTTGATTTTCACCTCTTGGTTTTCTACTAAAGATTTATGGGTTTAAAGTTTTCTTTATAAAACTTGTCCATGTACTGCTTCGCTCTCATCCTTACTTTGCAGCTCGGGAAATAATCTGTGCAACCTCCTCATTACAATTGCTTGTTGTTTCTTCTACACTGTTACTTAATTTTATTTGCATATCTTTATTAAAAATCGTCTGAAAGGGTTCACTACAGCTAATTTAAGATATATAGAAGTGAATTCTTTCCAACTGACCTCAATAATATTTCAAGGAAGCCAGTATTTTTTTCCCCATGATTTCCCTTTAAAAACATTCAGTTGACTATATTGTATAAAATTGTATAAAAATAAAACACAATAATAGTGACTGTATCCATACATGCTACTTACTAACCAGTCACCAGCAATGATTGGTCCATAACATGAAAAGCAGTGTTTATATTTTAAATCACCTACTTTCTTCTATGTGATGTAAAACCACATAGTGATGAAAGATCAAAAAGAAAGAGCTGCACAATATTGTGCTGACATTTTAAGACTTCAAGTTTTCACCAAATCAATGGATAAATAGGTCCCATATCCTGACCAGCTCAAGAAAGAGACAAAATTAATTTAGTTAGGCATTTATTCTTTGTCTATTGGAGATAACTATAAATTCCTCATGATTTCGAACTTAGGAGCCAGAAGGAGAAAATCTCTTGCGTAGAAGTTCAAATGGCTTCTAATTTTTTTTTTTTTTAAATACTGAACTTCAGTGCATATTTTAACAATATGCCTTTATATTTGCTTAAAGTTGAGCATTCAACAAGTCACTAAGAATATAAATAGTGATGTATGCTGGTCCCCTGACCAGCATATGGAGTCCTTGCATTCCCAGTGTGTGGGATGGGAGCCAAGCTGCATGGAAGTGTGGATTTAGCCCCATCGGAAACTACTTTTTTTTAACATGAAAGGTACAAGTTCAATTGAAGATTTTAGATTTAGATAAAATAGAAAGGTTTGTTGTCTCTGGTGGGGTTTTTGGGGTCCCTTTGGGATCCCTAAGACTGCTTCAGCAGTCCTCAGCAATGGAGCAAGTTCCCAAGCCTCGCTCATGGCTCACGGCGAGCTCTCGGACCACCAAGGTGAAGAGACTGGAATATGTAGAAAGGCACAAATCCATAATTTATTCTATGAAGGCATCCAGTCTAGCACATACAACGGTTAGGGTTTTGTAGGGGTTTTTATATCTTTTGAGGGTTTTGCAGTTTGCACAAATTACCAAGGGAACTCTACATTCTAACCAATCCCAGAGGGATTTTACATTCAAAGCTAGCCTATGGGTACTAAAAGAAAATGAACCACTAATATTGGAGATAGATAAGAGGGTCTACCAAGGGGGAGGAAGCTGGATTCCTTTTTGTATTCATCATTTAACAAGCCATTTCTTATCTTTAAGCTATGTTTTTCCAAGGGGCCTGTTCTGAGGATGCAGAGGGACTTTCTTCTTTATGAATGTTTTCTGCTCCCTCCACAGTTTGTGATATTCATATCCAGACAGCCTACAAGAAGTTCAATTCCTATGTCTCCTTCCTGCATCATTATACAAAATGCGTTTTCTAGTCATTCTTTAGTGGCATTTTGAATTGATCTTTGAATTGAACTACAACTCAAGTTAGATGCTATCAGAATAAATTTTAGAGACTGTCCCCATCAGAACTTGCTCAGAGATTAGTTATCTTTTCACTTATCCATCACAGCTTACTTAACTCTTCCAACTACCTGACTCCTGAGATGCTCACAGCTTTGGCTGTCTCAAAGCCATCTCTGCCATCAAAACAAACACACTCATTGTTTCTGGGCATCTTTGGGAATTAAGTCGTGCTGCAGAACTTGTAGTCTAAACCACCCTCAGAGACTGAGCCAAAGGAAGTCCACTTAAATAAACAAAATCTAGCAGAAATTAGACAATCTTAATAGGAAGTAATTGTCATTTCTATTATCCATTACTGGACATTTATGATTTTATTAATTCTTCATGGTGACCTGAGAGGTTGAATAAAAGATGATTGGTTGATCACAGCATAAGTCTTGTAAGCTGCAAATAATGTATTGAATTGCAAAAAATATTAAATACCGTGGGCAATGCTTTTTTTTTCTGTGATGACTGCAAATCTTATATGAAACAGAGTTATATGTAGGAGTTCCTTTAAGAATGGAAATGCCACCATATGCTAATTTCAGAAATAATTTTTGAGACAAGCATTTAAGCAAAGGAAATATTCTTCTTAGTGAGATATTAAATAGAATTTAGATTAGGTTAGATTTATAGTGTCATTAAAAGATACTCACCAGTTTGTTACAAGAAGTACTCAGTTTAATTACACAATTAAGTTTTAGATTGTTTTCATTATGCACAGAAAGCTTATTACAATTACTATTCCAATTTAACAGGTCACGTTTAGAAATGGTGTTAGATTCTAACTCATTTTCACATTGATGCAAAAAACCCACCATTCTCTAACACAAAGAAAGGTTCTGAGAAGCATACAGATAAATAGTAAATACGTTTTCAATAATTATTAGTAATTCAATAATTCACATACCAGATGAAAATCAAGCAATGCATTTATTAAAATTTTTAAAACAGAGAGAGAATGTACCAATTTACATGCTATTGAACTCAAACTTGTTTTTATATTCTGTATTTTAAACCTGATTAATATAAAATGTTGATCATTATTTTTGAAAATAGAAGATATTCTTAAAATTACATTTATTTATATTGAAAGAATAAATCTAATTAATTTTACATTATATATATATATATATATTACATATATTTATTTATAAATCCAAATATTTAGATAAAAATTATGTCATGGGAATCTGGTGTTATTATTTACCTGAGGATCTTATAGACTTGAATAAGGAAGAAATAATGAGAGAACTGGTGAGGGACTTTCTAGAGTATATAGTGATAGAACAAATGGGAATGGCTTTAAATGAAAAGAGTGTGGGTTTAGATTACATGTTAGTAATAAATTCTGTTTGGGAAGGTGGTGAGGCACTGAACAGGTTGCCCAGAGATGCTGTGGATGCCCCCTCCCTGAAGGAGTTCAAGGCCAGGTTGGACTGGGCTCTGAGGAGCCTGGTGTAGTGGAAAGTGTCACTGCCTAGGGTGGGTGGGCCCGTTTTGGAACCCTTCCAAACTAAACCATTCTGTGATCTCTCAAGAATTTACTGTCATGGAATTTCAAATTTGTACAGTAATATTACCTTAGAATTTTGATGTTGGATTTTATGGTTTTAATTTTTGTGTTCCCTATTATTCTCCACTCATGATGTACAAGAATCAGGCAGAACAAAATCCTAGTCAAAGCATCATTGATTCGCAACTGAATAGCGTACTCAGGAATGTCTCGTCATGATATTTCTGATTAAATTCCCTTTTAAACTGAAATTCCAGAATTTATAGACCACTAGAGAAGAAATGCATCAGAATGAAGTAATTGTCTGTTGAAGTATGCCACTAGTGGTCTACTAGTTCTACTAAAACAAGCGGTGTCAGCTGGAATGCTGTTATTGCTACTGAAAATCTTCTTCACGTTTATGAAAATATGCTTGGGACAATCTACATGTAGGAAACTCTTAACATTGAAGTCACTGTTAATTCTTGCTTTTCTTTGTGGAAAAATAAGTTGCTGCATAACAATGAAGCCGTTGCTCAGACATAGAGATGAGAAAGCACAATCTCTTTCTGTTGTAAGCGAAAGCTAAAGAACACAATTTGAATTTTCCCTGCTAGAAGATAACCATTTCTAAGCTGCTGCCCTAAGAATTTTTCCTCCTGCATAAATTTTTCTCGCTGCCTTTTCCTAGAACCAATTTAAGTCACTGTCTGCCTGTTCAGCAAAGAGGGTAGCAAGTTTTTCTTCTGTCAGGTTTACTTTAGCCATAGGTTCGTATTACAGAGAGAACACCAGGCCAAGACTAGGCATCCACCACTGCATTATCTGTCTTGCCAAGGAATAGCTGAACCTTCAAGTTCACCTCAGTCTTCCTACAGGAATACAATTCTCTGTGGAGTAAAATTCACTTCATCCCATATGTAGATGTAATCCTAATATCTGAATAGTGGTTTAATGCCTAATCTCAGTGATGCTGAAAGTTTCTGAAAGGACAGTCTAGCCAATGAGTGCTCTACTAAGCAAACCATTTTTGCAGTTAGCTGCTATAATGTCATGAGCATTACAAATTAAAAATTACAAAGAAATCAGATAGTTGTTTCAATAGGTGATTTAAATGGAAAAGTTTCAAGTCAAGCAGTATCCTGAGAAAGCCAACATTTAAAACAAGGATGTATTAAACCTAGGTATTATTTTCTAAAGCACTGAGCTAGTTCCACTTCAACTGAAATAAATAGAAACTTTAATTGAAATTCAGTAAAAATATAATGAGCCATCATTTGAGTCCTTTGAAAAATCTTGCTTTTACTGCCAGAGTGTCTCTTGCATACATAAATCCTGAACCACAAATGTGCATAAATGTTTAAAAAAAAACCTATAATGTCTTCTTGAAATCATCAGATTACAGTACCATATTTTATAAGAGAATGCACTTTTCATACTAATACCAGCAAGGTATGCAAAAAAAGAGTCATTTTAGAATATTAAGATGTAATTCCTTTGGCTGCAGCAACAGCAGATCTTGAAGGAATGTACAAGATTTTTAATCAGATCTGGTTTGTTTCAATGGAGTGGTTTCATTTGTATCAATCCATGATTATCAAAGTTCTGTAAACTTTTAATTGTGACATGACGAATTCCTTAAAGGTATGGGCAAATGAGTGGATCTGCCACAGTTTTAAGTGAAGATGATCTTCATTTGGTCACTCTCATTGAAATTATTTCACTGATCCTTTTTTAGTGATATCTGGAACAGGAATACACCTGAGCTTTGGGAGTCTGTTCCAGATGAAATTTCTGAAAACTCTCATTCTTTTGATGAATGACAGATTTCATTCTTGCTTCATTTCCTCATATATGATTATGAATTCAGAATGACAATGCTTTTGGTGTACTTTATAAGCATGTCCTGAAAGTTCTGCTTTAAAAAAAAAGTTTGTATATAAAATATTTTGCGTTAACATAACATTTATTTTAAATATAAGAAAGCTAAAGCATCTGCATTTTTAATTCAACAATTCTGCTGTTTCAAAGAGTTTCAAAAGCCTTTCTCTTTCACACTAGTAATTCTATGCAAAAAGACTTGAACATTTTGCAGGCTGTGTTCAGAATTAAGGGGTTTAATTTTGTCTTCTAGTACTCTCCCTGTGTGTGGGCTGATATATATTTCTCAGTAAAACCACAACTCTGGTTGCTCTTATCTTCATTTTCACATCCTGCTTGGATTTTTCTAATGCTAAAAGTGGAATTTTCATAATGACTTTTTATTCACATAACTGGTCCCATATTGAGGCTTTTACCAAACTCTATGTTTTTGTGAATACATTGGATGCATTAAGACATCTTGCTCCTCTCACTCCTGTATGATTTAGAAGCTTGTAAAAAGCTGCTGTATAAAGTCTTAATGTAAGAATCTGTGTTCCAAACCATCTGCTGTTGGTATAATTTTTTCCCTCCCTGTCACTGTATCTTAAATGCTGGTGTGCATTACTTTATTTCTAATGCAGAATAAAATAACACATCATTTAGGTCTTTCTCTCTTTCGGGGATTTAAGTTCCTCTGACAAGTCCTACAAAATTCCTCCGTTTTTACTGACATTGACTGAGAAATGAAGAAAAAATATTAAATGTAACATGGAGAGGGATTTGGTCTCAGAAATTAAAAGATACAAGTAGAAGTGATATTTGGAGGATGCTAACATTTTATCAGTTCAAATTGACAATGCTGGAGTCTTCTACTCCAAAAATATATTCTTTGGATTCATAGCATAGTTTAATTTTAATGTAAATACTTTTTCTAAGAAAAAGCAAATTTTCAGAAATATTTTAGCCTTTTTTACAGTGATGTAAAAAATGATATTATTTCCAAACAGAGGCATAGCACATATTTTAACTTAAGGTGAGTACGTGAATACAGTATGCAATATGTGCACTGCATGGATATGGTCATTGCCTAAATGCTATGCTGTCTGGTTATAATTTACTTTTAGAAAGTGTGTGTTAAATCCTATATAATGAGTATAGTGAGAAATCATGTCTATGTTCTCATTTACATGTAATAAACCTTTAAAGCTCATCTTAGACCAAATGTATATCTATATCTAGAAAGTAGTTAGCAGCAGAGCAGGGAAAATATATAGTTCAAGCAGGAAAGTGTAATAGTATTGCCAACTTTCCAATTGCTTTTTGGAAAATAAACAAGCAAAATCATGTGCATGCCCAATTTGTACTTAGACTAGAAGGTAGGTATTATTTCTGTATTTTGGCTGATTAAAAAACACTAAAATTCCTGTTCAACAGAACATGACTGACTCCAAAATTAATTAATATATTGCCTATTGGTACTGTAGTTAAGGCAAAATGAGGGTGTCCATCATGCAATACGGTAATTAACTGCAAAGTAGCCAATCATCAGCTGAATTTTTGAAACTGTAAATCTGATGAGACATTAGGACCAACAGCATTAAAGTTGTAAAAGTAATATCCTATAAAATGAATATACACTATGTCATTTTTCTGTGTTACACTTAGATGAGCAACATCATTGAGTCTCACTTATTCCTTAGAAAACTTACTTGCCATGAATTTAGGAAAAGGAATACTGACTGAAAAGGCTAGTGCCTGATTCTTAAAAAAATTATGTAAAATGGTATTTTTTACTAAGAATCTTTGTTGATAATCTCAGAATGCTATTGAGTGCTATCTCAACTGACAGTTATTAATCTTTATTTTAAAGAATTTTACTGATAAAACAAAAGCAAGTTGAACCCCTGTTTCTTGGACAGAATACAACCCCACATCAGAGTAATATTAAAGACTCTATGTCTTCAAAAAGAATCCAGAGATACTGCACTGGATGCCTGTGGCAGAACTTGGGCAAATTTAAGCCCTCCATCTAAAGCATTGCAATAAATTCAAATTCCAGCAATAACAAAAGTCTATTGCAAAAAAATCTATTGCATGTCATGATTTATTTGGAAGCATTTGGACTGTCCAGTCCCAGAAAAAACCAAATGTACTTACAGCTTTAGCCTACATGAGAGACCCATGTGTGTGGAGAAATCAGAAATCCTCTCTCAAACTCTCTCAAATCTGGAGAGCCTGCACTCTTCCTTCTGCCATCGTACTACAACTTAATGTGGACAAGGACACTGACACACAGAAGGAAACTGAAGAACAGGAGGGTTCTTCTTTATCCTTGCCTTTCCTTCTCCAGACATGTGTGTTTGGGCTGCAGTGATGCTTGCTACCCACCCAGTCTGTGCTTCGGCCCCATCAGAGCCTTGTGACTCCCCATGAAGTGGTCCCTCTTTCTCAGGCTTTGTCTCTCACACATATCTGAGCTTTATTTGTGCTCTCCTCTCTGAGTGGAAATAAGTCCCTCTTGTCTTTTCCCACGCATTCATTTTCCAGTTTGTTTACTCACCTCTTGTCTTGGGTACCTAGCACCTGTGAACCGAGTTCAAAGCCCTTCTTTTTGTGTTAACTGATTTGTTTACAAACACATTATCTCCCGTGAGGGAGTCACAGTAACTTGTAACCATAATTAATTCCAAAAAGCTGGTTTTGGAATGAATCGGCTCATCATTGTTTATATTTTTAATGTCTCTTTCTGTTAGACAGAACCCTACATCAGTCTCTTTTAGAGTACTGAAGCAAACTGTGCCTTGTCCTTGCCCTTTTGTAAAATTGATGAAAAGAACCTGTGACATCATCAAGTTCATCCAGACTGATCACCACCTTGTTAACTAGACCATGGCACTAAGTGCTACGCCCAGTTGTTTCTTGACGACCTAACAGTTCAAAGCTGAATTATTTCTGGGAAACCTGTGTCTACAGGAAACAGAGTGAATGTATATGTGCAGTCATTGTAACTATTAAGCCCTCTCAGGGTCTTGGAGGACAAGTGCCAAAGCCAGAGATAGACAAGAATCATGCTTCTAATCACCAACAGGAGGTCTGTCTGAGGAAATCTGTCATAAATGAGTCAGATACACTGTCCTTTTGCTATTTGAACAGTGATATTATCAACTTAGTGATCTTTTCATGAGTTAAAATAATATGCATTGACATACTGAGGCCTGAACCTAACAGGTTTTACCTAACAGGTAAAAGTTTTGTAATTGTCTTTTATTACAAATATAATATTCTGTGGATCGTTACATTGGTCAGAAAACATTAGATGATTGATCTAGGTTGTATAGTACAATTTTCTTAGCTATTGCACTATGAGGCCTGTTCTTTTCTCTGTTGTCTAAACTGTGACTTAGCAAGCTGGCTAATATGCAGTGCTTTTTTTTTTTTTTTTTGCAAAATTCACTTAGAGACAGCTGAACCTAGGCCTCTGATGTTAAGTTTCCATGTAAACCATTGTTAAGAAATAAAGCTCAGTCCTTAAGAGTCAAGACAAGGGTCCTAACCATAGAACTTTCTGATAACCTGTTCAAAGTCACTGAGGAGATGCCATGAGCAGACTTAAATTTATATGGCAAAATGCAAACTAATTCTGTTACAAAGAAAATTCTGTGAATCTGTTTTGTAAGAACAAAACACATATCTATTTTTAATAACAGTGAAAATTAAGCATATTATTTTGCTCTGTAGTATTTGTGAATAATTTCCAAACAGTTTCCATTATTTCCTAATATTGAATATTTTTAAAGAACTCCAAGCTCATTATTTGTGCGTGGTTCATTTGTGGCTGAGCAATTAGATGCTTACCCATTACGGGAATGTAAATTTATTCTAGTTTTAAAAATTGCTTTGCTCAGTCAGAGCTCAGTTAGTATGACCTTTTTAATTGGAAAATAATGGAGAATAAGTTATGACTGGTGCTTAATGCCACCTTTTAATTACTGAATAAAATGTAAGGATATATAAATGTCATTCTAATTGAAAATCAATCACTGAAATCTTTTTAAATGCCAAATAATATGATCTTCAACACCAATGAGCAAATTAATTTATTCAGAAATATTATACATCTCCATTATTGTGGAGATGATTATAATACTAATCTGTACTTATGAACTTATATTACTCCTAGCCCTTTCAAAATCATTTTTAAAATGTCATAACTGTAACTCAAAAATGCTTATTTTAGTGTAGCTATTTCTATTAACACTGGAGTGAGGAAACCTTTTCAATCATCCAGAAGTTTTAGACTAACTAATTTTTTTAATAAAACAATTCAACTTTCAGTTTGCATTTTAAGCAAGTTTTATTAATTCTTTCAGTCTCCCCTAGGGCATTCTTGTATGTAAAAGGGTTTTATTTTTAATTAAAAGAAACTATCCAGGTACAAAACTTTTGTAAGCATGAGGCAACATTGAGATTTATGATATATCAATGATGGTGAAGTAATGCTTCCTTGGAAGTAATAAATTTCATACGGCACAAGTGTATAATCTTAAAAATGGCTGGTCAGGTGTGGCAAGGAAAGCCTGGAGACAGGATCTGATCTCTACTGGTGGTGAAGGCAATGGGCTTTTTGCTATTTACTGTCTGTCAACGGTGAATATCATTGGGCTGCTCCATATCACAGCAAATCTTGTTCATATAATTTCTGAATCTGTCATATACCTAAGTTAGTGAGCCTTAAAAATGCCTGGAAAGAGTTAACTGACTTTTTACTGTAAGGTTTATTCATAAGTTTAACCAGAACTTCTGAGTTTTGTTAATAAAACAGACTTTTCCCCTTTCTAATCTGAAAGGTTATAATGGAATTGGTGTATAGATAGCAGTGTCTACCAAGTATCAGTATTAATGCTAACTAAGACCTGATAATTACTAGGTCTTACTATTAAATTACATTAACTAACATTAACGTAGCTCTGCTCTGGCATGTCACCAGACTCAAATTAAGAAGTGTTGTAAAACAGAAAGATTCTTTACAAAGTTTAAATCTGATGGAGAGGTGAAGCAGACAGAATGCTTTTCTATAATTAGATTGCAATGACTAAACATTTAGGCATTGCCTGCACGTTTGCTGGAAGTGATACCAGAAGTCATTAGTAGCTCAGGCCCAAACAATCTTCCAAAAGTTTAGAGTAGTCAGATTTGGTTTTGTTTGTTCTGTGTTGTGTTTTGCAAGGGTTGGTTTTCAAGAATATAATAATTTTGTAAAAGAGTGACTTGAAGTATGAAAGCCCTCCAGTTAACGTCTAGCTGACAGATGTGACACTGATTTACAGTCAGAAGTTTTGACCATTTTCAAACAAAGTAATATAAAGCAATGCTGCCAGCTGAGTGTCTTCCCAGCCAAAAAATACCTGCATAAAATATTATTTTAATATGATAATTTACAGTGATGGTTGTCCTCTTAAAAACCATACCTTTTTTTTTCAGTCTAAAACATATATGTGCAGTTGGCAAGGGGATACCCTGTGTTTCACAGTCGACTTTGCTCTAGGATTTACCTGTTTTGACAGTAAAACAAAGGTAAGAGTAAAAGAAAAGGAAAACATAACTGTATTGTTTTATAGTTATTGAAGTTATCATCTATTGCATTTTCCCTATGTTTGTGTCCAGTATTTATTCCTCCAATGTACTGTACTATTTATTTATTTAGCCCTACTGAAATGTATTGAGTATAGGACTTGAAAGGGGCAATTATAGTTGTACAGCATGTATAGACACATTTTGGAGAAAGATATTAGAAAAGTAACTTCCTTTCAAATAATAAAAGCAAAGGAAGTTTATATTTAGCAGATAACTTGGTTTGTTATCATGAAGAAACTTCAAGATTTATAAAAGATTACAAGTCATGGAAAAAATGAGATGTCACCTGATTCTCTTTGTTTTGAAGCTACTGATATAAAATAAGATTAATTATTCTTCCATCATAAGAAATTCAGGTCATGTCTAAAATAAACAGAACAAAGGCAAATGCTTTTCAAAGTCAGAATCTAAAAGATACGTGCACTTATCTTGCAAACCATGGCTATATAGAAAGTGCCTACAGACAATTTATGGTTATAGTTAACGGTTAACGATACAAGCCAACTTCCAAGCCCTGCCTATAATGCTACTATTTTCTGTATAATTTAGTGATACTTTAATGTATATTATTCTAAGTGGATTTTAAGATTTTTTTGACAGTAGAAGTAAAGAAGTAGAAGTAGAAGTTTTGACAGTATACAAAAAAAAGTTTATGCATTAATAGAACTGTGCAGTAGAAGGTATGTCTTCTCAAACTTTTTTAAAAATTCAGTCAGTCATTCTGAGAAAAGAGGAAACACATTGCATTTTGAAATACTGGTGTAGGATCTAGTTTTTGCATGTTGATATTTTGTGGGTTTGGGGCCAAAATGCCCCAAACTTTCAAATCCATTCGAATCTTAGTGCAGAGAAATAATGACCAAAATTGCATGAAAATTTAGACTAATTAAGTTGTGTGCATCCCATGAAGCAGGATAAAATTTCAGAAAATACTTTTGCATACCCTTCTGTCCCCCAGATGATTCTGCATTCTGGAATCCTGTTTCTTGCACAATTATACACACTTGCATGTAACCACAAATTAACTGTAAGAAGTAATCTCTCTAGCCTATATAAAGGGTTTCTTTTAAATATGAAGAATGATTGCATGAACTCTCACCTTTAAAATTATAACCTTACTCTATTAATAAGACTTTGTGTCACAGTACCTACCTTCAGTATTGATGATGAGGAGGATTTAGATGACTCATTGTTGCTTACCTAAGGAGAAACACAGAATACCAGCAGATAGACTGATTCCATTGCTAAACAGTAAAAATTCTCGAGAGCTCTAATACATTTATTCTTCATCTGTGTGAGAGATGGAGATGTTCTCTGCATCCTGAAGCCTGAGTGAGGCAGTAATGGGTGACTTCTGCAGTTCATCTTGCTTCCCATAATGGTCACCTGAAGTTTCCTGTGCTTTCCCATATGCATAGCTATTTCAGAATATTTTCTATTAATGCAAAAAAGATTCTTAAAGTGGTCAAACAATTAACAGTTCAGTAGGAACATAGCAATTTTACTGAAGAATCTATTTGTTCTTTGCGTTAATGAAAAAATTAAGATCTTCTACTGATGCAAAAAATGCTCTTACACCCCAGCAAGTGTTCAAAGAGGATTATTAAAATAAAGGCCAGTCCCCTGCCTGATCTATGATTCTAAACTTAGATCTCAAATTTTGGGCAACTAGCTCATTCTTTTTTACGCTCTGAAAAAAAAAAAATTGAAGGGCCTTCCAATTACAAATTCTGAAATAAAAAGCACAAGAATGTTTGTTTTGGAGTGTGGGAGGTTGACCCTGGCTTCCTCCTGAGTTGGGCAAATGAGAGGAAATATAACAAAAGCTTGTGGGTCAAGATAAAGGCAGGGAGAGGTCACTCACCAGTGACCATCGTGGGCAAAACAGACTCCACTTGGGCAAATTAGTTTAATTTACTGCCAATCAAATCAGAGTATGCTAATGAGAAATAAAAACCAGATCTTAAAACACCCTCCCCCTACCCCTCTCTGCATCCCAATTTTTATCTCCTCCTCTCCAGCAGCACAGGCAGGTGAAAATGGGGGCTGTAGTCAGTTCACCACATGTTGTCTCTGCCCCTCCTTCCTTATCAGGAGGAGAACTCCTCACACTCTTGTCCTACTCCAGCATGGAGTCCCTTCCACAGGAGACAGTCCTTCAGAATCCAGCATGAGTCCTTTCCATGGGCTGCAGCTCTTTATGACCTGCTCCAGCGTGGGTGCAGTCCTTCAGGAGCAGAACCTTCTCCACCTTCTTCACTGACCATGTTGTCTGCAGGGTATTGCTCTCCCATATTCTCACTTGTCTCTCTAGCCCAAGAAATATATCTTTAAAGATTTTTTCCAGAGCAGTTTATTTTCCTGCATATTCTATTCCAGGCTCTTGATGGGCTTAATTCATTCAGCTTTTATCTTTTTTGAGCCCATCACTGAGATATTTCTGTAGCCTGCAACTGCTTTATATTTCATTGTAGAGATTCTTTTTATTTTGTCGGCTTGGTTGGTTTATCTTCCCCATCCAGTGCCTCCAGTCACTCCTCCAGTATAAAGGGATCCCAAAGTGTGCATTTTCTTCCATCTTCCAGCACTCTCTACTTCTCATCTTTCCCACTCGGTGTCAACTGCTGTGAGAGATGATGACTCCAGCAATGCTTATTATTACTGAATTGTTCCTAAGTTCTTGATTCATCTCCACCATAGCAGTTATATTACACAGCAAACATTCATCTATCCTGTTTAGAGCCAAACTCATTTAAGCTTTGAACACTTTTCAGGTGGTCTAATTAGGCCCTCTGGACCCAGTTAAAATCTGTTTGTGATTGTAAAGTTTAAGCACCATCACAGTGCTGTAGCATACTTCAGTTTTTCTTCATCTGTTACATCTCTCTAAGAAGTCAATGACATTTATGTCTGCAGAGAACCAGGAGCAGGATTTTTATTTATAGAACATTCAGTTTTAAACAATGAGTAGGGTTCTGAAGACCACTGGTAGCACTGGTCTACTTAAAAAAAAAGTTTTGAGAAGAGGCATGTTGGCAAATGGAAAACAGCAAACTTTTTCCCATGTATGCTTTTAAAATAACCTCCCGAGTATTTAAATTGTGTTTCTTCAGCAGTGTCCAGGGACCGAAGCACATTTCAACACGTGCAGAGAATTTTCATTAAGATTATAGGCATTAAAGGAAAGATCAGCAGGAAGTCTGGGTTGTTACTCAGACCAAGTTGTTACCTTGTGAGGTTTTTTAATTACACATTTTCAGCTGATGAATAGAAAACATTAAAATAAATACAGAAAATTGTCTTGATTTCAAAAATAATTTCCAAATTTTGTTTTTATAAAAATAAAACATAAATATTAAAGCATGTCTGTCAATCTAGAATTTGCCAACACTAGTGAGATGCCATGCATAAACCTGAGGGAGACCAAGTAGCTTAGAAGTCACATATTTTACAAACCATTATGTAATGTAGAAGACAGTTTTGTGTGAGACTATGTTCAATAATAATATTTTTGCAGTTTTATAGCTTTTTTGAGAATTTCAAATCACATTTCACACATCAGTAAGTTCAGCTTTTCATTATCTCTCTAAGTCACAATTATCTATATTATGCAAATGAGCCTGCTGAAATATGAAAGATCAAGATATGGCATGGAATTGTGTTCATACTGAAACTGATACAAATACCCTCATGGATCTTTATGGAATTAAGCTTTTGCCATCTTTATGCTATGTAGGCAATTGGAACATTTATATCTCAGAGAATTTCAAAATAGTTTAATTAGTGAATTTTAATATTGCAACTTTTGCTTTCACAAAGGGTATAGAAATGTTAATTTTAATTGCTCTTCAAAGAGCCTGATACCATGCACTGCATTAATGCTGTAGTGCTTCATTTTAGTCCATGAACATTGATCGTCATTCTACAGTTCTAGGTAAAAACATGTAGCAGGGTCCTTAATCAAATTTCTTTTTCTTTAGAATGTGTTGTGGAGGTTTAAATTCTCTCAGCTCAAAGGCTCATCAGATGATGGGAAAACAAGAGTTAAGCTGCTTTTTCAAAATCTAGACACCAAACAAATTGAGACAAAGGTAAGCAACATCCTCTTTTTCAATTTAGTTAAACATGACATAAAATTATTGTCAAGGCATCAGAAATCCCATTTACTGGGAGATACATATGATGAACACATCACAGCTTATCCTTTTTTGCTGGTTTTTCAGAAACTCCATAATGAATGGAAGCAATGTAATAAATACAGATTTATCATGCTATTTCTCCAAGCCTGTTGTTGTGTTATGATGGTATTTTACTCTTTCAGAAAGATAATTTGTCTGAAGTTATTCTGTCAACCTGCAGTAGATATAATGTCTAAAAACTGCATTTAAAAAAGATAAAGTTAAAACAAAATTTGATCCCAAGCTTGCTGTTGAATAAAAAAATAGACAGTTTTTCAGTTATGTGGTTTTAAAAAGAATGAGGAGAATTTTGGTGTGATGTGACGTAGAAGAGGAAAGTAAGAGTGTGATTCAACTGAGTTTTGGTTGACAAAAGCCAATGAAAAAAGTATCTAAAGACCTTTGAAAGATTTTAAATATGCTTGCCTGGAACTGTACAGGTTAAAGTCACTTATAAAGTAATATTTTTCTATACTGACCATACACAAAAATATATGTTATCTATCCTTCTAATGTTTAAAATAATTGTATGGAAGAAGTCCATAACCTTCCCTATTTATCATAAAGTTACAATACATGCAATATATCTTCCTTTCTACCTCCGTATTAGTAAATTATTCAGGATTTCATCAGCAAGCTTGACTTGAGTTGCCTCTTGGCTCTACTGTAAAAGATTTTATAATATCTGTTACAAAAGGTACAGCGTATAATAATTTGTCTAGTCGCAGGCCATTTCCACTTAATTTCTCACAGTAGTCCTTGGAGACAGGAAAGGACTAATCTTCATTTTATATGTGATCATCTGTCACAATGAGCTTACATAACTTGTTTCAGGTCAGATAGGAAGGTTGTACTCATGCATAAACTACTTTGTGTATCTCTGTGCATTAAATCATTAGATAGTCCCTGTGTGTGATTAGCCAAGGGCTGAAATTCCATTGCTTGTAATGGAATTCTATTACTTTAATAGTGTATCATTCCTCTTTCTGTCGTGGTAAACAATCTGATTTTTAAAATTTTATTATTATTTTTGTGCAAATTAGATGATTTTTAATTGGTTTTACCTGATTTTACTCTTTAGACAGAAAAATTGTAAATTTAAGAATTTTTATGAAAATTTGATGTAAAATTATTATAAGTGAGTCCTCGTTATACTTTTGCAGTAAATTTTGTTCAGGAAGCAGATTTGTTAAAACATTAAAAATTATTCTTTTACATAGTTCTAAACATCTTGTAATTGGCAAAATTCACATGAGTGTTTGTGAGGTTCCTTGAAAGTATCAGATGGAAGTTGATATGGGATTCATTCATACAGAATTCTTAATATCTATGTACCTAAAAGTACCTATGTGTTATAAATGTCGGAAGATCCCAGAAAAAGCTCATTAAAAAGCCAGAGGAAAGGCTGATACTAAGTAGCTGAGGATTTATCAGCATTTCAGTGATTACACCTTTTACAACTGCCTCTGCAAAGTGCAGTGTAGCACTAGGATTTCACATGAAATGGGAGTGGGACACAGCAGTGCAGCCTCTCAACTTCAGATAGCTGGTATATATCATCAATCAACTGTGTGCCTACCACCTAAATGGTTTGATTTCTCAGACTTGAGGGTTACAGGCTGGCTGGAAAATGCCCAGCACCAATACCCATGGTAAAATCCAGTATTTGCCTCTGCTTATTGCACTGAAAGCGATTTCATGGGGCTCAGTGGTGCTATACAGTGAAATGCAGCCAGTAACGAGAAACAAAAAATGTTATCAAATAATAGAAGTTTCATTTTTCCTGGATGAATGAGCCGCTATGTGCTAAAGAAAGGTTGATGCAGATGATTTACATTCCATTGGCGGAAAACAGAGAGTCAAGGTTGCAAAAGAATTTTCCAGACTATGTCTAATTTTATTATTATGATGAATTCTTGGGGGTAAAAAAAATCACATTTGGAAATTCTATATTTGTGTCTTATTTACTAGCTAGATGTGATGTTTCTTCTATTTTGGCTTCTAAATTTTAAGCAAAGTATTTCTTCCTGTGCATTTTAGTTTTAGGTGAACAATACATTTCTCCATTTTAAAAGTTTTCTATTTAAAGGAGATAATAAGAAAAAGATTCCTGGCAGTTATTTTTCCTTCAAGTTCTTCATATTCCCTAAAACTTCTTATAGTTTCTCACTTCAGTACTTCCTTGAACCTACCCCGCCTTTAGTATAGAGAAATTACAAGTAATCTTAATAATAGTAGATATTTTTTACCCAAATTTTCAAGATTGCTCTAAAAAAAGAAAAAAAAAAAAAGTTTAATATTTTCAGGTTTATGTTGATGCTTTATTTCCCTTTGCTAAACTGTAGCTATACATCTGGAAGATAAAACTTTTTTCCTATGCGTATATTCATTGGGCATTTCCCTTTTCATCTTACTTAGTTTCAAATATTTATTGAAGAAAGATAAAAAATCATTGTGTCAATACTTTGAGCCATACTGAAGTTTCAACTAAATGTTGCTGGTCTCATAAATTTCTTGTCTATTACAAGAAGATAACTTTAGAGCCCTGCATATTCTTCTCATCCACGATATGGCGGCCAAGTCCTTTTTACTTGCTGAGACATAGAACCAAATTTAGAATTTTGATTTCCATTTTTACTTCAATGATGTCTGGAGCTAAAACCTGAATATTTTTATTTGGGCTTTTAACCTGAAAAAACCAAAAAACAACAAAATGAAGAAAACCCAAACCAAACCAACAAAAAAACAGACTGAAAAAAAAGCCACCAAAAAACACTCCAAAAACCCTAGCCAAAACCAAAACCAAACAAAAATAACCCCACAACAGCTGAAAATAAATCAGTTTGATTGGAAAACATATCTTTAACAATACAGTGTTAATAGTTCTGCCCTGGTCAACAAATAACATATCCTGAGTTTTACCAGTGTCCTTAAAGTCATGAAATGCCCAGGACACAATAACATTATCTGTCAGCATCTCCATTTTTTGCCTTTTATGTGATACAGGCTCATGTCTTGTTCAAACAGTGATTCAACAGCTCTCAGAAGCTCTCAATAAAATTGCATGCGTGGTAATAATGCAACAGACCTTTTTGCAACAGCTCTTTTTATGTAATAAATACAACTGTCCCAGTGGGTGGATGAAATAAGAACATATATTTTTCTTCCTTGGCTGTGTGCATACAGTGAAGGAGGTCAGTGCAGTGTGCTCATTTTTTATATTTTCAGTACCAGCAGGAAGTTTTACAGTCTTGTCCTCCCACTGCTTTAATCCAATCTTTTGTGTTCCTCTCTCAGTATCTTCCTTCTAGTGCCTTTGTTGTACTTAATCTACTTATTACAGTACATACAGTAAACTGAAATAGCTTTGGTTATTGAAATATTAGACATGCCCAGATTCTCCTTAAAAAATGACAATCTCAGTTAAAGAAAAAAGCAGCAAACTCAGATAAGGAAAGCAAACAAAAGGGTGCTGCTAGATGGTATAGTGCAAATAAAATGGTCAGTTACTCATCTGCCTGACTGAATATGGAAAAATGTTAGTTAAAAAAAAACAACTATCAGAGTAATGCATTTTTTTGAAAGAATTGTCATTGGTGTTATTTTCTAGGAAGAATTCATACTGCATTCTAAAGTTAAAGAGGCTACATTTCCACCTATAAAACTATATTCAAAGTATCAAATATTGTGTCCCAGTCTTCAGACTATGCAACATCTACATTTTCCTAAGTCAGAAAGCCATCCTTATCTTTTACTAAATCCATCTTTTCAAACTAACCCCCAGTCCTCTTCCCCTTTCCCTCCTGTAATCTACATGCAAGCAAATCCCCATCCCAGTTTATCCTTATATATGTGTGACTATTCCTCATCACCGACTAGCCAGCTGCAGGATTGCAAAGGCAGCAAGCTCAGGCACCAAACATCCTTCAGACACAAATCTGCACAGCCTTACCCCATTAATGGCATTCTGGATCAAATACTACTGTGATAAGCTTCATTCCTGGAAGCTTCTGGTGCTCAAGGCCTCAGATGAGCCCCACTTTTCTGATGCCACCATAGATGGCCACATCTAAAGGAGGCCTGCAAGACAGCACCTCCAGAGCTCTGCTCCCGTTTTATGATCCCAGAGGATTGCTCATCCCTGCACTAAACTAACATAATATAGTGAAGATGTGAGAGACAAGAGGAGTGGACAAGCAGGTAAACTGCATGAGGAGTGCTTATATGCCACACATTTTGCTTTTCAGCTGTGTAATAAATTGCAAAATTGGCACTACTCTTGAAAATAATAAAAAAATGAGGGACTTGCAGTATTAACTGCAGAAAATAGTGTTGTTGTCACATAAAACATAGGTTCAGTGTTACTGCTAGTCTTCCACCTCTATGCAGATTATATCATACAGAAACAAGAGCATATTAGTATTCAAAAGGTTATTCACAACAGATTAGATGACTTCTTTCAGATACAGATCAGTTTGATCCATGCTCTGAGCTGTGATGGAAACAGAAAGGACTCTGCAGTTGGGACATTGGGAAAGACTGACTCACAGTGATGAGACATTCATGTCTTTGCCCTTTTCTAAACCCAAAGCTCTCCAAGTAATGTTGTTAGAGCAGTCTGGAATCCTGTCTACAGTCTGTGTTAGGTTACTTCGGTTTGCTTAGCTCCATAAACATTTACAGATTAGAAGTGCCTAAAGCTGGAGTAGAGAAATGGGAACTCTGGGAAGGGCTCCCTTCTCTGTCTGTTTGGCTATTTGGTCAGTGTGCTGAATGTCAGAACCTAAGGTGAAATTGCGGGATGATTTCAGCTGATTTTGGAGCAAATCTAAAATTAATGGGAATGGTCATATTTTTTAATTTCTTGGTTTTTAAAATGGAATTTCAAAATATAAAACGTGTGATTGAGCCGAAACTTAGGTATTTAGGCCTGAATTTTTTTATATTTTACATTTCACATTCCATATTTCATAAATTATCATGACTGCATATATAATTTTAGTTTTATAAAACTTAGATAATGAAATTTAAATAGTGGCATTGTAGGGTTTTTTTCCCTTGAAGTGTTTATATAAATTTATATTAGTATTTAAAGTCAACATCTGCTGTCAATAAAATGTATTTTAAGAAACCTTCTCCCATATTTTCTTCTCAAATGTCAGTTAAATTTCATTTAAAATGGAAAAAACAGGAACTTTTTGTCCCCAAAATTTATGACAAAGATGACATGGGCTTAAATACACTCACACTTTCCTCTGCTCGGTTTGGCTTCTCCATCAGTTTCAGTTCCTTCAGGGGTGTTACCTGCTCTGCCACGGAGCACCAGCTACTTCACTGGCCTTGTTCCCTATTTGGGGAATGTTCTGCCTTCTCTTATAAATGTTTACCCTGATGCAGCCCTGCCTCCCTGTGAGGCTCAGCCATGGCCGGTGCTGCATTAGTTGGACCTGGCCTGAACCTGCTGTATCTGGCACAGGGCAGCCCTGGCCTCTCCTTGAAGGGGCTGTGCCTGCAGGTCCCTTCACTCCCAAAAATTTCCCAGTTGTTCCCCAAACAGGGTCATAAAATCATGCCCCTCAAATACTAGTGAATAATTCATTAGCAGTAAGATCACTTCTGCCTAGTAAATACCTGGCCTTGGATAGCAAAATGGAGTGATGGTGAGCTTTTCTGGGACAGTACACTTGAATTCCAAATATTCTGTTTGGGCCAATTTTGTTCAGAGCATACTATAAAATTCTGTTACAGAAAAAGCAGAAGTCTAGTGCTATGCTTTTTCTTAAAAACAAGCATATGGAGTATACCTCAACAAACAACAAGTTAGCCAACAGATTGTTGAAAATAGTCATCTGCTCAAACCAAAAACTGTCTCAAGTGTCCCCACAATATATTTACCAATTGTAGACTTCACACATAGTCTCATCACTTAAATTGAACATGTTTTTTACATTATACTTGCTTTTTATATTATATTTACATGTCATTATGCCAGACTATCACTCAATTACTGTATGGGCTCACAGGAAAAAAGAAAGTTAACTTGTGCACAGAAGATTAAATATGTTGTAAAAAGTCAAGCGAATCTGAGAACTGTTTAGCCATAATTCTGCCTTTCTTTGTGAATCAGGGCATATGAATTTCATACTCAGCCATGTTTATTTCTATCATTAGGGTGTGGTGTGACTTCACCTTATATTTTACCCTGCCTCTGACTTCTCATCTCTCCTTCAGAGGCTGACAAAAGATGTGATCTCCTCACCCTACCCTCCTTGATACCACATCATCCTCGAACAGCCTTAACTTGTCAGATACTTTAATAATGTTCAACAAGGCCAAGTGCCGAGTCCTGCCCTTGGGTCACAACAATTCCAGGAAGTGCTACAGGCTGGGAGCAGAGTGGTTGGAAAGCTGCCTGTTAAAAAAGGACCTGGGAGTGCTGGTGACAGCAGCTGAACATGAGCCAGCATATGCCCAGGTGGCCAAGAAGGCCAGTGACACCCTGGCCTGTATCAGCAATGGTGTGGCCAGCAGGACCAGGGCAGGGATTGTCCCCTGTACTCAGACTGGTGAGGTCACACCAGTGACCAGTTCTGGGCTCTTCACTTCAAGAACGGCAACAGAGCTGGTGAAGGATCAGATGAGCGTGACATTTGAGGAGTGGCTAAAGGAGCTGGGGACTTTTAGCCTGGAGAAAAGGAGTCTCAGGGGAGGTCTTAGAACTCTCTGTAACTGCATGAAAGAAGTTATAAGTGATAGGATAAAAGGAAATGGCCTCAGCTTGTGCCAGGGGTAGTTTAGACTGCATATTAGGAAAAATTTCTTCACCAAAATGGTTGTCAAGCATTGATTGGAACAGGCCATGTAGGGAAGTGGTTGAGTCACCATCCTAGGAGATATGTCAAATGTAGATGTGGCACTTAGTGGCATGGCTTACTGGTAGACTTGGCAGTGCTGGGTTAATAGTTGGGCTCAGTGATCTTCAAGATCTTTTCCAACCTGAATTGCAATATTTAAATGTTTCGTTGCACAAGCTGAGTACAATGTAAACAATAAAGTAGCACAGAGTGAAAACTAAATTGATATGGCACTGCCAGTGAACAAGGAATGGATATAGAGTTATTATTCTTAACAATTTTGACTTCATAGTTTCCTATAAAGATTCAATTTTCATATTAAGGCCATTATTGTTTTCTAACTAGTCTGTTCTGTATTCATGTAAAATGTTTATAAACCTGAATTGAATTCATATTTTTCCTTTTTTTTCTCTTACTTCTTTCAGGAACTTGAATTTCAGGATCTGACGGCAGTTTTACACTGTATTCACTCCTTTATAGCAGCAAAAGTGGCATCTGTGGATCCAGTATTCATAGACAGTCAGAGTATTGCAAGAAGATACATGTACAGTAACTGATACTAGATTATATGTCGTGACTATGGAAAATAAATTATTTTCTTAACAAAAGTAGTTATTTCATTCACAATATTGCAACTTTGTGATTTTATAAGAAGTCTATAGTTGTGTTATCTGTAATGTTAAGAGTTATCACAATCTGATAATTATTTTTAATCTGAGTTAAAAATTACTAAGTCAAACTGTTATCTCCTGTATTAATTTAAAATTCTAAGTGAATATTCATTCAGCAATATTTGTAGAGTCATTTTGATTTCTGCACTTGTGATGATACATTCTTCCCCTTATTAGATAGTACTGTGAAGTCAAATTTGAAAAGTGTATGTCCAAAATTTGGCCTCTAAGTCTGCTTTGAAAACTATTGGGCATACAGACAATTACTACAGTCTTCACTGTAGAAAATAAGTAATTATTGAAGACAACTGCTTCTGTAGGAATTGAACTTGCATCTTCCTTCTATATGTTTGAAAAATTGTAATTCTATCGTTGGGCTCTTTAAAGGCCTGAGATTTTAGCTCTTGCAAAACACTAAATACTCTATTTCAGATCTAGGAACATAGTTAAGCACACACTTGGCTCTTAGAATACTCAGTAGCCCCAGTGTATGTGCAAGGTAATGTTAAGTGTGTATTTAAGTATCATGGCAGATCAACTGTGAGGAGCTTTAGACTCAGCTAAAAAGGCTGGCTATAGACACTTAGTTTTAGGAAAATTGCCACAGGGTTTTCTTATCTTTTAATAAAGCTTCCATGACCCGTTCATTTATTCATTCATAGATTGACTTGACACCTATCCTTTGATGTAACAGTCTGTATGCTTGGGAACAGTTTTATTTGGAGGAACACTTTTCCAAGATATGGTGAACATAACAAAACATAAATATTTTTCCGGGACATCTGCCTTTCTTTTTCCTTTAGTTTTAACCTTGACTTATATTCAAGCAAAGTAGATTTTGTCCTTGCTGAGGAAACAGTATCATTTTACTTTTGACATATGCCTAACTTTCCTTCTGAAATCATAATCTTAAATGTACAGATAATTCTTCCTGCTATTGAAAAAATGATCTTCCACAGTCACCCCTCAGGAATCACAGGCTGAGGCTGAGGACACCTGCTTTAGGCATTTCAAATGTCAAATATTTAATTTCTAATGAGATCATAAAATTAATTTTAATATTCTTTGCTACATGCTTGTGATATATTAAGCTTTAGTCTTACTACCTCATTATGTAATTGTGTATAGTTTTCCTTTATTTTCTCCTAGGAAGACAAAGGTGTACCAGAATTGAATATGGACAAGGAAAAGACAAGCATTTGCTAAAGCAGCACCATAAACAGGAGGCTGGGGAAGGAAGCATATAAACATAGAGTTATAAAATTGGGCCCCATCGCAAAGTCAAGATAACTGCTTGTCATTAGAAATGAGTAAAAAGAGGACAGTCTCTGTGTGTCCAAATTATCTTTATGCCTTTATTTAAACTCAGGATTTGGTTAAAAGGCTAAAAATCATCCCTACAGATGTGATTTTGAGCAAATGGGTAGTACTGTTGATTTAAATTAGAACAAGGCTCATCCATGACTTATAAATTGAGTGGTACAGCCTGGACTTAGGCACTGGACTTGAATCGTACTGATGATTTGTTAGTGTAATTTCGGGCATTTTTCATTCTAACATGATTAAAATCTGCTGAAAAAATCCTATTCATAATCAAGCTAAAGTCAGCTCAGCTCTATTCTCAGTACAGGACTTGGTTGTGCTACCCTGTTGAAAACACCAGAGCATTTAATTGGGGGTCGAGGGCAGGCTGTGCCAGATGGCCTCAGGGATAAAAAACAAGCCCCGACAATTGTATTCATAAATTTAGATGTTAGTGGAGCATTTCAGTGACTTAATCTGACCCATAATTTTTTTTTTTTTTTTTTTTTTTGCCTGTAATCATAAAGCCTGGGAGGTTGAGGCTGTGCTGATCTAAAGCTCAAGTTGTGGGAATCTGACTGAATTCTTCTTAGGTTAGGTTCTTAAAAAAAGTATTCCAAAATTATTCTCAACCTTGAGCCAGTAGGACTGAAGCTTAAAAAAATAATTTTCTGAGGGAGGAAGACTAAGCTCTGCCAAATTTTGCAACCATTAATCTAAAATCCTGTGCTATATCTGTACTACATTAATTCATAAGTAATTTCAGACAAAGCATGCCTTTTCCACAAAACTTTTAATGTGTACTCTGATCTTTATAGTGGCCTAAGCAGAGGTTAAAACTGTCTGATTTTCTTTTTAAGTATATTGCTATAAATGCTTCTATCAAAATATTGTCAGTATTTTATAACAGTTTCCTGCCCACCTGAGTATCTCCTCTGTCACAGTGCTCAAAGTGAGGTGTGTATAATGGCAATGCAATTTTTCTGCTTTTTGTTTACTTCTGTGGTTGATTTTCTTCTAATATAGTTTGTCTGTATCCTCCAGTAAGCTTTTCCAGAGCAGAGAGGGTGAATGTTAGGAAGGAAGAACTTTTCTCCGTGCTCTCAGGAGAGGCAAAGTGGTGATTTCTGTCCCTCTTTCCTGTGCACGAAAAATGGGACAAAGAACAGAGCAAAAATTGAAGCAGGGGAGGAATGGACAGACAGACAGACTATGAAATCTTTAAAAACTCCTTCACTTAGGTATGCAAGCTAAAAATACCTCTTGGAACGAATTTGTTTCAATTTTGGAACTTCATCGGGAAATTCATCTTTCAGTGTAGTTCTCTGAATTGGTATTCATTGAGTTATGGATGCTGAAGAGTTAAAGACTGCAAAGAAAAAATGTAAAATGTAGAATTTAATCATGTTTTGTTTGGTTTTTTTTAACCTCTGCTTCAAAAATGTTTAAGTACTTTTGTGTTTAAGCATGTGGAGAAGCAATTATCTCATGTGAGCTAAAGACCTTGTAGTAAATTTATTAAGTGCAAAACAGATTTGTGTAGCATGCAAGATGAAATCAAATATGTGTTCTAATATGATTCAACCACAAAAAAATTCTTAAGCAAAATATTTTTATGAAATTTGAATTTATCAAATTCCATGGACATGAACCAAAATCCACTGCTGCTTAAAGTCCCAGTACATTATACAGGACTTAGCCTGAAACAAAGATACACGATTTTAAATAATAAACAGAGAAAGAAAATTGCTTTTCTTTTCTAATATTCCCTTGGTGCACAGCTGCCTACATGTTCACTTAAAGGATCCATTTCTACTGAAAAAAAGCTGCTGACTTTTCAGCAGGGAATCAAATTCAGAGCTATCTGGGCTGAAAGCTGCAATCTTTTTCTTTGAACAGCTGTCATGGTGCCCTGTACAAGTTGCACTTATGCAGGTATTCCAACCTCTAGTTTAAATGGATCACAGACTTTTTTTTAAGTGCAAAGACATGATCTATTGTACAAGTCTACAAACCAGGAATTATGAGTGGCAGAAGCATCTCAGCTGCATAGATCTCTAGGATTGCAAGACAACAAAGCAGGGAAAGGAACTTAAAAGTAAGAACTTCATTTTTCTTTCCTCACTACCAATTATTCTTGGAACACTATTTCTGTTATGTTTCTAGGCTAACTGACTGCTTTTTACAAGTCTCTAAATTCCCAACTATGATAGAAATGTCATACTTGATACTTAAAAATTAATCAATGTAGAAATTAGGTGTCTGGTCTGTATTAGTCATATGGTCTCAACCCCATAACCAGTGGATAGAAACCCTGAAATCCAAGGAGTGCTTTATTCCTTCCTGCAATAATGCCTAAAACCATTGGATTGAATAATATTCTGAGAAGGCATCTTTCTCCATCAACAAGCTATATTACCACACAGATTTTTGACATCTCAATTTCCTATAGATAGGTTCAATATCAGATTTATGTACCAATACAATAAAAAGTACCAATCATGAGCAATGTTACAGTATTATGAGAATAAAATAAAACCATCCTGAAGTAAGTGAAATTTAAATTAGAAGTTTGTCATCCTGTTTAACTGGCAGAGGGGAGGGAAGAAAAGGTCTCAGCCTGTTTTTCCAGCTAGCAGTTACTACCTGGGGCTTAGTAGAAAATATTTCTAAACTAAGAAAGTAGAAATTGTATTAATTCATAGATGAGTTCTATGTCTCAGGGGATGCACTGACTCTTGAAACACAAAGCAACTCATAAAAAAAAATTAGAGACATTCTACTGTGTCTTTAAGCACTTTGTTCAATTAACATTCAGAACGGAGCTAAATTACTACTCTACAACATCCATAAGCAGAGTACATAATCAGCTCACTGTTTTCTTTTTGCACAGAAGATAGACAAGTATTCCCTGGTGGAGTGAATATGAATATTAAATTGGTTTTAAGGATAAAACTTTCTCTGTGTTTTAAAGTAGAAGTCCTTTACTGAACCAGTATGTTTTGTTCCTGAATAGAACTGGAAAAAGCTGCTTCTTAAATTGCTCACACTAACACTTGGAGAAGTGCTATGATTTGCATCTGTCTTGTACTCTATGTTTATGGCTTCCACAAAAGGCCCAGGAGTTAATAGCACATGTCACATCATGGTGCTTGAGATATATTGATGCTTTCACAGAACTCAGAAGGGGAAATGTGTGCAGCTAGAGAGAAGTAGGCAACAGCAACATCCAAATGACTGCAGAGCTGAATGTCACAGACATTTCTGCACTTCAGTTCTTCATTCTAGTTAATTATTTTTATCAGCATTTGTAGTATTATTAGAGATTTATTTCTCCCCATTACTGAGATATTCATAGCAGGATGAAAGGAAAAGTAACCAGATTCATAACCAAACTTATATTTAATTTGTCCTTTACCTTCCTTTGCACCAAGGCACTGTGGAATTTCAGTTAATTCACTCCATACATTAGGTAAAAATGCACTTATGACAGCATCAGATTCTGTGTTCCTGGTCACTTACACAGAGTTCATTTCATCCCAGTTCTGCAAATAATCGTAGTTTATTTGCTTATAGTGTTTTTTGCACTTTAGGGTTTTAGGGTTTTAGACTTTTACTACTATCTCAAAATACTCTTAACATTCTTTTGCTTCATTACAATATTTGTCACCCTAATTCTATAAAGCCAAGTGTTTCTAATGTCTTTTGTTGCCATATTAACCATTTTTATTACCTCGATATTTTTGCATTTCTTTTTAATTTCTTAATAAGTTTCTTAGTCAGTGTTTTATATCCTGTAGAGAAATATATGCAATTGCAACAGGAAATTATCCCTAAAAAGAGAGTTTCTGAATGCTCATATGAACAGGATGTAAACACGGTTTCTCTGCTTTTATCATGAAGATCTTTTAGTGATTTTCTTATTGGAAAAACTTGTACCATACTTCAGTTTGTTTCTGGTGTGTCATAGTAAGCACAGCAGTGTAGTTGGTCTTTGCCATGCTAATTATTATGCGGCCTTCAACAATATATGCCTTTCATCAGTAGTAAATCCATTTATATGGCATGCTCTCATGATTTTACTTAATCTTAAAAATACATAGGTTTTCTGATTGTTTTTATTTCTCTTTATTTAAATTTCATGGCCACTCACCAAGCGGTTCTTTTCATTCAGAACTGCTTAGCTCCTCTACCTTCAAAGAAAATGTTCTCCTAGTTTGACATGACTGATATTTTGTTTTGCAACAATACAGGCAAGTAGGTAAGCTACTGATGTTATTTTTTTCTATTATTTTCAGTAACAGTCTCCTCTCTACCATCCAAAGCTGCATTACTTTTCCAATAGGCTGAAAATGCCTAGGTGGTGAACTGTGTCTAAGAGAGTCCCATTTTTGCCTAATGTTTGCTAATCAGTTTCTTCATTTTTATTGGTGCATTTTAATCTGCAATAAACACTATCCTTAGGTTTATCACACCACTTCCATTTTATCAAGGTCATTTTTCTGAAAGATTATATGTTGTGTTAATTTGTCACAGCTCTTTCAAAAACAATCAATCAAACTTTTTTCTTTTACAGGTATATTCTCATCTCATGGTCTGAAAAAATTCAATTGCCTGAAAAAGAAATCTCTGTAGTTGTTCTCCAGCAATTTGCTTCATTGATGTTATTTTTTTCTCTCCATTTTATTTTTTTTTTCTTTTAACAAAAAAATGAGAAGAAAGTAATATTTGGAATTTAATTGCATGCTCCATCCTATTTTTCTTTTTCCTACGTTCCTTTTTAATTCTGACACTCAAAACACATCCAGAATTATGTCACTGTGTCAGGAAAACATGCCACTCAAAATAAAAAATTAGAATCCAAACTGTGTGAAATAACCTTACAAGTACATACATGGGCAGGTTATTGGACACTATTGTTTGGCACCAGAATTTGGAAATTGCCAGAACTGTGTGCATCTCTGCTTTAATTATCTGAACTGGAAATCAAATTGCAACTGAGGAAATGGGTGTTTCAATAAATATTACAAAAACTAGGAACATTTCTATAGCATAAGGAAGAGGGGACATTTTGATATCAGACATGTGGGGGTTTTTTAATATTAAAATGTTTTGCAAACCATGTGGACATAACTACCAATTTGTGTCTGGCTGGTTTTTATCACCTAGAAAAGCCAGGGACCAGTAAAAAATACATAGGAAGGAATTTTCCAGACTAATTCAACTATTCCAAAAATTTCTTGTCTAGACAGACATCTTGTCTCTGTCATTTTAAAGCATCATATACTAGACTTTAAAGGTGAACTCTAGTACCTGATAATATAACCCAGCAGCATTTACTGTGTGCTACTTGGAATTTGCAGACTGTATGATTTTCCATCAGAGAATAACTTCCATCTAACAAAAAACAAGCAGACGATGTATTTTAAACACCCATAGAAAGGATACAGAGTTTTAACCCAGGTAAGGTAGAGTCATAGTCATCAGGGTAGGCAGAGATCCCCAGGATCATCAAGTCCAGCTGCCCACCCAGCACTAGCACTGTAACCACTAAACCACTTCACCCAGCTCCAGGTCCAGATGCCTCCTATAAACACCTCTAGGGATGGTGACTCCACCACCTCCCTGGGCAAGCTATTCCAGTGCCTGGCCACCCTTACAGTGACAAGTCCCTTTCTGCTGAACAGCTGTCAAGCCACTCGTCCCCCAGCTTGTAGCACTTCAGGGTGTGGTTGTGACCCAAGTGCAGGACTCTTCACCTTATTGAACCTCCCATAGTTGTCCTCAGCCCATTGATGGAGTCTGTCCAGGTCTCTCTGTAGAGCCTTCCTGCCTTCCTCAGTCAGTTCAATGCTGTCTCCCACCCAGCTTGGTGATCTTCTACAAATTTACTGAGGGTGCACTCTAACCCAATGTTCAGCACTTCCATAAAGATTTTAAACAGGACCACCCCCAGTACTGATCCCTGAGGAACATCACTAGTGACAGCTGCCAGCTGGATTTAGCTCCACTCACGACAGCTCTGGGCAGAGCCAGACAGACAGTTTTTACTCTTTGAAGAGCCTACTCATCCAAGCTGCCAGCAAGCAGTCAGTTTTTCTAAAAGGATGCTCTGGGAGATGGTGTCAAACACTTCCCTGAAGTCTAGATAGACTACATCCACAGCCTTTCCCTCATCAATTAAGCAGGTCACTTTGTCACAGGAGGACATCAGGTTGGTCAAGCAAGACCTTCCTTAGGTGTTGATAAAACTGTAGTTCCTCTGAGAACAGTGAGAATCCAAAATGTTAAATGTCCTTGGGGATTTCTTCACAGGAAGCTCAAGAAATGGCATTCCATAATTGACTTCCCCCTTGCTGAGCAGATCTTACAGTGGGAAACAGATCTGACTGTTCTAGTATTATGTATAAGTGATTATTTAGATCACCCTAAATGAAAATTGCTAACATCTACTCACACTAGGCACTAATTTTTAATCCCTAGACCTTCACAGTTGTTTACTGAGCATATTTCAGTTAATAACTGCAGCCAGCTGGGAGTGTGCATATAAATGATTGCTGTGCCTCAGTTGATGAGTGTAAGTCATCATTAAGCTGTAATAGCTTGATTACCTATGGTTGCTTATCTGTGAATCTATCCTTGGACTTCTCAGGTCAAATAGATTAGCCGCACTAGAAGTGTGCTTCAGTGGTGAGTTTGTAATTAAATTAAAAATATAAGAAATTCTTAGTGTGGTGAGAGCAAGCAAGTAGTTGTATTAAGAGTAGAAGAAAATAAGCACACTTGATGTGCTTGAAAAGTCTATTGAAATACATCTTTATGTTTTTAAATTCTAAGGATTTCTAATCATATCAAAATGAGCCATTTATTTTGTACTCATGACAGCATAATTATGCAGTGTAGGAAAGTCATACTTTAAGTTGTAGTATTGTCACATTTTCAAATGTGAGAGGTCATTCAGAGCATCTGCCTGTTAAGCTGCATCATTGCTTGTGTTTCTTTAAATGTATGCCAGACTCATTTGTGATGTTATCCAGAGCTGTTGTCACTTCTCCTGGAGAGCCTTCATCCTGCACATTCCTTGTGATCCTATGTCAGAAAGCAAAGAGCCACCATTTCTTATATGCGTTTTGTCTCAGACTTTTGAAAGTGAGGATGCTTTTAGTTTAGACCTAGAATAAAAATGCTTTCCTTCCTTGAATCAAAATGGAAAAAAAAAATTTAAAAAAATGGCAAATATTATTTTCCAACCAAAATTATTCCCATATTTCTAAAAGCTATTTAAAGGGGGAATAAACCCTTTAATTTAGCAGTGTTCCTAAATATTTTCTGTGCTCCCACAAGCCTCCATGTATTAGTCAAATGGGATTACAAGCAATTTAAAAGTTCTAGCAACTGTGGCCTCAGCCTGTCTTCTACACACACAAGGTGAAATAAAGGTATGATTCTCAACTCTTACTAGGAGAATGAAGATTAATATTTTTAGAGAAACATATACTAAATTGAATTTTTTTTCTTATACTTTTTTTGGTCGTCTATTCTTCTCTTATTGGCTTATTTTCCTAGTTGAACTGTTCTGCCTCCACAAAAAAAAAAAAAAAAAATTCTGATACTCTAACAGTAATTAGAAACTGAATTTGGAGGAGTACTTACTGGGATGAATTAACAAAGTAGATTTCCGTGCATCCCAGCACAACTGTTGTGCATCTGGCAATACCTCCCAACCAGCAATCAATGTGCCCAAGTCCAGACGCCAGAGACTTGAGGCTCTGGAATCCAGCACTTAGGGAATTCTCAGCCTATCAGTTTTCCTGCCACCATGCTTCACTTCAGAAAACAGGCCCTGGATTATAAAGATGTTTCCAAGTTCTTCTCCTTTAATAACAGCAGAGCTGTAGGGGTAACCAGTCAGAAATGGAGAAATATACTTTTTTCATTAAAAATTCCCATACTGCAGATCAGGGCAGAAGCAAATCACTGCTATGAAGTGCTGAAAATGAGCAGCACCTGAATCGCCTCTTTCTCCTTGTGTTCCCTGATCTTCTTGGTTCCATATGATTCCACGATTTTAGCTGAGTGTCCTCAGTTTTTTCATCACCATGATGCTCACAGCACCCACCACTGTTGAAAATGGTGCCTGTTCATGCCAAAGACATAGAGCTGGGTTAATTCACTGCCTAAAACCTGTGCAGTTGTCTCTTGTTCACTTGTAAAGGCAACAATGGGCTAATTTAAGTATATAAATAGAGACCAGTCTACTGGAGCGACTTGTCATTTAGTTTCACACATTTAATATTTACATAATTTTTTGTGAGAAGAGAGTAGTTGTGATGCAATATGTGATTACAGTCATAAAGGTAAAACTTACGTAAAAACCATCTTGTAAATGAGATAGCTGTATTCACAAGGCTCTTCTCTGCAGAACACAAAGCTCTGCAAAAGCACATATAAGTGCTTCTAACCACCTTTTATGCACAGCTAACTTACTGCTGTTGAATCATTTTCTTTATGCTATAGCTGTGGCAGTGTTTGAAATAAAGAGCAGGACCACATGCTCTGCTCTATAAACAGTTAGGTACACCACTGATACTTAAAAGTAATTTTAAATAATAATTCAGTCGTGGGGGGAAATAGATTTAAACAGTAAAAGCACTGTCTCAAATAAAAAACTTGGGATGTGAACAGAAAACAAACAAAAAAAGCAAGCTAGTAAGCTCGACTGGAACAGCATGGAACCAGGTGCTTGGGAATATGCTGAGTCCTGAGAAGTTGTTATGCAGACCAGAGTAGGCAGCATACACTGCTACAAACATGGAAAGCAGGAAAAGAGAATTATTCAACAATAACTTGCACAGTGTGAGCAGAAATACTGCTCAATTGTTATGGAAGAGTGGTCCTATCAGAGAAAGTGAAATCTTCGGGTTTCAGTTTCATTTTTGTGCTTGTGAGTGATTTTGCAAGTGCAAGTACTTTCTGTATCTCTTCTTGAAGTGTGTAAATATATAACTCACTGCCCTCTTCCTCAGATTATAATATTAATTATGCCTTTTGGAGAAAATTATAAACATTCTCTCAGAGGATGCAGTTCCATTCTCCAAGAGGTCAAATCACTGGTGGGCATTGAAAATGTTCTCATGTCATTCCTCTGCATTCACTGTTCCCACTGCAGGTGTCTGTTCACTAGATGCATTTCTGCTATTTATTGTATTTTTTCACTGAGCATCCTTGAGTGTTTGGGGTTTTTTTCATATCTGATCTAGTGCCTCTGGAAGTCAATTTAATCTTAATCAATTTCATCAAGACTTCTCATTTACAACCAATATTTCAGAATACTTAAATCTTTCAAAAATCTTTCAAAAACAGATGGAGTTTTAGCCCTACTTGGAATTTTCTGATAGCTTACTATTTTGACAATACAACATGTCAGTTATTTCAAAATTTTACACTGACATGACATTATCAGGTGTACATAAATGATTAATTATTCATGTTTGTTGCATTATCGTTATTCCATTACACTTTTTTTTTTAAGGGAATAACAATCTATTATGATAGATGATCAGGTCCGTATTTATCTTTGTATCCACTGGAAAGTAAATTAAAAAAAAGAAACATTTTGCAATTACATTGAGGAGGTTAATTTTAATTTAAGTATTTTGGCATATTTTGTATATTAGTTGAATATTGGTCCTGTTTCAATAGAAACATGGCCAATGACTTATGTTGATAGAGATAACAATGTATAAATAACTTATGATTTTAAGTAAGGAACTTAAGGTTCTTGGGATGGTCTCAGGTTATACTTATCTGTAAAAAATGGAGATGACTTTATTGTTTCTGAAAGTGCTAAGTGTAAAGAAGGGAAAGCTACTTGACTTTTTATTTGAAAAAAACAGTTGTTATGTGCCCTTGAAATTTGTATTAGGAGCATTCCCACATGTACTTTTGTATCAATGTTCCCAGGAATTATTATCTTAAATATCGCAGTTTGTCCAGTGTGGGTGGCAAGCATCATCAGTAGCTGAGCCACACAGCACATCTGTGGGAATTTCCATCCCAAAATAATCAGTTTGAAATGTGCAGCTGTTGCTTCTCCACCCCTCCATCATGCAATCTTGTTTGCAAAGTGAAAGGCAATTGCCACTTCTTGGTGAAAACCTGCAAGAATATGTGATGGAGGAGAAGTGTGGAGATTTTTAATGAAATCGGTGTTTTTCTCCAGTGTACGAGCATCATTGACAATGATGCCCAGAGCTGGTTCATATTCTCATCAGTAACCCTCAATGGGGCATAAGTCTGACTTGGCTATTGTTGTTCATGAAAAAAAAGGTGTATATTTCAGATATTCCTTTTAATGTTTTTTTTACACCCAAAGAAGAAAAAAGATATGTAGACACTTTATAGGAAAAGCTTCAAACCACTTCCAGACATGCCTTTGAAAGTCAGTGGGCATTGGCAGAATTCCTTAAGAACTCAGGGCTTTAGGATTAAATAGTCAGTGGTGACATTAATACTCAGGTATTCCCCTCTAATTGCCATTTGTTCTTATTTGTACACGTAAATCTTCATTGAAAGGGAAGATCATCTTTTCTTCACTAACCAACAAAAGTTCTGAACTATCAAGTATATTGCAGTCTATGAAACAGAGAAAAAAGTGATCTACAGCAGGTAATTGGCACAAGATTTTCAGTTTTAAAACGTTACACAACATGATCTCAGAAGTTCTTTTTGAAGACATTTAAATTAGTATACTCTACTGCAGCCAGTAACCATACCTTGTTAAATGTTTCCTGACAGTTCACTACCTCTGTCCTAAAAATGCATTAGTTCAGCAGTTTATAATTGAGTCAAACCTAAATAGGTGTCAAAATTCTATATAGACACATAAAGACTGAATATTGTTCATCTTTGCCATGTGATAATTAAATGTTTGATGGAGCTCTTTGTGGTTTTGCATATTGCAGGTTTCTTTTCTTTTTGGAGGAAGGTGTTACTGAGGTCAATGCAACAAAATGAGCCCATATATGTGATCCTCTTAGTATAAGGAACTACTTGCAGTTAATCTTGTAATGATCAAAATAAAATTAACAAAATTTTTTCATACTCATAGTGTTTCAAATCTAAATGGTATTCATTATATCTTTTACTACATATTTTATGTGTTTCAGTTGGAAAATTAAAAAAGACATCTGAAACGCAGCATTTTTGGGTGTGTGCAGCTTTGCTTTTGTTCCTTTTTTTATTGGAAATGCAGCCTCTCAACATGTGCATGATTATAGATTTGCATAGTGTAAAATTACTGTAATTTTATCTGTTCAGGAAGACAGAAAGGGATTTAATAAGTAGTAAAAATTAAACTAGGAAGTAATATAAAGGCAGAGTGTATATATTTTGCACTTTTAAATAACCTTTTATAAAAAGAATCTATTATCGTACAGTATACTGTAATTCCACTTTGTAGTGATACTCTTGCTATTGTCACAGTATTGTCTTTAAATCTGGATATGAATGGTTTGTATATGTACACACTTCAAAAGTGATTTCTACAATGGAATATGTGCTCCCTTTCACTGTTATTAGCATCCAACTGGAGAAATATTCACTAATTATTTTTTTTATAAATTATGAATGTACAGTGTAAATTAGCAAATCAAATATTGTAGCAATGAAGAGATGCACTTTAAAAATATGAAAGTGTCTATCTCCAAGAGTGTTATTTTGTATAGATGTTTTTGAATAAATAATTTATTGCTCATTAGTGGGTTTTTTGTCATTTGTGAAATAAATATAAGGTATTTGATAGCAGTTATTTGAGTTTTATATTTTGTTATTAGTGATTTTAGTGAGTTTCTTACTTCTTAAAATTAAGGTTTTGTAATTAGAACAGTAAAGGACTTACACACACATTTTCCTTTTCATTCAATAAATCATTGTTGACTTAATCTAGCTGCTGTGAGGAAGCCAAGGTGCAACCCATGATCAGCCCCTAGTCCTTTCACTAATCAACCAGCGAAAGGTCATTGCCACAACATCTTCCTTCAGTCATCAAGACCAATTTGGCCATTGAAATCAAGGTATGGAGAGAGGGGAACATAGCAAGGAATTGGAAGCACTTCCATTTTCCATGGTTTAAATGCAGCCAGTTGATAAATATCAACTGGAAGGCTTAATGACCACAGTATACATTTGCTTCAGTGAGAGATCAGAGCTGAAATTCTGAACTGGAAAGTACCAAACAGCAAAATGTCTGCAGCCTACAAATTTGGGCATAATTCAAATTTTTAATCTAAGATTTATTCTAGATTTGTTCCTTGCTTTGCTAACAGAGAAAAAAATATGGCACATTAGGACCAAGTCACCTCTACCAGAAAGATGTTTGGAAAAAGAGACTTCAGAAAAGTTTTATAAACAGGGTTTTTTTCTTTTTTAATGTATTCTAGTATATCTAGCTTATAAAAAACCCCCACATTTATATTCTGAAGGAAAAGTATAAATCCTGAATATAAACCTAAAATGAAAACGATGCTTGCTTGTAATGGATCTGAGCTTGCTATCTTAGATAATCACAGACATCAAAGACATCATCAAAGACAACCTATAAGTTGTCTTTAAGTTAACACATTTCAGTCATCCCTGCTCTTAGTCTTTGAACCCAGAGGTATCCTAGTATCCCAAAACTGAATCTGAAGTAAGATTTAGACAACTAAACTGAAAGTACAGGATGAAAAAGCAATCACAGAAAAAGCCTTTTGTCCATAGAGGCTATAAATCTTTGCACATCCTTAACATCCTAAATTTCCCACATATTCTTATGTTCTCATGTCGGCAGAGGCCACCTGGGAGGAAGGCTGCTTTGTCCACAGAAAGGCTTGATGCTACAGTACATTTTTAGAGTGCAGTCAGTCTCCCTGGAAGATGACATGGCAGCTGCAATTTCTATTAAAATATGTAGTGGCAGATGGGGAAAGGCAGAGTAACATCAACATTTAACGCCCATTGATTACAGCGCTGGGAAAATGTTCTTCTAGCAAGTGAGCTCCTAGAGCAGACAAATTTTTAGATGTCTGCCTGTCCCTCTTCTCTGCTCAGGGCTTCCCCTGAGGAGAGCACAGGAGAGTGTGTACCTGCATTGTGGGTGGCAGCCTGGCATTTTACATCCAGCAGTCTCTGCTGAGATCAAGTTCAGTGTCCAGCCTGGGGGAATCAGCAGGGCAGGAAGGACAGGGGGACAGGGCAGGCAGCTGGGGTGTTGTGTACTCCTTAAGCTTCCACTTCTCTTTGCATGTGCCTGAGTCCTTGAGTGCAATATCCCAGCTGCCTTTATTGTCTCAGGAGGCTGCTGTGAATGGCAGCACTTTTTGGCCTGCTGCTGAGGTTGTGCCACTATGGAGGGGAGGAGGCAGATTTGCTGGAAAAGGAGAGTAAGCACAGATGAAGGTGCAAGCTTTGGTAACCCAGCAGGCAGGGCAGTAATCTGGGGAGGTGTAATCCTGAGCTCTGGTGCCAAAGAGAAATATGCAGAGATGTGAGGAAGGTCTCATTTATGTGCAGCTTAAAGTGCATTTTACTATGACATATCGGACTTTTTCACTTCCCTGTGGTAGTAAATTGTGTTTCTCATGGCAATAGTTGTAATTGCTTTGCACTAAATTATATTAACTATATCAGGTGGTTTGTTCTACTTCATGCTTGGAATGACACAGCTGAATTATTTTCTGCAGTATGGAGCTCAAAAGAGAAGAAAATTCCTAGTTTTTGAGGGGGGAAAAAAAGTGGAGTTTTTTCAACTGCAGAAAAAATGTTTAGACAGCGGCAAATGTTAAAATATTACCATTTAGTCTTATAATTTTTAATACTGATTGGGGTTAGTTGCAAGCTTAGTGATTTTTGCAAATGAAAGAAGCTGTTCTTCACAGTTCATTTTTATTAAACTAGGTTGTACTCAGTCTGCACTGCAGCCTGTGAAATGGTGCTAGCAGCATTGCACCTGACAGAGAAATGAGTGGGTTAATTTTTAAGTACCCAAAGAGAAGAAGTTGTTTTACTTTTCTCACTTCTGAGAGCTGGACTTTTTTGTGCATATGCAGCCCTGTTTAATGATTCAGGTGCAGCTTTTGTGCATCCAAAGGGGGAACTTTACTTGATGGTGTCAAAAGGAGAGCAAGAAGAGAGAAGAGCTTAAGAGTACTTGTTCTGTATCTCTGCCATCTGTGAAACTCCCATTGTATAAAATACTTATTGCCTACCCAGCACAGAGGATTTTAAAGCATATAAATCCCTCCTCGTTCTATACAAAATTGTGATGAAATTCAAGAGAATTGTAAGTAACAATTAAAAGAGACCCACAACAGAAGAACAAGGGTAAGGCCAAAGAATATTAAGCAAAATAGGGACAGAGGAGGAGAGAGAGGGAGAGATGGAGGTAGAAAGCCTGAGCAAATGGAAGGTGGGGATATAGGAACGGGCTGGAAACTGAAAATAGAATGTGAGATCTGAAGGAGGGGCATACATGATGACACTGAGGGATGTAAAGGTTGGAGAGCTAAGGGAGGGAGGGTGTCCCTGCCTGGAAAACTGGTCAATGTCTGTACCTTTGGTTGAGAATTAGAGAAGTAGTCCCTCTCAGACATTAATACTGAGCATTTGCAGGTGTGTTACTGGGATGAAGGGGCAGGAAGAAGGATGGAAACTCTGAATAGAACTGGGGCAAAATATGTTGTCAGGTAAGACATTTCCTGGTGATGCAAGTAAGTTGATACAGTTTGTAACAATCATTAAAATTACTCAAAATTAATAGAAAAAAGATCAAAGCTAGAAAGAAGGACTTTAAAAGTGTGTGGTCTCATATTTTAATTTCTTGCCCAGAATATTTAAATCTTATCCATTTTCAGAGTTATTTTGTTGTAATTTGTGCTCTTATCCAACTCACTTAGACATTAGGTGCATTCACCTTAAGGGAAGCACAGCACAGTTATATCTCAAAGCTTTGACCAATGTAGGGAACACAGAAAGATGAAACTTCGGGAGATAAATGAGACCAAGGTAAAATAGAGCTGGAAAGAAAAGAGGAGAAAGTTACTGAAGGTTTCAACAGAAACTAGTGAGGAAAAGCAAAGTCAGAGCAGTCTGTTAAGGATACAGACAGCTATTTGCTTACACACATGGGCCAGGTTAACACTGACTTATAAAGCAAGTTTAAATTACAGAACACAACTTCATTTTTGCAAAAGTGTTGTATCTAAGTATATCCAAGGCCTTCAGAATAACTGCTCTTTGCCACTTCATTCTTACCTATTTAATTCGCTGAATGTTTTGTTCTTGAGAACTACTGTAGTTGATCAATACAAAATATACTGAAATATAAAAAAATCATATTAGACATAGGATGTTGCTAATAACATTTTTAATGGAGGACCTTTCACATTTCTGTAAGAAAGCCAATGTAACTATGCTATCTTGTTCCCGTGCCTTTTCAACCTTCCAGCATTTTCTAAAACAGCAACTGGCCTCCAGATCTCGGATTCAAAGTCTTCAGCACCCAAAACTGAGCAAAGCAGTCACTTCACTGCATAGGATTAGCTACAAAGTGGCTAAGACCCCGAAGTCTTATGGGAAGAGATGAGTTCTCGATCTTCTGCAACTTCTGCTTCTTGAATACCCACATTGAACCTACATGCCCCTGGCATTCTCAGGGCTAAAGGAGCATATGTACATCTGTGCAAGTTTGTCCATGTGGAATATCTATAGCTTCATGCACATCTCCTTCCTGTCTCTCAGAGAAATAGTCCTGCATCTGCTGTCCTGCAGCCAAGATGAGGCATCTGTTAAACCATTACCCAGATCTGGCACACGTACTGTTTAAAAAGAATGTTATGGCACAAGCAGTGGAGTGCAAAAGTCATCACAAACTATGGTCCCTGTGGGGCTCTAGCCGTCTGCTTGCTAATTATGTATACCAGAGCCTGGCTGTTGCACAGAAACAAACATTGCTGCTGGCAGGTTCATTCTGCCATATAATTACTGCGACTGGCACAGGCAGAATTCCAGGAAAGTTGTATCTTTTTCTGCCCATTGCTGTTGCCATTTTTCCGTGTTCCCCCTTTAAAGGATCCACCTGTTCTTTCTGCCACCTTGTACCTTGTTCTAATCTGCTTGCATCTGCCTTTCCCAGCCTGTGCTAATCTCTCTCTCTGACAGTTAAAGTGCATCACATTAGCTAAGACATGCTTGCTATGTGGCAAGAACTTTGCTCCTATGAAGCTAGTGTTGATATAGCAGTGGAGTATTTAGCATCTTTGTGCATATTGAGCTAATGTTGATATATGTCAATGGTGTATTTAGCAACTTTTATGCAACCTTTCATAAAAGTCATCTTTGTAATAAGGCAGATATGTTCACTGCCTGGGGAAATGAAGCTGTTCTTTGTGTCAGATTAGATCTCAAGAGGTGACAGTTAATTCAGAACAGTCAACATAGCTTTGTGGTCAAATCTCCATGAAATACCAGATTTACACTCATCAGCACTTTTCTTTCCCCCCACTTCTTTTCCCTGTCTGTGAATAGCTCTCCCCTCTGCCCAAGCAGTTGTTAACAGGGGACAGTCGACTGTGTTCATCTGGTACAGACAGGCTTGAGTCAGAGCAACCTGTGGGAATGAGCACTGAGGCAATGCCACAGGCTGTTTGGGCTGGTGTTGCACTGCTGGCTAGTTACTCTCTTGCACAGGCGTACAGATGTGATGACTTTTAATTAATGAAAATTGAGGTACTAGGGTGCTATCACATGGAGCAACTGAAAAAAAAAAGGTGAGCATCTAAACTTCTCTGTGCCTCAGGGGGAAGAGAATATGGGCATCATTCTTAGGTTTATGTATATTAAAAAAAGCTACCTGTTGTCAGAAGATTATAAACATGTCTGTATGAGTTACACACCTCAACTTCAGACCCTACTTAATAATTTTTGCAGGGAGAGGAGTCATTTCTTATTCATGGTCCTTCAAGAGTATTACATTGTATTTGTCTCATCCCAAAGTTTCTACTGCCCCTGTGGTCAGTGTGTTCTTATTTATGAATGGATACCCACAACAAATTGATTAATCATGTCCTCCTGTTAGAGCTCTGGAAGGTTCATTTTCTTTCAGAGTCCTTCAGAGTAGTCATTAGGAGAGCCTGGGACTATTCTTTCACACCGTGAAGAGATTGATATGCTTCTGTCTTCCATAGTGGCCACATTCAATCACCTTGAAAAATTGATTAGACAGCACCCTTTATAAACCAAGCTGTTTCTCTCGGGAAGATTTCTTCATCGCACCAATATGAGTAAATTAAACTATATTAGGAAATGGTTGGGACTTGGGTAAGGGGTGCCCCTAAGGAAAATTTGTGAAAATTGTCTCTGATATATTTCTGCCCCAGGCCAGTCAACAGGGTGCTGAAATGCCCCTAGGCATGGCTGAAGGATTAGCAGAGGCCAGATGCTGTTTGTTACAGGCTGTGTAACTACGCTCATCTGGATTTGGAGATCTCCAGTAATACGGATGAAATCTGTAGTGTTTCACACACCGTTAATTCATTCTGCAGAAGCAGCTTTGCATTTCAGGGACTCCAGTATTCATATACAAGCTCCATTGTATGGCATTGCTATCTTGTATCAGAGAAAGGCATCCATGTCTTCCTTGCAGGCCTTGTGAATAAGTTCTTTAATTTGTCATGACTTTGTAGAAAACTAGAAAAAGGAGCTAGGTATCAAAATCCAAAAAAATTGCACAGTACAATCATTGTATGGACTTACAGTCCTTGATAGTACAGATATGTGTTTTGAGGGCCTTAAGCAGTCCAATGAAATAAGGTTAGAACTCTTTTTGAGAGCACATGTTGCCAGGGTGCTACAGCTGAAAGGACCTTTCACTTAAGTGTTTATTCCTCATTAACACAGATTTTATTATTTCTCACAGAAACTGTGATCCTCTCAGAAGGCAAATAATTCTGCTGTTGAATACCATTGACCTTAATTGTGCATAGATTTGGTTTCTTTCTGTTGAATAAAGGGCTACCTTGTGCATCAGGGATCAACTGCATACTGGAAGAAATGAGGGGTAGATTGTTAGGGAAACCTGACATAAATGGTTGTCTAACTGTGGTGCCTACAATTATACCCGAAAGCATCCTGCTGGTTTAGAGCAATGAGCTGATCTGCCAGACAAGAAAGACCAGATTACCCATGATTCAGTGTCTATCTACCATTACATACCCTGCAATAAACTGCTGTGTAAAAAACGCAGCTGGACGGGTGGTCATGGATGGGGATGCCCTGGCAGAGCTCACCACTGCCTGCCAAAAAGCAGGGCTGGGCAGCTGGGCAGCAGCACAAGGGCAGCAGGTAAGTGTTGCATGCCAGTCGGCAGGAGGAGTAATGCCTGAATGAGGGGGGCACAAATTTGGTGTTCTTTCTGTCCATTCTTGGGTTTTTTCTCCTTCTCACAAAGAGCTGGCGTGACAGTACTGGGCATTGGGACCCAAGGGAATTGTATGCAGGAGCCCGGAACTAAGGCAGGCCTGGGGGGTCAGGACCTTGTGGAGAAGGCTTTCTTCTCTTTCTTCTTCACACCCTTGTAACATCTTTCAATTTTTAATTGCATTATTTTGATATTTGCAAGCTATGTTTTATTTCATTGCCAGAGTTGTTTAGTTCCAGTACAGCTCATCTTCTTATACCTTTTTCTGCAGAAATGAAAACTTGTTCCCTACAGGTTTTTGTTTTAAAATGCAAATGCTCAACCACTTACAATGACAAACTTCAGCATTTTCCCACCAAACCAAGCACCTTCACACCTTTAAGCCTCACATTGTTAAAGCTTACTCACAGTCTGCAAATCTCAAAAGTGGATGTCATGAACTTGTAGTAGAGTTACCAATTACAAATATTGACACAAAGTCTTTTTTTAATTTTTTTTTATTATTATTTTCTTTTATATCTCAGGGAAGTACATTATTTTCTCTTCTGCCAGAGCATTAACCTGAAAAGCCTGCTGAGAATCAGTGATAAATGATTCCTTTATATCTTTTTCTTTCTCCTGAGTCACAGCTTCTCCAGATTCTTATCACACGTTTATTATCTATAAATTTTTTTTCCAAAGACAGTACTTTATATTTGACTGTATTATTTTTTTTTTATTATTTGTCAGTCTACCATGTTATCTATTATTAATTTTGCCTCAGTTCAGGTATGAAGACTTCAGTGAAAAAATGTATTCTTCTGTTGTGTCTCTCTCTGTGTGGGTGTGTGTGTGGGTGAGTATGTATATATGCTTTTAATGTGTATATACATACAAATACAGACACATACTCTTCCCTGTTCCTTCACTTATTTGGTAACCTCAGCTTATTTTTCATAAAGTACTGATTCTTATTAATATTCAATTAAATATGATAGGTTTCATGCTTGCTATTAGCTACTATTTAATGCTGCATATTTATTAATTCTTATGTGCCTTTTGCATCTGGATGTTTCAACACAGAAGTAAGAAAACTGTAGCATCTCCTGTTTGTTCAGTCTGAGAGTTTTCTAAAATGTGCTTTAGCCACACAATGCTTCAAACCCATCAGGGCGTTAAAAACAACAGTTCAAGATTTTTGAACCTTGACATGACGTCAAATAGCCAAGATGTTTTTATTATTCAGCCATAAGGCTCACTTGAACACTAAATATTCCAGAAAGTAGTGCTTTGTGACCTCTTAATATCAGCACTCATGAAGAATGTTTCATTTAACTTCTTCAGATCATTTACTTTCCTGATTTGTGACAGACTAATGGAAATTTGGAGATTAATTTGGAAGCATACTCATTTGCCTGAGTGAATATGAACTTAGATGAAACAGTTCAAGAGTAACTCATTGGATTTAAAATGTGGTTTTCAATTAACAAAATGTGTTTATAATGTAGGATGTGTCTAGTGAACTGTCCATTTAATGAGCTGGTGGCCATCTTGAGATCATCAAGATGTTTGTTTCCCTTTACTACCTCTTTTTCCAAACTGATAACTCCAACTTCAAAATTATTTCTTACTGTATTAATATCTACTATTGCCTTTATCACTGAATTGATAAAAACAAATTGTTAAAAATTAAATAATAAAGCTGGAAAATCAATGCCATGCTTGGGAAAATATAACCTACCAGGCAGGTCACTAAAGCAGAGCAGCAGAAAGCATTTAAGTGTGAGGACAAATTCAAGCACTGTTCTCCTGGTTATTGCACATTGTGTCTACAGAGGGGCATCCACATCACAACCATCTGTAATGCCTCATTTTGGATATGGTATACAGCCTAAAAAACCTCAGGCTTTTCTGTTTCAGACAGTGCAGAGAGAGGATAACTCTTCAGAATGGACTATACCAATACTGTCCTCCTGTCAGAGATATCTGACCCAGCTCGTTAGGACAGCTGAGAACACACAACTACCATAAAATATTCTTCATTCGCACTGATGTTCATTGTGATTCCCTGTTCCTCTTCCTTTATAGTGTCACCTCCTTTTCTTGAGCACTTTGACTACAACTTTTTTTTCTTTCAAATTATGAGTACAAAATGCAAATATTGTCACTGACTGGATTTTCCCAATAAGTTGCTCTTGGGAGGCAGGAGGTCAAAGACAATGGTACAGATCCTAGTGCTATCAAAAGTTCTTCTAAAGTGAAATACTTCTTTGTCCTGATTCCTACTATGGAAATATTTCACTACAAAGGCAGGACAGAAACATCTGCCATCCTTTGAGTATGGTAATGAATCACTGTTACTTCTTTCACCTGCAAGTTTTCCCTCTGGAATCTTAAATTATTTTGTGGATTTGTCACTAACCATGCTGATAACCTCATTCACAACAGGCTGAATACTAAAATTCATCTGTCATAATTTTATTGTGTGATCATTGTTTTAGTTTGCTAAAGCATTTCTGTTTTCTCCTAAGTTACAAAAGATCATGTCTTGTTAGCATTTGATCAGTTTTATGACCACATGACATATGGTGTATCTACCAACCATTCTTAAATCCAAGAAATAAACTTCATCATATGAAACTGCAGTGGTCTCTGCAAGAAGGCCATGCATTAGAAGAAGGCAGGAAGTTCACCATCAAGCTTGCAATTAAAATGATCTGTGTGAAAGAGACTGAAATTAGTGCTCTGTGAAGATGAAAGATTAATTTTCTGTCTCATTTTAAAAGAAAAAGTTTTTGTGATTCAAGCCACTGAATTTCAGACCTTCTTTAGACGTTAAAAATTGTTCATCTGTTCCACATCCTTTCACATATATCATAATTTACTCATTAGTTAAGACAGAGTTTTCAGTGATATACAGGATTTGCATTAACAAGAAATTGAGTGGGCTCTTCTCTGCAGTTAAATTTATCTTTACATAGTCTTTCTCTGCAAGCTGGGTTACTCCAAAACAACAGAACATCTGAGGTATTCTTATTGTAACTAGAGTTTTTAATGTTTACTTGCATGAGATAAAACATCAATTTGCGTTTAAATCAACATTTTAACAGGACAATCTCACGTTCTATAGATGTTACATTCTACCTACCTCTGAGAAAAATTATCTGAGAACACAATTTCATCATCATACACTAAAATGAGTGTGTAATGACCAAATTCAACTCTGATCCAGCATGTCCAGATCCCTCTGCAGAGCCTTTCTACTTGCCAGCAGATCAGCAGTCCCACCCAAATTGGTTTGATTAACAAGCTGATTGAGAGTGCCTTCAAACCCCTTGTTCAAATAATTGATAAATTGATGCTCCAATACTGAGTCCTGGGGAACCCCACCAGTGACTGGGCACTGACTGGATGTGGCATCATTCATTTACACCCTCTGGGCCCAGCCATCCAGCCAGTCCTAAGAGCCATTCAGCATTTTATTTTTTTATTTAACAACAAAAATCCAACCAAACAACCAAAAACACCAAACCAAATCCAAAAACAAACAAAAAAACCATCAAAACAAACAAACAAAGAATACCATAAACAATAGTTAATGCTGGGAGAAGCCTGTAAAAAAAAAAAAAAAAAGATAAGAAAAATTACAGCCCTAGTTCATTTGTGATTCAGGAGTCCCTGTTGTAAATCTTGTACCTCATAGGCCTTAATATATTTTTACTGCATAAAATTGTGAAAACATTTCTATGAACTTATAAGATATTTTTTACCAGGCACAAGCTGTTTCATGGTATAGCTTTGTGTTGTCTAAATAACAGTACTTTTTTGTTTGCTTTCAACCTGTGTGACCTTCAGTTCTCTGCTGGAATAGACAGTGAATGATTGTTGCCTCTTCACCTTCTTCATCCCATTTTTGGTTTCAGACACCTGTACAAGATCTTCTCTATCTAGAGAGAGTAATAGCAAAAACCACCACCCCTTTCTAATAAAATTAAATTTATTCCAGAAAAAAAAAATACTTAAAGTAACTAGAAGTAATGGTATCATTGAAACCCAGCTAAATTGATCTTTCCCACTGAACTACTTTTGTTTCACCCTTGTCTTACCTTTCTTGACTTGAGATATTTTGCTCAACATATTAAAATTAGGCTTATTGCTGTTGCTTCTATATTGTTAAGCTGGAACTTCAGTAGAATTGCTTCTGTTGAAGTATTGTGCAGTTATATGCACTTTTTGCCTCTTCTGTTGCAAGAGTGTTCTTAGAGCTTTAAAAACCAGAAGAGATTAGAAACTAATTTTTCTGTTATAGATTAGACATCCATATTAACAATGTCCTTCAAGCTTTGCTAGACCCCAGGATTGTCACTAAATGCTACAAAACGGTGTAATCTGCTATCAAAAATAGCTCCTGCAGCAGCACAGATTTGTGTTGGAGGTCTCATTCTAATCCAATGCTTGTAAGAACTGAGGATGCCTCAGAGAGCCTGGCAGGCCTGCAGGCTGTTACAGTGCAAATGTAAGTTGTTTAGAAATTATAGAATTGTGTCTTTTTCCTGTATCAAACATCAGTCGCAATTGCATCGTATTTTATGTATGAGCTAATTTTTCTAAATACCACAGTAGGTTTCACAGAAATTCATATATGTGAGTAATCTGAAATTCTACTGTTTTGGGGTATTTTGTTGAGCAGAATTATCTTTTTATCATCAACTCAAAGATTTATTTCGTAGGTCTTTAACTTTTAAGAACATAGATACAGCATTGGTCTTCATGTTCAGATTTAAATCTTGGGAATCTAGCAATTTGACAAGTCAATTTTAAACTTAATATAGTTAACTGTTAAGGTTCACTGCTGCTTTTCTCAAGAGTTTTGTTTAGCATAAGGACTGTTTTATACTGGTCTTGTACCCCATGTTTAGACCTTCACTGAGCTGTATAGTTCCACTGCTGGGCATGAGGGTCTGACACCCTTTCTGCAAGAAGAATGCCTTAAGATAGCTAACAGAAAATCTGTAACAAAGGGGGCACATTCAGCAGGATATTCATCAAAATTTTCTGCACTTACAATGGCAATATGTGAATCTTGGATCTAAAAAATTAAGGCTGTTCTTGAGTAACTAATTTTTACCCTCTTAATTCTCTTTCATCAGATTTTGATAACAGGATTCTGAATGAAATCCAGTAAGAACAGAAATTCAGCTGTACCTGTCTGTGTGAGTCCAGTGTAATTAAGACGTCGCCCAGGTTTTAACTAAAATTGTATTTCTGGCTCTGTGGACAGTTAAATATTCATACTCAGAAAAACACAAAATAAATGTTGCCATTCAATTTTTTCATTATAGACCAATTTACTGTATCTAATCATTTAAGACCCACTGTTGACAAATACTTCAACTGCAAGTAATGAGCAAATGTTAAGATCCTTATTCAAACAAACTTTAATGTAGGTATGCTCTTTTTTAACTAAATGGGAAACTTTGATTTTTGACTGTGAAACAGCAAAAAAAATCAAATCTGTTTTTCACTTTAAGAAAGTCTCTCATCTCTCAGAAATTAAATCTGTAGTACTTGTGAAGTATATGAAAGGATGCAGTGAGAGCTTTTTATTCTATTAGGTATTTGAAATGGATCTGCTTTTCTCAATGCTTTACTGTGCCTTAGAAGAAGTCAATCTCCTTTATACTTTCTTATATAAGGAAACATAATCTTAAAAGATTTACAATTTGGAACAAGATAAAGAGGTATTTGCAATTGACTACTTGTCTGCAATCTTAAATCCTCCAGTCAACGAGCATAAACCTACTTTTCCAATAGAGGTCTGTTTCCCTTTGCTCTGTGCTTACTTCTCAAACATGTCCACTCATCTTTGCACTGAACAGGTTATGGATGATATTCCCAAACTGCTGCAATAACATCCTGGAATTTGTCCTCCAGTCAGTTCACATGCTCCTAGATTCCTTTCACCACCGTGTACCACAACCTCAAGCTCCGGGATGCTCCCTGCTCACCCATCCCCTGCTCACCTTATCCCTATGGCAGAGATCAAACACTGATCTTTGGCTCCACCTTGTGATGTCCCCGGCATGACCAGCCAAGAGTGAAGGAGGGAATCCTCAATACTGATTCCAGATCTGATTTTGATCTCTATATGAAAATGGAAAAAACCCTAGCCAAATGGATTCTTTAGGTCAAACTATTGACTTTAAAAGAAGAAATAGGGCTGAAAAGTGTAACTAAAAAAAAAAAAAAAACTAGGCTAAGAGAAAACGATTAAACAAAAAGTGCTGGAAGGAAGTTGGTGGGCAACCTGGGGGTTAGCATCTGAATTCCAAATGGTTATTTTGGTAAAGCACAAATTATAGAACGCATAAAATTGGACACAATGTTACTTTTTTTGTCAAATAAATTTTTAAAAATAGAAAAATTAATGAAAAATAGTTTATTTTGGTGCATGACATGGCAATTATATATATGTGTGTACATATACCATTACATATATATTTTATATGAACTTATTTTCCTTATCATTTGCAGGAAAATAATTCTAATGTAAGAACTGACTACACAGTTATCTTTTGGTTCCCAGCAGGAAAAAAATAAACAAGTCAGGTATTAACGTCAGTTTCTGCTTTGTGGGAACATAACCGTGGCCAAAAAGATTTTGAAATAATTTGCACTGCTAAAGCTTGAGTGAGTATCAGTGCATAAAGCTGATAGCATAAACTGGGCCCCTGGAAAGTACTTGGCTTTCATAATTCAGAACAGTTACTGCCATCGATAAAGTACAGAACTGTGGAAGATAATCTCCTCAGCAGACAAAAGGTCAGACAATAAAACTTTTTCTTGCCATTTTCCAGAAGAAATTCATCATATTAACTCATGAAATGCAAAAGGAAAGGGTGGGTGTTTTCACATTGAATTTCTTTGGGCAATACAGCTTCTCTGAATTTTCAGACTTGATTTTTTTTTTTCAATTTTTAATTTTGATAGGCTATGGAGCTAAAAATATTTCAAATATTTCAATTTCCAGTTAACATAGTGCAGGTGAAAAATGATGCCTCTTGGAGAGTTTATATATTTGTACTGCTGTAAGAACTGCCAGAGTACCAGCGCTGAAATGGAGAATGCAGCTCACCCCAGCCGAGTGAGCATATTCACTGTGCTGCTTTGATACCACAGTAATCTATGGATAGGAGCATAGATTAGGGTCTGATTAATTGTTATAAGTTTGACCATTTCATTATCTTATATGTAATCACTAATTTACAATCAAATCAGTCTAGTGCACAGAGAAGTTCAAAATTTAATGGGGGTAAAATATTGATGAATTTCTAATATATAGTCTAAGTGCTGCTGATATTGTGAGAATATTATGTTATAAAATGAAGTTATGTGCATCATTGTGCTAGAAGCTTCTCAAAATGTAAAATAAAAGAAATAAGTAAGGAAGGGAAAAAGAGAAAGTGAATTACTTTAAACTTCAAAAAGATAGAGCATGGCTGGAAATCTAATTTTAAAGTAAAATTTGCCATATACAGAAAATTATTTATAGTCTGGCTTATAATTAGAAATGAAGGTATCTATATTTTCAACCATTATTTCTTCTTTCTTGTAGATGAAAGTTTTCATTATTTTGAGATTTTCAGCAACTATAGCCTTCTCAGCTGTTTTCTTTTCTTTCCTTCAAATAGGCAAAGACACCATCTTTGGTAAGTAACAGTAAAAATACACATTCGTCTCTTATGTTGACTGTTAAGCTGAAAATACACTGACACTGCAGACAGTTTAGCAACAGGAGTATAGCTCAATCTCTTTTGTGTGCAAAATACACTATCTGTCTTCTCTGAAAATTATTCCATGGAGGTTTTCTTTTAAAATTCAGTTTCATAAACTCAGTAAGTAAAACTTTGTACGTGTAATGTATTTCAATCACTTCTTTGACTAGGAGTGATATGACTTTCTGTGTGGCATTCATATGTCAGATGACACATTGCCAAGCAGGATTGCTGGATTTCTTTCCCCATCTGCTAATCAACCTGGGCTAGAGGCAGTTGTCACAGGTGTCCCACCTGGCACCCTCCTGCTGTCCCATAGGGGTGCTTCCCTCCTGTGGATCTGTTGTCTTCTGGCACCCTGAGGATTTTAGAGCATCTCAGATTGTGGTATTCCCTATGTTTTACTATCATATGCATCTGCTCAATTTAAATCAGCTAAATTAAATAAAATAGAAGTGTAGCAGATACTATACTGAATTTTAAAAGAAATCTGCAGAAACTGATTTTAAGTGCAATTAGGACAGAGATAGTAAAGAAACAGGATTTCAAATCACAACCTCATATTATATAGCTGTATACGTGATTTATAAGGGATGATGATATGATTCCCTAGAAAAGTTTTCACCTGAAGTTAGTGTAGAATCACAAATAAAATAAAATTATATGCAAAACAATTTAAATTAAAAACAAATTCCCAAGCTATTACTTCTTATGAAAAATCTTTTTGGTACCATCACTGCAAAACTGGAGATCAGGTTTTCTTTCAATACTGGATTCTTTACTTTGAACTTCCATACAAATTGTTTGGAAAGATGTGGTCTGAAATGACCATGTTATATCATATGTTAGTTAACACAAAATGAATCCAAGAACAATAGAATGGTTTAGGTTGGAAGGGACCTTTAAGATCATCTAGGTCCACACCCTCTGCCATGTATAGGGATGCTGTTCTCTAGACCAGGTTGCTCAGGGCCACATCCAACACTCAGGGCCTTCAACACTTCCAGGAATGAGGCATCCACAGCTTCTCTGGGCAACCAGTTCCAGTGCCTCACCACCTTCACACAGGAAAGGACTTCTTCCTAATATCTAATCTAAACCTGCCCTCTATTGGTTTAAAACTATTGCCTCTCATCCTGCTAAATAAGAAGTCCCTCTCCCTCATTTTTATATCCTTCCCTAAGGCTCAGGAGAGCACCAATATACAAAAATATACATGGACTATAAATAAATAGAATAGATGAAATGTGATTCTTTTTTAGTAAGTGTTCATCTGATGAGACAGTACAAGATAGTGTTAATTACTCAAGAACAACATTTTGGAAGACATTGTATTGGTACCAAATTCATACTTATTAGAAAAGGAAGAGAGACAATGGAACTTAAGTATAGCAAGTGGATATTCTCTTTTATGTCAGAATCTGAATCAATATCACGAAGAGCAATCAATATCAATATCATCAATATCATCAATACCAATATCAATATCAATAACACAATGAGCAATACTTCAAGTATAATATATTTCTCAGAGCTAAGCCCCCTAAAAATAATTTTAAAATATGCTATATTAAATTCTAAAATAATTACTTATTGTATGGCCTATAAAAATCAAACCCATTTTTTAACAGACTCAAAAAGGTTTTCAGAAGTAGCGGAAATCCAAATCATAACATCAAATGAATCATCTGAATATTTTATTATGCATAGGTGAAAAAGAGAAATAACCACTGCTATACTTAGATACTGAAAACTTTAGTAGAGTCTTATTTAGCCTAGGAGAGATTACTCCTCATCACACATTTCTCTTCCTTTAGCTGAGTGACCTACTCATAAGATCGATGATAGAAATAGCACAGTATGGACTACAGATAAAGCATGCTCCCCTAAAATTACAATGAACATAAATGATGAACAATTGTACATAAATTATGGTTATTATTTTTTATTATTTGTTTTATAAGAAAAAAATGGGCCATCCCACAAAATTCAGATAGAAATAAAGCAGTTGTACTTTAAACACAATTGGTTCTTTCATTATAAAGCAAGATTTACACAAAAGAGGGACAAGCTAAGCGCCTCATAATAACATTATACAAAATAACACAGTTGAAGTATTATTATGGTCACATATACCTTTCCATTAAACATAAGTGAAGAAATGAGAATAGGGCTTTCATGCACAGGCCCAATCCTAAATATTAATTTTGCTCGAATATGGACTTGAGTTCTTCATGTGTCTCAGACCAGCTCATGTTTCCTATGAGGGAGGGTCAGGTTTGTCCTGTCAATACAAGGACGGTTTGATGAAAAATGCATATGAAGTCTAAGGAACACAGCTGCATACAGAGAAAACATGTTTCAGCTGGACCTATTATGTTTGGTCCTATGTGACATGTCCATAACTGGATTTATACTTCAAGCAAGGAAATCTAAATCCCCAAGTTTTTAAATTATGGAAGAATTTATTTACCACCTCTATCTTACCTTTCAGAAAGCTCAGAAGCCATAACATTAATTTCAGGAATAAAATATGCAGATAGTTTTGAGCAAAAATTGCACCATAATATTAGAAACTTGTGTATTTTCTGTTTGTAAATATTTTAATAAATATGCTATTTATTAACATATTTTTGTTTCTTTCTTTTTGTTTTTTCCCTGTTGAGAACAATTTGAAGATAACTGCATTACTAAGGCTATCCAGAAGGGTTCTAATTTGGTGGATTATGCTGCACGTTATGAAATTAAAAGGTAAAAAAAAAAAAAAAGGAAGTGAAGAATTTACTCAGGAGAAAAGCTTTCATAACAAAACAGTTTGATGTCAATCTTTCTGTTTCTTTGAGAAGCCATATAATCACAGAATCCCTGCTCCCATTACCTTTGAGGGATATGGTCTGAGGGAAGGTGACCCTGCCCATGGCAAGGAGGTTGGAACTAGGGGATCTCTAAGGTTCCTTCCAACCCAAATCATTCGATGATTATGTCACTGATCATCTGATCCAATAATGCACCTTGTGCATTATCACCGTATAAGTTGCTCTCTTAAAATCTGAGACAAAATAAGAAACACAGAAATAAATATGGATGTTTTTCTGAACTAAATAGCACAAGAAAGTCCATTAACACATGGCTCAAAAATCATACTTTTATGGACCTATTTTTGAGTGAGATAGGAACAGCTTCCAGGGCATCAGGAGCCAAAGCCTGTTGCCTTAAATTGGACTGTTAAAGTGAATTTCATGTTTCCCCTTCCAACTACAACAGATGTAAAAAAAAGATAAGGGAAAGGAAATAAAACATTCATTATGTTAGACTGTGGATAAGTAACAAAGTAGGGGAAAGATCCTTTGTGCTTGAGTTATAATGTGAGAACAGGCTCTTTCAACAATTTTCTGGCTAGATTCCTGTGCAACACAAAATTAATTTCTCTCTAATATGGAACCCATAAACTAAGTTTTACAGAGTACAATCCCCACACTTTTGCTTAGACTTTCCTAAAGACTTATCCCTGGGATGTGAAAACGAGTCATGATTTGCAGGGCTCTGTGAGAGCTAACTGTTTTTACAGACAGAACTTGTCAAGAACTGTTGTCCCACTGTAAGTAGAGACTGAGGTCACTCTTGGATTTTAGTGATAGTATCTTGGTGACAATCCTAAGGCATTTAAAATTTAAAAACGTAAGTCTCAAGCTTTCAGTGGCTCAACTGCCTCATATAATTGATGGAGATACTGATATTTCTCTGTCTCACAGGATATTGTGGCAATTATTTGGTCAATATCTTAAACATGATAAATGCTAAGAGATGCTAAACATAAATTCTTAACAATGATTGTTTCAATTAGGAACTGAAATTTTATTAGGAATAAAACTGAGACCACTTACCACAGACACCAGACTATTAAGGTTTCTTTGAAATAATGTGTATGTGGATATATAGACTTTAAAGAGAACTGATGCTCAGAAATCCTATTGATGATTGAGGATGGTCTTGGGTATTAAATGCTACATGACAGCAAAACCTGCTCATAGCAGTGAGCTGGGAGACTTCTTTTGTGACTATCCTGCACAAGGTCTTCCACTTTGTGCTGCAGGCTCTGCTCACTCCAATAGTTTCTTTCTCATCCTAAAGGCTTGTCTGAAAATGAACTCTTGTTGTGTGTGTCCAACAGAAGTGTAGTTTCTCCTTTAGAATTTTCCTTGCAGAACAAGGTCACAAAATAGCCTTCCTCTTTGCTTTCCCAGTGTGCTCTTCAATAAAAACATTCCTTAATACCTTAAATACCTTAAACTTACAACATATCCAGCACAGACAGATTTATTGTTATGAAAAAGTTCTAAAGATGTACACATTGCAAAACCTTCTGTATTTATCTCAATTATAGAAAGATTCAAGGAAGTGGAATAGCAACCCCTACCTTGCTTCTGGCTTTCTCAAAATTTCCTGAACAAGAGAGTCAAGATATTTCCCAAGCAGCTGAACGAATGGCAATGTCAATTCAGGTGCTGAAACAAAAAGTTTGCCAGAAGCACAAGCGTTCATTGCATCCAACTGGTAAATACAGTATATTGACATTAGCAACCCACCCTATTGATTTGTTGAATGCTGTATTTTAGATTAAAGTTCGGTTAAGTTCACTTTTATTTTTTTGCACTTTCTTTTGTTCTTCAAAGCACCTCACATTTTTCTTTGATGGAGTGTGGGTGGTGTTCTTATAGTTGAGGAGAGCAGTATTACACTATTGGCATCCTGTGAACTCATGACTGTGTATTTGTATTGCCTATAAATCAGCCTGCATATCCTCATGTTGCAAGCTTCTTGTTTACAGTGAAATATCTATCTTTCCCAGTAGTTTGGGTTTAGTGCTTGATCTTCTATCACACTATGGCACTGGCATTTTCAAACATACTTCCTCTCAACCATATGCATATCCCTCTTTAAAAAAAATATGTTATCATTTCCAAAACTAATTTTATAATGCATTGCCGATACTCATTTATTTCCACTTTAATTAAGTTTTTTGTATCAAATGATGAAAGAAAGAGAGATAGTCCAGAAAGTTCAATGTTGTCTAAGTAAAACGCTGTTAATTAGAGATGAATTTCAAGATGTCTGCCTGGTGTCTGGAAGGGTCAAAATACCGGAAATGTAGACTTTTTAAAGTGACATAATTTAATTCTGTCACTTATATGAAGTGCTCTGTCTTAGTATTAGAACATGTTTTCCCAAGATTTAGAAGCATTAGAATGCTGTAGACAAACATAAAGCTCCACAGTTATTATTTTATTTCCTTGCAGAAATATCTGGCTTATTAAACTAATGGGACATTTGTAGAACTAAAAATATATCTCTATCTATATGAGTATGTCTGTGCATATATTTATATACACACACAGAGATAGAATTATTTTTGTGCTGTCTGATTTCAAAAGATATTGAATTTCTAAACTGCAGAAGATGTGCACAAAGCTCTTTTTAATTTTCAGAGTCAAAACAAAGTTAACAGAATGAGAATAGACACTGTACAGTCTATGTGTCACAACAGAATAGTTTTACATGAATTAAAGAACTAAATTGACTTTAAAGAAAACATGAGTCTCTACCTAAGCAGCCCAGACAACTGGGGGGCTGGGCTCTGAGTATAATCTTGAACCTAAACCAACATAGAAGTGCAGCTCTATCCACAAATTTGGCACGAGACACTAGTACATAATGACAAGATTATGTAGCCAGTCTAACAGTCTATTCTCTCTGTTCTCACTACTGTCTTCTGCAAATTCTAACTGCTCAACAGAACATTTTTTGAGCTGATTTAGTTCTTGAAACTTTGTTGTTTGTTTTTGTGGCTTAATATTTCGGTTTGAACAATGGATTAAAGCAGCTTACTTCAGAATTGAATGGGCAGAACAAATAGATATTGGGACTGGGTGGCATGCATTAGCCAGTGGGGAGACAAGGGCAAAAGTAATATGTTACCTCTACCCTCGTGTTTCATCACACGATGGTTGTAGTCACTTTGAATGGCAAAAGTTCTCTGAGTTCAGGAATGATATTCATAGAATCAGAGAAAGGTTTGGGTTGGAAAGAACCTTAGAGACTCCCTAGTTCTTGCCTCCTGCCATTGGCAGGGTCACCTTCCTCTAGACCAGGTTGCTCCTATTTCCTGTGTACATCTGCCTCCAACTGGCCATATCTGCAATCTTTCAATATCTGCAGAGGTGAGAATAGGTCCCAGTTCTCTGCAGCTTACACAATGGTGTGGCTTTGTCCCTCATCATCAGATGCTCACTGGGAGACCCATCTTGAATGTTATCAGAAATATATTTATAACATGCTGTCTACTGCTATAAAGGGACTTGATTTTATCTAGCTACTAAATTCCAGCTAATAATTCTGATTCTCTTCCACTCAACACTGAATTCTATTGTCAGCTGCAGTGTCATTACATTTCTGCATCTTTCCAGTCCCACATTTTTCCTCCTTGGCATACACTTTTGTTCTTGAATGGCATTTTTAACACCTTTGTTATAAAACAGGGACCAGGCAAGTAAAAGACTACAACTCAGGGAAGAGGGAAGCAGAGAGCAGATCAACCTCAGTTCTCAGCTATTGCTGGACCTCTTTCTCCTCATTCTCTATGCATCACTTGATACAACTTCCTCTAAGTCCTTGACACAGCCTCTTGCAGCATTTCTCACTAAGTGCTCTTTCCAAGGAAAAGGGAGAACTCTGTAGATGCAGCTGACAATAATGCCTTTTCTACTCTAGCAGCTAAATCCAATAGACTAAACTGCTTGTCTGGGTTCTTCCTTTCAGATCGTTTATCAGCTGATCTGCTCACTATGATTGCTAATAGTTCTGGATGTCTGCCTTATATGTTGCCACCAAAATGTCCAAATAATTGCTTAGCTAATAAATATCGACTCATCACTGGTGCCTGCAATAACAGGTAAGTATGATAAAAATTGTGTCCTTCTTTCTCCTTCTTTAAACTCAAAAAGCCGTGTTTACTTTTTCCAAGGAAATTGGTGAAGGGGGCTGATGTTAATCAGTAAACTTTGGCATCAATGTGTCTGTAAATGAGGTGCCTGTGAAAGTTTCTGGAGGAAGAACTCATCAATTAACTTTGCTACACTACTTTTTGTAAACAGGCTTTCTCTCTGAAAGGTTCTAGGATTATGTGAGGAACTTTACATTTAGGGAGAACTGATTTAGTAGATGCCTTCTTCTATATAAAAAAAATCTTAATTCTAACCCAGCATTTATTTTTGATTGAATTGGATAAAATTATATAAAGCAGGAAAACAATATTACTTCCCAAGGAGAAATATTTTTGTATTTTCCCACAACTCTAACAGTTAGGAAACATGAATCTAAAAATTCTAGATGTTATTTTTAATTTTACATATCTGTTTGTATATGTTTAGTGGCTATCTTTTATAACTAGTATCTACTTGTTGCCTAATCTATTTGGCAATTGTTTCCTGAAAAACACAACATAATAGATGTGCCTGTCTTTTCAGAACGCTCCAAAGCAATGAGAGCCCTTTTAAGTACAAGGGTAAACAATGTTTGTACTCAGCAGCCTCTGGATACATAGACCTAAGGTCACAAACTGAAAGGTGGGCTCTAGGTTTACAGGAGAAGTGCGACAGAGATGAAAATGGAAGGCCATTATCATTGTACAGGTTAAGGTGCTCTGCAATGTGGTGAATAAGGAGCAGTACAATTCTGCAGTTTTATTATTCAGTGAGTCTGGTTTCATGAGATGAATCTGTTTTGCTACATCACAAGTCGTTTGCAAGTAAGATGCCTGAGAGGCTCTTTGCTGAAATGACACAGCCTGATAGGTATCAGTGTTATAAATCTAACTATGTGGATATCCACAATTTCCCCCAGGCATGTTCAGAGTTGCTTGGTATCTGAACTAGCAGCTAGTACAATATATGCACTGACAACTCCATCAGGGCTTGAATACATTGGCCAAGATTCATGCAGCTGAACACAGATACATGCCTGAAGCTCTTAATTTAGAGGCATGGCTGTGTAGTCGTTCTCCCTAGGGATGGAGGGAAGCACTCTGCTATAGGTAAGGTAAAAGACCTTTTTCTCTTCAGTGACTGATAATACTAAGACGTGTACAGGAATTTCAGTCTGGTATCTAAAGCTGAGTAGGGTAAATATGATTCATTGAGTTGGTCTGTAGTCACTCTGTTCTGCTTTGTATATTTTTATGCTTGTACAGCATCAGAATTTAAACCCACCACTCATATTAGGTGTTATTTTAGACTCTTTGCTCTAAATGTCTGTAAAAGGTGTAAGGCAACAAAAAAACCCCTCCAAAATCAAAGGCTTTGAAACCAGTGATTCAGACTTTAACTGGGTCTAAAACTTAGTGAGCCCCTTGAATCATGTCTAGTTCTACTGAAATACATCAGTTTAAAAAGCCTTTTATACTATAATGTAAATAACATATTCTGTGGTGTAAGCCAGCTTCAAAGTCTTCAGACATTAAATGAAACACCAGTCTGTGCTTTTCCTTGCTTTACAGCTTCCACTTTCAGGCAGAAAATATACCAAGACCTTTGTTGCATTTCTACTTTTGCTCACTCTGTTTGAATATGGAGCTGTACTGTGGATCAGTAAATGCTGCATTTCATGAGTGAAATTTAGAAACAAAATTTATAGTGGAATTAATTGTGTGCCCACAAGAAATATCTATTTAAATGTAGTTAGGAGTAAGCAAGGAAATGCTTTACAGATGTTCTACTAAATCAGTTTGCACATTTGGGACAAATCAGATCAATTACAAAGGATTTTTCCCACTGCACTGAGATTGCTTTTTTTTAGTGTGCACTTCCTAGAACAAAGGTACAGCAGAATAGCATAAACATGACCTGCTATGAAGAATATCAACATAACATCAGACATTCCCAGCAGTTATTATCCACTTTTACTAGTTAGAGATATTAACAGATTTTAGTTTCCTTTCTGCCTAAACAAGAAAAATAAAATTGCATTATTTTAAAATGAAGAATAATGAACAGAAGGAAAACCCAATGAGCTATTTTTTCCCATTTAATCCCAACTAGCTAGCATTGATCTCTGTATTTTTTTTTAGTGTCTAGTACAATAAAAGGAATTCAAGGGTGAAGGAATTTCAGGAACTAAAGAACTGGACTCTCACAATGCAATTAACTTCACCTAATCTTAGCTTTCAGAGGTAGTTATATGTCTGCAGCAAGGCTGCATCTTTAGCTGTTCCTAGTAATGAGAAATAGAATGGAATGACAGGATGGCACCCAGGAACTGTCTATATCTCTGGCTTGATGGACAGGTTTTTAGAAGACTAGCTAACTTTTTGTACACCTAATATTTGGGGCATCTGGGAGGAATTTTATCTGCAGCATTTCTGTTTCATTGCTCATTCCCTCAGGCAAGGATCTGATGCTCAGTCTGGAAGTCCAGTACCAGCAGATTTAGGAGTATGAGTATGGCTCACCTAGTGGAAAGAATGAGCAATCCTGACTGAGTCCATTGACTTCCGTAAGAAGGAACTGAGATGTTTCCTTTAGGTTAGCTACTTCACCTCAATGCAAGCTAAGTGCTCAGTTAGTAATAGGCTTATTTTCCAGAAGTTACACACATGATAGCTCAGCACAACATGAAACATCACAAACTCCAATTATTAGGTTGCCATATGGCATTCACTTAATCTACTTGAAACTAGGCAGAACATTAAAATAAGATTCAAAAGATAAAAATCTGGATAGTGAGTGGCAGCTTAAGACTCCAGGTTGCTTCTCAGGCAACCAAAACAAAATCCAAATGGTACAATTCCAATATTTCACAAGTAAATGAAAACTTCCACTTTCCATAAACAGAATATGCAGTAATCAAGTTTGAGTAGTTTATAAAGCTGCATGGTAGCAAAATCTCATTATTTCATCTGCCTTTTCGACTCAAGCAAGATTCCAAGACATTAACATGTTTAATGCAATAATAAAAAGGCATGAGAGAGGAATTTTACTAAAGCAGCATTCCAGTGATCTGCTAAAATACAAAAGCAATCAGGAGAAAAATCACTGGTTAAGCAGCTACATTAACATTTAATTATTTTTAATTGAGTGAAATAGCACTACACTATGTGTAGTATTTTATGCAATTTCAATAAAGGCAAATCAACTGTAACTAATTTGAATGCTTTATTAAAGCATACTTCAACCTTCAAGTGTGAATTATTGTGGATAATTAAGTGTATTACTGCACCATATAGCTTGGCAAATTGAGTCTCTTCAGTGTGCTGGAGATCAATGAAATATTAATATAATAATTGTTTAGTGTCCTGATAGACATGTAAATGTATGTTTTAACGCTATCTATTTCTACCAACATTCCAGAAATATTTTTGTGGCTTACTTTAAAATTTTAGTCAACTGAGTGTACTGCAAAAAAATTATTTATTCTTTTTAATGTTGATATATATTTAACAATTATGAAGTATATTGAACAGGACATATTGAAAAACAACCAAACAAAAACAAATACTAAAATATCTAATATTCATGACAGAGGGAAAATTAATTGGTTAACTGACTATACTAAGAGATAGAAATCACCCAGAATCATTTGCTAACCCTCAAATTAAGTATGACCTTATTCTTTCCACCCTCTTACTTTCAGACTTTTGTTTACACTTTTTTACTCCCTTCCCCCTTCCAGGTAGGCTGGCTGTGGGATGACAAACTGATAAGCAATGATGCCAAGATGTGCTCAGGCAGGTGACATTCAGAGAAAAGCAAGTTGTTAAGAGAAAAAAATACAGTGCAGTTAGTGCTGGCAACTTAGCAGCATGGTTCAGTGGCTGGGCTTGTGCACAGGCCCTCCTAAAGGTGGGCCCAAGAAATTGGTATAGCTTCAACCAGAGGGAGCATTGCCACTGGATTCAGCTCCCATCTCCTCAGCCCTGGCTCCTTTGGTCTTGCTAAATGACTTCTTCTCTATGACTAGTGTCCATTTTTCTTTTAAGCTTTCTACACCTGTACTCCAGGGACTCTTCACATTTTTCTTAGTTTTGATTTCCTCTCTGTTTCTCGAAACAAACATCTTTTAAAAGCTGCTAGCAAAGGCACTGACTTTATGGGGAATGAAGACACTACCAGGAGGTCACCTTCACAGCAAGTATTTAAAAAATGTCAAAAAGTAACCAACTTAGGTTATAAACATGAGTAAATTAGTAATAATTCATTAGCAATTTCAATTTTCATTATCCTTTTGAGTAAAATTAATATTGGCATACATGAAGAAAAGTATTTTATGCCCTTTCAAAGCAATCTTTCAAAGATTGCTACATGAAGATCTTATTGTGATGGCATATTGCTCTGTGGCTGATGATTACTTAATATTACTTTATTATTATATTTTTATGGCCAGTTTTTCTATTCAGAATAAAACTATAATATAAATATTATATAAATATTATCTTTTTATACATACATACATATATATGTGTTATATATATGTGTACGTGTATATACATATCTATTAGTTTCAGAATATATTCAGAGGTTCTGCTTCTGCTTTTGGTGGATTTTTTATTTTATTTTTATTTTCATAGGGAACATCCTAGATGGGGAGCATCCAACACAGCTTTGGCTAGATGGCTTCCAGCAGCCTATGAAGATGGCTTCAGCCAACCTCGAGGATGGGATCCCAGCATCCAATACAATGGATTCCAGCTACCCTCGGTTAGGAAGTGTACCTCAGGATCACTTGAAACACTTACACTGGGCTATTGTCAAACCTGCCACCACAGACCTCCATTTGCATCAGTAAATTAAGTATTTGTGTCAAATACTTCAAAAGTATCTGTGGAGCTCAGTTAAGAAGCCAGTGGCTTTGCTAAAGCATAAGTTCAGCCACATGGTGAGAGGGTCCCTCCCCTGGCTGGGATAAGCCCTTGGAGCAGTGCAGAGGCACTGCCCAAAAATTGCTGTAGGGGAGAGCAGGCAGGGCAGGGACCAGCCAAATGCCTGGCCTGGCAGGCACCAGGCAGCCAGCAGACACATGGTGATGATTGCTCAGCCAGAGAAAAGGTGCACAGTGGACCTAATTTTGACCTCCTCATGATGAAATTGTAGAGAAGAGGGAGGTCTGCAAGGATGCATGCTGCCATGGCAAGAGGCAATGGTCACAAGATGCTCCAGAGAAAATTTTGTCTTGAAAAGAGAAATTAAATTTGCTGTGAGCACAATAAAATGTTGGAATAGGTTCTTGTTGGAAGATAGATTCCAGCCTAGAGAACTTCTGGCATATCCCTCATGGAAAATACCCAAGATCTGTCTTGATGGGGTTCTCAATAACCTAATCCCGCCTTTCAATTTAAAGTTGCACTTTGTGGTCTCCAGAGTTTCCTTCCAACCTAGACATTCTAGCGATTTTATGGTTCTTTGTTTTAATAATGGCACCTTTATTCAGGGAAAGAGAAGGGGGAAGATAAGGTTGGGTGTTAACTAAACAGATATAAAGCAAATAGACATGCTAGCATGTGTGTAGGTGTGTGCATGTGTGCCAATCCTCATAGGCTAGCAAGCCTTAACTGAGTAAGTATTGCTGTCAAATCATAACTTCATTTTTTAGCTAGTCCAACTTACTGATTTTAGAAAGTATTGCAATATTTATGGATTTTAGCACCTCATATACTTAAAAAATAGCAGACCTGCCAAAGAAGGAAGTTTGAAAAAAGAACATTTGCACAAAGGACTGGGTGGAAAATTTCCCAGTGCAGTGTACAATGATTTGGGCTGGATTTACAGCTTGTGATTTGTCATCATTGCTTTGAAATCTGACTTTTAATGGACTCAAAGTCTTGCTATTTTAACCATTGTATGTTTAATAAGGATAAGCAAGAGAATTTAGTGTTAATGTCACCTGCAACTCATGTTATTAATTAAATAACATTGTCTCTAAGTTGTACAATTTAGCGCTCAGAGATGAAAACCTGACATTTACACAGGCAAATTTCCAGCACATAGTACAAACTGCCTTTTCTAGATTCATTAGGGTACATGCTTGTAAAGTAAAAGACTCTTAAAAAAAATTATATAACTGTACTGAATCTGATCATCAACGTCTTACCATCAGCAAGGTTCTCTGCTTTGTTTTGGAGCAAGATAGGGTAAAACTAATGTCATAAATGCTTTTTCTCATTTACATAATTGTCGTTTTTTGTACTTTTAGCTATCTAACTATATCCTTTTAAAAGTAACATGAAAATATTGTGATAGATAAGTGTGAGGATTACTAGAAAGCAAAACAGTGATAAGAAAATTTTATTAACTTCAAGAAAAAGTTTGTTCCTTGTGGCCACCAAAGCTATTAAAATACTGATCTAAAGATTTGAATTCCTGATGAGCTGTAGGTAGCTTGCTCTCGACTATTTCAGTATAAATCCTGATGTTCCTAACAAGTCCCATGCTGCCTGTTGTCCTTACCAACTCTATTTAACTGAACCTGCCTTACACATTCATTATATAACCCTTATATTTATTACAGGCTCTGTGAGTCTATTTTATGTGCTGCCCTTTCAGTTGCTTGGCTTCCAAGGCAGCATTATTTGCCAGGGAATATTTTGCAGCATGAGGGAGGAATCTGTGAATAATGATACCCTCCACAAACTTAGTGCTGATTTTGCCCTGATGGTTTTGCTTGGTTATTAATATAGGCTGGACATGTAGCATAGATATTTCCATGTGCTCCTCCTCAGAGCATCTGTATCTCTGTGCATCTTGCACAGAACTGCATCAGAAATATTTTTTGGCTTCTCTCTGCCTGGAAAAAGGAAGCTGAACTTTCAGCTACCATGTGTTTGCAACCTACCTCATGTCCTGGGCTGCGTGAGCTCCTTCATTTATGTACAGAGCAGCTCAGACCTTCTGAGTATCAACAGTGATTTGAGATTTCCCAGGAAATCCTTTTGTTTAAGGAGAAGAAAACAGAATAGATAGAAAGAAAACGTTTAGACAGTCTAAAATAAATGTGTAGTTTTCAAAATTCTCAGATCCCTGAAGAGATCAAAGATACACTGCTTACTGGCAAACATAGAAAAAATCAGCTGAAACGTCTTTGAAACTGTTTGTGGCACATTGGTCCCAGTTTCTGAACAGAAATAAGAGCCTAATAGAGGTTGGATTTTATACTGTTGTTAGATTTTTTGTTTTGATTTGGTTTTAGGCAAACAATTAGAAGCACTCTACAACATAAAGTTGTGGAGGGGAAGATAGCTTTTATCAGTGTTCCCTCTACTTTTTAGTGTTTTATCATTTTGTGAGAAGAAAAAACTCTTTGGCATTCAAGGTAAATTAGTTCTCTTCTCAGGTTCGTGAAGTGACAAGAAAAATTATTCATGCACCTAATGAGGCTGTTACTGGAGACAACCTGTATTCTGATATCATTATGGTATGGGGACAGTACATAGACCATGACATTTCATTCACACCCCAGAGCACAAGTAGAACCACCTTCCTAAGTGGGATGGAGTGCCAGACGACTTGTGAAAAACAAAATCCATGTTTTCCAATAAAGGTAAGATTCTAACTTAAATTCTTCAAGAGAAATTCCAGGCTCTAAACAGGTGAGTAAAGTCAAGAAACATTAGAGCAGACTGTGATAGAAAAATAGAAACCAGTACAACTATTAAATGAAACAAGTAGACATTTAATTTTCTTTTGTAGAGATAATTAACTATAGTTAATGTACTTAATAAAACCATCAATTTTTTAACCTAACATTTTGTTGCAGAGAAACCTTTCTGATTCCTCCTAATGTTATTGTTCTCATGCTTCAAGGTTTTGAGCTCCATTGGGGAAAATAGCAAAGTAGTCATTTACATTTTCAGCCAGATAAAGTGAAAAGATCTTAACGTTACTCATTGAAAGCAATGATACTTCTTCCAGTTAATGCAAACTTTTGAAGAGAGCTATCTTTTCAATGTATGTATAAAAATTATCTCTGGGAAGCTGCTGAAACTTACATACATCACATCTTTGCTTTGAGCAGATGGAAAACATGAGTTGAAAGCTTGTTAGAGGGCTAGAAGAAACATAAATACGTATAAATATAGGATACGGTATTTTTGATCACTTAATTTAGAAGTATAGTACTTCTTTTACTCAAAAAAAAATGAATAGCAAAGTAAAACCATGCTTTTGTTTCTCAAAGCACAGCCTGTCCAACTCAGGCTACAGGAAAGACTCATGCCCATCACAGCCCTTGGTATTCTAACTTGATATTCAAGTTAGGGCAACCTAAATTGCTTTGCTTAGTGTTGTAGCTTGATTATTGACCAGTTTCTCCATGTTCTGCGATGTAGGGCTTCTATCAGAATAGAAAACATTTTTGCCTCAGCAAACTGCAGTTGATAAACATTCCCCAGTCTCCTTTTGCTTTAAGTGCCTCATTCCTCTTTCATTAAATGTAGAGGAAAATATTTGGCTAATGGTGAAGAAAACCAAATCAGATTATGTTAAAAGCTGGCTTGTCTTCCATATGATGAGAGAATTTAAAATACAGGGATGATTAAGGGGAATTAATGAATGCCTACAATTTCACCACAGGCAGGTAAATCTAGTCCCTCTCACCCTATAGATATGGACTTTTGAAAGTCTGCAAACATATCTTGAGAGCATTCAGAAAGTGCACAGGCTTCTTAAAGATCTACATTTTTTAAGACACTGAGCAACTGAGAGCACTGAGTAACCTGAATCAGCCACAACAGCCCTAAATACTAAGAGTATGCCATAGTTCTAACAAAAATCTCTAGTTTGCTGTGTTTCAAATTTCCATCTGGGACAAGAAATTGGTTTTTTCTGTTTATGTTTTTAAGTAATAGTCTTAAAAATATTTCCATTCCCAAAGTCTTACTAAGAGAGGCTAGGGCAGGCATCCACTCCCTAACTGGCAGTGCTTTGTATGATGTGAAGACAGATCCATCTGAAACATATACCACAATATATTGACTCCCAATTTTAAAAATCTGTTTACTTGAGCTATAAAACTACAAAAGTCTTCAGAAGTCGTTTGTGTTTACTATATATTCTTTGAAATAACATAAATAGTATTGATTTTTAAGTGCGAAACTCCCACTTTTTTATTATTACATGGCCTTTTGATTGAGAGGAAACTCACTGTTTCCCATCACTTGAATGAAATGTGGATCACGGGGATCAGTGGTCTAATCACTGATGACTGACTAATTCAAGCTTCAAAATCCCATCTACTTAAAAAAAGAGACAATGTAAGGGATCTTAAAAAAACCTCTAAGTCGAACATTATTCACGTGGTAGAGGCATTCAGCGCAGAGGGATGAAAGGTGAAGATTGTCATGGCATAGACTTGCATGTGCACCTTTCAGTGTTCTAAACAAGGCACAGACTGGATTTCTGTCTTGGAGCTGTGACGAGATTCAGAGAGTGTGTTCCAAGGATGCCCTTAAAAGTGAGTTATATGAACATGTACTAAATCTATCATTGATGTGTAGCTAAATCTAGCACTGGATGCTGCTCCTACTCAGCAGTGTAGCCCAGCAGAAGGATGGCTCAAAGCTACCTTCGATGTAGCCACAATTGGCCATGGCACGGGACATAAAAAGAAATTCAGTCATAACCCTGTAAGTATTAGATAAGTTTCCCAACTTGTGGCCCCTTCACATGGTTACAGTCCCATTAATTTTTTGAGCTTCATTTTGTTATTAACCTGTTATTCACAGCTTTGATGGACAGATTCAAAGATGGTTGTTCTTTTGCTTTTATTATAAATGTTCAGTATTTTGTGACTGTTTTTTCTCAAGGACAGAGAATAGATTCTGTATTTAAAAAAAAAAAAGGTTTTAAAAAGAAAAGGCTGTTGCAGTAAATAGTGTGATCAGAGGAACTAATTTTTGAACACTGAAACAAAATGCTGTAACCCTCTAGAACTAATCTTCTTTCAGAATTATCAACTAAATAAATGTCCGCATATTAAATATTTGGCAAACTGCCACAGTTAGTTTTATATATTCATTTTGTAAATGAAGAAATTGTGGCTGGTTTCCAAAGGCAGTAAAATCAATAGCATATTATATAACAATGTAGACATAGAGGCTGCAGTTTGCACTCTTGCTGCTCCTACAAAAGCAGCACCCAAGGGAGAATCCACCCACAGAAAAGGACAACTGTGCCTGCACATCTTCTCTGGGGATTTCAGTAGGGAGAGGAGGCCCCTGACTGACCACCTTAGGGAATCTGCCCAGAAAATATTCAGGGTAATATTTGCAAATATTGCAAAGTGCAATTCATTGAAGGATCAAAAGCTGCAATAGTGCATTAATATTAATAACAAATGTAGGTAAATGAGTCATAGACTACCGGGAAACATTGTGATTTTCTGGTCTGGACATTTTTATAATAATTGCTATAGAATTTCTCTCAGCAATTCTCACAGACAGTCTGTAATTTCTAGTAGAGCCTGAAATTATTTTTTTTCTGTATATTTACAGGGTCCCCTAATGGGAAAAAAAATCAAACTCTGTTGCCCTTGTGTTTCAGCCTTCTGATTGTTGACAGATTCGTTTTGCATTTTCTCACGCTCTGTTCTTGTAAATAATGAATGTATTGCATTCGTCTTTGGAGAAAAAAGAATTAATAGATTATTGATAGGACCTATGGGGTCAAGAAGTATTATCCTCACTGGCCAATCCATGGTCATTGTTAAAATTCTATAAGTAAACATAAAATATAAATAAAATAGCTCTTTTCCTACTTACTTCCTCAGAATCACTGAGTATAAATGTCTTTCCTTCTGCGTAATTTAGTGACAAAACCCAAACTCACATTTCTTTTATAACAGCCTGACATCCAGAACAGGGTTGTGGAGATAACTTGTCATTCTCAGATTATTATTTCAGGTTAGGGCTGAGACATAAAGAAGCATTAGGAAGACTTTCATACGAGAGCTACTGACTTTATTCAGTGTTAATTACATTGCTGCCAATAAGTTAGACACGACACATACCGTTAGCATGATGCAATCCAGAAGAGCTTTCAGTGACCTAAGATACAAAAAGGTGGAAAAGAAAGAGAGTCACAGAAAAGTGAGGTGATTTGAAAAAGGTGACACGTAACATGACAGCTTACTATTTCAGCTACAAATAGATCAGTCGTCTCCACTCAACAACCAGCAGAGTCCCTGCCTTTTCTTCTGTTCAGAAGCAGCAGCTAACTGTCAGATGGGATCATGGACTCTTCTCCAAGTTGCATGTCCACAAATAAGCATTAATATTTTCCTTTTCTTCAAACTTTCACAGACCATAAGCTAGGTTTTCCTTTAAATCTACAGCAAAAATCCCTTTACAAGGTCATTTCCCACAGGAAAAACTCACAGTAAGAAAGATTCTTCTTTAACTGAAATCACAGTTTAGAGATTGTGGTACACTTAAACAATTATTACCTTCCATTTTCCTACACATAGAAGAATTTCACCATAACCAGGTTTGACCATGCATATATAATAACCATTTAAATCAACATTCAGCTAGAGGAAGACTATTGTGGCTAATCAGGATTTTGTTGCATATTTTTTCCTTCTAGAATTATGCAACACAAACAAAAAAGAATCATATGATTTTTAGTCATTACTTTTGAAAAAAAAATTACTCAGTACCCATTTCAGCAGAAAAAGAATATCTTTTTTTCACTCAGATTATTTTTAATGTCTTTAATTAATTATGTAAGGAACCTCTAATTTACACATTCAGCTGCTGGCTGCCAAATACTTATCCTGTGAAAAGGGAAAGGACAGCATTATGCAGCTCTGCCAGTCCCTTAATGTACATTACTGCTGGTTTTTCTCCACTGGGGACCAGAACGGAATGAATTGAAATTGCAGGGACAGTTAACTAAAGATTATTCAGCATGAACTTCATTCAGTGTTGATATGTTTTGCTATGAGCCTTCCTGTTTAACAGCATAAAGGCATCTCCTACATTCTTTTCTCAGTGATACCTGAATTCTTCCTAAATATCTCCTGATAACTAGAAGCAGGAGACATTCAAACACATACAGGGCTGTGGCTGTCAAGTTCAGCTATTTGTAGTATGAGATGTCTGCTTACATTACCAGCTGAAGGGAAAAAGAAGCCACACTAATAGCAAAAGACTTAACAAATGCTAAGTAGAAAACACAAGACAGAGAAATTATTGATTTCAAAAATCAGTGAAAGAAACTTATTTTCTTCAAACATAACCTACTTTGATTTCCTAAAACCTAGGCAAAGAAGAAATAACATTAGAATTTCTCTACCAAACAAAATTAAACAGTTTCTTAATGCAAATGATTTGTGGGTATCAATCTCTACTGACATGAGGTCTCAGCAAGAAAATTTTACTTGGTATAATAAATGAGGTAATGTTATTATATATAGTTAAGTTAATTCCAAAGTTGTTTTGTAACTGTTAACCCCAATTTAATGACAGTTCTATCTTTGCAGACTGATCTCTGTATTATTAGAAAAATGAAGAAATTACATCACATATGCAGCATTCACTGTCTGTCAAAGAGTTCTGAAAAATGAAAAGCAAGCAGATAGAATGCAGATAAGGGTTAGCTCAGGTGTCTGTACAAAACATTTATTGCCTCTTAGTCTGATTTTTGAACCTCATTATTTGACCTCAGTGTCTCAGCTATGTGGGGATCAAACCAATAAAGGACTGGGCAATCTTTCATTTAGCCAAGTCTATGTGCAGCCTTTATTTTTTATAAACATAGTCAGAATTCAGTACTTGTAAGACAACTGTTGCAGCAAAATAATGTGGCAGAAGACTTGTGGGGGACAGGCAGAAAGCAGAATGAATATTTACACCTGTCCTTCTTAGTTAGGAAACTGGATTAGAATCCAGTATTGAACCAAAGCTTTTACAGTGTGCTGCTGCTGACACTGAAACTCCTCATTATGTTTTTATGCATACAGGTAAACCTGCTGATTCAGTTGCTCTTCAGTAAAATAGAATTTGACCAGATGTTCATGTCTTCACTCTAATACGTTTTATGATGGATTTTGAATGTACAGCCAGACTGATTTAGATGTAGATGTACTACATCAATAGCTTATGATAGAGTAAAAGTTTCGGGATTTATTTGTCTCTGCTTAAAAAAGATTAATCTTTTTCCTTAAATCTAAAGAAAAACAATCTATACAGATTTAGAATATTTCACTCCAGTAGATGAGGTCTGAACAACGAAAAACTGAGAGAGTGAAGGTAAATATTTAGACAAGGCTCTATTCAGCATCCACAGTTGTTCTCCTCACCTCAGAAAATGCCCTTATTTTGTATGCAGGTAACCACCAACGATACATTATCAGCAGGGATGGATTGCCTGCCCTTCTACCGCTCATCTCCTGCATGTGGCACTGGTGATCATGCTATTCTCTTTGGAAATATATCAGTGCTAAATACAAGACAACAGATCAATGGCTTAACTTCTTTCCTTGATGCCTCTACAGTCTATGGCAGTACCCCTGCTGTTGAAAACAAACTGAGGAATTTGACGAGCAAAGAAGGCCTTCTCAGAGTCAACTTAAAGTATTACGATAACCATCGGGAATACCTGCCTTTCACAGACCGGATCCCATCCCCTTGTGCACAGGACCCAAGTGCAGGTGGAGAGGAGAGGCTGGAGTGTTTCCTGGCCGGGGACAGCCGCTCCAGCGAGGTCACATCCCTGGCTGCCATGCACACGCTGTGGCTGAGGGAGCACAACCGCCTGGCCCGAGCCCTGCGACGCATCAACGCCCACTGGAGCGCCGAGACCGTCTACCAAGAGACGCGCAAAATTGTTGGTGCCCTGCATCAGGTCGGCTGCTTGCATGCTTATCCACACCTGGCAGTGAATATCTCAGAGCAGCACTCACAGAGCTTCAAATATGCTTCTGTTAGGGGCTTTTGAGATCACCTAACCTTTTCTTTCCCACCGAGTTCCATGCTTCAAATATGGCATGTTTAAAGTTCGTTTTGCTTTCCACTTTCCTAAATGCAATGTCCCGGTGGTCAGTTTGTCTAGGCACCTCAGTGCTCTGATTTTCATAGCAGTTTCTACTCAGATACACATTTATGCAGGCTTCTCTGGTGTCTGTTTTGCCTATAAAAGAGGCCTTTTCAGAGGGTTGGGTTTTTTTTGGTAAAGGAAATTATTTTAAAGTAATGTCTCCATATTTATATAATGTTAAAAATATTTACTTTCTCACAGGTATTACATAAATAATAAATCCCTTGTGTAAAAATGCCTGTGAAGTTCTCAATGAAGTAGTAATGCACAAACTTCAGGGGATACTGTTGACAGGAGATAGTAGGAGAAGTAAATGTGGGAAAATACAGAAGAGTTCATAAGGATGTTTATATTAGACATGTTTTCTGACTCTGGCAATTTTTTTTTCAGTTCCAAAGGAGACTTTTTTGAAGATAAATTAGGGAAGGATGCAATAAAACTTCACTTTTCTCATAAAACACTTTTCCTTTCTTCTGCCACAATTTTTAGACAGTGGAATAGAATACTAAGCATGTTTCCTTTAAGAAGCCACCTGCATTGTCTTATGCATTGTTACTTGCACTCAAAGCCATATAGTTTCATAGAAGTAACATACTTCACTTAATTGCATTTAGTCAGTTCTTTTGAAACGTTTGGCTTTTTGTTTGCTTTAACCAAGTCAGCTCCTCTGCCATAAATATGCCATTTTCAGTATAAGAATGGCATTGATAAGTCAAAATAGTAGTTAATACTTGTTAGAAGAAAAGTACAAGTCCAAAAGCAGGCCTCTGTGCATTCATACCCTCCAGGTTTACATCCACAAACAGTATGGCCTGAAAGAAAAGGCAATGCACTGCATGGATCAGCACTGCTCATTATCTCTGCTGGTATCACAGACTAATGAGATTTGCCTATGGCTCATTAGATATGTGTTTGAGTTGTAGCTAGCTGGTTCAGAAACATTCATTCAGGATAGATAATTGGAGTATCTCTATTAGTGTGGTATGTTAACTGGCACACTAATGATAGCTCTGGCTGAATTTACCTTGAGATTTCCACTATGAAGTTTTGTTTCAGTTGCTAGACATTTCTATAATTCTCTTTTTTTGGAAGGAATACTTTCAAGCCTAAGTCCTGCCAGTGGGTGTGTAATTATAGAGAATTGAACAAAAAGCCTTTTCTTCTTTCTAGAATAAAGAAGATAAAAAATTATCTCTTTAGACCATTTTTTTTTTCCTGGATGTTTTTTGGCACCATAAATATGTCTAGTGACAAGTATTTGATAACAGGAATTTGACAAAGTTACCAAACATAACAATTGTCTGTTGATATCCTGCACAAAACAGATCTTTTTGGCTGCATTATACAGTTTCACTGATAAGGAGTAATAACTGTCCTTTCTATTTCATGGGAATGACACATGCTTAACTTTATAAAGTATTAACACTGCAGCATACGGTGGTAAAGATTCATATTCTGATTTACCTCATGTTTTGTGCAAAAAGGCATTTTTTCATTGTCATTTAATATCTGAGAAAAAATGTTCAGTTATGCGACTGCTATTCTTAAGATTACTATCTCATATACACGTAGTTTGCACACACCTATGCTCTTCTTTCTGGAGACAATTTCTCCTGATGTGCCATTTGGATTATGAAAGATGGATGATTTGAGACTAGTCAGATGGAGCAAGACTTTTGCAGATCAATCTGAATCCAATTCTCTTTGATTTATTACAGTACCAGAGAACCAACTCTGAATTAATGCAGTTGCTCCCACTTAACCCCAATTATAGGTGACAACTGCCTTTAGTTTTCAGTGCACACATAGTTATCTATTTCACTTCCTTCTACATCTGCTTCTGTTCTCTGAGCATCATGCATGGTCCAAGGCATGGGTTGAAAATGGATGACTTCTGAGACTTACATACATTAACTACTTGGATAAAACTTGGTTTTGAAATTAGATAATTAGATAGCTCCTCTCAGAAATATGAAATTATAAAGAATAAATAGATAAATAAAATATTATAAAATAGTATGTCTTGAATAATGTCAGAACTCAATTTATAAAGTGTAGAGTTTAGACTATTAACATAACTATAGTAATTTGTTCATTTTTTAATTAAAAATTGAACTCATAAAATCACCTTTTACCCAAAAGTTTAGGACTTCAACATCATCTTCATCATCGGTAAATCCTTAAGTATTTTCAGTGAGAACTCCAAACTAACCATGCATAGCACTTTATCAAATTAAACATCATTGCTATATTTGATAGTTCTCTATTATTTCTGCAATCTTTCCCAAGTGCAGAAGCTTCATTTAATTGGCACTATACTACCTCAGTGAGATACCATTCCTCTGCAGCTACAGCTGGCCAATGACAAGATGCACTTCTGGCCTTACATATCCTTACGGTAGTTCACATATTTCTATATTCCTTTTTCCAGCTTTTTTGTTTGTTTGGTTGGTTGGTTGGTTTGTTTTGGGTGGTTTTTTTTGTTTGTTTGTTTTTTTGTTTTGTTTTCCTGCTTCAACCATTGTGCCCCATTCACGCCTACTTTGGGATATACCTGTAGAGGTTTTTGCAAGGAAAATCTCCTGAACCCTATGAAAAATGATAAGAATTTCTGGATCTTTTGCATTTAATTGATAATAGTGGTTAACATGAACAAAATTTTTCAAAAAAAAAAGTGAAATTGTGTAACCTATTTCCAAATATATAACGTGGCTGACTTCTACTGAAGGTGGCTTAACATGGAGAAAAATGCAGCCAGGATACTCAGTGAGTTTATAAGTCTTGGAAACCCCTGTTGTAATTCTGCCCTCTGAATGAGAAGAGTGTTGCCTTTAACAGTAATATCCTATCTGACTTGCAGTACTCTAGTGTTTACAGGTCAGGATTCAGTTAGTCTTTCTGTAAAAAGTGCACATAGGATTCATGACATGATGCAAAATCTATTCAAAGCCTTTTCTGACACTCAGATGCTATTTCTGTCTGGATACTTACCAAATGGTTGGCTGAATTGCTAAGAAATTAGTGTTTTATTTTCTCTGATATGACTAAATGAATAACATTTAAATATTCTTAATTTCTCAGTTAATATATGATTATACAGATTAGGAAGGTAATATAAAAACACTGAGCATATGGGCCTCTGTTTAAAACACAGTGCTCATTTGTCATAATTTTCCACTGAATTATACTGTTGGAACAATGAGTGCCATGAGATAGTAAAAATATTGATGTTATTGATTAAAATTGTTTTCTTCATGAGGCTTCTGTAGAGATTCGATGTGATGGCATGAGGTGATTAACGCAGCCTAAGAAGAGCTTGGATTAACACTAATCTCATAAATGTCACAAAGAGTTGAGACCACTCAGTACCTTGCAGGTTCAGACTCAGGATATCTAATACATTCCTTATACTGCTGCAAACACACAAAACTTAACTTCTTGTTAACAAATAGATTCCAAGTAAGCCAGAAATGAAGGAGCCATTCATTATATTAGTTTGTGATTTATTTCCCATATAGTCACTTTCTGCCTGATTTTATTGACATATTTTGCAATAAGCACATTCCTTTGTTTCCACAGGAGAATCTCATTTATTGAAGGAATACTTTACTGAAAGAAAGTACTGTGCTTATTTATGAAAGTAAATAAAACTTTTATATCATTCTCTGAGAGAAGGGACTGCGTGCAAAAGAATTTTTAAAAAATAATGTTGATGCTTGTCAGCTGTTAACATCTTCTTTAAAATTTATATATGTGTGAACCTATAGTGAGCCTCTCCTTGACTTCACACAGACAAATTTGGCCACATCCCGAGACTACACAAGTGCTAGATGCTGTTTCAGATGTGGTTCTTTGGCAGATTCCAGAAGCAGTATTGTATTCTTCTGTATTAGTAACAATTTAGCCTGTATTGTCTAAAACTGACCTCTACTTGATGGGGCCTCATTTAGTCTTTGGAAGTTTCCATCAAACAGATGCCTCTCCTAGTGCAGGGTAGGCAGGCATAAGACCCCTTTTTACCCTTAGCATTTTAATTTTCATGTCTTGAAATGGCAACTCCTCTTTCCCTAGCAAGGAAATTAGAAATGAAGATGTTGCCTCTGGAGCAAATGAAAAATCGGAGTTGCCCTTTCCTTCAGGGAGTCTGGCCTTCCTGAGCAGCTTAGCTTGAGATTTCATTTAAAATGAGCCAAAAAATTAGTCATACCAGGATTTTTGTATCCATGACTAACCTACTCCTCCATAAGGTCTTTGATTATAAAAACTATACATCTAAAATTAGAACTGCTATCTTGCAAAACCTTTGTGAATAAAGCAAGAGATCAGCTTTTCAAATGATAGTGTCAGTATTAATTTCTTGTAATAATTTTATTTGCTTCATATGCTGCATTAAAGGAGCTGTAAAAGGAATTCTAACATACTGTCGTTTATAAATTTTGTTCACTGCTTGACCTAAGTTGAAAACTCAAACCTCTACTTTCTGAGAAAAGTGATCAAATTTGGGAAAGGTTTGCTTGCCTAAAGGTTTGCTCTGTGCCTAAAATAAAGATACAAGTTTTTTATAAGGTCATTTTATGCCAGCTAGATTTTCAATATGCACTATATCAAGTTCAAAGTACATTTTTCTGTATATTTATTGCATATTTTATTGAATCTATGAGGTATTTTATTGAGTTCATTGTGCTTCATATTTATCTCATATTGCTTTATTGAGTTCAGCATAATCTTTAACCTATAATGCATTTTCATTTTATTTGGTACATTAGAACATTTTTCCCTCTTCTGTCATGATTACTCCTATGCTTTTCCATGCCACTGTAATACTATTACATTATAAAAGCATTTGACAGAAGGTGTTTATCAGTCTTTTCATTTTTGAAGAGTATTTTTTAAAAGTCTATAAATTGGCCTAAGTTTAGTATAAAATGTCTACAAGGGGATTTTGGGCACCAGTATTTTAAGGCCTCATCATTTCAAATAAATATAAAACAGGATTTGTGTCACAAGCATAGGTCTGAAAATAGCATTAAAAACGTTCTTGAAAGACATGATAGTGCTTCTTTCTTTCATTGCCATTTTAAATGCCATTATAATTTATATTTTTAATCTCAGCACACCTCCTGTGAGCTGGATTACCCCCATGGTTTGTAAATGAGCAGCACTGGTAATCTCTGCTCAGAAGGCTTTGGGCTAGCATCTATGGTGAGACCTAACAGGGCCTGACTGTTGCACTGTTCTGAGCTGTACCACGGATTCTCTCTGGTCATTTGTCCCTTTACTGCAAAAAACAAGACTGATATTGTTTTCCAGGTATTACTACTCTTACTTATGCCAAATGCTTGGGCATAGATGAGTGAAGAAGAAAGCATTTAGGACCTGGCATTCATTACTATTCATCTACAGAAAAGCTGAAATATGTTTTTTTTTCTTTTCTTTCAGATTATTACTTTAAGAGATTACATTCCCAAAATCATTGGTCCAGATGCTTTTAATCTGTATATTGGCCTTTATACAGGTTATGATCCCACAGTGAATCCTACAGTTTCTAATGTATTTTCAACAGCTGCTTTTCGTTTTGGTCATGCAACAATCCAACCCATAGTAAGGCGACTGAATGCACAGTATTTAGATGATCCTGAACTCCCAAATCTTCATTTACATGAAGTTTTCTTTAGTCCTTGGAGGCTCATTAAAGAAGGTATGGTCTTATTTAAACTGTTTCTGTTGTTTTCTTTTTGTCTTTTTCTCCCCAGAATATTGTAACCTTTTTCAAAGTTCCTTATCCTGAATTAGGAATGGAAGTATTTATTTATTTAAATTGTTTATTTAAAGTTGTTGGTTGGATTCCAGAGCACCAAAAAGAACTTGAATGATTTTTATTCTCAATTAAATGGTTGACTGAATCAGACAAACATTACTCTCCAGATTAAACCAGTCTGGTAGATTGGCAACAGAAGGATGAGTGATAGTGAAGATGTTTCTCGATTTCTTTTGTGTATTAATTTATTAACAGGTTGCAAGTTATTTTACACCTGAAGAAGATAGAGTTTTTTCATAACACTATTACTTCTGCTTTAAACTAAAGGAGATTTTTGCATGTGTTTGAATGTAAAAGCCTGTGTGGACAGTGTTTTAAAAACATAGAAACATATATGTATTCACATTTGTTATGAAAGTTATAACAGTTTATATATATGCTATAATACTATCATTTGTATCTTTAAAGGAGGCTTAGATCCTTTAATAAGGGGTCTTCTAGCACATCCAGCAAAACTACAGGTACAAGATCAACTGCTGAATGAGGAGTTAACAGAAAAACTGTTTGTGTTATCCAATAATGGTTCACTTGATTTATCATCATTGAATTTACAACGTGGCCGTGATCATGGACTCCCAGGTCTATTGAATTTTCTTGATTTTTTCTTCCAACTAGTAACTGAAGTATAACTGCTTATATTTGGGATTAAATCATAAGCTTTTAAATAATAGCTTTCCTAATCAAAAGAGTCACTTAAGTCTCTTTTAAAATGTACATTGCTAATATTCTTAACTTTGATGGAAAGTATTTGGCAGCTTTTGAGATTAAAACAATCTGGTAAATCTGGAATCTAGAAGAAGAGTAGTAGTGAGTGGGTCCGGGTGTGTAGGTACCTGGGGCTGATTTTTTGCTGGAACCAGCACTGAGAAAAGGGGGTTTCTGCCTGCAGCAGCCACTTCCCATCAGCAGACTGTCCCCAGCCTGTGGGATAGGCCAGTTTAGGCACAGCCTCTCTGGCTCCACCAACCACAGAAAATGTTGACAGATGTGTCCAGGAGTGGAACAGATGGCTTAGTTAGGTAGACTCTGCATTTCAAGAAATATTACATGCTTCTCATGGGTTCTTCACGCTAAATTTTTTACTCCAGTCAGCCCAGGGTAAGCCTGAATTAACAGTCGAGGAGTTAATAGCCCATTAGGCCATGGATAGAGGAAGACTGCTGGAGCTTAGCTCAGATCCTGCCATAATTTCTCTGCAATAATAGTAGACCTTTTTTATACATAACTGTCTATGACTATGATTAAGGTTGTCAAAATCCAGTGCTTATAAATGTATTAATTTCATGTATCATGCCTAAGAGACAAATCTAATCTTCCTTTAAACATCATATTTGCAGGTTATAATGAATGGCGAGAATTCTGTGGTTTACCAAAACTGGAAACTCATACTGACCTGAATACAGTAATAACCAATCACAATGTCACTGAAAAAATCATGGAGTTGTACCATAATCCTAACAATATTGATGTTTGGCTTGGTGGTCTCATGGAAGACTTTCTTCCAGGTGCTAGAACTGGTCCCCTGTTTGCGTGTATAATTGGAAAGCAAATGAAAGCCCTAAGGGATGGTGACCGGTGAGTTTATTATGCAGTCAAATCATGTGTAGAAACTCCCTAGTGATGGAGATTTTACAGCTACTTAAACATATTTCAGACAAATCATTCTCTGCCCCTTGCACATTTTTTTTCTTAGCTCCTTCAGTTTTGTTGGATGAGCTTTTGATTATTCTTCTTTCGTTCATATATAGTCTCAATTCCAGATGACACGGAGTTCGTTTCTATGGTACTGAGGTGTCCAGCTGTTCCTGCTGAAAATGCAAGCTGCCACGAGAAGTTAATTGTGGCAGGGGCCAGTACCTTTTGCATGGATGGATGTAGTACTGTGGAGGCTTTATTCCCCCTGAGGGCTGCACTGGGTTCAGGAGCTGGAAGAACCTCAATATATTTCTTTGGCAACTGCAGCAAAGTCAGAAGGGATAGGAAAAAGCTGTAATTAAGGCTTCATAGAGGGAATAATAAAAACACCACGTACTTGGCCTTGTGTGATTGGGACTGCAGAGTGTGCCCAGAGTTGCCTCATTAGACACAGTATAGGATGTCACTTCAACCAATCCTGTACAAGTGCCACCATGATCTTGTGCCAGTACAACACTTCATACCAGAAAAGCAGGAGGAATGCAGCTTCAGGCCACAATGGAGTACAAGAAGCTGTTTATATCTTGCTTCTGCTCGTGAAGCAATTTTAAAACTAACCTTTTTTATTTCTTTCATGTACTTGTGGCAGTAATTTTGGACCTCATGAGATGACTAATATAAAACTGTTCACACCATGCTGGCAGGGGTGTTTTAAGTACATCTGGTCCTTACAATGAGCTTTAAGCTCCTCTAATAAGTTACGTTTATGGAAAGAAACATTATGGAAATAATCATCCAAAGTATAATTTAAATACAAACATTAAAAAATATTAATTAATTAGCTCACGAGAAAAAGCAATGCTAAGCATAAAGGTGGTTTTTTTATTCGTCGAAATTGTATAGACAACAAATATTCTACTCAGCCATGTTTAAAACATGGTTGAAGGTCCTCTGAATAGTACAGGCATACTTGTCCCTATCTGGGGAAGGAGTATCTATGGAGGTCTTTTCAGACACCTTTCAATTATTTAGTACCTTATACTGTTATTTAATACACTGTTACTACATTCAGTGTCTTATAATGCTACCAGCATTAAATAAACTTAAGGATAATTTAATACATTAACTCCAAATTGAGAAAAAGAGAGTTCTAATAGTGAAAGAATTCCCTGGGTTTCTGCCACAAAGTTTGTGGCAGCTAAAAACTTAAATGCGAAATGGTATTCTGTCATTAATAACAAAGAAACTACCTAAGAGAAGTTAGAAGTATGTAACAACATGTTATAGTTATCACATAATAAGAGTGGAAAAGTCTAACACTCATTGCAGTGTCTGGTCAGGTAGAGTGTTGGGTGTTATCTGTAACTGCACCAGGGACACTGCATACACTAGATACCCAGATTGACAGGTCTGTACACAGGTATTTAAAAAGAACTCTTCTAATGTACTCTTTAAGTTCAAAAATCAGGACTACCTGGAATTGTCACCTGACTGAACTCCGAAGTCTGATAGCCTTAAATTCTTTTTGTCAGTAATCTAACAAAACATAAAAGGTTTTCTTCTTCCTATCTTCTAAACTTAGGACCTGTCTTAACCACATCACCTGAAACAAAAATTGTTTCTGATCCATCAGCCTTCTTCTTCTGAATATTTTTGCAATCTTAGGATTTGAAATATTTAGGCAAAAATTCTGAAGTTTTGTCATTCTTTGCATAAGGATTTGGTAACCTGATAGAGATAAATGGAGTAAACCAAAATGTTTGTTAAAGTAAACACGTAGCTGTCAGGTAGATTTAAAAAATCATTTTTCATTTAGGCCTGTGGATAAAACAGAATTTTGTGATGAAAATAGAATAGGTTTTAATGTATGTGAAAGGGGACATGACAGGGATAGGAGAACTGAGTTGAGAAAGTCTGTAATGGTTTTGGTTATGGGAAGGGGCCTTGGAATCATCAGTGAGGTTTCAGGATGCTCTGAGAAGTTTAGGAACAGCATGCAGGTGAGGTGTAGGAGGAAGGCTCCTTTCTTTTCTTCTCCTTCCAGCCCCTCCATCTCTCCTGCATTTCTTGTCACAGTGCTGCTGAGGTCTGGGACATTCACTCCATCCCTAGTTCTGTACATTGACTCGTCCTTCAAGTGTAGGAAAAGTGGGACAGGTTTTTTAACAAATTAGGCTTCTGAAGGTAACTATTGACCTACAAATAAAGCCATTTTTCCAAAATTTCACATGCACTTACCTTATTTAGTAATTATGCTCCTGTTGGCGGTAGGATCAGATTTACCCTGAAAAGCCACTCTAGGACACAGTGGCAGTGCTTATCCTCCCCAGAATACAAGCACAACTATCAGACTTCCCATTTGTATGCTACCTTTACAGGCAGCTCATAAAAATCTTCAAGTGCTGCACATGTGCCAGGTTTGCATAGAGTCCACAATCAATATTGCTGTTCCTTTCTAATCAGGCAAATGTAAACACAAACTCACAGACTTTCTAGAAACCTCAGCCATGTGCCCCCTGTGTTATGGATCATAAGTCCTGTGTTAAACCTGAGCTCAGTTTGGACAGTGGGATCACTCCCACACTCTACTGCTGACTATCCTCTAGCATGTAACCACCATTCCTGCCTAGCATTTGGGAAAATCCTAACTTGCCTGGCCGCAGGGAACTAAGCAATGCAGCAATGCTTATCACTTTTTAATGTATTAATAGAGATGTTCTATCAAACTCTCCAGAAGTATTTTTTGCCATTTTATGGCATCTTAATATACAAAATGTTTGCCTGCAAATCTACAGATTTCTTAGCAAATTAAGTACTCCTAATTAACCAGAGAAGCATTCAACAATACCGTTTTTCCTAGCAACCATTTCAGTAAGGGCAAGCAGAATTCAAAAGCTTTGGTATGGAGAAATCTATTATGGTTACTCCTCCAATTCTTCTGTAATTTATGTTTTAAACAATTTACGAGTGAACACATATTAGTGTGTGTAGGAGTAAGGATCCAGTTCAATCAAATTTATCTCAAGTTTTTCTCTCAAGATTGATTTTTTGTGGACCTGTTTAATCAATGAAAAGCAATTCTGCTGGCTTTTTGCTGGCCTGAGTTGACCTTTTGGTGACTGGTTCTGTATGGACATGGCATTTACTCTTATTATTGTTATATTTACCTATTTTTGCTATAATTCTTAATTTTGGTCTTTTATATAAAGTACTATAAAAGTAAGAATAAGCAACTTTTTGAATTTGATCTTTTCAATAAAAGTTTCTATCAACCCTTCCAGATTTTGGTGGGAAAACGATAATGTTTTCACAGAAGCTCAAAAGCATGAACTCAAAAAACATTCACTGTCCCGCGTGATTTGTGACAACACAGGAATTTCTGAAGTGCCAGCAGACGCCTTTCAACTTGGAAAGTTTCCACAGGATTTTAAGCATTGTAACAACATACCTGGGATGAATTTAGAAGCTTGGCAAGAATTTTATCAGGAAGGTAATCTAGAAGTTACCAATCTTCAGAAGGGAGGGGAGGGGAGGGGAGGGGAGGGGAGGGGAGGGGAGGGGAGGGGAGGGGAGGGGAGGGGAGGGGAGGGGAGGGGAGGGGAGGGGAGGGGAGGGGAGGGGAGGGGAGGGGAGGGGAGGGGAGGGGGAGGGGAGGGGAGGGGAGGGGAGGGGAGGGGAGGGGGAGGGGAGGGGAGGGAGCAGTGGAAGAACTGACCTTGGTTTTGGCAGATACTGAATCTGGTCTGAATCAGATCTTTAGTATTTCTATCACTTAGAAGTGCGATCATAGAATCATAGAACATTTTGCCTTGGAAGGGATCTTTACAAGACTTCTAGTCCAACCCACCTGCAATGACCAGGGACATATTCAACTACATCAGATTGCTTAGAGCCCTGTGCAATCTGAATCTAAATGTTTTCAGGGATGAGGCATCCACCTCTCTGGGCAGGTGACTTGTGTACTGAAACTTTTGCCGGTGTTTCAGTACTCTTGTCAAAAACTTGTTCCTTATATTTAATCTAAATCAACCCTCTTTTCGTTTAAAAACATTACCCCTTGTCCTAACAGGTCCTGGTAAAAAAAAGTTTGTTCCAAAAATTCCTGAAAGACTTCTTTAAATTAAGCTACAATAGGCTACAATAAGGTCTCCCTGGAGCCTTTTTTTCTCCAGGCTGCAAGAACAACAACCACCCCAACTCTCTCTGCCTGTCTTGTCAAAGGAAAGGTGCTCCGGCTTTCTGATTGTCTGTGTTGCCCTACTCTGGATTTGATCCAACAGGTCCATGTCCTTCTTATGTTGTAATGCTAGTTTTATGAAGATTATAAGTCAAACCTGTGGTATTCCATATAAATTCTTTCTCAGAAATGAACAGTTGAAGTCTTGATCACCTTAAAACCTGAAAAATTTCACTGAAGTTAATGTTTATAGCAGTAATGGAGAATACCATCCATTTACAAGTGTAAGGTGGTAATTTTTTAAAAGCCTGTAATACAGAGTTTTATTTGTAGATGAACTATGTGGAACACCAAGGAGTGTGGAAAATGGAGATTTTGTATACTGCTCAGAATCTGGAAAATATACAGTGACTTATACATGTCACTATGGATTTCAGTTACAAGGAGAAGAACAATTAACCTGCACAAGCAAAGGATGGAACTTTGAAGTTCCAGTTTGTATAGGTATTTGTTGTTATTATTATTATTATCATCATTATTATCATTATTGTTAATGTCTGAATTTTCTAACAGCTGAAGTCCACCATAATTCATCATATGTGAATCCACATAGCATACTAGGGTTATAGGTGTGATAACACAAAAATGTGAAACTCTCTCCAGAATTGCTGTCTCAATCTCTACCTATCCTGATTCAGCAATCAAGTTGATGATAGGAAAATGGCATGAAAAATTGCCTAATTAAGCAAAAAAATTAAGTCTATTAATAGCCAATGGAGTGGGGGGAGAAAGGGTGGAAAAAAGGCAGCAAATTAGAATTAGACATCGCTTCTTCCTACATTCAGTATAATAGCATGACAGAGTTGTCATTTTCCTGGCATTGTTTCAATGGATGCTCTAGATAAAAGTTGAGCTCTGCACCACTAGGTCATGTATCATCCTAATAATTTGAGTAAAAGTGAAAAAAAACATTCTGTGAAATGAATAAGTGAAATTAAGGAAACTAATAATCACTTTAGGTCCAACCTCCCTCTCCCAAATAGCTATGAAAAGAAGTTAATTACTTCAGCAGGTACAAAAGTAGAGCAGGTGAAAAATCAGTAGAAATATATATTTCTAGCACATTTTCATAGGAACCCTTTTCTGTTATTTTAATAACTCTTTCATCTTCTGTTTTCTTTTTGCCTTTTACTCTTTGGTAGAATAGGTTAGAAAGAGAATGTGGCAAATATTTCAAGACTTTCACTCTTCATGCTATGAAGAATTAATTCTCTCTGTTCACATTTCAAATGTGTGTGTTTATGATGGGGGTGTGTGTGTGTGTCTGTGTGTGTGTTTGTGTGTGTATTCACACTCCTCTGCTTTATAGGAATGTGAGAGAAAACTAAAACCAAAAAGGCCATATTTCAGCATATATTATGGATGGTAAATTAATTTGAGTACATGTGCTGCAGTTCATCCACAATAAAGTCTGCTTATCAGTATTTCTGTGATAATGGAATAGAAAGCTCTTCATTCTAATTGTATACCTGGTATGGAAAAAGTCAAATGAAATTTGCAGCTCTTTCCTTTATTCACATCCTATTTATCCACTGAATTCCTCCCACATAAATAGCATATAAAGAAATAAAGCTGTTAAATGAATTATAATAAAACCTTTTCAATACATTAATGTTCTGGCAGCGAGTGGAATAAATAAGTTAAATGAGTGAATCATTCCTTGTCCTAGTTTCTTTTAATATGTTCAGTAATGTAAACAAAAGACTGTATATCTGCTATAGGAAAACAAGCTGCTGCATATATTAAAAAAGCAATGCCTTTATCAAAGGAAAACCATCAAAACCCACTTATGCAGATGCTACTTGAGTTTTACAGTAGGAAGCACTTTGTTCCACGCATGTCTGTGCAATATGTTCTCATTCTTTTAAATATTCAGCAAATTAGGGATAAATCAAGCAATATAATGAGGAGGATAGAGCTTAGCATTTCTGCAGATGGTTTCAAAATTATATGCTGCTCTGGAAAAGACAGAGTGGCTTGCTGGCAAAAGCATAGGATCTGAGAGCTGTTAATTCCCGCTTACTAACTTAGGCTTTGACTGATATAATTTCTAATGATTCAGGAAGTAATTTAGTGCTAGAATATGCTACCTTCCTTTATATTAAGTAATGTCATACTCCTGATAAATAACTCTTTACTTTGCTTCAGTAAACTACTGCTCTCTGAGTAGCAGGGTAGGCTGGTCAGATCTGACATGCACTATTTAGTGATGAAGAAGAGGTAGCTGGTTAGCAGATAGCATGACTGTGGATCTAGATAAGCTGAAGCAGCACATTTGAATTACAGTGCAGGCAAAGATGCAGATTTTCCTTCCTGCATGATGGTTAAGCCAGTGAACATAACTCAAAATGCAGTTTTGAAGGGAGTAATATCCAGAAATCTTCATCCTGAACAACAGATTATTTCCCCATTTCAAAAAGAGTTATGAAAGTGATTGTTTCTTAAGGGTTCTGTTTTAGATTTTTCCTCCATGTAAGTCTTTTGACTGTCTTAGTTGATAACTAACTTTGGACACAGCTACTTTTTTGTACTAAAACTTGAGAGAATCAGGCCTGGTCCTATTTCCAATGATGGAAAGTGGTCTCAGTGACAATGCCAAACTAAGTCAGTAAATACAGGTCAGTTTTTAATACCGATTGAAATTAACTACTTATATTGAAGTAGAAAATTAAAAATTGTGGCAGAGAAGGAAAGGAATAAAAACAAAGAGAGAAGATACTGAAGACTGAACTAGTTGTCCACATACGGATTTGCAGTGCTTCGCCCTTAGTCAGAGACCAAGGACATTAAACAAGCTGTCAGATATACAGAACCAATGGAATACTACCTAAAATAACACTGGACATCTACTTTTAGTCAACTGAATTCAGTCATGCAAGTAAATATTACACAGAAAGAAGAAAAATGTAACAATATGAAAAGACCACTGTCTTTCCCTCACTGAATAATTTCTCTCCTGCACTGCTTTTTCTTATTTCACCACATAATCAGAAAGTGAGAGTGAAAGATCTTGAAAGGCCTCAAGAACAATATGTGCATGTACATTTTCCAATGGATAATTGTTCATCTGCTCAACATTCTGCCAGGATGTTGTTATTTTACAGAATTTATATAGCATCTAGAAACAATCGTCCTTGCAGTGATATGATAAATTATGGTTATAAATTTTGTAACAAACGATAACCTGAAAATTTGGCTCCTCAAAATCATAACTAGAAGTGCACAGAACTATGTCTGCATTATTATTCTCATAATATCTATAGAGCACAAGATGAAAACGTTTATAGAGGAAGTCAAATCTTAGGACAGAAACATGTGCAAGGAGAGCTCTTAAGTTTAGGATTTTTATTTTTGAAAATTCAGCCAATTGCCATTTGTAGCTTTTGGTGGATTATGAAAGCAACTTTTTTTTTTCATCGTATCCAGCTTTAAAATAAACAAACAAAAAATAAAAACAAAACAACAATGATCCCCTACTTTGTCTTTTAAACAGTAACAGTACAGATTTTTATCTTTATCTGTCTCATTGAAAGTGTGCATTGCCTTTCATTTATGAATCCTTGTAGAAAGTGTTTATGAAAAATTAGTAATCCCTTTGTAATTTGTAATTATTACTGATCAGTGTGTACTCATTTTGCAGACATCGATGAATGTGAAAATGAAATTAATCCACCATGCCCTCCTTCTGCTATATGCATTAACACTAAGGGCAGCTACAAATGTCTCCACACTGATCCCTAAAAGCTGGCAGAAGATGGAAGAACATGCATTGGTAATGGTTATGAACCTATTGTCCATTAAAATGTTCTCTGTTCCACTTTACAAGTATGTAAAAAATCATCAAATTGTGTTTTATTGAAGAGCTGTTTACATGGGAAAAATCTCTACACAACCATGGGCATAAAGACACAGACAGATCCTGTAAATGAAGGTGTGGAATAAATAATACTGATACATAAATAAGCTTTTCATTTCCTTTTTCAATAAATGACTATTTCCTGACAGTGCATATGGGAGGGAATCACATTTGTCTCAGTTTCTCCTAGTTAGTATCTAAATTCAGCATCTAAATATTAAGTTCCATCTGACACATTCTGAAACAATCAGCCCTTTCAAAGCTAGCAGAAATTCTGCATTTTCTTGGGTTTTTCAACTTTTCAGCATGCATGGAAGCTGTATCGTAGAAGTTTAAGGGGAGTATGAGTGTAGTTACCCACTGAAGCTGAGCAATACCTGTACTAGGGAAAGCTCCATGAAAACCTACAATCCAAACTCAAGTGAATAGGTATTTGCTTTATCTGAGTGCCCAAGGGAAGCAAGTAATGTTTAAACCACTCAGATCTTGCATATAGAGTGCTGTCTGCCACACAATCATAAGCACACTGAGTCTCACTGATGGCTCATTACTTTTTTCCTGTTTCAGTGAATTCCTTGGTTATGACATGGGATTACACTGTCCCTTATTATTAATTGTTCTAAGAAAACGCAAGATGATAATTCCCCAGTAAAAAAATACCAAGTTGCAAACAAACAAATCTTCAAAGATATGAGATGCATCCAATCAGTTTTCCATCTGTGTTTCAAGGTTACATGAGTATATCCCACCAGTGAGACCTCATTTCTCAAATGACATCTTAAGCGAGGCCATGTGACTTCATCAAAGGCCCAGGAATTAAGTACAATGGGAGACTGCACTAACACACCAGTAGAAAAACCTCCCCAACAGGAGGTTGCCAGAATGGACCTACCTCTCTCTTGATGTAGCAAAAACAAATGCAAATCATCATGGCCTAATCTTTATGGGATTAGACTAAAAATTATAGTGGTAGCCATTCAGAGTTTCATCTGAATCAGAAAATTAAAGAAAATCCACCATTTTTTAGGTGTTTCTTAACTTTATTATTTACAGTTTATTCCTTTATCCAATCAACCATGGTTACATTTATTTATCCCTCTAAATTCAGAGACAAAATCTGTTTTCAGATTAATTTAAAGTGGTTAATTCACTGGTGTTGAATGCAACAAAGATAACATGAGGACACTCAATTGGCATATGGCTGCTGTTGAAGAGAGTATGTGCAATGGACTTCCTGATCAGGAAGAAGTAGATGGGTCTTTCTTCAAACAACTGGAAGAATCTCTGTGTTCACAGACCCTGGCCCTCATGGGGAATTTTACCCACAGTTGTAGGGACAATACAGCAGGGCACATGCAATCTAGATTTTTGGAGAGCATTGACAGTTTCCTGACAAAAGATGATCAAGGAGAGAACAAGGAAAGGTGCTCTGTGGGACCTAGTGCTTAAAAATGGAATCACAGAATGGTTGAGATTGGAAGGAACTTCTGGAGTTCATCATGCTCAATTCTTCTATTCAAGCAGGATCACTTAAAGCCATTTGTTCAGGACCATGTCCAGACAGCTTTTGAATCTCTCCAAGTGTGGAGACTCCACAACCTCTCTCAGCAAACTGCACCAGTGCTCACTTACCCTCCCAGCCACAGTTTCCTGATGACACCCACTGTATACCAGTTTGTGCCCTGTGCCTCTTGTCCTGTCGCTGGGCACCACTGGAAAAAGCCCAGCTCCATCCTCTTGCACCTCTCCTTCAGATATTTATACAAATTGATAGGCTCCCTCCTGAATTCTCTCTTTGCAAGGCTAAGCAGTCCCAGAGCTCTCAGCCTCTCCTCATAGGAGACATACTCTAGACTCCAATTGTCTTTGTGCCCCTTCTCAGAACTCTTTCCAGTTTGTCGATGTCTCTGGTGCACCAAGGGGCTCAGATTGGCCACTCAACTCCAGCTGATGTCTCACCCGGAGCAGAGGGCAAGGATCACCTCTCTTGATCTGCTGGCAATACTTTGCTTAATGCATCCTAGGATGCCATGATCTGCCTTTGCAGGAGGGGTGCATTGCTGGCTCATGCTCAACTTGGTGTCCACCAGGCCCCACAGGTCCTTGTCTGCCAAGCCATTTTCCAGCAAGCCATTCTCTGGTGTGGACTGGTGCCTGGCATTGTTTCTCCCCAGATGAAGGAGTTTGCATTTCCTCTGCTGAGCTGTGAGATTCCTGCCAGGCAATGTACCTCATCCATAGAGGCCCCTGGGCAACTTGCCATAGCTGATCCTTCTTGAACAGGGAGATTTGACTAGCTGACCTTCCAAAATCAATGACTCTTTGATGCTATGTTTAGGTAAAGAGAAAATGAACATGTTTTAGCAGTGTTTCATACGGTTTCTTTGTAAACTGTGGTTCTTAACATACTAATGTACATCCCTCACTGTCATTTCTCATACTTTTTGAAGAAAAGAGTCAATTAACTACTTGATAGTAGATTGCTCACAAAAATATTTATATTAACAAGGGAAAGGATAATATTACAGATAAGTGTATTCTAGTTTGTTTAATTCCCACATTAAAAAAAAAATTACATAAAACAAGATGTTTGCGTTTTTATTTCAGATAATAAGTTTTTATCAAGGTCATTGAGTGGTTTCATCTGTTGGTCTAATTTTTTTTGCATTTTTAAGAACATCCTTCGTAAGGCCTAGTTAATTTCATCATACAGTTAGAATGAGGTTTTGAGACTTGGTGAAAAAAGGCAGTGCAAAACTTTCTAAATCAACATCTTGGTGGTAGATAAGCAGCTGAAACTGAGCAGTAATAAGAATTTAGAAATCTGCAACATAGAGTGATTTAAAAGTATGAGAGCACTTCACATTATTATGCACATTTCAGTCTTCAAAACTAAAAAGCTCTTAAAAATTTTGAAGAGCTCTAGTAATGCTAACTATTCAATACTAAAAATCTATGTAACCTTCAATCCTGCTTTTATTGATGGAATTCACCAGTAGTCTCAAGGCTTTTTTTCTAAGTTTGCATAATGTCTTTGACTCAGATGGAAACTTGATAACTTTATTCAGGAAGTTAATTTTTTGAATGGTCTCAAATGAAAGTTGCTCATCCCTTACTGCTCTGGCCCATGGTTTGGGATATTTTTAGAAGTAAAGAAAAGCAAACCAAATAAACCCCAAACTGGGAAAAAAAAAACAAAAACAAAAACACAAAACCCATAAAATTCCAAATTTTCCATCTGTGCATACTCTAACTGCATTAAAAATACTGTCACATTTTAAATATCTTCAGTTTTGATCCACAGTTATTTTCTGTACAAAAGAATTTACTTGCAAGATTCCTCATAGACATTCAACCCAAAATATTATCATTGGCCTCTAATTTAAATTAGCTGTAGTTCTTGTTTTGAGTTATATGACAGTGACAGATTGTAACCTTTGGATAAATGTTCTTACCTTTTTGCATGTTTTTACTGCCATGTCAAAGGAACATAAATCCTGAAAATGACACTTCCTTAAACTTTGATGGAATTATAATATTGGACCAACTTTGTTTGCTGTGCTGCAGAGTGCTGTAAGAAGTGACTCATCACAGCAGGTGCTTTAGTCTGCAAAGTCAGTTGTTACGATCAGCACTGCACCCTGCAGGGTTGAGAAAGCCAGCTGGTTTGAGATGGCAAAAAACAAGTCTTTTGATACTTTTATCAAAACTATAGAAAAATATGGTTCATTTTGGGAAAAAATTACAGCAGGAGCTTTATATTCTGTGCTAATCGGGTGCTTCCAAAATTGATCTTTTTGTATGCTCGATTTTGTATTTACCAGTGGGTGGATTGATATTGTTGTAAAGGGTTAACTGAGAAACTGAGATAAATAGTGAGGCGTGTTCAGGGGTAGGTAAAGAGAATAGGCTGAAGCAAAAGAGTTCAGCACTTCAAATTAAATATGTACTAAACTCAAAACACAGTTTTATTCCACTAACGACTGGGATGTGTAAAAGCAAAACTAAGTACTTGAATTGAAACAGAATAGAAGATGTTTTTTAGCAGTATTGTTTAGCAGCTATGATATTGTTTTCTGACATATGCCCTTTAATTAAATTGTTTCAATGAAAAATATTAAAACTCTATTATGATTTCTGTGAGTTTTTATGACAGTTCCATTGTGCCTTTCAGCATATATAAGAAAAGTTTTTTACATTTATATTAGTTAAAAACATTGACAACTAAAAGGCTAAATTATCACTGTAATCAATTTTTAAATCTGTACGGCTTTTGGTGAAAAACTAAGAAGGAGTTAACATGCTCATTTTACTATGCTTCATTCTGTTTCACAGCCTGCAAATGAAGTTCGTGTATCTCTCTTCAGAAGCCTATCAGTCACATGATTACAACCTTTGGATACTGGAATTCAAGAAAAAAATTACAATCAGACCTTCCAGCCTGGAAGGTCATTTTTGTTTTGGATGGTGCTACATGGCATTGGAAGCACACACATCTGCCAAGCTGATGGCCGCCTGCCCACTCCCAAAACAGCAAACCAGTTTTGCTCGGATACAGATGGCAGCTGAAGATGCATGGCATGCCCATCACTGCAGAGACAAATTCCAGCCTCCAGAAGAGTTTTGTTGCTCTATCATCATGTGCCAGTTTGTACTTTGACGTTTACCTCAGAAAGACAGAACAGTAGAGGGAAAGAGGCAAAAGATGCAGCAGAATAGATTTGTTGTAATGGGCCACATGCTGGATCCCCAATTCCTGCACATAGCAAAGACAGCCAATCTTCAAGCAGACCCTGTTAGCCCAGGCTTAACTCAGAATCAAACACTTCAAGAGAAACTCAACCACAAGGCTGACAGCCTTGTCCAAACCACAGGGCTGAACTCATGCTGAAGAGCCAGTGAAAAGGCAAAGGTGTACTGACCATTTCTCCAGTAGGTGTTTGCTCTCTGATGCAGGGTACAGTCTAAGAGCTGTGATTTTAGACTCCATGCCATTGTAGAGCAATGTCAGGGTGCCTGCACAATGTTTGGAAAAGGGCAGGCAGCCCATCATCCATTAGGATTATCATGCTCTTCCCAGTCTCCTTTTGGGTGTTTCATGCACCTGATTGCTTATCTTATACATGACTTGCATGCTTTGACTTTTTACTATAAAACTGTGGAGTGCTTATCCTTTATTTCCACTCATGGTTTCTTGAGGTTTCTATATTAATTGTAGTTTTGCTGATTTGATTGCAGAATGAGATTTCACCACAAGAGAAAGGATGAACTTTATCCTTTGAAGAACGTAGGAAATGTTAATACTGAATGAATGTCATGAATGTACCAAGAGAGACTTCAGCCAATGCTCAAAATGAACTGCAGTTTCCCCAGTTACTTTTTCCCAGTACTTAACTGTTATTCAGCTTGTCTGAGCACTAGACATTACAAATGCCCAGTTTCAGATCTTAGACAATTTTTGACATTACTGAAATAAGAGTCTTGTATTCCTTTTCCATTTTGAGCTCCTAAAATAAAGAATAATGATTGGTACCACTGTCTGTATAACCAAATAACAGTAAAGGCAAACAAGCGCAGGCTGAGGTTAGGCCCCTATTAGATGAGCTATAAATCAAAGGTAGTGACCCATTTGGGTCATTAAAATCCCATGATCCTTTGCATGAATTGAAAGACTTAGAGCTATGGATCAAAGTTTATTCCACAATGCTTTAGGGATTTTTTGACATTTCTCACTATGATAGCAAGTAACCAAGATGTCAGCTGGAAAACATTTAAGGAACACTGACTCACAAAGAAAAATACATCAGCATTTGTAACATTTCCCCCCCCATTTTACAGTCTGTGAAAAAATTTGTAGATTTTTTTCTGTCTTATATTATTAATTAAAAAAAAATACAAAGCTCTCCACTTCTTTGGGCCATTTTGCAGCCAGAATAGCTCCAGCAATATGCTTAGTTTTTAACTGCCATGTCAAAACTTATGCTAGGGACTCTGATCTGCTACAAATAGTCTCAATACCAAGTAGGCAGACTGCTGAGCACCCCATAAATTTGTGAGCTTTAAAAGTAGAGTTGGTGGCAAGATAGTCAAGTTGCTGCTGGCTACAAAGTGGATGCTGACTATATCTCTGAAAAATTGGTGATGTTTACTTGTACCCTACAAAGTCAAATGTGACACTTCATTTTAAGTAAAATAAAAGAAATATGTGAAAATGACAGATGTTACCAGAAGGAATTTAAATAATTGTTATGTTTTGGAATTATGCTATTCATAATCAGCTTTCACCCTTTTTGACTGTTTCTGAATTCATTTTCCCTTTATATTCCTCTGACATAATATTCAAATAAACTCATTGAATGATGTTATTTCACATGGAACAAGTCCTCACACTGTAGAGTTCTCCCATTTTCTTCCATGAGAGAGAAATTATTTTTTTGAGCTGTTCCCAAGTAAAGCAGTACTATTTTCTCTGACCTCTGAGCTGGTGATATCTAGCTTCTGTCTGGTGTGTATTACACTTTCAAAATAAAGGGATGCTGTCTGTTTAGTTGAGGTAAGTACATTGGGAGTACTTATTGTAGAGCTTATTGTAGAGTGATCTTCTTGTGTTTTGTGGTATTTTTACACTTTTTCTTGGATTATTGCAAACTGGTGGCAATTCTCTTTAAGCTAAACATAAACCCAAATAAATACATATACCTTCAGTGGAAGAAACCTGGCAATAGGAAGAAGAAATTTAATCGACTCATATAAGGTGCCTCTTTCTACACAGAAACTTTAGAAATCTCCTGCAGTAGACATGGATGTTGATTTCTCACAGTTTAGGGCACACTGCATTAAACCAAAATCATAAGTAATTTGGTTTAAAATAAATGAGGAAAATGATGACATGTGAAGTCACTCATGGTTGTAAAAAATTCTCTGATGTTTTTCATAAATGGTGCAACATCTACTCTTCTTCCATTTTTGTATTAAATTACCAGAACCAAAAGTTCCATATATATGCATGTGTACCTATATGGATGTAACCTTTGAGATTTCAATGAGCAAAGTCAGACAGTGGTCTTTCTGTGATTCTGCTCTACTGATTTGCTTAATTAACACGTATTGAATTCTGGCAACATAATGTTGTACATTACACTCCACTATATATTGTTATTCCATATTCCAGATAAAGTTGGAGAATGGGATTTACACCACTTGATTTTAAATTTCTGACTGTAGCTAAAGTCAGTCCCTTTATGGGGTTCTGGGAGAAATGGACACTTTTGGGGTACAGTTCCTCTGATACTCTTCTGACTAACTTCAGTTGCCTTCATGAGGATGAAATTAATGCTCCATAAGCTCACAGCATCACAAATCTAGATATATAGGGCACAGATATCTGCATTAAGCTTAATGAACTATGCCAGGGCATGATAGAGGCTGGAGGCTGTTTAAGGGTAGTTGCTGGAGGTGCTGGAGGTTCCCTGGGCTGGCAGGGCAGGAGCACTCAGGCAGGTCATGTTCCACCTCCTGACCAAGAGCAGGGCAACCAGGAGCACCATGGCAGCCCCAGCCCAGGCACTGGGCACCTTGCTGGGGACTGGGGATGGGACAAGGCTGGACTGGGACATGAGCCTATAAGTGAGGTTCATGTTTCACATCAACAGAGAACTGTCCTGGGCATTGCTGTGTAGAATCTGTAGCAGAGAGCAGGAGGGGAACCAGCAGGAGGGGGCCCAGATTGAAAGCAGGTCCCAAGATAAAGCAATTTCAAAACACATGCAAATGATAGAACCCTATTAATTTTTAAATTTTTTTTTCTGGGAAAAAATGTGAGAGGTTTTGCGATCTTTATGCAATCCTCTGTATCTTTTCAATCTGAGGTTTCTCCCTGTTAAAATAAAGCCTGCTTGATATTTAACAGCTGAGACACCTCTTGTGAAAGCTATTTCCAGATGATGATAATTTTTCCTGCATCTTAAATAGGTAAAAAATTTTGTTTAAGAGAATGTTTTATGTAATTAACCTGTCACTACCAAAATCTGATAGACAAGACTGAAATTTGTTTGACAAAATTAAAAATGAATAATTATATGTGTACAAGGTATTTTTCTGCAGGCTCTGGAAACACTCTGGAGATTGCTAGCCCAATTTGTACTAGGAGTCTTACTCACTATACTTCTAAGTAATTACAGCAATCTTTCTTTACTAGAAAAGCTATGAATGAGATGTTTGGGTTTTTTTAGGAAAGGAAGCAACACAAATTCTTCCATTTTAATGGCAGAGAGGAATTAGATTTTCAGTACACTGGAAATTTAGGAGTAGTAACAAACTTGGTACTTTGAAAAGTATTCCTGAGACATACTTATATTTTCAGTAAGAATTTGTGATGAGGAAGCTGGATGTTTATTTAATATTTGAAATATAATCCTTTTAGGCTATCTAGTTAGCCTATGTACGTATGATTATTGAACATGTGGGTATCTGATTCTTTTCCCTGTTTTTGACACCCAAAATGCTTTCCTACCTCCAACAATATCCGATCTACCCTCATATCCACCATGATTGAACTATATTCTTACATTCTAGCACTCATCCCAATTCTAGCCTATTATTCATGATGATGCTATTTTGATATAGCTGAGAAAAAGAAAAAATAGACATATCTATATATATTTTAATGAGTTTTCTGGTTTATGAAGAAACTCTTTTTTATTTTTTTTACATAGCACCAAAAATCTTTAGTAGTATTATTAAAAACAGGAAGAGTAATGTGACAGGAAGGTGATGCTAACTACAAGCCTGGATTTACTTCTCCTTTCCTGTCCTGAATCAATTGTCTTCGTTTCACTTCTCTGCCCTCTTCCTCCTGAGTGTGCTGTCTGCAGCATTCCTTCAATACAGTTCAACAGAGAAAAACCTCTTGTTTTAACACTGATGTATTGCAAACCTCTAGGAATTTATAGGTAACTAATTTTTTTTAGAAAGATTGCTCTCCTAATTTGTCTTTCATACAAGAAGGAATTTACACAAACTACTGGAATTTCCTGTGCTTATTCCAAAGTGAAACTGCCTTTATTATTGATCATTTCAACAGAAAATCTTGTTTCATTTTCATCAGATAATATTTATAATAGCACATAGGTGCCCAAGGGCTAGATCAAGTACAGCAATCAAGCAGCTAATCCTTGGCAATCCTGAAACCTAAGGTCCTGGCTGAAGGAAAATGCATTTCTGCACCCAAGATCTAAACCTTAGATTCAGAAACCCAGAAACCTTAGATTCAGATTGATGTCAGAAACCCTGACATGAGTTTTCAAATAGCAAGGATCTGTCTTTTCTGTTGCAAATAGACTCTTATCCCATAACAGATCACAGGTGAGGGAAAATAAGATTTTACAGGGACTCTACAGCTACATGCAACTCATCCCAGGAGATTGCACTAATGAGGAGACCAGACCTGATGCCTGGTTAGAGTTATGCCATGGTGGACTGATATCCAGGGTTAGCAGTATAAGGAGGTCTTGATTTTGTATATAATTTTATTACCATTTTTTATTAATATATGAGATTACTTGCTTATGTAACACTTTTGAAATATCTTTTTCTTTTTTTTTCCATAAGCTTGCTATGCCTGATAGTCCTTATTGCATTGCCCTCCCTTTGCAGAAAAAAAAAGGTGTGATAAATGGACTCTATCGAATTAAATCTTTTGGTGGCCTTGCAGGAAGTGCAGACTGCATCTCCATTAGGTGCACTGATCTAATTTGCATGTTTGACCCACTTCTCTGATCCCTGTGCATAATAGCCGACCTGCTTCAGGAGAATCGTATAGATGATGAATTAACATTTGCTTGTCAGCATTCTCTGATAATACTGTGTTGAATCCCTGCCCTAAATTCGCACAGCATGGAGAGAAAGATCTTTCTTTGTACTTAATAATTATTCTGTGACTGTAGGTGTAGACATGTGAACAGGATTTTAATTCACCTTTTTTTCTTTTCGGTTTTTTTTTTCTTTCCCCAACTTGCTACTGAGGAATCATTTTGATTTAAGGGTCCTATCTGAACTGCTTAAATCTCCATAACAAGGAAAGCTATGTTTACCAGTTCTATGGAGATATTATTGCTTGTTCTACAGTAAATTACTCTGAAAAGAAGAACGACTGCAAAGTGTTAAAACTGATATTTTCCTTGTCTGTGCACATGTGGGTGTTTGCCTGTGTGTACACGTGCTCTTTGGCAAAATACTTGTCAATTAGTTGGAGCGAGATGAAAAACAGAGAAATTTGAAGGATTTTAGAAGAGTATTTTGAAAGCATCTCCTCTGCCCCACTTAACTGATATAAAAGAGTAAGAAACTCTTTTCAACAGCTAAGGCTGAAACCTGAACTATCCAGACAGCCACCAGCATTGACATTCAGCTCTCAGAAGCTTTACAGAAGTATTCCAGTTACTCTGTGTAATTTTCCTTTTTCCTTTAATGTTTGAAAACTGATTTAATAATATATTTCTTTTATTTCCAAATTTTATTCAATAATTTCTTTAGGCTTTACCTGAATTGACCCAGAAGATATGTTTTGATTCATGCTAAATTGCTCGCTTTATTGGCTGTGTGAGAAGTTCAGCATATTTCCTTCTTTTGTTTTAAGCAGGACATATTCTGCTAGCACATCAGGTCTGTTGAACGCATTAAATAGATAGAATTAATCTAGTTAGTAAATAGAAGCTGCAGAAAAATGCCATGACAATGAAGACGTCTGAATCCACCATATTGGCTGATCCAGCTAGTCCCCAAAATTAAAGCATCATAAAAAATATTTCTGAAGTGAAATCTTACATCTGATCAAAGTTTTTCTTACAGGGAAAACATTTACTTGAACTTCAGCAATACAGTTTCCAAATCCAGGATAACTGTAGAAAACATACTCAGGTGACAGTGAGGAAGTGTTTATATGAAGTCCTGCAGATGCACTGGGAGTTTCTTATATGTTTTACCAATTATTTATTTATTAGTTTTGAGCAAATTATTGGGTTTTGGTTTTAATATACCTTTGAAAATAAGTAAAATATTTGAATTGCTGTCAGAGGCAACCTGTCACATGCTAATACAATAAAATTTAATCTCACCCAGGACCTTGAGATCAAGTGAATTCTTCTTTCCTTCCACATGAGGTACCACAGAAAGGAGGATTACAAATAAGCCTTGGACACTATGGATATCAACAGAACACTGCATGCAAATTGGGGTACAAACATTCTTACAGACTGTTCTCTGAGCTGAATACTAAATTAAGCATGGAGCCAGTGAACCTGTATAAGATTGGATTTAGATGGTTTTGGACATTGTGAGTTTTAGCAAACACATGAAAGGGCACATGGCAACTGTGCTCTGTAAAAGGTAAGGAATATGGACTTTGGGATGCAGAAAATATTTTTTCAAACCCAAGGTGGGAAAAGATGCGTGGGTGCAGGAATCTATCTGCAAGTTGCAGAAAAAGCCATTGCAACAGAGTAGATGCTGAGAAAGGTGCACAAAAATTGCAACTAGAGCTCATAGTTCATGGTGTGTATTGTACTAATAGTGAAAGTTACTTTGGGAAAAAGTAACATCAAAAGGTAAAAGACAGAGAGCAAAAGAAAGAGAAAACTCTCTTCAGTGGCCAGCAGGAAGAGAAGTGATGGAGGTTCCCAGGTAAGCAGCCACCCCAAGACTCCTCTCCAGTGCAGCAGGGTTTCCCCTTAATACTCTACTCTTGCAGTAGAGACACAGATTTTATGTTCTAACCCTGGTTGATGGTTCCTGACTATGAGATCTTATCTCTGACATGCTGACTGGGGCTGGTGCTGCATTTTCATTGTTATACTCAATATTAAGCATATTACTGGATCTCCAATTTACCCTGAAGACCCAAAAGAGGTGAAAATAGGTCAAGATTGAGTGTTTCTCCTGCCCGGCACAACTGCTTCCTTTGAGAGCCCACCACAGCCATACTACCAACTCAGTAGGTGCAAGGCCATGAGAACAGATTCTGGGGAGGAAAATCCAGGCTCAGGGCCCTGGGAGATCCTGTCCAAATGGCTGGAGTGATGAGCACTCCACCACTGCTGGGGGAAGGCAGGCTGTTCATCTGCAAACAGGAGGCTACAGTACAAAGGAGGCTACATCACCCAAAGCACTGTGCAACACTCTGCACGCACACAGCAAATTAGCAGCGAGCATCACCATTGTCTGATGAGGCTGAAGAGTATGAAAATTCCCTTCTGAGCTGTGAGTCATAAAACAATTTTGTTAGTGCAGCCATTTATCAGCCTCAGCTCTCTAAAATTAGATACTTGGGATTCAAATCAGCAAAACATTTTCTACATGTGCATGGAATTCAGGAAAAGCTTAAGATGCAAAATTTGAGTCCTCTTTTCCTTGTCTTTAGGGCCATCATAATTTACCTACCATGTAAAAATCTTAAAATGTCTTAGAAGACAATGGGAAAATTCTGAAAAAATTCCCTATTTGGGAGCATTCCGTGTCTACACACTTCTGAACTTCTTTTAACAAAGAGCTTGCACAGTTTCTTTCTTCTCACTTTAAACATTTTAGTTTTAATGTCCTTTATCATTATTAATATCATATCAAATATCAAATTTAATATGTGGGCTCTTCCAATGCCTCAAGTCAAGCAAATGAAGAGCAGTATAGTATTTGCCCTGGAAAATCCAAGATGTGCTCTTAGTTTCTTTGTGAACAAAGACAAACAGCTCTATTCCTCTCTGGCTCCAGACTAATCTTTAGTAAAAATAAAATAAAATAGAACTAAAACCCAACCAACCAAACACCCCCACAAACTAAGATATTCTCTCGAAGTCAGATATTTTAATTTCATTTACATAAATGCTTTATTCTCAGCCACTAACATATGTATTTGAAATATATCTTCCTTGCTCTCTATTCATCCCCTTTATCACTTTTACATACTAGCCATTTAGAATCTTTAGAGACTGTGGTTTGGTAATCTTTGTCCAAAAAACAAATTAAGAACCTATAAGCAGTATAGATTAATATCTTAAGAAAAGCAGATTAAATTAATTGCATTTATACCACTGTATGGCAATTTTTCATATTCTCATTTTTGCTGTTATTTATATCCTCAACGATCTCTGCACATGACTCATGGTTAATACACTGTGTCTTGACTACAGATCTCTTTTAATACAAGTTTGAAGGTGACATTTTAGCCTTCTCATGTGCACAGCTACATAAAAACTGTCTGAATTTTTTTACATTTTTTATAAATTTGACTGTGTTTTCAGGAAAGTAAGCTCATTTTTATTGCTGTTGGTTGAGTTAATTTTAAACACAATCCCACTGCACTCTAATAAAACTTGCATAGAATCACAAAATGGGTCAGGTTAGAAGAAACCACAGTCAACCTCCCTGCTCAAGCAGGGCCGTCCTAGAGCACGCTGCACAGGGTTGCATCCAGACGGTTCTTGAATATCGCGTGTTGGGGGTTGAATTTTTCCCTTTTGTCTCTGTGGAATTTTTCCCAATGTTATGCCAAGGATTCGGGACTACACTCTAGCTCATATAGCTAGGGTAACAGTTTGTCTTGCAGGAGGAAGGAGAGGGGGAACATCGGAAAGAAGAGGTGGGGTAGGGGCCTGCTCTCACTCGTCTGGCTCGAAGGACGGTGGCTACAAACTCCGCTCTACCATCCCGACACAGGGAGCTGCCTGCCTTGGCTGTGGGATCCCGCAACCTCCCTGCTCGGACACTCTCTCTCTCTCTCTTGCATCTCCTGCCAACCTCAGACATCCTTTTGGAGCATCGGGATCCGTGAGCAGCGTCTCCCCGCCGCCCTTCCCACCTGGGACACAGGCGCCATTCACCGCAGGGCCCTCCAGCCCCTCGGGATCACCGCGTCTCCTCCCTGCTCACCCAGAGCTGGCAGGCAGCGCCAGAACGGAGACTGCACCGCCGAGGAAAGGTGTCCAGAGCCGGGAGAACTGTTCACTGGGGTTTCTGTTGCTGTTGGTCTCGCAGTTATTGTTGTTGTGTTTTGTTTGCCTTGTTACATACATATATCAGTAAAGAACTGTTATTCCTACCCCATATCTTCGCCTAAAAACCCTTTAATTTCAAAATCATAGTAAAGTGAAGGGAGGGGGAGGTTTATACTCTCACTTTCGATAAAAAAGAGGCCCCTGTCTCCTTTTAGCAAATACCATCTTTCAAACCAAGACACCCAGGGATGGAGTCTCTACAGCCTCTCTGGGCATTCCGTTCCAGAGCTTCACTACCCACACAGTAAAGAAGTTCTTCCTCATGTTCAGAAGGAACTTCCTGTGCATCAGTTTCTGCCCATTGCCTCTTGTCCTATTGCTGGGCACCACCAAGAAGAACCTGGTCCATCCTCTTGACACCCTCCCTTCAGGTACCGACAGACATTGATCAGGGCCCCTCTCAGCCATCTCTTCTGGAGGCTGAACAGGCCCAGCTCCCTCAGCCTTTCCTCATAAGAGAGATGTTCCAGTCCCTTAATCATCTCTGTAGCCCTCCATTGGACCTGCTCCAGGTGCTCCATGTCTGTCTTGTCCTGAGGAGCCCAGAACTGGACACAGCACTCCAGATGTGCCTCTCCAGGGCTGAGCAGAAGGACAGGATCACCTCCTGTGCCCTGCTGGCAATGCTCTTCCCAATGCACCCCAGGTTACCTTTGGCCTTTTGGCCACAAGGACACACTGCTGGCTCATGAGCAGCTTGCTGTCCACCAGGACCCCCAGGTCCTTCTCCACAGAGCTGAATCCCAGCAGATCAGCCCCCAGCCTGTAATGATTCATGGGGTTGTTCCTACCCAGGTTCAGGACCCTGCATTGGCATTTGCTGAATTTCACAGTTCTCTGCTCATCTCTCCAACCCATCGAGGTCCTTCTGAAGGGCTGCACAGCTCTCTGGGGTACCAGACACTCCTCACAGATTTGTGTTGCTGAGGAGGCATCTGCCCCTTCATCCAAGTCAGTGACAAATAAGTTTTGGTAAATTAAAAAATTCTCAGTCCAGTATTGAGCCTTGAGGGACACCACTAGGAACAGGCCTCCAACTATACCCTGTTCCACTGATTACATCCTCCAGGACCTGCTGTTCAGCCAGTTCTCAATTCACATCACTGTCCACGTACCCCGTTCACACGTTCTGGGTTTACCTATGAGCATGTGTCAAAAGCCTTGTTTTGTCTATTTTAGTTACTTCTCCTTTCTGAGTTCTCTCTGGATTTTCAGACACCAGTAGAATATGTGTTTTTTCACATCAAATACTCATTTGAAAGAAAACACAAGAAAAAAAATTTTTAAGAGAAATGTCTTCTGTAGAAGACAGATATCTGTAAATTAATTTAATAAACATTTATAGCTTTGTTTGTTGATTGCAGCAATTAGAAATTAACCAAAACCAGAGTAAATGCAAAATATTTTTCCTAAGGCTTATGAATTGTTACAAACATGAAAGCATGCATAAATCAGGGAAAAAAAAGACATACCTAATGCCATCTAGACCAGAGATATAGCAAGGATTTAGTTAAAAGACTGGCAAAATATTTGAGTTGTGTCATTGCCAATAGGTATCAAAAATATGTTTAAAGTAGTCACACTGAGGTTTTCCCAACTTCACTGTGCCTTCACAGTTTTTTTTCTCTCTGTTGTCAAATTCATATTGTGTTTTCAAAGGGATGGTTGAACGGTGCCCTGTTTCTGCATTGTAAGACATAACAGCAATGTACTGTGGTACAATGGAGTTACTTTAAGGCATTATAAGATAACAGGGAACTTCTAATGAGCTTCATTTATCACTCGGGAATGAAAAACTCTGCCAGGAAAGAAAATATTAAACTTTTGCTACAATACTAAAAAAAAAAAAAAAAAACCAACAAAAACTCAATTGGTCTTGAACTCTTACTTCTTGCAGTAAAAGGAATCAATGAGAATCAATTACATGTTCTGTAGGGTCGACAGTTTAAATGTAGAACCACAAAGTTTAACTTCAGTTAAACTTCAAAATGTTAGTTCTGCACAGCACAACATAGAGACACTATATCTCACACAGAGTATATATCATTGAGGAGTCAGCTTTGGGGATCTCCCCTGCCAAAAGTTACACAGGATGTTGCAGATATACACATAGGCTTCTACAGATTTGTGAGCTTGCCACAAGGCTGACAAATTGACATCCACTTCACAGTACCCCCAGAAGGCACCAGTCAATAGCAGGGCTGACATTGTTCATTATCAGCAACATGTATCACACAAACTACTCATTCAGCAAATGTGCAGATGATGTCAAATTAGGAATGACACCATATCAGATGGTATTATCTGTAGCAGAATAAACACTGTCAAACCTGTAGGAAGCTAACAAGCAGATACAGCTGCAGGACTGCTGTAGACAAGGGTGGTCAGTATAAAGAGCTAATTCATCTTTGTATGCAGGCTCCATCTGCATTAGGAAAGAAGGCCCAGGCTTGTGGCTGATATTCGTCTCACAGTCATCCATGTGGGTTTTGACCCATATCACTAAAAATTCTGTCTGGCTGGGGCTCTGAGTATCATTTCCAGCACCCAGTGTGATTTGCTCCAAGATTGCTCCAAGACTGACTTCTGATATTAAGATATTAGCATGAAAACCACAAACAAAAGGAGTCATTCTGAACTAGAGCTGAATTTAAAAGATGTACAGCGACTCTGGCATGGGGCCATATATTGAGCACAAGAAAGCACTGAAGGCCATAAGCAGTGCTATACTGGTTTGTGTGGAAAAAAAGATACAAGCATATAGCTAAGCAATGAAACATAAACACAAGGATTAAAAGTCACAAACAATCTTCAAAATGTCATCCCTACTTGAATTTACAGTCTTAATAAATTGTTTTGTTGTTGTTGCTGACTGGTTTTATGTAGCAAATAATTTCTTTTTCTTATTTCGGCCTGATTTCCTCTACCTTCCTGTTTCAGATCTTTAGGATAAGAAGATATAAAATTCTGCCAGAAGCAGGAAATTAGCTTCCAAGAGTAAGACTATCCAGTACTATGAAGCTTTCTTAGAGACAGAAATAAGGGGAAGAAATAGAAATCACTTCCACATTGCATTCCTGTCCTGGACTGAGTTGGTTCTGCTCAATTTTTCTATTTCCCTCTATGTTGGTTTTGCAGGGCCTGGTTTTTGATAGCAGGGAGGGTGGGGCAGGCATAGAGGTGGCTTCTGTGAGAAGCTGCTGAAAGCTTCCACCATATCCAGCAGAGCCAGTTCCTGATGGCTGTGAAGATGGACCTGCTGCTGGCCAAGGCTGGGTCAATGAGAGAGGTTGGTAATGCCTCTGTGATGACATAGTTAAGAAAAAAATCCAAACTAAGTAGACACAATTTTTCTTCTAGTCAGAGAAAAGGAGGATGTTTTACTTGTGAGGGGAAACAGCATGGAGTCAGTGCATGGGGCTCCATAGGGGATGCAGAGATCCATGCACAGCCCATGGGATCCATGGGGGATGCAGAGATCCACCCACAGCCCATGGGGATCCATTGGGGGATGCAGAGATCCACCCACAGCCCGTGGGGGAGGTGCCCATGCTGGAGCAGGTGGGTGCCTGGAGGAGGCTGTGACCCCATGGGAGACCCATGGAGAGGGGACCCTGCTTCCAGGCTGGAGCAGCCTGTCCTTGGAGGACTGCACCCTGTGGAAGAGGGACTCACACCACAGCAGTTTTAGGAGCACTGTGTGCCTGTGGGAGGGACTCACGTTGCAGCAGTTTTGGGAAGATTGCTATTCATGAGATTTGGAGGCACGCTGGAGAGATTAAAGAACTGTCTCCCATGGGAGGGACTGCACAGTCTCACAGGGGAAGGACTCCTCTCCCGGAGCAGTGAAAGAAAATCTCAGTGATGAGCTGACCAAACCACCACCCCCTGTCTCCCTGTGCTGGGAAGGAGGGAGGGGCTGGAAGGGAAATGGTGTTTTTAAGGGCTTGTTTTACTTCTCATTATCCTCCTCTGACTCTGTTGGTAGTGAATTCATTTTCTACCTGTAAGCTGATCCTGTTTTGCCCTTGGAGTGTTTTCTCCTGGCCCTTATCTCCACTTTTGAGTCCTTCGTTAATTTTTCTCTCCTCTGCCCAGCTGTGGCAGGGAAGGGTGAGCGAGTGACTTTTGTGGGTGCCTGGTATTTGGCCAGAGTCAAACCCTCTCTCCCACATTTGTATGTGAATCAGGATGTCCCACAATGCTGATGCTGAAATTCACCTCAAGTTCACAACCTCCTGCCTCTACTTCCTCACCAGCTCCTCTAGCTTTGACAATATCAATATTGTGGGCATATATCCCTAGTATACTGGTAAGCAGAAGAGTAAATTTAAGATTTAAAAAATTTTGCAGCCACTGGAAATTCTGCTCTTGGTTTCAGCGAGACTGAGATGTCCACCTGAATAAACAATAAATGGCCTGTTGATTCTAATAATCCTTTTCATAATTAATCCATCATAGATTTCTTAAACATACTTTAAGTGGTAGCAGAATTTCCAGTTCACTTTATCACATGGGCACTGCAAACAGTCTTACACTGTAGTGTAAAGGTGTTTCAATACCTTTTTATCAAGTCAACATAGTTTATCACTGATATTTGCAAAGCATTACCTTGGTTGAAATTAAGTCTAGACTTCACGAGTCACATAAAACAGGTTTCTGTCATGAACCATCCTTGGCCTTCTCTGTACATATTTAATCAGCAGAGACATACAGGTTTAGGCTTGCCTGGCTTATAGCCACTCGTCATTGAAGTCGGGCCCAGTGCTGGGAATCAAACTTTCTGACTAAATACAGCTTGAGTGAGAAATCACTAGTTTGTGACTTCTGACAGACTAATTCCTATGTGTGGGGCTCCATAATAATTTGTCTATATTGATCCTGACTATGCAGTGTGAATTGCTAATCTAAAGCCCTGGAAATCCCTATATTGTGCTCTATATAACTGTGTAAATGTGCTTGCCATTTACTGCAGTGCTTTTACAGTGATGGTTGTTCTGCATGGTTTCAGGCAATGTTATTGGGGAGAGAGAATAAAGAGGGATTGATTCTAGAGATGTATCATCCGTGATCAGCTAGCTCTACCAAAATTATAGCATTACAGATGAGTACTACAACTGCTGGTCTCAGTTATGTGAGTTGCTTTCATTGTGTAGCAAATCTTCAGTATCAGTGTGAGGTTTTGTAACTTTTTAGAAATGTTTTTATAGGATTACCTTAATTGGTTTTTTGTATGCAATTGCCATTGTTTTGGACAACATTCTGAGGAAGCTTCTATGGAAGCTTCATTTATAAATATTTTCATAAATCATTATATTTGCTTAAGTAGTCAGGAAAAGAAATCACCAGCATAATTTTCTACCATCCTCCAGGGCATGGAGACGATTTTTAGTTCATCAAGAAGAAATACTGAGGGAAGAAGGAATTAAGACAGCAGCAATGATGACTGCTTGGAGTGTGATTGTGAAAGGGTCTATGAGAACTGTGAAAGCTTTAGAGGTAAACTAAAAAATAGAAGGAATGAGGAGGTTTTCAACTACTTTCAGTGATTTCAGACACATGCCATATAAAGTCTGCCCTAAAGAATAGAGAGATAGACAGTGATTTAGACTCCAGATATTTTTGTGAATGAGATTGATCATATCACAGCAGTTTAAATACTGAAGATAAAAAAGGGAGGGAGAAGAAAGAGGAGTATAGGAAGAACGGGAGAGAATAGCATAAAAAAAATTGCATTGCCAGAGGTTGTAGCAATATTGGAATGAAGAGCAGAAGTGGATTTTTTTTTAGCTAAAGTAAAGGCACACGAAGTGGGAAAGAAGGAAAAGTAATTCATGCGAGAAAAATTGCTAGCATTGTTGGAAATAAGCTAAGGCAGGGATGTTAAGTTATATGTAATTTCTCTTTAATTCTCAAAGCAAAACCTACCTGCCACTGTAATAATTTATCCAACTTTGTAGCATCAAGAATTCATAAAGTCTTTCAGGCTGGAAGGGAACTCCCACCGACTATACTGCAACCTTCTGCTCAACACAGAGTCGGCACTAAGGTCAGATTAGGTTTCTGAGGTCTTTGGCCAGATGGGTCTGTAAAACTTGCAAGGAAGGGAGTTATGGAATCTCACTGGGCAACTTGTTCCTGTTTTGCATACTGACTTGTTGTTCCAGTCCCCATGGACCTCAGCAGAGAGCCTGGCTCCATGCAGGTGTTGCAATGCTGTTGTCAGGCTCCCCCAAGGCCAGCTCTGCTCCAGGCTGCACAGTCCCATCTCCCTCAGTCTCTTCTCAAAAGGCAAATGCCCTACCCTATGTATGTTGGTTCCCTCCAGTGAACTCATTCCACTTATTCCTGGAATCTCTCCTGGACAGAATAGACCAGAAGCTATTTAACAAGTGCTGAGGGAAGTGTTTCCCCCTTAGCACACCCAGGATGCTGTTGATTGTTGCTGGTGCCAGGGCTCAGTGGGCTCAGCTCACTGCCCACAAACTTCATGAGGGTTTATTGTCCCTCCTCCTCCTCTTTGCTAATAAAGATATACAGAGGAGAGTGTCCTGAGGTGCTTCATCTGCTTCAGGCATTTAGGTGGAGCACGAGGCATTGACCACTACTGCCTGGGCTCAACAATGGGACAGTTTCTCACCCAGCTGGAAGTGTCCCAGTCTGGACAGTGATATATCTACAGCTAAACATGAGAATCAATGTTAACCAGGCCTCTCAGAGAGAAGATGACAAGCAGTGACCTCCTCATGCTGAGAGCAGTCTGTGGTAAGTGCAATGACACAACAGGGTGCTGCAGGTGCTGAGGCAAATGTGAGCAACGTGAATCTCTTCACTGGTCTGGATGATTTTGGTTGCCTGCAGAAGGCCATAAATTGGCTGAAATCAAGCACCTTCATATTTTTAAGCACCTATTGGAAGCTGTCAGTCATCACAGTCCATCCATGGGTCTTCTTAGTCATAAAATTGCAGGTGGCCAAATATATCTGTTATAATGACTTCCAGTATTTTTTATGTGAACACTGAAATGCAAATTAATGCAAATGTTATTGTAAGTTCTGATACATCTTAAAACTAAGTGAATATACCATGGATGGCACTGCATGTCATGGGAGCCACTCTAACTGAACAGGCTGTTAGAGAAAGTGATACTGCATGCAACCAAGATCTTCTGCTGCTGAGCTCTGCCCAAAAATGCAGCTACATCTGACAAGTGGAGCTGAAAGAATGTCCCTGAAGCCAGTGCAGACATTTCTTTCCTTCAAGCCTTTGCCATTAAAGCTGAAATTTCATTACATCACTCTAAATGAAAAAAGGGGGGAAAAGATTCTCTGTTCTTATATGTTCCGTCTTAGATTCCCTACTTCATAGTTGCCTTCATTTGATATTATTAGAGCAACGTTTAAGATGTCCAAATTAAAGCCTATGGTAGACTGTTAATCTGCAGCATTTATTGCAGGGTGAACATCCTGAAGACAGAAAAGATTTATCTATAGGTCAGATTTACCTCTGCTGATAGGTATGCCAGGCCCTGTAAGCTGGCTGGGAGCTTGGTATCTCTAATATTTTTCATTCCTCCTTTTTTCATTTAGATGTGTTTGTTTAAGTGGGACAGCATGAATTATAGTAAAATGATCCCATGTTTTTTTCTCTTAAATTCAATCTTTAAAAACAAAATGAGGAAAACTTGTTTGGTTTTCCCCTTTCTCTTGCATCTGAAGTTAGTATTCACCTAAATGAGAGCCTTGTCAAGTTGTTGAGTTTATGACGTAATTTTGAGTTATTATATTTAGTGTTTTCCAAAAAAAAATTTTAGGATGACAGCTTAGTTATGTGGTATTTTATATCTGATGTAAATATGCACTTGAAAGAAAATTATTTCAACATGGCCCTGTCCAAAGTCTTTGGCAAGCAGGAAGTGAAATGGTGCATTTTGGTGAAAATTTAAACTCTCTATGCAGAAAATGTTATAAAGTCAAAATTAAATTCTGTTACTGAGTTAAGTAACTGAAATTCATAATTATGAATTTCCTCACATAATTTTTATTCTACAGATATAAGTCTCTGAATACTCTGTACTTGCACTTAATTTAAAAACCTCTGCTGCACTGGCTGATTCACTCAGGCTTTTCAGCTCTCCGAAGTTGCAGAAACAATTTTTGAGGACTTATTCCTGCTCCTTTTAATAATTAAAAATAAAAAATTATATATGGATGGTGGATCTTTGCTCTTGAGAAGATGAGATTTTCATATTTACTGTTGAAGTGTACTTGTATCCAACCTCGTTAGTTACGCTTTTCAAAATACTTGTATTTTGCTTCATACTGTAAGTTATGAGTCTAGGAGCCCTATTAAACCCAACACTACTGTTTTATATATAGTTCAGATGAAAATATACATCATAAAATACACACTAGGTGGGAACTATCCATATTAAGGTATAAATAATAGTGAAATTCAAACTGGGAAATTCAACAGAATTTCACTTTTACATCAAAATTCTTAATTAACACTATTCCAGACAGATATATTTAGGCTACTGCATACCCTCCAGCTTGATTACAACATGCATCCTTCTATTATGGCTAAAAATATAGAGAACAGATCAATGCTATACTATAAAGTAAATAAGTAGATTATAAAGTAGATAAGGTATTTTATCATAAGTAGGAACTATTTAAATTAACTAGCCTTTATCTGTGCTATTAATTTTTTGTCTTAATTAATGATATGCTAAAAATACTAAGTAGTTCTTTTATGGTAATGATGCTAATTTGTATTCGAATGTCCTTCTGTAATAGAAGATATTCTTCGCTTTTTCTAGCAGTTGTAGGAAAGCATACAAATGAAAATAGAGTGACTTTATCTGAACATATGGGAGAAATGACATAGCTGTATTTTTCAGGACTATATTTGGTCTGCTGGCAATTATGTTAAACTTGATTTATTAGTTCCATTAAATTGGGAGCCATCAATAGGTCAGATCCCTAAATGCAGTACATTGAAGAGACTGTAGCTAGGTTGACCTGCCTTAACTATGGATCTGGTCCACAGTTCAGAAGACAGAGTATTCCAGGAACTTCCATTTATTCAAGGTTATGAGTGGAACTCAAATTAACTTTTAAAATACAAAATCTATTGGAAGAGTAAAAATATTTAGGCCAATTAGAAATATAAGGAATTTATACAACAAGCCAGATGTGTACAAGCCTTTGAAACTCAATAATGCTGAAATGTACTCAGTGGGATTTTAAAAGCATCAAAAGCCAATAATTCAATGTTCAGAACTATCATCTAAAAGCCTATCCATAGCCTGAGATATTTCCTTCTTCAGGTTTGGTCACTGAGATAAATTTCTTATATCAATATATTGAACATTTGGAAGAGTACTGGAATGGTAGAGCTACTGTGAACCTGTGTCAAGGAAGTCATTTATAATTAAGCTAAAGCAGGGATAATCCCTGAGATACCAATGGTATCACATCAGCTACACAACTGGGAAAGAGAATTCCCTTAAAAAATTACAGGAATTTCACTTATTTTTCAGCAGTCACACAAAGTAATGGGGGCTTTGTTTTTGTTTTTGGGTTGGGTTTTTGTTTGTTTTTTATAATGTTATTATTCTTGACATATGTTGCTTATTGTACATAGATCTAAGGCAATTAACAGAAATATGACTTAAATTCAGGATAAGAAAGACAAATCAATTATTTTTTAGAAATATCTTGTGACTAGCCTGTGGTTTTTTATTGACACAAGCACTTTATCAATGCTAAACTGTTTTCTCAAATAACTTCAGGGAGTAATCAGAACTGACAATTTCTGCTATCATATTTTGCATCTTAATGAACTTTCTGATAATGCAGGCTGCTATTCCAGTGTCTGACTGGAAGTGACATATTTTAAATTTCCTGCTCTGCTTCATCCTGTAAAATACTTCAGAAAAGGATGTGGATGTGGGAAACAACAGCTAGGCTTGGAAAACAAAGAGGTGAAGACAGAAAACACAGCTGACCTCTCAGCTTTTATATCAGAAACTTAGATAGACGTGTCTCCAGGATCAGTGTCTCCTCTTGGCCCCCAGCCTTACTGTTCCCCATCAGAGAAGGTGCTCCTGGCTCTCCAGACACCAAAGACAAGACCAGATCCTGCCTTCTACAATGAAAGCATTGATAGGTTGACCTCAGCTTGCTACCACAATCTCTTCTTTCAGTCCTGCACCTTTTGCAAACCAGACTCCCTTGCATTGCCCAGCCATGTGATTCGGCTTGACAGTCTTGCTGTCACTCGATAATTTTATTGAGTAGTAATCATTGTAGTAGAGTTAGCTTCTGACTGCTTATCAGTTTTGCTACCAAACTACTATTTAGACAATCGTCTTTTAGGCCATCCTATCACTGCTTTTAACCTCTTGTCTACATGCAGAAGACTGAAGGCAGAAGAGGCACATGCTTGAGCATCTTTCTCAAAGCAGTGCACAGAACCACAGTTAGACTTTACTTCACGTTTCCTGTGTTCCTGAAGGCAAAACTGGTCACTTTCCTGCAACTGTCCTGCTCTGCTTCTCCACGCAGAAGATTGAGAACAGGACTTTTCCCCGTGCTGTTTCTGTAATAACTTAAGAGCTGTGACTGACACTTAATAGAAAAGTAGGATGGAAAAACACCCTACTAAGCAGAAAACAAGTACAAGCTGATGATAAAAAACTTAAATGGTATTTTACCAGGATATTCATTCTAATGTGATGTTGCTGATACAGTGTTCTCACTTTGCATCTCTCCCCTCATCTCCCCTTTTGGCATACTGATTTCTTGGCTTAGGAAGCAGCCTGTTCCACTAGTGAACTAGTGCTTCCTCCATGGCTAAAAGAGTTGGAATAAAATATACAGTAATGGAGAGCCCTTGGTGAAATAAGCTGTAAGCTAGCCTCAGAGGCTCAGGAGGCAGCTGTTGCTTCCAAAACGAGCAGATATTGTACTATAAGTACTACAGTGTAGCAAAAGGGTTTTGTTGTTTTATTTTTCTGAAAATCAGACACTAGGAGAAAGACAGAAGCAAGACTGGGCCTCCTTCAGTCAAAGGTGTATGGGAAAATTACTTAGAGAAGTCCTTGGCCTGATGATTTCAGAAATCTGGCTACACCAGAGACAACTTTCATTTGAAACTAAGTGTGAAATAAGGGATTAAGAGACAGGAGCTTGTCTCTTATGAGGAAAGGCTGAGGGAGCTGGGCCTGTTCAGCCTCCAGAAGAGATGGCTGAGAGGGGCCCTGATCAATGTCTGTCAGTACCTGAAGGGAGGGTGCCAAAAGAACATTTCCAGGCTCTTCTTGGTGGTGCCCAGCAATAGGACAAGAGGCAATGGGCAGAAACTGATGCACAGGAAGTTCCTCCTGAACATGAGGCAGAACTTCTTTCCTGTGCAGGTGACTGAGCACTGGAACAGATTGCCCAGAGAGGCTGTGGAGTCTCCATCCCTGGGGATATTTAAGAACTGTCTGGGCACAATCCTGTGCCATGTGATCTAGGATGACCCTAGTTGAGCATGGAGGTGACCCTCTATGGTCTTTTTCAACCTTAGCTATTTTGTGATTCTTTGAAATGAAAAGTCAGACTGGGTTTTTGATGTGTCTGAAGACTCACCCTCGGTGCACATGCTGCTGGTCAGTCTAGCAAGCTCCTTGTCCCACACACTGTACAGCTTCTGAATGCTCTTGTCTTCCATCACACAGACATCTGCCAAGCACTGATCTGGAAAGAGGAGCTGCAGCATTTACAACCTGAAAAGAAACAAGAAAAGCATTTTAATTCCAAAACAGGTTACACAGACAATATGCAATAAAAACATGAACTCCTCAAGAACTTTTTAGATAAGAGGGCTGGTGCCTGCAGAGAATAGGCAGGGACAGGACAGTACCTGCCTTTCTCTGCACCAATCACTCTCCTGCCATCCCTCCTGCCCCTGAGGTCAGCCCAGGTTTGCATCATAACTAGTTGGGTTTTGAGAATTCTTTGGAATAAGAATTGCTTGTGACATATGTATTGAACTTGATTTTTGCCATCGTTCTGTGTTTGTCCTGCATAGAAAAATTAATTCACGTTGGTTCTCAATGAAGGAAGAAGTCAGTATAAAACAACAAAAAAAAATAGATTTATCCTTCTCAACAAATATATCCCACAGATATTTCTAAATCTTGATATGGCATAACATATCATAAATTCACAGAATCTTTCAGGGTGGAAAATTCTTCTAAGACCATGGAGTCCAACCATTAACCCAGTAGTGCCAAACCCACCACTAAACTATGCCCCCAAGTGCCACATCTACATATTTTTAATTACCTCTAGGGATAGTAAATCTACCACTTCCCTGGGCAGCCTGTTCCAGTGCTTGACACCCCTTTCAGTAAAGGATTTTTTTAATTAATATGCTGTAATACGCCAGCATATTAGTAATATAGAAAAGAATTCAATGTTTTGTTGCTTCGGGTTTTTTTTTAACAAATACTTCCTCACATAAGACCCTGCATAAATTGCAGCATGTTTGCATAATCCCTCACAAAAATTTGTAACTCAATCCAGTGCACAACCTGTATGTTGGTCACAGCTATGTAGTTTAAAATCAGGAGTCAGAGTGCAATGCATATTTTATGCTACAGCACCATCTACAGTAAAGACAAAATATCTCGTGGTAAAGTTTCTATTTTATCAGATGTTAAATCACAATGAGCTTGAATATATATTTGTCTGCAGATTTGGCAAATTTATTCCCAATTTTCAATACAATAACTGCTTATTTCCTGATTAATTAATAATAATATTAACTTCTTCATCTGTTCTTTTTCTTGGTCTGCCTCATTTGTTTGTATTTTATAGGATTACTTGTGTACTTTTTAATTTTATAATCATTTTATAGTCTGTGATAACTCTTTCTAATTCTATAAAACATAGGAAGTATTTTGTTTCTGTAAGTTATTACAAATAAAATAACAATCCACCACTTAAATCCTGAGTTATGTCACTTTCAAGATCTCCCTGCTTCCTCCTTTGGTCATAACAGATAAGTATTTGCTGCCACACAAATTATCTGTGTCACTGTGCCAGCATCCTGGTCCAGTGGGCATCTAAATATATGTCAGTTCACTCCCAAGTTTTCGCTCAAAATAACTGATCAGCTTAGTGTGAGCATAATCCCCAAATACTTTTCCTTGTTCATTAGTTTAAGCAGGAGAGCAGAAAAAGTAATATTTTTGTTCCATTCCATTCAAGTTTCTGGAAATATCTTATCCATAGAGGGCACTATCATGCAAAAATATCTTTCAGTCTTGTTAATTATAGCTATCCTGCATCTCCTCAAATCCTTGTAATTATACAACATCAGTCCATACCTTATTATATACATTTAAATTTAGAATTTCTGCTAAATGTGCAAAATCTGGACTCGTCTGTAGTTTAATAACATTTTTTTATTTCTCTTTTGCTCTATTGCCCTTTATTTTTCTTTTCCTGTAAGTCTTATCTGAAGTCTAGGTGTTGGAATTTTTTTCTTAGTGACCTATACCAATTTAACCATGGGGTCCTGGGAATCTGCTTTTCCCTCCAAAAGGCTACCAATTGAAAAATTTTATTAGGTGACCAAAAGAAGCTTACTTTAAACCTTCAACTCTTTATTGCTTACCATCTAAGTAGTAGAAAATCTAACACTTTCACAGATCAGACCAGACACTAGAGGGCATGAGACATTTTTATTGTTTTCTGTACTACTATTAACTCTTTACCTCTATTCTGCAAAATAAAAAAAATCACATGTGAAAAAAAGAATGTAGGACAAGCAGGGGCAGGAGGTGTGGGAAATGGCAGGGAAAGGTTTTTAAAACTTCTCCCTAGTGTCCCACAGTAAAACATATGCACCAAATTCCGAGCAATTTCAGCAGATTATTTTTCTTCTGAAAATTTATCTTAATCTTAGGTGAATCACCTCATACTTTCTCCTATGACACACAGGAGTTTGACCTAACGAACAGGTGGAATTAGAATAACAATCTTATTTAATTTAAGACAAGAGCTCTATGTATGGAAAGGCTCTGGTGTAAATTGAAATAACAGCTCCTTGCAAGCAGGATTTCACAGTTAATAACTTTACCTCCTGAGTGTCAGAAGAGTATTGGCAGATCTAATGCGAGGCTGTAAGAGCTGTACCAGTGGCCTAATGCAGATTCATAAGTGGAATAATTCCTGAAGGTATGTGTAATGTAACATGCATGTGAAATGATAAAGCAGCTGCTCCAGAGTTTGCTCCTTTTTTACAATAACCTTAGCAGAGGGCTCATGGATTGAGAAGCCAACTATTGCTTCCTGTAAACTGGGCAGGAAAACAGAGCAGCTAAAAATTCAGAAATTGTCTATAACTTATAATTTCAAGTGATTGGATGTGGCATTTATTTCACTTTTTCTATTTTTTTAACAAGTGTTGAGTCAGTTTAAATACTTTTCTTGATCATAAAGTCTTCCCAAGAGTGCTATTTCATCTTTATATCCTTTCCAGATCTAAAAAAATTATGACTTTCTAAAAGTGAGAGGATTTTATTATGCACAGCCTAGTTACTTAAAGACATAAGGTTTGAGACAATTACAAAGCATTAGACTGTCTGGTCTGATTTCCCATGTCTGACACATTTTTCATTTTTGTGCAGTTAATCTACCCCGTTTTATGAATTATGACAAACCACCAAATTTATGTTTAGATGAAGTTTGAGAAGATTATCTGATCTTTTTGTAGCTGAACATCAAATAAGAAAACAGTGAAGACCCTAGACATGACTGGATTTGGCCCCTTGTCCATCCTAATTTCAGTATGGTACTGCCCTTTCTATGCTCTAGGATTGCTGCCATGTCCTTACAGATGGTGCCTTTGGTTCTTTCCCTGTCTGTAAATGGGGATGAGCTTTAAATACATTTAATGCCTCTTTTGGGACATGATTGTGCCCCCTGGCTTGGGAACTAGTCATGATTGTATGATAGGTGGAGAGGAAGTATCAATGATTTCTTGTCAGCCCTGGCTGTTTATGGCGCTGTGTCTTGTTTTATATACAAATTCTCTGGCTTCAGGTTTTGCTTGTTACTTCTTATTGCTTTTCTCTAGTGCATGTTTTCTCCTCCTGAGCATATTAAGGCTCTCAAAAAATTATAGTCATGCCCTTTTTTTTCCATTAAATAAACTGGATTTTTAATACTCACAAAGTATTTCCTTTAGTCTTCAACTGATTTTTTGTGGCTCATTCTGCACATCTTCAACTTCTTCAAAGTTTTTTTAAATACTGTATATGCTTAGTATAGATAGAAAGTAATTTCACTTATGCTGCCCATTGTTCTTTTATTAAATTTTAACCCATCATATCAGCTATTTTTGAAACAATAGTATCTTGAAAGCTTCTATTGACTTACTTCTCTTCAAGACTTCTCTGAGTTACAGTTTTCCAGAAGAGAATACTTCTTTCATTAGGAACAGACTGCATATTGGGGGTTTTTTTAAGCTTTAAAATCATGTCATAACTTTAAAAAAAAGTAATTGTACAAAGTTAATTCTAATACACCTTCCTTTCTGTTCCACTAGAGAAGTCTGGGCTCATAACACCTCCAGAGAGACGTGAGACTTGTGGCTCGAACTGGATGTGGAACTCAGAGGAAACTGACTGCTGAAAGTCAAAGCCATTAGCTGTCTCTCAATATCCTCTGGATCTTGATCCTGTCCCAGATTCTTTAACAGCATTCAAGATGAACCTGCATGCCAAGTTCTGTATCAGCTCCATAGGCTGGTGGTCCTCATGCTGCACATACTGACCCACTTGCCCACAAAATCAGCCCAGTTCATTTTGGTGAGGCGGGAGCTGGACTCTATGCATTGACTTACAGGACCTGTAATTTGTGCTGTAATATTTTATCCGAATAACCTGGATTCTCATAAAGAACCCTCAGTGTTTCCTGCACAGTCCCCAACTTCTTCTGAGCGACAGAGTTGGACAGACTGCTAAGCTTGGTGTGACTTGAGATCAGGAAGAGGATGGCTCACTTTGCCTTGCAAGGTATGTAAATCTATTGCATTCCCAGTAAAGTGTTTATATCTTATTTTATTCTGAAATTGTTTAGGTTTAGCTGACAGTCCATGGACATTTTCATGGCTTTGTTCACAAGTTTGATGGCTCATATATTATGTTAAATCAATTTCCCATGTAGGTACTTCCAGACATTGATTACATACTAGGCTTAGAGATTGATACCAGCTGTCTCAGCATTGCAGTACATTTTAAGTTCATGTCCAGTTTATCTACCACAATCAGATTAATTCCCTTTCTCAGTCAGTGACATCCAGAATATATTCTGCCATTTGTAAGTAGCATCAAAAGCTAGCATTAATCTCTCTATATATAGAATATAGCCTCAAATTTGCTATATTAAAATACTTATACAAATTAGTTCATGTGGCTGCTCAAGAAGTTTTCATGTTTTTCTGGAAAAACTTATTTATTTTATTATTATTTTTAACTCTGGCTTTTTTTATATTATATACAGCTATATCAGCCTGGATTTGCATTTCCAATCGTTTTCTTCACGATAGTAAAAGATCAATGACATATTCTTCATTGCACCAGCTGGATAATGATTAGCCGTTAACTATTTTTAAGGAACTATAAGGTAATAATTTTAGTGGAGACTTGAAATGATACCATCAAAATTTTAATCAAAATACTGTGCAATGATGTATCTACTGACTTCTACTAATTAAGCATATTTTATCAAACCCTTATAAGTCAAATCTGTAATCATACAATGAAGATTTGCTTACTCTGAGATGATCTATTAAGTATAAAAAAACCCGTTGAGTGGTATTAATAAGGTTGCAATTCTATAATCCTTTCTGAAGCATTGTGTTATCAACAATTTCATGAGAACTGCACAATTATAGACAAAGAATATAAGAAGTGGAGGCTGTGTTAAGATCTGGCAATTGTTTTAATCAATATTTTTATACCTGCCTAATTTCATTAAAAGACAATGTAAACAGGCATAAATTGAAGGATTATGGTTTAGAGAAACTGCAGAGACTGGCAGTGTAGAGTGGGTGTTATCCAGTCTAAGTCAACATGAATTTCAGTTTCTCAAGGAGAATCCATTTTCATTTTTGGAGATCTTGTCAGAGCAGAATATTTGCACAGTATTTGTCCAGGATTTCTGGACATATCTCAGCACAGCAGGAGCATAATGTCTATAGATCAGATATGCTCACTGTGAAACTTTAGACCATTATCACGGGATCAAAGTGTCCACTCTTAGAGATCTGATCTTGATCTACTGAACATGTGTCATATCAAAATGTCGGGACATAGTAGAGCTACTGTAAACGAAAAAAAAGTAAACTAAAAATACATGTAGAGTTATGTCTTGTGCTTTTTGGACATATTTGACTGTTTGATATATAGTACATAGCACACCCATAACTACTTCTGGGCAGAAAATCTAGCAGAACTTTGGAGTTCTTGCTATCAGTCACATGGTCTTAATATTCCTTTAGGGAAAGGAATTGCATAAAAACTTTGCTAGAATATTTTGCTTGCAAGTTCCCAGGAGGGAGTTGCAACACAGTGATACTGAATAAAATAAAAGGTCTTGGAAGTTGTGACCTGTCAATTCAAGAGAGCAGACCTGAAGCCTTTAATTTCCATCAGCAAATTACCAGGTATCTCATCCCCATTGAATAAAAAAAGTCACATTTTCATTTTCATAGGACAGACATATTAATGAAATACTGATACAAAGGTAGAAAGTGGATGAGGGAGTTAATGTGACTTACTGAGACACCTGGTTTTGGTGCAAAAGGATCTGAATACTGGATGCAAAGCACCAGTGAGGGAACATAATCTGCTCTTCTGAAAGGACATGCTTAAATTCTTTCTGCAGTCAGCACAGAAATAGCTACAGTTCTGGAGGCTTCTGGAGAGCTGCAAAGTAAAATTACACTAAGTGCTTACATGTTCTGTTCTTAACTGAAAATGCCTACATCCACTGGCAACCTGAACTGATGGTCTCTTTTAAAAAAAGATATAGCAAAGAAGTCAGCACAGGACCACTGGGTATGAATCTCTTTTCTTTCAGGATCTCAGCTCATCTTTCCAAGGAAATGCCTTAACTGTCAGCTTTTGGGGTTGTTTTTTCTCTTTTTATAGTTGTGGAGCCAAAAATGCAATAATGAAAAATGGTGAGACATGGAGTTAAGTAAGACAGAGGCCAACTCTCACCTGGAGGGAAAGAACTGGATGTTTTTGTCCCTGCTCTGTTACATTAACAGAGGTCTGTAATGCCAGAATGAAAAGAAAAATGGTATTTGTGGGTGAGAAAATAAATATTTTTGATTATTGATATTGAATAAGTAAGTTATTAATGCTGACATTGTCTAAGCTGTATGAGACATTTGTCTCCTGAAGATAAAAGCATTAAAATCCATGTAGCGAAGCAGTGTTAAAATGCTTGAAAGGCACCTGTCAAACCGTCAAAGTTATTACATTAATTTTATTCAATGTCTATTAGAAAGCTGGAAGACTTTATTGAAAACGTGAGATTTATTTCAATTAATTTATACTGCTGTTAGCAAAATCTTGTGGGGATTAGTTCTGAAATTGAGTTATATGAAGAAATTCTATAAAGAATGTATATGAAAACTCAGATGAATTTAGCATTTAATTACTGCTTATAACATCATGTTTCAAGAAGGTGGCATCTCATTGCTCACTGTTGCAGCACATGGCTTTCTTCTCACTCTCATCACTGGTTTAAATTCACAGTTATTTCTGATTAGTACAAAGAGTTGATAAAACTCTCAGGTCACAGCCACTCTTTTCTTCTCTACTTCTTTTGGAATACATTTAAGTTCCATATTTTGCACTTCTGATTCTCTTTATGTCAGAAATAGGGAGGAAAATAAACTTGTGATATAAGCATGAGATATGCAATGAGAAGAAATACCTAGGGAGCCTTCAGTGATTCCACACAGAGCAGAAATCAAGCATATTCTTGGACAAATACTTGAATATAAGCAGCTAAGTAATTGCCTGGTTTATTCAACCTACACACAAAAGGTCCTAAGCCTGAAATATTTTAGATAATGCTGATTTGCTAAAAGCCATCTCAAGTTACTTTGTGAAAGCAGTGATATTACTGATGTATGGCTGAACTAAACAAAATGTCAAGCAGATTATGAGTCCTTTGGCTGAACTTTTTCGTTAGAAAATGGCGATTCACTCATGTTGAAACTCTGCAGAGGAATGTGCAGCTCTAGTGAGATGCTCTCCTCATGGGGAAACCGATGTCCAGAGCAGCACCTCTGTGCTTGGAAGCTTGATCCTGAAACAGCATCTGGAACACTCACTGTGTCTATGCCCACAGAAGGTGAAAGACATTTATTCATAGAGCAGAGCAAGGAAAACTGCTCCAGTACTGTGGATTGAATCAAATCTGGATCAAAGCAGTTTCTTGTTTTGCTGATGTTACAGAAATTACTGGTAATCAATAATTTGGGATCATTCACTATACTAGACACATGTAAAGTGTAAATAGATGCTATTCTATAAAAAAATTCCAAAACATTCTAATCCTACTCCAACACACTCACCCAGAATGATGTGCACACTTTGTGGGCCCTCTTTGTGGCTCTCTGAAGTTACCTGTGCACCTCATATCCTGAGAATGATGGTTCCCCCTTTGCAGGATACACATTTTCATCTCCCACTGGAGAAGTGTGCTCTCCAGCCCTACATGAGCCCCAGCAACTCCCTACAGCTTGCTGGGGCTGGGACTGTTGTAAAACACACCTCAGATCCCATAGGCACACCGAGGTGTGAGGCCCCATGTGTGTGTCCCTCTCCTCAGGCTGGACACGGATGTCTGGAGTGGCACATGGGAAGGTTGCAGCCATTGCAGGGCAGCTTCAGGCAGTACCACATCAGGCTTAGCTTCATGAGATTTTCTTACACCCCTGTCTCCCAGGTAAAAAAATTTCAAAAGTCTTCTATACTTCTTTTCAAGCTGATTCTTTTTATGGTTGAAAATTTTCCAAGCAAATGCCTGGTTGCTGGTTAATCTGTCTGATTGTCATCCTTCTCCCAGCAATACTCATCTATTCTAGTACTTGGGCTCATTGGCTTTTGGAAATTTGGGTTTAGGCCTTTTTTTGTCATTACCTAGCCAAAATTAATGATTTCATCTAGTTGGATCTTCTAAGAGATTGAATGGATTTGTTGCAAGTAGTAATCAAAATTTGAAAAGGGATTTAAAACTAGGTACTTAATTTTTATATTCCTGAAATGAGATATCTTACTAAAACCTGTTATGGAGGATGTCCCAAAAGAGAAGAGAGATAAAGGGATAGCTGATTGCTGCCTAATACAAGCTTATAGGCAATATAGAGGCAGATTCTTCTCAGAAGTGCTCAACAAAGAGACAAGAAGCAACAGTTTTAAATTTCATGAAGGGAAATGCCAAGGTTTTATTTACCTATAAAAAATCCCCATGAAAGTAGTCAAGTACAAGTTGCTAGAGGATCTGGGGTATCTCTATCATTGAAGATTTTCAGAAATTGACTGGACAAGGCCATGAGTAACTAGAAGTAAACTAAGAAATGTTGCTTAGAGAAGGTAGTGAGATTGCCTTTGGTCCTCTCTTCCAACCTAAATAGTGCTGTGGTTCAGCACTTCCACTTTCATGTACTTAGTGCTCTGCTAAGGACAAATACCTGATTACTGAGAACAAGTCTGCAGTCTAATAGGGCAAACAAAGGTCTTGTGAAGAACACTGCATCCGAAGTTGTAAACTTCTCAGTGCTTTAGCACTAAGTTGGCAGCGTCTGGACAAATAAATTCTCTTAAATTCTCTTAAACATCAAAACAGATACAATTGTTTTCAAGACCTGAGAAATATAGGAAGGTAAGCTGGACAGAAGAAAGGGTAAGGCACTAGAAAGTATGTGTATATCAGTGCTAACTGCAGCACTATTGGGAAAGAGCTGTAATAATTTGATAGCCTGATTGTAAAAGTTAATTTTGATGCAAGTGGCCTAATAATGATATTGCCAACTTTAGACTAATAATAAAGTATTGGTTCTATATAGAAGGTGTGATTCTTTAGCCCACTTTATTCACACAATGTGCGGCCTGGTAGCCTACCCTTGAGTACCAGTTGTGAAATTTGTGTGCAGTGATATAGAAAGTGGGCAATAAAAGGTGTAACAGGGAATGCACCAGCTGATCAGGTCAAACAGCTGCTTTGAACCCAGGATTACTTGGAAAAGTCAGAGACAGCCTGGGTTATAGGCAAACAGAGAAAAAAATTAACCATGAAACTCATCAAGTTTCAGTGTCCTTGCTAACTAGCACAGGCATGTTCCTCTCTCTTCTATGGACATTCAAATTTACATTCTCCACATCCTTTGTCAAAGCCTTAGACAGTGACTGACAGAATAAGTAAAACTTTAGCTTTGTTGAAAATCGTTAGGAAGCCATGAATGTCAGAGCCATGGAACCAAATTGAGATAAAATACAAAGTGTAATATAGTCACTCTGTGATTAGGACACTTATTTTGATGAGTGAGAACAGACTTGTGCATGCCTTCCTCACCAAATCACTATGCATTCTTCGTGGTGCCTCAAAGAGAGTAAACACTCCTTTTGAGTTGAAAAAAAACCAGAAACAATCTGGAGGAAAAAATACAGTGCTTAGGTACCTCCAGTCACCTCTCCTGAGGGAGTGCCCAAGCTTTTAGTCTGCTCAGCAAAGTGGTTCACTACTCCCCTTTTCAGATAGATACCATCTGTGGCTGCTTTGCTGTCTGCTGAACTCTGTGCTTACTCTGTGGAAAGTGGTGCAAAGATCACACCTAATAGACCCTGCTTTCCCCAGGGTTTTAGCGAGCTCTTTGTCTCAGCTCTGTATCATGACACAGATGGGGCAGGAGCTAAAAAGGCTCCTTTGTACATTTGCATACCAGGGGAACTTTGCAATGCCAAATGTAGACACTAATTGCAAGTATGTTCTGGAGTTTAGGTTTTTCAAATTGCTCTTTTTGATTGTGGATCTGAATCTGATAGGATTTTTTGAAAGAACTTTATGTCCAAAAGTTAGACATGAAACTAATTAGATGGGGAAAAAAATAAAAATCTAGTGATCATGTATGTTCAGACTCTCAGATGGTCTATGTAGCCACCAAACAAACAAACAAACAAACAAAAAGGCAGAAGGAGAGAGAAGGAATCTGTTGCCTAAACAGCATACTTACTTTCTTGAGGAAATACATTTATAGGTCACAGAGGATGCTTGAGCATTTAAAAGCTACCAGCAACAATCAAAACCAGGAGCAGAGAAACTAGGAACCTCTCTCAGTAAAATACCCTGCTCATAGGAGTTTCACAAATATTCTTGCTTTGTTTGCACTTAGTGGTGTAAAAAGTTCAACAAAAAAAGCTCAAAAGAGAATTAGCCTTGACTATTCTGCCAGTTTTTTGGCTACAGAGTAGTAGAAATTTTGGAGCAAACATCCTCAAGCTAATGTAAACCTAAAGCCTTTCCCTGATTTCTTGGCAGCAGCTCTACTGTGTGAAGTAAGCCTTCTCCTTTGTATCTCCTTCTACATTAAGTGCCTGCTCCCAAAAAAGCATTAACCCTTCTGGATCCAGCTTTGAATCTCTGAAATCACAGTCTAGAGACCTTTATGGTCAGGTAGAAAGCCTAGGACCATGTTAGATTGCCTGAATTAATTTACTGTACTCTGCTTTTTAAGCACTTAAGGATCCAAGTTGAGTGTGTCAAGTGGGCAATGTGAATGTACAGATCCCTCTTACCTAGAGCAGTGTTGGAGTTCTACAATGTTTTGTTCCAATGCAGGGCAACAAAAATAATTTCTTTCACCCACACAAAGTCCTAATGTCCTCTTCAAGGACCAAATTTAGTTCTGCTAGAGCGTGTTTTGAATATATTTTATCCCAATAGAATCCTGCTACACTCAAACTCTTTTACTGCTAGGTGGATACTAGGATGGGGAAAAAAAGTCATTTCTAGTAGTAAAACAGAACTTCCTTGTTCAACAGTATAAACCTCCTTCACTAGTATATATGTTAGAAGGTGTTTCATACTTTCCAATAAAGAAAACTTCATTTTACTTTTTTAAGACATAGAGTTGCTTCAGTGGTGTTATAGTAACGGATAAGAGAATATATTTTCACTCTTCTCTTTAAAATGGTGTCTGTGGAAATAAACATGAAAACTTTTGCATTGGCTGTTACTAAAATTGAAAATTATTCAAAAGTATTAGGAAATTCTAGAGTTAAGTTTTCAGTGCTTGTGCTAAATCTTAAGTATCATTTTATACTACAGCCTTTAACAACATAAGTATATAATATTTTTTCCACAGGATACTACGTCATTCAGTGCAGGGGACAAGCTGTTAGGTCTGTAGTGAATGAAACCGTTGTCTGTACAAACCCTGCCTTATGTTTGATAGAGTTTGGAACTTAAATAGAAAACAAAACAAAGCAAAAAAAAAAAAGGTGGGGGGGCAGACTTTAGGAAAAGAAACAATGGTCTTGTTCATCACTTGATTGAGTACAGGCTGGGTATATTTCAGCCTCTGCCAGATGTCCAGTTTGTCAGAAGAGGCTAATTTCAATTTTTTCTATGAAAATTAGAGTCGAATAAAGCAGAATTGCAGGAAATGCTGTGTAAAGTGGCACTTAAACATATTTTTTCATAAGTCTTTTGTATAAAAATGCATTATGTTATAATACCTTCACAAACACATTAAACATTTCTAAATTTTAGATATCTTAATAAATCAAGGGCATAAATCATATGTGTGTAGTTAGCTGTGCAATTTGTGCCAAGTTTACAGAGCTGTCATATTAAGCCCAACTCAGAAGGTAAATCTATCTAAAGCAAAAATGCTTTGTTACTTTTAAAATAAATTACCTTCTATTAGCATAATTGGTTTATTTTTAATTTCAGCAATATTAATTATGTATTGGTTTTGGCTTTACCTGTGGAGTACATAGGAATATTTGCACATGTTGGGACATATTTATTCCCCACAAGGTGGTGGTATTACTATGCTATATAGTATCTTTCCTTCAGAATGAAGTAGTTTTATTTCCAAAAGGCATAAAATGCCATGCCATTTTGAGCCATGAGCAGAACAATTTAAGCTCACATGTATTAAAAGGTTGAATAACTCCACCCACCTCAACTTTTAAGACTAAAATATCTTTTTGCAGCTGTCTTTACCTAGATTTGCCTAGAGAGCAATTTTTTCATAAGAACCAAAGAACTGAGGAATCAGTTTCTCTGTGTGGCGAGCGGAGTAGGATCACTTCAGTCAGGCAGACAGCAGACATGTTTCTGAGGGTGGTCAGCATCCCAAGGTGTGGCAGAGAGGGCTGATTAAACTGGAATGCCAAATCCCTTTCTTTTATGTAATTGATTAAAACCCCACGTTCGTCACTGAAGATTCAAAAGTGCTAAACACCTAGATAAATTAACAACTCAATAAGTCTCAAAGTGATATCTCCAGTTTCTTCCTTGCTGAAGGGACTTAGAGATATCACCTGGTTCAACCTTTAAGGAAAAAGGATCCTTGGTGAGATTTTCTAACATCCTGTTCAATCCTAGCTCGAAAACCTCCAGTGATGGGGACACTACCACATCCCTGGGGAGGGAATTCCAGCGCTCTAAACATTGTCACTAATATAAATAAATCATTGTTAAGGGAAAGGAGTTGCATAGATGTAAAGATTGACAGCTTTAGATCTCTCCTCTATTTCCTGAAACATAAGAACACAAAGCATGCTAAAAATCCATTGAAATATTTGATTGTTCTGAAGCATCATACTCCTTCTTTAAGCATAGCAATATCTAAAGTAAGAGAATGCATCAGATTTTAAGATCCACATAAATGGAAGCAGACTTTGGCACTGAGTGCTTTCTTCAGGAGTCTTGGTGGTCTGGGAGCATTACTGATGGGTCTGCATTCATGTGAGAGAAATACATTTAAACTCAGCTCAGAAGAGGTATTTTTGCTCTAAGCTATGAAACAGAATGATCATGTTAGTCATTTCTAGGACAAAATTATCTAGTGTGAGGAGTGGCCTGCTCTGAATAGCATTGCTTCAGAAAACAACATACAAATGTAGGAAATCAACAAAAATTTTGACAATGATTTGACTGCAGGCAGCTAAGAGGAGTCTCCTCCTCAGTCAAAACTGAGGGTTCTACCTTAATATAAGCAGTGACAAATGGAGACATTCTTTATAAATAGGCAGTTTTATATTAAAATCCTTAGCAACTAAATTATTTTCACTTTCCCTTGAACCATATTAAGGAGAAATTAGATGAGAAAATAATTACATGTTCACGGTATGTTTTACTGAAGCTCTCTGAGATCACCACAGCATTACCTTTTAAAGTGTTTTCTCTGCAGATTTTTATTTTTTTAACTGTCTTGTTAAGACATTTTATTCTCTAAATTGAGGGGCAAGGAAGGAATGAGAAATTTCTTACAGAAAAAAAGAAGTGAGTTAATGATACATCATTGAATATTGCTTCTACTCATCAATGTAGTAGAATATTGCATTCTACTACAATCAATGTAGGATCATATTCACAGGTAGGAGAAGAGTAAATAGGAAAAACAATTTGATTGAATGGTAGCTAAACCAGCGATTTTTATGGTCTTAACTTTTATGTTTGGAAGATCATAGACTACTGGCTGTATTTCTTACGTTGGCCTCTGAAACTGTGAATCTTTTCATTCTTCTTTCCCTGTTTTTTTCTATTTTTTAATATTGTGTGAAAGGTGGTTACTCAGATTGCCTGCCACATACTCCTGCCAAGTGCACTTTCACATTAAGATGATGATAACATGCAAATCTCAGCTTAACAGTTTCTGTCAGCTGTCTGAGAATTTTCTCTGATATCTTTTTGACCTTAAGAAGTGTGAAGAGTTGCACACTTGTGTTACTTATTTCTAATTCTGTATACACAGCTTTGGATATCATAGTGCAGGAATTCCCTTGGGGGATCTCAAGTTCCTCTTCCATGAGGGTTTTAAACCACCCAAGTTTTTGAGACAGACTGCCCATTTCTAGCTTCTTCTTGCAATTTTCTACGTCTGGCTACCTCAGCTGAAGCAATGGCAATACTTGCCATCCTACCTCAGGCTTACATTTGAACTGCTCTTTGACAAGGAAAGAACTTGAGGCTTATATTCCTTCTTTAGCTGAAGCAGTAAATAAACCTAAGTGACCCTAATGTTATACTTTCTAAGTGTTTTAATGATAGTTATATATAGTCATACAAAAGAGGGGCATTTTGTTCTACCTATATAATTCACTTTTGGCACAAAGTCTAGCACAACTACTATACTAACGCCTGCTAATGCACAATACTAATGCCTGGAGTTTTCACAGAACCAGCTGTAATTTTTTACATCAGTGCTTGAGCATCATGGGAATCTGGCTCTTAACGTGACCTATAAAGAGCCCTTAATTATTCTTAGATAACTAATGTAACTCTAAAACTTACTTTATTTAGGCAGTATGCCTTCCTGGAGCCTTAACTCTGTACTTAAGCTCAAAGGAGCAGAAGATTTTCTGCCATAATCCATCTTTGGCAGTTTCTGTTGGCTAGTCTTCTCCTCTCAGTACACAAGAGTTTGGGACTACTAGTTTGAAGTACATAACCCTTCCCATGCCCTGAGGACTGTAACTTTTGATTCTGGTCGCATTTCAGGGAAAAGTACTTAAAATTTAGGTGCTACACTGGCTGTTTTCAAGATCCATAAATCCTCTTTTGACTCTAAAATAACTTCCCATTGAAGATCTATCCTTTAATATCTAGTAAGTCTATGAAACTGAGCATTTCAGATTGCTGAAAATGCAACACTCAGAATAAGGGTGAAAAATTCTTAAGCCTGAATATACTGAAAACGGTTTCATGTTTTTTTCTTCCATATGGAGACTAATTAAAGTAATGCAATTTTTTTACAGTAAAACCTGATGCTGGGAGCCAGAACAGATAACGTACAGAGCTCTGTACAGCTCTGCAAGTTTAAAGATTGCCTAAACTTCTTGAGCCTTTTCATATTTACCCAGACCATTTTGAGGTTTTACGCTGAAATTATGTTTCACTTGGGGTTTTGACATGACACCCAGTGAAATTCTGTTTCAATTTTTAGTTCCATTCAAAGTCAAAAAAAAAAAAAACCAACCCAACAAAAAACTCAAACAAAAAACCCTACAAAAAACAGGAGGGGGGACCATATCTTTATTTGCTGCAAACCAGCATCTCTACACTACTTTCAATAAGGCTGTGTAAGCTTACAACAACTGAAGAGCTAATCCTAGTGAAGTAAAGCTGTGTGGTGAACTGAACCAAAGAAAATGTTCAAATGAGTAAGGCCAGCTGTTTAGCACAGGCAGACTCTGCAGCTGGGCATTGGGCCAGGTTTCCCCATTAATTGCCTCCCCATGCTTCATTGAAGGAAGTTTGAAGCCATTCCAAATCTCCTAAGTTCCCCAGCACCACCCCTCTGCTTTTACTTCCAGACATTGCTCTCACTGGCAACAAAAGTGGGAATACACACAAAGAAATTTTCTAAACAGTACTTTGCATGAACTGCAGAAATGGGGCTTAGTCATGAGTAACTCTAGTTCCTGGAGCAGCACTGTTGTAGGGGATGATGATGAGAATCCAAGTAGAGGAAATGAGGTGGGAGGAGAGGCTGGGGCTGGAAAAACAAGGGGGGAAAAATATATGGGAAAATTAGAGCTTGTCTGAGCTGGTTGCAAAGGATTGGAGAAGAAGCAGCTCTCAAAGCATAGACTTCTGGAAAAGTTTGAGTGGAAAAGCAGGAAAGGAAAGTCCAAAAAGAAGTGTATGGGATAATGTTTGTGAGTTAGGAGATGTCCGTGAGGCAGATCCGTGTCTGGAAATGAAACTGAGCAGGGCAGTGTGATAAAGAATTGAAGACCTCTTTTAGGACTAATCATCAAGGAAGGTTGAATGGACCAGGAGAATGTGGTGGGAGTCAGCAAAGAGACACTGGGGTTAGGGAAGTGAGAATTGGAGTGGGAAGAGATTAAATTGTGTAAAACAGCATCAGTGTGAACACCTGACAAGGAGCTGGGAGAGCAGAGAGGCTTGACACAAACACAGTGGTGGAGACATCAGCAAAAAAGGTCTCCCCTCGGGAAGAGATGGCCTAACACATCAGTATCCAGTAAAGCAGTCTCCCTTAAAACTAAAACATAAGTCCTCATTTCTGAGTATCAGCATTTCCACTGGCAGCACATAACTGAAAGCCAGAGTAATTTTTATGCTGAAATGATCAAAAATAGCATGTATTGAAATGGTTCTGCCCATCAGCTATTTGTGCTGTCCAGTATCAGTGTTCTGGCACTTCACATATTCCAAAATAGCACTACTGAATCCTATTGGCAAGCAGTCTCAGTTCCCTCTCACAGCCATGGCAGAGATGATAGCAACTTATTACTGCTATCGATTAATCTCTGAGTTGAAGAGGGGCTTGAAGAGGAAATGAGAACAGTGTGAAAGCCATGGAATGGAACTAATGAATGAATGAATGAATGTGCACAAGCCAGAAGAGCTGTTTTGGAAAGATTAGATTTTTTTTATTTCCTCTGAAATTAATAAACAAAACAAACAAACAAAAAAAACCAGAAACAAACCAGAAACACTTCAAGACTTTGAAAAAAAGTTCACATGGCAAATTTCACAACTTTGCTATCAGGAGGTCTTCTGCCTTATGCCTTTCAGAACAGGGAAGACCAACAATGAATAAGACAGGGATGCGGGTAAAGGACAATTTCTGAAAAGACAGTGTTATCCAGCACATAGGCTGTTACCAAGTCCCTGAGCCATGCTGGGTTATCAACCCTGTCAGCCAGGGCAGGAAGTCCATACTTCCCTTTCCCTGGTGCCTGGTTTAGAGGACTGAAACAAAGACTATTTGCTGCTGCCTTCTCAACTCAGCTGTAATCTTCATGAAGGGTGCTCATCTTCAGTACTTGAGTCTTCTATCAAAATTTTCAACTTGGAGGGGCTGATGCCTTTAGCCAGCACTCTCTCTGCTCGCTGTAGTTCTGACACTAGTTCTGTAACAGAACTGTGCGTGCTAATCACATGATAAAAATAGAGAAGATGGTTTACTAAATGCTTTACCAAGTGTTATACAAAATCAACAGCTAGCAAACTAGACTTCCTTTTTCCTTTCTTAGTCTCCAGAGCCTGTATGAACCCTCAGACCCCTCAGCCTGGCCCATGGGAGCTGGCAGAACATCCCCTGGGAAATGCCAGCTGATAGCTGTGAGAGAACAGCACAGGGTGGGTGCATTCCCTCTGTCTCTGTCAGCCACGTCCAAGCTGTCCTCCAAGCATGCAGACTGTACCTCTCTGTAAGTGGGAAGCCCTCAGTTGGTAAAACAGTCAGTTTTAGCTCTCCCTGCAATGCCAAAGGCGAATCCTGAAGCATGAATGGAGTTCTTCTTTGCTCCTTTGCCTTCTGTTCTGATTAAGTCAGACTTTGGGGCAAACACTGGAGTCACTTGCAGTGATCCTATTTCATTTCAAGGTAGAATGGTATAAGCACTATGACTCTCTATTCATAATAGCCTAAAGTCCCACTTCTTCTGTACCCTTCTGTGCAACTGCACTCTGCCTTGGTTACTTTTAATTGGGCCTTTCCTTAGCTTATTTTTATGTCTGACAATAGCACAGCTTTTTGTCATCTATAATCTTCAGCTGTTATAGGGTTTAGGTCGTTCTTGTGAACTACCATCCCACCTCCCAATCTCCTGTTATAAAGTTGGGATTTGGGGGAGATGGGGAGAAGAGGGGGAACACTGCATGACAATAATTTTCCTTCTTTTAAGCAATTGTACTTAGCAGACTCCGTGTTCTTTATCCTAGAACAAAAAAACCCCAGAGGTTATAAGAAGAGGTTTGAAAAGAATGTGGATGGCATGTACTGAATTCATTACCACTTCAAAAATTCCCACAAAGGTTTGATTTCCTTTGTTTTTAATTGCCAGCAATGAAACAGTTCACAGTACACTGTAAACACAGCCCCAGCTTTTTGTTAAAGAGAGTTGGAGGGGAGGGGAGAGAGGGGAAAAGCTCATGAGGAACATGAATGAGTAAGCTTTGCTGACTCTTCTAACTACAGAGCCTGACAAAGTGCCTATAAATACATTTCCCATGATGTTAAAAGCTGAGCAGGACTTTTGTTGTATGATAAGTGGGAATTCAATCTTGCCAAATTTAGACAAGTGGGAGTAAATTGTAATTAATATATCTAATAGAAAATAACTTATTAAAGAATTGATCTGTATTTTAAAACATAACTTTGATATGCATACCATAAAAATGGATTTTGCTTTACTGATTGTGTTTTCAAGTTACCTCTTTAGTATTTGATATTTTACTACATAGAATCTCCTAGCCTATGTAATCCAAATCACAAATATTAAAAACAAATACTATTTTGTGATAACTGTCCATTTATGAATGTATATCACATAAACAGACTTACTGATCATGTAAGGTTACATGATTGAAGCGAATGACCAAAAAAAGGAGAAAATGTATGTTTGTCACATGGTGTATCTGAAAGAACTGAATTCTTCCTTTATTATCTTTCACTTTTCCACTACAGATCTTTCCTGAAAATTTGTTTCAGATAAAAGTTGATAAGAATTATTGGAGTAACATCTCAGAAAACGTTTTAGCAGCCATAAGCATAAATCAGTTTCCTATCCACTAAAACATGATAAAAAAAGTATTTTAACATGTTAAAATTTCAGGAAAGAGAATTTTAATCTCATGGGTTTATGTCTTTCAAAAATAGGAGTTGTCTTTAGCCATTGAATTTTTTAAAATTACTAAAGATACAAAGTTCAGGCACTGGATCTTCTGGTATCCCAAGTTATGATTTTTCAATTTCGTTCAGAAAAGGCCATACAGTTTTGCTCAATTCAGGTGCTCATTGTGATTTACTGTGCCAACTCTACTGCACTATTTACAGGTTTTCTCTTTTTAGTTATACTTAACTAAATCAACTGTGATATTTTTAGCTCAAGAAATTAATGTACTATTTTATTAGGAAGAGAAGATGCTACCTGTACTGCATCCCAATCATACAATATCTTTTGAAAATTACTCAGTGAAATCATGGTGCCTTTCCTATTACTCCATATTTGCATAAGAGCTGAGACATATTTGTTTATTGTTTTTAATGGAACAAAAGTACAGACACATACTAATGCAATCTGATGGTTGTGGTTTGAAATCAGATGTTCTTCATAACAGTATGAGATTTCAATGGGGATCTATAATGTATCCCTCATACTTGCACTCTGGAGTTCACATAGTGTTTTTCCTGCAAAAGAGCCACAAAAAAGCATTCTGCATTTGCTCAATTACATTTTCTATGTGTTTCAGTGGGTATTTTTCTATTCACTCCCCCGTTCTCTTCATTATATATCATCTTCCATGATATGTGCATGATGTGCCTAATTACACTCTGCACAAATGCAATCAAATATTGCCTGCTGTTTTAAACATGTTTTATAAATTGTTTGCCTCATACTTCAAAGCTACAGATTCTGGTGCTAGCCTTCCAAGCTCAGTCTTATGAATCTAATGAGTAAAGTTTCTTCTTAGCTGTTTTCATCCATTTCCTCACCTTAGTTGCCTCTGAAAACAATCTCTTAACATGCTTAAATACATATTTATACACATTCTTAGAGGTCTTCATTTTTTTCCATGTGAGACAATTTCTAGGGTGACAGTAAATTACAAAGTGCAAGCCTCAGGAGGCAATCACCATCTGAGCTACTGCTCATTACCTCTGCCTTTGAGGTAATACCTTACTGCAAACCACAGCAACTTCTTTCCAGTGCTCATGGCCTCCATCATGCCTTCTATTGTTTATAAAAATATCTCTCCAGATGAGATTTTTGACCAGTAAAGGATCAATCGCCTGGGTCTTTTTACACTAGCTAAAGAAAAGGATGCATAGAGAGTCACAAATCTATCACTTGAACCTTTAGAAGCAGTAATGAGAGTGGTGCCTGGCTAGATGTTCAGAGTTAAGGAAAGGAGTGAGGGTAGTGGGGTTGCTGGAAAAAATAACGTGCAGAAAGGAAAGTAGAAGACTGTACATTGTCAGTGCATTAATTAGAACTTCACTTCCCTTAAGCTCAGCATCCTCACCCTGGGGTAGCTTCTGGTGCTGCTTCCTTCTGCTGGCTCTGGCAGCCAGCACATTGGCAGCAGGGTGTGAGAGGGGGAGCATGATTTACAGCTCAGGAAGGAAAACTGTGCTCTTCCTGGAGTGCAGGTAAATATATTTGACTTATATTCAAATAGTGATTTTGGAGGCTTCAATTACATGCACAGAAGCAGCATGATAGTCTGAAAACACACATGATAGGAAGTTTGGGGATATGTTGAAATGAGAAAAGAAGTGGATGAAAATATTTGTACTGATTTTGGCTAGGATAGAGTTACTTTTCTTCCTTGTAGTTTGCATGGTACTATGTTTTGGATTTGTGCTGTAGACAGTATTGAAGGATTTTTTTAGCTATTGCTGGGCAGGGCAGTGCTTGTGCAGTGTTAAGGTCTTTTGTGCTCCTCACCCCACCAGTGAAGAGGCTGGGGTGCACAAGAAGTTGGGAGGGGACACAGACTGGACAGCTGATACCTGTCATGACTGACGTCTGAGTCAGGACAACTGGGTTCTTTATGAAATGATCCTTTGGAGGAGATTACAGAAAAAAATGTTCTATAACTGACTATAACAACAGTAGCTTTTATTTTTAACAGCTCTGGAATAGTAACTAGAAAAACCACAACTGGTAAAAACTGGAAAAAGTAGTCTATAGTAGTCTATAGGCATTCTGGGAGCTAAGATCATCATAAGAGAGGAGAGACAGAAGGAGAAAGATAGAAAAGGAGATAGAGAAATAAGAAACAAGACAGAGAGATATGACCAGCTGTGTTTCCAGCCACATGTGTGTGAGTGGTTGTGGTCAGTCACAGCTTCTGTCCATGAGGGGTGAGGGCACCCATTTGTGGCAAAAATTAGAGTTTCTATGCCCTTGGTCTCTTTCAAGAGATGGCCCAGTATCTCCTCCAGGAGAAGTTCCAGTGAGCATGTGTCATCTTTCCTTGGAAAGGTCTGGAATGGTTGAGAGAGGGGATCTGTGTATAGGCTGAAAATCTGTGGGTTTGGGTTTTGCAGTGATAACTTTCTGCACAGGAGATTAACATAGTGAAAATGCTATCCTACCTCCACAAGATCTGCTGGTTTATGGCTGCTGGTAGTCTAAAATCTGCCCAAAATATGTGAAGCATGGACACTAAGTGATTAGCACCAACTCACTCCCTTCAAAGCTGTTCATAACATGTCACATAACATGTCACATAACATGTCACATAACATGTCACATAACATGTCATATTGCTAAAATAGGCATAAGGACAGTTTCTATTTCTTATGCTGAAGTCATGCATTCTGAGTCTAGAAGGCAAGATCTCTGTTTTCTCTCAAAACACAGATATACTCTGTCATTCAGTCCTCGGACTGCAGTAAGAAACCCAATCTCCAGACCCAGTCACACATGACTGGGGATGTGCCCAAATGACCTGTCACAAGCCCAGGTAGGTGGTTGCACTGACTGTGGGAGTCCCACTGCCAGCTGTCAGACATGGGATTAATAGTTGGGCATTCCTGAAGCTCGGAATAACAATCAGTCATCATCCAGAGACCAGTGGCACTTACAAGGGCATGAAACCCCGTGACTGGATCCAGTCAAAACAAACACTGTTTTTTTCAGAGTAGTGAGTGAGAAATTGTAGAAGATATCTATCTGAAGATGCTCTATCTTTCCCATTTTCTCACTTCTCCCTATTTCTTTGGAGCCACGCCATGGGGACACTGGAAAGAGAAATCTTTCAAAAACATCATTAAACCCACATGTTCAGAAAAAAATGCAACATTTACATTAAATACATAATGCAGGAAACTGCTCTGCTAGACAAGATATTCCTCACCTGATTATGATTGGAAAGTAATAAATAGAAAAAAATAGTCATAAAACAAATGTCAACTGAAAACACATGCATTTAGGCCTTTAGCTCCAGAATAAATTGAGTGCAAATATAGATTTTCCATGTATCTGCCAGAATTCAGGTAACTATTGTTATTTTATCCTATTTAACAGGTTGCTTGTATGAAATTTTTTTTCTAATGATGAAATATTCATTGTGAAAGAGCTTGAAATATTTTGTTACTGACACATTTAAAATGAAAGTGATTTTTTTCGTGCTTTTCTATGCCTGTATACCTACAGGAAATGCCAATTGAAATAACAAATACTTACTGATGACAAACCTAGACCCTAAGGTCTATGACATCATTAGGTCTACTTCTCTAAGACTTTAACTGCTCATAAAGTCTGGTCTTCGTGGCTTCTGTAATAGGTGTATTTATTTAATTAAGCTAAACTCTTGCAAAAGCCCCCAAATATTACAATTTATTGGTCTATGTTCAAGAATAAACAGCTGGATTCTATTCCTGGGTAATACAGAGTGACTGCCAACATTTAAAGAAATATTCTGGATTCAACTTTCAAGCAAATGTGATAACAACTTTGAACTCCACAAGCTAAAATTCAGGTCATTCTCCTGTGATACACCTCCCTTGAGTTCTGATCAGATGCCTTTACATTACATATTTTCAAATGTACCTAGCCACAGAAATCAGTTAAATCAATTTCAGTGGAAATTGGGTGCTTTGTCTATGTAGGATTTGGTCTCCTTGTTTTTCAGTTTCTTATTCGTGTAGAGGAAATTTCCAAACATCAACAGCAGTAATATTCAAAACAAATTTTCACAGGGCAAAATAAGTCAGAAGTCTGCAGAACAGGCAGACATAGCTATTCAGTAGTTTATATTCTGCAGTTGTTCAAAATTTTCATAATTTTAGTTGCAAATCAGCTCAGTGATTTTCTTAAGACCCCAAAGAAGCAAAAAACATTGATATTTGCAGCTCACTGTCATTACACAGGACATGTGAACTTCAAAACTGCCATTTATCTCTTCTACATACAACTCCTATTTTACTGTTTAATTCTACCTCCATTATGAAAACACCAATTGCCACAAATGGTTTAAGACTGCGCAGCCAGGTGTAACTTTGTGACTTTCTGCTTCTTCATTAATTTTGACTATTCTATTACTTGGATTAGGATAGTATTCAGAAATCTCAGTCATGTTATATAAAGCCTCACAGCAGCAGTCAATCCCTGCTCCAAAGACCTTCGACTCTCAACAGGTACAAGAGACCAAAAAAAATATTGTTTTCCTAACATTAGAGATCACCCAGCTCCCCCAGTAACACAATTTGATGCTTCTGCTCTGAGCAATTATAAGACACTGGAAGGCAGAAAGTGCATGTTAATTGCTCAGGGCAGCTCTTTCCTCTTCAGGCAGTGAGTGGCAGCATTGCAGTAGCCTTTGCTTCCCTATCTTCTTTGTTGTTGACTTCCAAGGCAGTCCTGCTTTTCTGCTCAAGCTCACAAAACTCCTTCTGCCATTTCTATATGCCTAAAATAAATTAGTATGCTGGAAAGCAACAGATATATATATATATATCCAATTTAATATAAGTAATTTTGTGTAAAGTGAAATGAAGAATAAAATTTGCAGATGTCAGGTCTTGTGAATGGAGACTGTGCATATGAAAAGCACCCCTCCCTTTCTATGCTCTCAGTCAGGGAGCATTTTGTATCCTTATCAACATTTCTAAAAACTGAACAAATTAAAATGAGGGAAGCTGAAATATATTCGTCCTGTTTCTGAAGCAGAGGATGTAAATGGGATTCTATCTATAAGTAGACATTATAGTGTAGATCCTTATTCTTGAATATTTTATAGCCACTAAAAAGTAAACCTGAAAAATCAGCATCAGATAATTTCATGTTAATTGACTTGCCAGTGATATGGTATTGGATTTACACAGTTCTAAAAGGGCTTTTTGGAACAACAGCTGTGATTTTTTCCTGGCTCATAATCATCACCAGCCATAAGGAAACTGCAATCAGAAGGGAGGAGACAGATCTGCTGATGAAGCACAAGCCTGCCTCATATCTAATTCGCTCTTGAGCTTTGTTGGCTCTGCAGTGCTAAAAGGAGCAACACACATCAGGAATTCAGTTTTGTCATTTGCATAAATATATAGTCCTAAATATGAATTACACCCTTTTCAGTGCCTGCTGAAGTGAGTGGCAATTTTCCGTTGTAGGGTAGGACTATAGGTAGGTCTATTCCTGAGAAGAAATGGATTGTCAGGATAACTGATTTTCTGGTTAGACCTGTCTATAGTGATTAGCTTGTGTAGTCATTAGTTCTAGGCTGTTTTCACACTATCTGGCTCTGTACCATGATGCTGGATGTTCCTATCAATGGTTGTCATTTTCTCTGGTGTGGCATTTATGTTACTGGCCTTTGCAGAAGAATGAAAACAGTATGATCTGTCTCTTGTGGAAAATTGTCTTTACCAAGATACAGTTTTCCCATAAGAACATGGCAAATTGTGTAAGGCAGCTTTTCATTTAAAACCTGGCTTATTAGCTGTCAAAGTGAAGAGGTGAATGAGAAGACTCTATTCTTCAGGCCAAAATGGAGCATTTCCAATGAAGAATCCTGGAAATGCAAGAAAAGGAAAAGGAAAATGTCTTTATAATAATTTGCACCATGCCTATGTCAAAAAATCCCTATTTTATGATATTTCTGAGTCCCCATTTTCAGTAATGTTAGTGTAACACTACTGAAATGTTATATTTGATTTGACGCCTGAGAATTTTTGGCCATGTTTAGGAGAATCAGTCATAATAATATTTTAGTATAAATTTTAAAAGGATTAATTAAAAGGATAATACACTGCATAATCTGGCAATTATTCACATTTCTTTTTTAGTGATATTTATGTTTTTCTGCAACACCACGTGCAAACACTTTTAATCAGCATGTTTTTAATATACTTTGGAAAACTGATAATAAAAATGCTTTATAAATTTAAACCATTACTATTAATTATTACTACAGATTTTTTTTTGTTCATCATCTTTCTGATCATTAAAGAACATTAATGAGGAAGTTTACTCATTGTACGATCTGGTTTTCGTGAATGTCTTTCCCTGAGACTATTTGACTGGTGAGATGAAAGCTCTCAAATGTTAATGCACTTGAGGTTTGTAATGTCTAATGTTAATGTCACAGGACATAGGTCAAAGAAATGAACTGGAAGTGATTGCCTGTGATAAACCATCTGCATGTTATTTTGCAGTAACAAAACAGTGTAAATTAAGCCCTGGGACATGTCTACTGAGTTATGAAGTTATTGCAGGACTTCATCTAACATGAATGAGGCATCATTTAAACAAATGGGAAATTCTTGAAATAGGATATCACAGAACAAATTTCTGAGGAGCTCAAGGGAATAAATGTTGAGAAAAGGCTAACTGGATTTGTCCTTTAATGATGCATAGGGTAAAAGAGGAGAGAACTTCTCACATTTCATATCCCAGTGTTAGGCTACAAAAACTGCCCTGTGTCCCCTTGAGAAATAAATAAGGACTTTTTGCAGAATTTCTTTTTTCCCTTTGATTTTTTCTCCTCTTTTCTGTGTTATTCTGGAGGTCAAGACTTCAGATTACTTGTTCACACACAGAACAGTGAAAGACATATTTAAGCTGCCTGTGTACATTCACAGCTATAAAGCATAAAAATCTTTTAATATCACTGCACCTACTACACTCTAAACTACATTTTGCCTGCTAGTATCCAGCTACAAATGAAAAGTTTCAGGCTGAGTTGCTGTGTCAGCTGAACAGTGATTTATGTGTGTTTTTTTTATCGTCTGGTTTATATTCTTCTTAGCTTCATACTATTCTGTGATAGGGACAAAAACTGTACCTACAGTGGAGGAGGACTAGAGAAATTAAATAGCTCTTTTAAATTTTATCTGTTTGAAAACGAATTTAATATTGACTACATGATTTGAACTGTCTAAGTCTGTAAAGGTTTTGAGACCTCTAGTTTCAAATGCTAAATTGCTTTTTATTGATACAAGTTACAGCTTGAGAATATATAAAGGAAGCTGCCCTTATAATGGGATATGCAAATGTTACATTATCTAATTAAAGTCCTGTGCATCCTGCTAGTTTTAAGAAAGTAAACACACAACTAGCTCTCTTAGAAGAGATGCATCTATTTGTCCTTGTGCTGTCAGACTCAAAGAAGCAAGGGTTATGTCTATTTTTCAACCAGCATCCTATACTCTTCCTGTGAGATAAGTAAATCTTTACACTACAGAGACGAACTCGTTCATTCCAATTGAATGATTCCCTGGAGGATGGGAGTTAATGGGGTTAATATCAGCAGAGAATTTGAACTATTTGTTGTTAAGTGGGAAAACAGCATAAACTACCATCGTCATAAGTCTCTTTTGTAAGCTTTATAAGAAATTAGAGATATGTAAATAAGGTACAGGAAATTATTTTTCTTTCCAGGGAATTAGACCATTTGATTACAGAATGCTTTTGTTATTTAATAACATCCGGAGAAGCTATTTCAACTGCCTTCAGATAAAAATTAGATAAAAATCTTGGAAATATAAGAATATATCTTCATATAAGTGGAAATATTGTGATGTATGAAGGAGGAAAATAAATAACAACTCCTGTATTCATGTTATTAGTCAGTGTTCAACGTTCATTTTTAGGTGAAATTATGAATTATCTTTTTATTTTTTACCTTATGTCTGTCATTCCTGACAAGTAATTTCTATACTGTTGTCTGTTGGTACATGACAGGAACGTTTAATACACTGCAGGTATTTTTGGGAACCACCAAAACCTAGCAGTTGAAATGTTACGTTAAAAATCTTCGTGGTACAATAGACCTCCAGATCTTTCTACTGGGCACAGAGAGGAGCCTTGAACATTCTTCTTGATTCTAGTCAGGGAAGATATTAAAAAACAACACATTAATGTCATTAGTCTTTAAATATGGACAGATATTCCCCAAGTCTCTCCCTAAGGGCTGAAGAGATTGTCAATGGAGAGAGAGAAATATATTCTTGATTTATGGATATCTATTCCAGGATGAGCTGAATTACACCCAAGAAAGGCACCTTGGTGACTAGCATGAACATTTACCTTGTAGACATCCTCCTTATGGACAGTGAACCCAACCCATGGAGTTACATTTTATCAGAAGCAAAGTGGAACTGAGGGCCAGACACTTGCCCAAAAGCAAGCAGGTATTTGCCCTTATAGGCTATGTATGCAATCTGTCAGTTGTCAAGCAGTAAGCCTAATCAATCTTTTTTGCTTGCTGTAGCACAGTGAGGAAAAGTCTAAAGAAGACAGATAGTGAAATGAGATGAGAAATTATTTCTTCTCAACTTTTGTAATACTCATATAGAAATGTAGATGAAAGATCCTAAAAAAAGGCCAGGGGTATCACCCCATATTGGAGAAAATGAAACCCTTTTCAGTGGAGGAGCCTGCTAGCAGCATGTGAGCTCAGAGGAACACAGGAAGACTGCAAGCCTGCCTCTGAGTTTGGCTTTTGTCTTGTAACCAGTAGGATGAGTCCAGGACACTTCAGTTCACTCAGATCGGAAAAAACAGTGAGAATAAAGTTGTCATCATTCAAGCTATGTTTGGGTTTAACTATTGAGCCTTTTATATTCTATTATAAAATAATTCAGCATAACTGTTGGTCTTAAGGACCTGGGCACAAGTGAATTATTTTAATTATTCTTATGGGACCTACTGCCAATGAACTGCTACATTTTTCCTCTGAATGTCATTATGTTGATACTGAGAAACCATATTAATATCTGTTTACTCTTTAGTATTTATTATTAGCTATGAATTTCAAGCAATATATTTGAAGTATATTCAATGAATTAGTGAAGTGGTAGATAAAGTAGGTTGCATATGAGAAGGGAAAGGAAAGGAAAGGAAAGGAAAGGAAAGGAAAGGAAAGGAAAGGAAAGGAAAGGAAAGGAAAGGAAAGGAAAGGAAAGGAAAGGAAAGGAAAGGAAAGGAAAGGAAAGGAAAGGAAAGGAAAGGAAAGGAAAGGAAAGGAAAGGAAAGGAAAGGAAAGGAAAGGAAAGGAAAGGAAAGGAAAGGAAAGGAGAAGGAAAGGAAAGGAAAGGAAAGGAAAGGAAAGGAAAGGAAAGGAAAGGAAAGGAAAGGAAAGGAAAGGAAAGGAAAGGAAAGGAAAGGAAAGGAAAGGAAAGGAAAGGAAAGGAAAGGAAAGGAAAGGAAAGGAAAGGAAAGGAAAGGTATGTACAGATCTCATCTACATGCCAAATGAGCAGCAGTTAGAAATAGTACGTGAGCTGAATGGTCTGGAATGACTATATCCTTTAGCCAGCTGTGACTAAATACACATACCCAGCAGAGTGCATTACAGTAGATTAATTTACATAGGAACAACAACAATTTTCTCAATGCTGATGTTGTAATTTCCTCTGCATCAGGTCACTCTTACTTATCTGGTTATTTAGCTGATCAGCAACCTAAACCATCTGCACTCAGTTAGCAATGTCATTCCTACTAAAAGCTGAGCTTGTGTTATTTGTAGGGATATTCATAAGCTTCTTGTTAGTTTGAAGAAATGCTGTGCTGACTTAACTAACAATTCATGGGAAAGGAATACTTGGCACTCACTGTAGGTACTGTGGCTGCAATCACATATCCTCCATTGCTACCATGAAAAGCATCTTGAAGCAGACATTACTAAACATCCCTTAGCTGCTAACCCTTCACTGGGACACTGCAACACAGAATGGCACAAAACATGTATGAGTTGTCTGCTCACAAAGGACAACCTTGGCAGGAGTCATTTCATGTAACTTTGGATACCTGCAAGGTACAAATGTACATCCAATCTCACCACAGAGTCTCTGGTCCTGTCTGCCATCAATGAAGGGAATGAGTGATGTCTATGAACCACAGCATGGGCATTCACAGAGTGAATTCTATCAAACTGTAAAAGTATTGATTTTCTTCATTTATGATAATGAAATGAGCCTGACTAGTCTGAGCACAGAAGTTCACTTTCTAGTCTTCTAAAGTGAAGTAGAAGGAATCCAGGTAGGTTTTGCTGCTCTTTGAGAATCTGAAATGTCTGTCACCTGTCATTTTGTTTTGCCATGATTCTAGTGTTTTAAATTCAGATTACAGCAGGGATTTTCCAGAAACTCAGCATACTCTTTGAAAATATGCAGAAAGATGAAATATCTTTAATGGGCAACAGGAAGGAAAATGAGCAGTGAAAGAAGGAGGCAATGCAAACTGTAATATAGAGATGTTGTATATTGCACTTCTGGCTCACAAATGGCATCCTAGTGCTTTTGCCACACTGCCCTGCCCTGTGTCCATCATCCTCAGAGCTACCAGACCACAGCAGAATATCTGCCTCTTGACTGCTGACAGTGAGTGCTCTGTGTGACAAGTGCAAAGCTGTACCTCACAAAATGTAAAGGAATTTGTGTCCCTATTTTGGCAGAGTTAATTTTTAGGGGCAGATGTATCTGTTTTATAAGCTTGTTTCACTGATTTTTCAAAATTCACTCTAATGAAAAAATGTCATAATTTCATTTCCAACAGTAGTTACTATATATATCAGAAATACTCAGTAGTGAAATTTCAATGTTTAGTTTTAGTTAGGTACAATAAAGATTTCAGATGCTAAAATGCATGTCAATGTAATGATTCTTTTTCAATTAATCATTTTTTTAACCTTAAAATCCATTTTTCTTCAATTTTCTTATTCCCATTATCAAAGATTGATGATATTATTTCCCTTCCTTTTCAAGATATTCTGGTCTTTTCCATTTCATTCTAACACTTTCCATTTTCTAGGGAAATATTTCAGTGTATAAGGACTCTACTCCAGAGCATTTCCTTGGAGAAGTTTAACAAAGTTCCTCTACTTCTCGAAGGCAGTGATGTGTGTACTCACTGCTCTGAGGAACAAACCTTGTTCCTGAAACAAACTGGCCCAAGAGGTGTCTCGGTAGTGTTCTAGCAATGTCTAGTTTGCTAACTGCTAATTGTTATTCTGTTCCTCAGAGTCTATCCTATTCATCAAGGCAAAACTTTCTAGGTGCCTTTCTGAGCACTGATGAGCCAGCATCCAGCCTAAAGTAATCTACATTTCATCATGCAGCTGTACCCAGTGCAGGGCCTTCTCTTTGTGGACCTTTCTTTCTGTTGCAACTGAAATCTTGAATCCTCCTTTATTTTGTGTTTATGAATTCTGTTTAGGTATGGCAGCTCTCCAAACCACAACTTGTATGTAACAGTATCAAGATTACTTCATACTTTCTGTGTATATCACATTATGCTGGTGTAATCACACAATCTAAATCAAATATTTCTGTCACAAAACAAGATACAATGACTGAGTAAATTCAGATCTATGCTTTACATAATTACCTTAATAAAGACTGTGTCAGCACTGTGTTTGCAAGGATGCTACATTGGTTATAACCAGCCAGATTTAAATATACCCAGTGCAAGAGAAATGTACCATTCAACAGGCCAATAATTCACCAGTCATTATTCTGCATTTCTTAGTGAGTTTTTATGATGAAGAACTCAAGTCATGCTGAGACACATGAGCTGACAATTATCTTATTGCAGCCTGTGCAGGAGCACCTTCCAGTAGTTCAGAGTTGCTCCTCAATGAGCACACGTGGCTAAAGGACTGCAATGCAGTAACTTGCAGGCAGGGTGATTAGTTATCCCCCTGTTTCTCCAGAAAAATGTAAGGCGAAAAAGTGGGACTACAGCTGTTGGTTCCTGTATTCGAGAAATAATTGAAAGCTTCCCTTTGCTGACATTATCACTCTATTCATGCTATGATGATTGCAGTCTTTCTAAGGATCTCCTGATTTCAATCAGGGATCTTTAAGGAAAGACAGCACAGATAAGCAAATAAGCCAGCCCTTTCTTTGGCAGGCATATAATTTTGCATTAAAAAGCAGAATATAATATTTGCTGGTGTTGAGTCTGCCTGAAGAACATATTTCTGCCCAACATGCCCATTTTGAAAGTCTAGAATAATGTTAATTTTTATAAACACATTTTTTATTCTTTAATTCCTGTTTGAGGGAGTAAAATAAGAGAGTTTAAATAGTGTTAAAGAGCTTTCATATAGCTACAGAGAAAACGTAAGAACTAGCTGTGTTAATTGCAGTCTTCAATCACAGGTCACATCCGTTTACAAAACATGTGCACATGCCTGTGTAGATTTTGATTACCAGTGGACTATGAGATTTCATGCCCAGTTATGCCAAGATAAAGCAAGGTCTTAGCAGTGGCATGTGGCCACCACCCACATAGGCCCCAGAGCCCCACTGCAACCTGTTGGTATCTATGGCATGTCCCTGCAGGCTCTGTGCTCACCCTTGCAGGCAGAACTTTGGTCACCATGCAGCAACTCTCCTGCTCACATTTCTGTATTGTGTTACTGCCACCATGCTGCTCGTTTGTGTTCATGTAGTGCTGCTACACGTAATTTCACACTGGTACAGGGAAGGTTTGATTCACAGCTATCAGCCCATAGCAAATCTTCACTTGAAGACCTGAAGTTTGAGCATCAGGCTTTGAGACTTTATGTCTCATCTTAAATGGGGTCATAATCTCTTAAATGGAGTCTTAAATAGGATTCAAAATCTCAATTTCTGGACTTCATTTATATGTAGAAATCACATATGGACACAATATTGCCCAAATAGTTTCTAGAGCCACTGCCTACACTGCTCTCAAGCTGTAAGCCTGTGAAATTGTTTTGTGACTAAATATAAACTGAAATTTATTTCTTTACAAAATTAAATCATGTCCAGGGAAACTTTTGTGTTTGTTTTACTTCACTGTCTTTTTTATTTACCAGTCACCATGTCCTAAACTAGAATTTTCATTGACACTCCTTTGAAGTGTGACTACAAATATGTAAGCAATTTGAATATAGATAAAATTGAGGAGTTTTGTACGTGACTTTGTTGGATCTTATTGTTAGAACCTTTAAAATTCTTCATCCATATTTCAGATCTAAATACTGAGATTCTTTTTTTTCTCTTAGTATTTTGGACTTGAAAAATTTAGAGTTTTCTTTTCAGAAAGTGGAGATACTTTGCTTTAAAAAAATGAATATAATTAAGTTGGGAAGCTTTTGAAGACATTCCTTTTATTGTTTATGTATTTTTTCCTACTTATCAATGAGGCAAATTAAATCTAATATTGTATCTAACTCTATTTACTATAAATACATTTGTTTGCTGAGAAACATCCTGTGAGAACAAAGAAAATTCCCTTCTTCAGAGCTCAAAGGATTAGGTCAGTTGTAGTTTCCTTTCCTGAAAGAAAGCTTAGCCCAGAAAACAGCAGTTTGGCCCAGGCTTAACTAACTAGAAAAACTGAGTCTCCTGCCAGACATATTAGGTATGGGTTAAAGTTTGGGGTTTTTGCCAGACATTTCAGATATCTACATTTACTAGATCAAATGATACACTAAGATTCTTGCAAGGTCGGTGGTAAATAGGTGAAGTCCATACTGGCTTCAGTGGGAGAGAGAGAGAAAGATTTTGTATTACTGTGTCAGAGATTTGCAAAGTTACCAAACATGTTGTGTGATGGGGCGGAGAATGCCCCTGAGAAAATTCAGTAGTTTCCACACACTTCTCTGGTTTTGTTACTCATCCTCCCACATTTCTCCTTCCTGCCTCATTCCCATCACAGCTGCACTTTAAATAATCAGGACCTAATTTTTCCTTCCCTTACTTCAGTTTCACTGCAGTCTAATGGAGTTAGATCTTGTTTTATTTCTTTACTTCAGATAATGGCAATTTTATACATAAGGACATGAAGACAGAACTCGCGAGAGTGATAGAGAGTTTGGAAAAGATGCTCTGAGAGCAAAAGGAGAATGAAGACTACTTATCCACACATGTCAAGTGGCTAAACTATGGAGAAACATTTTGTCTAGTTCCATGTCTGAAGACCAAAGCCTCTGTGTACAGAAGTCTTTTACAGTGCACTGGCTGCAGATGAAATACCATGTAGAAAAGAGTCTTTACTGATTTGCAAGAATTTTTTTCCAGATAGTACATGTATCATAGATAGAAATAAAATTAATTACAGTAATTTCAATACAAAAACCCCCAAAGCATTGTATCTTTGATGTACTGGAGCATATTTAAGATATTTTTTTTCTCTTTTGGGTGAATAATGTCCTAAATTATCTCTAAGAAAGAGAATGGGTTAAGATTTGGAGCATGTTTAGATCTGTGGTTATCAATGCTTAGTCTACACTTCTAGTAATGAATAAAAAACTGCACACATGTAAGCAAAACTAATGCAATTTATGTTTATGAAAGCTGGCACAAATATCCTGTGTATGTGGAGGCTTCTTCTCCTCAAGAAGAATCTGGACCTGAAGAAGGAATCTCCGTTTCTCCTTACATTCCTGCAGAGGAATTTACCAGCAAAGATTTTGAAGTCAGCATACAAGTCTTATTCTGGCAGTGAAAAGAGGTCATGGTTATTGAGATCTTTTCATATGCAAGATCTATCCAGCCAGAAGACCCAGAGTCCCCAGGCAGATGTTACTCTGGATAAAACATAATGTCTAGATAAAACCAGCAGATTTCCTGCTGGTCACCGAAAGATGGGAGCAGAGAGCTCCTCCCCCTGCAAAGCACTAAGACTCAGTGTTTACATAACATCCTTAATAATTTTTTTCAAATGTGTCACACAGAAGTTTTACAGTGCTGCTCATCTCAAAGCTTCTTCCTTTCACGGTAACAAAAGGGGCTACTCTTGTGTCCAATCCAAGTCATTGTTCCAACTAAAGACAGACTGTGTTGCTGCTTTTAGCCAAGCCCTGTTTATAAAACAGTTTTTTAATACTTTTGGATTGTAACAGTACATACAGTCCCATGCCTTCAAACCTTAAAAAAATTAATTTATTAAATTAAAATAAGAGCTTAGATAATTTTTGCTATATATGAGGTTCCTTGAGATTGCATAATATGTCCAGAGTTTGTATATTCTATATATACTATATATAAAATGCATACTCAGTCAAGATTAAAATGCATTGAATGAAATGCACATTGTAAAATGTTGCTAAATTATGACAAACAACTTGATTTTGAGTAGCATATGAAGTATATCATGCAACTTATTCCTAAACTAAATCAACAAGACCTTGAAAAAGTTTTCTATTTGACCCTCACTTTCTCAGGTTATTCAATGTATATAAATGAAGTGTCACTGATTCAATGCATAAAGCATAAAAAGTAAAAAATAATTTAGAGGGAACATATTCTTCACACACAACATTTTATACTGTCAAGCTATTCTGTTTTCTTTTATACCCTGGAGATTCTGGCATAAATTATTGTTTTAAAATTGACAGCTGTTAGCATTCATATTGTTCAGTCCACTCTAATGAACTTCGTTTGAGACTCAATTATATGAAATCATTCCCCAGCTGGCACACTAGCTATTAGCAGTGACTTCTGATGATTCTTTATAAAGGCAAGATACAGTGACTATAGTCTTCACTATATCTACAAAGCATGTGAGTCAAGCAACCCTAGGACTGAAGAGAAACCATGGAATTATGGCAGTTGCACAATGTCAAGAAAAATACTCCTTCCTGTTCAAGTCTGAAAGAGTTGTTTAGCATTGATGGACTAGCACATTCAAACAAGGACAGAAAATACTCTAAGTCTGCAAAATTTGTCCCACCATTAAGCTTCAGCTAGAAATAACTGAAAGAAGATAGTTCCTAGATATTAGATTTCAAAACAAGCAATTAAGTTAATTATTTTTAATTATATATAAAGTGTCACTTTGGCAAGTCAAAAGAAATAATGATAATTTCAAAACTATGCAACTTCAGTGAAAAGGAGTAAGGATGTGCATCACAGCTCCTATGAAGGTGCACCACTTTAGCATTTCTGTCACGTCTCTGCTCTTTAGATTCTTTTACAGATTAACTTCTATTCAGACAGAGGCTGCTACTCATAAATCCCTGTTCATTTTATAGGGGTATGAAGGAATAATTAAAAATACTCTACAGGCTGAAGGGAAGGATATTCACAACAGTCAGTTTTACACAGTAAGGCTGGCTGAGTTGGAAAGCCATTGCCTTGAGCTGTGTGTGAAACCAGTTCCTCTGAGAGGGACTGAGACCAAGACTACTTCCTGTGCTCTCTCACTGGAGCAGCACAAGATGGGGAAAAGCAGCTGGAAAGCAGAGAAGGTCCTGGGGGTCTTGGTGATATGAAGTTGACCATGAGCTAGCAAAGGGACATCACAGCAAAGGCAAATAGCCTCCTGTACTGGCAGAGTGTTGCCAGCAGGATTAGAAAGGTGATCCTTCCCCTTTTCAGCACTGGTGGGACTCATCTGGATTGTTGGGTACAGCTCTGAGCCACTCAGAACCAGAGAGACACTGACATATTGAAGCAAATTCAGCCAAGGGCTATAAAGAGTATAATCATAAAAGCCTTCTTATTCCTATCTGAATTTCTTTCTTCTTGAAATGTAGGTTATATCACTACTATAATTTTCATGTCAATAAATCACTTCTACAAGACCCTAATAGCATTACTTAGTGGTAATAGTTTTGAAGAAGTTAACGGTTCACATCACTCTCGTGGTTTTTGTCAAAGAAGGTTAGTATTGTAATCTGGTCACATAGTGCCCCTACATGTATGATGAAGAAAGGTAATTCAATTCTAAGCACACATTCACAGACAGAAAGGCTATCAAGGTACAGCCAGATCTCTGTTCAGGGCTTTGTGTAATGTTGCCCATATACATAACTTGCTAATTCCATTCTATGTATCTAATTTCTACTCTTAATGAATTTTTACTTTTCAGAAATTACTTTGCTATCAAGAAATAAATTTAGTATAAGGTGTGAAAATAACTAGTACTACCAACTGAAATAAAAAAGTCATTGAGCCATAAAACAATTCATAAATAGAGATCACTTTTCAGGAAGCATCTGGACATATGGTTATGGAACAATTTATCTTGAGTGAAATCACATGGCACATATAGGACAACCAAGGGATCAGACCCATCAGTATGGATTTGGGAAAGGCAGGACCTGCATGATCCATCTGATCTCCTTTTAGGACAGGCTGACTCCTCTAGTGGATGAGAGAAAGGCTGTGAATGTTGTGTGCCTGGACTTCAGTAAAGCCTTTGTGACTGTCTCTTACAGTATTCTCCTGGAGAAGCTGGCAGCCCATGGCTTGGACAGCTGCTGTGTCAGAGGACATTCAGGTTGGACATCAGGAAGAGTTTCTTCACTGAAGGGGTGGGTAAGCATTGGAAAGGGCCACCCAGGGAAGCTGTGGAGACACCATCCCTGGAAGAGTTCAAGACATGACTGGATGTGGCACTCACTTCTACAGTTTACTTGGCGTGGTAGTGCTTAGACAGAGGCTGGAGTTGATCTTGGTCTTTTCCAACCTTAAGGATTCTGTTCTATTCAAATAATGTTACAATTGCTCAGAAGAATCACATATCAGGCTCCTTTTACAATAGTCCATCATACCAATTTCACTGTCTCTACCCTAGACAGCACAGGCTAAGTATAGGTATCACAAACATACACAAAACCAGACGGCAGCCAGTATTCTGGCACAGCTTCCAGCTCAGCTGTCATCCCAGCTGATTCTCAGTGAGCTCAAATATAATCCACTGAAGATGTCATTCCCACAGGAAGCTGAGGATCAGTTCACACAGAACTTTGTGTTTGTTTGCATATGTGTATTCACTGTAGTTAATGTCATTTTACTGACTGCACTTAAAAATTGCCCTCCTCCCGAACCGTGTGAAATGAGATTATCCCTCAAACCATGAGACTGTTTCTGACAAAATACACTTGAACGGAGCCCCAGCAAGTCTCTCATGTTCATGAAAACTACTGGTTTCAGAAAAGAAGCATCTAAATAATAAATCTTCACATCCTATTTTGTTTTCATTATACCTGATAGAAACAATGGAATGGCTACCGTTTTAGGTTTATGGTCCAGAATGATTGCAAAGTGATTATAATCAAATCTTTTATTTATCAGACAGAAAACAACTTTTTCCTTCAGGATGCTATGTTGATCATATTTCTAGGATAAAATCTGAAAAATATGAAACTGTTTTGGCTGTAACAAAATTGCTATAAGGATAAATGTGCAAATTAAAACTGAAAAACAACAACAACAACAACAAACTCTTCAATAACACTATTATCTACTGTGTAATCCTAAACAAGCAAAGTCCAAATGAGGATTTGTAGTATATCTGTTACCAGTTCCTGACTGGCTGTGAAAAGGTGTTGCAGTAGGATCTTTTTTGAAGGTCTTTCTAAAAAGATCTTCTAATCTTTCTAGAAGGACCTTCAAGAACGATTCTACTGCAACACCTTTTAGCCAGTGCAATATGTTGAAGAAAATGGAGTTGTGTCAATTATTGTGAGAAGGATTGCAAGAGATTGAGGAAAAAACATCTTTTAATAAAGAGCTCTCTAACAGGGAGTAGCTCCACAGCACAAGATGAAAGAATTACCTTTGTTTTATACCCAGAGCAAAAGTAGAACAATAATACTAGACCAAGTGGCAAAATTCTACTCAACAACCATCTGTCCACAAAGAATAGGGAATAATCATTGTGTGATAAATATGTGAGGTCCCAACACTGACTAGAAATGCATGGCTGTAAGAATATGCGGACAATAAACATGCATTCCTCTAAGCTGAATAACTTACAACTAAGAAAACAGAAAACCAAATCTTGTTGCTAGGATAATAAAGAAGAAAAAAATCCTCATCTTGGGTTTATTCTTAATTACAAGATGCCTGGTATCCTTCTATTTCATAGTGTGTCAGTCTTATTTTAGTGTTCTACATACCCTAGAAAAAAAATAGAGCATCTTATGTGTCACAGCTTCCAACCATAGCAAAGGCAGCCAACACTCACTCACCATTTACAATGCATTAAATCTTTACACTGGTGGGACTGACCACCAGTTTATACTGTCTGGGTGCCCGAGTATCCAGTACTGGTATTACAGGACAAATCTTTCCAAATCCTTTAGCAACACTGCTTATACAAATATTATCTTGTGCCAGCACACTGTCAGGAACTGTGATGCTGTCCACAGCAGTCTCAGAGAAGAAATAAAAGATGAGGAAAGTGAGGTGCAAATAGGAGATCATTAAAGACAAGTTGGAAAAGAGAAGTAAGGATCTTTTGCTAGAATAGGAAGTGTGGAAGCATGTCTTCTTTTCCTCTTACACTTTCCCTCCCTCAGTCTTCAGTCTTTGAAGAGGTGTCTGGGGCACTTTTCTGGGAATTCCCTTAGTTAGTTTCTTGATGAAGTTTCTACCCAACAGGTAACTTCTGAAAATGAAAAAAATAGTTTTATACTTTAAGACACATGGATTTTGTGGCACCTATTTCATGAATGCTAAATTCTGGGGCTTATCAAATTTCCTTTCAACTGATGAGGCCAATGATGATATATATTTCAGTGAACTTAATTCTCCTGAGGAATACCTTCAAAGTTGGTGGGAAAAAGCTTTGAAAGATCATATCCAAATTTCATAACGCTTTCTGTTTCATTTCCGTTACTTGAATTTTTTACATTTTAGTAAATACAACCAAATTTTTAACATGTACTGGAAAAACAGACAAATATTCACACACAGTCTGGAGTAATAAATAATTCCAGGGAAATCTGAAAGGTAGTGGAAATGGGAACAAAAATCCTACCTGGCAAAAGGCCAGTCAATTTTCTGCAATAGAAAAACATGCTAATTCCAGAACATAACATGACAAAAGCTCTAATAAACATCCTTAATACTTCATCCCCAGAAAAAATTCCCTTCTACATAATGACTGCTGTTGCTGTGTGATCATCTCCTTCTGCATATTCCTGTGAAGAACCAGTACTCCAGGGAGTTTTTTGCCTTTGATGACTGATCTGTCTCAGTGGCTGGTGGGAGTTTGCCCTTGACTTCTGCAGAAGCTGGGTCAAGATCCAGAATAAACAATGACAGATTGCTATGTGAATCTGTATGAACTTGGTGAAAAAAACCCTCACCAAGTATAAGAGAAGAGGCAATGATATGAATTTAAAGGTAGGGCAGATTCTTTATCTGTGACATCAAACAATGCATTTTTGATTGATACTATAGGACAGCTTTTCTCATATGAAAGCAGAAGCATTCAAATTAAGCTAGTATGTCCAACTTGGCAAACTTATCTGTTGTTTTAGTAAACAGGCCAAGGATTGACTAGACACTAGATCAGAGCTGGCAAAAATCCTCGTGGTTGTACTAGATTGATTTATGCTGACTGAGGGTCTAATAATATATCATCCTCTAATAAAGCAAGGTATACAAGAGGCAAAGTGTTAGAACTTTTGATGGTTTTCTCTTTTTGATGGTTTGCACTGAATCCATATTACTAACAGAAGACTTCAGAATTAATTCTGGCAGCACTTAAAAGCATACACTTGCAAAACTTTTGGAACTAAGCCATTCTGGCAGCAAATATTCAGAATAGATTTGAAAAGTATTCTCCATGGAAATATTTCTATCGGGAAAAAAAATTCCACAAAATTATTACTCTGTAGACCAGAAGAAATGCAAGCTCATTTCATTAGGTGTAAGCTCTATTTTAGCAATTAAACATAAAAAGACTTTTCAGACTAGCATAACCATAAATTCAAGAGATTGCTACTAATTACATCTATGCATCATTCCAGTGAAATTCTTTCTGATTTGAATTTTACTCATCTACAGCTTATCCCAAAATATTTTAACTTTTCATCCATTATAAAAATTGATATTTCAAAGATATTTGCCACCTTCCAATTTAAAGACGAACTTCTTGTTATTGCAAATAAAAATAATGTAATTTTGTTAGTGTAAATAGTGTGCCCTCTTCCCTAGAATTTTTAAATTTTAAGTCCCAATAGGAGAGATTCAACTAAAAAATGATGAAATAAAGCAGGTAAGAAGAAAAATAGCACATGGTCAAGCAACTGAAAATATGCAGATATCTTTGTTTCAGTTTTTTATGATTTTATGGCAACTGTTCTTAAATGCTGTTTCTTCAGTATGAGGGGAAAGAAATAATACCACTGTTCTCACAGATTACAAGAGTTTTCTAATTAACTATTTACTTTATTCACATGTTGATTTACAGCTAATGTAACAGAAAGGCAACTATGCAAAAATTTCAAGGGCAGGAATAGTCAAAATTGTCCAGTTAGCATTGGCCCCTGTCAGGCTAATTTCTGCTTTTCTCCTGAATCAAACTTGGGATTCTCTGACAAGATTAAGAGTCTGTTTTGGGAAGCAATTCTTACAAGTAATATAGCCCTTTATCCTTCATAGTTCCTTAATGTTATCTCTGCTATACCTGCATATAGAGAATGCATATTAAAACTTAAAGTCACAAAAAATACCAGTAACCCAATATTTAAAATATGATTTGGATCTCCAGCTGGTACAAACTTTACCTCACTGCAAATATTGATGTAAGGACCTGGTTACAATGCTCTAGTTCTCCAATCCTCATGTCCCAGAACGGAATAAGTGGATTTTTCAGCTTATTCTCCTGTCATTGTGTATGATATACCACGGAGATGGGAAAGCCACCACTTCACACAAGAGTCACATTCCTGAATGCAGCTTTTTGCACAAGCAAAACCACATGGCATCCAATGGGGGTTATGCTAAGGTCCACTTTAGACAAATTAAGAACTAGGGAAACTTCAAAACTGTTATGGACCTTTACCTGGGGGTTCTCCCAAGTGTTTTTCCTACTTAGGTTGCTACTGTGCACAGAGCTGACACAGCTGCTACTCTTCACAGAATAATATTTTACCTACACAAGGTGTACACATATCTACTGGACTTGGGATGGACTATCCCTGGAGAACTATTTCCCTGGTCACAAGTGTTTGTGACTATAGGAGCATTCATGGTTGGACAACATCACGACAGCACCACAGTAAGCTTGTCTGTATAAAGTTCCTGAGCAAATGATAGAAAAAGAATTGACTTACTAAATGAAAAGGAAAAAAAGTTAGGACATTAAAAGTCCTGATAAGAAAGAAATTTGAAAGCAATTTCACACTTATTTCTGAGGGATTATCATTGGGTGAATATTTATTATTTTGAATATTTATGATATTACAAAGCTTATTGCCACACATTATAATTCTCCCAGCTTTGAAATTGGTTTGTATGCTCTTAAAAATTTTCAAAAATATTTCTTGAAAACATTATATTTACCAGAATATGTTTAATTTACAGCCTATTATGGAATGAAAATACTCCCAATGACATCGGTGTGCATCAGTTTGTAAAGTTTTTGCAAATCATTTGAAATTATACCAGGAATTAACAGGAAATCATACTGTTATATTATGTGATTTAGAATTTTGAGAAAGATAATGAATAGGGAAAACTGCCAATATGCATTAATAGCCATACAGTGCAATTAATCAATGAATGCAACTAATACAATAGATTTTTGGCAGCTAAAATGTTGTGAAATAGGCACAGGAACAGATAAACTCTCCAATATATATATATATCCTCTGAGGCAGATATTCTGGGAAATGCCCCTTAACCTTCAGGCTCCTTTTGGTTTAAGGTATTCACGTGGACAATTAAAGCTTCCATACTCAGACTGAGGCCAAAGAGACTTTGCTGGAATCCTTTAGCTGCCAGATGAATAGAGCCCCAGAACTTTCAGATATTTTTCTTGCATCCTCTTGTAATAAAATTACTGCCAAGGTTAACTGTCAGATACTTGTAAGGAGCAGTAAATCTCACAGTGAGAAAGGTATTTCCCATTGTTTAGTAAAAAAAAAAAAATCTTGTGGGAATATGTGAGAGAGGGAAAGACAAACTGTGCTTTGAAGCCTGAGGCTTTTTCAAGACTGAACATCTTGAGTCTGCACCAAAAAACATTTGCAAAGAATTAATATGTGAATGGGAGCTAGCAATTCAGCAGCCATTAGGGAGAGAATTATAGACCGCAGTCTGAGGCTTTGCAGGGCACAGCCAGCTTTTTATACTAGAAGAACAAATCTATTAACTTAATTTCTCCTGATTTGGCTATGAATATAGATGACAATTAGCCTATAATTTCATTTTTCTAAATATCTAAATAAAATTCCTCCACCAGTGTTTTCTGGCACACACTACTCCTGTTCCTCTACAGGGAACACTTCCAAATTGGATTGCTTATGATATTCTCTTCCTGCAAGCTATATTCCATCAGAAACACCTGTGATTTTTAAGTTCTTTCAGCATCTTGGTATTTAGAGAGTATGATCTGATATTTACACTGTACAAGAAGCAATCCTGCTGTTCCTCTAGGAAAAGAATTTTAAAAATGGAACCAAAACTGTGGAAAGTGCCAATTTAATCAAGATAAAAAATGCAATTAGAATAGAAAGATTCTTGAGGGTTGCTCCACTGAGCTTACAGAAACAATAGTACCTATTTCCTTTTTTCTACACAACCCTTGTTTCCTCATCCAAAGAATGACATGCAATATTTTCTCTTTCAGCTTGAGTGATGGAGCTTGCTGAAAATTTATTCTACTTGCCTTCATTTGACAGAAAAATTCTCCAGATAAGGTTTTAATTTCTTCCTTAGAAGTAGTTTCAAATGTCATATAACCTGTGATTGCTACCCTACATTAGAGAACATCCATTTTATCTGAACTTAGGCAATAATTACTCTGGTGACGGACAATGCATGTGGTAACATTCATCTTCTTATTACTTACTGCAACGTGCAGCCAAAAAAATTGTAAAAATTAGATTGTGCATGAGCATTTATTTGGATTCCTCTCTGTTGTCAGCTATAACTTATAGGTAAAAAATAACTCCATCTGTTTTCACACATCTTTTAGAATATAGATTACAACAGAAAAAATACATGTGGATACTTTCACATCAATAGCATTTAAAAACAGAGCTTATAAATAAAAGATTGGGAAGTAGGAAAATTTAAAAGGCAAATGAAAAATTATAGAAGCATAGCTGAACTCTACACCATATAATAAGGAAGCCCAAATAATTCAACTGTTGCTCAACTTCACTAAATATACAACCTCAAAATAAAAAATCCTCCTTCCAAATTCATTCTTATGGCAAGTAGAACATCAACTGTGATCTAGATCCTGTTTTCTTCCCTACCTGGAGTTGGAATAAATATCTTTGATGTGAAATTAAATAATTTATTCAATGAAATTAATCAATTATTAGAATCTTAAGCCCAGTATTATATAATTGATACGGAAATCATTGTCCGGGAAATTATTTTTTAGACCAAAAATAATTTTGTAGTTTTAAGACTCAATGCTGTAGAAGATAGACTACAAGATGGAAATATTGTTTGTTGTGTTTTCTTTGATTCATTTTATGGAACAGAATGAGTAGCAGTGTAAATATCAGCCCAATGATTAAGGGAAATAAATCTCTTATAAAGTGAAAGCAATATGAATGAAATACAAGAATGAGATACTGACACTACTTAAACATCCTTGAAATTTCAGCAGTATTACGCAGTAGTTCTCTTATTCTATATGAATGCATATGCATGAAATTGAAATCCCATTGTGAGACATGAAGTCGAATTTGTTGTGTAAGCAAAAATTAATGACAGTATAAGTACAAAATCTCAGTTTGATCAGTCTTGCTACATTAAGCACAATAAATTCCAAAGCGGTAATATACATAATTAGTGCTTTGAAAGGAGACATTTCCCAGAACTTAAAAGAATTATGAGCCAAGTCAGCTAGCAGAAAGAATTTAAGCAGAAAAATCATATATCAGTTAGAAATCAATTGTGGGTATTTTGCTTCATGTCCAAAAGATAATAAGCCCATAAACAAACAAGCAAACAAACAAGAACCCACAGTAAACAAAATAAGAAGGCAGTTCTAAAACTAGAGTGATATCTTGAAGATTCAGAAAACTAATACTAAAAATATATAAAGTAGCAATTGGAAAAATGGAAGGAAAATAATATAAAACATTAAAACACAACAAGAATAAGGACAATGAGAAAGAATACTTTAATACATAAGGATTAAAGTTGCATAGGTCTGTTAATCTGTAGGAATGGTACATCCATAAAATAATAGCGAAAATTCTAGAAAAGATGGTCAATATTGACTGAAGGTGGGAAACATCACAGTAATGCTTCAGATTGGACATATGAATTGAAATGCTTCATAATGCCATCAGAATGATAGTTTTAAAAACAGTGCCATTGTTTGTCTTGGAATTTTAAAATCAATTAAGATTAATCTCTTTTCAATTTTTTCCATGATTTATCCAAAAAATTATATTTTTAATTGTCTTTCATGTCCCCTCATCCATCACCTTCACAATTCCTTTGTGTTTTTTTCTCCAATGAGTACTTTAATTTTCTATAGAGACCATCTTTTGCTAGTGGTGTCTCAAGTATCATTTTAAGTGTCTAAAACAAAACCCTTTTAGCTACTTCTGTGTTAACAAATCAAGCACTGCCAGGGAACATTCCTGGGCACTGAACTTGAAAATGTTAAACTCCTAGAACATTCCCTGGCATAATTTTTCCTGGGCCAGCAAGTGCTCTATCAAACAATTTCCAGGTATGGCCTGAATGTTAGTGCAGTCTAGGAACTGATCTCAAAGGATGTACAACCTGCTTTGGTGTCTAAAATGATAATGGATTCTCTTCTCTTCCTCCTGGCCTCAGTGACACAGAATGGTCCCAGGTGCACAGTTCCCTTGTAAATATGTAGCCTTTTGTGACAGATCAAATAAAGATAGATTCAAAATTAGTGTCTCAGATCCTGAGCCAATGAATGTCCTTTCAGATTTTTGACCATGAGTTTTAACTGTTCCCAGAGCAAAGTCACTTTTTATGACTATTTTCAACCTGCACTTTGGGCTTAATTACCCTTGTACTATAAACCCCCATTTTCTGTCCAATTTTCAAATTGTGACCCTGCTAATATGTTTCCTGTAGACAGTTTTATTAGGTATAACATGCCCCTTGTAAAAATAAATAGGTTTAGTTCAGAGTAGATCTTGACTCTTTCTCAGCCTTTGTAATGACTGCTTTTTTTTTTTCACCTGGCTTTGTAAGTTCCCAGCACTGCAAAACAAATCCAGGAGTTTTCTAATAGAGAGCACGAAAAATATTTGAAACACATAATTTTGTATATTGTCTTCCAAGCTTAGAACTGTCTAGGCAGCAGTTTTTCCAGATGAAGTCTCACATTTCATAGGTATGAAATAAGCATTTAATGAACTGAAGGCAGCTTATCTGAATAACATTTAAATATTTGTGAACATGAACTATGACTGTCTAAAATCAGTGCCTGATTTGCCTGTTTAGAGGATGGAGACACCACCAAAAACCAGAAAAGGGACAGCCATTCTGCCCAGTAAAGCACCTTCTGCAGCTCCAGTATCATAAATAAAAACACCTCCCACTTTAGGTTCTGAGTAATTTAGAAGTCTACATTTGTCTTTAGAAGTACACTGAGCAAGGATGCAGCCTCCCCTTGACTTTTTCTTTATAAGACCATGTGTACAGTGGGCTTATTTTTCTTTGGCCTGACAGAGTAATGATTAGAGAATTCCAGCAGCAAAGAAGTGACTTTAATTCTTGGCTCAATTTTGTTCAAAAGATAAATCTTTAAGCACACAAATATGAAGTAGCTGGGTGGAAGCTCCTTGCCTTCATTCTCTTTTGAAGGCAAAATGCCAGAAGTAAGAACAGCCCTTCTGCAGATGAATGGAATGAAAAATACCTGTTAAAGGGTTTTGGAAACTCTCAAGCTATGTTAGAATGTGCCTAGCTAATATTGATGCCCATAATTTCAGGACATCTTGAACTTAAGACTGTTAAGATTACTGTCTGAAACACAGATGAATTTTAGGCATTCAAATTCTTACTCAGGAAGGAAGGGACTTAGGACTACAGCTGTAGTACTAAGTTAAAAATGCTTAGGAACCACTTTTGGCACTGACGCAACAGGCGTGAAACAGTTTGTGTCATTAATAATAAATGGTTTTATCCCACTAAAGCAGGATGGCTTCATCCAAACTGTAAACTGGATCTTTTATAGCACTATTTAAATTACTGCTATTAGATGTTTTAGGTGAAATGGATCTCATCCAAAATTAGCACAGCTCCATATCTGAAACAGTGTTCAGCAAAGTACTGTATTTTATCAGCTGTTTTTCTTTTCTGTTTTCCTCTGCAAATGCCTAGATTTTTCTATGTGTGATTAGTGGAGTCTGCGCTCATTAACTGGTTCTATGATCAATGTTGCTACAACAAGTAAGATTTACATTATCCACAGTGCAAATTTTTTCCAGTTTTCCAAGAAGCAGTCATCTTAACACACCTGCAGACTTCTATTACCATGGACCGCCATTTGCAGCTATTATTTATATAATGGGGAGTTGGATATGGAGATTAAAACAAGTTATTTCCTTTGGAGACTGATGTTAACTACTTCTGTTTAACAACATTATATTTCTTCCAATGCTATTCATTTGCTGTGCACTAAACTGAAAAATCCAGATCTTCCTTCCATTCCAGCTCACAAATTTAGGAGAATTTCTATCTGCTCTAAACTCTGTGTTTTGTTCTGTTTCTTTTCTGCAGGAATTTTGTTAAGAGATATTCCCATATGTTTTAGGGGTTGTGAAGGTTGAACACATTTTACAAGATTCAAACATGACATTACTGAAGCCAAATAACTTAGCTGTTTTCCAAGGTATTGGACCTTTGTATGAATAGTAAAACTATCCAGAAGATAGAAAATATTCACAGAACTTTTCTTTTATACGTTAAGTCCTTTGGTTTTAGGTATGAACCATCTTCCAGCTGCTGAAGGAGAAAGAACTTCCCCACAGGTGGTATCTGCCACATCAGCCTGTTACACCAAGCTGAAACATCTGCTTCCAACCACCACTGAACAGAAATACACCCATAGTTCTCTGACAATAATGAACATATTTTATTGCTTTCACCTTTTTTATTGCTTTTTTAGTAGCATTCTTCACAAGCACTTCCTACAATTACTTACAGTCCTAATGTAGTGAATTTGCCAGTGTCATGCCTGTTGTTTATAATCATCTTTTGTCAGGTATGACTGTACAAATGAATGCATATATAAAAAGGTGGGTGATTTATGCATTTAAGTAAGAAACTCAATTACAAGAAATCCATTCAGCCAATAGGGGGAAAAATAAATCCAGATAAATCATACAAACTTTGCAAGTAAAGCCTGACTTCTGGGTTTCTTTGTCTGACTGCCAAATGAAAAAGCAGAGTCAAATAGTAAGATATCCTGTCCTGTCAAAACTTATGGAGAAAACACCAAAGCTCAAACAGTAAAACTTTCCAGGAAAACTGGAATCCTGCTGTATGTTTTCCTCAGAGAGGCAAAGCAGGTTGGATTCATGCACATGATTAATTACAATGACCTGCCAGGAGTCCCCACCACCATGACCCAAAAATAAATGCAGAAAGGATAGCAATGTCATAAAACAGGCAGTGAAAAAAGTCTGAAGGAAAGCAGAATTGAATAGGGAACCAGTAAATTAGCTGTCAGGCTGGAGAAAACAAGACAGGAAAAGGAGTAGCTCAACGGGAGACAAAACGTTCAGGGGCTCAAGCTGTCATAATAGAACAGCTGGAACAGAAGAGCTTTTTCCTATGGTGGCTATTTCTTCCCATTTCCATTTCATGCTGGGATCTTGGGAGCAAAAACAGAGTCCATGTATGACTTCCCTTTACTCTGTTCAGGAATTCACTGGAACGTGGGGACTCAGATTACATTAATGTAATTTTAGACAAATAAATTAGAAGTTACGTCAGCAGAGATCCTTGCTGGTGAAGTGCTCTCTAACATGACCTAGCAAGCTGGCCATATTTTGTCCAAGTGCGAACATGCACAGCATTCACTTAGTTTTGACTATCCATTAAAACAGCAGTTTAAAATAGAGATCTCCCAACAGGAAACAGGCAAAATTGTCTAAAGCTTTGAACGCTGGAAGAGCACATTCTGTTTCCAATTCTGCCAGTGCACTGCTGTTCTTTCTCCATCTGTCAAGTTTCTCGGGTCATGGCTGACAGTAATGAAGTGTCATATAAGGAATAAATGCACCATAAACTTGATAAAGAGGCTTGATTAAAAAATGCTATTCGTTTTAATTAAGGGTGCTGAATTAAGTAAATGGCAGTTGTTGCCATGGACTTTTGTTTTTTTCTCAATTAAAGAAACCAAATAGTATCAATTGCTTCCTACCCTTCTCTTTTTTCTTCTGTCTCTTTGCCTAATTAAATGTGATGTGAATGCAGTAGCAAAGAAATTACAGTAACATTGCATGCTGTTTAGAATAAAAAAAGTTTGGTTGGTAGGTATCTGTGGAGGCTGTCTAGTCCAATCCCTGACTCAGGGCCAGCTACCAAGCCAGGTCAGGCTGTTCAGGCCTTGTCAAGTTGAGTTTCTGCTGTTTCAAGAATGAAGATTCCATAGCCTTTCTTCTTCAGTGCTTAATCAATGTCACAGTGAAATTTTTATCCCTATATCCAGCTAGAATTGCTCTTGCTACCACTTGTGGTATTTGCCTCCTTCCACTGACCATCACAAAATCACAGAATACTTAGAGTTGGAAGTGACCTCTGGAGATTAACTGTATATTAATTGCATAGGGGTTGATTCCATTTATCAGAGGGATCCAGTAACATTTGAAAGGCCCTTTTGAAATGATGTCTTTTTTGACACCTTGCTGCCATCCAGTAAGGCTCAGCTATCCCCAAGATCCTGTATGACTTCTGTCATTCTGCTGCCAGGCTGGGTCATCTCAAATGACACTCAGGAATCAATGTACTGATGGCTGATTAAGTAGATAATCCTCAAATATTCATAAGTCACACTGAACCCACATTTCCATTGCCTGCAGTGGAAGTTTTTAAGTGCTTATAATGCCTGTAGATACATAACCCCATGCATCTAAGTGGAGATGTCTTCTGTCCATCAGTGTCTGGGCTACTCTAAAGTGGAGTGATAGAACTGGCACTGCAAACATTACCTAATGATAATCTGGCATCAGTGACAGTGGCTTCAGCCACTTTCTGCTAACAAAATTGGTTCTAAAAATAGGCTTTCAACAGAATCACTGAGCAATGTTAGATATATTGTCCAAGGAAGAATATAATGCAATTCATCAGGAATGAATGTCAAGTTCTGTATGTAAGAGCAATCAGCTGTATAACGACAGGCTGAATAATTATGATCTCTGGTACTATAGAAAATGGTCTCTAAAGTATGATAAGCTGTGTATTAAAAGTTATTCAGTGTTAGGCTGCTACAAAAAAACCACAACATAACATATTGGGATGGATAAACAATAATTTTATTTGCAAAACATGTGAAGTAACTTGTCAGTAGCATGACCTCAGGGGAGCACTATGTCCATTTTTGGGCAGTGCAGATCAAGAAGAATGTGGGTCAGTCCAGACAAGCAACAGAAATGACTGAAGGTCTTAAAAACATGGCCCATAAATGTTGAAGGAATTAGGACTGGGTAATCCAGATAGGGCTGAGGAAAGAAAACTTGGCATGACTTAATATTTTCTGATTTTAAAAGTGACAAACAACAAGAAGGACATAAAGACTCCAGGCCATTTCTGGTGCTGATTGGTACTAAAGATGTTTGGCCACTATGATTCATTTTTCCTATTCAAATGTATCAGGAGCAGGGTCCATGCAGCCAGTTCATCCATCACTACTGCTTAGCTCACCCTCATGAGCTAGGCTTTTGGCAACAGAAGGCTCTAAGAAAATATGAAGCTACTGCCAAACACTGAGGACTGTCCAATCTTGTAACATTTTTTTCCCCCTCTACTATGCATCAGCTTGAATTTGTACAGAGTGTTTACACCACATAAAGAGCTGAGTCAGAAACAGAGGCAAGTTACACAAATCATTTCATGACAAAATTTGACCATATTTCTGTTCCTTCAGAGGCAGACTCCGAGTGTAACTATCAGCTGAGAGTTAAATAGGGCTTAAGAGTTGTGCACAAATAAAATGCACTTCTGTTTAAAAGAAAAAAAAAGCCAAAAGAAGAAAAAAGAAATCCATTGATAAAAATCTGATACCAGGGAGCAGCAAGGGTTAGCTGCTGCCTAAGGGCAATGACAGTGAGAGTGATCCAGGGCAAGTCAAGCCCTCACCAAGTGGGTGCAGTCCTACAGGGCTGAGCAAATTGGGCAGAATTATGGGCTGGTAGCAGGGTTTGTCAACAGCCCCAGATCCAGGTCCACAACTGATGCCAAGGATCTGATAAGGGGCAAAAGAAGATGGAAATAGCTGCAAACAGACACAAAACAGTTTGGACAGGGACAGAGCAGCTGTGGACAAGCTTAAATGGTGTCCTGGCACTACAGGAACAGGTGTGGAAAGCCGACAGAATTAGCAAGGTCTATCAGTTCTCTCATGGCTCTGGAAAGCTTCAAAGGAACAAAAAATGACATATTCTTTATTTAACATATATCTGACTGATTTTAAGGGTAGCTGTTCTTAAAAACAATTCATGCTACCCAGCATTTTAAAGTACAAAGGAAGATGGATAAAATTTTAAAAATACGATTTCTTCACTACTATTGAATTCTCCTAGCAGAAAAACATATGATATATTTTCTAGTAAATATGGGCTGAAAGAAAGATTTTTGGTCTTGGCTTATGCTTGGAGTTCACCAAAATTATATCTTGGGTTGATGGCAGAACCAACCATGCCAAAATGTTTTCTAATAATTATGTGGTTTTGGAAAAATCTCATGAAATCTCCTGAGAACTGTTGTTTTCTGAAATCCTTGGCTGCATCTCAAATGGGAAACAGGCTCTTCCAGCTTTGAGATTTTACTGGAAACCATAAGCAAAGAAATTATGTTAAAGCTGGGAATTCAAATGTTTCCCCGCCCTTCTTGGCCAAAGATTAGATGAGCTGGATGTGACATACTAGTTTCAATCCATCTGTTCTTTCAGGCACAATCAGATACATAGTTCATTTCACTGACAGCAAATGCTCTGAATAATTTGTATTACTTGCATTCTGCAATATCCTTGGTGATCTGTTCTCCTTCCCCACTTCCCCCACAGACACAGATTTAGCTATTCATCATGTGCTCCTCACTTCATTGTACTAGGAGACAGCTGTGCTCTCATGGATTGCTTTAGACCATTTGGCTGCAAAAGCTGGCTGGCAATCCTGTACAGCTGTAACCTTGGCCCACTAACTTTCTAATGAAAGCCATGCCACAGTGGGTACCAAGAGGAAAACAAACACCCTTTTGTCCGTGGAAAGTCTGGCAGGGAAGCAGATCCACTTTTGTTTCAATAGCAAATTTCCTTTGACTGCAGCCCTCCCTTTGATTTTTTTCACAGTTAGTCAAATTGACAGAATAGCCAAGGGCAGGAGGAGACCTACAACACTTTGGGTTACAGCTGCCAACCAATTGAAACAAAGAATCTATGGACAATTAGCGAAGAAACTGCTAAATCAAATCTAGAGTTCTGCCTTAATGGGAAGTGGTTTCATTCCTCAAACTGGTTTATTTTTCATGTGCACACACATTCAGTAGAAAAGCCTGGAGCAGCGAGGAATGTCTGGCATTTCTGCTGTCAGTGTGCATGTACATTGGAGCTCGTTATTTTTAGAAGCCCATCGCATCCAAGTATGCATGAATTCTCACGTAACCTCATAGCATGAACAGCTCAGGGAGTCAGGGATGTGAGGCTTTATCAGATTTAGCAACTTGGTTCCTGCTGAGTGTTTTTCACACAAACTCTTCTTGCATATTCCAATCCAGGGGCAAACAGTACTGTAAGATTAAAATGGAGAAGAGAAGCAGGAAAGACTGTGGTAGCTGGAGTATAGCATAACTCTGCAGGGCAGAGCTAAAATTTGTTAACCTGAAAATGGCATAGGGAAAGCTGGATGCTCAGTGCATTTTAGACAGCCATATATCTTTTGTAAGTGGCTCTAAGAAAATGTTTCTTAGGGGAAATTTTCTGAAAGTAGGAGTTTTCTAACAGATCTACTGTAGTTTTCTGATCCATGTCCAGAAATGAAGCCTTATTTCTTCCTCTTGGCCAGATCATCTGATAAGCAGCCTTTAAGGGCCTTCACAGTAGAAGTAAAAAAAGGGTCAGCTTTATGATGAAAGCCTAGGGAAGGTCAGCTTTTGAGAATGTTTGAGGCATAGTTATTCATGTAGGAGAAAGGGGCAAATTTGAAGTGGGACTCTCTAGAGCTTTTTCAATTTCCCTTCATTTCCAAAAAGGATAAGGATACCATTTCTTACAATGCCAAAGCCCAGCAAATGCAAGGAAAACATTTAGGACAGAGGATTTACTGGTTCAGTCACAGAACAATTTTGCAACGACCTTCCACTTAAAGAGGGCATTGTTTTAAAGATAGGGCAAGGATCTCTAAACTGCTGAGTGGTTTTAGATTACTGAAATTTTGCAGGCCAAGCAGAGGACAGTTTAAAGTGCCTTGCATTTCTGCTCTAGCACCAAAACATCCAAAATCACTTGACAGGTAAATGAGTAGGTGCACTGAAAATATAAACAGGACAATATGCCCCCAGAGTACTTCTGAAAAAAATATTTTTTTTCCAGTAAAAAAAGGCAGAAATAAATGTGAACCATGGGTCAAGTATTTTGAAATTTTTCATTGAAGTGCTTTATCAGACTTTTAGTATTTAATTTAATCACCAAAGCTTAGGCCTAAAGCCCTTTGCTGAGGGAAATCCAAGTTTAGAACATAAATACAACATTCCTTCATAATGCATCTTTGATCTAATGAATAATAACATGGAAGGATTCTTGTTCTGTTACTCCCAGAACAAAAATGAAATGGTCTTTGTGTTAACTTTCTCTGGTCTTGATTACATCTGCATGTAATTTAGGTCTAAGAGAGTAAGACAAAAGTAATTATAATTCTGTTGGCTTAAGGGCAATCTCTGCTTTTGGACACAGAGGTTTTCAAAGGGTTGAACTGACTTTTGTCCCCTTGCTTTTATTTTAAGTTTCTTTCAAAAAACACAATGAAGAAATGGGGAAAAAAATGAGCTAATGATATGGTAGCTGGTGCTACTTGTTGCTTCTTGTGAGCTTGTCCAGAGTATATAATGCACATTTCCTTAAGAGAGGAGATAAAGTTTTACATGAATAAAGATGGTATCGTGCTACTGGAATTGTGCATGCATTAGGCAGCCTCTAAAAATACTGAGTATGAATATGCTGAATGTCTTTTTAGTCCCCATGGTAACCAAAGGAACAATCAGTTGCTCTAAGGACAAGTGGAAAAGAAATGCTATGAGAAAAACAGATCCTTTCTGACTAGAGCAAGGAAAAGGCAAGATCTCTGCAGCCTCCTAGAAATAATGTACACTGTTATATAACTTTAAGTATGCAAACAAAGATCCAAGTATCACAAAGGGGATGAAAAATAAAGAGCTGGCACAAGACTCAGTGGGCTTGAGGTATAGAGGTAATTTTCAGCCTGTAATTATTATTTCCCTGCTACTGCCAACACTTCCATAGACTAATGTCTCCTCTTTCAGGGTTTCTTATTGGATACCCTCTGAACAAAATCCCACAGCTCATTTTGCTCAGCACCCAACATCAGTCATCTTCAGAGGTGCATCCAAACCAGTGCCAGGCATAAGTAGGGTTTCCTTACTCCAGGGCAGAAGTAGCTATCAACACCAGCACAAGGTATCTGCAGCTTTCCCACCAGAACTCACTAAGCTGAGGGTCTTGTCACAGCATTATCTTATGTGAATTTTCATAGAGAAAAATACCAATTTTTCTTAATGTTGAATCTATGAGAGATCAGTTTGGTATACTGAAGATAACGTAATCTTGTTGTTTTTGCTGTTGGGATTCCAGAGAGCAGGAAGGAAATGTTCCTGAGGAACACAAGGGAAAGGAAGAGGATCTGGAGAATGAATTTTCAACAGAGAATTGGAGGAAGTAGCTGGGGAAGATGAATACCTGGCACAGTAATTTAGGTTCATAACATAAATTTACATGTGAACATCAAATCTGTACCAAACATTTAAAAACATGTATATAAAATAGACTTTCTAAAAACGTATATCTATGCACCAAAACACATAAAAATGTCACTAGAATACAACAATATTAATAACTGTAACAGTTCATAGCCAAAACTGATTTTAGTCATTGTCTAAATCACTAACTGAGCATCCCACGATGCTCAAACTAGCAAAAAAGTGTTTTCCATCAAATGATTGCTTTAAAGTATTTTCTTGCATCTCACTCTAAAGCTTGAAGAGTTCTTTTGGGCTTCACATCAGAAAAATGACTGCCACTGAAAGGGACCCTTTATTCTGTGTCTCTGATCTAGGGAACACTGGTTCTAAATGGAGATTTAGAAATTTTTCACCTCATCATTCTCAGCAAGCATAGTCTTTTGAAATCTGTCTCCTATTATTTGAAAAGGTGGAAGAAAAAATTCGACACATCTAATGTATACTACATAGGGAAAAATGTATTTTTCATTCCTGCGTATCACTTCCAGAATTTCAGCAACAGATGTAACTGAGTTACCAAAGCTTCTGAGACCAGAGGGGGTGCAAGACCCCTTCCTTCTGCCCTAGGTAAGGTACACTGTTTTCTTGGCAGTTTTTGAGTGGCACCTCCTAGGCAGAAATATGTGTACATGTGCTAGGTTTTGGAATTCCATACAGTTAATTTGGAATTCCCCTGTATGTGGGTGGAATGATCTGGACAGAGTTCCAGGACACACGGGGACCACTGGATATGATGAACAGAATGATCTCTCAGAGCTGAAGTGTACACTTGCACTAGGTCTGGTCCATCCAAAACATGATCTACCAGTGAACCATAAGCAGAATACAGTTAATACAGCAGTCTCAATATACATCAGCCTTACTGGCCTCCACTGTAGTAATTACATTAGTGGCTAATAAAAGACAAATCATCCTCATGTGTCCCTGTAATCCTCAAATTGATACATATCCATCTGGTAAAGAAATTTGATTTTAGGGCATATTAACAGCATATATCAATTTACTTTCCAAATCCAGAAATTATATTTTTCATCTCTTCTATCTCATAAGGCAGAAATTTTTACCATTATTGTTGTCTGTCTTCTCTTGATGCAGGGAATCCAAATCTCTCATGCTTTTTTTGCTGCATTGATTTACTTTCCAACACCCCTTCTCTCTCATTGGAGAACACAAGTCTCAGAAAAGTGATGACCATGGAAGAAGGATATTAGCAGCAGCAGGAAGAAGATAGATACAAGATCCAGGCTGGACAAAACTTCAAAGCAAGAACATATGCATTCAGCCTCTTATCTCCTTTCTGCTTTATCAGGACACATTACTTGCTTCAAACACCCCTAACAGTATGAGGTATGTCAGTATAACTTAAAAATAAGTGAAAATGCCTAGGTCTACAGAGTCCTGGGCAAAAGAATAATGCCACTTCAATCACATGAATGCATCATTAATCAAGTAGTAAAAAATGCTGGGTTTATAAAGTTGCACTTTTTCTCCAGTCATGCTGGATTTTATCACTTCCAACAAACTGTTGGTAGAGCATGACAAAAGAGAAAGAACAAGATCTTCAGATTATCAGAACTCACTGTCAGTCATTGTGAAGACTGCAAATATTGATAACATCCTGGGCTGGGCATGCAATTCAGGTATCCAAGTGCAGAGCTGTTTTTTACTCCTGCATATGCTGAAGGAGAACCTTAAGGAAGTTGTACAGAGACAGACTGAAGATTATTACTCTTCATTACTCTCTGCCACACAATTCATGGCCAAAAATTGGAGGGGAACTAACAAACACTATAAATAAGTAAAAATAAATACAAAAAGATGAAAAGAGGTTACAATAAAGCAGAAATTGGAAACAGGGAGAAGTAAAAAAACAAGTAACATTCTAAATAGAGACAGGCTGGCATCAGTTCAAGCTATGGGACTTAAAATAATTTAAGGCAGTCACCTTTAAAAAGAAGTCATAAATATGCCATGGTTGTGTCAACAACTTAAGCCCTTCTACAGAGTACAATCTCTGTTTGTCTTCCTTTCCCCTTTTTTCTCCCTTTTTTTCATGTATCTTGCACTTCCCTCAGGTCCTGTTCCTTACAGATAAATTTTCTTCCTGTTCAGAAATGTATTATTTAGACTGCTTAAACCCATTTTATTTAAATTATACTGATCACCAATAGTATTTTTCTGGTATTTCTGGTATTTAACAAGGGGTGACATTTTAAAATAATTCTAAGTTAATGCAACACAAATTTTTGCACGACTGTTTTTACTGTATTATGTCTCAAAATTACAGCAGGCAGTTAAAAGTACAAATACTTCTGAAGAGATAAAAATGCTTTACTTTGCCATCTATAAAGATGAACCATTAAGAAAAACTAACATATGAAAATGAGGTTACCATAAAACGGCCTGGAATAGTTATGGTGAACATTTTTCGTTGTTTAAATGGGAGTAAAATATTGTTGAAAAGTATGTAAAAACACCCAAAAAAACCAACAAAACCAAAAAACCCCAAAACAACAAAACCCCCAACTTTTTAAAATGCCCTGTCACAGAAAGCAAAAATGGTATTGGTTATGTTCCAAGTAGAAACAAGCTAAAATATCCATGGGGTCATAAAGATTTCCCAGAAACTCCTTGAAACTGTGAACTGTGTCACAAGGAAGATTTTCCTGATGAAGCCATGTATAAATAGCTTCAATAAAGTAAGCAAAGGAGGTAATTCTGGCAGAAGGGATTTGCTTTGAGTTATTGAGAAATTGCTCTCTCCTCATGTATCATTGTCAATTTAAATCAATGGATCCTACAGTTCAAACCACCAGAGGAGTAAAACCTGAGACTGGTAAGTCATTACCTCATTCCCAGTCATAGACCTTGGGCTGCTGGGAATGTCCTCTGCCCCTTTTTGGCTCAGTATGGGACAAGGTTCAACCCATCTGTCCACCCCACTGCCTTCTTACCCCTTCTACACACTGAGGAAAATGTAGGTGTAGCTGGCTAGCTTGGAAAGATAATTTGTTCCAAGCAGTTACATTTCTCAAGTGAATGTCAGATGAATTCATAATTGTGGGAGCTCTTGAACCATTTCCAGCCTTACACAACATGTTTGTTTTAGGGCTCCGGTAATGTCTGTAATGTGTGGGTCTGCTGAGATTTGGAACAGATGCATTATTTTCCTCAGCCACCTGGAAGAAAGTAAAATATTGAAAAAAGTTGGTTTATAAGGAGTCCCTGGTGTCCACAAACTGGTCTGGTTAATAAAAGAGAAAATATTTCTGATTTTTTTTCAGCTGCAAAACAAATAGTAAAGGTATAATTGCTGCTTTCTGTCAAGGACATAAAAATGTCAGGCGACTTGCAAGGCTTAAAATCAACACACAGTAGTTTGCCTAGTGTCCTGATTTGGGGGTACATTAAGGATTTGTTAATGTACTTTTCAGACCTGTCCTGTAAACCTGAAACTGAAAAGACCACAAACCTGTGTGCAATTCAGTGTAAACTAGGAGGTTTTACCAGGAGTTAGAAGAAATTCATAAGGTTGTTTTAAGTTCCTAAATTATTTTAGTGGGGAAAAGACACACTTGAAGTTTATACTTTTGAGAGTAAAAGAACTTTGAAAAAGCAGCCAAGTTCAAATGGCAGCCCAAAGAATGGACTTCTGCAGACTGAGTGATATTCAGGTTGTTGCAAATGCCCTTGAACTTTCCAGCCAACTATTTCACACATACAAATATCACCAGCCATAACATTTGCTGAAGTCCTCCTTTGCTTCCCCTCAAGATAATGAAATGTGGCAAAATCCTTGGTAATCCCCATTCCCTTCTTTGAGAGATAGGGGCCTGTTTATCTTCAGGCTGAAAAGAGGAACTTTTTGTGCAGCCCTGGTCCTGGGAGCAGACTGAATCATCTGCCAGCAGTGACTTTGTAGCTGGAGCAAAGCCTCAGGCAGGGATCAGGAATATGTGAGGAGACCCTGCTAAACTGCAAGGCTCCATCTGCTGCTCTGCTCTTACATGGTCTCATGGCCTCAGAGGTGATGGCATCCATAACAAGAAATTCCCAAGCTGGCTCAAGATGGAGCTTCTGTTATGTAGGTTCTTAGAGAGAGTGCTTAACAAATTTTCCTGTATGCAGAGGCCATGAGCTTTTACAGACCAATCCTGGATATTGACATGAGAGATAAGCCTTTAAAGCAACTCTATTACGGTGCTTTAATATCCAGGATTTTCAGGCAGTCAAGGAGAAACTTTACTTTTAAAAAATGTTTTAAAATGTCCTCACAGGGTGACTAGAGTTTTCCCACATTCAGATATACGAGGTTTTGCCTGAATTATTTTTACAAATTGTCCTGAAATGCCATCAATGTTAGGTAAATGAGGTGTTTTTTAACTACTGCTGTGAATAGGGAGGACACAGTATATACAGCAAAAAACACTTGTCAGAGACAAGAGATTTTGTCTAAGATATATACATTTCAGCAGCACATGTAAGACCAATTGTCTCACAAGACATCCTAAACTGCTGGCCTAAAAATAATGTTTGGGTAGATAGTGTTCTAAAAGAAAGAACTCTCTGTGTTTGCAGGCTTTACAACCCTAAATATACTTCACCTTTATATTTTACAACTCAGCTGCAAGACATATATACTGGAATATCCAAACTAGGTTTCAGATCTATATATTTCATTGAAATTATTTTTTTTGTTTCGTGGGAACTCTAAAATTTCAAAGAAAACAATCTACACCTATTGGCAAGAGAATATCAATTTTAACTGAACTTATTTTTTGTCTCTGCATTTCAGAAATCAAATGGCATTGATTGAAATATGATTTTTTAACAAATATTTATGCATCACAAACAAAATTCCTGCATTGTTCTTTTGTGCTGGTCATTGTGTAAGACCAACTCTTTATGCCACAGTCAGTTCATATCATCTTTGAAATATAAATGATGACATTTACATGGCAAAGTGCTGCATACAGGGATCACTGTGAGAGAAGATGGCACTTCTTGAAAAAAAATAAACCAAATAAAACGTTTCTTTTTTAAGCCTCTCCTCTGCTAAGTGAGCTAGAATATAAGGATATTTCGTTGTACTAAGAAAATGAAATATGGAATACATTCCTCTCCTTTCACCCCCTCTCCCCCAAATCTAAATCTTCATTTTCTAATAATTTACAATGAGCTACGTCTGCAAAACTGCATAGCTTCATTTGAAAATCCCAAAGGCTTAGTGCAGTTCCTAACAGATGTATCATTGCTTTTAGACAAAGGGGAATAATGTGGCCCACTAACCACAAGAAATACATCAAATTATATCTCTGGTGATGACTATAGCGTCTGGTGATGATATCACGTGCCAACTAGTTTTTTCAGCATCTTACACGAACCTAGAATTAGGTCTGTCTGTGAAGCTCAGCAGAGAATTGCACCACAGTTCACTTCTTATTGCTTTTTTAGAAATGCTATGGAACATTTAATTGAAATGATAATGCATTTATGAAGTCTATTATTTAGTAAGCCATTTGTCATTCTTACATCATGGATATAATCCAGATATCAGGTTTACAGGCAATGTCTACTTATGTTAGACTCAAAATTGCTCTGCTGAGGCTTGATGACATGTTTGATTTTTCCAGCTAAGCCAAATGTGGATGCAGTGGGAGTTAGATGAGCAAATCTGGATGAAAATCTAATGGGAGTAGAGGGATTAAAATGAATAGTTAAGGATATAAGAAGGGTAAAACGAGCAACCAACCAGGGTGCCAATGCAGAAGAGAAGGCAAACTGAAGGGTGCATCAGAGAAGTGACAGCAGGGCTAGATCCAAACAGGGATTGCCAGCTAATGTAGAAATTACATAGACCTGTAGTCTTCAAGCAGCTCATGTAATTTCCAGTTATCCCAGGCATCATCTAACCTACTGGTTTTTAGGTATCTAAAAACTGCCACTCTTTAAAACAGATTGGCCTGTTTGTGCTAACTTTTTGGGAAGTGTTAGTTGGAATGAGATGGAAATGGGCAGGTTCTTTCTAAGTCATTCACAGGTATGAAGCCTGGCATTGTTTCATTTACTGACATCAAACTGATCCCTTGGAATCAGCTGCATGTCTGCATCACTGCCTAGGCCCACAATCAGCTGTACTTGCATGCAGAACAGCCTAGCCTTCAGATAAATCTGTCCTCAAGTCAGGGAATTTTCTCTGCCTTCATTCCACGAATATTTAATATTAGGCGCCACCTAGATCTCAGCCTCTTAAGCATAATGAGCTACATCTGCAAAACTGCATTGCTCCTCTGACACTATAAGCCATCGAATTACTGTCAAAGTACTAAAAAAAAAAGTCTCAGAAGACTTTTACATTAATTATTATCAAGTAGCTGAAAATTAGCACTAGCATGCCTTTTCCCAGTTACATAAAGGAAAATGTCCCTTTCGAGTTAGTGTAGGTTAGTGGTATTTCTCATAAAGTAGCTATCTTCAGAGAGTTTTCTACCCATTTGAGAAATACTATGATTGTTACTATTGTACACAGTAATTTATAACTACAGTAAGTTGCTCTTCCTACTAGGAGTATATATAAGTGCAATTTTACTTTTTATGTTATGACATCAAGCAGTTAATGGTCATTCAGAAAATTTGCCACAGGGTGACAAGATCACTGGTGATTATCATATAAATCTTTAAGTAAAAACATCCATGCAAACTAAATAAGGAATTCAAAGACTAACAGGAGTAGGGGTATATCTAAGAAATACTTTGTTTAATTCTAGCTATGCTCAACTTTTCACAGGGAAATCTCTAAACTTCTTAAATAGAATTAAAGCTGCTAATTCCTTTTGGAGGAAGGGAATGAAAATATAATTCATGCTATAAAGATATACCTATCTTCAGTCAGAAGAATTTTAATTCAGCTGTGAAATTATTCCATCTCTCATCCTTCATCAGGTATATTTATGAAAGGGACATCTCTACATCTTTATCAAGAAGTCTTGATGAAGAACTTGGAAGAAACAAACTTGTTATTGAGGATGATTGAACATTGCATGGCTGCAGAAACTCCAGTGTTTTGAGAATGTAGAAGCATGTCTTGTCTGATTCCATGCTTGCCTGGGAAAATTTAAGGAAGGTAAATATGCCAATAGGATGTGAAGATAATATTTTCCAGATGAATTCAGGATGAAGATTGTCTGAAAAAATCAGACATTCTGATGAAAGGTGAAATTTAGGACTCATCCAACATCTCAGAAAATTAAACTGATGAAAACTTAATTCTATCTGCTAGCAGAGACAGTATTTTTTTCTGTCTTATCTGATGATGATTTCAAAGTTCACTGGGATTCAGTGAAATTCTGGGATGTTCTATGATTGTTTTCAAATTTTATTAACTAACATTTTTCCTTTGGTTTAGTTTCAGATGGGTAATCTGATGTTCAACTGATCTAAGGATTTATTTTTAAGGGCAGAGGCTATCTGACAGGAATTAAACATTAACAAGTATGGTCTCACTAATTCTTCACATGCCTAACTCCACCTACATGAGAGGAAGGAAGAAAGGACAAAGCAGCTGGTAGGAAATAACAGGCACTACAAGGCCATTATCAGCCACTGGAAAACCTGGAAAACTTCTGTCATAATCAGATCATCTAAGACTCAGCTTTCCCCACTGGCTAAAAGTCCATGGAGGTGTTGTACACAGTAGATTTGTCTTCCTTTGGTTGACCAAACTCCTATTCAAAATAAAGGCAAAGATTACCGAAATGAAAAAAAAAACAGGAAAGGAAACACCATAAAAGAAGGAACAACTAAGCTTTCTCTGAGACATAACTCACCACCAGTGAGCTTCAGCGATTTTTAAAAGGCTTTAAGAGGCTGGGCATTACTATGTCTTTCTTACAGACAGGAGACTTAAATATTGAGAGCTTAAATTAATTGCCTAGGCATGCCAAAAGTTAACCCAAGAATGAAACCATCCGTTTCTAACCCTCAAGGCTATCTTGCCTTCAATTAATTGTTCCAAATCTAGTTAACAATAGTTAAGAGATGATGTATTTAGATATGCTGCAAATATTAAAAAATAACTATTTAATATATATTTTTGTGCATCCTGCATTCATTTTTGTGTATCCTGCATTCATTTTTGTGTAAATTTTACCACAGACTAAACAAATTAATTCACTCCATTTACTTCAGGGATTATTCCACACTTCGGGGAATCAAATAGGGTAGCTTAATGCTCAATGGCCATTTTTCTCCTCCCAAAACTGCATTCCATTTAAACCACCTCAAAACCCCCTTCCTTCCATTTTCCCAAACATTTCCTTCAAAATAATTGTGAATTGTTGCCATATTCAGACACTTCATGATGGCTGCTTGGCAAAAGGTCTGTTAACTCCCTTAGGAAACCAGTCCCCATGGGACCATAGATGCTGGTTTTCTCTTACATCCATCCCCTTTGACAGAACACTTTTGTGAGAGCTTTGGATCACTTGTTTAGGTACAGGGTCTCCAGTGTCATGCAATAGAGTCATGTGGACTACAGCAGTCACTAGATAGGTGTAAGAAATACATGCATTTTAGAAATAAATACATGTAATCACTGCAGTCACAAAGACTTAAACTCATATAAATATCAAATATTTCATAATTAAAAGAAAATACATGTAATAAAGGAATACCATTTTCAGTGGAAGTTTCCTTCCTGCCTCCAGCTGGAAATTCATGTATTCTATAGGGATATTTAACTAATTGGTTCTCAAGTTTACAAGACAAAAGGGAAGTATGGGTTTTCTGCCTGATTGCCAGAGATTTTATTCAGGGCCCAAGAGAGAAATGTGTTCATGTAAGTCATGATCCTGTGCATGCTTCTTTGGTGTGCTGTGCCAAGACTGATGTAACAAGCCTTGGGAATCTTCACTGAAGATCCAAATGTGCTAAGTGAGATCTGAGATAGCAGCCATCATCCTGACAATCTGGCAAGCTGTCTAAAAGAATTCTGTGAACCTGCTGGGAGAAACAAAGACATTCTCTGAAGAGTGAAGGATTTCCTGATATCTTGCCCAAACCACAAAAGTTAGTTTTTACATGGATTCCCATTTCATTTGTAGCTAGCACTCACAAGGGTGGACTTTGTGTAACAAAATCTACCTAAAAAGAAATTAAATATTTTTTAGGATAACATCACCCAGGTTTTTATTAGTGTCCTGCATAAGGAATACGCTTAGTGAAATCCTGTCCTTAAATTGTTGTCACATACTGTGCTTGGTAATCTTATTAAGGAAGATTTCTAAGTAAATTGGTCATGAGTTTTCCTTGGGATACTTCTGTTTTCGGGAGCTGCAACTAACTTCTCTGTTTATTGAGTTTACTTGCACTGGGCACTTGTGTAAACAAACAAAAATTAGCACAGAGGCCTGGGACATTACAGAGGATAGGATTTTTCCCTAATGAAAATATACTGTTCAGTGCTCTTATACTGAACTGTAATAGATGTAGTAAGATGACAGGGTTTTTAGTGGAGAAACAAAATAATAAGCAGTAATTCAGCACAGAACAGAGGCACACTCCTTTCTAACAGCTTGTAAACAAGTGGTGCCACAAAGCCCACCGAGGCTGGTACTTGCAGTGTTAGACTCAACAGAGACACTGAGACTTGAATGAACTCGGGTCTTCATATGTGTCTGAGTAATTTTCCAGAGCTGTGGTGGGGTTCAGAGGCACTAGAAAGTTCTTACATCTGCCAACTATGGCTGTTCTGCAGGCCAAGGCATTTTATTTTCCAGTGCTGCAAATCCAGCACTAAAATATGCAAAAATTCCTGACCACAGTGATAGCTTCATGTAGCCCAAAGTCTTTAAATTTCTAATATGAACAGTTTCCCCAGCCATATTTTTCTGCTCTTTCATAAGTGTGGGCTATTCTTGTTTTAATCTAATTTAAATTAGAGACAGAACTAAGGGCTGCAATACAGGAAAGCTGAAAGGGAAAGGAGAGACAAGACTATCACTAGGAATACAACCCACACCATGTAAATCCTGGGTTTCTATCAAAGCCTCTCTCTAATCGCTTTAAATAGTGCATCAAGAGTGAAGCAAACAGCAGCAGATATGGGGAGCAAAAAAGCCAGAGACCATCACCAGCTATTTTTTTGTGATCATCTTCTCACAACAGAAGTGAAGCAGCAGCTCAGCCTTCATTTGTTTTTCCTTTGCTTTCTTCTTCTCTCAAGTGTGGTCAGTCATACTTGGCTAATTATTGATACAAAGAATCTACAAGATGGACTCACCTACAGCTGCATCAGAACATCTATACCAGATTAGGTAACTTGAAACCTTAAGTAAATTACTTTCTAGAAAGAAAATTAAAACAATTACTGATAAATCTGGCTTACTTTCTAGACTTTATCTGATTAGAGTAACATAGTTAAATGTAAAATCATTCATGGGGGAATAAAGAATGTGACTCCTAGTAAAAAAGTTCAGGCCTATAGCTAAAAGCAGCTCTAAGATCTGGCTGAACATGAATTCTTGGTGTCATTTAGTGAAGAAGAGTCATCTTACACTGCAAATGGCACCCATCTAAACCTTGTAGTTTTGAAATTAAAACAAAAAGAAGGCTGATTTATTTTAAAAGTGAAACTGTGGGTTAGGATGAGCAGTTCAGTAGCAGAATACAAAACTAGTGCAGGCTGATTTTTTTTCTATGAAACTAAGTAGCCCCCACTACACTTTAAATTATGGTGATGCAGAAGTAACATTTTAAAATTTTCCATCAAGACTGGAAATCTTTTCAAGACACTATTCAAACACAAGATAGTATTTTAATGCAAGAAACTCTAGACAAATTGAGTTTACTAGACAAGGCTATAGACTTCTCAAGGCTTTAAAAGTCTAAAGTAATAGGTAGGAAAAAAAGCTAAAGTAATAGGTAGGAGTTATGCCCCTTATTACCACTCCCAATGTGCAAAATGCTTGAACTCAAAAAAAGTAAGGTGACATTTTCTGATATATATCTGCAGATCAAATAAAAAATACTAGCTGCTTGTGAGGTAGTATTTGGGGCAACAACAGCGTTCCACCACCAAAACAAACAAACAAACAAACAAACAACAAAAAACAAAACAAAAAAAATAGAAGGAAAGAACATAAGATGTAGGTTTTAAAATCTATATTAATGTTTGCCTGTAGCAGAAACAAGCTGTCCTTTTCTGACTGCAAGACACCTATTGTTTGTTACTGCCTGAATTGATTGTTGGTATAAAAGAAAACCCAAATAATTGCACAGCAATGTTAAATACTCTCAATAAAAGAGAACAGCCAGGCAACATATAAGGATGTATGCAATCATGCCAAGGCATTTCAGCTAGAAGAAAACATTTATTCCACTTCTACAATGTCTCCGGTCTGCTGTACTCCATTCAAGAAAGTTATTTCCAGAAGGCCTAATTTAAAAAAATCCTATTCTGTGACAACATTTGAGTTTTTAAATAAAAATGTAGGTTGCTAACTAACTGATTTTCACCCAGAGGTAGAGAAAATCATTGATTAAAACAGCTTGAGTATTCCTTCAGCAACTGAATTGCTCTCTATATATGAAAGTTGTCACACTTACCTCTCAGGTGGAGCAAGAAGATGGCTTTCTAGGAAAAGAGTGACCTAGGAAAGAGCAAGCCCTCAGCTTGGTGTCTCCTAGCAGAGTTCCATAGAAGTGTGAAATTGAAATCTGTGTTAATGAATCATTACTAACAGTGCCAAGTCTATCACCCAATCACAGGAAAAGAACAGGAACCCCTGTATGTCCCTCTGGGTAATGTTTTTTAACTGGATGACTCTGAAGCATCTCATTCAGGCCTCTCTTGTCCTTGGTCACCAGCCAGGACCTGCCATTCTGGGTCAGGCTGATGATTTGCTCTATTAGACACCTTGACCTTCAGTCTTGAGATCATATTTAAGTCCTTTAGCTGTGAAAGCAGGCAGGAGAGAAAAAAATAGATCTTCATTGCAACAGAGGCAATACAGAGTGGAGGTAGGGGACTTAAAGCCTGTCTTACTACCACTAGTAGCTGGTTCAATAAATGGTGCAATTGCTTCCCAATGCCTCAGGACTCTCTATCACAGTCTATGTGTTGCTTTGGTATAACAATCTGTTTTGCCTGAAAAAATTCAGAGGTCTTGATGAAATCTTTCCTTTTTTCCCCCCTAATACAAAGCAATAGTTTATTTCCTTTTCTCTGGACAATTCCTGACTAATTTTTTCCCCCTCTGGACACCTTTTTCATGCTTATCTCTATGAAAAGAGACATGAAGCACTTTTCCATTTCAATCCTTGGAATGGCTGCACACCAGATTAACCACTTACAGCTTCTCATACAGATGTAAGTAGATAAGGAGCTTGGTTTTGGCAACTCAGCAGCAGAATATGACTTGTGGGAATGTAAAGTTGTATCACTGAGGGAGGCATCAAAAAACCCACAAAAATCTTTCCCAAATGCAACAATTAAGTTTATTCCTTTATTGCAGGAATTGTTGTTCTGTTCTTCCATTTCCGAATCTAAACAGATATCCAATTCATTGCTTTTCAGCTAAACACAGCTAGCCAGATCTTCTTGTAAATAAGACATATCTGATCTGTACTCTGCTCCATCTGTTAGCAGGCTGTAATGCTTAAGCCCCATGAAAGGACCATTCATAACACTGCCAGCTGGACAGCAAATACATTGGGCCCAAAACAAAAGGAGAAGTATACTGGAGGTGCAGAGGTTTCCTTGTCATGTCATATCAGGCTAAGTGGAAACAAAAAGGAAAGTAAAGGAACTACATCATGAAAGAGAGGACTCGAGGAAATGGCATGAAGCTGTGCTGGGGAGGTTTAGGGAGGTTATCAGGAAAAGGTTCTTCATCCAGAGGGCGGTTGGGCACTGGAACAGCTCCCCAGGGCAGCAGTCACAGCACCAAGCCTGACACAGGTCAAGAAACATTTGGACAATGCTCTCAGGCACATGGTGTGACTCTCGGAAATGCAGGGCTGGGAATTGGGCTCATTAATCCTTGTGGGTCCATTCTAACTCAGCTGATTCTATGGTTCTATGAACTAAGCAGCCAGGACAATTGCAAAACAACAGTCTGGTGCTCTTAGTATGTCTGCTTAAAATACACTGTTAAACGACAATGCTGCCTTTTCATGACTCAGAACAATCTCCTGTTTAGGTACATCATAAACCAAAGGTGGTCAGGACAGTATTAGTATCGAACTATTAAGCATTTAGCAATTTATTGGTTCTCATTAGTTTTAATAAGCATAATGCTTCATTCCCCTGAGAGTCTGACAAACTCCCAGCATGAATGAGATATGTGCATATGCTCATATTAGTATTTTTTGTTGACACAGTTTATTTGCATATCAGATCTAATTTTTTCTTATACAAAACAAAAATTAGTCTAGTGAATTCTGAAATATATTTCGCTGAAACCCATGCTGTAGATGAGAGACCATTAGAGGACATTATGTAGTCTATTCTTCTACTGGTAATTTTATAATTTCATTACACTCTGTGTGCACAACTTAAACTATTTTAACAATACAACAACAGAATAATGCAGATGTTTTGAGAAAATTAGTCAAACATACCAGCTTTTGATACCTTATTCTAGTTTTCAAACTAAAACCATGGAACAGTCCAACATTTCTAATGATCTCTGGAACAGTCCAACATTTCTAATGATCTCTCTTCAAAGATTACTGATTTGGTATATGCTATAGGTAAAAAGCATGAAGCTGGTTGGGGAGTCAAAAGAAAATATGAGGAGAAATACTTTAGATCACTTAATGATACATGCTATGGCATAAAAATATTATTTTACAAAACAAAGTTAATGACTACAGGAGGTCATTCTCTATAAAGGCAACTTTAATCATACTGCACCCAAATGATTTTTAGCTGTAATCAACTAAAAGAAATAAAGTCAATTTATTTGATTTATTTCGAATGTAACTGAGTCTTCCTCCAAATATATCAGTATCAGTGCAAGGATTTTATTCTAAATGTCTACACTCCGTGGTTTGTCAGCAAACTTCTAGGCAATTAATACTAAATATGGATGAGCAGTAGTACATTTCAGCAGTCTGCTGGAAAATACACAAATGAGCTATTGCAGTTTTATTTTTCTAGACTTGCCTTATGAAAAACTATGAACTATATAAACTATAGTGACGTGCAATTAACTGCAACCTGAACACAATTCTTAACTTTGTCTCTTGGAGTCCATCTTTAACTTCTCTCATATCACCATAAGGTAACTTAGAATTATATTAATTTCAGTGATACTGTATAACAAAATTCTTCATATGAATTTCAAGTAAATCTGACAAAGGAACTGACCTACTGTCCTAGAGATCCAAATACCTCACCAAAGGATGAGAGTATCTCATCATGTGTCTAGCAGTAATTCATATCCTGGGATATAAAGAATAAATGAGGTAAAGAAGATCTCTTTTGTACAGAAGACTCATTTTGAACTGAGATTGCATGAATCTGAAAATCTATTGGTGAAATGATGCAAAAAAAGAATGAATGTAGAATCAAGTGCTTGGAAGGCAAGTCGTGACTGAATCTATTTAGAGACATGAGGAACTGTAAGAACAGGCTTAAATTTGTGTGTATTTGAATTTAACTGTTATGACATTCCCATTAAAAAAAAAGTTCAGCACCAAGGCCTAAAAAATGGATTTTGCTAAGAAATAAGTGTATTTTTAAATATCCTTCCTAAGCCTATGGTATCTTTTTCCAATTATCTAGAAGAAAACAGTGAACAGATACTTTAATTCTATGTGTTGTAATATTACATAAACTACTAAATCTACATGACTCGTTAGCCCATTGCTTAGTTCTCAGAAGTAGTCTTGATTATGACAATCCTGCTTAAGGTAAGTAATATGAATCTTATCAAAGCCTACACACTGGAACTTCAGCAAATAATCTAAAGAATACAGGCACAAGAAGAAATCTTGAAATTTACTTGGAAATGTGGGCCATTTTATTTTAACTGAAAAGCATTCATTATACAGTGCAAACAGTTCTTTGGTAAATTTACTGATTAAAATAACAACGATGACTTTGTTTTAGGTAACATTAAAAAAGAAAATAAATATGTAAAATTTGCATCATATTACAGCAATATTCTCACAGTGGATACTGAGGAAATGGTCATGTAGCCATCGGCCACTGTTTCAGAAATGTTAAAATCAACACTGATTCTAGAGACACTGCAATAAAACTGAACTAGTACAATCCATGACTGATTACATTTTAGGCTGTGGATAAAGACCTGTTTTTCCTGGTTTATAAACAGATGGATGGTGGAAAACAGCTCAGTATTAGACATTTTACACTTGTTTAAGCACATCCAGACTCCTAAGCCCATTTTATATACCATATGACTAAACAGTGAACAATGAAGAAAACCTCCCACTTTACTCTGGAGGCTGGAGAAAAGGAACAGTCAGCTATAAGGTACTATTTTATAATGTATAAAATGGAAACTCTCTTCTCCTATAAGCGGAAATCTTGAGAAAGTTTATTTAATATAACATTGAAAAGAAAGAATGCAAGTAGTAACCAGCTGGATGTATTACTGCCTTATTTAACTGTTTGGACAGTTAAATTATATTTGGTTTAGCTCTGCAACCTTTCCTCTTTGAGGAATTTCTGCTATAGGTCAATGGGAGTTCCATCTGAGTTGGAATTACAGGACGAGACATGTGGTTTGGACTCTAAAGAAAAGTCAACAAAACACAGAGTATCAAAGAAATACAGGAATGACAATCTTTAGGAACCGTATGATACTCAAGCATGCTCGCCACACAATTTCTAGAAGTATTAACAAAGAATATTACATAAATCAAAACATTGTATATAAAATCAATTAAAATATTCTTAAAAATATAAATTGCAATTCCATGTGTACCACACACCTTTAACACAGCACTCACATGTACATATTGTTTCTACCATACTATGAAACAAAGTTTCTGTAGTAAGCTTTAAAGTTACACCAAAGTTTGAATGTGTGTCATCGTAATAGTTTATCAAATTAGAAATTATTAATGTTAGTAATCAGAAAATTATGTGCCAAAATATGATAGTGGATTTCATATTGCTGTGCTAAGTTAGTTATTAGACAGGTATTTGTTCTACCATGCAATAATTAAGTACTCAGTCTGTTTGCATAATCTGAAATGCTTAACAAATGGAGGTTTAATTCTGTGCAGATTTCTTTGATATCCCAATCACTGTCCCTTGAACTTGAATGCTTAAACTGAGAAGTCAGTGAACCATGTAACTAGTTCTGGTTCTAGTGAGTCCTGACTTAGGACTAAAGGACAGTGCAATTACCTCTAACAAATTAAGTATTCAGGGAAAGAATCAACTCTGAATAAACAGAAAAAAAGCTGTAAAATGAGGTATGATAGTTGTCCTTCACTCAATGTAATTCCTGGTAAAAAATATGCAGTTTGCATCCTAAAAAGTACACAACTTTGAAATGCTAGTGTAGACATATACTCTGTAACTTTAAACATTTAAATGGGAGAGAAAGTCCATTGATGGACCATTTTTAACATGAATGATAAAAATATTGAGGTAAAAATATATATTCATTAGATGAAACTGGAAAAAAAATAAAATCAAATACCTTGTCAGAAAAAGTAGTCAATCCACAATTAATCATGCTGCTTGATTTTGATTTTTCTTTTTTTCAACAGTGCCACAATATAATCAGGAACATATGTCTATTGATAATATGCACAATGAATCAGTAGGAATCTTTGTATAAAAAATGGCATGTGACATCTTTTCACATTTTCAAAACAGGGCCATACAATTACATGAGCTGATCTGTGATCAAGAGAAGCATGCTTTCAAGCTGACCTGGATGGTTATGTTACAAAGATTTAAAATAAATGAAACATACAAACAAACGTTGCCAAGCTATTACGAATGCTTTGACAAAGAGGATTATGCTAATTTTTAAGATCAAATGCTGCTCTGTCATGCATGTTTCCCTACAATGAGGAACACTGTCAATTACATCTACAACAATTTTGCTTTCTTCCAATTATAGTTATTTATATTTCCTTACTAATTCTAGCTTTTATTCCCTTGAACATTTGGTTAACTTTGCTCCTTAAATTAAGGAAAGGATGTTGAAAGGTATCAAGTAGCTTTCTTTATTTCCTTGCTGGTCCAGGCCCAGCAGTGATAGTGTGATTTAAGAGAATTTCCATGCATTGATGTTTGCAGAAACTGGCCCGGCTATGGCATTGCTTCAGGCACAGTGACCTTGTGTTTTCCTTTTCCAGGCATTTTACTAAATAACAGCAAAAAGTTAAGTTTCAAGACAGACTGGTACTAGAAAGGGACAGTAAACTTTTAATGTTGCTAAGTAAAGACAGGAAACAAAGTGTTCATTTTTGAGTAAATCCTAAACCCAGTCATTTTGGGTACCTAAAACTACCCGACAGTGTTCTTTTAAAGTAGCACCAGTTCGAGTTTGTCTAACCTGAGAAGTATAACACACAATTAACTTTGACCTGTTTGCTATTTTCCCTTTTGTTAATGTTTGCATTGTGATTTACCTTCATGGGCAGAAAATAAAATGATGCATTATGTTATACTGTTACAGCACCATTAGAATATTGTAAATCTTGATTTCTTGCTGTTGTTAGGATTGCAGTTACCTGTTTTTGCCATCAGCAGGCACTGATATGATTTGAGGACTATGCACCCTAAATTCTTAAAAAGTAGACTTATGGCTTCTTTTTATTAGTATTTTGTTGTAAGCAGACTGGACAGCAATCTCCTTTACCCTTCACAGGGGCTTCGCAGTCAGCTGGCGGGCACGATTCCACAAAACAGGTGATCTGACCACCCTGTGTCAGGAGAAAAATAACAGAACAAAAACATACTTAGTTACTTGCTCCAAATAAGAAATACAATTTTCACATTATTGCAGAAGATATTCTCATTCATTCCCTGTAAGAACCTGACTAATCTGGTAACTCCATGTAGTTTGTTTTAGTATAAACTTACATTGAGAAGGTTAAGGCACTCTCTGTATTACCACATTTTTTTAATAAAGCAGTATATATGCTTTTATCTAACAGTCAGGTGGGACTGGGGCACCGAGCACTAGCCTGTTTTTTTTACTACCTTTTAAAAAATGTCTTTCTGATTGAAGAAAATAACCATCTAGCATTGTCAGATGAGCTTTATTGATTTTTATGCATTAGATGGTTAGATTTCTTCAAGTGTCTCACTTTGTAGTTAAATTTACCGATATAACTATACATAAATAAAAACAGAAATATATATTAAAAAAAAATAGGAAACAGCTGGATTGAAAAACAATGTCCAGGACAGGGATATCTGAATAATATAATTTTCTGCAAAAAAGAACTGAAGAACCATAAAAAAAATACTCAGAAATTAGCAACTGCTGGAACTGCTGTTTTAGAAGCAAAATTATAATTTCTACCTCAAAATTAACTTCCACATACTTACTTTGCATTCACACACAGTACAAGGGTCCCTTTTCCAGGTTTCATTGCTGGAATATGATTTACCCTCTTCATCAGTGCAATCAGAATTACTGAGGCGTGATTCAAGTTTTTTTATCTGAAAACATAAAAAAAAAGTTTGTAACTGAATCACAAAAGGTTTTTATTTGTGTAAAGTATTCTGTTTTTTCTCTTATAATACATGCTACGTAAGTCTTGGTATACTTGTCTGGGTTTTTCTTCTCACTACTTAGTTTTTATAATGCTAAAAGACTAGAAACATATAATACATATGGAGATAGTCTTTCAAAAGAAAGCTAACGGAAAATACATCTTTCCTACTGTTAGAATATTCAGCTAGAGCATACAAAGAGGAAAAAAACCTTCATGTTTCATATACAGAAAGACAAATTTAAACTGTCAAAAATTTACTGGAATGGAAGTGAATTTTTAGGGTTTTTTTTTAAAGACACCTTAATTAAAAATGTTTACTTGAATTTTTTACTAACTTCTGAATGGTGTACATTTTAAAACTGGGATTCCACTACAGCTGAATAGAGTTTACCTGCGCACATTGTAAAGTCTTCTCTAAGAGATCTAGATCTTAATTCTGTTTACAGCTGTAGTCTGGAACATTACTTCTTATGAATTTTAATCATTGCTTTACACAAATTGTATACATGTCAAATGGTAAAAAATACTTTATTAACACTACACACCAATTTTTAGAAAAAAAAATAATTCTGTGTTTAGTATACAATAGTTACACAAGGCTTCTTGTTCAGTCAAGAGGGTCCAGCTGTAGAATATTTCAGTATGCTTTCAAATGAACACAGAAATAAAGAATAATAACACACCATCTTCTGTGTTTTGGTGGTTTTTTTGTTTGAGAGACTATGTGATGGGTTTTGTCTGAAGGGAGTGTCTAAATATTAAAAATATAAGACAGATGTTAGGAAAACATTATTAATTAAATCTACAGTTAGACATGATAGACTAGAGTTAGTTCATTATATCATCTCACCTGATTTCTGAGGCTTGAAATAGTTTTTTGCATTTCCAAAACAAACTCTTTGAAGTCATTCACTGCGGGTACATTTCTATTTTCATTAGAGGTGGATGTGGCATTACGAAAATATTTACTCTGTTTCACAGAACTGCAACAAATGAATGCCAAGTCAGGATGTTCATCTAACTCATTTTTATTTGGCTAGATATTTTAGGACACTTAACAAAAATGTAAAAGAAGAGCAACCAACAAATGTAGGAATGTGAACCACAAGAGCACACAAGACCAGCTGGTGCTGAAGACAGACCCAGGACAGGTGAGCTCTAGATTACTGTCAATATCACTAGCAAAAGGGATTTTCTTATATTTAGAAAAATTATGTATTTAATGCAGGGGTACACATAAAGTTCTCACCATGGACACTATAGAACATCACCTTAAATTCACCCCTGAGCCTCCAATATAAAAGCAGACTAAAGTGAAAGAGTCTTAAAAAGTGTTCCCTCCAATATGAAATTCACAGTTCACATTCTGAACCATAGATTCTTTCTCTACAGGTTTATTTGCAAAACATGCATTTTAAGAAATATGACTTTAAAAAGGAGGAAGTTTGGTTTCATAAATAAATGAGAAGTACTTCTAGATATGAACATATTTTTAACTAACATTTGACATCAATACTGTTTATAGTACACAGAATCTAAAGTCTTTTGTCTTTAGTGCTTTCCAGCAGATATCTCATAACAGATATAAAACACTGAATTGTGTTAATCAATTCAATCTGTTGATGAGAGAGTAACAAAAGGAACTGTCTTTAACTAACAATTTATTATCTGGTACCATTTGAAAAAAAAGGCATTCAAAAGTATGGATAACACTAATTTTTAAGTCACTTATTGCATTAAGATCCTTGAATCCACTTAATTTTTTGAAGATTCTTGAATCCATTAATAATTACAGGCATTACTATTTTGTTAACATCTTATCTCCAGGATAAGGCTAAGGGATACCCAAAGAATGAACTGGCAAAGAAATTCTCATATATCAGGGCTCAGGATTTATAATCTTCCTGCATAAATTAAAACAGCACTTACTGGCAGGGGTTCAAACTACTTAGTTTCCCATAGTTTTTCATCTAAATTAGAGAAAAAGAACTCTAAACAACATAACATGCCAAAGTTCAAGTAAACCAGCTGCTATGGTATAACAAAATATTTAATCTTCCCCACCTGTTCAAGTTATTGAAAATGAGAAGCTAAAAAAAAGGAAGAAAAAACCCTTCTCACCACAAATGTAATTTAAATACAACACTGAGCATGAGAACTCATGGGAATGTTCAATGACTGATGTTGCTTTAGCTTTATTTATGCTACAAATGAAATATTGTAAATCTACTATTTTGTATTCCTAATTAGTAATTGGACTGAAACACATTCAAGCTGGTACTTAGATGTGTCTATGTTTTTCTTGCTTTCATTTTTATTTAACCCTTTTTTCAATTTTAGAATTATGGGACTAGCATCTTTAAAAAGTGAATTGTTGTTTTGTAAATTTTTCTAGCAGTTCACTTGCAAAGATGGACAAAATATCCTTCTTCAAGGATTACTTCAAAGTAACCTACCTTTTCATATTATCTATAAACCAGCTTATACATAGCTGCTGTCTTCTCTTGTCTAAAATCCTAAACCCCTAAAGGATCTTTCATTTCAGGACAGATTCCTCTGAAATAAGTGGAATATAATCATGGTGTTTCTTCAAGTACTATAACACCTCCAGAGTATTTGAAATTGCTGAAATTCATTTACCTCTTTATGTATCTGTCTAGATGCTTTCCTTGCCAGAGTGGGTAGACTCTGCTTGAACATCGTCATCATCATCACTCAAATAAAAAGTTTTATTTGTTAAAAGAATGCATGCTGAATAGAGAGCTATAATTCAAGTGTCTCAAATTTGTTCATCATGAAGGATCTTCACAAGAAGTGGTCTGAGCAGAACTCACTTCATGTCACTAATTCATACATAAGTTTTCATTCCCTGAAGGGCAGGGACCCTGTGCAGTTGATAATTTGTAACTGAAACTGTTATTTATTTCCTTGCTATAGTTTGAGGATTAGGGAGTTATAAACAATATTATTAGCACTGCTGCTCTCCATTCCTGCTTGAAGTATTTTGTTACCAGAAGCAATCCTTACCATTATCACAAATTTTTATGCAACTGAAATCAACACTTATTATCCTCCTATTTCTACAAGAGAATGTAAAAGGTCCAAATAGTACATGAAATAATTTAGATTAGCTTAGTTACTGCAGACACTGTAGGAATGTGGCATTTGAAATCCCCAAATTACGCTTCATTAGTGATTTTTTTTCATGAAAACTGCAGGAAGAACAGAAGTACTGTACTTATACTAGTCACAAAGAGTTTTACAAAAATGTGAGTTTGAAAAAAATGGTTTATTGTTAGTAGATATGTAGAAGTGTCAGAATAAAATACATCAATCATAAAATTGAGAAAGCAGACTCTGGAAAAAAAGTGGCATGTGCTCACAAAGAAATCACTCTGCTTCATTCCATTTTGAAAACAAATGGCTTTTTTTTATAATCCTTTTTTTTAAAAAATCTCACCTTACTGATTTGGACATTTTCATTTTCTTCAGGGGCTTGTCCTCCTGAAAGCTGTAGTCAAGAGAACGTCTCCCCCGAAAGTGATATGAAAATGCATTAAACTGTCCTCTGGTTCTACAGTCTGAAAACAGACAAGAAATAAACTATGTTATATTTCAGCAGTTACAATATTAATATGATTTTGCAGTGTTTTCTGAATTGGTAAAGGCAAGTCATACATTCAGTCTGATTCCTCTGGAACTGGTTGATGGCAGATGAATACAGCTCAGTGATGGAACATTTAAGCTAGCTAGATGCTGAGAATGTGATTACCCACAGGCCAGCTTTTCAGAGTGAAACAAAGGGATAAATACATTTTTAACAAACTCATATAGTGCTACTTTAACTATTCTTTTCACTTCTGGAATTTTCACTCTCTTGGCTTCTAATTATTTTCTGGGCAAACAGGGCAGTTACATATGAAGAAAAAGAATGACAGAAAAACCACTCTGTGTGTTCCTGATCTGTCTCAGCCATTATTAATTTTTATTTTTTGCCATCTGAAAGAGAATTTTCAATTAAATTCCAGATTTGCAGGCATGCTTTATAGGTTGATGAGTCTTATTTCCGTATCTGAGGAATCTGAATGTATCACCAGACTCTAAAACTCCTTCCACCACAGAGTAAAAATCTCAACCCTGAGAATGATCTACGACAGAAATCTTTTCCTAAGATCCTAAGAAGACGTCTTGACAGGATGAAGTATGTCTTTCTTCCAGTTAATTTTATTTAGCCTTCCAAACACAGTGAGTATTTGGAAAGATTCCCATTTAACAAATAAAAAGAAAATAAAATAATACTCCAACAGCACTTGGTAGAGGAGAAAATGAGAAAATAGAAGTTTTCTCATTTCTGTTCACAGAAGCTTTAAAGCTAAAAGTTATAATGGGCCAAGCTGAAGCAAGAATAAACTACATGATCAGCTGCTAGAAACAGAGTCTGCTAAAACCGAAGGGAAAACCTAAATTCAGAATGCCATAGACATTTCTCAGCTAAGTCTGGTATTAGCAGAATGAGCCATGAAAGCAACTGAACACAGGAAGGAGTCGTTTTCCATAATATTTCTCTTAATTTACACCCCCAAAAAAATTAAATTAGAAACTCAATAACATTCATAAAGTATTTTTCTTGAATTCTGATTGAATACCTGAAATATTAATACAAATTATTGCAGAAGTTTGAAGTCTATAAACATTGTTGAAATGAGCAACTAGAGAAACAAATGTAAGGTTGCTCTGATTACACAAAATTAGATATCTTGGACTACTTTTAATTGTGTTGAACTTTTACATATATTAAAATATTACGATTTCTCTGTTAGGAAAAATATAAGTTTGTTTTAATGGCTTAATATCATTTAAGACACACACAAAAAAAAGAAAAAGATGACTGACAAAAAAAATCAGATCAAAACCAGTATCTACAGATTGTTCTTGAACACAATTCCTCGTCCCTTTTCTTTCCTTGCGGTTTGTCCCATTCTTTAATAAATGCATTACTTTCCTCCTATAATAACAGCACACACCAAAGTAGTACATAGTATTTGCTGCCAACATATTGTTTATTCTCCATGTGTGTTCCACTGTTTCCCACTTGCTGTCCACTCAGAAAGTAAACTCTTTCAGATGGGAACAGACCAACGTGTCTGTAAGAAGCTCGGCACGAAGGCATTTCTGAACACCCTGAGACACTTCTATATTTAGTACGGTGAGAAAAAGGATCATACTGAAGGGTTCCTGAAGAAAGAACTAATTTTGGTCAAAGGAATTTTTTTCTTAAAGTAATGTGTTGCTTAAAGTTTCTCAAGTATCAAATTTTTAGTTTCTCTTAGAAGCAATATGTGAAAGGTTTCTGCTATCCTCCTTTGTTCAGTAACTTATGGTCATCTTGCATAATACAGATTTTTTTGGTTTTTGTTATTTTGGGTACAATAACACAATGGCCTATAAGGGTTTTTTTATTCCTAGGTTGTTTCTTAGAAACAAAGGTCTGAAATCTTGGGAAGGTTTTATCACCTTAGACTGGTAAATATGAGAACCTTATGTTCAGTGACAGCTTTAAGCACACATATCTGACTTTCTGTGTTTTTTAAAACTCAAACATGTCAACCTGCCAAATTAATAGCTCTTGTTCTTGGTTTCTGTTTCAGGTATAACAGGGAGGAATGTCACCGATGAGAGGTGCAAGACAAAGTGCTTCAGATTTCAGAAAGCTTAAATCAAGAAATTTCTTCTCCCTTTTTTTTTTTCCTTAATTTTATTCTTACTGAAAAATATCTTAGAAGTAGCAGTAAATAAGAAAAATAAGCCTGAAAGTCTGTTACCTTTTTCCACAGCTTAACTAAAATGTCCCCAAATTAGCTATACCTATTCCTATTAATTTTCTGCAGAAAAAGTGCATGTTTGAAAGCAACCTAAGAATTCTTCTTCTCTATGGACAGCTTTTTCTTTCAGAAAGTTAGCTATTGTGACACTGCAAGTGTCAAGCTGATCTATTTGGAGAAAAACACAGAATCAGAATCATTTATGTTGGAAAAACCCCTGATATCATTAGACCCTACATTTGACCAAACATCACCTTGTCACCTACACGATGTCACTAAATGCCATAGCCAGTCATTTCTTGAACATTTCCAGGGGTGATGATTCCCCCACCACCTCCCTGGGCAGCCTGTTCCAATGTATAACAGCCCTTTCCATAAAAAAAATTGGCATTTCCATTTGTATATGGAAGCCAGGTCCACATCTTTAGAAAATCCCGTTTCCCAGAAGATTTTAAAAATGCAACTATTATGTAAATTGGATCATAAAAAACCCAACAGAGAATTATTGAGCAGTCTTAATTCTCTATGAATCACTCCTCAAAATCTAGGCCATGGAGAACCAATCTAATGGTAAAACAAAACAACTTGAAAGACTGAGGAAATCTGAAGCAAAGCACATATATCTATTTGATACTAGTTTGATTCTCCAAGATTTATTGTAGTAAATTAGGTTGCTGTTACTGTAAGCCTTTGTATGGAGAACTTGTAGACATACCAGTGGGACCAGTAAAAGGGTGGAGAAACACTGAAAATATCTGATGTAAAAAGACTTTTGAGTAGATGTTTTCACAAAGAAGCTACTTAAAAATTGCACAACATAGGAAAATTACTTTTCACATGAAATGAAGCCCTAACTCAAAATAGCTGGTTTTGTTATTGCCAAAATGGGCAGCAACCCTTCCCTTTGCACTGCATATCTTCATTTCTTCTGTTGAATAAGATAGTTTAACAGAAGATAAATTAAACAGCACCAAAAATGCAATGTGGTCGTCTAAAATCCAACAGTAATGTTCTCAGATCATTTTGTATAAAGATTACTTAAACATCTGAAAAGGAAAAGGTATAGAAGGTAGAAGATGAAGTAACAACTTGGATTCTCATCTGCCAGCTGATAGACTGGGAAATTTTAAGAATAAAAATGCTTCCTGTAGTCGATCTTAAAGCTCACAGACTGAGCTTCAAGATCAGTCCACTGCCAGAACTAGCAGGTTCAGATGTTGTTGAGAAAGCAAATGTCCAATTTGTTAATATATAGCTAATGATAGACTAAAGACATTTAAAAACATATCATGCTTTCATGATCTAAATAGGTCTTGGACAGTCCGCAGGTAGATAAAGAAGAAACATTAGGTTCTTGACACCAAACCAAAGCAAATCCAACTTCTCCAGCGGAAAAATTAAATAGGACTAGTCAGGAGATTTTGAAGATCAAAAACATGTCATTTTTGGAATATAAATCATAAGAAAAAGCAATTTCAGACAGACTGAAAATCCATGGAAATTTTTAAAATAAAGACTCTAAGAACTGTTCTGCCCATTAGACTGTGAAGTCAATAGTGTCTTCGAAATGCAGCAACAGTTCACAGGAAAGAAGGAAATCCTCCGGGTGCCTCAATTTTTAGAAACCACAGAGACACTTCAATTAGGATGCTTTCCTTCCCATGTTGATATTAGAGTCAATGACATAAATCGAGATTTCAGCCTGACTGTCCTCCAGAGACATCTCTTTATTGCCAGCAGTGGGACTTTGACAGATCTGGTAACTCATTCAGGAGCTCGAATTTAAACACAACAATCGAAGGTTATTGCTTCCCTATTGCTCTTCACAAGGGATGGCAACTACTGGCAGGAGACTCCTGGTAGCAAAGACAAAGCAATGTCATAATTTACGTCTCCTTATTTTATGTTTATGAATGTGGAATTCTATTTAATGGATCACAGATACCTGAGAAAGATAAAATATTTTTTGCTTGGATGAAATACAAATAGAAATATTGATTCTCTCAGTAAAATCTGTAATCATACAAAAACACTGGAGTGTATTAAATGTACTTCCACCCAAAGATAAAAAGGATGACATCCTTATAATTAGAGACACTGCAACTTAATTTTATTAGCCTGGCATAGACTGAATTGTTACTAAGCTGACACTGTCTTTAAAAATAAATTTAAATGTAAAAAGATAATTTGAATATAGAAAGCAAAAATATATGACCTGATAACACAGAAGTTCTGTGTAAAGACAAAACCTTTTCAGGCATAAATCACATCATTTTGGTATTTTGAGGAGTTCTTGGTGAATAACATCCTTTGTCAAAATACGACTTCCAGTCTCAGTGATTTCTGCTAACATTTTCAATGTTATTTCCACTGTATTCTATAGAATTTAGTGCTTAGCCCAGTGCTGTTTAGCATTCTCATTGAAGATTAAAGGACATAATGAGAAGTGCATAGTAAGAGATTAATGTTGTCAGTAGAGAAGCAATAGAAAGCATAATGTTCCTCTGGTCTTAAAATACAGGAGTTCATAAATATCGGTCTAATCTACTGAATGACAATGTGTAAAAGCATTCAGATTAAGAATGTGCTTTAACTCTTCTAATGAAATTCACTGGGATTTAAACATATTTGATAATAATTTGTATAAGGCTGTATTCCTAAATTAAATAGAAAAAACCCCAAAAGAACAATATCCAACAGAGGAGATACGCTGTTCGCTAACTGAGAAAGAGTTAAGAAAAATCTTTCTAAATCAGTTTACAATTATAAGGATGACTTGTGTCTTATCTGAATCACTTCCTCCAGGGTTATTGTCCATTGTCCTCCTGGGTCCATGTTAAAACCTCGTGGGTTTTGGTTGAAGAAATTCTTATTTCAACTTACCAAAAAAACCCCCAAAACAAAAGAAAATAAAAAATGTGAAGCTTTTAAAGACTCACATTTGAATAATCACAAAAGCATACATTGATCATTTTAAAAATACAAATTCAAAATACACTTTTTGCATTAGAGAGCCTGAACTAAAGCACCAAAAGTTTCTTGTTTGGAAAATCTGAAGCTCATGTGCTCTTTGCACAAATAAAGACTGCAGCAAATCCAGCAATTACTCATCATCTCTGACAAGACAAAGAATGGCAGAAAGTGAAGGAAAAGAGAAGAAAACTTGTGCACTTCAGTGAAACTCCTACTTTTTGCCATTATAAATTGGTAATTCTGTTGTATGATTTGCCAACTGAAATCTAAAAGTAATCTGATTTTTTTATTATAAAGAGGAATAATGCTTTGCTTTGCAAAAAGTAAATACTAGTTTTACTCAAAAAATCTACAAGGCAGATTTTTGTAACTAAGAAATTTTTCTAGGCTTCATATGGAAAAGTATTTTGACTATTAACAAAACAGGAAGGACAACAAAACCAGATGTTTTTTTAGCCAGGCTGAAACAGCTGAACACATGGGTCACTTATGAAACATACATAAAGTGCAATGAGCAATATTCTGTACTTGAAATTTAAACTTAGGATAATTTTAAAATCATTAGAACCATTTTAAAAGTGGAGAAGGGTTTAATTTTTTTTCTTTTAAATAAAAAACAATAATAGATTCAAATAAACAGACCCCCTTAATGTATTCAGCTCAAAGTAAATGCTGTTCCTGAGTGTATGCCCCACCTCAGAGGAGGGGTGGCCACAGAAGGAAAGAAATTTTTTACATCACTTGCTTAAACTGGATTCCCACAGAAAACATCACAGTCATTCACCCATGCAAGAAAGCAGTTCAAGCCATGTGTACTTCACTTTCTCTTCATTAAACCCTGCAAGGCTTCAAGAGTTCAGAAAAAGGGGATACATATAGGAAGTTTTTTACAAAACAGTAATTATTTACCCTTTCTTTTGCTTGACAGTTGTCTAACTGTACTGCATCCAGTGGTACTCTCTGGTAGCAACTTTCTTAAATGAAAATACAAACTGGGTTGTTGAACATAAGAATACTCTAAAGGCTTTCCAAAGATAACATATGTTATAAAGGGCTCAGTGATAACATAACATTTAGAGAATCAACACATAATTTCTCAGAACAGCTTTACTATTTTTCCAAATATAAAAATGTATTTGTGAAACTGTCTGTCAAGCTTCATGAACCATGGCAAAGTGAACTTATCCTGAACTGGAAGAATGTGCTTTATTTATGGTAAAGCATTTAAAGAGTGATAATTTATTTTCTCCCAATGCTTCAGGCATATGTCAGGGAATTTTTGAAGATATTCTAGAAGACTTTGTATTAAAATTACAATGTGTCAATCATGTCTAGCTTTTTAGAAACCATTATCATTAATTTATGACTGGCAAACCTGGTAAACATAGTTTAGAAAAACCCGAGTAACCTACCAAAAAAAAAAAAAAGCTGTAAAAATTAGAGTAAGGCCTGAAAGATATTGTATATGGGCAATACTGTACAAGATCTTATTGAAATTTAAAGTATTTATTTCTGTTAGTCTCACACTGATAACTGACATCTTCAACAGAGTCTTCCAAGAAAGAATTTTCTTAGAGAGTAATTTTTAAAAAAAAACCTTGTTAACTGGATAAGACAATACAATAATCAGTTTAAAAGCTAAGTTATACAATATCTCTGAGTCGTAAATCTCTATCTACCTTTTTAATTGCTAATGATATCTGAGTTTGTTCTCATGGTACAGTCACACCAGTATAAATCCTTCCTCAGTATTTACTGTATCTGTAAATGTAGCAGACTAGAGACATCCTCCATCAGTTCAACTTTTACCTTATGCCTTAAGTTCTGAGCCATATCACAAAAGAACTTTGTAATTGTGGACAATTATGTCTTACCAAAAGAGTTAGACAGGACACTAGCGGAAAATTGTAACTTCTTTCAAAGATGCAATCCACCAGTTCCTTATTCATGCATTTCTCTCAACAGAATATTGAATAGCCTACTCAGTAGTAGTAAACTCAAGAGAATTAGCAGTAGAAAACATGAAGAACACAGATCTGGATACCTTTCATCAGCAAATCTACCAGGTATTAGTATTGAAATATATTAGGGAAAGGATGAGATTCTAATAATATCAAACCATACTACCCTTATCCTCTCAAATATGAGCACAGCTTTTCATACTAGGAATTTGTTTGACAGCAACTTCTCAATAGTCAGAGTTCAAGAGCAAAGTTCCCAAAATTCCTGAATATACTTTTACAGCCTGGGCATGTCACTCGAATTTTGTCCAAATAAATGATAACAACATTGTCAAGTAGAGATTGTCAAGTCTTATATCAAGAAAAAGAGGTCATTGTCCTCTGAAGCATTCTGTTGTTGATGCTACTGAAAATCATTCTGTATGATCCAGAAGATTCTCTTGGGAATGGATTCTAACTATGTTACAGCTGCAGTGATTTTTGATGTGACGATGGCAGAAGAGAGGCCATGCAGAAAATCTGTGAGACAACATACAGGCCACCAAGCAGTGTCCTGTGCTCCATGCAGCTAAAGAAATCCTATTTTGGGAGAAAAAAAGCTTATTTTTCAGGAAAAGCAAATTACCCCACACTCCTAATTGTTAAAGGAGATGGCAATGAACAAGAGTACTTATCTGCAAAAGAAAGAAAACAAATAAACAATTATCTACATCTAGCAATGCTCAAATCTATGCTATTTTTATATGGTGTTTATTTAATATAAAATAGGGAATGATTTTCCACTTAACAGGGGCTGTGCTTCAGATTAGAATTTGTAATATCTTAACAAAACCCAAAAAATAGTAATACCTTCTTAAAATAAAATAGACACTTAACAAACTGCACACACCTCACTGCCCCCAAATCCATCTCTATACAGACCTTCACAGCAATCTTGCCACATCCTGAGGTCCAGTTTAGGAATATCTTCACAGCTACTATAGCCATGTGGGAATTCAGCCACCTTAAAGACATCATGTTGTACCCTGGTTATGTTGTCACCATTGTCACACAAAACTCTGGCAAGAGATGTCTGCTTGATCTGAGTGAGCTGAGCAGGCGTGAACACACCCGGGTTTTCATACCACAACCTGTAATCTCACAGAAAAGACAAGTCTGCTAGTGAAAAAAACGAGGTAGTTTTTCAAAGTTTATCAATACTGTGTTTGGAATTAAATGTATTATCTCATAAAACCTGTTTCCAACTTAACATTGCATCAAGGGACTGATCCAAATGCAAAAATTTTAGTTCATGGTGTCACTTCAGCACTAGCTGGTGTCATGCTGACACTCTGAAAGGGATGAAATCTTCAAGAAATTATTTGATTTCTCTTCTAGTCTCATTTTAATGTCTTGGATATCTCTAGACATCTAAAATGGCACCAGACTTCCATGTTAAGGGTTCTTCAAGTAAGAAACTTAAATGACCATAATTTATTTCTGTAGGTAACTTTCTAATGAAAACGTTTTAATGGAATTGCTGAGATTAGAAGAATGGTTAATCTATATCTAGTTTATTATCAAGATAAGTGAGATAATTTAATTTTCTAACAATTTTTTTTCTGTTAAACTATTTTCATGACTATACTGATTCAGGGACTTTCTCATACATGCTCAGTTAATTTATTATATACAAGAAAAAAACACTATGGTTTCAAATAGTTTTTTTTTTCAAACATAAAGGGCTAAAAGTCTGTTATCACTAGCAAATATAAATAATACATTACTACAAAAAGCAAGCTTCATGTGGAAAAGAAAATTTGTTAAGTTACTGTCCAGAATTTGAAAACATTTTACATCATTCTAGGAACTGCTCATTGTGACATCTTTTCTGTCTGCCAAAGCTGTATCAACATTGACACTTTTTCCCCACTTTTTTAAAACAACAACAACAAAAAAGGAGGCTCTTTAAACTTTATGAAAAATCAAAACCAGTAGTAAACTTAGAAGAAGGGTCAAGAAATTTCATTTTACCTATTTAGTGTAAAATTTTCATAAAGTATTGGGCAGCAGCCAATGAATTTCCAAGTACTACAATCAAATTCTCAAATTTCCATCTTGACATGAAGTTAGGTTCCCTTCAAATATCACTCCTTGCTCATGCACAGACACATCTGCTTTGAAGGGTGTTACAGGCTTTGATCCTCTGCCCATTGAAAAGGTTTTTCAAAGAAGTAAGGCTTGTTTTCATTATGTCTAATAATATTTTACTATTTGCTGGCATGCTGCTTCCAAATATTTGTATTCCTTGGACAGCAGAATGCCCTTTCCTAAATATTCAATGTTTTCTTATAGTTTCTAAATGTTGTATCAAAAACCAAAACAAAACAGGAAAAAGTGCTTTTGCTGAAAAAAATGCAAACAGATATAAACAAAAAGCAGTATAGATATCCTGTTGTGACACAAACAGGTACTTGTCACCAGTAACCTGGAGCTCATACTGGATATATTTCTTCTCCTTTTTCTCTCTCTGCCTCCAGGCATGAGAGTTCTATGCTTTGCAGCTTTATTCTTAAACATATTTTATGTAAAAAAGTTTGGGGGTTCTTTTAAAACAGCATAGAAAAAGGTTTGGTTTTTTGACTAAAAAATAATATCATAGGTAGCAACTTAATAACCTAATTCAAGAAAATAGCATTAAATAAAGAGGATCAAAATTAACTTCCTAATTCTTCCTCTGTTTTCCTTTCATTAGGATTGAATTAATCATCCTATGTCTATGTGCTCTCATGTCATGAAAAGAACAGGATTCTAGGTCACAAATTATGTTAAAATGAGGGAAATGTTGATTTTCAGATGCTGAACAAGTGTGCCGAAAGTGTGCAAAGGACATCTGGCTCCTGTGACAGGAGAAATGACTGTTCTCTTGTTTCAGGTATTCAAAAAGCAGAAAATGATAAATTGCTTGCAATGTGCATATATTTAAAGTATTTTTATTTTAAATAATTATAATTTAAAGCAATTTTAAAACAATTTAAAGTAATTTAAAAACAATTATCAAATTGTGCTCTTTGGATTAACCCGCCTGCTTAGTCCAGACTGCTTGTATTGTAGTATGCATAAGAGTTATATTTACAGAGTGATAACTGTTCCAACCTATGCTTAAGTAACAACCACAATTTCTTCACCAATAAAATAACTAAGTAACAATAAGAGAAGTATCACGCACTTTCTAAAAAAGGTAAGTGGCTTGAATATCTTGGCAAAAGGAAACTCAGCATCTGTTGGCTGTTGTATTTTTGTGGGTCAGTATGACATTCACCACAAAAAGTAAGAGAATTAATAAAGAATCATGTCCTCTAACAATGTTTTAAAGGTGTATTCTTCATCTTTTCAGTTGTATTTTTAAATCATAAATGAACATAAAATGGTGTTTGTTTTGGAAACATGATATTGCAACTGTTACTAAGCATCCTTAAGTTAAAATTCATTTTGGGTTCCATGGTATTTTAATGTACCTGTCTCCATCCCGAATACGCCTGAACTGTGTGCTTAGCAGACACATCAAAGTTGGCCCCAGTCGACTCCCTGGAACCAAGTCTTCCACCATTAAAGCAGGAAATAGGTCTATGTTCAGTGGGGAGCCATACAATCTATAAATTGAAAAACACAAATACTGAATAACAAGTATTTCATATTTACAAAATAATCAGTACATGATGAAGCTAAGAACAAGAGATACAAATAAAGGAAAAAATGTAGTGATAGCACTCCATCTTTTGTGAACAAGCTGTGGGTGTATATACAAGAAATCCTGCAATGCAGGCTGTATACCCCGTGTACGTCTGCATGCCTAGCCTGCATTTTTTTTCTCCTAGCAAGTTTTTTCTGATTTCTTATAGTTTCTTTTTTGTAGCTTCTCTTTCCTGTGCCTCTGTACACACTTTTTCTATTACTGAGCTGAAACTAATTCTCTCTTTAATTTTGAGCAAGTAATCTAGGGGTGGCATGTAGATGTAGACTTAATTTCAAACACTGAAAGTCTAAAGAAAAAACGGCTACTGGAGTGAAGGATGTTCACATGACAGTGCAGTGGACAATATTGGCATTTGTTTCACTGTACAGAATTAATGGAGTTGAACATCTAAATACTTGCATGAAGCTGGCATTTAATATGACCTTACACTGAAATAGCACACACAATTTAACAGCATTTACAAAACTAGGCATTTCAAATTAATAATTTCATGAACACATACAGTAAATATTACTGAATATATACTGTATATATTCTTGTTGTTTATAGAAGTAGAGAAATTATTTGCATGTGGAAATTGTTAACATCTATTTTCTGGTACTGATGGAAGTTTCTTAAAATATCCCTTTAAGTCTTTTTTAGCAAGTATCTTTTTCTAGATAGACATTTAGCTACGGTTTTTGCATGCACATTTAGATAATTGACTTTTTCTTCACCTCAGGCTCACCTGCTAAGTTTCTCCCTGATTTCAGGATTCTTAATTTCATTTTTCAGATCTTCAAAAGTCTGAGCTGAAGAAAGATTACAGTAAACTCTAAAATCATGGTAGGGAGGAATTCCATGATCTCTGCCTCTCTGAATATTCATAGCTGCCAGATCTAAAGCCACAGTACGTGCCATGGAGAAGAGTCTTTCTGTTAATTCTGTATTGAGTAATTGTGACGGGACACGCATCTTACCAGCAACACCAAAAAATCCCCTTAGAAGTGGATCAATGCCTCCTTCATTTACAATCCGAAATGGAGAGAAGAATGCCTTATGAAGAGGTAGATGGCCTTGTGGAATAGGTTCAAAGTTTTCATCCAGTCGATACAGAAAAGGATTAATGAGTGTGTGACCAAACCTAAAAGCGGCAGTTGCAAACTCATTAGTTATGCCAGAATTAACACTGGGATCATAACCCTTATATTCGCCAAGCATCTTCATGCCTACCTCTCCAAAGATCTTAGGGAGCCAGTGGCTAAATGTTATGTGTTGCATTTCTGCACCAACAATTTTGCGTGTTTCATGATATATTGTGTCACCGTCCCAGTGTGGATTGAGTTTCAGTAGCTCTGTGGCAATTCTGTTGTGTTCTCTAAACCACAATGTGTGGATGCTGGTAAGACCCAACTGTTCGTTAGAGCGCTGATCACCAGCCAAAAAGCAGGGTATTGGGCTCTCATTTTCATCTCTCATACATTCTGTTGGTGGGCCAGTGGCAAATGGAAGAAGGGGCTTGCCAGATCTCTGTACAATGCCCTGCCTCAGAAGACCCCTTTGACTTGCCAAGTCCCTGATTTCTAGTGCTTCATGGTCTGAACTGCCATACACGTTGGACGCATCAATGTATGAAGTCAGCTGGTTGATCTGTTCTCGTGGGTACACAGAATTCATCAGGAGAGACGTCATGCCGCTTCCACAAACTGGGCTGGAGCGTACGAAAAACATGCAGCGCGCACCATTTCTGACTCTGGGATCATTTGGTGGTATCATGATTGAAAAGCATGGAGGATCATTTGTACAAACTGAACTGCAGTGCTGACCATCCGAAAACCTGGCCTCACTTAGCGCAGCCACCGTGAGGTCAAGGTCATGGTCAAGGAACTGACCCCACTGCATGAGCATGTGAGTGTACTGGTCGTCAGGAGTCACGGTTTCCGTCCCGATCAGAGTAGTTGAAACCAAGCGAGGCATTGGGAGTGCATAGCCATTAGAGAGTCTTCTGGGCTCAATTCCCCGAGGCAAATTAAATCCATTTTCATAGACTGACTTTAACAGACGTTCAAAAGCTGTCAGAGAAGCACCCCACATGGGATGCTGAAGGTTGTTGCATGTTCCATCGTGTGTCCTGTACTTCTGATGGAAGCACATATCTGAGCAGTTGTTCACTCGTCGATGGGCTGTACAGCCTGAGAGATTGGCTATCAGATTCAAGTACTGTGGGGATACAAGGTCATTATAGTGATAACCTGAAAGAGAAAGCAGAGAAAGAAAATAATCAGAGAATTCACAGACTCACAGTGCCTCCACAGATCATGTACGTATTTGAAATGCTATTTTATTTTTTATTTTACTTTACATTTCTCACCAGATTAAACATCCCTATTTTTAGATAAAGACAGCAATAATAATATATGCATATTTGAACATTAGGTCATTTGAACAACTTGACCACCACTAGGTCAAGAGGAAACTTTCTAAAATGTCAGTAGAAGTGCAACTTTTACAAAATGATCACAAAAGGAGCTCATTACTTATTTGGTCACTTGGGAAAGCTGAGATATTTTCAGAAATAAAAGTCTCATATTGACACAAATAGAACATTTTCCTCATGTAAGTGAAAGCATTTTAAAAAATGTCAGTAACAAATGGACTTCAAGACTTTAGCTTTTGAGACTTGCTCATTCACTGAACATTACTACTTTGTTTTGCTGAAATTTGCAAATTTTAAGGAAAAAAAAAGAAAAAATTAAATAACAACCAGTAATAAAGCCAAGCATGGAATGATCTCTAGGACAAACGTTGTGGAGTTACTCATATTCACATTACCCTCGACGGGTTTCTGTAGAAAAGTAGTGTTTGTGTAGCATTTGGCACAGATTTCCTCTGCAATCCACACCATTCACCTCTGGGACTAAAACATACTTATCATTTTCCTGTATTTTTTTCTCAGTTCATACAAAAATAATACATACAAAATATATACTGTAATTCACTAGAATTATGTTTTTAGAACCTTAGACTAAGGTTATGTCCTGCATGATCTCTGTTGTGGTATTATGGCATGTGGAAGGACTGAAGACCATAAGGCCTCCCACTAAAGTGTTGGTTGACTGCAAATAGTTGAAGAGTCAGCCTGTGCCTTGTCCTTGTTGCCTATAAGGAATTATTGTAAAAGTGATTTTTACTTAGTAACATTTGGATTTAATTTCAGGCTATTTCTGGCTACATCTACGTCATCAACCTTGGTAGACCAACAGAAATGTCTCAGTAAGTGAAATTTTTTCTGCTGAGTAAGGCATGCCTACTATATCCAGGAGTAGGTTTCCTTCAGAAAATCTTTACTTTGTACTCCTGGACTGAATGTGGCCTGGACCCAATTTTTTCATTTAAGTTGAAAAGAATTCACATTGTTCAAGACCATATCACAAATCATACCAAAGCACAGCAGTGGGGACAACTTCAAAAAAGAGCCACTGATCCAAAGCAAAAGGCATGCCATGAGTGACTAATGGATACAGAGTGTGGATGAATGAAGTTCCAGGATCCAGGAAAAGGTCCAGGAGGTGGAGTATTCGGCAGCGTAGATGCACATTTAGCTAATGAGAAGATATTATACACCACCATGGATATTGATTGCAAAGCTTGCCATCGGGAATAAAACCAAACAAGCAGTATAAAAGCAAAAGGAAAAAAGGAAATGAGTGAGTGTAGAGTGGTACTGTGCTCCCATAGGCTTGAGGGGTTCCCAGCATGATGGCAAACACTCAAAAATATGAACTGAATGCAGTTTTGCAATAGGTCGATATCAGTTAATTGCACACAGCTGGGAAATGTTACTTTTAGTCCTGAGCTCAGTCCCAGCGTGCCTGTAAAGACAATGGTCTTCATCTAAATTCAACACATAAACACGTGCTAGGCACAACTGGCTCTCTGCCAACACCCCCAATGCAGGGCAATGGCAAACAAACCAACTAAAGCCCAGCCTTGTCTTAGCCTTGGAAGGGACTGGGCTGCTCACAGTTGCCCAGCTAGGACAGAACCTGTGCTCAGCCAGGGAAGCTGTTTTCTCAGCCTCAGGCTATGAGTACTCCACATGGTTTACAAGTCAAAGCAAAGATATCAGAGATTCAGGGCTTGCATTAGGCAAAGCTAACATGCTCACGTAGACATACAGAAATTATTTTATGGAATATTCCATACTGGGAAAACGAAAAACAAACCACAGAGCAAAACCTGTAAGTGCCATTGGGTAATGGAGCAAAATACAGAGTTTTAGGATATGATTGGTAGCATATTTAAAATATCCTGGCTACCAGGACAGTTTAATTCTAAAACGATGCACAGTAAACTTATCTTCTTTATAATAACACTCCTGTTTAAATTATCATCATTCATTATGGAGTTCTTTGCGTATGATCATTATTCATTCAAATAAACATTTGTGGTTATCCTGATTGCCACTCCCACTTCTGCAATCAAGTTGTGAGCAAAACTCAACTGTGAATCTTTTGGGTGAAATGACCTTCAGAACTAATCTTTTAAAAAAAGCTCAGGTTCTCCCTTAGAAGTTCAAGTCGGATGTACTATCTCATGATGGATTCGATTTTGTCTTTCTCATGCCAGCCCTTAATTGCCTCTCACATTGTAGGCACTAACTTTGCTCTCTAAATGGCTGGGTGCTGGGCATTTCCAGTGCTTAGAAGCTGGCTAGGTCAATTCACATATTACCTTTTTTTTCCAAGTAAGGAAGATGTTTCATAGGGTCACAGAAATGTTGATTATAAGGGACCTCTTATCCAGACCAAGCTCCTGCTTGAAGTAGAGTTGTTTCCAGCACCTGATAGCTCTATAACTGGTCTAGCAGGCTTGAAAATCTGCAAAGTCTGAGACTCCTCCACCTTTCTGAATTAGTTGTTTCAGTGCTGCACTGGTCTTCTGGTGAGAAATTGTTTCCTAACATCTAATCTGGACCTCCATTAATGGCCATTCCCCTTGTTATACATTCTGGCACTGTGGAGGAGAATTTGGCTCCATATTCTTTCCTTGGGATATTCAGAGGTTTTGCAACAAAAAAAAGTCTCTGACTGGGAAACTGTCACATATCTGAACTGTTCCCAATGCAAAAAAAGGCTAAATAACACCTTTCATTTGGCTCTGCATTTTGAAATAAAATGAAATAAGGGCAAAAATTACTATTAAAACTCAGAATATTGGGCAATTTAAATGAAAACAGATTTATTTCACTATTCAAGTTTCCCTAAATGCCAGGTTTCTTTGGATTCTGTAGGTCTGAAAAGCAAGATCTGGTTGCAAAAAGAATTTACAATATCTCAGAAAGTTGCCCGATTTTGTGTTTATTAACTAGTATCCATAGGCTTTAATGCCTGTTTTTGGTAAACCTTAGGTGTTTCACTGTTGTGAATCCTAGTCAACCAGTTCTCACACATCACATTTTATATATTGCTAGTACTATATATTTATAGCATATATATTCAATATTGTTACATATGCATCTAATCAGAGAACCAAAACAAAGAGGGCAACTCTTATACAACATCAGCCTTCAAAGAATTTTGAGTGAGTTTTTGTGGCAAACAATTAATCACAAAATCTCTACTGAGATCTAATAACGAGTAACAAGCTTCTTTCACCAGCAAATGTGACAGTACACTACAAAGCTTGCTGCCTTTGGTCTTATAAATACTTGCTAGTTCATGGTCAGTGTTAAAGTTTTCAGAAGTTACAATAAATACTCAATTATAAACATCAAAAAGAACATAATGAGTAGAAGTATTTCCTCTAGATTGTCAGTGTAGTTTTTGGCTATGTCTCAAGTCTCAAAAGCTCTCCTAAAACTCTATCATTATTTCCAAATGCTTCAATCCCACGTTTCAAGCCTATCCACACATATATCTACACACATTAGCTGTATGCATTCCAGCTGGGCTTCATGAGTTTGACTGGAATCCAATACCTAAAAGGCAGAAATTAAATCTCACACTTTTTTTTGCTAGTTATGAAAAGTAACAGGAACTGTATTTCTCATTACATCAGGTCAGTGTTAAACAAAGCAATTAGCTTAGTTTGACACTCATTTATGTAAACTAGCAAATAGTTCTTTGGATACTATTTGTGGTACATGCAGAAACGTTGGTTTGTAAGATATGGAAATCCTTCTTGTTATGTCATGTCTTCTCCTTGCCAAGGCACACTGATATTAAATAATTTTTCTTAAAGAAACAGAAACAAAATACTGCTTATTTTTTACACACAACAGAAAAGTCTGTTCTGCTATGGAACAATGATCCTAATAAATTAACACAGAGACAATAAACATGACATTATACTACATTATGAACTTCCATTATACTAAGTTGGACCAGCAGAAGAATCAGAACCCAAACTTTTTCCTAATATGTCAATGTGAGAAAAAACACTCCACTTGAAGAGCTCAGAGTTATATAGTGAACAATGTGAAAACCAAGGATAGAATTTGGTAGTTTTGCAAACTCCAATACTTCAGTGATTTCAATGTGATGGTTCTGCAGTTAGGACCAAACCTCAGAAAATTCATGTCTCCTGAAGTATAATGACTTTAAAAGGCAAATACACATCAAAACAGAAAAACAAGGAAAGAATACTGACTTGTTCCATTCAGGTCAACCATTAGACCATCCTGTACATGATCTTGAATAAGCTGTAAGGTCCTTTCAAATATTTCCCCAGCTCTTGCTTGCTCAACAGTGTATGGGTCCCTTGGGTATCGAAATAAGGCTAGCAAATCATTTGGAGAACGAGGACGACTGATAGATAATTTGGGAAAAAATAGTAAGTGTACACAGGAGTTACAAAACAACAATAATTTACATAAATCATGTAAATGTTCAGCAATGTGATTAGTACATACCTTGGTTACTCATCTCAAAATGGAAGGCAAACCAAGAAGAAAAAGATTCAATAAAATAATAAAAAATTAAATATTTATTAGCAATTAAATATTTAGTACCATTTTAATACACATTATCTCAGCAGAAGAACTACTGCAGTGAACAGAGATCACAGCAGAAGTGTATAACAACAGGATTCCTTACATGTTAAACTGTTAGTATTCTCAGAAATAGCCAGACATTAACAATATCTTTTATGTAATAAAATGGCTTCTTGTTTAATAAATCTCGCATTATTTCTAGTATATACAAAATTAATTCTGACTTCTCAATACGAAAAAACAAAAACAACAACAACAAAAAAAAGGGAGATACCTGTCAAACAGATGTGTACGTGTTGAATTTATTGCTCTGTCAACAGTTGCAATTGCTTCCACAATTGATGTTTGTACAAAAGGATCTCCATTTCGGCTGACATTAGGAACTAGAGAAAAAGGAATTCACATGTTATTGCAAAAATGGCCACACACAAAAAGATACTTCCATAAAACAGAGTCTAGACACGACATCATTTCAGTTCTACAAAGTAAACCCTGTTCTTTAAATGTTAGTTCATTGCAATAAAAAATTCTAAAACATTTTGAAATTCTATCAAGGCATATTAAAGTAGAACAAAATTAATTTAAAACAGAAGTTAACGTAAGCTTAAAAGTCATCTAGCTTATAATTCAAAAGTAAGATAAAGTTAAGAGAAATGCATACAGTTTAGCTGACCTTTAATTAGACCTACAATTTCAAATGCAGATGGTCAAATCAAAAAATGAATTATTATTATTAGGGTTTTTTCTCGTATATTATCAAGTTTCAGGTGTTGGTATCAAGAGCCTGACCTATACTCATTGAAATCGGTGCAGATGCCCCCTTTGATTTCAGCTAGTTCTGAATTAGTATTGAATTGAATGAAAGAACTTAAGGAGCTTACAGGAATGTGCTGCAAGCGGCACATAATGAACAAAATTCACATAATTGAACGAATATAAATTAACATTGTTCTTTTGATGATCTTAGTATAATAAGCAAACAGATTCATTTTAAAGGGCAGTAAATATTTTTTAGTTTAGATCACTCCTTTGTTTCCTACTTTAAAACTATATTTTTAATACTAGGTTAAAACTCACGTGCTTAAACACTATTTAACACAACACTGGAAATTCAATAATGCATAGACCTTTTTATACAATGCTTAGTTGCAGCTGGATGTTTGTACAAACTAAGTAGGACTAATAACCTTCCTTTCAGTCTAAACTAAGAACTACCAGATCCAGGGGCAACAGCTAACAATTTCCAGAGTGTGTTTAGATTGGAGAAGTCACACAGGAAGAAGGGTAAAGTAGGGAAAAAGTCCAAAGCAAATATACTGGAATAAAATCAGCAGATGTACAAAATCATCTGACATAAAACCTGTTGTTTAAAACCTTTTCATTACTTCTTCTTCTTCTTTTTTTTTTCTAAGCAAGTTTTCATTATTCCTTCCTAAGTGGCAGCTTAAATTGTGTCTACATGTCTTTCATAGTCTAGACCCACTTAATCAAACTTAACCATCTACACTACCAAATAAAACAGTCCCTGGAACTCCATAGCTGCAGAAGAAGCTCCTTTCTGTGCCCTGAGGCCAGTGTCAGGCTTTTGGCAACATATTCCCAGCATCCAAAATCAGCTGAACCTTTCCACACTGCTTGAGGGCAATAGGCCCTAATTACCAATTAGCTTTGCTTGACAGCTTCATTTTCAATAGCAGCCATACAGAAACACTATCAGATAAGCTACTTATTTTAGGAAGAAATGTCATTTACTGGTCTAAATTTTAAATTTTAGTTGTTTCAGAGTGTTTGTGTGCCTTGAATGACCTGAACAGCACAAAATTGCAGTCTGTAAAAATCCAGTGGCTGGTTACCTTCCTTAGTGCTGTCTACATTAGATGTAAACTTGGTGTTTATTTGCAGGGCTATCTTTCTGATTAATAGTATACGTGGGCTGAATTATAAACCTTGGTCAGACGTTAACTATTCTGTACTTAATTTTTGTTTAGACTGTTTATTGGTAGCAGTTCTTTTTTCAGACTGATAAATGTTAGGAGTTAACGCTCCTTGTAAGGGTCTCCCACAATACTTTTTTTAAAATTTGGGCAGGGAGGGGGAATGATTTTTACAAAACAATGGAAAAGGACATAAGAAAATGGCTAAACAAAAGCATCTTTAAAATATTATACAACAGCCAGAAAAACCTGTTCCCAGCTTCTATACACTTGCCTTAATTTGGTCTCAATCTTAGGAAAGTGTTTTGGTTCAGAAACATTCATAAAACATTGCCTTTTTAAAAACAAATCATGACATGCAAGTTTTTGGGCATTTCTGGCTGTGCCATTATAAATACTATCTACACAGCAATTATATATACCAATTATATATACCACAGCAATTATAATAACCAACACTTATAATCTGTCCACTTGTCCTCCTTGCTCCTCTGACGGCATCAGCTTTTAAAGCAGCCATAGCAAAGCAGCATCTCATATGCCACTAGTCTGAAGGAGAAATTTCATTTACAGATTCAGATAGAATGCAGATTAAGTGTAGTTTCACTAATTTTATTTAGGCTACAGTTTAGAAGAAATTACCCACATTAGAATTATTTACTGCAAATCAGCAAATAAGTAGTTTTGTAGTTTGCTGATTTCTGCAGATGAGAATGATCCATTTACATCTGTACTAAGTGAATGAAACTCATTTCCACTGGGGTTTTATTTCAACTCATGGTTTCATTTTGCAGCACTCTTAGTGACTTGAGAACTAGCTAATCTTTCCTAAACAAAAACGTTTTTTTGCTATGTATCTCCAGAGTAGCCAGATTAACTGATTTTCATAATTTTCTTTCCTTTGCTGACTTAATACATGTAGATGGAAACTTATTACTGAATAATTCCTAGCCTCACAATTTTTCTCTCCTGAATAATCTTTACAGATTAAAGAAATATTTTTCATAGAAGAAAGCAAATATTAAAAGTCCACTTAAAGCAACCTAAGATAGGTAACATCACAGATTTATTGATACCATGTGATTGATACCACGGCAAATAATATATTAGAAAAATCACTGATATGTCTTAATCAATTAAGTAAACAAAATACAGAACATCCCAAATAACACTGGGAAACAATATCCAATATATTGAAGATATCTTCACACCAATCTTCAAAATACCAATGAGATCACTGTTCTATACTAATTTTGCAAAGATACAAAAATATTGTCTTATATTCTCTACTGAGAGACAGAAATCATACAATTTCTTTTTATTTTCCATCAAAATTAAACTGAAAAATCAGCTGTTTTAGTCAATAAATCAGAAAAGCAGTATGGTCAATCTTTGTAGCAAAGTCATTTTCTTAGCCTCTTTTGCTGCTTTACTGCCATTTATTACATAGCAATAATCGATAAGTATTATTTGCCATTATTACTTTCAAATAATTAGAACAAGATCAAATATTCTCCTTTTCATTCTGTTTTCTCTTAAAGCTTCTTAAGGTCTGTATGACTTTCATGAACTGTTTTGCAATGGTTGCAGCCTAATTTTCAATGAAGTCCTGGAAGTGTCTCTTTGAAGATGCCAAAAGACTTTTGTCAAGTTATTTCTAAAAATTAGACTGGGTATTTGACTAGCAAATTATAAAAGCTCTAAATAATATCTCAAGAGGAAAGTCAAAAGATTAATTTGAGCCCAAAGCATAGCTGGTTTTGGAGCTTAACACATAGAGATATTCCTATTATGACATTACCATCTCACTAAAATACGAGGAAAAAAGAACCATGGGAGAAAAATAGAAATATGAATAAAATAACTAGTTTAGTATTTTGACAACTTTTTTCATCTTACATGTTGGACAATTAGGAGAAAACTAATAATCCAAGTGATACTCAGTCATGCATCTTACCATTTACACTAAGCACCATACTAACAGAGGAGTAGCCTATGGTGTTGCGGGCAACGCATTCATAGCGACCTTCATCGGCTGTGCCGACATCGCGAATGGTGAGAAATCCCTCTGGACTAACATGGAATTTTCCACTCTCAGTCACCTGTACTCCGTCCTGCAGGAAAGCCCAAAGTTTACTCATTCAAAACACACTTGTTTTCAAACCTGTTTTTTTTGTCATCTTTTTCTCTCCTGCTTTAATTTTTTATTTTGTATTTCTATTTTGAATGCCAAGGTCACAATCAGATAGATTTACATAAGCTTATATAGAAAAATCAAATGTACTTCTAAATTGTAGAGTATTTCTAAAATTACCCATTATTACAAATCGAAGTATTTTACTGCATAAAATCTATGACCCAAAAATAAGACAGCACCACTTGAGAACATACATATTTTATTCTTCTCAAAATTAATCAACTGAAATAGATCTCAAGAGCTTTACATTTATCAGTTCTTCATGTTCTTCATCTAGAAGCTATATAAGGTCCATTAAAGTAAATTTCTAATACTCATTAATTATAGAGGAGAATATAATCAGAAAAATTGAATATCAAAATTAGCAACTCATTAATTCAGTGGTAACTCTGCTAATACTCTGTAGTCTGATATAGCAATTATTACATCAATGGAAATCAAAACCACAAAGAGGTTTCCAGGAAGTTACCAAAGCATGTCTTTGTTGGTCTAAACCTAGCAGTAGCAAATACAGCATTTCTTATTGTTTTATATCTATAATATCATTGAAAGTGTGAATATTAGTAGGATATTCACACAGAACTGTCATTAAATACAGACCTTTTAAGGCATACATTATGAATTTTAGCTGGTCTGCATAATAATTTGCATAACTACGTATGTATATTTATTATTATAAAATTCAAGTTTAGTATCTATATACATGCTCCATATTAAGTAGTAACTGATTGGACTTCAGGTAGTGCTTTCAGACACCATAGGAAGCAATAATTTGATAATGTGTACTTTCAATAATTAATTATGAAGAAATGGAAAGGCCATTGCCTTTCTGTAATAACTGAATATGTAGTACCTTATTCCATGTAATGACTGGCTCCGGCTCTCCTTGAGCACTGCATGGGATCTGCACATTTGTGCCAACCTCCACTGTCATGTCACTGGGAACACTGGCAAATACAGGAGTCACTAAAAAAGCCAAATGATACACTGATAAAGTATGAAATACAATTGTGCAAAAGACAATAAAAAACAGGTAGGTACTCTGTTTTTATCAGTTACTGAACATTTCTTAATCTATTACATGATTCTATCTGCAGGCATTTAGCTGCTTATAACTTCGTTTTAAGGATTAAATTCCTTTCTCCTTGAAGAAACTAGTTTCCCATGGTGTGGATGTATATTCTTTGCTGGATAAAAAACTGGCTGGATGGTCAGGCCCAGAGGTACTAGTGAGTGGAGTTACATCCAGTTGTTGGCCTGTCACAAGTGGTGTTCCCCAGGGCTCTACTGGGGCCAGCCCTGTTTAATATTGTTATCAGTATCCTGGATGAGGGGATCAAATGCACCCTAAGAACGTCATAGCCCACACCAAGTTGGGTGGGAGTGTTGATTTGCTGGAGAGTAGAAAGACTCCACAGAGGGAGCTGGACAGGCTGAATAGATGGGCTAAGGCCAATGGTATGAGGTACAAGAAGGCCAAGAGCCAGGTCCTGCCCTTGGATCACAACAACCCCCGGCAGTGCTGCAGGCTGAGGGAAGAGTGTCTGGAAAGCTGCCCAGTGGAAAAGGACCTGGGGGTGCTCGTTGACAGCAGCTGAACATGAGCCAGCATGTGCCCAGGTGGCCAAGAAGGCCAGTGGCATCCTGGCCTGTATCAGCAATAGTGTGGCCAGGAGGACCAGGGCAGGGATTGTCCCCCTGTACCCAGCACTGGTAACACCACACCCTGAGTCTGTGTCCAGTTCTGGACCCCTCACTACAAGAAAGACATTGTGGTGCTGGAGCATGTCCAGAGAAGGGCTGGTAACAAGTGACAGGACAAGAAAAAATGGCTTTAAGTTGCACCAGACGAGGTTTAGATTAGATATAGAGAAATTTTTTTGCATAGAAAGGGTTGTCAAGCACTGGAACAGACTGTCCAGGGAAATGGTAGAGTCACCATCCCTGGAAGTATTAAAAAAATGTGTGGATATGGCACTTAAGAACATGGTTTAATGGTGAATATGGTGGTAGTGCTACACTGACAGTTGGACTTGATGAAAGATCTTTTCGAATCTTAATGATTCTATGACCTTATTCCTGATGTCTGCTTCAGAATGATTTTAAAGTACACTTAACTTCTAACATAATAGGCTAGTAGTTGTCAAAACCACTTAAGTTCCATGAATTTAGAGCTCTGAAAAATATTTGTGTTAATAGCTAAATCTGTAAAAAGTCATCAGATTGAATAATGTCTTTTCTTTTATTGTTTTCATTTAAGTAGCAAAAACTGCAATTTCTTAGATGACAAAAACAAAACCTTCCACAACTCATTCAACTGAGTATCACAGCCTGATTTGCTGACGCACTGAGTCTTGAGAGAGCTTCTATCTCCATGACACCTATGAGCTCAGCCTTTTAAACGTCAAAAAAATCACCTTCACTTCTAAGGACAGAGTACACTATTACCTAAATCTACTATGAATAAAATGAATGTCTTTTTAGACTCTTTCTTCAAATCCAGATTGATGCCTGGTACTCAGCTATCATCATGAGAAGCACATACAAGATTATGAAGACATGAAGAATTCTATTTCTGCTATAACATATACTGCTGTGTTACTGATGTCATGATACTGATATCTAGGGGGGAGTGAGAGAGGGTGGAGGGCTGTGCTTTTACAGAGAACTATTTGGCTCCACTGCAGTCATTTATACTACCACCCAAATCTGGCCCTACTGTTAAACTGTACAGAAATTGCTGTAAAGGACCAGCAACCAGTTCAAATAAGGCATGCAGAGGCAGGTGTCCAGCACTGGGAGGTAAGAGAGTCTGGCTCTGTGGATGTGAGCTGAGCCACGCCTGTGAACAGACCTGGACCATTAATCTGTATTCATTAACACTGACTTCACCACAGTGACCAATGACTAGACACTCCTCAGATGAACAGTCCTTTTATTAGAAGCCCAGAAGAAAAAAAATCTCTCCTTGCATGAGTGAAAACAACATTGCAAATAATCTGTGGAGAGCTCCAATTTCAGGCTACATATTCAGCCTTCAATCTCGTATTTACTATCTTTTGGTGACTGAATTTTGCAACCTGAGTTGCACAAGAATTGTTTCATTAAACTTTACTCAGGTCCAGTGAAATTGAACACATCTGGAAAGAGATAAAACTTTTTTAAACTAATACTTGTTTAATATAATTTTAATCATTTTATATAGGTTAAAAATATCTCAGTTTTGACAAATACTACTCTTAACTAGGAAAAATCAATAGATTTTTCTGACAAACTTCTAAGCTCATTTGAGCCTCTTTTACTAATGTACAGTTTTAAATTGGGTCAGTAAAAAGAAATTATTTAAATTACATGTTTTATCTCCTTGAATTCAGTTAAACATCAAAGTACTTAAATAAATTATGAATGGTAACACGATTATAATTCATCCTAGAAGTAACTTATTTAGAATTTAATTGAAAAAAAACATAAAAATGGAGTTTGGGGTTGGTGTTTTAGGACTTTTTTTTGTGTCAGTTTATTTTCAATACAAGGAATGACTTTTCTTTGTGAAGTTCATTCTGCTTCTGTAAAATAAAGTGTTCGGTTTCTGGACATGAAACATTATGTTAATAACACCATTTAACTAACATCATAGAGCCTTATTGGAAACTAGACTTTTCACAAAAAAAAATCTTTTCCAAAGCATAAGAATACTGTCATCCTTCAAGTAAACCTCCATTTCTTGCAGAAAAAGAAAAAAAAGTAAATCAGATAAACCTCTTTCCCAGAAGACAGACTGTTCTAAAGGAACTATACCCTTCACAAATACTAGCAAGTACCCAGACGTTATTTATTGAAAACCACCTGGGATCTAAAAGGAAATATACTCAGAAACAATCACACATGGTACTGTGTTTTTTAATGTAAGCTTAAATATTTCTTTATCTTTTTTTCTTCCCAGCAGCTGTACAAGGGCTGTACCTCTAGGCTGCACAGTCAGGTACACAACGATTCGCTGGGATCCAATAATGTTGACAGCCTGGCATTCATACTGCCCCTGGTCATGCAGAGCAACCCTGGAAATCCTCAGTGTTCCAGAGGATAGAACCAAGTGTCTTCTGTCAACTGACAGCTGGCCTCCTGAAATACACAACAACATCATTTGCTCTTCATAGCACCAAAGTCCTTTTGTGTCAGGAAAAGGGAAACCCAGAAGGTTTTAAATTTGATAAAACATTGGGAAATATTTAAAGTTTCTTAAAAAACAAACAAGAAAAAAAGTTTGAAACCTTTGCTTCTAAGAAGATAAACATGAAAAGCAAACAAATTATACATATGCACAATCATAATTCTGATCTCTTCTCTGTTTGTGGTAGAAATAAATATTTTCATGTAAGGAGTAGGCTAAAGCATTAAAATGAGAAGGCATAAAAACACGAACGTGTTTCTGTTCATGTCATACTATAGCCATGTGTGTACAATGTATGATACAATCTATCTCATTTGCCTAGGCCTAGGCAACCCACAGAAAAATACACGCGGTCCTGAAAAGAATGGAATATAAGAAAAACGAACACACATCAGTGTCTGTACTCTACCCTCCCTTTCTGGACATTTCATTTGACTGGAGCAGTCTAAGTAGAGGGAGAAACAGGGACGTTATCAGCATCAAAATGATGATCAGTTTGTTAAGAATCTGCTCTATGTACCATAATTTAGAATTTCCTAGGAGTTATTTAGCCTGCTATAGTTTTTTTCACTTGAATCAACCGGAATTTTTGCTTATTGATAAAACATCCACTACAATATTTCTTCCTGCTGGATTTGGCTAAATGCCTTTAGAGCCACAGCTTGATAAAACAGTCATCAGAGTGTACCCCGTCGTTTCTGTCAATGTGCATTATGTGACAGAGATGCTGGTACACTGATGCCAGTTACAGGCTGGACTGTTCTGGTTTCTGAAGAACCCACCTAATCCCACCCAATTTCAGACCTTCAGTTAATGACAGCCATTGCCATTTCTTCTGCAGTACAACAGCAGTGATACATACTGCTACGTGTAATTTGCCTCATATTTCTTAAATATTTATTATTAGGAATCTATTATAGACACATGTATTTTAGTGACTCTTTTTTACTTAAAAATGAAAAATTCTTGGGCAGTTAGGTCCTGTGGGACACCTTGCCTTTCCCAGCCTAAGGAGAAAGAGATGCATTCTGTTTCCTTCAGAGACTGAAGCATCTAAACAAATACATGCAGTTCCTTTCAATAAAGAAGTGATTCCAATATGACTGCTAAACTATCCTAGTAGTTTGAAAGTAAGAATGGAACACACTTACCTCCTTTAGTCCAGGCAATAACAGGCTGAGGATAACCTTGTGCTTCACAAGGGAAGTCAACGGTTTGTCCCTCAATCACTGTTTTGTCTTGGGGAGTGACAGTAAACTGAGGCAGAGCTACAGAATAGGAAATAAAGCCACTTAAAAAAGAAAAATGAGTGACTAAATTACATACTATTTCCTGTGTAAGTTGGAATAGTTCATATTGGTGGAAAGAGAGATGCTAATGGAATTCTTTTATATTGTGACCCCCTAGAGAGAAGAGAGTTAGGGCAGGCATTTATGCAAAAGGAACATCTCTCTCACAATCTGGCCCTGATGTCAGTGAAGGCATGTGGGATCTACTGTCACAAATCCAAAATAAGAGGTACAGTAAGACTTGTAGAATCAAACATAGAGTCTTCCCTGCATTAAAAACTTATCTTCTCTTTCTTTCAAAACTTCCCAGTTAAATTGTGAAGAAAATGTAATGGAATCAAAACCTTCCTGAGCTGCTTGTTTTCTTCCATGAAAGCAATGAGTGAAGCGTGGCCCAGATTCTGCAGTAGCACTGTGCACTACAAGTGGGAGAAGTATTTGTTCAGCTCTCAAAACACAATTAGCCACTGGTAAATAATAAATGAACAAACCACACAGACATGTTATTTTGTATAGCTTTAGAACTCATTAAGAAGGCATTTGCAATCCTAACTGCTTGCCAACTAAAGATTTTAACATGAGAACAGAAGCAAACAAATTTAAAGGTTACTTAAAGTATTTTGGAAACAAAAGTTCCAGCACTAAAGTGTTTGCAAAAACATTATTTGCATATACAGGGGACTTTTGATAGTTGTTCTCAAATACTTTATAATTACACTATTGACATACAATATCAAAATGATTGCCATTACAAGTTAGAGTACTTTGCTTTGCAGAAAAGCTGTGCTAATGCCTCAGCAGGCAGAATAGTTTCTATCAAACTCAGCAGAAAATGTTTCCACATTCACTGAGGTGTCTACAAAAGAAAAGTGGCACAGACCTGTATTCAAACGTTTCTAGTTTTCCAGGCACAAATTCTAATCTTTAACATTGCTGCCTGTTACAGAAAATATTTAATCATTCAAAAATTTGACACTTCTTGTTTGTTCCTCCATGCAAACAAAACATAAGAAGTTAACATTAGAAAACATTAAACTTGTGATAATAATCAATGAAATGTAGTTTTCAGGGAAATAGTATATATCTTACTGTGTGTGAAATGTATAGCAACTTCCCTAAGGACTAGGATAGTGCAATTAGAAGTAAAAATTCTTATGCTTTTAGTTTGGCTCTGCCAACTCAAAAAAAAAGGCAAATCCACACTATTTCAAGTAATAGGTCTCTCCTAGTTTAATATTATTTACCTTGGACTATGATGTATGCAGTTGCATGGATGTTATCTATGCTGTTAGTTGCAAAACAGGTGTACTCGCCACTGTCCTCCTGCTTTACATTTTGGATATAAAGTCCTCCTGACGGAGTTATTGTGACACGAGGGTCATTGGGCAGAGGGGTTCTGTCGCCTTTGGTCCAGGTAATTCGTGGCTGAGGGTGCCCAGTTGCACTGCACTCCAAGGTAACGCTCTCTCCAACCAGCACTTCAGTATTTTGTGGGTGAATCACAAAACTTGGCCGGGCTGTGAGAAAACAGCAATGCCTAAATGCAGCTTTTAGCTTGCACAGTTCTAATTTAGACAAATACAGTCTATAACTGGGGACACCTGAGGGGGTTAATAGCTGCTTTCCAACATACTTCTAATTTCAGTGCAAACTCTGCCTTGCTTTAAGTCTAATCTAACTGCAGATACCAATATATAAAAACAAAACTCATAATTGCTTTGATGTTTTTTCTCAACTCCCATTAAAATAATTTTCAAACATTTTGTTCTCCCATGCTGATCTTTATAAAGGTCTCTTCAGAGGCATGGACACTGAGATCCAGAACACAAACAGGCTAAAAATTGCTCTAAGTGTACAAAAGCCAAAACTGATTAAGCTACATTTTAAGTAACTTTTCTCAAATACATGAGTAATTTGCAGTGACATTTTAAGTTTACCTGATGCTGTGTGTCAAAACAAAATGTTCCCACAGCAAAGTCTGTGTTTCAAAAACATTACAGTCCTGGACAGGAATTTAGTCCATGCACACATGAGGACTTGGCTAGACAGAGCTAAAAGGTTCTTGAGCAAGGATGGCTGCACAGGGTGTGCTGAAGCTTCCATGAGTTCAGCAGCTTGTGGTTTTTGGTATCCAGAGAGAATGTTACTGCATTGAGCAATGTTGGAATGTAAAGCCTCTTTTCCAAACCCTTCTACTGCCTACGAGACTATTATCAAAATTGCATACTACAATAAACATATTAATTAACCAGCTGAGTTGCATTTTTGTTCTAGGGATATTACAGTTTCATGATCTAGTTTATAAGATGTCCAAGCCTAACAAATCTACATGTCAAAGCGCCAAAGTATTTTATTTTTTAGCACTCTTACTTTACTTTACTTTAGCACTCAAAACAACTCTCTTTCTGAATGCAAAATTCAGACAGTGTTCTTTACCTGGTGACTCAAAGTATCTAAGAGTAACTTCCTGAGTTTTCACTTCTCCGGCCACATTTTTTGCCATGCATTGGTAAATGCCTTGGTCTGTTTCTTGAGTATTCTGAATCATCAACGTGCCATCATCCAGCAAGTTTAGACGGGAATCTTCTTTCATACTGAGCTCATTACTGAGAAGAAAAGGATCTGCTGGAGTTAAACCTTTAAATCACAAGTACAGAAAACTGCCAAATAATAAAACACAGGAGATAAAACACCCAAAATAACTTTTGGGGGACAAAAAGTTTCACTTTGTTAAAAATAATGGAACTTTAAATTTTCTCCTAAAGAGCAGAAGAGGAAAAACAAATCATGAAACTGTTTTGCTTCTGCAAGTAATGCATCTTCAAATTGAAAAGTTAAAATAATTTTCTAAAGAAAAGCCTACAAGGGAAAAGCAGTGAACAAATACATGTACCTGGTCTTTAAAAGGCTGTTCTAGTTGGCAAAACAAAACTGTTTCCACTGGAAGTATGTAATGCAAGTTCAATAGTCAAGATACTTTCTGCTAGGAGAGAGGTTAGTTGCTATAAAACCATCTTTGTGCCAACCTCTGCCTAGATTGTTAATGGTGTACTAATAAAATTGATTATATTTTGTACTGGTTTAAAATAATAAGTTAAGGTCAGGTCTTCAGGTTAGGTCATGGATGAGTTTTTGTGACGTAACCTAAGAAGTCTTAAGGGGTTTTATTAAAGGAACTGTTTCTCAGTTCACCCCTCACTACATGATGAAGAAAGCACAGAGGAGGGATGAGATCACACCTCATATGTACAAAACTCAGCCTACTGGTCTATTCAACATACTGCTCAACAGGTTGATGGCTTTTGACTGAAATCTTGCCATATTCAACTACCTTGCAAAGAGCTTTGCTCTCATTCATGCAGCCAGGAAACGAGCCAGAGTCAATAATCCCTCACCCCAAGCTCAAGTTTCTTCTTAAAACTCATATGTATATTCTGAATACGTTTTCTTTGTGTATTATAAATACATGAGCCAGAGAAAATTTTAAAGAAATAATTACACCATTCAAGTTCAAGGCTCTGTTATTTACATACTCCATAAATTCTGTACCTTTGCTGCACAAGGGGTTCTCACTGACATCAGCAGAAAGATATAGAACCAGGATTCTAAGCCATGCCATTTCATCAGCAACTAACAAACTAAAATGCTTTATATAAACTGTAAGGGAATTTATGTTCCAGGTCAGGCTATCCATTTGTATAAAAGCATTATTAAGCCAAAGTCTGATTCACTGATGGTAAACTCACAGTTCATGCGTCCATTGCAAGTTCACATCAGTTTAAAGGGGTGCCAGCACAAAGCTGTTTCAGCTGTGCTGTGCCCAGTGCAGCTGGAGGGAGCCAGGCTCTGGGCACAGCCTGAGCAGCCACTCTGCTGTAGGCTGGCCCTTGGGCTGTTGAAACATAGTCATTCTTTATAGAACCTTCCTCTGTCTTCTAAGTGGTGAGGGAAAGAGATGCAGCAGGTTGCCCAGATAACTTGTGTTTTCTCCACCCGTAGAGGCTTTTAAGACCAATCTGGATAAAGTAACCTGGTATAATCTGCTTTGAACAGAAGGCTGAACTGGCCACCTCCTCCAACCTTGGAGACCTCCTCCAACGTGAATAATGCTACAATCTTATGATATAAAGACTTGCCTGCTCTCCATGTACTGTTTTGAGGAGGCTGGAAACAGATGTCTCTCCTCTCCTGGGACAGAGCTACACCTTGGAGGGAAGGTACCTCTGACCAACTAGGGCTCTAGAAAGAGTTCTCTAAAACTTTAATTATATCTAGCTGGAGTCCTTAAAAAAATTATCTTTTGCTCTGCCCCAAAACATACACAAATGCTAAGTGATCCAAAGACTGTACATGCAACATGCCCACAGTGCATTGCCTGGTACTTATATATAAATGATTTAGTATTACAGGTGTGGGCAGCATTGCATGCCTTACAAATAGTACTAGAGTAATAATACTTTCTAGTTACCAGCTCTTAAATGTTTAGAATTACTATTAAAAAAATATATGGGCCATAATTACTTCATATGCTTATTTTAATTATAGTATGTTTTTGCTGTAACTATTGCATATATTATCATATACAGCACATGGATATGCACCCAGAAATGTACACACACAGGCAAATGTACTTACATCAAGTTTCTCTCTTCCTCTTTTAAACTTACTTGTTTCGAAGCCAGATAATTTCTGGTTTAGGATTGCCTTCAGCCCTGCAAGTGAAGTACACTGTATTCCCTGAGGTAACGTCCACATCCTGAGGCTCTGATGTAATTCTTGGCCTCTCTATATCAACAATAAAACATACAAAAAACTTTAACTTATTTTAAAACTACTAAAAACTGCTAAATAAAAATATTTCTACACATCTTGTAAAAAATATTTTTCGCAAATGTTACGACTTAAAATATGTATATGCTAAGTCAGGATTAAATACACTTTTCCCTGTGCAAAAGCGACTGTGGGATTTCTGACCTCCTTCATTGTTCCTTAGGACCTTTCAGCAAACTGGAAATGGATTGTGCAAATTTGTATCAGCTTCTAAAGTGGCTGTTTTATTTATTTGAACAGAGACTCAAATTGCCTATGAAGGAAAAACTTTAAAGCAGCAAGCACAAGTGCCATTTAAAATAACTTCCTCTAGATAAGTATCAGTGCCTAAACTTGCCTCACAGAATAATTTGTACAGCTTGCTTCCTGTAGTTTCCATATTCAGGCTCCATAGATGTGCAAAAAGCTGGTAGGATGTCATGTGAACTATTCTTGCACCAAATTCCCTTTGTACTGTTTTTTCAAGAATCTTGTAGATGCTTATGGCCATAGTTCTCATGAGCAGAACTATATCCAACACATAACCAAAGGGACAATTTTCTTGTTTTATACCTTGGCTTCATTACATGGGTGGGCAGGCTAATGTCCATAGCTTGATGAGAAATCTGCATTTTGATTTCAGAACACAAGAAGTGCTGGGCCAAGGGTGCCCATGGGGCCAAGTTTTGCACCCCTAGGGTGAAGGAATATAGACTAACAGAAGGATCACAAAGTTCCTTGTACATTAATCCTCAGTGGCAGAGGATTTCAGTGCTTGTGTGGGGCACTCCTTGTAATTATAGCTGAGTAAAAAAAAAAAAATTCAGTGGCCCAATCCCAATTCCTACATCAACAAAAATTTTAAAGGCAAGAACTGTGTCATCAGGAGCAATTCAGTAAAGCTTTTTTCTTCCCTTTTCCTCATAGAGAAGGCAATAAACAACACCAAATAATATTAATGCAACACCACAGACCCTAGGTGACAATCCTGTTATGATCAGAACTGAAATATAAAGGGGAAAAAAGTGATTATCCTTCAGGATAATCACCCTTAGTTCTTCAAGGGGATGTTTCAAACATGTTTATATTTGTTTCATTAAAGATAGAATAAGAACATAAGAGGTACATAGAGAGATTTCTAGAAATAACCAATATTAACCAGAAGTGGTCAGCGTTAATAAACAGAATAATAAATTCTAATTCCCCCAAAAAATACAGTTTAGGTACATGCAACCCCTTAAATAAGCCATCAGGAAGTGGCAAACCCACCACAGTTGAGTTCCTCTGGTGTTATGGTGGCCACGGATCTTCCCTGGATCCTCCGTGGATACTCACAGGTGGCGGCTGCTTGGGCGTTACCCGACTCCGCGTACGTCTTGAGCAGCTCCGCCAGCCACAGGATTTCACAGTCGCAGTGAAGAGCGTTGGAGTCCAAACGCCTGCACAAAACAAGGAGCAGCCACAGCTCTGTTAGCAAGCCTCAGCCACTGTGCTAGGATCAACACTGCTCCGTAAATGCAGCAGTGCCTTTATCTGTGAATACAGACAACAGCCAACATGCAATACAGGCGATGGTTACTTGCTTATAGGCATTCTGCTGGTTTTTATTAGAAGAATATGTATTATATTTACTGCCCAAAGAACAAGCTCTATATATTATTTAGTCTAAAAAACAATGGTTGTAAATAATCTCAATATAGGAAATAAACTTTATTTATTTCCTATTAATTTAGTTTATTTATAACTAAAGAAAATAGATATAAAATGATGTTCTCAATCTACGCCCATAAACAACTGGAGCACAGTTAAGAAAAAAAAAAATTAGTATTTAAAACAATCACACTATAAAAGGCATTTGCAAGGAAGATAAATATTGCAAGAGATAATACAGTTTAATTGGGTTATTTAAGATTTCATTAGTTCAATAATAATTAAATTTACTTACAGTCTCTTCATAGATTCTAAGTGACTAAATGTTCCAGGAATCAAATGAGCTATTCTGTTATTATGCAAAAACCTGTTAAAAACACAGAAATATGCATGTAATAATTCAGGTTTTGTGATGAATTCATTTCATTTACATACTTCTGGAAGGTTTTTGAGAGAAAGTAATCTAAGAAAATTTAAGAAAAAAAAAATTGAGCGATTCAGCAACTCATGGTCTACTATTTTTTAAGTGGCCTCCAAGGTGTACTTGGTATGTCCACATGGGGAAAAAGAAGCCATAAGTAACTACGAGGAAGGGAGTTCATATGCATGGAAATTAGAAATTCAAAGAAAAAAGGTCTTAAATAAATCATCTAGTCCTTCATTCATAACATTTATTATAGGCCAAACATTGATCACAGATCTTTGGGAAATAGTTTTGCAAAAGAAAAATAAACCACAGGCAATGCTCACTTCTTCATGCCTCTACGGTCAGCCTCACCAAAGTGTTCTTGGAAAGACTATGTAGTAGTTACAGCACAAAAGTTGGATTAAAAACAATCTGTGGCAATGATAAAAATATTATTTTTCAGTTTCAAATGCTTGATTTTATTCAAACAAGGAAGCAAGCTGTCTTCTGAACCTAACCCCAAGAAAAACAAACTTACAGCCTTTCAAGTTTTGGAAGATGAGTAAAGGATTCAGGTTCCAACGTTTCTATTTGATTAAAGTGCAGATACCTGGAAATATGTTAAAGAAAAAGAAAAATACTGAAACAATTTTCTTAATTGGTGAAATATTCAAAGAATATATTGTTTGCATACTGTTTACAGATCTAAATGGCCATAATGAGGTAGCAGCTTTTTTCAGTTACCATCTGAATCTCAGACTTGAATCTGAGAAATAAAAGACACGAAAAACAAAGAAGGGTTTGCAAATCACTACATTGAGTGTATGTGTACATATATAGGCAAAAAACCTCAAACATTGCTTTGGAGATTTTGGAGATAATACTTTGAACGTTATTTTGCCAAATCTGATGTTCGCTGTATGTATGCTTGAAAAAAGTTATTGAAAAAAGAGATTTTTTTTTTAATAGGAAAAAGGTTATTCAGAAAACATTTACAGTTTCCAGCACAATAACATTTTTTGTGTGCAAATGTATTCATTTCTGTGAGTGAAAATTTCAAAAGATGTTGAGAAAAAACCTTCTCTAGTCCATGAACACTGGCATTTAAAGCTGCGAATGCTCTCAAAAAAAATTTGTAATATAAACCCAAGTTTGACTAATTTGACTTTAGACAAAGGGCTTCCTAGCAATTGGTGCTGTTTGATGCTCTCTTGATGCTTATGCAAGCTATTAGCATTATACAACAGTAAATCTACACAGCTGTTAATACTGTAAAATTGAGAAAGTTCATATAGCAAGATTATTAGCCAGACTATTAATGTGTAACTGTTGTGAAAATGGACTGCAAAGGCAGGATCATTCCAGCATCTATTTTGTGGAGATACTCCTTAACCTTACAGATGAGAAATCAAGATGTAATAGATAAGAGTGGCACAAGAAACTGTGAAAATTATTTATGGATTTTGGATCCTGGTTATATCGAAATGTATTCAAAACTCTTTAAGTTTCCTATTTGGCCTCTGACAAACTCGGGAACCTCTGGAGAATGTGCATATAGAGGAATCACTGCGGTCTGGAGAACAAAAAAGCCTGTCATTTAAAAACAGTGAGAACAACTCAGAGCTCAGTATCTCCTGAACATCAATCCCTCAGCATGAAAAGGACAAGGATGTGGGGATTTGCCCGCGCTGAGCCAGCTGGTGGCTGTGCAGAGAGGAAAGCGGGAAGAAGGGTGATTCCAGCCAAGGCCTTGCAGGGAGCCCTGGAAGGCGCGTGCAGCGGGAAGCCAGGCTCGTGCCTGGCAGCCTCCCAGCACAAGCACGAGCCGGCAAGCAATGCCAGGGAGCACTGAATGGGGACCACAGAAAAAGCCAATAAATCATGGCATGATCAAGCACATCAGTGTCGAGTCTGCCTCCTGCCAGTGCAAGGCGTGCCCACAGAGTATCCTGAGCACAGAGTATGGTCTTGTTTGCATGAAGAGCAAAGAACTGCATCACCTTGCTGGGACTGCCCATTTTCATCTCCCCTTTAAACATATAGGGCGATTTCTGCTAAATTAAAAAGACAGGTCTCAAAGGCAGGTATTTCTGGCAAGGTTCATTCAACTTGCAGCAGAGAGAAGAGATCTCAGTGAGGAAGGTCTGGCAGGACAAGGACAATGCGTGGCCCAGCCATGAGGTGGGCAGGCACAGCTTGCCAGGAGCCAGGGCTCTGCTCGTCCACCTTCCAGGATCAGCAGCATATGGGAAGGGGCAAGGCAAGGTGCAGATCACTGCAATGAAAGAGGATGAAGGGAAAAGCCAGGCACAACTACAGGGTTTGTTACCTCTGCAGCAGCTTTCATTTAGGAAAAAAATACAAACACCACTTCTTTTGCAGGCAGCAGTGATTTTTTCCTTTTTGACCTTCTTAATTCTACTTGCATTTTTATGCTTCATGAGCACCTTGCAAACACATCTCTTTATATTCCAAATAAATTAATCTCTCGTACTTTTTCAGCATTGATAAGGCAAGATTTGTAAGCACCTCTTATTCAAACAAAAAATGACATTGGTAAAAGCAGAGACACACAAAAGAGGCACACAACCCCTTCTTCAGGGCCATGAATCAGGATGAAATTATAGAGAAAAAGAAAGAATACGTCTCTGATAGTTTAAGTAGTGTATATATTGCAAAACTCAAAGCAGGAGCCCATAATGGCTGTTTAGTATTCAGGGTTATCAGAATTACAGATGGAAACAATATGTGCCTGAAAAGTCACTTTGTTTTTCCAAACAAATTAAAAAAAATATTTCTGTTATAAACATTGCCTTGTTTACAAGCTCACATCATTGCAGATACAAACACAATAATTCAGGTGCTGAAGAACATTACAACAGCTAACTTCACCTCCTTAGATATCATGCTGTCTAAAGTAGCTCAAAAAAATCAATGAAATCCAGCTAGAAAATACTTTCAATTGCTTCATAGTAGTTGGGCTACACAAGGTAGTTGAGTTTTGCAGGTCTTTAAATTAAACCTAAAAAAGTTCAGAGCAACTTATCATGTAATTTATTAATAGAACAAGGTGTTAAATATCTGAGCAAAATAATTTTTAATTCAAAATAAATAGATGCAGAAACCAGATTGCATTTTAAGCCTGCAACAAAGAGAATAAAAAATTCTTGGCATTATGACCAAGCTTTAATCCTGTTTTATCACTTAGATTTATCACTTCTATTATTTTCTTCTATGTACAACATTAAAGTTTTGTAAAGGTATATTTTAGCATTGTAATTAATACGGTAATTTCTTCGATTTAAAATTCACTTTAAAGGTAATCATATTCAGGAAATACTCTCACAGTGGCATATCTCTATAGGTATCTTTTATGTTCAGAGTACAAAACACTAAAAATAGTAGTATCATATAATAAATTAGGTATGTAAAAGACTTTCAGAATGAAAATTGAAAGAAAAAGAATGCAAGAGTGATTTTTAAATACTTACATGTCTTTTTTTAATTCTAAACTAACTATCAAGAATTAAACAGAAGGAAAGGAAATACTTTCAGGGAAAAGAAATCCAAATGAAACACCTCGAGAGGAAGATTATGATTTTATCAAATAAGTATGATATAGATTGTCTTTCTTATTATTAATCTTGTAGGACAAAAATTTACAGTAAAATTCAGTCCCAGTGACATTTTTCACAGCATTAAATTTAGGATTATATCTTATGTAGTGTAGCTTTGTAGTTTTTGTGGAGGAGTACTTTTATCATACATGCCAATTGTTCTTTATCTAATTGTTTCTTTTTCACATCTTTGGGGAAGTACTTACTAACTTATTAGTTGAGTATAATCTATGTTATGATTATTTAAAGATCATGTTTGCCCTTTTGATTATTTGAAAGAGAATGAACACATATATATGTTCCATATTTCGCAAAGAGATTTCCCTGCTCAGGGAAAACAAGCTGCAGCTTTAAACCACAAGGAAAAAGATTGAAATGTATGTTTTGGTAATGATATAAAATATTGGAACAGAATACTTAAGGAGATTATGGAATCCTCACTGAAGACTTAAAATAAGGCTAGGCAAGCATCTGGCTCCAGTTTCTTGTCCCCAGCTGATCTTATTGTAGAATAATAAGGATATACTTTCCCAAACCCCTGTCATACCTTTTGGGTTTGTTTGTTTGTTTATTAATTAATTATCTTTCATTATTCCTCTCCATAGATAGTTTTAGCAGCAACTTTACACAGACTCCACTGTGTTAAATGTACATATCTGCTGATATAGTTATGCAAAAATCAGGAACTTTAGCATAAAACAAGAAAATAAATAGCAACACCTCTAAAATACTGAGAACTGAATTGAGGTAAATAAACTTAATATAACAAACTATATAACTATAAGTTAGTTTCAGTTTTTGTCTATTAATTCCCCTTAAATATGTACATGCGTACATAAACTACATCATAACTACTAACAGTTTATAAAGAACAAAATCAGTATGTTATATGAAAGTTATAAGAAAATGCATAACTAGGATTAGCTAAATAGATTTCAATAATTCAATTAATATTTGGGGATCCCACTAGTTAAATACTGGAGAGCACACTTTTTGTCCCTGATACATACAACTCATAAGCTGAGATCTCAAAAATATAACAGGTATTTGGAAGCAAAGCAATGTAAACACATCTGGAAATGGAGTTCATTTAGAGCTGGATCTTGGGATGACCTCCCAGGCAGAGTATCTGTGACATTTCAGGTGGGGTTCAGTTGTCAAGCCCAGGCACACAGAGGCACAGAGCATACAGAGGCAGCCCTCCTTGCCTTTCGGGTGTTCCAGCTGCCTTCCGGCTGCTGCCCTGAAAAAAATCCAAGCTTCCTGCAGCTTTCTGCTGTCTTTGCCAGAGCCAAACATATGTCTTGCAGATTTAACAGTGTCTAAACTGGTACTAGGCACCTACTTTTCAGCAGCTGACTCTCTCCCTTCATGCCCAGCCACAGGTGAAAAGTTAGGTAATGAAATATGTATGGCTCAGTGTGTTCAAGTACCTAAAACTGTCAGTTTTTCTTCAGAAATTACCCTTGCACAAACGGTTTCAAGATCTGATTCAAAGATCCCTTATTCCCTTGGCAGAAATTTCCAAAGGAAAAGCTATTTTGACTACATCAGCAGCTAAGAATTCTGCTGTAGAGGTTTAAGGAGGAACCTGCCAGCTGCAGTAAATACTTGAGGGGTTTTGTCCCTTATACATGCAACAGGCCTCCTAAATCTATGTGTTTGCTTTGCTGTGCAGGTATTTTTTAAAAAGCAGCTATAAGTTGAATTCTGCTTCACTAGAGCAGAAGAAATTGAAACAAGTCTTTCCCTGAAATGTGGTCCACAGTGTCTATTTCTGAGAACTCTGCTGAGCATTGAGAACAGCATTTGGCTGAGTTAACTCAACCAGCAGCAAAATATGCTTGATAACTTGTGGCCACAGAGACCTCAAATGCAGAAATATCGACTTAGTACTGTCAATACAGCTCAAAACTGAAATTAGGACACTTGGGAATTTGCTTGACAAGAGTAACTCTTGTCTTGTCAGCAGTTTTTCTCCAAAGCTAATGTGATAAAACAGACCCAGTAGAGTCAGAATATATTTTTATGCCTAACATGCATAAATGCCAAATCTCTCGTAAACTAAAAATCCTAAAGAGTACTCTCCATTAAATTTATTTCTGTGCCTGCCACTGGTATCATGTGCTCCCATTTTCCCTCCTGGCAAGCTCTCTGTTTAGGACAGAAGAGCTCTAAAAAAGCAGTGAGCTCTGATGTAGGCAGTGGGAAATACCTGCCCCCATTCCCCAGCAGCTGCAGGTGCTGCCACCACACATGGGTAGACAATGAGCAGTGACTCTGCCTGGCTCCATTTCCATACCTCCCAGCTAGAGATGAGATTCAAGTCCTGAGTCTGAATCTCAATTTCATACTGAATAATGTTGATGTCTCAAAAGTTTGAGTTTAAGCTGATACAATGTGGTATCACTGTAGGCAGAGAAGCTTAACTGCCACAGAGTGGAAAAGTGCATTCAGAAGGTGTTAATATTTCAAACTGATTTATGTTTTTTAGTAATAACATAGATCAATAGGAAAAGAAGAACACAAGAAAAAAGGACTAATGTTGTCTCTTGCAGCACATGAGGCTTGTGGTATGGGGAAGAATATGACTTTGGAAACATTAGTAATTCAATAAATGGGCTTCAGTGTTCCAAATTCTACACAGAAATTAAGTATTGCTATTAGCATGCAAGTAAGCCCTACCAGGTGCTGTCAATATGGCGCAGTAATAATTTCTAGAGTAAAAGGAGAAGGAAGAGAAAGGCATTAAGGAAAAAAATTACATATTTATATACTTTTTATAATTAACACTTCTGTTTTACATAGAAGCTCCTCATTCAAAAGGCATCTATTGCACTCTAAAAGCAGCATGTATGATTTTGGACCCATATGAAGTGTAATTTTATTTCATATACACTCTGTGTCTACTAATATTCATTAAAGATTTACTGTAACAAAGCTGGTACATATAGAACACTTGTAATACACTGATACCTTTAAGGAGTTTAAAAATTTACATTCATTCCCCAATTTATACACTACAAAACACATTGGTTTATTGCTGTTATTTGGTAGTCAAACTGTGAAACAACTACACATTTACAGCTTTTTCCTTTTTCTAAACATTATCACAATGAATGAAGAGCAATGCTTTCTGATCATAGTCATAAAATTGTTAAGGCTAGAAAAGGTGTTTAGGATTTTCAAGTCTAACCATCAGCCTAGCACCACTACCATGTTCATCACTAAACCATGACCTCAAAGTGCCATATCCAGTCATTTCTTGATCACTTCCAGAAAGAGTGACTCCACTGCTTCCCTGAGCAGCCTGTTTCAATGCTTTACCACCCATTCCATGAAATGTTTTTTCCTAATATGCAATCTAAACTTTTCCTGGTGCAAGTTGAAGCCATTTCCTCTTGTCCTATCACTTGTTGAGAAGAGACCACTCCACCAACTCACTAAAACCTCATTTCAAGTACTGCTTGAGAGAAGTAAGGTCTCCACTGAGCCTCCTTTTCTTCAAACTAAACAACCCCAGCTCCCTCAGCTGCTCCTCACAGGATTTGTGCTCCAGCCCCTTCACTGGCTACACTGCCCTTCTCTGGACTCACACCAGCAATTCAAAGTCTCTCCTATAGTGACTATAAAACAAAATATAGTTGAACTTAATGGAATCAATACAACTGGATTTTGTTATGCTTAGAACTGCATTCTTCATTCTTTTTCAGTAAAAATCATTCTTCATTATACAGGAAAAGAAATATGATTTTAATCGATCTTTGTGGAGGACATTACTGAGACATCTACATTGCAAATGATGAACTTCCTTACTTTTTAAACATCTGTATATGGCAATGATTAACACATATAAATAATGGCAAGGTTTTTATTTAAAAAACTATTCTTCTTCACAGTACAACAAAACTGGGTTGAATTTGCAGAGGCTAATTCAGCTTTAGTTATGCTGCATAAAACAAAATAACTGCTGCAGTCAAAGGAATTGAGATATTATAAAAACCTGCAGAAATGAAAGCAAAGTCTATCTCTAAGTAATACACATTAGTTTTCAACATTTTCCACAATAATTCTCCTTTGCCAAAGCTATGTAACAATGTATAGGGACATCAGGAATACAAATCACAAATAAAAGACAAACATAGAAATGAGGAATTTGACACAGAGATCAACTGTGGGTTTTTCACATGCAAATGATTATGGGGCTCTCTGCCCAACCCAGGGAGTGCAGACATGCAGAGCATGCAGGTAGGATGTACGGATCAAGGCGTGCACTTTTCCTCTGCAGGGGAACCATGGAGATGACAGCACAGAAGAGAAAAGGCACTTACAGTTGTTCTAGAGAGGCAAGTCCTTTAAATGCTTGCCTGTCAATTGACTGGATTTCATTCTTGTACAAATAGCTGAAACAAGAAACAATCAGTAATATTAGTACACAAACAAGAGCTACATGAAGGTGGAAAAGAAGAATTAAGTTGACACGTGAAGACAGTTTTTCTGTCTAACTACATACTAGAAAAAAATACAAATCAAGAACTAAAAACATAAAAATCTCCTGTCCTTGAGATTTCATCCCAAATATCTACTAGGAAAGGCAAAAGTCTGGGGCCTTGAAGACCCTGAGGCTGATATGCAGATGGATTTGGGCTTCCCAGTGCTCATGGTATTACTTACTGGATTTTTGTCCCTTGTTTTCTTGATTGGTTTGCCAAAAGTCAAAATAAATTCAACTCAATGGGACAGAATTGCATTAGAAATGCCTTTACCAGAACACACCAGGGATGCCACTGGCTTCTTACTTTCTTTAAAATATCTAATCTGAATACTGGTACAAATATTCAAATTAGGATAGAGCGAGTCTTTTATGGGACTTGGAGAACAAACAGTGGGAAGTTTCTGTAATTCTGCTTATGTCACCTTTGGAATATTCACAAAAAATACAAGTTAAAATATTGATATCACATCCATAAAGTAGCAATGTATATTCGTTTTATCACCATGTAGAAGATGGACATTAGGTCCCCATTGATACTCTATAATATAAACAGAATAAACATGCAGAGTATCAGTATGATCACACGTGTTGTCTATACCTTTTTTATAGAATTAAAATAAATTAGGAAGGATGAGTGTATGTGATCATGTTCATCATGCTCTTAGCAGCAACGATGGTTTAGTGAGGGGCTATTGGAGAAAAATCACACAGTTTAGCTGATGATTACAGTTTCTGCATGAAGGCAGCAAATGAAAATACTTTGGGGGTTCAGTATCAGTCACTCTTTTTGTGTTAGGATAGGCACAGGTTTGCAGTTAAGAACTTTTTCACAATTATTTGATGAATGATTTGAAACTCAGTTAATCAGATATGGGTTTCTATGAAAAGGGGATGAAGAGATTTTGTACCACAAATGACTTTATTAGCAGGCATCTTATTAGTAGTGGTTTTGGGTTTTCTATTATTACAGTTTTCAGTAACTTACTGGAAATATTGCAAACTCCTTTTGATGCAACAGAAAAAATACTGGCTCTGCTGGAGGTGGTGGCAGTTTTTACACTGATGTGACAATGAGCAACATTTCACAATAGGCCCTAACAAGGAAAGAAGTTGTAGGTATTTGATATTCAACTAATGACAATTTTGGGGAACAATAAGGAGTAGTATCCTTCCTTTGAGTCTAAATTAACTTTTCCAATGCACTGCTTGCTGAGAACCCAACACATGAATATACAGAGATTCCTGTGTGCTTATTAACATAGATATGCATCTGAATAAAAAAGCAGAGTTCTTACAAGAACAGGTAATACGGAAGTAAAAATTTCTGAGGTTTTGAAATATTCAAAACCAGAAAAAACTTACTGCCATTTGAAATTAATGGAGAAACTTTAAAAGTAATTTGAAAGCAGTGATTTTATATCTGGAACTGCTTTTTATTCTATTTGAAAAAAAATATTTCATTTCTTATTAAAATATTTGTTTAGGTTCAGATTTACCAGTTCGTTTGAGGATCACAGTCATTACAATTTTCTCTCCTTAATTTTCCTCTCTGTTGGATATTCAATTCCTATCTTATTTTCCTGTGAGAATTTTAAACATGCCTTTTCACTCCTTATAAATTTCGAGGACTGAACAGCTGAAGGGTTATTTATCTTTCTTAATACACTTAATTCCACTTGGCAGTGTGGAAATCCCTCTTATTTATGAGTACTAAACTTCTGGCCAGACCAGAGAACAAAAGTAGTCTTAGACAGTTTTGATAACCACCCTCAGTTAATTATCTCTTGTGGACATTTCAACAATTTTATTCAAAAAATCTGAACTAATCATATTTTTTTAAAACTTTTACCACAATCATTCATATATTTTTTATTTATTCTCTGCAGACAAAAGAAGGCAGAGAGTGAAACTCCGAGGTGAGTTAAACTGGGATAATGACTGTAGTATTGCAGGCTTTTACCACTGTACTGCAGGGAAGGGAGCAGCATTTAGGAGTTCTTACCAAGCCACTGCAGTGAGCCTTTATTTGGGATTCAGCACCAAACCAGAGCTTTTTCTATTCTGACCAGAAAAACCTCAGCTGCAGGAAACTCAACCAACCTCAGTCAACCATATCCTCCCTCCACAGAGAAACCTCAGCAACCTCAGGGTACATGTCCTATGACAAATGTGTTAACCAGACTTCCCTTTAATTGTGTAGCTGTTTCAGTGAGGATATTAACAGAAAAAAAAATATAATTATTTGCCTAATGGAGAGAGACAAGATAGACTATAAAGTACAAATAAGTATTACTCACAAAAAATATTTGTCCGTCTAAAATGGTACTGTGCACATACAGTGTTACAGAAGTAAAACTTTGTAAACACTGCTAAATTTTAACAAACATTCTCAAAATTTATCTCCGTTATATTATCAGAAAACAAATTTAGTACAATTAGGGAAAAAATAATTTATCATTTAATTTACCTTAAAGCTCTCTTACAGAATTGAATATTAGAATTTTACAGGAGATGAATAAGCAGTGGATTAAGATGAAAAACTGATATATTCTCTTAAGACTTTTTTTTTTTTTTTTGGCAATTACTAATGCCTATTTTTAGAAATGTTAAAAAAAAAAAAAAAAAAAAAATCTTTTTTTCCAGGAATCCAAGCAAGGCTGCTAGAGATAGGAGGTATGGGTCATCTACTTAGGAAATGAACAAATAGGTAATCAGTTACCAGAAAATTTGGAAGAAAAGGTAGCTTTAATTAAAAAGCCTGCTAGATTGCCCATGAGAATATTATTGGGGGGGTTCATTTTTTCCTTTTTTTTAATGGGTTATATTTAAAATAATGTGATTCAAGAAAGTAAGATTCAGATATATTTGTTTGGAAGTGGAGGGAAAAAAAGGCAAAAAGTAACAGTCATTGTAGAGTTAAATCTCACAAGTAAATAAACACCCAAAGGCGGGTTTACACAGGAACATGAAGGAGAAAGTGGAACCAGCAACATGAATTGCAAAGAGAAGAGATCAGGAGTCTCTGGAGGTGCCCAGAGGACAAAGTAACATGACCAAGACAGCAAGAGTGGCAGAAGGCACAGAAGGAATCAAATCTAATCTCATTCTGAAAGGGTGAGGGCAGAAACTCCACATTTTGGCCAATCTCTAACGCATCACCTACCACTATTACTTCATTCACCAGACACTAAACAAAACTTGCATGCTCCCTGTTAGCATTTCTGGAACTGATACACTTCATACAGTCTTAATTACCATTTACCACATGCTTCTATGTCTGTTTCCTCATCTGTGCATTTCATACCAAATGAACATACAATGCTGTTGACAAAGTTAATTTCATTCCCCAGTTTTATTTCTTTCACTTCATTCATGTTCTAGCTCACTGCTCTGTAAATGTCTAATACATGTTCTCTTTATCTAGAAAGCTTTTTTAACAGCTAACCTATATATTTTTCCATATCTCCTTCTGAATTCTTTTTTAACTTACCTTCATTTTTTCCACTTCTGATTCCAAATCTTCAAGTATTCTACATGTTGAAATGGTAATTATGTGTCTACCTTCAATTCCCAACTATCTTCTCTCTTGGAGAATAAGCTGTTGACTTTTAGGCTTAGGAAGAATTATCCTATCAAGTTTTCACAAGTTTACCTGCATCTATATTTTAAGGTTGGGAAGCTTACTAAAGAGCCTTATTGCCAAGACTAAGGCATATAGAGTAAAGACAGATGGAAAGAAAAGCAGAGAAGCAGAAAAAAAAGGGAAAAAAAAGTACCCTCTTACTTTCACAACAAAACAATAATTACATTTCTGTCTTTGAAACCTTGAGCATATTAATACAAAGTCGAATTATTATCACAAACAGCACAGCAAAATCAGACAAAATTGCTTTCATGGATGCCAGAATTTCAATTACATATAGAACATGACAATAAAATATCCTAAAAAAAGGTTAAAAAATTACATGCATAGTTTTCTTTTTATGATTAAAGACCAGCTTTTACAGTGATGAATACTTTTAATGCAGAGAAAATTGAGAAAATATTACTCTTTGTCAAAAAGTGCTCTTCAGACAATCCATCTGGTAACATATACTCCTCATAAAACTCTCAGCTCAACTTCAGAAAGGAATAGTACAAAGAAGTATTTGAAAATCCTGATATAGATCCTGCTGAGAATTTTTGTTTGAAGGCAAAAGAGCTGATCTTCAGCAGTCACATGGGAATGAATCTTAATCTCTCAGAGACTGTTTTAAAAAAAATATGCTGTGTTACACTTTATATATTTTATATAAAATATATCATTGTGAATATTTTTACTTAGTTTTATATATGTATGTTTACTAATAATTATAGATTTTATATTTATATATACTCACTCATATTTTGCTAAATCAAGGCCACTGAAAAATGACAGGTTTTTTTAAAATTAAGCAGGGAATTATACATTTTCAGAACCACATGCAATCCAGCATAAGTTGTCATAAGAACAGAAGTAACATCATGGATCAATGATCTAGTTTTATGAAACATGACAGTACAACTTAGGTTTGCAAATACCCACAGGACCAGATTATACTAAACCTCAATTTTTCCAGGTGATTTGACTTTATGATAGTATATTCTGAGCAGTATTTCTAACTTTTGTACAATCACTCCCCCCTTATTTCTACTTCAGTGGATCCTATGGGAAAGAAATATTTTGTTCCCTTTTTTCACAGAATACAGTTTGCCTTCAGTTACTCAGCTGAAACTTTGCTGAATGGTATTGATTTATTACCTTTAAATATTCTCTGTTGATAATCTGACCATACCAGATATTTTGTAACTTTAACGCTGTACAATTTAAACATTTTTCACAGCCATCGAAACAGGCAAAAAACTCTTAAAGTTAATTTTTGCAAAACAAAGGACAGCTTTAAAGAACTCTCTGCAGTTGAATAAATTACCACACTGAACTTTATATTTAAATTTTCCAGGGAACAGCAGGAAAATAAAAAGATCTTCCTCGAAACAATATAGATACTGACAACCATTACTACATGTATATGAAAACAAATCAGAGTTCAGTTATCTTTTTTCACTCTTTCATTCAACTGAACACATTGCATAGTTGAGCTTTATTTCAGGTTTACTACAGCTAGGCAAAGGCAAGCATGTGAAAACAAAGAAGTAATGGACTGTGGAAAGAAGTTTAACAAACCTTACATAGTAAAACCTCATGTACTACACAACCAGAACCATCATGCAAACATTTGTTGTAACAAATACAATCACCATGGACTTTAATCATTCATTGGCAACAGTCTGTTCAATATTCTTTTCCCTCCTATTGGGTATAGGTTAAACAATTTCATTACTGAAAGACAATACACATAAAATGACAGCAGGAAACATAATCAAGCCCAACTTGGAAAAACAGGTAATGTGTCTGCACAGATTTATGCAATTTTCTCCTTCTCCCACCTCCTTGGAGATCTTTTGGCTGTATTCTTGGAAACTGCATGGAAAATTCAGCTTCTGATTTGTTTCCAAAGCAACGAAATCTCAATGTGACCTTTTTTTCTGTACATCATTCAAGCAAACATCAGTCAATCCTTCAAGACAATGGCGTGAAACTTTTCTAAATTACACTCTACAAGGTCATCTCCAGAAACTAGAGCTGAGAATCCATGTCAACTTACTATGCTGCTTTAGTCTATTATACAGACAAAAATAAAAAGTTGATGCTTTTTGTTTATTTTGATGCCTTTTATTTGTTTATAAACAAATATAATAAAATAAAAATTAATTGTTTATTTTATTATTTATTATGTTTATTTTTTTTTTTTGTTTATTATTTTGTGGTTTTTTTGTTTAATAATAATAATAATAACACCCTTGGTATTAAAAAATACCCTTGGTTTGTTTAAAAAGAGAGAAGTTAAGCATAAAATATACAAGCTGACTGAAGACCTAGAACTAACAGTAAATCATATACATGCTCTGGTATTTTGGGTTTGACTGAATTTTTCACTTATGAATTCAGTGAAAAGTTTATGGATAGTTAATAAGCTTAGGTAAGATACAAGCTTCTGCAGACACAACCTTTGGACTAACTACTTTTAAACCACTTTTCAAAAGAGAAAAAGTACCTATGTGATGATTTCAGTGAACCACTGAAGAGGTGGTTTCCTACACCTTTCAGTGTATCCCTTTTTAAATTATAAATTGCATATAATAAACAGCAGCTAGTAAGTCCTTTAAAATGTATTGCCTACAGATAGCAGTCTTTTATTAGCAACTACTTAGAGAAACACCATTGCCCCACCCCACAAATTCATTTCACAGATTTTCAGTGCAGTATATCTCCTGATATAGTGAGTTAGATTAGAAATCACCATCTCAGATTAGAACACTTTTCCATTGAAGAAGCTGTAACAAAGTGATGAAGAAAGTAGCATTCATTTAACTTACAGATATTTCAGATTTTCAAGATCTTCAAATGCCCCACTAGGAATTCTTTTGATTTGATTGTTGTTCAGAAGCCTACAAAAAGAAATAAACAATTGTCTATTAAGAAAAGAAACACTAGGAAAAAATGTGTAAAGTAGGGGCAATATAGTATTAAATACAAAATGCTTTTTCCTCTAAGAGAAACTGGTAGAGAAAAAAAGGTTATGTGCTTACACTGCTCAACCACCATCTTACAGGTGAAAACATGTAAAAAATTAGACAGAATTAAAAAAAAATAAAATAAACCAAACCCGAACCCATAAAAACAGCAACAAAGATAAACTAACAAAACCCCAAACAAAAAACAAGACCGACCCAGAAGTGGAATAATGTAGTTTCTCGAAGGTATCTGAGATGTAGATGAAGGGGGTGGAAAAGCCTCCTGCCTCAAGTCTACACATCAGTTTGAAATTGATACAAACAAAGGCTTGTTACTAGCAGGTGCATTAAAGTAACTTTTCACAGATGTTTCTCATCAATATCTTCTGTACTGGGCCCTTTATATTGAACAGGAACACAGTTGTATGCCCAGATTTGCACTCATCCCTCATACACTAGTTTTACAAAGAGAAGGGAATTCAAACAATGTATCCTGTCTTTATTTGGGACTTGTGGATATCAGATCAGTGATTTGGACAGTTAAAACTTGAGCTAGATATCTGGCAGAAGCTGCAATTCAAAACTGGGGATCGGCTGCAAAAAGAGGTATGACCAAAAGAGACTGGAAACAGGGACAGTTAGTAAGAATACCTTGGCAGCACAGATTTAGACAATATACATTTGGGGGAAAGTCCTATCATTTCTTCTGGTATGAATACAGAGTACAAGATGTGTCAGTATATTTGTCGTGATGTGCCTGCAGATAAACAGTGATCCAAAGCTCACTGATATCACTAGTGCATTTCAGTTCATACACTGCTTGTGTTCTGGGAAATAGTCACATTTGCAATCATAAATTATGTGCACTTAAAAGTAAAAATAACTGAATATCTTGATTCCTCCTCATGCCTGCTAATATATTAAAGAAGAGAAACATGCATGTATTTCTTTTAAAAGTGATGCCTGAAGGAATGATAGAGAAGATACAAAGTTTAAATGGCAATACTAATTGTATTATTGGTTGCAAAGCATCTTTTAGAAAGACTTCTCTTCACAATCGTATATGATAACAAAGACCTCCATGAAAGGCAGTAACAAAACCATTTGACTCCTGCCAGTCCTGATAAGCACAGTTCAGAAGTTCAGAATATTACTATTTCTCAAATATTTTGTAACTGCAATGCATTTGCACATCTGAGCCTTTCAACAGCTCTCTTGTAACCCCGTGGTATATTACGTGATATTCCACCAAAGCAATTTAGCACTATGTCAAAAAAAATAAATCATACAACAATGGTCTGCATTTTCCATGAAATTCAGTTAAAGCATGTTAATAAAATACTAGTATGCAAATACTTTTCTTTTTATTTTGACAGACATACACCCTTTTTTGCCTTCAAATATTTTGATCCTAAGCCCCACTTCTCCCCCTGTGTAAATGCAACACCTCAAAGTTATGAGACTACTTACCTGTGAAAAGTGAGCAAATACGACATATTATCAAATTGATCATATTAAGTCAAAAGAGAAAGGGTCTTAAGGTTGAAAAAGAACTTACAATGTGTTCAGGTTTTTAAGCCGTCTAAACTCTCCAGGCTGGATTTCTTTAATCCTATTAAATCTTAGGTCTCTGTAGAATAAATTAAAAAAAAATGTTATTAAAAAAGCTATGCATTTTTTCATATGAAAAACTGAACTAAGCACAAGTCTTTTGGGATGACTGACCAGCCTCTGTCCATAAACCACAGCTTTTGACCAAAGCAAAACAAATCCAAACACTATTTGACAAGTTCAGGGCAGAGGATTCACCAAATCCAGCCACAGTGGTCAGCTGAAGACTGCATCTAAGTTAAACCTGTGGTCATGAAGTACGTTTCCTCCACAATGAAGCAACTTATAGTGGGTTGTTCAGTATTTCACTAAATTGAATTGTCTCTGTATTTTAAAAGCTGCTTGTAAATAATACCATACAACAAAAATGCTTATTTATAAATAAATAGATACAGAAACATTTGCATCAGAAAAAAAAAATCAGGAAAAAGAAGAGACAGGTTAAGACTTTTAAGCTACTCAATTATTTAGTTTTGAGTAAAGAGGCTTAAGTGCCCTATGTTGTCTTGCTTTTAAAACATGTAAACCCAGCTGACTGAAGCAAGATATTTCTTTATATCATTTTAATTTTTCTTAATTTTTTATATGTTTCTACCACTTGCATTTTCCTGTTAGCTCTATAGCTTAATGAGAACTTCTCCAAGAAGAAGGAAACCTATTTTCAAGCAAAGTTCTGCAGAGAGAGCAGGAACAGGGAGCAAAGTGGCAGTGGAGCAGGGATGTGGGGAAACACCTTGGCTGCGCCAGTCTCACCCCTCTCTTCTGCTGAGAGCAGGCAGCAGGGCTTCCTACCTCTGCCACCTCCTGCTCTCCCCTGACTCCATGGCCGACTATTGTATCCCAGCTGCTCAAAATTGCTTTAACCAACTGGTCAGAACCAGTAATAAACCCATGCAAAAGAATTCAAAACAACCAGGAAATAATTTTCTGCCTGATCAGCAAAATTGACAAGTTTCCTGGGAGAGCACTCAGGTGAGAGGAGGACTACAGGACAGGGGAAAGGAAGCAGGGTGATGAGTCTCTCCTCTTCCCCAGCAACAGACCAAGGACACCGGGACCTTATAGTGTCTCCTAAGCAAACAGAAGGGAAGCAAATGGAAAATAAGTAAAATCTGAAAGACTGATCACATATCTTAGAACACGCACTTATCAATTGCTTTCAAAATGTAGGACATAAACATGACACAACTGTAATCTCTGCACCACACCTGGTCTCAATTGAAACAAATATGCTCTGCATTTCAACAGGTAATATGTTAACAAAAGTCTCTCTGCAATTTGGTCAAAGGAAATACAAAAAAGCAGACAAAATGTCAGCTGCATCCTAATCCCATACAACCCCACTGGCTGAGGCTGTATTAATGGGAGGTATAGTTGTCTGAAGTCTTTTACAAAGAGCATACTTAAGCATCATTTCTCATGAATCCACCCATCAGGGTTTATTCAGCTCTGGAATAATGACCTCAGAAGGACATTTTCTACACAAGCAGTTTAGGATGTGGCCTACTGCTCATTGCAAGGAAAGGATTATACATGTGGTTCTGTTTGCATTACACTCCACCAAAGTACTTGATCAGTGACTGGAATAAACGAGGGATGCAAACTGCTATCCCTTATTTAGATGTATAGCTCAACTGCCTGTAGACTGCTGGACAGCCCTTGTACACAACACTCAGTGAACTGAAGATTTCCAGATTTAGAAGCACAAATTTTCACAGCTCTGATTTGTTCTTCACCAAAGCACCTTTATTAGTGCTACTTCACCAGCATTATGTTTTGCTCATCAAAATGATGTTTTATGTGTCATACATATACATACATGTGTGATGAGAAGGAGATGCTGCCTCTGAACCTCAGGTGCCAAGATATTCTAAATAACCATGGAACAATCATATCCTGCACTGAGAGAAGATACAGCAGATGCCTCTGTAAGAATCATTGGACATGACATACCACTTTACTTTTCTTGCTTTTTCTAGATTATCTAAAAGTTTATTGTGTTCAAAACCAGCATTTTAGTTTTGATTAAAATAGTCAAAAGTGCAAAAAATTCAATATTCATGAATGGAATATTGGATACTGAGTTTTTTTTCAAAAGCCTCAAACTACCATTACAACTAGCAATATTTAGCTCCTAAAAATTCCTCTTTTTAGATATAAAATTATATACATTCATCCATATGAAAAGCAAGCCTATTCCCTACTGTGGGCCAAAGACAATAAATAAAAATTTAACTTTCATGAATGCAAGCAAGGAGCCAGGCCGCTGGGTCAGCAACAAAATGAACTCCCTCTTGATGTGTCCCATCTACTCTGCAGTAACTCATGAGGATAAAAGGGGATTAGGAACGCTAAGCAAAGTAACTAATATTATTTTACTGTCACTGCATGTAATACCATATATAGTGGTATTTATCTCAACTCCTAACACTATTGCCCTTCTCATATGAAGTTGTTCATGCTAAAGAACACACCAAGTTTGAAATTCTACACATTCATTTTCATTCTACATAAAGGTATGAGAAAAGATCTGCAATAGAACACAAATTTTCTCTAGAGCACAGTATAATTTGCATCTGTAAGTAAAATTAAAAAGAATATATATGCTTTGTTCAAAGTCAGTACTAGAAGTAGATTAAGATTAGAGGGAAAAAACAATGTTAATTTTACTAAAATGTAGCATTCTGATTTTGGTCCATTCTTTCAAAGAGTGTTTCCTTCTTCAAAAGAAGTAACATTTCTCTGTGTTCACTCAAAGTATTTTCATTAATTTTCAGCACAAAATCCCTCAAAAATAAAGAAAATTAAGAAGATAAAACTTAAAAAAATAACCACTGAAGTTCTCTAAAAAAGAAATCTGTCAAACTGTCATAATTTCCCTATACAACAAGATAATGAACAAGCAGATAAAGGAAACAGAATTTACATTGCATGCATTAGTTTAAGGGGCATGCTACACACCATTCACATAAACAACAGAGGAAATCTGTAAACCAAGTGTTCAACTGCTAGGGGTAACGATATGCAAGACTAGTTATTGAAGTGAAAGATTGCAAAAAACAGAATTGGCAGCAATCAGATTCGGTAGAAGAAAAAAAAAAAAGGAAAAATCTTTAGCCACTACTGTCATACCATCATAGAAAAAAAAGAACCCAAAACAAACCCAGGTTTGAAATGTCATGCCTCAATGGCACAGACACCCTATCCAGCTTATGATAACAGAATGATTTCAGGGAACAGAAGAGCTCAGAGCAAAATCCCAACAGCAATCGGAAACATTCCCTTGGAGAGTGAATGGCAGGAATGAGGACTGTGTTAAACTGAAAAATGATTATGGGTAGCTCAAGCAGGCCATTATGGAACAGACCTTCAAAGGCATTTTGTGTTGCTGAAATAATGTGTGGTCAATCAGCATGATGATGTTTCTTGACCCTTTTTTTCTGACTAGCTCTGGCCCAACCATGCCACATGACTTTCACTCACAAAAGCCTGTTCCCTGCCCATTCAATTCCCTTTCACCTTTTATCTGCTCTCCCTTCCACTCTCACAAACTGACATATCCTGGTTGGATGCTGTGCTTTGGGGCAGAGTGAGCCTGACTCCCACTGACCAGCCAGAGTGCACCAGGAGGTTAAAACAGCAGACTGGGGAAAACCACTTAGTTGTCCACTGTCATTTTTCCCCCTCCTAATCTCTGAACAGCAAAATAGCCATTAAAGAAACTCAAACACCTGTGACGATGGCATTGAATTTTAGGATATATAACAATTTTCGTGCAACAATCCAAAGCTAAATGCAATGCATCTGGTTTTTTAAACAAAAATCTAATACACCTAATTCAGACTGTCTGTTTTATTATGTGTTTCAAAGTGAAAACATTTACTTCTTTAAACTGTAGCTACACGACATAATTCAATTTGAAAAATCCACTTCAGTGCACAGTCTCCAACAGAAACAAAGCCCATCATTTTGAAGCATGTCTTGCCTGAATAACACAGACAAAGCATGTCCATAATAGCCAGTAAACTGAATACTCTCAGGGTTACATTCCTGGCTCCACTGAGGAGCTCTGGTAATCCGTGGAGCATGACCAGGAAATGTTGGGCAGAGCGCGAGGCTGCGTGGGCCAGGAACGTGCCAGGGAGCAGGCGGCCAATTTAGCAATTGGATGCCCTTGAGATTCACATTCCAGCACCTCGGAATGGCCGTGGTGCCAGGGCCCTGCCAGCAGCCATGGGTCAGGATTTGTGCCAGGCAGGGTGTGCACACACGCTTGGCATGCTTCCCATGTGCTGTTACCTGAACAGGGCTGTGGGAAGATCTGTAAGACCCACATGTGTGCAATATAAGTAAAGGCAATATTTGTATGTTTCCTTTTCTGTCACAAAGCAAATGAGAGATGTGTTGCAGACACTTTTCGTCTGGATGAAAATGAACCCTGTTCTTAATAAATTCTTTATTTGAACTAACTGCATCCATTTGTCTCCCTTCTCTACACTGTCCATTTTTAACTATTTCCAACTTAGCATTTAAAATTTACTTTTAACAATTTTTTACTTAATTAAACACAGTGAAAATTACTAAGTATATAAAAATTGAAAAACGGTACTGTTCCCAGAAGATCCAATGCTTCTGTGGAACATCCTGGCACTGCAGGACATTCTTTAAAGCTTGCATTGACACTGTGCAGTAATGAAAAACAGGGTTTCTCTGTTAAAACATCCTGATTGGGGCATATGAATTCATTGCAAGTTTACAAAATAACACTTCATAAAAACTAAAGACCTTAATAAATATTTGGAACACAGGGTACACAGCAAACAGTACAACATTGACCTTAAACATCAAGCAACTTAAATGAAGAATTAATTAAAGGAGTTTCACATCCCTTGGTTTTGAAATAAAGGAATCTCTTTGAGAGAATGGATGTTTTTTACTTAGATCAAACCATGCACTGAAAGTAAAACTGTAACTTTTTATACAAAATGCCTAAAGTGAAGTTTTCCTTTATTTTTTTTTTCTAGTTATTGCAAATCAACATACAGGGTAGAAAGATACGGATTTCAATTTCATTAATTTTATAGAAGGTTAGAATTCATGTATTTTAACAATATTATTTTAGACCCATTTTTGCATATGCTTGACTTCTTAAAGATTCTGTTGCTTCATCAAATTCAGAAAAATCATGAACTGTTCTAAATATTATGAATTTAAAGTAGAGTTGTGAAGAACATATTGTTTATTCTCATCACGCACTTCAAAAGGCATCCACCTTTGGATCAGATTGTGGATACTCAACACCAAAACTGCTCACTCCCAGTCATCACTCCACCAAAGATAACCTATTGATCTCAAATACTAAGCACTCATTAGTCAGCAGCTATTACAAAAAGTATCATCCTAAGCAGGAAAAATGTCAAAGTTCCTTATAAAGACCTGCTGGAGCAGCAGCAGGAAGGACACCAGGGTTTCTCCTCTTCTTGATCCACCCCAGACATGTACTTCTCACCTCTGCCTGAGGACTGGGCATCCTGTGACTTATTAGGGCTTGGAGGATGTCCCCAAGACACCTCCATTTCTAGAGAGATTATATTAGAAATGGCTTTCATTTTCTTCAATATTAATCTGTGTCAGAAAAAAAAAAATGGTCATGACACAATATCAAGATGTTTAATAAAAAAATTAAACACAAAATTTAACACGTTATGCTGCTGCTTCTCCCATAGACATCTTTCCCCCTATATATACACATAATTAGCCAATTGTAACATGGATATAGAAACACTGTATTAAGTGATGATGTAATTAAAAACATTTATCATGGGAGATATTGTATATATGCAAAGCATATAACATCAGGGCATTCACAAAAAAAACTCACTCTGTACGTCACAGAAATGAACAAAAGATTTCAAATCTAGTATCACAACTACAAGTTGTGAATTCTATATGCAAAAGGAATATTTTAAGCACAATGTGCAATTTCATCTTCTGTTTATACCTTTCCCAATACTGAAAAAGATAAATGCAAAAATAGACTTTTGATTCTATTTCTTTCCCATATGAAAAAATGAATTTGTTACTGTTTTCAGCTGTTAAGGCTTAGCAGGACACACATTGATTAGTTGTATTGATGCCAACCAATTCTGCAACATGAAGCTATATCTAAGTACTTTTTGGTTAGACCTACTACTTCATATCACCTGAACTTCCCAGCTTCAGAAGATCCCTTTAATAATTTGTTAATCTCTGAGCATCTAAGTTTTTCTACTCCAAAAATGAAAATAACCTCTTACTTTGCATAATAACACTAAATGCAAACCACAGAACAGCATAAACAGCAAACTGCACTTACACCTGTTATATCTGTTCTAGGGACTATTGACCAGCATATTGCTGCCAGGTATCATAGATTAAAGATCACAGTCACACATTCATGCTAAGGAACACTACAGGATAAGGAGACTAAGTAAAACAGAAATAATTATTAAAAAATCCCAAATCCTAGGAGTGTCTCCAAAACCAGTATCTGTAAATGCAGAATAAAGCCAATGCATCAGATTTACCACTGGCAAACTAGAACAAAGCATTTAAACTGAAGTTTCAAAGAGCTGGATTTTTTTAGCCTGTCATATTGAAAGCATCTGATTTTATACTCTAAATTGAAAATATTTGTGTATCTGTTAGCTTTGGACAAGACAAAGGCAATTTGCATGAAATCAACTTAGTCATATAATACTCTATTTCAAATGCTGTGCTGATGCATTAATGACTTTTATTATCAGTCTTCATTTAAAAGCAAAATACTAAAGCATTTGCCAGGGAAACAAAATCCTGATTTTTATTAGCAGTGAAGGTAAGTATCTCATTACCTCGTTTCAGGGGTTAACCAGTATTTCAGCATTGATTTGAGACAGGAATTATTAGAGTTATTTCCCCAGCTAAGCAAAATCACCAAAGCAGCACAACAGAAAAAGCTGAAAGAACACGAAGGTCTTAAATATTTTAAAAATGGACAGGTTCTCAAATGTCCAACCTCTGCTACAAAGGGTAGATGCTTTTAAAAGGTCCAGTGAAAACTTTTTAAAGCCAAACCTCTTCCTTTATAAGTGATTGTAAAATGTATGGTAATATCATCTTCATTACTTTAATCTGACGAATTAAAAGGAGGTAGTGTCAGAAATAATGCAAGATACTTTAAAATTATGGATTTATCATTTTCGTAACTTTCTGATACTGAGGGATAGAAACAGTCTGAAAAAGATGCTTATGTGAAATACAGTGCACTCATTCATCTGTAAGGCTAGTAATGGAATGCTGATTTGCAACAAGTGACAAAATGGAAAATCAATTCCTTCAACTGTGTGACATATGCTGAATCTGGAAAAAGGTGCAGACTAGCTAATCTCATTTTCCTTTAAAAAAAACAAAAGAGAGCAATTTAATAGAAAAACATTAGATTTGTAGATCTATGAGATTTATTAAGTTGGATCAATAATTTAAGTTAAAGATTTACCATCATGTGTTTAGCGCTTTTCTGATGTGCTCATAAGGTAGGAATTGTCATAACCAGATGATTTTACCATTGCTAAATCCAAAAGAACAAAATAAGACAACTTTTTTTCTAACCATTGCAGATTAATTACTACCCAGCAGAAATAACCTATACCTTGAACACCAAACTTTTCTATGTTTCTCAATACAGAACAAAAGATCTGCAAATGCCAGCCAGACTACATTGCTTATGTCTACTTTATTCTTATTCTTTTTTTATTCAAGGTCATCCCAGCAGGAAATGAAAAACAGCCATCAGCACAGTAAAAACATTCAAACAGAGCAGAGCATGAAAATTGCACAAAAGAGGTTATATAATCAAGTCACTGGAGTAACTGGATGATGTCAATGGCACTTTAATGCTGCTTTAACTACTGCCCTGTAAAAAAATGTGTCACTTTGTTGAGCAAACAAAGACACAGCCACCACTTAAAAGAATGAAACCAAACCCTACTTGTAGCTATATCACTACTTTCAGTAATCATCTCTGTTAGCAGTGTAACATTTGCTAGAATACTAGAGGAACCAAGAAATTTTTTTGTCTCCTTTTCAGATTTAGCCCCAGAGCTTCTTTTACAAACAAAATCACGTAATTCTTCTCTTCTTGGCAATTCATTTTCTGGATTAATCTTCTCCAGTCTAATTATTAGATACAATTTGCAATCTTTTCTAATTTATATTGTGGTATTTTTATTATCTGCATATTAGCATGCAGCACATTTAAAAAGCCACTGCATTTTAAGATGGAAAATTAAAACATTATTCTTACATGGTGAGAGGGTATCATAGTCAATTATACTAGTATACTGTAATTTCAGTAACAAAAGTAAATGGTAGGACCACAAAAATACTGAAATCTGTAGAACAGGATGTAGAACATTTGGCAGTACTTGCCTTGATCATAAACCCATGCTTCAGAAAATATAAATAATGAAGTCTACATGATAGATCAATTATCTAATTAAAATGATATCTGATTTAAATGATATATCATTTAAAATGATATCCGATACATATTCACAAATATGTAAGATTTGTTGACAGGAACTTTGAGTTCACGTGTCTTAAAAACTATTTTATCAGCTACAGCTTTGGTGAATGAGAGCTTATGACACATCCTTCTCCAAGAGCTAAGGATTTGTTTTAACTAACAATTATTTTGCCATTACAGTTGAAAGGAAAACATTTAAATGTTAATTCAATGAAATGCAACACAGTATTGTCTTGCTAAGTCTTTAGATCCCTTTGCTGACCTTGTTGCCAATATTTCTAACCATCCATTAAAAGTGCCATTAAAAGGACTCAAGTAGGATTTGCTGGTCCAAAGTTTTAGGTCTGTAGGCTTAATTGTCAAAAATCATACATATAAATTTTATCCTGGTGGGATTGTGGCTCTTTGTCTCATTCACTTTCAGAGCACTCCAAAATTCATCCACTACAGAAATTATTTTGGAATTAGCAAATTTGTTTTATAAAGGTTTCTCATGCTATCTTAAAAAATAAAAAATATTCTCATATTAAAAAATATTCTCATGCTATCTTGAAAAAAAAAATAAAACACCAAAACCAAACCAAACCCCTCTTCTTTTAACAGCATGGATAGAATTCAAAGAGATGCAATTGCTTGTTCTGCAGTCTGAGAAATTAGAAGGCAAAATCTATCTTTATTTCTCTCAGGGGGATCTATTGCTAAAACCAAACAATGAAAAGGCTGTTGACAGCACAGCCATATGTTTTATTACTGATTATTTTTCACAGAAATAACTTTGCAAAATGGCTGATTTTTTTGTCCTGTGTTTGTGCTATGCCCAATAAAATAGAGCACAGCAGTTGTGACTGAGTGCTGTACTAACACAAATCTGAGATAGTAAAGGTCTTGGATCAAACTAATGGTTGGCACAGTCTGTGTAAACAGCTATGATACACTGAAATATTTTAGAGGACTAGTAACAGTTGGAGATGCAACTTCTCCTTGGCTTCCTTTTTAATATTTAAGAATATGCAGTTTCAGCTGGACTTTTGACGAAAAAATTAAGTTTCTCCTCTATAGTAAGCTAAAGAAGACACCAAAACAGGAAGCTGGCTACTTAATGGCTTAGCATGAACCACTGAAACAAATGCACTAGTTTTGTTTGCTTTTAAAGTCAGCAGTGCTGTGAATTACTACTGTGAAAAGCCCATAGAAATTCTGCTGTTTTGCTACGGCATAAGTCATAAGTCATAAATTAATCTTATTTTCCTCCCATATAGCATTCTGTAAAACAAATATTGTTTCTACACTTCTCTGTCTCACAGGGATGCTTAATTCTAAACTCTATACCCATGAAATACTAATATTCTCAGAGGAATGAACTGAAAGCCAGAAAGAAACATTATCATCCCTGACCTCTCACACAAGACAAGTCACACAACAATAGAGAAATTCCTGTCTTAAGGCAATTATTGCTGTCAGAGCTGAGCCATCCCTTTGAGAAATACATAAAATTGTGATTCAAGACCATTAATCAAGCAAAACCTAATGACTTGCTAGTCATTCTAGTAGTAAGCTATATTCACTGTTAAAAATGGGATAGTCTCATCCTCCTTCCAAAATTCAGCTTGAGCATGTTTGTTTTCAGTTTCTGCTCAGCAGAAACAAACACCTTTCAGTGAGAAATAGCACCGACCATTTTTCTTTAAAAAATCCAAACACTGAAGTTCATGCATAATATTTTTTTTTGCAGCAGCAGTTCTTGAAAGATTTAAAAAACAAATAAATCATGAAACTTTAAATAGGGATGGGTAGGAAAAATACAACTCTGATTTTGTTCTGTAGCAGATTAGTTCTCTCTTTATTGTCAGGAAAATGGATGCAACTAGTGTGCATATTTATAATTGAAAACCAACACAGAATAATCACCTGTGTTTTACCAGAGTAAAAACCTTCTAACTCTGACACATCAGCACCTCTCCCACAGGAGCCTCCAGCTGGGTACCCTTTATGCTGGGCAAGCATCAGTGCAAGGCTGAGCTCTCAGCAACAAAGACCCTACATCTGAAACAGGGGTGAGGGCTCTGAGTGAACAAAACCTAGACAGGTCAACTAACAAGCCAGTATATAAGTGTGGTTTCCCCATCACTGCAGTTTTAGGGACTTCTTTTCTTGGGGCAGGCAGCCTCACTGATGCAGTGCATGTGAGCTTGTATTATATTTATTATGCCAATAAATAACATCCAGCATCTAAAATGCCATTCATCTTACTAAAGAATGCACATTTTGTCTCTTTCAATTAAAAAAGAAGTTCTGCAATACAGGATCAACATCAAGCCAAAGGATGTGGAAAACTGAAGGAATTACTGCATCTAAAAATAACATCTAAATTTAACTCAAAAGCTTTTATTCATTGTAAATCTGTGTGTCACTCTTCCCCCTACACTAGGCAGATTTTTCTGGAATATATTTCTATTTGTTTCTAATAGTGATAGGCATATTAGATTTCAATAGACTTAGAGGTTTTAGAATTTGTATGGATACATGGATATATTATAAACTATATAATTTATATGGATAATTGTTCTTGTAGAATGCTGAGGTTTCAGACAAAGCAACAGCTCTTCCTTCCACTTCATGGAAAATCCCAGATCACCTCAATGGAAAAGCTGCAACTCTTGGAATGGAATTTTCTGCTTCCTGAGTTTAACAACAGGCTGCAAGAGCAGATAAATTAGCTACTTTCTGACTCTGTCTCCAGCTTCTCCTGCTCCTGGCAAAGGAAACTCAGATGAACAGGGGTATTAGGACTCCTCTGATATTTATCTCCCCATTCCTCAGGAGGGGAGACAGCCTCAAGGCAGGCAATTGGGCACTCCTGTCTCTTGGGACGAGTTGTTTTCTTCCTATGAAGAGTGGCTCCTAGAAGACATTCAACCTTAAAGTACCCAACCCAATGACATTCAGAGAAGGGAATGTCTGGGAACAGATTATTGCTTCCCTTGTCTTCTTATGTCATGTCCATCCCCACACAGATATCAAAATTATCAACAAAAAGCATTAGGGAACAAGTTACCTTACAGAATGCATCAAAAGAATAATAAAAGATTAAAAATAAACATTATGCTTTATACATTTTTATTATCTTCCATAGCTTGACTCAATCAATAGCCATCATCTCTTACTTCACATTGCAAAAGTAGAACTGAATTAAGCCATACTAGCCTACAACTTCTTCTGTTGCACATTTCTTTTCTTCTTTTTCTACAGTCTCTACATTCTTCTTAATTAATTTGATTTGCCATCTTAAAACAGTTTATAACAGCTTGGAAAACTGGATTGCTGAAAATTATGCATGTAACCGAAATTTCCAAGTAAATCTTACTAATATTGTATGTTTGTCAGTATTTTGAAGTTCCAGTGGCCTCAGGAGATCATATCTGTTTTGCATTGTCATGTACCCTCTTCCTAGCAGTTCTAACATTGGCAGCATTAAGCCAACAATCAATTAGAAAGCACTCTTCTGAATCTCTCTGTAATTGCTCCAGCCTATTGTCACAATACTGAAGATAACATAAAAAAAGTATCAAACATTTGATTATTCTTGCCAAAGTAGAATGAAAATACCAGAATTATCTCTAAATTATTTAATTAAGTACAAACCTGCCTTTAAGGAGTATCAGATGGTTTAAAATATCCACATAATAAATACCTAGCATAACGACTCAATAGAGGGGACATTAATTATATACTAATTTGTGAAAGTTAACACTGCATACATTTCTGAGGCAGGACATTTGCTCTGGCAGGTGGGTGCAGCAGCCCAGGGAAGCACAGAGCAGGGGCTGGGGGCACTCACATCCCTGGCAAACCTGGCAAGGAAGGAAAGTGGAAAGAGGCTTCTTCTCAAGAAGGGCCACTTAAAGAGTTCTCTGCTTGCCCAAACCTGCCCCTTCAAGCTGTGTCACAGATTCAGATTACTTTATGGTTTTCTCTTTCTCCCCTTGCTTATTTTCAGCTAACTCAGAATTCATGAAGACCACAGGCAGGAGTGAGCAAATACTGCTGGCCAAAAGAAAGCCAAGAACCCCTCACAAGGTGTTTCTGAGTTGTTTGTTTTTCGGTTTTTTTATTGCAAAGGGGTACAAAATCTGTTTTGGAAATTAAAAGAGAAAATTGGAAGAAAACAAGTAGAGATATACTAGAATTAATATATTAAATAGACCAGCTACTTAAATACAATAGACTTAGTATTTTCTTTCAGTATGCAATCTAAATAGGTTTTTTTAAAAAAAAGACTACTATCTGCAGCCAATTTTTTTTTTAATCTTAGCTTCAATAAGCAGATACATCTACCAATTAATTTCCTGCTTTGGATAAAAGATTCTTACAATGTTTCTACTACTGAAAAACACATATCTACATGACCTAGAAATGTATAAATCAGTAGTATTCCACTTGACTAAGACCACTGCTATGTCATATATTTGGCTTAAAAGTCTGTGAAAAAAATCTTTTCCAGAAATATTAATCACCAAATTTTAAATTCAACTGCAAACAAATCCTGTGGGCCCACAGGTAAACTTCATAATTGCTCTAAGAATGGTCAGAAGTACAAATATACCCTTCTGATCCAAAGGGATACAAACACCAATTTATGGCTGGGATTTCCACAAATACTTAAGACACTTCAAGAACTGAAGAGGCTGAGGACTGCAAGCCACAAACTCAGCACTTGAGTAAAAAAATTTCTACTGGTAAAGTTTCCTCAGGCATCAGATGTTGTGCTACTGCAGCAGTCCTGTGGCTGAAATCCCTCCAGAGAGATTAAACACGTGCTCTGGAGGGACAAGTCCTTCCCATGCCCAAACCATACAGCTAAAGATAAGCCTGAACTGAATGAACATTTTATTTCCTGCCCACTGAAGCTTCATCACTATGCAGATAAAACCAACAGATTTACATAATGAAAGAGACACCAATCAAGAGAAAAACAAAACCCCAAAGGCATTCAGTAAGATTTACAAATCCTGATGCTATCAGAAATTTCTTACATGTGGGTCCAGATGTTAAAACCAATTTATTTTATGGGTCTACCATCATGTCTAACTATCTCCAAAATTCAGAGTTAACAAAATAAAATAAATTAATTCCACTAGAATCATAACCTTATTTTAAAAGCAATTTTTGTTTACACTGTCCAGAAAATTGATTCCTGAAAAATGAAATACTCTTTCAGAGAAATATGGATATTAAAGTGAAGTCAGCCTGCAAGAGCCTGTAAGTATATAAAAGTTATTTAAACAACCAATCAACCAGGATATAAAATCTGTCCCAGTCTGACAATGTCTGACCAGAAAGACAGGTACTTGTTCTATTCTAGCACTATTAAGAAAGAGTTCCTTGTGGACATTCTGAAGGAAAAAAAAAAAGTAAATTAAACATAATGAAAAACCCTCAACTAAGAAATCTCGGTAGCACATGCAGTGGGAATTCAAAATTTTACCAATATTGAAAGACAAAACTAGTTTGAATTCAACTTGATATTGTTAAATGGTGAGTGCAGAACCACAGCTATTATTCTTATTTCTTTCTCTGATGAATAAGGGATTATAAACACATGCTATGGAATTATAAAACTGGCCTACATCATATGCCTGAGTGGAGAGGCTGTACACAAGTCACTTGCCTGCCTCTCATATCTAAGTGTTGTTCACCTTGCAACTTCATTAAAACCAGAAAATTTCCCCTGTACTATCTGAGGTGTTTGGCAATCCCACAAATATCTTCAAAAGACAAGACTATCTTACACCTATCAATGGATATATATCTTTTATACAGATATGACCAGTATAAAGGTTGACACTGAAGGCTGGTTTACTTTATTGTTTTTTTTTTTAATAAACCTTGCTTTCAGCTAATTAATTACTGTTCAGTTGGAAATCTCTAAAGATTCCCAGATTCTTTTAACATATTTTATCTCTTTCCAAATCTTATATTCAATTATTCCCATGCAAGATATATCCAAAATGTTTAAGTAAATAGAGTATGTCAAAAAGAAAACATCTACTCCAGAAAGTACACAAAGTTGACAGACATGAAAATACTCATATCATAATGGAGGATTAGAGGATTTGCTGACTAAGTTTTCAAAACTGTTGGTTACTGAATCAAGAAAAATGTTTCAACATATATCAACATTTTAGAAATTTCAAGTGATTTAGATTATTGATAGAGGACTCAGAAAAAAATATAATATCCTGAATTTTAAAAATTGGTTTAAATAAATTATAAATGATACCATACTGAGAAAGGTATTTACAGACCTTTAATAATTGTCTGGTAGCCATTATTTGCACATCTGACAACTAAGTCTCCAATCTACAAATTAACATGCTTTAGCTATATATAAATGTCTAACTAAGAAACATTTTAATTGATTTTACCCCCTACATGGATGCAACTGCATTTACTTAAGCTTTTCCCAGGGCAATAAAATTAAATCAGGAAGTTAATGCCTTGAATCTGGCCAGAGCAAGCCATCATCTCACAAAATCAAACTGCTCTCACAGCTCTGCAGTTCTCTTTGCCTGATATAAGTTTCTCCTTTTACTGGCACTTTAATTCAATTACCTAGGCCCTTTTTATTGGAGACTGAGAACCTTACCAAAGCCAAGGATCTGAATTTTCTCATTCAGTTTATGTCTGTAATAAAGAAATACTACCACCTCTCAAATTTCTTGGAGAGTTTATCAAAATACCATCAAAACTTCTTTCTTGAACCCAAATTAGTTATTGCCCCAAAGAGTGCAAAGTATCCCTTAAAAGGTATCCTGCTTTGAAAGGCTATGTAATTTTTAACATACATGTGTCACACCATCAGCTTTTTACTTGATCTTAGCAGATAATGTAATGTAGCATTTATTTGTATTTGAGTTTTGAATGGCTCACTAGAGTTATCTGTGCACCAGAACACACATTGCCCCACATATTTTTCAAAATATTTTGAAAATACTGGGGAAAAAGCTTCTCTCTTCTCACTATTAAAACATGACAAGACAATAATCTAAAGATTTGAATACTGGTGACTGATTTAATCTCATTATCATGATAATCTATCATTAAATAGAAGCCACCACAAGACAATAACTTATCTGCACTGAATTTCATGCTGCCCCAATCATGATGCTCACACTGCCTAGATAAGCCAAGCATGCAAGGACTCATTTTTTCTTTATTTTTTTCTGCAACAAAGGAAACCAGCAGCAAAAGGGCTAATAAAATGCTATTAAATCCAGTCTGGCTAACATAGTGCAAAGAACTTAACATTTAGCAGTCATCATCCTGTTTACCAAAAGGAGTCATTAGTGAAGGCAACGCTGTGTACCAAGTAATATTTTTCCTCTTTCAGACCAGCCAGGCAATGAGCATGTTGTAATAAGTGATTTAAGGGGAAAGAATGTTGAAAGAAAATGTTCCGAAAGATACAGGGAGTGGCAATTGGAAAGAGAATAAAAAAATCTGAAAGTTACAACGACAGATCACAAGAAAAAAGGGAGCAATGTCACAGGCAGTAAAACTAATAAGGAGTGAAGTGGGTTTGCTCATTGCTTTTCTTAGTAGAACTTAACTCAGAAAAAAAACTAAGAACATTACTTTGCATGAAACTTCACACTTTTTATTCTACAAACTTTCACATGGTTTCAAGAAACCCTGCCAGCCACTGCACAAACCCTTCAATGTCCTAATCTTTGCATATCTTTGTAAATACAGATTAAACAAAAAGACATGAAGATGAGAGGCCACATTAATCTCTCCTTCATGTGTCTTTCTCAAGATTTTGAGACTCTGTTATTTGTAGTAAACATTCAATTTTCTGTTTAAAAGAATCACTTGACTCTCACTAGCAGCAGTAATAATTCCATACCAGAAAGAAATCAAATTTGGCAGCCTGATAAGCAAAGGAAGGAAAAGGAAATATTTGAGTCATTCCGTTCCAGCTCACTCAGCTCTCATTGCACCATCTCTATGGATTGTCTTGAAACCCTGCCCACATTTGCAATAAGAAAGCCTTTAAAGTTATTTTTGTTTTGGTTGTTTTTTATTTAATCCAAATTAAAAAGACTGATAAAGACAATTTAGCTCTGTTGTTTCCCTATATCTATCTATATATATACATGCATTATGTACAGCATGTGTATATATAAACATATAGACACACACATACACAAGTATTTAAAATACTAACTTCTTTTTATACATAAACTTCACCAAAAAGACAAGAAACTATAAATGTTTAGATTATGTGATATAGATTTTAAATGTCACCTTTATAAATGGATCTTTTCTGTAAGTGAAGTCTCATCCTATAAGGATGTAAACACTTTGGCTTGCTGGAAAGAGACTCAGCAAATGTCCATGTCCGGGAAAAATCAAAAGCCTGGGGATTACTCATGTATACAAAGCTATGTGTAAGTTCTGCAAGATGAGATCTGGACTGTACAAAATATTTAATCACAAAATACTGTAAACCAACTACAATAAGCTTTGAAAGTCTCAGAAATTTGAATCTAAAAAAATTTGAAAAAATACCATATTAAAACATGAATCAAGATGGATTAAAATTTAATTGGTTTTTCAGCTGTTCAAAATAGAATTAAAGTCTCAAAATATTAATCTTGCATTTTTCATTTTATCCATTAGACATAGTAAAATATTCCTGTAAAGGTCATTTTGTAATTAAAAAAAAAAAACCAAAACAAAACAAGAACAAAACAATTTTAAACATAATGCACTAGTTCTCTTCTTCTTTTGTTATTTCCTGAATAGCTGTCTGCTATTTTTTCCTGTCATAATAGCAATATCAATTTCTTCTATTATATTACGTTGGTTTCTTTCCTCAGTTTCCTTCTATCTTCATGCCAAGCTATGTTCTTTACTGGCTATATTTCCTAGCTTTCTTTTCTCCTAGACTTTCAACCTTTCAATTTAAACTTATCTTACTTGCAAGGTAATCCACGAGCATATGTGACAAGCCTAACATTTACTGAACATCTAAATGACAAAGTTTTCTGCAGGCTAATGACATCCCCATGTCATCTCTTAATGAGCACTGATCTCACCTGGGAGACAAATCAGTAGGGGCTACTCAGAAAGTGGAGGAGGTTAGAGTATTTATTAATCATATTTTTCTCTTAGGCATGTGTTTACCACGGTGAGACACTTGTCTCCCTGTGTTTCAGATCCAGACCCTCCTGATGATGTAAGGATAGGCATCTCCCTGTTATTTTTCCACCAGCTGCCTTTGGGAATTAAGGGAGAAAGAATGTATTTACTCATGTCCAAGCATCCATTTTCTACTCTTTACAATACGTAATCCAATTTTTGTCTCTGCTACACAAAAAATTTCTTATTCACTGTCCCTCATGCCCCTAAATTCCCCAGAGTAATGCTGAAAATTCATTTAACTCATCATTTTTTAATTATGTTGTTTGGGAAAACTGAGTAACAACAGAGACACTGAAGGTCTCTGTTAAACAGAATCAGAAAGTCAGAAAAATATTTAAAACTGAGATCTTGAACTGGGGTTGTAGACAATAGCACAAAGCAATCCACTGAGCTGTATAATCCTTATAGCTTGCTAAAACATTTCAGTAGAACAAACAAAAAATCTTGTGCTGACAACAGTCCAAGCTCCCAGAGCTTTGGGAATTAGAAGACAATCTTTTAAAACAGCTATAAAGCAAATATTCTATAGTCGAGATGAGCATATGAAGAGATGTGTGCAGTAAATGGAGAATTTTGGTAGTTGGGAAAGGTCACCAGTAGAGTTTCACAAAGAGCTGTGCTGAGTACTGCATTGTTCAGTTTATTCCTAAATGGAAAAGTGATGAACTACAGAAAGAACTAAGTTTTGCTTATGATATTCATCTATTTTAACAGAGACTGTCTAGGAAAAATAGCAAAAAAGACCTGTCAAAAGTCCATGAATGGCTATTAAAATGCAGACCTAATGCATGTATTAATACAAAATAATGTATATAGAGAAAGTCGAACTTCACAAATAAAATGGCAGGCCTAGAAGTGATCATTACTACTTACAGACAAGATCTTAAGCTACCCTTGATTAGTCCACGAAACCTCATACCAGATTTGTCCATACAAATACTGGGCAAAGTTACAATCACCTGACCTCCAAACACAGCAGAGTGGGGAAGTAATTGTCCAGATGATGAGATATTAATACCAACTTTTTATTAAGAAGACTCCAACTTTAAAAAGAAAGGAATGGAGAAGCTTAGGACCAAAGATCACAAAATCATGGCTAACATTAGAATGATAGAGAGGGATCAAGTACTCACTGTCTCTCCCAATAGAAGAAATGGGGAACACTAAGTGAAGCTAGCAACTTTCAGGCTCCAAACAGAAGAAGGCAATTTCCACCATGTAGTTTGGATAGTACTCCTTGTCACTGAAAGTTATAACATAACTTAACAGCTAAATTAGTTGAAAAAAGAGGTTAAACAATTTATGGAGATCCATCAAGATCTACATAAAATATGCAGATCTTGATGGATCCTCAAAAATCTATACCTGCAAATTATTATAGGTATGAACAACTATATGCTGCTCTATATTCTCTACTTGTTCATAAGCTGTGCTTTCCATTACCCTCTAAAAACAGATATCAGGTCAAATGGGTCTTTAGGTTTACTTATTAAAGCTATCTTTCTGTAAATAAACACATATTTATTGTTTTTAACGTTTAAATGTTTAGTATTTACTGCTCAAAAATACATCTTAGTAAAACAAAATGAAAAGAAGAAATGGTATTTATTCACTATAATATATGACAATGCATTCCTCTGATGACACTGTGTTAAGTGTACAGTAAGCTACTTGCAGTAAACAATGGATATGATTTTGTTCTGTATGTTTTCCCATTCTTCAGCAAAGAATTTGATGAGGGCTAACATACTGCTGAGAGATGACAAAAGTATCTTCCCACCAGTGAATCCAATGGCTCAAAGAGAAGACTCGTTTGGGCCTTCTGTGGCAGCCCTCAGCAGCTTTGCCTCTTGTCTCCCAGTAAATGTCAAACACTATCAGTGCTGTGCCCTTCTGCCCCCTGCTAATGACCAAACACATTCTGCAAGCTCTGCAAATGTCTCCTTAACACACTCATGCCTTGGTCCTGGCTCATTCCATCAGCAGCTCAACCAGACTGCCTGGGAACGGCTTCAGCAGGCTTTACATCCACACTCCCTCCACAGCTGCTTTGCTGGGGAGGATTGGTATCTTCTGCAGCATCCACTTGATTTGCTGGGACTCAAGATAGGGCTTAATAGAGATAAAATACTGTCCTTTCAGCAACAATTTAGGTAATTTCAAAGTTAATTTTTAAAAATAGCTTATGACTCCTTTGCCTATTCTTTGCAAGTAGTTTCTTCTTGTTGAAAATTCCATGAAAATATTCTTGTCTGAAAAATACTTTAAACTTTGGTTTAGACAAATAAATATCAGAATCGACATACAGACATTTATCTCTTTTTATTGCCAACAGAAGACTAGTCAACACACTTAGGCTGGGGAAGGAACAAATAAATAAACTGCCTAAATAGTAGCTAATTAATTCAAGTATCTGACCAGTGGTTCCTGCTGTTGATTTAGATGTCCTAGGCTGAGAGCAAGCAACTATGGCACAGACCCAATAGGGACCTAACCTGAGGTTAGAAATTATTATTTCAAATAAAGGCGTCCCCTTTTGAGTGAGTTGAATTCTGCTCCAGGCACTATGAATTGTACTGGCTAAGTTGCACTTGTTAGAAGGAAAATTCACAAACCAAATACAAATGTATAGTCCTGCGTATAGAGACTTAACATGTAGGTGTCTTAATCTCAAATTGAATTCTTTACTTGTTCATGAAATTTCTATGAAGGAAGACATAAGACAATCTTTATTGAAATTATCTTGTGCTTTATCCCCTGCTCTGTGTCATTCAAGCAAATCATCACTAGCACCTACTGCAGTTTGCTGCCCAGCCAGGAGTGACAACAGCTGTGTCAGTATTAAGTTATTTTCAAACATTTCAAATGAATCTTCAGTATCTGTACTTCTTTTTTTAACATTAAGTATGTACAAATCCCTGCATCTTGAATAAAATATTCTGGTATGTTATCTCTTGACTAACTCCTACATGCAAATTGATGTTCACCTTTGAAGTGATCAAGTTTACTCACAGTCCACATTTGAGACTGCAATCCTTCACCCTTCACAGTGATGAAGAGTGTTTATTTTATTTTATCTTAATTTTAATCTACTGGAATTTTTCTAAAAAGGTTTCAAAGATCTAATCAAACATAAGGACTTTGTATTTTTCAGACGAAAATGAGATGATTGTTTGCTGGTTAAAAATGCATCATTTCAAACAGCAGATCTGCAAACAGCATGCAGGAAGATTTCTGCTACAATAGCTCAGAGACTCCTGCACTGACAGTCTCCATACATATCACCCATCTCATTTTCCTAAATGCCTCTGCTAAGAGGTATAACGTTAGCAAAAACCAACAATGAAATGTGAAATATCATTACATTTCCATCACCCCCTACCTCTTCAGTGATTCACATATTCTCCAAATAGATATGTGACTTGTGTAATTTAGTATGGTGGTTTTTTTATTTCTATTAAGACAGATACTCTTGAGAAGCCTCAATAATGGTTTTCATTAGCATTATGAACATACATTAGATTCCACCAAAAGTTCTTATGGAGAGATGAGAAAAAATATAAGAATTTCTTACTCAGTTGTCTAGAAAGTCACCATAGAATTAAATGAATAATACTTCCCCTCCTTTCCCTTTGACATCCACAGTACAAACCAGAAATTGAAATAGAGTGATACATGAGTAAATAAAAAAGTAGACATCCTAAACTACCCAATGTTGACAATATGTTAGAATCATACAACAAAAGCAGTAACAAGCAACACAGACCTTCAATTTCATTTCAGAGCCTACCTTCAAAAGCTATTCAGCTGGAATGACTGCAACTTAAGAAATCTTATTAAGGTTTATCACTTAAAAGGACACTTGCATATTGAAAAGGTGTTTTGTGTGTCACAGGCATGCAGGTGACCCAATGTAACAATCACACAGCAAATGCAGAATGACTTATTTCAAAATTAAATCTTCTCAATAATTTGCATGTCATTCTCAGTGCAAATCAAGTTCACTTTCTTTCGTGACAACTATTTTTGTCAGTTTTTACCTTTTCTGCTATTAACAGAACATTAGTTTCTTTTCTTGTTCAGTCTCTTAGACTCAAGTGCAGTCAATACAATTTTGTTTGTACAGCTAGCAAGAAATAAGAGAACAATGAGGTGCTGCCAAGAAAAACTGTGAACAAATTTCAGTATTGGTCTGAGTATGTGTAACTAGTCCTGTAGACAGGTTTGGATTTGGATTGTGTTTAGATACAAATACAAACATATTGAATTAATATTCAAGGGTCTCCTGTCAGAATTATCAATACCACATACAAGAAATTGCTCTAGAACACAGAAATCGCCTAAAAAGTGTAAGACAGTACACAATTATGGGAGGAGGAGACAGCAAGAAGGGATACCCAGAATTTTACATTCTTCAACTGTTTAAATGGTTTAATATAAGTACGTTTCAGCAATTTCTGTGCATATAAACACTCTATATTTAGTCAGAGACGAAATTAAACTTCCATTATTGTATTTATGGCATTAAGAAGCTTTTCAAACCATTTTGTACACAAGTCTCCATTTTTAAGGGAAGTCAGCACAGGACTGGGATGTTAGGCCTAGTCCAAAAAATAGCCCAGGTAACAATCTCATTTTGGGTGAAACTACATGCTTATGCAAGGCTCCATGAGCTCTTTCAAAGCTGGCAGAATCCACCCTGCAGAAGCAATCTAAACCATGGATCCCAGCCTGCAGCAGGGAAGGGGAAGTGCCAGAAAGTGGGAGAAGCAAGGGAGAGTGAGAAAATGTACAGCCAGAAGTAGCACTGGCAAGGTCAGCAACTAGTAATGTTATGAACAGTTTTCAAAAGAGAGCCTGAGATTAGGAGTAGACATTTTTGATATGTGGGGGAAAACACTTGGCTGCAGCATTGGTCTGGGCCCCATGCTGTTTTAATCCATGTAACAAACTATATGTGAAGTAGAGCAAAGTCAACTCAGCTTCCAAAATGGCGCATTTTTCAGAACTAGTACTCAGCAAAATACTTATAAACAAGGAAAAACTTAGGGCTATATTTTTTTACAAAATTACTTTGCATAGTCAATGCTGTAAGTAAGAAATAAAACAGATGAGAAGCGGGAATTTATCAATGCCAGTAAAAATAGACTTAACCCATCAGCAATACACAGGAAATCTTGCAGGATTTCCTAAAATTCTTTTTTTAAAGGAGAAGATGATTCACTTAAATTAATTTATTATTTTTAATTATTTAGCTATCAACACCACTACTAAAGAAAATACATTTAATATACAGGCACAAATTAAAAGACAAACATTGAGAGTCAAAACCGAGATTAAATAACATGCTTAAAAAAGAAACTGTTCTTGAGTGTAGAAAGCCCTCTGTGGGTGATGGCTACCTCTGTGCAGTGTAACACTGCAGTGTAGAGCTACAGTTCAACATCACAGGTAAATAAAAAAAAATGAGTGGTAATCCAGTGAGTGCTTCAGACATGTAATAGTTATTCTGAAAGTACATCCTACAGCTAAAAGTAGGCAATTCATATAAAACAGATAAGCTATTTATGTATGATTGGTACCTTCAAACTACTGATTACTAAATAAATTGTACCATTGTTCTTTGTCCCAAAGACTCATACTGCCCGACTATCTTCTGACCCAACTCCTTTCCATTCACAGCCATTCAGCAGAACTGTTGCAGGAGTCACTGAGTATCTAGAGATGTAATACTGCCTATTTTATTTCTAATAATTCCCCAGTCAGTTGTTTAGAAAGGATAATATCCACCACTAGATGACAAGTAAGGTCACCACTAGGTTTTGAAGAATGCTCGTCCTCTGCAGGCATATTTTGAAAATGATCATTCTTTGTCAAGCTGAAAACATATTTTTAACTTCTTTTGCATTACTTCTGTAGCATGGTAGCTTGCGTTATACCAGAATGACAATTCAGATTTGGGATACTAGACAACTTGATATATTAGTAGGGTTAGATGAGTATAATGCTTGCATTGTTCACACATTCTCCTCTGACTCACTGCAAGATTATAAATACCCACCATAAGGGGAGCTCCACCCTGGCGAGGTTAAATCTAATACTTTCTGTTGTTGCAGACCCTCGTATCTTTCAGACTAAACCAAACCATTAAGACTTGACTTCACACTCTAAGGCTTTTTTTTTTTTTTTTTTTTTACATTTAGATGATTCACAAAAAAACTAGCTTTACACGGTTTCCTGTAATCTCAAGGCAGAAGGTGTTCTGTAAATGTACTTTGTTTCAAATGTAAGAAACATTAACCACCCACTTCCTGTACTGTTCCCTAAAAGGTTTACAAGTACTGCAGGACTAATCCCATTCTGCCAAAAGCCTGCAATTCTTGCCAAAGAGGGACTCAGTTAACGCTAAATGACTGTACTCTTCACATTAAATAATACTTGGAAGCTGAAACACAGCAAGGCTTTATAGACCCCTTTTGAAAATATCTGACAAATTTATGACAGGAGGCCCCGCAGAAAATTCCCAGGGCCAAGCTCTGCTCAGCTTCCACGGCTGCGTGTGTGTAAGGAAAGGGCAGGGCTGGTGCCAAGAGCTTTCTGAGCCCAAGTAACATATAAGCAGGTCAGTGGAACAAATCCGTTCTTCTTAGTACGCCACGAAACAAAATAGCGTGTGATGTTCGTTTGGAACTTTGCCTTTCTTGCAGGGAAATATGCCTGGATAGGTAACTGTTTCAGTCAAATCAATGTGAACTAAATGTCAATCCTTGTCAATACTGAAATTTACACCAATGCAATCCCATCAAAACAGTGACCAGAGGAACCGGCCGGGCCCTTAACTGATACATTCGAGCCTGAACTAAAAACCTGGTTATTAACTAATGTTCGCAAATCCCTGTAGGAATCTGAGCCGGGATAGTTTTCAGCAAGTCCAGGGTTTGGGTCCCAGTTTGCTCGTACATCCCCAATGTGTCTAAGAGTTGAGCAGAAAGTGCCACCTATGTCCCTGTCGATCCCCCTGTCGCCTGAATATGCTTTTAAACAGGATACTAAGGAAGTACTGAAATCCTTCTAGAGAAGCCTAGTCTGGGACACAACGCCCGCAAGTTAAGCAGAACATCCACGTCTAGGAGCGCCGCAGAACCGGGGGCACCGCTCCAACTCCCCGACCCCGCGCCGCCAGCGCCGGGCAGGAGCGCCGGGGCCGGGCATGGCCGGACCGCGGGACCGAGCGGGCAGCGGGGCCGGCGGGGCGACCGCAGCCCCGGGGCAGCGCAGGGACGCCCGGGCCCCTCGGGCAGAGCCACCGCCGCCGGTCCAGCCCCCTCCCCCGACCTCAGACAAAGAGCTGAGGCGCCGCCGCCACCCACCCCAGTGCCTTTCACCCCAGGTATCCATCCCCTCCTCCGCCTTCTCCTCTGCCCTCCCTCCCTTCCTGCCTCCCTCTGCCCCCTCCCTGCCCCGGGCGGCCGCGGCAGCCCCCGCCGGGTACTCACAGGATGGTGGTCTGGGGGGACACGGCGGGGACGCTCTCCAGCATCAGATGCATGCAGCGCACGGTGGTGCGGAAGCAGAGGCAGCGGCTGGGGCACCACACGCTCCCGCGCTGCGGCGGCGGCTGCGCGGCGGCGGGGGGGACGAGCCCCCCACTGCGGAGCAGCAGCAGCAGCAGGCACAGGCCGGGGGCGGCCGCCGCTTCGCGCCGGGCCATGCTGCCGGCCGGAGGGAGAGGAGGAAGAGGATAGGGGCTTCTACGGATCCGAGTCGCGCCCGCTCCGCTCCCGGCCGCGGCTGCCGCTCGGGTCGGCGGCGGGGCGATCCCGGCCCCCGCGCGGGCTGGAGGAGGGGACGGCGGCGGGCCCGCCCCGCCCCAGCCGAGGGAGGGATGGGCGGCCGCCCCGCGGGGTCCGCGCCGCCCTGCGCACGCACCGAGGGGCTGCGGAGCCGCGCCCGGCACGGGCTGGGGCAGGGGTCCGCCCGCCGCCCCCGCTGCTGCCCCGCCGTGCTCGGAACGGAGAGCCTGAAGGCACCCCCGGAGCGGGACGGCAGCTTGTACCGCGGGGGAGGAGAGAAGGAAGGCAAAATGAGGGGAGTGGAGCAGGGAAAGAAGGGGTAAGGAGAGGAAAGGAGAACAGAAAGTAAAGAGAAAAGATGAGGACAAACAGATCAGGGAAAGAGAAACCCATATGGGAAGAAGCAAGTCAACAAGTCAATTTCCATTTATGCTCTGCTGTGAAAACCCACATACACAGCCCGTGGACTGTCCCCTGTGAGTGCTGCAACTTTGACTGCTGAGCCAGGACAATCTGTTGGATTTGCCCTGAATGACTTTCTGGTAATGGTTTTGGGTAGGTGGGTGCACAGACAAGGAGGTGTAAGAGGACTCACTAGAATGTGAATAATGGTTGCAGCCACAGTTCACATGACTCAACACTTTCTCAAAACAAATCTTGCCTGAAAACAAAAAAACTAGGTTGCCTTTGAGTTTTCTAACATTTCTCTAAATACTTTGTCATTCTTATGTGATGTCAGTCAGTCCTAAGCAGATCAATACCTTATCTCCAACCCTTTAGCTAACTTAGGTAAGCACTGGCACATAATTTCTATGATGACAATTGCAGTGATCACAACTAACCTATTATGTCTAACAACAACACATTATCTTATAAATGTCATTGTCCCCAGTTCCACCCCAGAAATAAGCTATGCCACTTCTGCAGCATTGCCTGAATCTCTTTTTCGTCAAGAAACAATGTAGAGGCCATTCTTGCCTAAAACTTAACTACAGTAATTAATGGAACAGATTGCTCAGAGAGGTTGTGGAACCCTCCTCACTGGAGATAACTGTCTTCTTGCAATCTTGTTTCATGTGCCTGTGCATGACCCTGCCTGAGCTAGGCAGTTGGACCAGATTACTCATTGTAGTGCCTTCCAACCCCATCCATTCTGTGATTTTGTTATTCTGAATCTCACTGTGAAAATCTGTGTTTAGCCCACGAGTCTGGTAATGACTTTTGGACACTTGTTTTTCCCTTTTTTAACGTCAAGTCAGATACCTCATCAAGAAAATTAGAGCCTGGAAGTCTGCTGCGATGCTGGAAATTACTATTGGGCCCAGAACTAAAATACACTGAGATGATTCATTATCTTTGAGTATGTTTTTCATGAGTCACTATGTCTCCTTCTCTAAAACAACACAACTGCTTGTATTTTAAAACTGCTTGTACTTTAAAAAGTAGTTAGCTAATGGAAGTATAGAAGTAGGGTTTGTGTTCAGGGGTTATGATCTGAATCCTTTAAAAGATCCTTTGCCAACCCAGTGGTTAACTGGTAGCCTGTGGGCTCAGTCTGTGTCTGGAGATAAGGGAGGCTTACTTACATGCCATCAGTATGATTACTGAGTTTCTAGGGTGGTCAGAGACTCCTAGAAGACTCTTACCAGTTAGGTAACTTCTAAACTGAGTACATTTCTAAATACTTTTGCAGTGCTGGGCTCAGTCTTCTATTTCAACATACTAAGTTGCTCAGAGACTCATATACATCCACATTAGCTGTTTTACAGCAGAGGATACTAGTCTGAAGTAGATGAGAATTTACAGAATAAGCAGGTTAAAAAGTTCATCACCTCAATGTCAATTTAGCAAGCAGCTGCTATGTGTATCATCTCCTCCGCATTTGTAATCACTGTTGGGATATAAGCATGTTTTAATCTGAAAATTAACCTGGTCCAGGAAACCCTCAGGCACTTTTGACCTACAAAGTGCAAATGTTGGCACAAGTAAGTTTTTGTTGCAGAACTGCATATTAGAGCATCTTGGCAGCTGTAAATATGTCATCTTGCAACTGAAAGCATCTGAGGTTAGACAATTAAACACAGTAATACAGAGATAGCACCAAATTGGGATATTCATAGCATTTAGGAAAATATGATGACAGTTTACTTGGTTTAATTTTGATGCTTTATGAAGATTTATTTTTCAGAAAAGAATACATAGTTAAAATTATGTTTTCTATAGGAAATTAAAATTGTTATGAAAAGTTTTTAGCAATTAGTCTCTTGATAGACTATTGTGCTGTGCCTCAGAAGTGTCTGTGCTATTACACATGTAATTCTGATAGTGAGAATAAAAGTGCATAGATACTCTCACTGTCCCTAGGCAATTTAGATGTAACGTGTGCTATGGCATTCTGGCCATTTGCTTTGTTACATGCAACTTTCAGGCTCCTATTTAATACGTTGTTGATGCCTCATAAGTCGTTTAACTTAGACTTTTTTTCATGCCCTGGGGAATCCAGAACAATGAAGTGTTACATTTATGGTTGGACTCAGTGATCTTAAAGGTACTTTCCTAAACAGTTCTATAATTGTGTGATTTTAATATTAATTGCATGCTATTCTAAATTTGTGACAGGGAAGGTTTCTGATAAATGAAACTTCCAAATGGTTTTGATATATGTTTCTATTCTTAGCCAGTTTTTATAGAAGAATTTTTATAAAATGTGCAGGGTCATTTTTGTTGACCCTACATATAAATATCCACGGGAAATTTGTCTTCTGTTTTCAATTTCTCTAGTTGAAGAGTTGACCTAACAAAAAGAAGGGAAAAAAATTATGCTGGAAATGAGATATGTTTCTTTCTGAATGCTTGCAGAAGTGATTACCTTATAATTAAATATAGTGTAAATCTCCATTTGCTTTTAAAAGTTTCCTATCCATCTTGCAAATTTTTGTCAAATACTGCCACTTGCTGGTTTTATTCCATACCAGTAGTTTAGCTTTATAGATTTTGCTTTACTGAGGTACTTAAAAAAAAACTTTCTAAAAGATCAAATAGTTAATACTTTTATCTTTTGTTTTTCTAAAAAATCAGGTATAAGAAATATATACTCAAATCCTCTTCAGTTTAGTTTATATCTCCATATTAACATTCTATCTTTGGATATAAAATCAGACATTTCAAAGTGTCTTCCGACACCTGACAGTGAAAATGCTTTGCATTGTCTTTAGCAGACACTGAATCATGACCTAGTTTATTAATTAGAACTTTTTGGTCAATAATAGTAGTATCATTTAAGAGGGCCAGATTGACAAAATCTCTAATGTAGTACCATAGAAATTTGTATTTAAAGTGTTTTCATAATAATATTCCAGCACAGGGAATCTAAAGATTTAACACATGTGATGATTAATTTTTTAAAGGCAAAAACAAAACTCAAACTGTTTTTGAAACTGTATAATCTTACCTTTTATTTCTATTATATATGCAAAGTGAATGTCCTGGAGTAGCTGGATGGCATGTCAGCAACTGTGCTAAATGCAATTATTGTTCATAAACATTTCTTAATTATCCAGAAAAACTTAGGTTATACTCAGATACATTATCCTTGAAACATCTTGTGCATCTGCATAGCCAGATTTGTCAGAGGCAAGGTAAATTCTCTGACCATGGGCATTTGAGGTTTTATGATATCTGCTAGCATAGCAAAGAAGACTGAGGACATTGTCTCCACATACTCACAAATCCTTCTTCCCCTCAGTTGGGATAGTAATGTTATCTTTGAAAGCTGCCATTCTCCTTTCCTGAATATAATACGTATTCTAAAGGAAATAATTCCTTCACTGGTTCCATTATAAAAGATGTTCCCTCCAAGTTTGAACAAGAATGTGTCTAGCTGTGGAATGTGATGGGTAACTTTATTTGCCTGGTGACTTGCAGACACCTGAACAAGTGTTGTTAGTTTCTTTATAATAATAAATTCCTGTGACGAATAAAGGGAAAAGCTTTCTTCCAAGTTATCTTCGAATCTCCATTTCAACCAGACTACTTGGTGTGAGTGAATGTGTTCAAGGAAAGATGCTTACTGCATCTTAAATTAGTCAATATAACTTAGATTTGCCACATATTTCTGTTCTTTCAGCAAGTGCATTTTAATGTCTCCTCCCTTTCAAAGGAACAGTTTGTTACATGCAGGAAATTGACCTTGCCTACCCCTTATCTGATATTTAGGAATATAAACCATAAGCTTGGTTTTTTACCAACTGTCCAATAAAGATCTATTAGACCTAATTCCTTTGGTTTGATTCCACACAACTCTCACAGGTTTTACCTGTGTTTATCATTACATTACACAGTAGTGGTAAAACACTTATCAACCTGCACTGGCCAGTGAAGCCACGCTAGAAAAGTAGATAGCACAGGAAGATAACCAGTTTTTATCTTTCTGGCTTTTAAAGTTATATGCTAAGAAAAATACTGAATTAAAAAAGGAAAAAAAAAAAAGATAATATTAAGCCCTGCTTTGGCAATCCACTTAAAATGCAGAGAAACGTGGCCAGCCAACATAAAATGGAAGAGTTTGCCTGTGATGACAAAGGAAAATAAGTAAACTCCCATGAAGAGACTTTCCCAAAGGAAAGTGTACTTGAACCAATGAGCTCCTGGTTTCCCACAGAGTAATTTTCCTTAATATCAGCATAGCGGGAAATTGGGTGTTATTAGTTTAATCCCTTGACTACACTGAGGAAATACCTCACCCAGAAGAGACTCCAGGCTATGATTTGTTCTGCAGCTGTGCCTGGAGGCCTCAAAGAATCAGAGCCACCAGCCGCATGTTTTACAATCGTAAATAAAACAAAATGCCCTCTCTGAAGACTATGGGACTGTTCCCACTTCCCAGCTGGGTACTGTGTTGATCCTGGACTCCTTGAGCCCAGGGGCCTGGCTCTTGGGGTGCTGGGACAATCTGGGAAGAGCAGAGCTGCTGTGGGAAAGGCCAGAGCCCCTGTGAGGGCAAGCAGAGCTGCTTTTAAACAACCTGCCATTTCCAGCCTGCCATTTCCAGCCCATCCCCATCCCCACAGCCCTGCCCACACATCCCAGGGCTGTGCCAAACAAACACTGGTTCCTCCTATGGCCCTGATCCCAACCCCAGCCCACAGGAAAAAACCTGACCCAGCCTTGGCTCATCCCAGTCCTCAGAGAGGTGCTCGATGTCCCGGGCTGGCTGCCCTGTTCCTGACTGGCAGGAGGGACCAAATCCTAGGAAAGGTCCTGGAGGCAGTGGTGAACAAATGCTGTTCAACTCTCCAGAGCACTGTAGATGTTTTCTGTTCTCAATTTTAAACGAATGAGAATCAACAGGAGAAACATAGGCAGCAGATTGAGGGAAGATGCTTTCCACCACAGCTGGGGTACGTGAGGTCCTTCCTGGAAGGACACATCCTGTTCTGACTCACCAGATCAAAGGGGATGACAAAAAGCTAGAAAGAGATGCCCAGTGGCCTTGAGTACATGACCTGTGAGCATAAACTGAGGGATCTGGGTTTATTTCATCTGGTGAAGTTTGGCTAAGGTTGTCATCCAACTGCAACCTGTGACACTTGGAAGAGAAAGTACAAACATTGATAAAACAAAACCATTTTTTGCAGTGGCAGATGATATAATAGCAGTGATATAGGTGTAATGGTTGTTAATTGTGGTTTGAGAAATATAGGTTAGATACCGTGTAAAACTTTTTTATTAAGATGGCAGTGTGGCACTGGCATAGATTACATGGAAATGCTGGGAATTGTCTTTCTCAGAGATTCTTAAGATTTGATTAGACAAAGCCATGACTGCTTTGAGAGATTGCTGACAATAGCCCTTACCTCAGTAGGAGGCTGGCCAAGAGGTCTTCAGACATCCCCTCCAGGCATCATCTGTTTTTTCCATCACCTGACTTGCCCTTTGGCAATGACACCTCACTGTTAACAATAGCTGAGCCTGGGCGACCAGCTTGGGCAAGATGCCTCTCAAGCTTAAAGGGTGAGTCATGAGCAACTTCACCAACATGACACAATCTGGGACAGGAATGATCTGCTCTATTCATCATGACCTTAGCTTCCAGTGAAATGCAGCAATTTTTCTGGAGCAAAATCAATTTACCATAGTTTGACTGGAATAATAGTTTTAACAAAAGTCTCTGGAAAATCAGAAGTAATGCAATACTTAACAGGACATTCAGAAGAATATGTATTTTCCCATATAGACGTTTGTGTTTAATATACCAGAAAGATGTAGTTTCTCAAATTTTCAGGTGAAATACCAAGGTACACCAAGAGGTAAGAAGGTGTGTTCAGCTAGGTTTTCTGAGATCTCCCTTAATTCATCCACGTTTTCCAGGCTGATCAAAGCCAATATGACTGTTCAACTAGGGTGGGCCAGCTCAGTCCTGTTCTCTCCCTAAGGGCATTTTCAATGTCCTCTAATTGCTCCCCTGATTGACTAATTGCTGTTTGATCTTCCTCCTTTAGTCACCTTTGATGTTCTGTTGTTTGTTACAGTCTCTGGCTAGAATTAAGTAATTTTAGAGAGAAAGGCAGTCCTGTGAAGGGAAGACAGACAAATAACTACTAAAAAGAGAACAAAACAAAACAATGTTCTTTGCCCCAGGAGGCCAACTCCAAGTTACAACGGCAGTGAAATCGGGGGTCTTGATTTGTAAGTCAGGTATCATGTCGAAAATATGTTTGCAGCCATGCTCTTTTCCTGTTGGCCCTTGAATTTATAATGACCTGCCAAGAGAGCAAAACAGCCATTCCAGATGCAAGACTTAGATAAGAGTAAGGAAAACTGAGCGTGCTAAAGAAAGAAAAGGAGAAAAAAAATCCACTGGTAAAAATCTTTACGGATATGGCACCTTTTGCATGTAAATCAATGTAATGTACAATTCTCTTCAGTTGCACAGGCAGTAATCTTATTCTCCATGATCCTTGCTGTACATACTCCACTGGCCTACACTCATCTGTTTGTTCCACCTCATCCACAAAATGGACATTTGGCTAGTTTGGTTCCTTTCTCTCTTTTTGCATAGCTTGGGGAAAGCATAATTTATTCCCATCCAGTTCTGACTGAAAGTGGCAATATCTTTAAAATATGAGTTAAGAGTCTATTATTTATCCTTATCACTTGAAAGTTAAGTGCAAGAATTTTAGAAAATCAGCAGGTTTTATATTTTTTCTGCTGATTTTTCTGGTTTTCTTTGTTTTTGTTCATTGCCAATTTTCATTCTATTCTCATTCTCATTTTTCTAACAGAACAACAACCAAAACAGCTTTTAGCTAGTAATGAGTGTGAAAGACACAGGGTTGTTGTTTGATTTTTTAATTGCATTTTGTTTGTTTTTATTTGGGTTTTTTGTTTTTGTTTTTTAAAAAAGCAAAATATTTGAAAACCTCAGTGCAATTAAGATGTCCTATTCTGTGGAGAAACAGACCAGAGGAGACCTTGTCCTCTTTAAAAAGTATCTATTAAGAAACTGGCAGCTGGCAGGCATTACAGTACAAAATATTAGCCTTTAAATGGGAAAAAATTGATCCCTGTATGATTTGTAAGACCAATACAAACAACATACTTCAAATATGTATTTGTAATTTTTTCAGAGGCACAGAATTAAAAGGACACAGTCATTTTTCCATTTCAAACTTTATTTCATCCTTCATCTTCATGCTTTCCCTGCCCCTTCTCTTCAATGCACAAGGTTTTTAGGTCTTAGGTTAAAAAACAAAACATTAGAAGGTGCTTGAGTGATTCCTAATTCCACTTCTATTTTTGAGTCATGGTGTTCATTTTATTTGACTCATAAATTTGTGTTAATGAAAAATACCAAGGAAGGTGAACCCTGTGGCACAAAAGCACAAGGGCTGCTCCTTTGTGTGAATGCAGGGGCCCAGAGCAGTTAGTGTTTGAGAGATTTTGAATTACCTCTCAAAGAGAGTTTGAGGAGCCTCCTAGGAATAGGGGCCATAAGCCAGGGCTTAGCCAATGACTCAGAAAGTTGTTGGTCAGCTTGGAAGCAAGGACATGCTTGCAAGGAGCTCATGAACACACCTGAAAAATCTTTTTACTTCTCTTCTAGTTATTTAAAAAAAAACCCCACCTCCTTCTTTTGTTAAAACCCCACCTTTTTCTGTGTTTAAAATAGTTTTGGTCTTCTTTTGGAAATTAATTCCTAGGCAGATTCTTTTCAAAGCCAGCTCAGGACCTTGCCACATTCACATTTTTCAGTCCTGCTCATTAAAGTCATGTTTTCTGTTGACTACAGTGAGATTTGGAGGAAGAACACTTGGAACATTTACAACAGATAATTTAAGAGATGAGTATTATTATGAGTATATATGCTGTTATATGTTAGTATATAGTATTATAGGTGGCATATATACTTTACCTTTTTATTTTCTCTTTTTTTATATTACCTTTTATCTTTGTTCCATCTAAATTTACCATTTTTATTTTACCTTCTATCTATGGGTTTGTTTGTCATGGGTCTTTAACTGTGTATCAGATTCCTTAGAAAATTGTGGGAGAATACAAATTGCAGTTTGAAAAATCAAAGTTTATCCAGGATTCTCAAAGAGAAGCATGTGAGAACAATGACTTCCCAAGGTGTTGATCATCTCTGTTCATGCAGCTGCTGATCATGTGTGGACAAGATGCACCATGGAATGGGTTTCATGATCCCTATCTACAGATGAGATCACCTCCTGTGCAGTGCTAGCAGCCTCACCTGAGCCAGCACATCCAATGAGAGATGCAACCTTTGCCATGAATATTGCTACTGCTTCTTGCTTATTTACCCACCTACCCTGAAAGATTCCCTTTTCATGCCAGTCAGTTCAAAATGGCTGATATAATATATATATATATAATTATACAGTCACAAAAGTTATGACGACAAAAACTTAGCAGTTCTGCTGATATTGCAATATCTATTTTCAGATATACTATATTTTGCTCTTGGTTTTAAGCATTTTGTGTCAGCTGTCCTATGATAAATGCAATTTCTTAAAAAGATCATTCCTTTCTCTCTCCTGGAATGAATTATTCTTCCAGACCTTCCTCCTGGGATAGAAATTCAGCTTAAGTAATTTTCAGAAATTGTCCTCACATGTATCCTGATAATCATAGATGGTGCAAATGACAAAGAGTGAAATTACTGGAAGGGAATTTCAGAAGATAATTTTTTGTAAAGGACCATATAACTAAGCAGGTGAGAATCAGAGAAATTGGCACTTGATAGAAAGAAGTTTCTGCTGAATAGGCTTGAATTGGTTAAATTTGCTGCTATTAGTGTTGCCATGCCATTTTCCTGGGAAGAGCAGCAAAACTAGATTTTACTATGAACCTTTCTTCTTGTAATTTACTGAAAGTGTAAGGGAAATAAAGATAAAATTCTTTCTTGGTCCAAGAGTACAGTGTAGAAAGGCTCTCCATCTTTTCTTAGGAAACATAAACTTTAGTGGTATCAGCATTTTTAATGAGAGACTAATTTTACATATGTATCTGGGGACATGAGACATGAGAGGTAAATAGGTACCATGTCATGTGTAGTCAGAAGAGCTGAAATATCCATTTTAGCAATAAAGGTTAGATATTACTCATATCTGAGCAAGACCTTACTTCTGTCTAGGCCTGAACCTGTTGGTGGAGGTGTTAACAATGATCTGCTTAAATTTGAATGTGGCTCACACATCTTGGGCATCCATCTGGGCAGAGTCTCAGGGCTCCAAGGCATGATTGCAGATTTTGTGAAGTGGCACACTTCACAATTTAGGAGTATATGCACATGTGCACACACATGTCTTTCATTAATGTTACAAGTTAATGTTACAATAAAAAAATTAAATCTTCAGTTTCATGCATGTAGAGAATAATCTCCTTAGGAAAAATGTTTCAAGCAAGGACAAGGTGGCTCATACAGAAAACAGTCTCTGTCTGAAATCTGTTTTCATTTTATTAACATCTCCTTAATGTGCAAATCCAGTAATGACTTGCACACTTCCGTTCTCTCATTATAAAGGCCATGGTCAGTGAAGAACTGAATAAAAGCAATTCCATATGTTATAAGGGTCAGTGAATAGCTCATTCTTTATAAGCCACATTATTTCCTAGATGCATACTCAGATACTATTGAATTTAACACATTTACTTATATTAATTGAAGTAACAAACCAATTTAAAAATAACCACAACCATCTCATAATCACCACCAAAAAAATGGAAAAAACATACTGCTTCTTGAATTCTTCCTATTATAAGTAATGGCTGGATATAAATTTTTGCCTCACTGTCATAACAAACAACCACAGAAAAGGATCTAAACCAGAAGTGTTCTCTAAATCATAGTTAGAAGCAGTTAGTGCTGCTGTCACCCCAGTGAAATCTTTGCTGCAGCTGCTGCTCTCCCCGAAGCTGCTGCAGATACTGCTGTCTCTGCCTCTGCCAGCAGCCCCAGAGCTACTGGAAAGGGAATAGCAGGACAAGCATCATCAGAGGAGCCAGAAGCAAGGGAAATCCTCAAGTGAGGCTACAAGATCTGACAAAGAAGATAACCTGGCCTGAGGCTCTGTCCTTTAGGGGGATACTTTCGTTTAAGTGTCAAATGGAAAGTGGGTGCTTGAGCAAAATAACAGGTACCCACAAATCCAGGTCATCCAACATCCAGAGTGTTTCAGAGCTGAAGAAAGAAATTTCATCAGCCACCTGCACAGTACAGCTGGTTGCTTCTCAGACATATGCTCAGTGTCAGTGTGTGCAGCCCTAACGTTTGATGTGCACTAAAAGACAGTATCAGGCTTTTTCAGTGATGCAGCTTGACTTTTCAGTCTTAAGACTATCTTATTTTCAGATATCAAAAGCAAGACACATCTAAAGCTAATTTAAGGTTAAAGTTTCTCTCATTGGCAGCCTGAATCACGTAGCAAAAGTAGTAAAACCTTTGGACAGGGTGTAACACAAAAGCAAGAAGTACATGTGTCAATAGGTGAATATCAGAAAAAAGTAATTACTGCTGAAAAACATCCACTTGGCATACCTGTGGCATCCTCTAGCTCCACTGTAGGCTGCATTCTTTTCCTTCTTGAAATGGCTGTGCATTATCCCATGACAAGTGTTCCTATTTCTTTTTTGCTACTTACTCCATTTTATGTCTGGATTTTTGATGGTCTGACAGTCATGTTTACTTGTTTTCTGTTTTGATCCCTTCCCAGACAGTTGGGCTGGTCATGCTTTTTTGGAGGCATTTGCAAGAGGAGTGATTATCAATGTACAGTCAGTGAATCTGGAGAATCCCCAAATTATTCCTTATCATTCATGAGAGGCAGTTAAGAAAATCAAGTCCGCTGTCAGCTGGGTTAAATGTTCTGCTTAGAGATCAATTTCAATCAATTGAATAAAGTGTCTGTAATGAAAACTCTTGCTCTAAATTTAGATCTGGTTTTCTCCACAAAAAGTGTTGAATTGATTGCACATGCTCCATTCCACATCTTCCCTACTGCTTTATGAGGAAGTAATACTCTCTATAAAGACAAGACAGAGCTCAGAGTTATTTGTGCATACAGTTTCTGACATAGTTTTTGTCTTTGTGGTAATACTGAGGCACATTCCTATTACTGATTTTAAATAACAAAATCAGAAATGATCAAAGATGAGAAGATTGATCAGCACGGGATTGGTATATTGTACATAAAGAACTTGATGATATGATGAACTAAATACAAAGGCAAGGTTAGAGATTGCTTAGAGATAATAGACTTTTTTAATATATTGATATAAAATGTAGCAGTTGATCACAGGTTTAAGAGCTGTCAGTGAATGATTAAGAAAAAGCAAAATGTAATACAAGGATGTAGTGACATGCAAAATATTTCGGGGCAATAGAAATGGAGAGATCTAGTGTTATTTATGAAGACATTGTTTGGGATACTGGGCACAGGAGGCTCAAGAAGGATTAAGTAAAAAAAAAAAAAAATTCAAGAAGGATTAAGTCCACAAACACAGAGAATAGCCAGTTGATCAGAACAATGGAAAAATGGTCCTACAAGACCAGAGGAGTTGGCTCATATCCTTTGGCAAAAGGATTTGTCAGAAGAGATACTGATGTTGGCAGGAGACAGCAGCAGGGAGTGGCATTAACTACTTCACTGCTCATCTGACTACTGATGTAGAGAACATGATGCCTTTATGTGCTCTGCATCATACCAGCCTACTGGTGTACTGAGATTCCAAACACAGCTATCCTCCAAAATCTTCACTTTTTTCATCTGTTCACATCTTGCAGTTTCTCATTCTTTTTTCAAGCTTTGTTGGTTTGCTGTGGTTTTTATTTTTTTTTTCCAATAAAATGTCTCACAGTTGGAGGTATCAAATTCTAATATGAAAGAAAACTTCTATGGCTGTACATGATCATAGTGTCATAAGGTTAAGAAAATGGATCATGTAGGAATGATTAAGATCAAAATTTTACATGTGATACTAAAGAAGATTGGGTTTTCTGAAATGTTCCCCATCTTCCCTGCAAAATCATTTATATCGCATTGTGTATACACACAGATTATCTTCCTCTTTCTTGCAGTCATTTTGTAGTTGACTGCATGGCTTTTACTGCCTTTCTATTCTGCACTCTGCTGTGCAAAGTGTCCTGGACCCTCCCTATGTTTCTCATTCCCCCAGCAGCTGACCAGCCTTTGCTAGGGGCAGAGAGACAGTCTAGAGTTTGTATTGGTGCTCCTGTCTTGGTCATTTAGGATGATCTCTAAGGAATGCAATTAAGAGGAGTGGCATGCAGGGATAATGCACAGCATTAATTATTGATACCACTACATAATGCTGGATTTAATATATAATCAATACAGTAACCCAAGCATATGGTAAAGTTGTAATTATGCTTATAAATCAATTAATTACCAATTCTACTTACTCTTGTTTGTTTTCATGTAAGATGTTTTTAATTAGGCTGTATTATAACACTGCTAGTGGAATCTAAAGCCGTTATTTAGTCACTGCAGGGGTAATATGGGTTACATCGTGGTGCAGAATATGGCATGTGACAGATGTATTGATGGTCTCAGTTTCTGTCACAGGCAGTGATGACCACAACTGTTGGCTGAACGCTGGCATTCAACTCTTCAGCTACGTGGTTCTAAAAGCAGCTTGAGGCCTTAGTGCAGATTAGAAGAAAGGGAAAAGCTTTCCAGCTGAGGTTCGTTTTCCATTGGCTTATTCCTCATTTCTGAGTCTAGGAACCTGAATATCAGTGTATTTAAAACTATTGTGCACAATACTTCAGTCACACAATTTGGGCCAAACAAATACTATTCAATTTCTTTCTAGGACGTCCTGAAATGTTAGAATAAATATATTGTGCTTATGCATTTATGGAGAGTGGGAAGAGCATCATTTGAAGAGGCATCCTGTGGGCAGATTTTGAGGAATCAACAGCCAAGTCTTCTTGTTAAAAAAGGTCTGTGACGATGTCTTTGTAGTAATGTCATGTATGAAATAAAATGAAAATGCTGAAAGTGATCATAGAACCACCGTGCTACAAATGTGGCAACACATTTTTTTATTTATTTAGAGTAAGATGTGTTAACATCCAGCATGACAAAATTTGTACAAAGTTCACAATTTAAAAATGAAGTATCACAGCAACTTGTGATTCCACACATTTATAGCAAAATTAAAATGTCAACAAATCCATGCCGTGTAGTACAAAAATAAATCAAACTTCAGTTCCACAGAGAGCACAATAAATAGTTTATACAAAATTCTGTCTTAATAAATGATTACTTAAATTAACTTAGAAATGAATATGAACAATAAGTTATAATAAATAAACTCTGATGACTCACAATAATTTCATATGAAAGGTCAGCATTCTAATATGTGACACTTTTGTGATCCCTATATAATAGTCACAGATAACTTTTGATTTGATATTATGTACCAACATTAGATGAGCAGCAGATTTGTGCTTAAAATCCCTTTCCATTGTACATAGGTGATAACAATAAGAATCCAAAACTGATACTATCTATTACTCTACTGAAAGCATTACTATATTGGCAAAGAAGCTGCAGACACAATGCAGTGGAAAAATGCATATGCCATTATGAACAATGAAAGCCCTAAAAGGAGGCTAGGGCAAAAGTACAATATATATGGCAGAAGGTGAACAACAAGCACCTTGCTTCAGCTCTCAAAAAGGCAATTCTGAGCATGGCAGCTACAACTAATAGCACAACAGAAAAAGGGCACTGTACAGATAAGATACTGCAGAGCCCCAAAGTAATTACATAATCTTTTCCCAGCTAGTTATTAAAGTCCTCGTGGAAAACTGTAAGCTTTTGTACAGTGAATAGTATAAAGTGCCGCTGGGATATACATATATTTATACATATATATATATACCGAGGTTGAGTATTGTATCAGAATATTTGTTGTGAGATCCCTGTAGTCTCCCTTAGCAATATTACTGGATTGGCCATAATGGCTTCCACTATAATTTGTTCAGGTTTAGTGTCACAAGGCTAATGACACAAGAAATTGCACACCTCCGTATGGATATATAGGGCAAGGTAAGTGCAAATAGTCAACTGGCACATTGTGGGGACAATGACCCTGTAAGTCCTGTTCTGCTAAAAATATTTTATTTTTTACAAAACCCATCTTTTTCATAACAAAATTTTAAAGTACTTTTGTACTTTCTGCATAACATCAAGACATGGAAGGAAAAGATATGCTATCAAATTTAAATAAATTCAACATCTGTAAAACACAACACATCACCAAATTTACTACTTAAAAAAGAAAAATGTAGTAATAAAAAGTGGTCTTATGCATACATATAGTGCAGTCATTTTGAAGAAAACAATCAAATCTTGAAGGTACAAATAAGTTTTACCTTAAAATGATCCTGTTTAAAGCAAAAAAAGTGCTGAAGTATATTTAATTACATTAAAAATTTGATTGCATTCATTTTTGCAATAGGTGATAGTAGAACAAATACAAAGCATATGTGAATGCTGCAGTAATGATTGTTCTCCAACAAAAAGCAAAACATAAATATTAAAATGTTAAAAATGGGGTCGAATGTTTGGCAAAGCAAAAGGAAAAATCTTTACTGAACTGCATTCCTACTACAGACAGCAATGAATGCAGTTCAGTAACTCTAATAGACACTAGATCATTTGTATTTATCCCAAAATTAAATATGTGAAAAGGCAATATTAACTTTTAAATATTGTCCTCCATCTTGAATTGAAACCACAGAATTTCTGAAAGATGAACTACATTGCTATAACAGATAGTTCAGAGGGGCACTAGCAGTCCGGTAGAAATAAGTGAATGTTGGCTCCAAAGTTTATTTGAAAACAAAAGCTGAAATCTTCACGTTGTCCACCTCTGATATAGTTCTTTTCATAATGGAAGTTCCCATATTCATACCATGTAATGCTTAGAAGTTAATTAAAAAGTGCTGTTTAAGCTGCTTTGAATCTTCTGTCAAGTTTCCATGGCTTGATGTTGTCTTACAATAAATTACCCATTTTGTAACTTACATCTAATCCATGCCATTTTCTTGGAATTCAAAAAACCTCATTTTATTGCCCCCACCACACACCATCCTTCAAAACCAAAAGTCACATAATATTTTCAAGCATTGTTCAAAAATAAAGCATTTTTGCAACCAATTCTTGCTATGAAACAATATGCACACAAAATGTATTTCTTAAATCCCATAAAATCCTCCAACATGAGGCAAAATGATAGTGTTTAAAAAGTGGCTGCAGACCGCAACATTGTCATTCAAAGCTGTTTTTTTTTTTGTCCATTTCAGTTCAAAATACTAAAACATTTAATCACTAAAGCATTAAAAAGAATTTACACTCTATTTATTTTGATCAGCTTACCTCTTCAGAAATATATATACCCCAAAAATGTGCATACATTAGCAGCTATAAACATTACATGGCATATCACACTATGTCAGCTTATATGAAAACGTACAAAATGTGAATGTATTCAAAAAACTATTCTGCAGTTACTATCTTTAAAGCAAGACATAAAATCATTATGAAGTCTTGTAAGCATAACACTGTTTCAAACAGAAATAAATATATAACACTTTCTGGTAAATTACAGCAGCAAAAAACAAGAGGCATCCTTTTTTTAAGCAAGATTTTCATCACTATAGCAGCTGTTCAGACCTGAATTCCTCTCACAGCCTGCTTTATATTTTCCAGTAGGGCTTTATTTTCTGGACTCTGATAACGATCTTGATTTGTATACATGTCCGTCAAAGTGGTCACGTAAGCATCAAAATTTTGTTCATTGATTGGTTCCTACGAGATATTAAATAGTAGTTCATATACAACTTTTATTTTCTTAATCGTATATTCATTTAAGCATAACATATCAGCAAGGCATACTGCCACCATTTTTATAATATTAAAAAAGCCTATTTAGTTCTTACTTAATTTTACAGGATACACTGGAACAGGCCCTCCATGTCTGTTAGCAGTTAAATGTATCTCTATGGTTTCAGTGCTGTTACCACAAATATCCAACTGGTTGATGAAACATAAACATAAAAAAAAGGTATCTATCGTATGAGGTGAACTGAAGATCGCCAAATTCCTTAACTTGTGCTCTCAATCACTTACCATATGTGGCAGCTGGATATTAGCTAGACTATGAATTAAAGACTGGCTTAAATTGGCCAATTCATGAAGAAGAGACTCATTTTGCTGTTCAATTACTTTGTTCTCCTCTTCTATCGTCTTCAGGTTGCTCTCCATTGTGGTAATCTAAAATGGACAAATTTATGTACAATGTAATATAAGGCAAACTGGTACAAAGCATGCACTCTTTGAAGGGAGAGGGAAAAGAAATATCAGGGAAAGGAGAAAAGGTCTCTTCATTCATGTTCAAAAAGTTTTTGCTTGAGTCTGCAGTTCTTATCGTCACTAAGGCTTTCTTATTCCCACTGTATGTTGTGTAACTTTAACAGCTTGTCTTTTCAGTACTGGTAATAGTGAGTGAATGAACTTGGATTTGATTCCAGTCCTTTAGAGCTTTTCTTGTACAGTTGAAAGGCATTAAGGACCTTAGTTCTGCAGCTTCACCCATGCGGTTAAACTCCTAAAGCCAATCTTAGGGGCATTCTGCAGTAAGTCATGCTTTTCGTATATTTTCAGCTCCACATATATCTTGTTAATTAAGCACACACAGCTCCTTGCTGCCAGTGTTTAGCTCTTTGTAAATATAATATGATTCTGTATAAACTCACAGGGCTGCTTTTGAACGCTGAACAACTGCATGTTATTGCAATGTATGTACAAATTCAGAGTTTTCCAATACACACAATGACTTGTAAAACTGAAGAAACTTTAGAATATTTGCACATAGCCCCGTGGCATTGCTTCATGTACAGGTGAAAACAACTGAGACTGTGCTCTGCCTGTGTTTCCAGGTGACCAGACACATTAGCTCTGACCTTGCACGGTGCCCTGCTTGAGCTGAAAGCATTGCTGAGAGAAATCTTCCCTGAGCTTGTGGAGAGCGTTGTGCTAATGGAGTTAGAAGGATTTCAGATGAGCACTGGCTCATGTCCAGCTCATCAAAAGCACATACAGACCTCACTCACATCTGTCTGCACTTTGCTCTGTAGCCTTGTCCTTACTTTCCACATGAGATGACAACTGTTAACATCTATTACAGAATGTACACTGTGCTCTGTATGTGTGTAGGTTAAAATATACATTGACAAGAAAAAAGAAGCCAGTGAAGTGGAAAAAATGCCAAAGAACACAAGGTTTTGAATTCTCAAAATGAGGTTTATCCATTTCTACAGGGGCCTAGAGAGTGAGCTATGGGAAGAATTGATACAATTAAAATGCTGATGGGAAGGTCAGAAGTCTGTGCAGCAGTAATGGGCAGAAGTATAGGTTCTTAAGCACATATTAAAGTGACCATGAGTGAGTAAATGTTGGGAAACATTTAGTTAGAGCTATCATGTTTTATTTTGTACCGAAACTTTCAGTCTGCTTATGGAAATACAGCTCATCAGTTGATAGAAGTAACTTTGAAAAGTGATGTGTCTACATAAACAGTCTCCAAGTATCTCTTGCTTTGACTACAGGTGCATAAAGCTGTTAATCCAAGTTGCCAGTATTGTAGGGACATGGTTTCATCACGAATGATTCTGAGCTATTTCCACAAAATGTATTACTAAGGAAAATACTTTTTTCATCTTTGAACCTGGACACCTGATCCTCCTCTCTTATTTTGCTTTCAACTTGTTTCTATTGGAGGGAAATGCTGTACCCAAATACAAAACATCTTTCATAGGTGCTTCTTAGAGTCAAGTCATACTCCAATATGATTTTTTTTTATATTACAGACCAGAATGAGGAGTCTGATGCTCATGAAGGCTCAGTTCAGTATGACATACTGCAGCCACCTCACACTAAATTCATCAGGAGCTGACATTCTACAGATTTCCTGTCTAGCTGAGCATTGCAACTTGAACCATCTTTTTGCTTTTTTCATGTGATGTCGAGTATCTGCAAATACAGTGGCAGATGACCAGCATATCTCACCACTTCACTTAGTATTCATCTGTAAGTTCATCTGTTTTAAATTTAATCATTCTATTTGTTCACTTAAAGGCTGAAATTTCCCTACCCATGTTTTACCCTAAAACTAAGAAATGTTTACTTGCATGTATTCTGAAAATAGGCTAATTGGTTGCTTGTATGAAACACAGAATTATTTGCAGATTTGTTCTTCCCCTCTCCTCTTTATATGTTTCTGCTCCTCTCATATACGCATGTTAAATTTGAACAAATTTACTAGAAGATCTTAAGTTAAAAATACCTTCTCTAGAGTTATAAGTAAAAAGGCAGCTGAGTAAAGGAGAGTCTTACAACTGATCCAACTAAGAAAAAGGCTTGACTTTTCACTTTATTTAATAGAAAAATTCTACGTGGAAGAATTTCCTTCCTGTCATATGAAAAGCTTTCACTGGCGCTTACAATCATATGGCTTGCAAATCTGTATTAAACAAGATTGTTGCTACTTCTGGTGTTCACATAACTTCCACTATTCTCCCCTTGCCTATTCCCCATCTGCCAATTCTTACTGGAATGTGAGTTTCACAATGGTTTTCTGAAGGTTTATCAGCAAACATTTTGTTATGCCCAATATAATTTTACTTTTGCAAATAAAGGGGACTGTTGACTTTGATCCCCTTAATAGTTTGATAATGACTATGATGTAACTCTCTATGTGTTGTAAATGTAAATTGCTTATCTTCAGGAGAGTGTATGAATTAAAAAATTAAGGCCTCTGAATTTTTTTGTGAAGTTTAACTTAGCTGGGATTCTCTGCAAGGCCTTAGTAGCTAGCTGGGTAAGAACAGATTACCCAGACATTGTGGAATTTCTAGTATGGGAAGTAAAGAACAGGTTAGACAAGCACCTGTCAGGTTTAGCTTAGGAAGAAAAGATGACTGGTGGATGAAATAATGTTTTCACAGTCTCTTGTAGCTCTGCTTTTTAAAATCCCACTAATCATTTTAACCTACCCTTTTTCTAAATCTGCTGCACTGAAGTGTGAAAAATATCCTTTTAACTAAATGGTAAAATTGCCAGCTGAGCTTTCTTTTACCAAGAACATTCAGTAGTCCCACAAAGTGCCTAATCTGATTTCTAAGAATATGCAATGGCACTAGTCTGAAGTATGAAAGCTGAAACTGAGACCACTAAAGTATGGCTTCAGTAGTCAGATCAAAGCTTGATAGGAAATTCCTAGATAAATCTCTGAAACTCAATACATGTTTATGCCTGTAACAGTGTTATGACTTTATTTTTCAATTCATCTGGCCAAATATAAAATTAAAAGTGGAGTAAATTACTGACAACTGGAGCATTTACCTAATGTACATGTGACAGCCAAACTGCTTCACATTTTTTAAAAACTCAGCTAAATCAGTCTGTATGTGAATAGCATCTACAGTCCATTAAGCAGAAGAAAACATAAGGCAATTGGAAGCTGCCAGATTCAAAATTTATGACCAAATTTCTCAAATATATGTAATTTTCCTGCCATTGATTATTATTCTTGCTTTATGTTCTTGCAGATTTTGTCCTCCCCTACAGTTACATTTGGTCACATCAGGAGACTGCATAAACCATGAATCAAATCCTATGAAGACTAATAATGACAGCAGAACTCTGACTACAGGCATAAAGTTGAAGTGAGGTTTCAGTACCAATCTGGCTAAGATTTAGAAATTAAATCATATTTATGACTATACAAGAGGAGAAGGAGAATGGACATGGTGCCCATCTCCCAAAGCAGCAGACAAGGAAATAACAAGGAATGGTTTACTGTTTCCATTGTGACCATTTGGGTGACTATGATCATGGGACTAAAGACTGACAAATGGTGACTGTGATGAATTTCACTGTTGGAGTCTGTGCTCAAATCATGTGAAGAGACAAGCAACAGAATCTATGCTGGACATTGAAAAATTCTAGGGGAATTAAATTCATTTTCTTACTTTGCTTTTTCCATCCAGTTTTAGGACTACTGAGTAATGGGATTTTAGTTAATAGCCTAATGTTAAGTTTTCTGCTTCTTTTTTTTTCCCCAACAAATTTATGTGGAATGAAAAAAGAATTAAGCTGGATCTCTGGAACCACTACTGCTGCCAAGGGCTGCACTTAGTGTATCACACAACGAAGTGTTACTCACTTCTCTGTCTGAATTTCCTCTGTAAGAGGAAATATTGCCTGTCTATAAGACATGGCAAAAGCCATGTTGTTCATCTGGGCTCCTTCACATTGTAACTTATGTTAATGGCCATGTTCTCATACAATATTTTAACTGCTATTAGAAAGGCATAGCCTTATCAAGGGGAAATACCAAGCTGACCATGACAGGTCATGCTTTGCCTTTATTTTAAAGAATATATTTTGTTGAGTTATTTTTGGTTTTTTTTTTTACTGTTGGCAACTGATGCGAAAATTGCATAATGAACACTGTTTTCAGATTTTATAAATAGCAAATTATGCATAGATATCTTAGTATATAAGAAGCATGAAGGGGAACAATATATTTCCGATATTTTTTTAATCTGTCATGTAGAAAAAGCAGCTTGAATTTAGGGCTTCATAAAACTGTTACCTGAGTTCTGAGTTTAATCATATCAGCTTCCATCTGGGAGTTGGATTCATTTAGTTCTTTGATTTCTTCATCTAACTGTTTAATTTCTTCATCATTTTCTATACCTGTGTGACATAAAAATAAAAGAGATGTTAAAAAAATTAAGGTTTAAATCAGAGTTCAGTGAATTAATTATTTCCATATTTGAAAATCAATTTATTTCAAGAAAAAAAAGAAAAAGGAAGCATTTTTCAAACTTTTATTCTGCAGTTTAAAAGTAGCATTTTCTGTTACTTTTCCTTTAAAATTTGCAGTAATTCTCCAGTGATAGTATTGAAAATGCCTGGAGGATCAAAAGGACCTTTAACTTTATATACACTCATTTAGCTTTATATTATAAGAAATGCACCCGCAGCAACAAATTTTGCTCCACTGTCATATGCAATTTATTTAAAGAGTGTCTTCACTTAGAGATCTTCTGAAGGAAAGTAAAAAATCTTAACATGTTAATCTCTTCATATTACAGCATTATCAAGAGAACCTGTAACTAATTCAGATTTTCTTTCTTAACAAAGAGAAATTTTGTTGATGTACTGGGATATATTGTGATTCTACAGTTGTTTTTAATGCTTGATGAAGGCTCAGACTGGCTGAGGAAGGGTTCAGAAGGGTATTATTAAATAATGATATATAGAGTAATTTGTAAAATGGAAGTGGTTTCTCTCATTTTGTGACATAAATATTAAAACCCACTGAATTTTAAAGGTATCTGCATTCCTAAGAATTCAGACAGGAATAAACCATAACAGTTTAATTTTTTTTATCCTTATAATTAATATAACAAAGCATAAAATAATTCTGGGAAGAGGCAGATCTGTTTTTTCTCAAGTCAAAGTGTGAACACCTAAAGCCAGAGAAACTGGTTTTCCCACTCTCATTCTTCTGCTGGTGTGAATCTTTCACACCTTTCCCCACAGTGCCTGACACTGATAGGAAAGATGTCATAGTTGGAAAGAACCTTAAAGATTATCTAATTTCAACCCCTTTGCCATGGGCTGGGACACCTTCCACTAGATCAGATTTCTCAGAGTCCCATCCAGCCTGGCCTGAAACACTTCCAGGGATGAGGCATCCACAGCTCCTCTGGACAACCTGTTCCAGTGTCTCATCAATCTCACAGTAAAGAGTACTTCCCTAATATTTAATCTAAACCTACTCTCTTGCAGTTTGAAGCCATTCTTCCTTGTCCTGTCACCACGAGCCCTTGTAAAAAGTCCCTCTCCATCTTTGTTGTAGGATCCCTTCAGGTACTGGAAGGCTGCAATTGGGTAACATCAAAGCCATCTCTTTTCCAGGCTGAACAATCCCAAATCTCTCAGCCTTTCCTCACAGCAGAGGTGCTTCATCTCTCTGCTCTGATCATCTTTGTGGCCTCCTCTGGACTCACTCCAACAGCTCCCTGTCCTTCCTGTGCTGGGGACCCCAGGGCAGGATGCAGCACTGCAGGTGGACTCTCACCAGAGCAGAGCAGAGGGGCAGAATCCCCTCCCCACGCTGCCTTTGATCAGCCCAGGACACGTTTGGCTCTCCAGGCTGCATGGACACATGGCTGGGTCCTGTCCAGCCCCTCACCCCCCCTGCATCCCCAAATCCTTCTCAGCAGGGCTGCTCTGGATCTGTGTTGGTGCCGGGGCTTTTTCCCTGACCCAGGTGCAGCACCTTGCACTTGGTTTTGTTGAACCTCATGAGATTCCCATGGGCCACCTCTCCAGCTTGTCCAGGTCCCTCTGGATGGCATCCTGTCCTTCAGGAGTGTCTCTGTACCACTCAGCTTGGTGTCATCTGCAAATCTGCTGAGGGTGCACCTGATCCCTTTGTCTATGTCATTAATTAAGATATTAAATGATATTGGTTCCAATATGGACCCCTAAGGGACAACACTTGTCACTGATGTCCATCAGGACTCTGAGCCATTGACCACGACTCTGGACGTGGCAATCCAACCAATTCCTTATTCACCTAACACTGCACCCATCAAATCCATCTCTCTCCAATTTGGAGAGAAGGATGTTGTGGGAGACCATGGCTGTGGCTTTACAGAAGTACAGGTAAGTGACATCTCTAGCTCATCTCTTGTCCCTTGACACAGTCTTCCCATCATAGAATGCCACTGTGTTGCTCAGGCAGGCCATGTGTCCAAGTAGCCAAAATATCTACATATTACTCCTTCCTGGGCATGGCAAATACTTATAGTTTTCAATACTACCCAGGTTGTACAGAAAATAACATCCAGATATGGCACTCCCTAGTTAACAAGCTCTTGAACAAAGACAGCCACTGCTTTCTCCAGCTGTGCTGGCCAGGTGGGCTGAGGTGCCCCCTGCACTGCATTCGAATGTTCTGTGGCTCTGAACACAGTTAACATCAACAGTTAAGAAGGCAAGCACTGTCACAGACTAAGTGACTACATAGTTTTCCAAGAAAACTCAGGACTTGGGCACCTCCCAAAAGAAGTCTTTATCACATTACTTGAACTGAAGCACCTACATTTTGTTTTTACTGCACTTCAACTACCAGGGTAGTATCCTGACTTTCATCCAAGGTACTTTCATCCTCTTCCCTGCAACTCGAAGTTCCCAGGAAGAATTGCAGATTACTGGAGCTGAAATGGCACAAAGCCATCTCCATCTGCCCGAGGTTATAGAGCCACAGGTCCAAATGAATTCAAGGGAACTCAGGAGGAGTTGACATTCTGGAAATAAACCCTTTTTCTCTTCTGAATCCTGTAACAATGTAAGACTAACTATGGCCCTTTGATGAATGAAATGTGAACCAGAAAATGATAATGATCTATTCTACTTTGAAATATTTTAGAGTTTTAGATTTATATAGACATAATTCAATCTGATTGCTCTACTCCTGACTCAGGTTTCCAGAACACAAGACCTGGTTTCACTTCTGCTGACAGTGAATTCACAAGTTATATAGAGTGGATTTATACATATAGGAAAAAAGGCAATAGAGTAGTGGTAACTTTAGTTTACATAGAATTAGTATTTAAGAACATTATGATTAAAAATTTACCATTACTGGCCCGCTGCTTTATTGTTAGCATTTGCTCTCCAGACAGCTTTGCTTTCTTCATTGCTGAAGTAGCTCTGGGGCATCCTGATAAACTGTGAACAGTAAGGAGCCTGTTAATTTTGACAAGTCATTGCAAAGAAATCTGTAATCCAAACCTGTAATAAAAACAGTATCAGAGACATAGTTTATCTTCACTGCCTAGCACTGAAAGAGTGCACTAGTCTGAAAAAAAAAGGACTTACCAGTAGTGATTTCATTGTTTTGCTTTTCTTCCAAATTTTTTTGCAGACCGCTAATATAAAAGTCAGATATACAGTTCAATTTTCTTAAGACAAAATACTTTTAATAAAACGTTTTATTTTAAAAGCAGTTATTGTGTAAATACTTGCACTTGAATTTACACGTCCCATGAATGTCCCTGCTTCCCTTTTTTGATTCAAATGTTCAAACATGGAACTGAATGCTGAGAAGACATGAGCTACCTCTCACATCCAAATGACTAGCTCTTATAAACTGCTTTTCTTCGTGAATATCACCTACTGAGCTGGCTATATTGCCCTTTTCTAATTTTTTTCCTTGAAATGGCAGTAACTATGTGTTGGCTTTTTGTTGGAGCCCAAGGAAAGTCATTCCAATAAAAACGACCTTGTTTTAATGGGGGATATATATGTCTTATAATGCATATTTATTACATTTATGGATGTACATTCAGTTATCTCTTCTCTCTCACATTGCCAAATTATTAAGCTTTTTAATTACATTGTACAAAACAGTTTGATAACAAACACAGTCTTAGCAGGCTTTATTGTAAAAATTAAAATACAGATCACACAGTGCTCAGTATTTAATAAATAATGGTACACTGAACTACCCCCTTTTTCCAAAATTACATCTTTTATGTAGTTGTATTAGTGCAGATAAGAGAAAATATATATTCAATCTAATTTAATGATGCAAAACTATAATCTTATTCTGAGGAAGCTTTAGCTGTAGTGAAGGCAATTTGGAAGCTTGCTAAACATTTTCCTGTTGCTTTAACATTTCAGTTTGCATAGCCATGCAAACTGAGTAATGTTATGTGCTTTTCATTGCATACATGAACATTTATATTTCGTCTCCAGATCTAAAGGAAAACTTTTTTTTTACAATTTTTAATTGTGCAAATCAGATTCAAGTCTAATACACAAGTAATCATTCTGTAATATGGAAGAAAGTGGTGTCTTTGATTAAAAGCATTTCTTTAAGTAAAGATGCAACTTCCTTCTAAATAAAGTCCTCTAATTTAGGTATAGTGTTTGATTATTAAAAATGTTTCTCTGAAAAGCCTGGGCTACTATTATCAAATGCAGTCATGCAAAAAAGGATTGCTCTTAGAAAAATATATTAAAAAAATATTTTCTCAGCAAAAGAATTTGTGTTCAACATTTTATACAGCTTTTTGACTAAGAAGATGTACAATAAAATAATACTTTATTTATTTACTTTGATACTAGTCATATCAAGAAATAGCATGACCTAGTAGCTTTTGGCTGTAGCATAATTGATAGGATGCCAAATTACTACTCCAAGGTCTGCTATGGACTCAGTGTGTGACTGTAAAAAACTGTCCTCTTGAAGTGTCAAAGGGAGCCTTGAAGATGATTAAGGAGGAGAGGATTTGGCATTTTGGGAAAAAATGTTGGCACAGAGAAAAAAATGGGATAACAGTATGTGCAAAGTTTCTGCATCATTTAACTGACTTCATTTTTGTAACCTTTCAGTTGATTTAATGAATTTTCTCATATTTTATTCACACTCTTTCTTTCAGAAGAAGTTAGCATCACAGAGCATTATAACAATTGCATTCGTTTACTTCTTCTGTAGCCTTTTCCTTTCTAGAAGTCTTGACTGATGACAACCCCTCAAAATAAAATCAACCCTCAAATAGTCTATAGGTACAGCACTCAAACAGACCAACAAGAAACCTGGATGTTAGAACAGCACACCTGAGAGCAGAGAAAAATAATCAAACAAATCAAATTTGTTCATAATCACTGTGTGATTCAGTGTGCCTAAATCTGAATTTTGTTGCCAAGAACCCAATTTTAGTCCCAGATCATGATTCAATAAACCGAGTTTTCAGGACTGTCTAAATCTGTAGACATCTTCTCAGCTAGTCTGGAAGGTTCTCTCCACTGGTGTGCCCAGGGTGCTCCAAGGTGTGCTCTCACCCCAAGGTCCCAGGTACAAGGTCCTATATGTGCAATACTAAGCTTTCCTACTCCACAGAGTAGGGTGGTCACATTCTAGCTGCCAAACAGCAACTGTCCATGGCCCATCACCACTGGAAAGAGAAGTATTGCTGGGATAGGCAGTATGGAGCACCTATAGCTTGGCTGCAGTTCAGGCACAGTGGCACCAGATGCCTTCTGCCTATACTGAACCACAAAGATCTGGGTTCTGTGCTCCATCCTTCCTGCTGGAACTGTTGGAGAGTCATTGTGCATGGCTTATCTACCTTTTCTGGAGGCACTCAGATGAATCATGAGTTAGTGAGAGGAAAAACAAAGGGCTGCCTATTTTTTGGGCATACTAGTGAGGATGCAGAAGGCTTCCACATTCCACAGCCAGACTAGTTTTGTTCTAACCCGCTGGCAATCCAATACAATATGTACAGACAGAGGAGGGCCTTGACCAAAAAGTTTCTTTTGCAATGCATCTGCATGCCTAATTGCACAAGCTTCCTCTTTTGCTTCCCCAATCCTTACATTCACAGCTTTAACTTATGCATCATGCACCTCTACCTGTAGCTTGTGTCCTTAGAAGAGGCCATGAATGAACAGATGGTCCTAAATTTATCAGTGGCTTTATAACAACTTAAGAAAGCATTCAAAACTCCCAAAGGTATCCTGCTTATCACAGAGGAAGATGCCAAAGCCAGACCATGCCATTGCCTTCCTCTGTAGATAGATCTTTTCTGGCAAATCTGTCTCTTCATGTATTGTATATTGTATTGTAAGCAGATGAGCTCACTTTCCTGAGCCATGCACTTTCAGTTTCAGTGAAGCAGACACCAAGTTAGTAACCTAAATTAAGAGTATTGACTTTTACTACAGTTTGGTTAACTTGTCTAAATTCTTCAAAAATTAGTCAAAGATACCAATGTGCATCCCTTTTGCTTTGCTCTGTTCTTAATTAAGTTACCTAAAACTGTTTTAAGTCATTGAAAAGTAAATTAGGACTTTTAGAATAAGTTTCTACTCTGCAAGGACATTCTACCTCTTCTATTTTATCTTACTGACTAAGTTTACTTCTACAGAAGGCAACCACTCTTTGAACTGAGAACAGCCAAAAGAACTCAGGATATATGGGAAAAACAAGGTCAAGTCAGTGTTGCACCAAAAGTGGGCTGTTGTACAAAGGCTGAACCCTACAGAGGTGTAAAGTTAACCAAAAAGCTTGAATTGACATCACAGTGAGACTGAGAGTTGCTTGAGATTTCAAGAAGACTGGGGGCTAGGAGACAGAAGGACGGAAGGAGATAGGAGTAGATCTGATTTGATTTTTTTTTCCTGTGACTGGCAAACAAAAGAATACAAGTGAAAGCTATTTCAGTGCTTTAGGAATTATGAAATACATGCTTTAAATATCTCAAAAAAGACTATGAGAGATATCTAGGTAGTAGTTTTATTAGGGATAATATTATCCTCACATTAAGTATGCTATGAAGCTGTATCAGGGGAGGTTAAGGCTGGGTATTAGGAAAAAGTTTTTCACCCAGAGGATGGTTGGGCACTGGAACAGGCTCCCCAGGGAAGTGATCACAGCCTTATGAAGTTCAAGAAGTGTTTAGACAATACTCTTAGGCACCTATGTGGTTCTTGGGTCTGGACTTCAATGATCCTTGTGGGTCCCTTCCAACTGAGGATATTCTATTATTAAGTCTGAAGCCTGTACAGCTGATGGTTGTCATAGGTTTTCAAACTTACACTGACTTTTATACAATTCTGCAGCTTATTCATTCCAGCAAAGAATTAGTAAAATTAATCACAGTTATCTCACTTGTTCCTGCTATTATTCTCATACAAGAAATCATAAGAGCATATAAACACAGTTGAGTATTCTTTCCACAAAAGAATGAGACAGGCTTTCTAAAAACATTGCTGGGGTACTGCTATAATAAAATCAGTATAAATGTACTAAACTGTGAATTATCTCTTTCAGACTCTAGATGCCACAAGGCTTGAAGCCACAACATTTTGATGGGGCTGTGAGAATCATCAGCAACCAACTCCTGACTCCCTCTGAGTTTTTGATTCACCAAGAGCTGTGAATTTCTGCTGTATCAACAACCAGATGACCATCAGTACCTTAATTTGTTGGGATGCAATGTGTCTTGGCTCTTGATAAATTTCTACTGTTGGGCTTTACCTCTAGTTACATTAGGCACATCATCCTAGAAACCACCCTCTGCCATAACTTACAAAATACTATAAAGACTATATGGTGATTGTATCTATTAGAGTTGAATATGAGGTGAAGAATGAATTTTCTTTCTGGTTTAGCACTGTGGTTAACTTACTGCAACCAGTGCCTCGCCATATATTCCAGTGGATTTGGAAATAGGGTGAAATTTGTTCAAAAATAAAATGAAAATTAGTGAGGGACAAAAGTTTTAAAGGGTTTTTTAGGCAGTGTTCAGTGCACATTTACCAAAAGATTTAGTTTAAAAATAAATAAATGTGGGCTAAAATCCTGAACTGTTTCAAGAATGTAATTGCACTGTCTTCAGGGATGCAAACAACAGAGGCCACCAGAGATCATTGATCAAGTGGAGCAATTGTCTGGGTGCGGATTTTAGTTATCTGGTTTCCAGCTGTGTGTTAAATATATTTTTTCCTCAGTAGACAGATGCAGGATTTGCACTTGGCTTGTCAAGTGAAAAAAACATTTTCCAAACAGAGAAGTAGGTATTTGGGAAAGGATGAGATAAAGGTCAAATAAACCACAACTTTTATATTTGGTATGTCAAGTGTTGAAGTTTACAAAGAAAGAAAAAACAGGGTGTAAAGAAACCAGAGCCTCAACCTGGAGTACCCAGAAAGCATCCTGAGGACAAACTTTACAAACTCTGCAAGATGTTTATAGATTCACTACCACACTGATTTTTCAAAAAATAAATGAAACACTTCTCATGTTTATTAAAAATAGCATTGTCTCTAGACTAGAGGAAGAAACAAGACACTTTCAAGGGACTTTTTTAACTAAAGATATATTCTAAAAAAAGCCTCAGATGTAAATCCTTTTGAAATTCAGGGAAATACAGATCACAGTGAGAATGACTATTTTATTTTGTTAATGGCTGAAACCTTACTTTTACAACTAAGCTCTTCAACTATTTGCTAATGTTTGAAGTTCAAGGGAAGAGATCAAACTCAGTGATCAAAGTAGCCCATTCCTTGGTTTAATATTAAACCCATGAACCACTCTTTTTTTTTTCTATGTTGAAGGGTATCAGCTTTAGTGACTTCCTTATTCTCTTGAGTAAATTCTGCCACACACCTTAAAGGATGAAATACTCTATGCACAACTCCAGCAGAGATAAAAGGAGCCCTCCCTAAACCAGCACTCATTTTTATTTACATTCAAGGGTGATTGGCTTTTTCCTAGGTTCCTACTGAGATGTGAAGCAAAGGGTATCCAGGAGAGAGGTTCTGCAAACAAGGTAGCTTTATTTTCATGGAGATTGCTGTGACTCACAGAGGAATCTCTTCTCCTCACACAACCCCAGCTGCCTTTGTGTGGTGTTGGGTGTCAGAAAAAAATCATCTATTCAGCTCAGTTTCAGAATTCTTCACTGGAAAAAAAAAAAAGATTTTTATTAATGTGGCCCTTTGTAGGTCTTGCTTCCAGGATAAAGCTTTTTGTTTGGTTGGTTAGTTGGTTGGGGTTTTTTGTGGTTTTTTTTGTTTTGTCTTGGGTTTTTTGAATGTGTTTACAACTCACACCTGAATGCTTGCTGTCAAAAGCTTCAGTTTTGAATTGGGAGGGAAATTTAAGTGAAAATTACAAAAAGCTTGGTGTAATTTGGAAAGTGACAGTTCCTAATTAAAGTTGTTTTCCAAAGGTGCTGAGAAAAGTAGTTGAAATTTTATTCTGCTCAGATAAATCTTTGCTTCAGAAGTCAGAAAAATCAATCCACTACCCAAATCACCATAAAAAACATATAGCCATTATGATTAAAACAAAATGTAAGCTTTTCAAAATAATTTTAATAATATCTGATAATTGTTTCAGAAAAACTTTCTGGAAAGAACTATGTTCTTATTTTAGCTGGAGGAGGGTTGAATTAGCAGCAGAATCTGGTGAGTCAGGCACCAAACGGACATCAAGAGAGAGTGAATGGCCACCCAGAAGAAGAGAAGGAATTTGGGGTTTTTTACTGGAGATTTAAAAGGTAAGATAGCATTATAGCTTAATTATGCCTATCCCTCATAACAAAAGAACAAAGCAGGCATCAGGTAAGAAAAATAAAAATAGGAATTATCCAGAATTGTTAACATGGCAAAGCTGAGAGAAAAGGCCGAAAGAGCAGACTCAGTTTGAAAGGAATCCCCCTGGGGCATAAATATACACCAGAAAAGGGATTAATGAATCTTGAAATGCTGGAACTGTAAGAGCACTGCCAGAGTTGCCTTTCAGCTGGGCACAGTAGTCCCTTGGCAAATTTACATCATATTTAGTTAACTGAAGCTGCTTAGTCAGCAAAGAGGCTTTGTGGGTGGGCTTCTCACATGTGTTAATGAGCTTCGACCTGTATCATCCCTGAAGAGGGAAAGAGGTTTGGCTCTTGCCCAATGTGCAACAACTGTTCGAAAATCTCTCATTTATTCTTTAGTGAGTGAGTACCCACTGCAGCACACTACATGACTTACAGGTGGCCCCAGCACTAAGCCATGCACTTAATGGGCCACAGCTGAGTGCCCCAGGAACTAGGGGCTGGGTTCTGCAAAGTTTATCAGCCTCTCTCCTGCCTGGTGAGACAATAGGACAGATGACATGAAGACCAGTGGATTTACTTGGCTGTTGAATAGGAAGAAAGGTTGAGACTTCCCTATGTATAAATAGGTAAGGTGTATGTTTAGCTACACACCCCTGATTAGTGCTCTTAGGTGACTGAAAATTTCAAGTGATCTATTTAGTGACCAAGTACAGCTCACTTTGGCACTTAAAATGAAGCACAATTTCTCTAAACATTTTGTACAGACAGCAATGAGAAAAATGTATTTCAAGAGGAAAAATCATCCCTCCTGAAATCTAAAAAGTCATCCTGTATTCTCTGCTTTTTTATGAGCTATGTCTGGAATGAGGACAAGCAGACTTATAACCAGACAGCTTCTGATAAGTGCCTGAAATCAAAGAGGTGTCACATTGCAAACACCTGTACAATTGCTGTCTGCTGTAATTTGTCAGGTCTGCTAACCAAAATGATTTTTCTTGTTTCTATTGTGCAGTCTGCTTTTTTTTAATATGGATTTCATATTATTTTCTCTGTGGCTTTCCCAAGGTAAGTAAACCTCTTAAGTCCTTTTAGATTATCTTACTATCAAGAGCCTTCCAGTTTAACAAATGGTACATTTGACTGAAATGCTATTCCATCCTTCTTCCAGCTTGTAATGAAAAGAGCTGGCAGAATTATCTGCAAAGGGCTTAAATCTTTCAACAACCAGGTTCTGCATCTAGTCACTTCTAACTTTTGCCAAATTTTAACTGACCTGACTGAAATCTTCAGTGGTAGCTGTCCAGCCAGGCTCATTTTTTTCCCTAAATGTCATAGGAAAAATATTTCTATTTCTCAAAATATACTTCTATACCTCTCTTCTGTCCATATGCATTGTTTTGTCCCCACTGAGGAAAACAAAAAAGTCCAGATAATTCCATTAATAACTACCTGACCGTGAATTGGAGCAAGAAATGACATTTCATGGGGTGTTGCTCTGAGTTTAGAGATGCATTCTGCTGTCCTCATGAAAACAAAAGTAGACTGGGCAGAGCTATAAGCCTGTCAAGACTGTTCTTTGGACATGCTAAGTGGGTGTGAGTTAGTGTTTAGTGCCAGACCCTCCATGTACTTTGTGTGTATAAGTGGGAGCCTTCCCTGCCACCAGCCCTGTTCAGGGCTGCGGGGCCTGGAGCAGAAGAATGCTTGCTGGAAGCATTTCCTGAGATTGCCTGTCCTGTTCTGCCAGTGCACCAACTACTGCAAGTGTTGGGGACTGAGGAGCTCAGAAGTAAGAAGACTGAACAGGAGTCACAGGGACTGAGAGGGGAAAAGGGCCAGAGCACTACAGTAGGAGAGAAGGAGGATGAGAGGAGGAAGGTGTTGAAAAGTGGTTTAAGAAGATCCTTTTCCTCTAAGGTCAATGCAAAATTACTAAGTGAAAAAATCCTTTGCACTGCAGGACTCACATATTTTATTTTTTTTTTTTATGTATATTATTATTACATTTAATTGCCATATTTCTTTCCTTGTCTTCTTGGAAATGTCAATGCACTTCCATGCCTGTCATTTTTTAGTGATGACATCATGATGATGATTATCATTGTCACTTGTGGCAACTGTTAAATGCAGTGAATTTGGTTAGTTTTTCTATACTCTTAATGATGTATGGTGCTCTCCTGCTGAATTGCAATGTACAGCTTGTAGGAGAAACTAAGAAATGGGAAACAGCAAAATAAATCAATGGCAGGGAGGGGACAGGCAGATTAAGACCAAATGAACAGACACCCTAAACATCTTTAAAAGCCTACCAGAGAAAAAGTAAAACCATGAGAACTAAGAGTAAATTAATTTTGACACAAATGCGGCACTCTGTCAACTTACTGTAGCAACAAATTAAAACATGGACAAGAGTTGACCTGACAAGAGACCTGGCTAGAAATAGAGCAATCAAATACTTTAATGCATTGCATATTAAAAGCTTCTTACAAATCTGGAGTTTGACAGTATTTATGTTTCATAAATAGAAAAAATAATAGATTTCTCTCTGGCAAAGTTTTTACCATTTTCAGTGTACAGCACAAGGAACACCTTTCAAAAGATATTGCTGGACACAAACTCCTGACAAATAGGGTATTTTGGAAGTTTAGAGCACCTTGAGAATTCAGCTGGCAGTTTGGATCCTTTGTGTTTTAAGCTTGCAACTGGCTTACCAGCAAGCTTCTGGGTCTTCTCAAAACCAAAAGAGAAGTGGACCAGAGATGGAAAAGTTGGCAAATACCCACCAGGAATGACAAGGCTGTTGCTAGGGAATGCAGAGATGAAGCTAGAATAGCAAAAGCTCAGCTCAAATTGAAACCGGTCAGAAATGTAAGAAACGGTTCTTTAGGTATGCAGAGAGCAAGTGGAAACAAAAGGAAAATATTGGCTCACTGTTATATGGGAAAGGTGAATTAGTCACCAGCAATGCAGAAAAGGCAGCAGTTCTTGATACTTCCCTCACATCTCTCTTTACCAACACTGTTGGGCCCCAGGCCTTGGGACCAAAATTCCAGGTTGATGCAAACACAGACTGACCATTGCTGATGGAAGAGATGCAAGTGAACTGTTACAGGAGCTTGGCACTACGAATCCATGGGCCCTGACATTGCCCACAGGAGGGTGTGAGGCATGCTGGCCGATGTTGTTGCAAACCTCTTCATAATCTTTGAGAAGTTGTGGAGATCAGGGAATAGATATCCCAGAAAACTGGGAGATAAAAAGAGAGATAGTGACAACCTCACCTACAAGAGGGGCTTAAAGGAAGATCTACAGGCTCTTTAGCCTTATTTCAGTCTCTGGGAAAGTTATGGAATGAATCCTCCTGGGGACTATCATAAATCAGATGAAGCACATGATTATGAAAAGCCAGCACAGATTCACCAAGGGCTTGACAAACCTGCAAAAGCAAATTTGCTCTTTGTGACAAAGTAACCTGCTTGGTTGATGGTGGGGGCTACCCGTGGACATTGTCTATCTGGACTTCTCCAAGGCTTTTGATACAGTTTCCCATGGCCTTGTCCTAGAGAAACCTGTTGTGGTCTGGACAAGTGGTCTGTGTAGTGGGTGGGAAACTGGCTGAGAGGCTGCACACAGGGTGGTGGTAAACAGCTCCTTTTCAAACTGGCAACTTGCCACAAGTGGGGTCTCCCATGGATCCATACTGGGCCCAACCCTGTTTACAATCTTCATTAGTGAGGATCAAGCGTATCCTGATGAAGTTTGACAATGATACCAAACTGAGTAGGGAAGTGAACTCTTTGGAAGGGAAAGTTGCACTGCAGGAAGACCTGGATAGGCTGGGAGAGTGGGCTGACAAGAACCTTATGAAGTTCAACCAAGACAAGTATCAGATCTTGCACCTGGCAAAGTATTCAAGAGTGCAGCACAGGCTGGGACCTACCTGTCTGTGGAGCAGCTCTGTGGAAAGGGACCTGTGGGTCCTGGGGATACAGGCTCAGTGTGAGTGAGTGCTGCTGCTGGGGCACAGGGAGCCAGCAGGCGCTGGGCTGCATCAACAAGGGATCACCACAGAGACACAGAAGTCACTGTGCCACTCAGTGCTTGTCAGGACACACCTGGAACACGGTGCTCAGTTTAGGCTCATACTATGCAAAAGGATGTGGACAGGCTGGAGAGCCATTGCTGACCTAATGATAAGTTTTTTTATGGTTTTAAATGCTGAAGTTGAAAAATGCTGCTGTTAAGACAGGATGTGACTGCAGGCAAATATTGAAAGCTCTACAAAATTTTCGGAGAAAATTTGCAGCCACTAGCCTGTGTTTTATAAAGCATCTGTATTACAGAGCTACTGCCTCTTTGGAGGCACCTACCCCAGATAAATCCTGGGGTGAGATGCTGTTCTATGGTCCTCAGCACCAGGAGGTTTGACTGTAATTGGTATTTCCATATCTTCCCTTCAGAAGCTGAGGATGATCAAAGAGGATTCTTATGCAGTATCTATTTCTAGCAAAGCATAATGAGAAAAAGGATCTGCATATGAAAAATCTACATCTCCAACCTTCTTCCCTCACATTTGTCATCTCCTAAATGCTTTGATTGTTTGAGAACTTAAGAGTTCCTCTGAGGATCCATGTGAGTATAAATATCAGCCAGCTTCTAGAAAGCAGCTGCAGAGGGCAGCTCCTACCTTGAGGTGGTTTTATTTGGTTTTTTGGTGCTTTTTTTGTTTTTTGTTTGTTTTGGTTTTTTGTCTTTTCCTCTTTTCATAATCTGTCTGTTCCCATGCTTAGCAATGCATTTGTGCAACTCAGAGCTATGACCACTATAGAATTTTTGGAGGAAACAACACTGGCAGTACTCCTTCACCTCAGGACATGCATATGAGGTAATGGCTGAACTGACTGAACTTCCTGTGGGCTTTCTGACAGCCTTACCATTAACTAAACCTTCCTATGCATAAAGTGGATAGTCCATAACAAGTGTCATGTGTATTCATCTCCCGTAACCACTTGATAATTTCTACATACATTCCTGCAGAAGGGAAAAGGCAGTGGATGATGCCCATTGCTTCCCCCAGCACATCTAGACATTTTGCAAACACAGTGGCACGCCCTTCCTGCTCAAATACAAATCCTGTTCTACAAATTTTTTTATGGATCTTGGAGTCCTACTGTCCTCAGCAAGTATACAGGTTCACTAAAGAAAAATCACTCTTCTCTATGCTTTCATCTCTATTTAGCATTAGCTTGTTAATGGGGAAAATAACTTGATCATCTCTTGTATATGTATTGTATATTACAGCTCTACTAGTATGTTTTTGTACTGGCTTTGTCTGGAATAGAGTTCATTATCTTCAGAGTAGTTGGTATAAGACTGTGTTTTTGATTTGTGCTGGAAACAACATGGATAATTCAGGGATGTTTTCCTTACTGCTGAGGAGTACTCACACAGAGTCAAGGCCTTTTCTGCTTCTCACACCACCTCATCATTGATGGGGCTGGGGGTACACAGGCAGGACAGCTGATCCCAACTGACCCCAGGGATATCCTACAACATGTGGTGTCGTGCTCAGTATACAGAGTTAAGGGAAGAAGAAGGGGGGGACATTTGGAGTGATGGTGTTTGTCTTCCCAAAACACCATTACTTGAGCCCTAGTCTCCTGTGGATGGCTGAGCACCTGACTGCCCATGGGAAACAGTGAATTAATTCCTTGTTTTGCTTTGCTTGTGAATGTGGCTTTTTCTTTACCTATTAATCTCCACCCACGAGTTTTCACACTTTCACACTTCAGACTCTCTCCCCTATCCTGCTGGAAGTAAGCAAGCAACTCTGTGGGGCTGAGGTCCTGACTGGGGTTAAACCACAACAGTTTTCCTTAAAAGCTACATTAATGTGTTTGAAATGGGTGAACACTGATGTAAATAAAAGTGAACTGAACATGGGAGCAAGAACACAGTTTTAGACCTGAAAAGGCATTTCTGCAGGTGATTTCCACTGAAGTCAGCACAAGCTGACTCCTTCTCTGTGCTAAGGAGCAAGGTTGCTAAATCCAAATATATTGTGAGAAAGTCTCCACTGATTACAGCACTAGAAATGATGCCATCCATAAAAATCTTCTTAAATCAAATATGGGGATGTAAGAGTCTGTTCAAGAACAAAACTGCAAAGCTACAGTATAATAAGCAATTTACATTTCATTATAACCGATTTAATTCATCTATCTACTGATTCCATGCTTACATGCCTTCCAATTCATTTTCATATTGCTGATAGGTCACCTAATTTCACACTGGCCTCTCTTCCAAGCAGAGGCTCCTTTTTGAAGCGTAGCATGCTTAATCCTATGCTTCAAGTCCCTCCTGATAACTCTCTGTTTCCATTCTTTCCTAATGCAAACTCCTTGACAAAATAAAGCTATTCACAGAAATTTCTGCGAATAGGCAACAAAATGTTAGAAATCAGAAACTTTTGTTGACCATAGGGTAGGATTCAAAATTCACTGAAATTTATGACTTTTTCTTTGGCTACTTAATTCTACTGCATAAGTGTGAATGTAGGAATGTGTATGTATTTAAATTCCAGACCAGCTGGAGAAGGTTTTTATCGATTTACCAGCCCTTGTGGATCATCTCCAGTGTCCACTGATACCAATGCAATAACATCATGTGTACAATGTCAACAGCAGCTCTAAGAAATCTCTACCTGAAAAACATCTTTCCTAATATATAGTTGACAAATTCTACAGCTGGCATCATTTTCACAAGCCAGTTTGCTGTTCATTTCCAGAGCATTACAGCTGTTTAATAACAGCATATTAACAGCTATCTACAAATGGCAAAATATAAAAATCTCAGAGAAGACATAAAGGACAACTATACATGCAATGAATGTATATATATGCATAGAGAAGTCTGCTGATAGAAGAATATTTCCACTGGGGAGGAAAAAAAATCCTAATAGGAGAGCAGCAAGGCGTACTGGCAAGAATGGAGATATTAACTACTCCTTCCTGAGGAGCTTTTACTGGCTCAGTTAAAGGCCACAGCCCTGCTTTCCCCCATGCATACTGAAACCAGCTCTACCTACAAAAAACTTTTCATAAATCTATTCTCACTGGGTAACTGGCATAGCATTGCTTCTCTTCAGAAGGTGAGAATTTGAGATTTGTAGAAGATGAGACCACAGTCTGTTAGCATGGATGCACCTAAAGTGAGGGAATATTTCATCCTGATGTAAGAAGATGGAGAGTCTGTGATTTGGGTGGGATTGAGCTCCAGATTAAACATCTGGGTTTAAACATCTGCATGGGAACTATGTGTCAAAGCTGATGTGGAGCTCTGGGGCCTGTTCATTTAGCAAGACCAGCACTCCTGTAGATTCCCTGCCAGGCACATGTTGTGTTGTTTAATGTTAATTTTTCTTCTGTGTTGATGGTTCATCCCAGTTTCTTTCCCCTAAGTTAAGTACACAATGGTTTTTCCCTTTCCCACCCTGGTCCTAGTCAGTCATCCTAAACCCCTCCCCTTTATCTGGAACCTACCCTGTCCCTCACCCTAAACCCTGCCCCACTGGATGTCAATCCTTTGTAGCCCCTCCCTTTCTTCCAGAAGTTTCTATGTCAAGCATTCCCTCTTGTATCCATGATTGGTTATATTGTATGTATCCCCACCCTCGGTTTACCTTATTGGTTCAATGTACCCCTTTCCCCACCTTCTGTACCTGCCCCCATTAACCATTATTGGCCAGAGTTCTGTGCCTTCCCCTCGCTCCTCCCCCGTACTTAAGCCTGTGTAGACCCCTTCAAAGTGCCTTTTGCGGTTCCTCCCCACGAGGTTCGGACTTGTTACCTTTTCCTTCAATAAACCCCTTCCCCCAGAACCGTGAAAGGTCTCTCCTGCGACTCTTTATCCCTCCCAGACGATTTGCCCAGGCGTAGCTGTTGCTACACCCCTTCTGCGGCTCCCAGAGAGGTGCCGAGGAGGGGCCTCTCACTGACGCAGCTTCCCGGAGCTAGCCGGTAGCCCAGGTGAGGTGGGCAGTGGGCGGAAGAAACGTCAGGTTGGCGCCCAAACGCGGGGCCACTTTGCCAGTGACCCCACGAAGAGCCTCTAAGATCTGAGGATCAGAGGTGTTGGGCATCAACTGCCCCGGTCGGAGCAGGCCAGGTCGGCAGCGCTCCCGGGGAGAAGGTGGCAAACCTCGGTGCCCGGAGGACCACTTTCGAGGGAGGGACCTTCTGCTGCAGCTCCTGTTCCAGAGGTCGACGGAGCAGGTAAGTATACCCTATCGGAGTACAGGGGGGACTTACCATAGGCGGGGAGGGGGTGGGCAGCCCTAGGTGTGGGGGCTCGTGAAAACACCCCTTCCTTTAGTCCCTGAGGGTGGGGGACTCACTGGCCCTGGGACCCGTTTTCTCAGTTTTTTAAGTTTTCATTCGCTGCAGTAGGAGAGTGAGTTCTGCTGTGTGGGTGCGAGGCACACCATAATGGGCACGAAGCTGTCCACACAGCAGCGGGAGATGTTTTTCCAAGTTGTGGGTACCCTGGAGGGCGGGAAAAAAAAGTTCTCTCGGGGTTTGTTAAAGAAGTTCATAAAATGGCTTGCTTCTCAATTCCCCGGGGTGTCACCTCAGGAAATGGGGTCGGTCCGGTTTTGGGAACTTGTAGGACAAAGGCTCATGGCATTGAGCAATCAGGGTGACACCTCTGTGGATCGATTTTTCAGTTTATACATTCAAATTCGTACCGCGGTAAAAGAGCAGGCGGGGGGGGGGCGCGCGGCCCCGCCCTGCCAGGCGAGGGTGGGGAAGGGAAGCAAGCCATCCCGGGTTCCCCCAGTTGTTCCCCCCTCTCCTAACTCTCGTTCCAATCCCTCTTCCCCTGCATCGGGGGATCCGAGACAGGCAGCTCGGCAGCGATCGCAGGCGAGCCCGGCCAGGGAGACCAGCCGCTGCTCGCCTGGCTTCTCTCGGTCCTCCCGATACCCTAGCCCGGGCGGCAAGGCGCCAGCCGTCAGGGAGCCTTCTCCTACTCCCTCTTCCCGCAGTTCCATCTCCCCCCGTTGCACCCCGAGTTCTACCCCGAAACCTGTTTTAAAGAGTTGTAAAGTCTGTAAATGTACCCCGAAGCCCTCCCCCGCTCCTACCCCAGGCTCTACCCCTAATACCCCGAAGTCAGTCAGGTTCCAGACACCCCCCCCGGAGCCACGTAATGGTGTCCCGGACTCCGGCACACAAGATGGCGCCGGCCACGTGGCGTGGCCAGTCTCTTGTGCTCTGGCTCCTTCCCATAATCCCTTCCTCACTGATCTGTGCCCTCCTCCGACTGTGGCTTCGCCCCCTACCCCGTGTCCCAACCCCTTTTTGTTCCCGCCTCCTTCCCCAAGTCCTGCCCCTGTCTCCCCCCACGGGAGGGGTGTTCCTCCTCCCCAGGCTCCTCCTCCTCCTACTAAAACTCCTCCCTTTACTCCACCCCCAGAGAGGCGGCCCCCGAGCTCAACAGGTCCTGCCCATCACCATGAATGTTGCCAGTGTTCTGGCTCCTCCTCGGCAGGCAGTCTTGCCCCTCCGCTTCCGACTTCCGATTCCCACGCTCCCCCTTCCGGTTCCCACGCTCCAGAAACCGGAAGTGACAGGCCAGGGGATCGGAACCCGGAACCCGAGACCACACTCATTGCCGCTCCAGTTTTTTATTCTCGGCAGAGGGGTATTCCTAATTGGCGGCCATTTGAATACTCCCATAAAAAGGAGCTCTGTAAGGCACAGAAGGAGTTTGGGAGAAAGAGTGAATATTTTAAAGGTTTATTGGAAGCTACTTTCTCCTCCAATATCTTGGTCCCTAGCGACTTAAAAGGATTGTTTAAATGTCTCCTCCTATCAATTGAATACAGATTGTGGGAGGACACATGGAAAAGGATGCTAGGGGAACTCCTGCCTGAGCTCTTACAGATCCCCGAGTGCGCCATTGACGCAGACAAAAAGCCCATCTCGATGGATCACTTGTGTGGCGAAGGGCAGTGGTCCCAGGCTGAAGCACAGGCAGAAAAAATCCCAAAGCCTGTGATTTTAAAAATTCAAGCTGCTGCCGAGAAGGCATTCATGGTGATGCCAACCACCGAGCCCCGTGTCCACTATGCCTCCATCAAACAGGGGCCAGCAGAACCTATCATTGAGTTTGTGGAGAGGCTAAAGATAGAAATTGAAAAGCAAGTGAAAAACCAGGACACCGTAGAAGAACTAATAATCGAAATGATAAAGTTAAATGCTAATGATGCGTGTAAACGGGTTATAACATCTCTACCTCTCTACCCTGAGCCGTCTGTCCAGCTTATAGTGGAGGCCTGTGTAAAGCGTGCAGTTGTGACAGCGCCACCTATTCCCACCAGAGGAGGAGTGAAGATCGCAGCGATGACTGCAGCTGCAAAGACGTTCCCTGTGCGCTGCTTCCTTTGCAACCAGCTTGGTCACATCGCGCGTGTGTGCCCTCTTAGAGATAAAACTGATAACAGGCAGGGGCAGGGGGAGGCGGGGGGAAACACACAAGCAAAAAAAAAACTAACTGGGGAACGCGACCCCGCCTCGCGTGAAAACAAAAATGAGGCGGGCTGTAAGGGGGACCTTGGGGGGGGCGAAACTAATACAGGATGTGACATTCCCACCGGATCCAACATTTACCAAACACGACGAATAGCACCAGGGTGGACTCCTCGTCCTCCCCTGAGCTTGGCCCTGACAGATAACACTTATTTTGAAACACAGGACTGGCGATTGGTGTCAGTGAAGCCCACGTCACCGGGTTTGTTTGCCGGACTCGACTGCACGTATGTCGTGCTTGGGGATACAAAGTGTACCCCTCCGGAGATTGAAATCGTGCCGCAGACGCAGCTGTTGTGTCCGGACGGTTTCTCTCTCCTGGCACGGTGCATCCAGCCGCCATACTTCCTGCCAAAGGAACAACTAGTAGCGCAGGCGATTCCAGTGCCCAACACCATCGTGGCAAAGCCAGTTAATCCCTGCGTCTATTGGGCGGAAGTCATTGGTGAGGATAAACCAATCATTGGATGCGGACTCCGTCGGGGTGAAGACTACTTCTACCTCAACGGACTCTTTGATACAGGAGCAGATGTGACAATTATACCAACTGAGAATTGGCCGTCACATTGGGAGTTGCAACCCGTGGCTGGCAGAATACAAGGAGTCGGGGGGGCCCAATTGGCTCGGCAGTCAAAAAGTGTAATTAAAATTGAGGGACCTGAAGGGCAGGTGGCTAATGTCCGCCCTTTTGTTATGGAATATAAAGCTCCCCTGTGGGGCAGAGATGCCATGTCGCAATGGGGTGTCCGTATTGAGATTCCGAAAACCCAACGGGATTTTTGCTAGCGGCCACTGTGGAGCGCCCTGTCCAGAAACTCAATTGGCTATCTAATGAACCAGTATGGATAGATCAGTGGCCGCTTAACAAACAGAAATTGCAGGCGCTCAACGAACTCGTGGAGGAGCAGTTGGCCAAAGGTAACATCGAGCCAACCTGGAGCCCATGGAATTCTCCGGTCTTCGTCATCAAAAAGCCGGGGAAGGACAAGTGGAGGCTCCTTCACGACCTTCGTGAAATAAATAAAAAGATAGAAGACATGGGGTCTCTGCAACCAGGTATGCCCTCACCCTCAATGCTGCCACAAAATTGGAATCTGGCAGTCCTGGATATCAAGGATTGTTTTTTCCAAATTCCCCTCGACCCCGAGGATGCACCACGGTTTGCCTTTTCGGTTCCTTCCATAAACCGGGAAGCCCCAATGAGGCGCTTCCATTGGCGGGTGCTGCCTCAGGGCATGAAGAACAGCCCCAGTATTTGTCAGTGGTACGTAGCCTCATTGCTGTCTCCTGTCCGTGCCAAGGCAGGGGAGGCCATCATCCTGCACTATATGGATGACGTGCTAATTTGTGCCCCCACAGACGACATACTGCAGCATGTCCTTGACCTTGTCATCGAGGTTTTGATCTCTGCAGGGTTTGAGCTCCAGAAGGAGAAAGTTCAAAGGATGCCCCCGTGGAAATATCTTGGGCTCCAAATTACTAGCAGGACTATTGTCCCACAAAAATTGGCAATTAACACCAAGCCAAAAACCCTTGCGGATTTCCACCAGCTGTGTGGGTCTTTGAATTGGGTCAGACCCTGGCTAGGATTGACCACCGAGGACCTAGCTCCCTTTTTCAATTTATTGAAGGGGGGAGATGAGTTACTATCTCCTAGGGTGCTGACCCCAGAGGCGAGGGCAGCTCTGGAAAAGGTAGAGAAGGCGATGGGGACGAGACAAGCCCATCGCTACCTGCCAAACCTGCAATTTGAGTTTATTATCCTGGGACGGCTGCCGCACCTCCATGGCCTCATTTACCAGTGGGACCAGGACCAGAGGGACCCCCTCTTGATTATAGAGTGGGTGTTCCTCAGTCATCAGAGGTCCAAAAGTATCACCAGACCACAGGAGCTGATGGCGCAGCTGATCAGGAAGGCCAGGGCCCGTTTGCGAGAGCTGGCGGGTTGCGATTTTGCGTTCATCCGAGTACCACTTGCCTTATCATCAGGCAAGCTGACTAAGGAGGTTTTGGAACATTTGCTTCGGGAGAATGAGACTCTTCTCTTTGCCCTTGATAGCTACACAGGACAAACATGTGTCCACCACCAAAGTCATAAATTATTTAATTCAAATTTCAATCTGGTCCCGAAAGAAAAATTGAGCCGGGTGCCGCTCAAAGGTCTAACTGTTTTTACAGATGCATCTGGGGCTTCGCACAAGTCAGTCATGACTTGGAAGAACCCCCAGACTCAGCAGTGGGAGGCAGATGTTAAGGTTGTTGAGGGTTCCCCTCAAATTGCTGAGTTAGATGCAGTCGTTAGAGCTTTCGAGAGGTTCTCAGAGCCACTTAATTTGGTTACAGATTCGGCCTATGTGGCGGGTGTGGTGTCAAGGGCAGAGAACGCTGTTTTGAAAGAAGTCTCCAATCCGAACCTCCACAGTCTGCTCTCGAAGCTCATTTATGCTGTCTCCCACCGAGAGCATCCGTACTTTGTGATGCACGTAAGGTCGCACACAGACCTGCCAGGCTTTATTGCCGAGGGTAACCGGAGAGCGGACACCCTGGCCGCACCAGCTGATATGGCCAGGATTCCTGATATTTACCAACAGGCAAAGCTGAGCCATCAGAAATTCCATCAGAATGCGCCTGGCTTGATACGGCAGGCACATGCAGCTCTTAGTTGTCATAATCAAAGAATGGAGTGTCTCACAAGTCTTCAGACATTTTGGCCAATCCAGTATGGCAATACTGCATGCCCCAAGAACACTTCAAATGGCATAAAATACCCATGTGTAGGCAGGGGAAACCACTCCCTCTCGACACACTCAGCGACATTTATGGTACAAATGATTAAAGGCTGATGTCTACTTCGCTGAAGTGGTCAACTCTCCTGGATCCATTGATCCTGGAAGTGGAGTAAATGCTTCCTACATCTTGTACAAGCAGATTTTTAAGATAGGTGAACTGTTCTGCTGTTCAATCCTACATGCAGGGTTTGATTCAGTCGTCCATATACAGGCATGAAATTCTATTTTGAGAAGATGCATCACTAAGGCTGATAAATATTACACTGGACCTACCTTTCTGAACAGCAGCTGGAGGCCATATAAGTAACCCAAAGGCATCTAAAATGGCTCCATGTGCTTCTCTTTGTGTGAGCAAATGAACCAACCATTTTTAACAGCCTTAATACTTCTACAAGAACTAAGAATATTTTAAAAATAATATGGCTTGTTATTAATATTACCACTGCTTATGGAAGCTTCAAGAAGTTGTTCAGTTTGCTCACAACTTAGAATACTGGCTCTTTGTTACATGAAGACAATTAAGTAGGATCAATCTACTTCATCAGTCTTTTAAAGCAACCTTTCATCCTGTGGTACTCTCCTCTAACAATGGACCTTTTTGCCCCAAAACTGATCTTATAAGGTAAGCCATTTACAAGTCTCTGTTTCTACTTAAGATGGTGGTACCAAAAAACCACACATGGCTGCTCTGTAACTAAATGTCAGATTACTCTATTAGGATTTTTTTCATTAAGGCATTCTTTAAAAAAAAAATCTCTAGCCACAATTTGCCCTTTAAATTGTTAAACTTAGTACATTTCTTTTAGGTGTTAGTTATTCTTGTTGCAAGAATTTTCTCCTTGAAACCACAAGTACTAGGTGAATACTCCTTGCAAGCAATCTCCCAGTAATTATATTGTACCTTTCAACTAAAGGTAAAATAACTTCAAAATTTTAATGACAGATCTCTCTGAGTTAAATAAATGTTACAACATTATGAAGAAAGTCAAACTGAAATACGAACACTAATACTAATATTTTACTGAAATTCAGAAACCTAAACCCACATGTGGTATCTGCATAAAAGGTCAGTTTTGCTTCTCCTACTTCCTAAAGCCTCTGGGAGCTGCAGACTGTATAATACATTTGGCTACTAAGGCAACACCTCAGGTCATGGACCAGAATCCCTTCATGATAGATACCATAAAACACTTAATACAAAAACAACTTTGAGCCTAATCAATAAATAGGAACTATGTGTGCAAAGTCTTGAGAGGTTGAAGTAAGGATAAGGCTTCTGAGTGAAGATGTAAAGGATTGTCAAAGAAAGAATCAAAGGAAATAGTTACAGGCAAGAGAAGGAAGAAGTACACTTTTCACCTCTGTATCTACAACTGACTACAGAACAAGATCAAATTGGTTTAGCTAACAAAAGGGTACAGAAGTTCAACTGAGGTCTGCCTGGAGAGGGTGACAAATTAGGGACATCAACTTGACGTATTTGAAGTAACAGAGTTCTTTATTAGTGATTATATAATAAGAAATTTGCTCTGGCATTATAGTCATTTTCAGGCCTAGATTCCCAGCCAGAGCCCAAAAAATCCTTGTTTCTTCATAATCTAATGTCTAAAATGGCAGTAAGTTTTATCCCTAACAGACTGGCCACTTTCTCCTCCTTTTACAATCTATGAAAATGTTATCATTGAAGCTCTTGTATTTTTGCCAAGTTTATGAAAAATCAAGCTTTGTATTTATTTTGTCAAATATTTACATTCTATTAGTTTTAAAAAATGTTCTGCATTCTACATATATTGTTTTCAGCAAACATGTTCATTACCAAATGAATAAAAGTACTTTGGTTTTATGGAACTCTTTCCTAATATTCTTCAGGTCCATGCTGTGATGTTTGAGAATCAAGAATGTGTTTGACATTTCTGAAAATAAGGTGGACTCAGATACGTCTTACGATGTTACCCTAAGGTAATTTGTCCAGAAATATTCAATAAAGCAATAGGAACTTACAGTTACTGTCATGCATGATTTTTGCCCTAAAATTTTCTATATATTATGGATTCAAATGCAGGTCTGTATCTGCATAAAGAAACTTGGGTGTCTGGATTTCCTGTTACTGAAAAATACACAGAAGCAGATTATTTTTTGATGTAATAATGGAATTCAAAAGGAACAGAAAAATGCCTTGAAAAAAGCTGTATTTTGAATCAGATTTAAATAACAAACATGAGTGAAAAACATAAGTGATAGTCACTCACCTACGATGAGTAAGAAAACTACCACTGACATGTCCTGAGCCATCACATCCTGGTGTTGGACATGACATTCCTTCCGTCTTCACTGACTTCCAAGAGAACTGTGAGCCATTTAGGTACCCATCCTTTTGCCTTTTGGCAGCAAGAGGACACCCTGATGCACTGCGATGGGATGCGTATTTTCCAGTTATGTGACCCTGACCATCACAGCCAGGAACTGGACATCTGTGTAGCAGACAGACAAGATAAACTTAATTGTCATGCCATTATATACCTGGTAGCCTCTACAATAAAGACAAAACAAACATGACATGAAAAGGAAAGAATAATCCTACACTGTGGTTGCAAAAGTAGTCAAGATAATCTGTAGTGGGTAAAATTACAAGCAGAACTTTACAATTTGAAGAAAACAAAGTTCTTTGATAAGCTGTTGACATATTGCAATGAAAGGACTGAGATATGTATTTGAATTGCAGGTGTTTATCACAGTAAATATTACAGTGGAATAGAAATATTTGCTACTGAGCTCTGATCAGCAGCAAAATTGCCTGTAAAACCCCTATAAGCATAAAATACTACTTAGTATAATCCTTGGTACATTTTATTTATAGGTATGGAACGCAAAGAAGACTTGTTTGAAGTCATGAAAATGTCATGTATACACAGTTAGTTATGGTGTGATCACAGCAGCTTGTTAGAGCTTGCTGAGCTCCTTTAACCACTCTTTGAATAGGCATGATGATATGAAACTATGTGCTACAGCCCAGGGAGCAATGAAGGCAGTTCTGTATTCATCTGATGGTTTTCCTTACTTGGCAATCTCCCCATACATTTGCTCTATATACTGCTCTGTATACTCTGTATACTAAAAACCAAATAACCAAGATTAGAAGGAACAGGTTAGAATCTTCAAAGTGAAATGTTTAAAGAAAACTATGTTGTTTTTTTTTTCAATGTGTTGCTACATAACACACGTCTAAACTAAAGGCTAATTACTTCACCCTTTGTGAACTAAAATATTCCTGCAGCTCTCCACTGAGGATCTGGTCCTGAATGGTCCAAGCAGTCAATAAAGCCACCAAGTTCAGTGGCACTGATATCAGAGTGCCTTGCAGGAAGAAACCAAGACCTACAGGTAGGCATTTGTTTCTCTTGCAAACTGCATGAACAATCAGATTTGTTGCAGCAGTCTCATATAAACACTCAATTCTCTATTCCCATAACTACCTTTATTTAGCATGTATGGTTTGCTAACTTGTAATATGCAAACATGTTTAAGGGGCATTGAGAAGATAAAGATCTAAGTGATTTTTTTAACATCATGTGAAAATGAAGAATTTTAAACTATTTCTAAATTACAGATGATTGTATTCTTGGCTAATGCTGTATCTAGTATTTGTATGCTGAAACAATCAGCACAGATACTTGATTTGCTCATAGATACAATGGGGTCATCGGCCCTTGGATAACTACCACACAATAACATTTATGCCTTAAAAACTCCAAAGATATATAAGACCTTATAAAACATAAAAAGGCCCTTTGACAATATTTGTTCTCACCTAATTGGCTCTTGGTCTTCTTTGTCTTCCTTGCTTTGTGCTATCCTGATTCCACTTTTCTTTGCTCGCGGACAGCCTGAAAGACTGTGTGAAAGAAAACATTTTAAAATGCAATTTCTCATTCTTGGGTACACTTTACAGGAATATGCCTTCCATCTGAGGAACTGGCAAATAGGCAATCCCGCCTAGTTTCCACAACCAAAGCTCAGGTGGGTTATATGAGGAGAGCTGCAGCAGCCACCACGAGGAGGGATCCACGTATGGGTCTGTGACACAGGACAGGACTGATGGCGCTGTGCAGACCACACTCACAGGAACTTCCCCAGGAGTCAGGGAAGGCAGCTCTTAAACCCTCTGCCTAATAATTCCTTCAGCTGCCTCAGCAGCAGCACTGGCATCTTTAAAAGGAATAGAAGCCAGTGCTTCAGGGCTGAGAGACATTATGTCCTCCATGTCTGAGAGGGATGGAAGAATAGAAAAAACAGGAGTATCTCTTTGTAGGACTAAAAATTTATCTCGGGAGCACATTAGCAATATTATCAAAATTTCCCAAACATCACATAACAATTCTATAGAATGACTGAATAAAAAAGTGGCAGAACGCAGAGCTTTCAATATCTTCCAGAGAAGATATTCAAGTGCTCAGAATTCACCAAACAAAAAGATTTGGTAGAGACAAAGTTATATGTTAGGCTAAACAACGTTACATATAATTAAAGACTGAAAATATTGTTTTCAACTACACAAGCTCATCTTCCCTTTTCATATGAAGAATTCATAATAGAAACCACTTAGTAGACTTGACAATGACCTTAATAGATTTTTTAAGATTTTTTTTTCAGGTTGTTAATATCTGAGGATACAAGTATGTCTATCAAAAAAGTCATGCTTGGTCCTCTATTCAAATGTTATTTCCATATTAACTATCCACATTAAAAAAGAAATCCACCAGTAGAACACCTTCAAGTGTTGACACAAGAAAGAAGTGTCACCAAAGAAAAAGTTCCCTAGAGAAAGAAACAAAATAGAAGATTAAATTTTTGTTTTCAGCATGAGGAAAGGTACTTGAGTGTTGTGTAGTCTTTGTGAAGAAGAGAAAGAGTGGTAACAAAATTTTCAGTTATTTTGTCATGTCAAAACCAGTGAGGACTGACGGGAGCACATAAAAAGTTGATGCAATCTCAGAGAGAATTCTGTGTTAGAAAAGGAAGAATAGATAAAACCAGAGTTTACATGTTGCAAAGTCATAAATAAGTCAATTAAAGAAAGAGAGGAACGTTGGCACAGCATATTGGACATAGTACATTATCTAGAAACCTTTAGTGAGGTGTCATGGCTACATCTATAGTGTTAAATAGAAGGGACCTAGAACTGCTGCTTTGACCCAAGACCAGAAGGTTCACATTTGTACAGCTAAGCTCTCTATCTCTGTAAAGCAGGACAACTAAACCCATATTGTTTGTAAAGAATTATCTGGAACCAAACTCAGTCCCAAATCATATCTTAGGAACTGCCTGGGAGACTTTTAGTGGCCCAGGGTCAGTGCCATGCCAGGGGTCATGTCAGCACTAGTGGAACAGGCATCTGCACTCTGATACGTGGACCTGTGCTCTCATCCCATTTCATTTTCCGTTTTAAATGTAACCAACCATTTTCCTTTTGAAAGCAAACTGCTGTTTATTCCAGCTTGCAGAGTGGATACCAAAGTACCATAGTTGCTTGTGTACAAACTAAATCTGAGAAAGCCTGTGGCAATTAAGAACAGTTTTTTTCAAAAATAATAATGTTGTCTGTAAGAAGGAATTAGGAGGAAGAGAATCTGTGGGATTCAGAATAAGAGGAAGCTGGCTCTGGGGCAAGAGAACAGTTCAGGAACTGGCTGGTTCACACAACTTGGTCTGCAGAAAGTGGAGGGGACAAGAGTTAAAGACACCCCTCCTTTATCTCTGAGAGTAGATGCAGAATCTGCATCTGAAAACTCAACAGCTTATAGGAATTCCTCAGAAAGCAATACTTTTTTTAGGAGGCATAAAGATGGTATGCTTGTAGATGATGACATTTTCATAACAAAATCTGAACAAAGAATTTCTGACTTGACTAATGATTTAAAGATTTCTACATATTAAATCAATTTAATTATCACCTACTTATTGGTATTTGGTGCATCATCTCTCTGGATTTTTCTATTCTGGTACTATGATTCATTAGAAAATTCTAAGACATTTCAGGTCCTCTAAACAGACATTTCCAACAGACAGTTTCTGAGGCTGTGATTAATTCATTTTTCCTCTGACAGTGCATCCATCAAGAAAACACATGTCAAGGACAAGCCTTTGTTTTAATTTTTTTATCCTATAATAACCAAAGCTATTACAAGATAAGCACATTACTTCACTTTTCTATGACTTTAATTCCTCATATATGAAAACAAAAGACAAGGAGGGAAATTCAACAGCAGTGCATGGTGCTATAACCTCTTGCATAAAATAAAGGGCTGTGTGGAACTGCAGTTATGGCAAAGTTAAATCTGCCTCACATATGCCTGCTGTTGAGCAGCCATTTTAAATACTGATGACACCCAGGCATCTCGGCAGCCATTTAGGAGAGAAGTCTGTCATTCCTTTCCTTCTGAAACTGAGAGGGTTGTCACTGACGGTGTCAAATACAAACAAAAATGCTAACTCAGATGCAGGCAGAGCTAAATGCTAATTTTCAGTCTTGAAATTAGAAAGCCCAACTGACAACATGCTGTGGGGTTTTCCATGCTTAACAGCTCCAGATTTAGACTACTGGTTTACTGCCCTTTGAAAGCATTCATTTTGCCAGCCTTCCCACCTCAGAAATGGCCTTGACAGATATCATGATTTAAGCAGGGTAAGGCTGGCTCTGTGTAAATGTGACAGGTCTCCTGAGGACATCTGCAGATTTAAGTAAAGGAAATGTTACTTCACTATGTGTCAGTGCTTCTGTGTCTGCAGGCAACTGAAGACATGGGGGTGCCAGAAGCTTTTTGGGAGAGAAATGAAGGAGTTAGTGGTCAATACAGTCATGCTGGTATTTCAAAAGGCTGCATGTGTTAAATCCCAATGGACTGGGCAAATTCCAGGTATGTTTATTTTGTAGAACAACTTTTTATATCTTTATATGTACTTGATTATGATGCACAATCAACTGAACTTGGTCCAGCAGTCATCTGCAAAAATACAAGAATGTAAGAATTTACAGGCAAAAGTAGGTAACACCATTCAGCCCATGGTCCAGTCCTTTAGTGGCCAGGAGACAATGCACAAGGAAAAGTTGAAAAAAATGAATCAGCATTCAGTGATTCTTCCCTACCAACCTTGCCAGCTTTTAGGTTTCTTGTTAGTAATATTTGTTCTTCTGCATCTTCACTCTCTCAACTGCTTTTGGTTAAATAGATGATCAAACACATTAATAGCTTCCCTGAAGCTGGAGTAGAGTTATAACAAGCAAAATGCTGTTAGAGTGGTGGCTGATAAATTTACATATAGTAAAATGTAGTTCCAAATTTGACCTTAAATTCCTCTGAAATCGTGATTAAATCTCCTGCGTCATGTAAGTGCTTTTAAAATACTTATATCTTCTCCTTTATAATGTTATTTGTAGTTTTGATGTTTAACGCTGCATTACAGAAATTGATATTGTGAACTTTCATTTCCACAGCATGTTCCCAATCTCTTATTTTATTTATGTTTTGACTTTGAACTATTTGCTGCTTTTAGTGGGAAAACACTTAAACTGGGAATTTGTGTATTGACTAGTTATAGCCAATTGTAAAACTACAGGGACTTGGTGAAGAAAGCAAATATCCAGACTCAACAGTACTACTCTGCATGGGAGTAAAGAATCTTTACAAACACGAGACAGGTAGACTACACTATTATTCACTACTATTCTTTGATTAAACAGTGGATAGATATTTACAAAATATGGCACAGCTCTTCTCCACTGATTTAGTTCTCAAATAGCCACACGGGAATTCCTAATAATACAGCATTTATACCATTACCTCTACAATGTAATTGATCAATATCCTAATTAGTAAATGAGAAGTATTCTTTGGCCCTTGGTAAAGTTATAGTTAAGGCAGCTTTCATCCATAAATTTATTTTTCCATTCTTCTGGCTTGATGCAGTACAAAGCGTTGCAATTTAAGAACAAGCCAAACTTTTTTATGAAATGTACTAACAAGACTGGTACATATTAGAGGAAAGAGGTATTTTCCCCTCTGATTAAAGCTGATAAGGCTTCATCTGGAAGAGGAGGTAACTAACAGGGTCCAATTTTGCATTTCAAGGAATATGGACTGAGTCTGGAAGAGACTGACATGAACATTCAGGGAATACAATTTGTGGGAAAAGATGCAGTAGTAGGATTTGAGTTCAAACTGTGAAGAGTTAAGTTGTTCAGAATGTAAAGCAACAGAGACATGAATGTTGAATTGCTTCCTAGAGAAGGCAGAGAAACAGATTTTATTTTGTATAAAGATTTTGATAGATATTAGCAAAAATATTCCTACTTATTTGGGTAGTGAGTCATGCTGAAGCTGAGAAATGTTATTCCTTAGTGGTTAATGAATTAGACCAATGTATGTCTGTGCAGCACTCAATCCTACTTCAGTATTCAGAGAGTGAAGTTAGGTCAGTTGAGGCACCTTCGAGCCCTGCAGTTATTTGATTTAAATAACAAAACCTTGTCTTTACATACCTTCGATGAGAAGCATAATTTCCAGTAATATGCCCAGAGCCATCACACCCAGGGGTGGGACACCTAGAATAACAATAGAAGAGACACCCAGCAGTTACTGACAGGAAAGATATAACTGCCCATTTAAAAATATTCATTTGTCTCAGTCCTTGTTTCCTCAGGTGCCAGCCTTTGGGACCCCTAACAATTGCTAAACCTGAGCTTAATTCCACACCAGGGACATAGTTTTCCATTCATAAAATTATTTTTCTTTGCTACTCCTCAGATGCCCACTCCAATGCTTCCTGGATATCTCAGATTAGTGGAGATTTCCCAGCAATCCAACATCTCTACACCACCAGGAATGAGTAGGGTTGACACCAAATGGACTATCCCCATGGTGAATGCTTAGGTAGTGGGTAATATTGCAGTGAGTCATTTTCTTTTCCACTGAAGCTATTGCTCTAATCCTACTGCACAGTGTCACACATGAGGTTGTGCCATGAAGAGACTCCTACTACTCTCCATAAAGCAAAGGAAATGCCTAAGAAAGTGCATACACAGGGAAGTAATGCTGGCCTCTTGCAGAGAGATGGTAACCTATCCAAACAGTCCCAAATACCAAGCTACATTACCAGACAGAAATGGTACAGCCCTCGGTGGAATTTCCAATAGTGGAATGACATTAGAGCCATCAAAGAAAATAGATGGATTTTTCTACATTGCAAAGATGATTTTGATCATTACAGAAAAAGCTACATTATAATGCTAAGTAAAATCATTAGCTGGTATTTGAACTGCTATACTAAATCACAGAAAAGACAAATAATTAATTTATATGCATTTTACTGAACAGACAAATGCTACATGAATTCCAAAAAGTCACTTTTCTTGAGCCTGAGTTTTGAATTTTAGCCATGCTATTTAAAGCTTTGTTTGGAGAAAGCATTCAAATTCAAAAAAGCTTGCTCACAAATTCAGATGTTGCATTCTAAAACATCAGATTTCCATAACACTGAATTTTTCCACTATTTGAATCAGTTCATGCAGACTTTGGAATTCACCCTTTAGTTACATGTGTGCTTTCCTCAAAGTTGGTCCAAACTGGTAAGCTTTCATTTCACGAGGTTTCTACAGAGACTTGAACATTTCTTAAAATCAGTAATTAAGCAACCCAGAGTTCAGTGCTATGGAGTTGTCATGTTCCATTAAGCTGAATTTTAGCTGTTTTAAGCTGGTAAGCATTACCTACTTCTGAAGAGCTCAGCAGGGCCAAACTTCAAACATGATTATTGCTACCTTGAAAGACATAAATTAAACTGGATTGTATTCAATGAAGTTCCCATATAATCTTCATCTGGACCAGTTCAGTTATTCTATAGAAAACATCAAAATATGGTAGCAGTTCTCAGATGTTAACTGGTAAAACTTATGGGGTTCCCTACAACACTGAGGTTTCTCTTCTCCATCCCAAACAGGCTGCACAGGCTGGACAAGAAATCTAAATGATGTGCTTAGAGACAATTCTCTTTTTCTCTTCTTTGTCTTTGCACAGGACAAAATACATGACCATGATCTTGCATGGAAGGTATATTAACATGGCTCTTAAAGACCAACATACAGGTTGACATCACACATCGATCTTTCTGCTTAAAGAAAGACAAACCCCATAATTTCTGCATAGATCCTTCTGATACCAGTTAGGTAAAACTATGATCTTTGATAAAGGAGTCATAACTCAGGCTGTATGCCTCTTACCCCTCATTCTTTGCTGTGATTGTACATGACTAGCATAAACTTTGGTTATTTCTTTAAAAAAAAAGTAGTCAGGGCATATAATCTGAAGGGTCTTAAAATACTTTATATCTGTATCTATATCTATATCTATATCTATATCTATATCTATATATCAATATCAATATCAATATCTATATCTGTATCTGTATCTATATCTATATCTATATCTATATATCAATATCAATATCTATATCTACATCTACATCTGTATCTGTATCTATATCTATATCTATAGGTTCCCATTATTTATTTTTATTTTCAGGCAAATGTTTTGATTTGCAGATCTACAGAGAGACAATCTCTTGCTTCATGTGTTTTTGTTTTTTTCATGCCAGGTAGCTTCAGTGGTCTCCAATGCCTATTTCCATCAAGACTAACTGCATCACTGAAGCCTGACTAAAGCCTCTAAGATGCTGAATCATAAGATATGGGGATAAGAATTAATTAAAGAAATTGACTTTGGCTCTATATGTCCATGGCATTCAAATGAATAAAGGAGAAATCAGAGCCATGGGACTATTCCTCTCTAGTCTGTCTGGGGTACAACAAGGATTTCTTATTTATGAGCTCATGAGTTGAAGCCATTATTTTCCTTCCCAGACTTTCTACCCTTTTGAGGATAAGCCATCAGCAAAATGGAACAATGGTTTTTTCTCATCTTTTCCAAGTATTTTTGTTACAGGCAGCATGATTAAGAGTGTCTTAATGATAAGGTTTTATAACAAGCACCAGTATATCCCAGCCATCAGTCTTAAAATAAGACCATTGCACCTCAACCATTTGGACCATCTTACACAATTTAAAAACTTGCTTATTTCTGTGTCATTAAAAAAAGAAAAAAAAGCGACTGAAACTAAAGAAGAAGTCATCCTGATGTAAATTGAATTGAGGTCTTCAGAAATGGCTTTGCACAGTTCATATAAGTTTAAAAATGTACTTTTGATTAAACCAGATGAGATCTTTATGTTGGCAAGGATTTCAGAAAGTCCTTTCAAATTATGATTTTGGCACTGTAATATTTGTTTTCAAATCTCATAAGTTTATATTTACCTTCATGTAACAGATGAAATGAGAGTTTAGTGCAGTTGGTAAGAACATTTTAAAACTCTGGAACACTTACATTTCTGCTGTTTCCATTCTATGGGAAATACTTTGAACAGTGTGACACATAGGATGCAGATATACAGCAGTCTAGTACAACTATGAAGCTATTACAATATTTACCTGCTATCCTAAACAGATTAGATAAGGAGACAACCCCAAGTTCTTGTGCTATTGGAATTGGAAGTCTATATTTTCCAAATGTCTGAGCATAGGTAGGACTTGCATATACCTTACTACTTTGCTATCATTTACTACCTATATATTTATGATTTAATCATATGTCCAAACAACAATGCCAGAAAAATGTATGCACTGCTTGTAAGACGCAGGAGATGTGAAACACTTTGAAAATTACTATCAGACTATATGGAAAAAGAAAGCTGCAGTTTTCCTTGCTTACTTAAAGTAAATCTAATTTGGCAGGATCAGAAACTCATTTGTAGAATTTACATAATAGCTTATTGTAGCACAGGAAATACTTTAGTACTGTAATGAGGGAGGTGACAGAAGGAATTGACTCTGTGAAGAGTGAAGTTCAGGACATGGAATACTAGCACTTGACTACAAATTCAGGGCATCCAGTAAGAGAAAGGGCTTGTCAGGGAAAGGGAATGCAGTTAGCAGTGCCTTGATGTCCCATTCATTTCACAGATCATCCCAGAGAAGCATTTTTGGGAAAATATGCAGAAGCAGGAAGTAGAGCAGGCAGCAGAACAGCAACAGCTGTGGCAGCTGGATTCAGTATTTGACTTAGATTCAATAGGAGGAGAAAAAAGGGTGAGAGCTAAATTGAGAAGAATACACTTAAGCCCTGCTACTGATTCTTCACTGTGGGAAGATTGAAGGTGTGCAGCAATTAAAACAAACTTCTGTCAGCTTGAAGAACTCAGGGAGGTTCCTGGGACTGGGGAGGAAATGGGTGCAATGCCCAAATGAGCTCTGGGAGGGTTTTTCCAAATGGCAGTGGTTGAAAGTCTTGTTGAAACTTCAGGTCACAAGACTCCCCAGCTCTCACCAGCATAGGGCACTACAAAAAAGATCCATAACTAAACCTATATTCCTAGGCTTTTATCTAGGTCTACAGGAGCAAGATAAGCTTATATGTAGTTTACATACCTAGATTTACAGCTTTACTAGCATGAGAGCAACTAGGGTTTTACACAAAGTGCAAACACAGGACTGCAATAGTTTTCTCCTCATTACTGTGTATGACTTTGGTTGACTTACTTTTTCAAATTATTTTAAAACATAAATTAGATCCAAAACACAAAGACATAAAACCTACTTCAACATTTTTATTTTTGTGCTGAGGATATCAGCTCCCATGGAAAAGAATTAAACCAACAATTTGTCTCACACTGGCCAATGAGTTCCCACAAAATGCCTTTCATAACCTGTCATGAGTAAGCTGATGGATCAGCACAAAAGACTGATGTTACCCTCACTGTTTAGTTTACAACACTTAGTGCCTACTATGTTGTGCATCCAATCTTCCCTTGTGAACACATAATAGTCTATCAGAGAGAATATCCTATAAATCACTAATTAACTATTTAAAACAGATGTAACTAGCAAAAGAAAAATCATATTTAATTGAACAGGGGAATAAATCAGGAAATTGTGCAAAAATTCAGAATGGCCCTCCATAATGTTCCAAACAGCAAAAGAAATGGGATTAATAGAAATTTATATCTTTCCCATAGTTTTATTTTTACCATGCTGTCAATCTCTATAGCAGAGGTGTGATTTTCTATTGAAGATTTTTTCATAGCAGAATGTAGAATTTTTTATGGTCTGGTGGTTTCTATCTATTTGAGATTCTGTTTTATTTGACTGAATCACCAGGAATGGAATTCATAGATTGGGAGGCTGGAAGGCATTCACAATACTTGCATTTCTGTTATTTGTCTGAAGATCTGAGAATATTTTAAAAACATTACTAGATAAGGTCTCACAATACTTCTTTGGAAAAAGGAAGGTTTTGGCAGAGGAAAATTGGACAATAAAGAGTCTAAATTACTTTACACAGAAGAGGAAAATATGCTAGAAATATAGATTCTTATTCACTGCTCTGTTTGCAACTAAAAAGCTGTGTGTCTTCTGAAACTACATATAGATTCATAGACAAAATATTGTGGGTTGTTTTATTCTTTTCTAGAGAGGTAGTCCCAAAACAAAAGGTTACAAAAGTAAAATTGTCAAGAAACTGCGTTTGCAGTTCCCTGAATATGTGAGAGAGCACAAAAAAAGGAGAGGGCAAGAAAGGGAAGGGATGAGATGAAGCTCTGTCAAATTAAAAACAGGATTTTCTGTGGAGTATAGTAGGCTTATTGAATGTCTATTCCTTTATGAATCTGATGGCTTGTCAAAAACTACAGGTTTGCAGTTCTTGACAAACAAGTCCTCTTTTTAACTAGCTAAGAGGCCAAATGAGAGAACAAACTTTTCTCCAGTTCCTTCCTATGCCAGTCACCACTAACCTGCAGGGAGCACTCCAGGATGAGAAACAAGATCGTGAACAGAGTTGTGTGATCCTCAGTACAGCTTTTTGGCCACAGGTGTGTCAGTAGGAGTCAGTGTTGTGACTATTGGTATGAAAACACCTCTTTAGCAGAAGCTGGACAGATAGCAGCAACTCATTTTTTCTTTACTCTTCTGAGTAGTCAGAGCAATGCCTCCCAGCCATTATTACTGTTCTAGCCAGATCTGTGAAAGCAATCTGGATATGTAAATCTGCAAAAATCTTATTTTCAGTCCCAGGTATGGGTAGATTGTCAAACTAATTAAATATGTGAAGTGGGAATGCTGCTGATTTTTTTCCTCATGATGACACAGAAAAGCTGTTGTCTATTCTAATTCCAGTAGGAACACAGATATTTTCCATATTAATCTTGTTGTATTTTATTGTCTATTTTTTACCATAGCATTTGATTTTTGAATGATACTTTCTTTTGATGTCTAGACCAAAACCCTCTACCTACACAATCTATGAATTTGCAATGAAAACCAGTTTTGGTACGATGGATTTATTTTCCCTTAATTTTCCTCAGAGAGGTACCATATCTACATACTTCTTCACTCTATTTCACTCCTTTCATTTTTTTTCCTGGTGCCTTTCACCTTGTTTTCAATCTGCCATCTTTTTCCTGCAGCGAAGCAAAAACCTCCATTTGCTTTTGTTCCACAGTTTGCTCTGCATCTATATTCCTCTCCAGCATTTCTCTGCTGCATTCTACTCCCTCATTTCCCAAATACTTTTCTTCTTGTCTCTTCTTCCCTCTTTAACATTTTCTCTCTCTCCCTTTTGCTTCTTTTTTTCACTATTCCCCTTGGCTGATGCTTTCAATCTCTGTTCCTCCCTTATCCTTCTTCCTTTCATGATCTCTAATAACCTTGAAGTCGATGTTTCTTTCTTCTCTCCTCCTTCCTCTTTGTTGTTTTTTCCCATTATCTTTTCTTTCATCACCCTTGTTTTCCTCCTGCTCTTTTCTCCCAGCTGATTTTATCATTCCTGCTGTCTGCATTGCTTGTGGTCCCCTCACATTGCTGCAATGACTGGGTACACATTCTGCCCTTGTGTCAGAGGAGAAAGTGCTGAAACCTTAATACAGAATTTATCAGCTGTCAAGACTCAATGAGTCATTTTAAGTATCTTGCCCTCTTTTATTTTTATTGAAGTCCTTGTGAGCTTTATTACTGGCTTCAAAAGGAGCAGAACCAGGCTAACACAGGGAACTTCTGGAAATTGCATTCAGAGCTCATTTGAGCTCATTTGAATTGGTTCAAGAGGCAACATAAACTCTATGGGACAGTCATGCAGATAATGAATATTTCAGGAGATTTTACATCTCTGGTTTCATCTTCAAGGCTAAACTTATGTTCCAATCCTCACAAATGTACGTATAATGACTCTGCAAAGTCAGACCTTTATAAATATCAGAGTTTCATAAAGATGCATTGTAATCCAGAAAAATTAAAGAAGTTAGATTTAGAATAATATATTATTTCCTTCTATTCTAGCTAGAAGGAGTAGTTAAGCACAGAAATTTAGTTTTAGCAAAAGTGCTAAATATAATTTTTCCACATGTAAAATACTGATAGCATTTCTCACTTAGCAGAATGCTACTGATATGACAGGTCTCACTGGAGGTAATAGGGAAACTAAAATGCCAAACCCACAGCAGGTATAAAGGAAAAGGATTTTGGGAAATGACAAGAGCCAGCAAAACCAAAAAATTCTGATGGGAGGGAAAATGGGTGAATTAAAAAAAATAAAAATTCTTTTTTTTCATCTTGTCAGGGTTTTTTTTTTTTTTTTTGGCATTGGATCCAATACAGTTCCCAATGCAGTGGGAGTGGGCAGGAGAGCAGGGAGATCCAGACAAGGATCCCTCCTGGAGGGACATTACTGAGCTTTCTCAGAAGACATTGGGAGAAGTGCAGATTGGAGATTGGGAAGAAGTGTAGAATGGAAAGATTTGTTGCCACTTTCATTGTATAATGTTTCTATCCATGAAGGAACAATTCCAGGCCTATGGAGTTAGTCCAGGCGTGAGACTAAAATAATTTTGGCTCAGAGGCCTCATGGAGTAACTTATGTCTTTTATCTCTGCAGAGAGATTGCTCTGTGTATTTCTCCTTGCCTCTAGAAATCCCCAGCAACTGAATGGTGCTGAACTGGGGTGTGCTGACTGCATACTCCTCAGGTAAGATCTAATTAATTCCCTGATTTCCTGCATGTACTACTTTTTCTCTCCTTAGCTGCTGCTATTATCTGTACTGCATTCCTGCATTTTTTGAACTATGTGGGGGTGTGAAAGAACATGATATGCTTTTTAATTACACTGAAATCCACTTTCCTATAAGCAGCCTAAAATGCATCATGCTGGCACATAAAATATTGCTGTGCACTCGAATGCACAGATACACCCGATGGGTTTAAATTAATTATATTGCTTTAGAAAAAATATTCCTGTGCCCTCCATTACCACCTCTGCATGCTGCCTCTTTTGCTACCAGTCAGGACTTCTCAGCTTCTCAGCAGCAAGTGCCATGATGTGCTGCCCACTGTTCTCACATCTAGCATCAGCACATACCCCCTTAACATGCCAGTTGCCAAAGGCAGGGTATGTGCCTAATGTGAAATAGCTTCTGTGCACTACCCAGGGGGTGCTCTGTGCTCAGAAGCTGCCAGGGGGAAGCTGTGAATCAGCTCTCCCCCGGGCTCCTTGCCCACGCTTTCTCTCCTGCCAGCATCGCCTGCCTTGGAGGCAGCACCGGGCAGCTGCAGATCCCCTCCCTGCAGCAGAGAGCACTTCCTGGCACCAGGGATGAATCAGTTCCAACATATGCAAATTCAAATGTTCATTTCCAAACAGCTCAGCCTTTGGAAAAAGCTTCATTTGTATGTGAAGGGATAACATAAAATGATGGAGGTACAGAGAAAAATGCAGGAGAGGATAGCCTTAAGAGAACATGCCCTACAACTAGGAACAAAGCCATGCAGATTCTCTTGTCTCCTAACAGCATTGCTGTAAGCCTATGCTAAAAATAAACAAACAAACAAAAAACCTAAACAAACAAAAAATCAAACAAAAATCAACCCACATGGGCTTTTTTCAGTGCATTTATATGGACACATTTGTCTCTGAAGAAGAATGTCCTATTCCTGATTGGTCTATTAATAAGGGAACCACTAAGCCTCTCAAAAATATCTGCCACTCAGTTCACTGCACAGCAAGATTGGGCCAGGTTTGCAGATAGGCAGCAACATGATTTCTGTAGCTCCCTCCATGTGACAATGGGTTCAAATGAAGCACTTGAAGACAGTAACACAGGTATAACATTTGGTATTCACCTTAAAAGATGTCTTCAAAAGCTTGTATAACCAGCCTAACTTTTCTGTTTATGATGAAATTGGGAGTTTTAGCTCAAAATTGAATTAAAATTAGGCGGAATGTTGAGTACTTTGAAAATTCACTCTTTAAACTAGATCATTTTTCCCCGATAAGAAATGTACACTATAGTCAGTAACCTGCTGGTTACCTTGAACAGCTTAAAATTATCAATAGAGTAATTATTGAATTTTCACCTCTATGCTGTTGCCTCTCCCATGCTCTGCTCTTTTGTGCTTTGTATATCTTGTCCTAGGTGAAGCAATTAACAAAGGGTCTGATGGGCATTGCAGTATGACCCTGAAACTGTCACTTCCTGTCAGTTTCATGGAGGTTTGGAATGGCTTCAAAATCTATGAATCTGGAATACTTAAAAAGGTCAGCATCACAGCAAGGAATGCTGAGAAAAACTATCAGATTAGGTTCACTAAAAGCAGAGGGAAAAAAGATTACCAGATTTCATGTAGTCTGTGGCCTTAAGAATCCACTGAAGGTATTGGTAGGAGACTGGGCACAAGCCGACATTCCTTAGCTATTCTAATTATCTGTTTATTGTTCAACTTGTGCATGCACAAACAACAAAGAGAAGGATTCTACAAGATCACAGGAAAGGAGAGAGTTGGATCAAATGTATGGGGGGGAAAAAGCTGACTGGGAAGGAAGGAAGGAAGGAAGGAAGGAAGGAAGGAAGGAAGGAAGGAAGGAAGGAAGGAAGGAAGGAAGGAAGGAAGGAAGGAAGGAAGGAAGGAAGGAAGGAAGGAAGGAAGGAAGGAAGGAAGGAAGGAAGGAAGGAAGGAAGGAAGGAAGGAAGGAAGGAAGGAAGGAAGGAAGGAAGGAAGGAAGGAAGGAAGGAAGGAAGGAAGGAAGGAAGGAAGGAAGGAAGGAAGGAAGGAAGGAAGGAAGGAAGGAAGGAAGGAAGGAAGGAAGGAAGGAAGGAAGGAAGGAAGGAAGGAAGGAAGGGAAGAAAAAGATCATGGAGAAAGTCTAATTTATATGTCCTTCTTCAAAATGGTGCATCTAGTATATGAAGTATGGAAGACCAAGCTTACAAAATACTTCTGGATGTATATAATAAAGAAAGAAGCAAGAGTCCTGCCTCTAATGTGAGTTCTCTCAGCCTAGCATTATGGCAAAGCCATAAATCAATAGGATTGTAAACATCTGTGAGTTCTCTGGGAAATATATCCTGCGCAGCATGAGCACTAAGATGTTTGCAAAAAAACTCCAAGCCCATTAAAATAATCCAAGTGACAAAAAATGTAACAGACTGGGATTTTCTTCATTATTAACAGCCTTTTTCTTATACTCCTGTTTCAAAAGAACAATTAAAAAGATGATTTTCAGTGCACATTCAGAAAAGTAAGGTAAAAATAATAGTTTGGTGTAAAATGTTTAGGTGACTAAACTAAATTGCATCTTAAGGCTGAGAGTTGTTTTGCTCCATATGCAGCCACAGCATTGTGCTTATTAGTAACCTTGAGAAGTGCTATTGTAGCACGAAGTTCCTTACACTGGATGGAGTTTTACATGTTTTCTGCATGTCTGTGTTTCTCTCTGGGAACATATATCATGCAGTAACAGGGACAGACCAACATTTGGATAAAGGGAGCAAACTCAAGAGTTTTGCTTTCCCAGACAGATAAAGCAGAGATACTACTTTCTGTTTTGGAGTGAAGTGTCTACCGCAAGCGAGCAAAATACTCCAGTTTTCCTATCATGAAAACAAGCAGCTTTTTCCCTCTAGGCCTAGAAACATTTGTCAGAAGCCTAAGTGAAGAAATACGAAAATACTGAGTGTGAATTGTATCAGACTGTGAGAGGCAGTCTGGTCTAGTAAGAAGGCTAATGAACAGTGCAGCTAAGAAAATCCAGTTTTGTTGCTTATTTTCTGTGTGACTTTATACTGATTCTTGAAATCCTCTCGGACTTGCTCTAATTTTCCATGTGGCTGACTTAAGACTCATACTCCACACTGAGTGCTAACTTACCACAGACATGCAGTAAACATATTTAATTCATACTGAAGAGAAAAATCCCTAATGAGAGTCCAGTTATGAACATGTCTGGAAGGAGGACAGTTGGGCATTACCACAGTTATGCCATTCCTACAAGTATTCCATCCTCGACATAGACTCCACTGGGAAGACAAATCAGATATAATGAGCTAACGCTTAAGAAGGTACAATTTTCTTCCCAGCACTCTCAGAACCACAAAGGCTAAGGTGCAGGTTTGCATTGCTACAAGACATTGCCAGATGGTTTTGGACTTGAAGGACTTGATATCCAAGACTGAGGAAGCTAGCTTGCTCATTCTTATGAGTGTAAGTGAATTTTACTGCTGTCTACGAATACCTAACAGGTTGGTGTGGTGAAGGAAAAACAGAAGTTTTCTCAGAGCTGCACAGCTGAAGGACAGCTAATACAGGCATAAAGTTCAGCATGAGAAAGCTAATTTATTATAGATGAAGAAAAGAGAAATAACCAAACATCAGTCTGGTCAAACACTGGAATGGTTGAGGGAACTCTAGCCTTGGCAATACTCACAACTTGAATGGACAAGATCCTGAACAACCTATTCCAACTGGACTTGTTCTGAGCAGGAGTTTATAGTAGCTAACATTTGGATACCCCTGGCTACATGATTTTATAATTATGTAATGCATCTTAAAAGCTGTATCAGAGAGAATACTGTTTGGCCTCCTATTGGCAGTACAGATGCAATCTTTAGTTCAAGACTGTATTCCAGAAACATCACATACTATCATTTTCCCTTGATTCCAGTCCCTTCTGGATAGTTCAAATTTCAAACATCAGGAAATTTATCTGTATAGTTTTTTATATTCAAAATATTTGTGTATTTCTTTGTATTTATGTATGTTCTCAACAACTGAAAGTGATGATTTTGAAGTCCAGCTTGCAGAGTTAATGAATGCTCAGAAATTCTCAGTGAGGTAGATGAAGCAGATCACAACAAACATCCTGATCAGTGAGAGGGACTGTGTACCTGAGATAATACTCTCAGCTTCTACTCTGGGCATCCATCTGCCTCTGCTTTGGAGTTTCCTGCTCTCCCTGAAAGGATGCTGCAGCTGTCTGGGTAGCAGTAAAAGAAACAACAGAGCTCTTAGTACAGTATTCAATAACCTGAAATTGGTGTCATTTCACCCTAACCTGTCAGAGTGGATGAGGCAGTTTGCACATTATGAGAACAAAGGAGATATCCCTTCAGCAAAGGCAGGAAAGTTTGATAAGACCATTAGAACAGTTTCAAGCTAAACTCTTCATTTTTCTATTGGAATCTGAGACTGTATTGAACAGCACGTAAGTAATAATTCCAGCTCCATATGAATGTTCCAAGGTATCATTAAGTAGAGCACTTGAGAATAAATTGTGCTTTTCATTGTCATGGGATATGCTCTCATGTAGTTTCTTACTTTGGCCCTCCTTACTTTATTCTCAAAGTTAACAAAGGCAGAAAGTCCATGCTTTTGTACAATTTTCCCTTCTGCAATTCCCACAGGACAAGGAGAGCAAGCTTGGTTTATACTGGAAGCATCTCATGAAAGAGCTACATCAAGTTTGCAGTCTGAGAGCTGCAGGAACAGCTTCCCAGGCAGCTGCACAGTGCAGGGAGGCTGGAGGTTCCAGCCAGGGATAAAGGGCTGTGCAGGACAATGGCCTCGTGGCTGCACACAGTGCTTGGGCATTGTTGTACCTCAGGGCTCACAGCTCCCATGCACTGCAGAGACAGAAAAGCAGCTCTCAGTGAGAGGCTAACTTTGCCTTACATGACTTTCACAAGGAAGTTTCCCTCTGATTTTTTCAAAGCAATAAACTTCTTTTCCAAAACCATTTCCTGTGTTAGTGTGCTTATAGTCAAATAACCCTGAACATGTATTTACTGCTCCTTACTCTGATTTCTAATTGACTTGGTTAGTGCTCATGCAGACCTTGTCTAAACTTTGATTAATGCTTTTATTTTTTCAGGCTGGTGAGGAAGAACCATAACTTTCTATTATCAGAGTAAATGTTTACATCGTCTAGTCAAACTCTGCCAAAATATTTTTTAAGAAATCACTATCCTTGCAACCATTCCTGCTAAATAAAAGCCTCTTGCCAAGGACTTAGAAGAATATTACATGGGGTGGAACCTAGCTGCAACATAAATTCTCTGTTTTGATTACCTCAGAGGTTGGAATTCTCAGCTACACATGACATGGAAGAAGAACATCTTATTAACCTTCCTGCATGGAGATAGGCATAATTCTACTCAGCACCCATTCAGACATAGAAAAAACACTAATTTCAAGATGAATACCAGATCACAGGAAGGTCAAATGAGGAATGAGTTATCCAGCAAACTACATCTTACAGAAATGTCTCCCATAGATTGCCACTTCCCAGTACTCATAGTTGTCAACTGCATCTCTTGCACAGAATGCAATCCATTGGCAGTGTCTTTAGAACAGCCAATTTCCCCTTTTCATGGTGAGAGAAATTTGTAAGAAAAATCACCCTTTGGATAAGTATCTTATTAATTACATTACCTTTGAATGGAAGTATCTTCATTGACAAGAACAGAAAAAAGAAGGTTTTTTTAGCCTTTAAGACAATCACACTATCTTCTGAATTTTAAGATGGAATAAAAATATTTTTGAGATTGTTCTTGATTATGTAAGACCTTATATGAAGATATAAACACATCTGGTCTGTGGTACATTAACATTCACAAGAATTTTGCAAAAATTTGAGATATGTGGTCCTGGTATGCTTACTTATTACAATTTGTGAATCAGCAGCATTTTCTCTGGCTTCAGTAGAGTTAACACAAAAATTTATAAAAATGAAATTGAAATCAGTTAAAATATTATTAAACATAGTATTCTGGATAATAGTTTCACATACAAAATTTGCAGAAAATTATTTCTCATTTGCATTGAATATCAATAATTTTTAATTTACAGAGGTTTATTGTTTCAAATAGAATTCCAACAAAAGTTAAGAACTTCCTTACCAATACTTGAATAATTAAACTTTAAAAATACTCGTTTCTTCAAAAACAAATAATGATAGGACCCTGTCTATGATAATATCAACCTGAAACTGGTTTCATCAAGTGGAAGAAGTGCAAACTCTACATGGAATTTGGCCTTGTAATATTGTTGTCACTCCATTAAAAATGTGCTACTTAGGGAAAGCTTTTCAAAGTTGCAGAACATAATCTTGGATCCAAAGCTGGCTAAAGACTGTGGGAGGTGTTCTATTGACACAATTGCCCAGGGATGCTGTGGATACCCCATCCCTGGAGGTATTTAAGGCCAGGTTGGATAGTTTTGAGTAACCTGGTCTAGGAGAAGATGTCCCTCCCCATGGGAGAGGGGTTGGAACTAGAGGATTCTTACAGTCTGTTCCAACCCAAACTTTTCTGTGATTCTATGATTCTATTACTTTAAAAGATTTTGGATTAGGTGTCAGTAAAGAATTCGAACCATTAAGGGACTTTTTCCATGAATAGGAATGTTGAGGATTAAACCTTAGTTGGTTTTAAAAAGTACAGAAAAAAACTTAATAATTTTATTCTTTCAGATTCTTCACACTCAAGTACAAAAGTTGTATTCAGTGTTATTCAAAAGCAAGGCCCTTGCCCCTCGTTTATTATACCTACACTTATAGAGAATACTTACGCTTTCCTGACAGATGTTGCTTGATTAGTGCATCAGAAGAAAACAAACCACCACCTACAGTGGTTCCTGGAGAAGCCTTGAGGAGAAACCTATGATCTATCATTTTAAAAAATTATTCAGTTATTTTCATATAAATTTTTATGATTCCCTTGGGGTTTTTTTCTATAATTTTTTTACAACTCCTATTCATGGGGAACAAAACCAGTGATTTTTCTCTGCAGTGTCCAGCATATCTCTGCAGTATCTAGCATAACCAACATTTACAGCTTTTAAATTAAAACTTATTTGTGAAATACTCAGCAATTACTGAATTCACTCCCCATTAAAGAATAACTCTGGGATTTAAAAGAAAAAAAAAAAGTATTTTTAAGAAATAATGAAGATTTTTTTTTTATTCTTTACCTATTGTCTGACATCATATCTAATTCATTACTGAAATAGGGATTCCAATCATAGAGTCAAAAACAAATAGTTTTTTGCCTATTAAACTCTGAATTCAGCATTCAATAGATTGCATTTAATGCAGGGTCATTTTATTTCTTTGAGCTATCATCAGTTTATACAAGAAAATAAAAAAAACCCTAAGCTCATAGTTTTACAAGTAAAAGGAGTAAGTTGTGATTTTGTAATTCTTAGAATACTTTTGGTATGCACCATGTATTTAAGAAAAGTGCCTGACAGGCCTAGAAAAAAGTAGTTCTCTACCTGTAAAAAAGAAAAGAAAGTCTATGACTTGGTTTTCTTATATGTGTTTTGATTCTTTTCCTATTTAATATAGAAGAAAAATACTTGGGTATGTAATCTCTTCTGAATAAATTATAGTTCTTTTAATCTATCATATGGTTTCATAATGGTGTTCCCATTAATTTGCAGTCTGAAAATTTGGAAACCACGTTCTGGTCATCTTGGTGTACTGTTAACTGTGAAGTCTGAAGAAGACATTTTCAATATCATTCTGACTGACTACAGCTCATTGTTTGAATGAAACCATGTCAATATTATAACTCTGGAAACTACATCTTAAATATAATTTATTCAGATTCATTTTTTGAAGGGTCTGTCTTTTTTCTTTCTTTTTCCACAGTCCAAAAAAGAATACCTAATGATAATAATGTGCTTATACTTCAGTCCTCCTCTGCCTCCTTATTACAGAAAACATATACTGGTGAAGCTGAGTACAGTGCAAGCACAGTCAAGCATACAAAAATAATTAATGATGGCCAGTAGTAAAGTACTCCTCAAAATTTAAGGTTGTTTCATACAACTGAGGCCATGCTGAAAGAGCACAGTGTTGTTATCTGTGGAAGGAGAGAAATCAACAGACTTTGAAGCAGTGGAAATTCTGTGTGTGTTAGGGTAGAAGAGCAGTTTTACATGCAGATGAGCAAATGTAAATTCCACTTACTGGGAATACAAAAATATTCTAAAAGAAGATTATGATGAGGTGTTTATGAGGGATATGGGATATTTTAGAGATATTAAACATTGATATCAATACTACAGTGCTGCAAAAAATGTGTGCCACATAAAGTCCCAATAGCACTGAGATAAAAGTAAAGGGATGAACTTAACTGCATGGCAAAATCAGATGTTACTTTGCAGATACAGACACCACATAATCAAGTTAGCAACTGGCCATTTTAAGAAACCAAACAATGCAAGGAATTTTGTAACTTCAAAAAATTTAAATAAGGCAATCAAACATGAATGCTAACCCAAGAGAGTAGCTGAGGGCATCTGCCCAGATCATCACTGTTGTATCTTAGCGTAACTCTTCCAAAGGCAGCAGAGCTATGCTAATTTACACCAACTGAGGATCTGCACAATTATGTTTAGGACTTCGAGTGACAAAATTACTTTTACTTTGGGGTATATATTAAAGGGTTTTGGCAAGTCTGACCAAACACAGAAAGTGCAAAACACTGCATTTTTAATTCCCCTTTTAGCAACTGTATAGTTTATGCAACTTCCCATAGGGATTGCCTCAGCACTTGGGATATACCACAGCATCATGTTGCAGATCTTTGCAGATCTGGATGGAATGAGCAATTGGTTATGATCTGTTGATTTGAAGCAAAAATGATCAACATCACAATGGGAATCTGCACAATTACCAAATTGTGCCAAAGAAAAGACCTTTGAATTGATTACAAGCAAATGCCAGGCTGAATGAGATTAATTACGTAGGACAAGTTCAATGACAAAGAAGTATGACCAAACCCAAGGAAGACAGAGGCAACTGTACAAATGGAAAAAAACTCCAAGACAAGAAGGCCTTAGAGAGATTCATTGGGCATATTAACATAGCTAAACAAATTCAATTATAATTAATCACAATTAAGTGCTCCTCTCAGAATAGTTGCTAAGAAACTGCACAGTATGGAACTAGAATGACTGACAAGAGAAAAGTTTCAAAAATTAAAATAAACCATCAAACAAACATTCACACTGAAATATTTGGTGATTAGTGAAGAGCTAGGAATTAAGGAGTTTATCTTCAAAACTGTCTAAGTTGTTATTGCAGACACTGAATTCCATTTTCAAAGTTAGGCATATAGAAGTTGCAGGGGTGTGGATGCCCACCACTTATGTTCCCTCTAAAAATGAAGTTTAGACGCTAAGTCATACAGGTAGCTTTGAAAAAATTACTCTAATTCAGTGACTGTTCATCTGAATTGAGCCTATTTTGGTAATGACTGTGACAAATGGTTTTAAATACTGATTCAAATCCAAACAGTAAAAAAATACAAGCTACTTTTCTCTTTTGTTTTGAATAATTAAGTATATAAAGAAACAGGCCATGAACTGTTTGGCTGTTGCAGATAACACTACGCAAAGGAAGCCTCTCATTTCAGAGCATTTCACAGTATTGACAACTTACTAAGGCCCTGATTCTGCAAGGTGCTTCATGCAAACAATTTTGTGCCTGCATGGAACATTTCACAGCATCAGAGATACTGATATGCAGATGGTTTTTAAGGAGCTTTTTAGAGAGTACATGCTTTTAAGACTACCTCTGAGTAATGAAAACAATGATGAAGGGTCTTATGTAAACAAAACTCAAGTGTTTTCCATTTCAGAGACAAAAGTGGACAAACTTAGGTGAGAAAAATGGAATGACTCAACCTTACCGGAGTCTCAATGAGTTATTCTAACAGAGAAAAAGCCCAGCCACTTCCATATGTAAAACTTATTGCGACTACAGAGATGAGGTTGCTGCAGATGATGGGTTTCTATACAAAGGACATTATCATAACACCACACAACATGAGGTTGGAAATGCTAGGTATAACCTACAGTGCCCATTTGAGTATTGAGAAGTGCAGGAACAGAGCCCAAGGTGTTCTGTTCTGGCCAGGCATGCATGCTGCCATCAAAGATAAGGTATCCAAGTGGAAATCTGCAATAAATACAGGAAACAAAAATGCAAAAAAAACCCACTGAAACCACATAAGATTCCTAATTTCACTTGGCCCAAGGATTGTTGAGCAAAATGGGGAAGATTATTCCTTATAGGTGAACTAATAATTGGGGATCTATGTTTCTTGATTTTGTTTTTCATAATTTAAATTAGACTAGCACACTAACTTGCAATTTAAGAACACATAAAAAACTACAGTTTGTTCAGTTTTTTTTACCACAACATTTCAGATAAATTAATAAAACACTATCATTTACAAATGGCTCACTTAAGCACTTTTTAGCATTTCTCCAAATACATCACATCTGGTCCTTGCAATCACATTTCCTATACAAAAGTTAGCTAAAGCATCAAAGAATTTTAAAAAGTGTGTGCAGATTTAAATGATACATACTTAGCATCAAAGGAGTATTTCAACACAAAATTAGTTACTAGACTCAACAACCTTATTATTCAAGAAAAATTGCAATGACAACTTCTATTAAGTTTCCATGTTAAAAAAAAAAAAAAGACAAACAACAGGAATAAAAAGGTGGTAATATAAATGGACATGGTTATTTCTCTTGCAACAAAGAGTAGTTTTCTAAGACAAAAGTGAATGAAAACTATGTAACGGGTCTCAGTCTTGCTACATTCTTATAGGAGAACAGATGCAATCTCAACAGGAAAAGGGAATAATGGGAAGGTGGGAAAGGGAAGGCAAGGCAAGGCAAGGCAAGGCAAGGCAAGGCAAGGCAAGGCAAGGGATAATACTTTTTTGCAGATGAAATAACAAATGCACATCCAGGAACTGAACATCAGAAACACCTCAAGTGGAAAACACAGGGTGTAGGTGGAGAATTCACTCCAGCAGATAAACAGAATTCTGCAGAAATAACTTTTATGAGTACATAAAGTGACTGTATATTGGGAGAGCTATCAAGGTTTAAAATACTATAGGCACTGGTCAATGTCCAAGAATAATGTGGTTAACTGTCTAAAGAGGGAAATAACTTTTGTCTCTGCATTTTAAATTTATATTTGGATAAGCTCTGTTTTTTACCAGATGACTATAGTAAGGAGGAAAATATTACTCTTTTCCAGTAATATTCTATTTTATATATTCATCAGAATAAAAACAACAGGAGCTTCTCCATTTCTGGAAGGCTGTCTCTTCTTCCCAGTTCTTGCTGACAAAATTGCAGTAAAATCACACTAGTAAAAATAAATAATATATTAATATAGAAGAGTTTCCCTAGGAGTATAAGGTAAGGATATCCTTTGTATCATGAAAACACTGTACTGCATGGAGTTGTTTTTCAAGAAGAATCATGGCTAACAGAAAGAGCTTCAGAAAAGTTCACTTTTCTATGTGAACACTGCAGGGTGACACCTCTGGGAATGGGGAGATGAGTGAATAGAAGTTAAGAGAAAGAGCAGAAGATCACCTAGAATATGGAAATCGCTGTAGCAGAATGATATGGAAAAAAGATGGAGGCACAGAAATTCTGACTCATACTTTGTTGTGGAGAACATGCAAAAATAGACTGAGCCCCTCACTTTGAGTTAAGCAGAGATGTTGGAAATAAAAGCTCTCAGGCTCCATTGTAGTGAGGGAAAAAGAGACTGCACTCCTTCCTCCAAAGGAAATACCAAAAGACATCCAACACAGAAAACAAGAAAATCCACACAGATGCTTTGGGACTGAAGGACTGGGAATACTACAGCAGTATCAGGAAGTACCCAAACTGGTAGGCACCTGATTGAACTGCAAATCTTTCTCATATTCTTCAGAATAAGCAATAATAGGATCTTCTGGCAGAAAACTGACCCAAGGCAACAAGGGTAGATGTTGAGAATGGGATATTTAGCTCCACAGCAGACCAAGCTAACATTTAGTTACTATATATATAAGGTATATGCATATATGTATATATACAAAAATGGCCTCTGAAAAACCTGTGATTATCTTTACATCAAAGTAGCACTAAGTAGAAATAAGTTTGTCACTTCCTGGGTTCTCAGGTTCTCACATTGACAGAACACCGAGGAGAAATTCTGAGAGTCAGTAAACTGTGTTTTAGCTGGGATTGATTTACTGATGAACAAAATATGTCCTTTTAAAACAATAATTAATTTTACCTTTGGACTATTTGGGTTGTTGAGGTTTTTTCTTTTTTAAATTTGTTTTGAATAAGATTTAAAGTGCTTCAAAATGTTGTTTATAACAGTATTTATAATTCCACAGTATTACAGTTTGGAAGTAATTATAACTGTTAGAAAAACCTGAACCTGCTATGACAAGGAAAAAATAAAGAAAACTGATAAGAAAAAGTCCCTTGATAAGATCACACTGAATTTAATTTATGAATACTTTAATATTGGTAGCTGTCACTGGATAGGCTGTTAACTGCTTTCCTATCATAGTTAACTTTACTCATCAATATCCTGTGCCTAGGTCCTTTAAAAATTAGTTACTTTTCACAAGTACTATAACCAAAATCTTAATACTGGAAAAGTTTGGTGGCAAATATTCACTAAGCTTTAAAGCTGTCAACCTGAGAATTAAAGCAGAAGATATTGTTCTGTTACTTGGAGATCACTGACCAGGTTGTGACTGCTTTAGTCTGCTGACAAACTATGCACAAAGGCTCTCATTTTTCTATTTGAGTTTTGGGCAAAAATGAAAACTTGTGCAATCTGCATGGTAAAACTGAGCAAGAACCCTTACAGATGAGAAGCATAGGTGGGAAGGAAAAATTATGCTGACCCTGGAACAATTTAATTGAAAGTTGCAACTTTTTTATTCTGAGAGCCAGGAAATGTGAGTAGTGAAATTTTGGAGCCACAATTTCCAAAAGGCAATACAGTAAGCATGAGTGTTAAGCAAAAGAAACATTTCTCTAACTTTTTAGGATTCTTATATTATTTGATTGTAAATATTATATGATTGATATTATTAATGAATATTATTTGAAGTGTCTGCTATTTTATATTTTAGTTGGGATACAAAAAAATCAGTGTGTTAGCAAAATTCCAGTTAGGAAGCTGCATTATTCATTAGTTGTATGTGTTGTAAAATACACACAAAGAGATCATGTATCAGTAAAATGTGAAATGAAAGCTTTAACAGCACGTGTGTGATATTTGATACATGGTAAAGCCATAGAAGTATTAAATCCTTCCAAATTATGCAGTCCAGAAATATGATTCTACACTGCACTATCAGTTCTTCTACTACACTATCAGTTGTTCCTTGTACCCTATACATTAAACAAGTATTTGCCAAGAATTTTACAAAGGTTGAAATCTTTATGGAAGAATGGGAAAAAACTACATTGAAAACCTGAACAAGGAATAAAAGATGAAGAAGAGATGAGAACAGTACAGATGGATAGTGACAGGACAGAAGGGATCTCAGCTTGGGTTACAGGTAAAAAATGTGTATACATTTCCCTCTTCAGCTTGGGGCAGGAGCCAAGGTTACTGATTCTCACTACTCTTCTGCTGTCAGCAAATATGTGTGAAACATCACAGCAATGTTGCCCATCTCCTCCTGATGCAAGTCCATGAAGGTCATTAAAGCTCCTGCTGCTGTTGGCTACACAGCAGCCCAGGCTATAGAGCAGACACCAAAATTTCCCATGGTGACTGGTGGCCTGACAGACAGCCAGTAGTATCCCATATTATGAAATTTCTGTTTTCTTTCAGCTTCTGCTTCCTCATTTTAGAAACAAGGAAATTATATTCCCAGACCTCACATACAGAAATGTAACAGATGTAAATGAAGTACTTCACAGTTCAAAAATTTCAGTATCAAATTCTCTTATGTAGCTTTGGTTTAGCTGCTTTGTGCCTGCCCATTACATTTACATGATCACATCTTCTTCCATCTTGAGCAGAGAACAAGAGCATAAATGAGAGCTGTATAAAAGATGTTGCCATCCACAGGACTCCTACTTCCCTGCTTTCAAATATATGTGGGAAATGCTAAGATGCTTTATTTCTGTCTCTGTACCAACTTCACAGGATGTAGAGACAGAAGACAATAAAAATATAAATGTGATAGAGGCAGGAGATGGGCTGATCAGACAAGGGAGCTTGAGACAGGGAACAATGTAGCAAAAATGGTGAAGAAAAACAGGACAGAGTAAATGGGCCAAGTGGAGTCTGGGCCTGATCAGAGTTTTGGGATAGGAGAAAGGGCAGTGTGGCTGCTCTGGAACTGGACTCTCCTGCTTTTTCTGCATAGTTCATCCCTTTTCACAAAGGGTCAATTACATTACATAGATCTGCTAAATTCCTGTAACTCCAAGCAAATTCAAGGGTTTGAACATATACAGTTCTCTACAATGTGAAGAACTTACAAATTGAGTCCTAAAAGTATCCAGCTGAGCAATCAAAATTATATACCTAATCTTTCTGGTTTAAAATGAGGATAATAACAACCCTATTTACTTAAGAGTATAACTTCAGATGAAAAAAAAAATCTTTTATAACTAAATTAATTAGGAAATACTCAGATGTGGTGGCAGTGGCAAATGTGTGAGTGAATAATAGGTCTATCTTCAGGGGGCAGTTTGAGAAAACTGGAGTGAATAACAGAACTCACATGGGATAATAAAGGAAAAGAGAAGAAATTAATTAATTGCTTATGCAATGATTACTATCTGCCCTGTGCAATGATTTACTTCTTTATCCTGTGGAAAAATATATGATCAGAAAACAAAGAATTGCCATATAGTGCAAATACAAAAGAGAATTGAATTAAGCAAGCCTGCTTAAAATTCTGTAATTTTGAAACTTAACAGAGTTTTATGTGTTCAACTGGTATAATGATAACTGCTAAATTAATAATTTATGCTAATAAAAAATAAATAATAATAGATTTTAAACCTAAAAATATGACTTCAACTTAATCTTGCTTTTTGCTTAGGAGAAACTTGAAAAAAGTAGAGAAAGTAGCATAGAAGTGAGATCTCAAGTTTAGGTGTTTTGGGACATTTTTCTTCCTGGTTTCTACCAGGCAGCCTTGACTGCAGATGTTTGAGAAAAGCAGAAATTCAGAAACAGCTTCCTAAGATAAGTAAAAACCTTATAAAGGGATAAAGTAGCAAAGTATTTGCTTAAAATATTCATGCTGCCTCAAGAGTCTTGACTATGTTTTGCTTATGCATTCACATTTCCTCAAACTTCTACCATTTGACCCATCCCAACCAAAAATCCAGGTCCAAATCTGAGTTTCTCTGAGATACACGTCTTTCTCTGCTTATACTGAAATGTTTTCCCTGATCTCATTTACATCCCTTTTGCATATCACATATTCTTCTGGCAGCATATATCGGCATGACCTAAACTAATAGTTTGAAAACATTATTTTTTACTTTGTGGGAAATCAGCTGTAAATTTTGTATGTGTTGCTTACCTCTAGCAACTAGATTAAGTAAAACTAGAAAGTAATCTTACTCCAGCAATTTTCTCATGCTTGTGGTCCTATTTTTCCCACAGTTTACATCAAGAGTTTATTTTTTAAAAATCAGTGTATGTACTTAACTCCAGAAACGTATTGTAAAGACAGAATATTGCTAAGCAGTATGGCAGCATAAGGTATCCATTCATACTTTCCCTACTGAATTTTCCTAATTTCTTGTCAACATTTTTCTATTTTAACCAAATTACCAGCTGAGGAGCACTGCCTGGTCATAGCACTAATAAATGCTATAGTTCTTCCACACAGAGTTGCAGTAGAGCATATGTGCAGAAAGACAGAGCAAAGCTAAATCTCATGATTCTCTAATGTTCATTGTTCAAAACTGTTACTCCAAAGAACTGAAAGGAATGGTAAAGAACTCATTTTAAGCAGGGGATAACTAAGTAAACATTAAAAACATTAAAAAACCTAGTCACATGAAAAAATGCATTAGGCTGGTAGCAATGGTATGAACCTGGGAAAAATTATGCAAACGTTTGGGAAAAACAAATTGTTTTCCCCCAAATGTGTCTGAGAAACTGCAGTGCTTTACTGCTTGTGTAATCAGAAGTGTTTCATCAGCCTAATTGTATGGGAATTATCTGTTCTATTAACAAACTCAAAGTTCAGAAAAAATTGAATAGGAATTCAAACATTAAGATGAAATTCCGGAAGTTCTGTCTTTTGTCCATCCCTGTCACCTAATGGACACACAAAAGGACATACTAGGTCAACAGACTTATGTACAGAGCCCCTCTGTTTGGAATTTCTAGACACTTCAATGCATGTTCCAAGCAGGATCAGCCCCTTCTGCAGCAGCTCTCCAGACAGCATTTCTAATTTCTGATACAACTTTACACAATTTGCAGTCAAATAAATATTTAAAAAGAAAATATTTGTTCTTTATATCTTACTTGAGTTCTTGTGAGCTTGTGGCCAGCATACTCCGAATGCTTTTGTCAGCCAAGGGACAGCCAGATAAACTGTAAGACATGGCAGGACATACAAGTATGTTAATCTTCTCATTAACTGAACACTCGCATACAAACACAACATAAAAATTAAAAAGTAAAAGTTTGTAATGCAGAAAAGCGATGGGGCAAGTGCTGTAATATTGAATTCTGTAATACAGTTAACCCTCTGAATATATTTAGTTATCAATATTACTTCCAAAATTACATACTGTAAATGTTCTTGTTCGTTCGTTTGTTTCTCTATGAACTAGAAAAATATAACAAAAATATTGGAGATTCCTGGGTTAACTACTTAAATGCTTAAGGAATACTTTGGAATTTTTAGTAATCTATTTAAAAATAAAAGACGTTTATACAACACACAAATTAGCATGCTTTTAAGATCAACATATATTACTCAAAGGGTTAACACATAGTTCAACGTTTTACTTTGACAGCATTGTTGAGGTAAGCTGAAAACAATAAATTGAAAAGACAGAATCCACCATGAAAAAAATGAAGTCACACCTTCTATGTGAGGCGTAATTACCAGTCACATGACCACTCCCATCACACCCTGGTGTTGGACATCTGCCACCAAACAAAAACAAAAACAGCCAAAATAGTAAGTATGTTTAAAAAAAAACTTTTAAAAGTTTCATTGTTTCCAGTTTAGCTGCAATGACTGCAAGGGGTTTTAAGCATCCTAATCGAAAAGCTGCAAAATGAACAGGTTTAAATGAAAATGGCGTCTCAATACAATATAGCATCATTAAGAACAAGCAAATACACGTTAGCTTATCACTTTACTTAACTGGCAGTTTGAAACATTTATATGCTGCAAATGTTGCATGCTCATACTGCAAGGCGTATATGTATTCGTTGGTTTAAAAAAAGACAAAGAGAGAAAAAGTTAAAAGGAGATAAATAATTTCACCTCACATTATGCTTACGTTATTAAATCCTTTTTGCTCTCTTTGCATTGAGGGTATTTGGGTTTAGGACTTGGGATTGTAACTTCACCAGGATACCTTCTTTCTTCAAGTGCCTCTTGGAAAGGATCCAAATCTTCTGGCTACAGGCAAATATATACACATTTATTTCAGCCAGATAAGGTCACAACTTACACAAAATAATGCAAAGCAGAGTCATCAGATGGTATCCCCTTCTTAGCCTATTCTGACAGAGAAAATTAATGAAACTATTTTATATTCTTTCACGTGCTAAACTTTTGAATAATATTTGAATGTTTTGATGAAGACTTCACTATATGTGAAATAAATAATTTATTTAACTAGAAAAATAAAAAGGAGAAACACCAGCTTTTTCTATAGCTGTCACATTATTTTTCTCTAAAGAATCAGGTCTTTTCCCTAAAGTTACTGCACAACAGAGGAAAGGCAAAAAAGATGACTAAATGCAGTATCTTACACATCAAAAAGACATCTTAAATAGCATTTTTAAGGATTTAGAACATCTCAAAAATGAAAGAGAAACAATCTTAACATCTACACATAGAATCTCAGTCTGGGACAAATCTCAATGGATCTGTTTGGCAAGACAGAATGATATAATTTGTAATTAACTTTAGTGATGTTCAGAAATTCAAACCCATCTATGTCAGGAATGCAGTGGCTGAATGCAGGGATTCAGGGATTCCTGCAGATGGTGCTATAAACAACATAGTAGAAGCAGGGAGTTCTTACTCTGAAAAAACATGCTGCTTTACCTCACATTTCCTTGATAGTGGCAGATTTCCTGCCACCTTCAGTGAAATTAATAGCAAAACTCTATCACTAAAGCTAGAATGCATTCAGGATATTTAGTGAAAATGCCTTCATTACATATTTCAAAGATACTTAGAATAGTTTAATGGGCAATTAAAACTGGCAAGACATTTGCTACACACAAATGATTAGTCTATTTTTTGTCTATAAACCAAGAAAAATCCATCTCTAGAAGGCCTCAAACAACTAAATTGAATTGAGTGCAGGATTTTAAGATGCAGAATGGATAAGGGTTAAAACCAGACAGAAAAAAGCAGCAGGACTGAACTTTGTCAGCAGACCTCTTCAGTGTCCTGCCTATTCTGTTTTGAAAAGTAGTAAAAATTCACTGACTTATTTTCTTTATTTGTCTCTTCTTTTTAAAGGGTTTTGCTGCTGTCTTGGTAGAAAATTAACGCTGGTTTCTTATATCCCTTCTTTGTAGTCTTTAAAAAAAAGTATTTCATTAATACAGGCCCTTACACAGAGCTATCGAGAGCATATAAGTATTCTAGAAGATAAGTTGAAATAGTTGAAAGCTTACATTATACTCTGCTGCTTTGTTTAAATTGATTTCTAAGTAAGACATGCTTTCAAATTCTCAGTTCATCATTTATGATTTTCAAATTCAGGAGAGTATCTTGTCTTCTGAGCTGATTATCCCAGTATTGCACAGTTATGTCAACTTGCTTATACAGAGTAATATAATCTGGATATAGCAAAACATCTTTACTGCAGAAAATATTTGCTAACAAGATGATGCTGTTAGCAAACATGATTCACATTCATGGTTCAAATGTTGTCTTATGGAACTTAGTCACAGATCAGATGTGTGCCAGCATGATATAGTCCTAACAATTAACGAGCAGAGAAGTCCCTTTTGTAGGAAACCACCAGTTTTGTCACATACTAATTTTGCTTCTTATTTCCCTCCAAAAATTTCAGAAAATTAATGAATTACCAAAATTAGCCTACAACAAGAACTATACAGATGAAAAAGACATACATTAATCTCTTTGGAATCATCTTCATCTATCCTACTTGGCTTCATTTTAGTGTAGTCCACTGGCAAGTCCCAGCAGTCACCCTCGTTCAGTTGGTAACACCGGTTGTTCATCACGGCTTGTCGTTGAGGGGACATTGGCTCCAGTGGGGTCAAAATGGTGCAGCAACCATCTCGCTGCCTCTGCTTGTTCATGCTCAGATCCAACGTCCCATTTTCATCGACTTCCATATCAGGATTCTGTCAAAATAAGAAAAATATTGTTAATTCAGCTTCACACTGGCAAACTGCTACCTCTTCTTCAATCTGATTGCCTAGCAGAATGATAAAATGCTTTTCCATTCCTGTATAGATTGTAAGCATTGAGCCCCCTCCTACACATAGCATGATGCTGTTACACAACATTAATGCTGTTAAAGTAGATTTCTTCCTGAACGGCTAATTTGATGTTTGGGGGAAAAGGGGAGAGTCTTCAGTACCCCTCCTGCCACCCAGCACATAGGTGCAAAATCTGATATATGAAGGAGAAAGCTCTAAAGGTATTTTCTTGCCATTGTCTTTATGTTCTTGATTTATTCTATGACAGGTGAAGTAACCTGTGAGGTAACATCTGCATAATTCTTGTTTTCAGTCCTGGCATCTGTCTGGGTTATTAGAGAAACAAAAACCAGCTAACATCAAATAATCTTTGTTTCTTTTTTTTCTTTTACATTAGCAGTCAATGCTTGAATAGATAATGTCAGAAAATTAAATAGGGAGGTAGGGTACCAAATGAAGTCCTTTTGGACAACATTTGTCAATGAGGAAATGCATTTAAGTTTCACAGATCCTACTCTGCAGATGAACAAGTATTAACAATTCATGTATCTAACTTGATAATAATTTGTGCCAATTTCTGTGACAGCTGGTACTGTGAAAAATGAGACTCTTGCAGAAACAAACAAGTGTTGTCTATTATGTTAGATAGGGAGAAATAAGATATCTTAAAATTAACACAAATTCCCCCCAAAATTCTAAAACTAAGGACCAATAAGATAAAAACGCCCATAGAGAATTCCTCATCTTTCCAAAAATGAAGTGTTCCATGAGAAATTTGGTGTCAAAATGAATGTGAATCTGACTGACTCCTTGTATGTCTGGTGACTTCTTTCCTCTTGAGTAACAACAGAGCTGCAGGAAACCACCGTGAATGCAAATCTCTCTTTCTGAATTACTGCCTTTTGTTAGAGCTTATATCTCACTGCTGCTATCTGGCTAATTTAATTTAGAAAGTATTTGTTTATCACCTCAGACTCATTCCTTCAGTTGCAACACAGTGACACATTAGGAAAGAGACTCTTTCTGGGTTCGATGCAGAAGATTTTTAGCATTGTATTCCAACTTCTCCCATCATACTGAATAGAGAAGAACTGCATTTATTTACATGCCAGGAAGAGATTTCCCTCTTGAACAGTATTAAATAAATTAATATAAAAAGCAGCACTAGAAAACAAAGTCCATTCCGGCTTGGAGCATGAGTATTACTAAGACTTATGCTACAGGCTTAGTTTGCTATGAACAATCATAACATGAGATGGTCTGCACAACAAGGGAAAGCAAACCTTTGTCTATAGAAGAACAGAACATGTCTGCCAGCTCAAAATCTCTCTAAAAGCACAATAAAAATGTTTCCTCTGCACTGCATCTGTCTGCTCAGCCATCTAGTGGTCTTCTGTAGGCAGCACTGTACTGTTTGCTTGTGCATGTTAAAAACTCATTTTTGAACAGCTATCAGAGCCAAAACTTTAAAGTTAAAAATGAAACCTCCTAAATCTTTAACGAATGCTAATAGTGCACTATTTTTTCTTAATACAGAAAGCTTAATGACAAAAGCTTTTATTTGTATCTGTATGGTTATTTATAATATACTGAGGCTCTATAAACATACAGAACATCAGTCACTCTGCAAGATTGTTATGCACATTTTAAGTCACCTGTACTGGAGGATTTGTTCATTTCGAATGTATTATGCATTGACTTAAGAACTCTCATATCACAGACAGGCAAGAAATCGTAGCATACAGCCTGAATCTTACAAGCTTAGGTCCCATTTGTGACTTTTAAATTAAGATGCAGAGTTAAATCTTAATCCTTTTGCCAAATATATGAACCAGACTGCATTTTGCAAAAAAACAATACCCAAACAGTAGTGAAATTAATACCACTCGAGCAATCCAATAATCTTTTATAAGATACAAATTTAAAAAAGGAATACATGCTCTTTGTTCATTGGTTTATAAAACAATCGTGATTTCCTGCGACACTTGTGAGCAATTTGTATCTTTCTCTTGCCTTTTATTCCTCCCTGCTTTAGCAGAGCCACCAGATTATGTCAATTTTGAGGGAAAAAAAAAGGCAAACTCTACTAAAGCTTTTCTCTCAATCAGGGCCACAGAGCAAGTACAGTTAAGAGAAATCTTCATCAACAAACAGATTTACTAATTTTTACCCTTGCACAGAGATCCTGAGGCTTAGTGGAGAGGTTCTGAGGCATCTCCCTGCAGCGGGTGGAGAGATTCAGAATAGCAGTAGCAGCCATGTGTGCTGCCTCCATGTCATGAGTATAGTCAAAGCTGCTCTTGCTGCAGGTACTGCTGGCACTGCTGCCTCCACCACAACTCATATTGCTGCTGCTGCTAGGGGCATAACTGCTTGTTGTGCTGCTGGTTGGACTTGAATTCTTACAGTAGCGTTTAGCTGTGGGAAGAAATATGACAAGGATGACTCAAAAGAAGGAGCATTCTGCATAAGTGAAGAGGAAAACAAACTGCTGGAGGTGAAATTTATAATGAAGAACAGTAACCAATGCCAAAAAAAAAAAAGCCCGCAATAAGAATGATGGCTGTATTTCTTGATTTCTGTCTGCGAGTTTTATATGCTACATGTGTGAGATCATATGAAATAACCTCCTGTAAAAATCTGCATGACATGATCATGAATTGTTCTGACAAACAGGCTGGATTTATAAAACAATAAAAACACAGAAACACTGCTTTTACCCCACATATATAGTCAGACAGAAGGTACAATCTGCTCAGCTCATTCATTTTTATTAATGATGGGCAATGTAACACTATGGGACCTTTTCCTATTTACACAAAGAACTGTTAGTTTAAGGCCTAGAACTCCCCAGAGTTACTGGAGATCAAACCCACTGCAAGGCTGATGAGCTTGGCCTCTGGGCCACAGCACCACCCATATGTCCTCAGACACCTCAGGCTTCCTAAAACTTTATTTCCTCCTACACCACAGGCAAATATTATGGCACTGGTCATCCCAAAGACAGGAGCACAATAGGAGAGAAAAGGTGGTTGTCATGAGTCAGTTTTACCTTGACTTGCACAAGGGCAGAAGCAGTGGCTGTTTAAATGGCAATAGGTACAAGTGAAAAATCCCCCCCTACCCCTTCAAACAACCTGAGCACCTGCAACTCTTCCTAAAACCAGTAAGGACTAAAGACGCCCCTCCCTGCTCCCACTGCAAGCAGTGATGCCCAGCTGTGCTCTGCCACAAGCCACAGGAGGTCACAGAAGAGCCAAAGCACCGACAGTGCTCACGTCCAGCCTACCTAAACACAAAGCAGCACTGCTGCTGCTTTTAAGTAATGCTCCTTGCAGCCAAACGTATTACAGAAGTAAGGGAAAGCAGCCCTATTAGCCCACTTATTTCCCTAACTCTCTTCCAAGATGAGCTCTGTTTTAAAAGTGTTTATAAAAATGCAAGAAAGTGTGAACTTGTCTCCAAAATGTAGAAGTTTATGTATTTTCAGAAAAAAATAAAAGTCAAGGTCAGAGGATATATCCATGCATATTACAGCAACTACTTCCCCTTAAGATGGAAATGTATACTGCAGAGATCATACCTTATAGCACAGTGTAACAATAACCAACTAGCATGCTGATTAGAGAGCTATACAAAAAAGGTCAGGCCCTAGACAGAGCTCTTCCGTGATGGGCTCCATTTAAATGCCAGGCTCTTCAGTTGTATTTGTCTGAGCAGACATACATATAATAATCTGCTCCCATGAGCACAGCCCATTTGTGAACCATGGACTGCTTTGGTAGGCAGGCAGGGCTCAAAAGAAGAATCTGAAAGCAAAATGTCTCTGCTAGAGCTTATGTCATCCTCCTTTCTCTAAAAAACTGAAAAAAAATCATGGCATTATTTTTACTGCAAAGGAAGCAGTGTTTCACTTAAATCATAACAGATGGAGTTTTCTCAGGAAAGCCACATAATGCACAGGGTGTGATTTTTTTTAAGTGAAGTGAATGCTAAACATTCATCACATTTTTTTTGTTTTGAACACATAGTAGCACTACACTAGCAGGATATCCACTAACAATAAATTTGTGAACTGTTTCTCAAGAGTTTCATTATTAATATAGCAGTCAATGGTGGCCATTAAAAATTCAGCATTTATCCATTGTTACTTTGTTATAGTATCCAAGACATGCAAGGATTTTCCTACACTTAAGGAAGCAAATAATTGAATAATTCAGTTTCTACTGTGTTACGTTAACACAGCAAGCACCCTGTACCAATGACCTTGCCAAATTAGAAGTATCTTTCAAAAATCATAGGAAAAAATAAGACTTTTGTCATTTTCAAAAAAATATGAGTCTTCCTATAACAGGTCACATTTAGACAGACATAAGAGACATATTACATGGGAAATTATATATATATAAATATATGAGAATGTGTGCTAAAGAGAGGGAGGGAAAGAGGCAGCTTTTATACATAGGACTAACATCAGAAACTCATGCAGGCTCTGATATGGACTCCTCTGTGGCCTTGGTCAAACTACATTTTCCCTTGAAGTCATTTTCTCCATAAACAGAAAGTTGCTCCTAAAATTTAGTTGTGTTGTGATTCACTTGCAAAACACTTTGAAGATGTAAAGTGCTATAAGCATGCTACACAATTATTAGATTTCAGATTACCAATAATTTAAGCCAAACTTACTTAGACAGAAATGGCCATGGTTATCTTAACTTTACTGTAGCTGTACATTTGAAAATGAGTCACATAACCCAGGCTGTTCATTTCACATTAGCTTTTCAGGAGAAAGAAATGTCATCAATTGATAATGAATCAAATCAATCTGTTCACTAATTAAGGGAAAGCTGCATTGTTTCAATACCAGATAGTTTTGCTTGATACAATGCCCACCCCTGTGGCACCAGGTTTACGAAGCTCTGCAGTCCATCTATGCTTTGTAATCCAGAATGAAACCAAATATGAAGAACATCTTCCCCATTAAAAACAGACACAGGTCTAACCAGCTCCATACCCAAACTGGGCTTCCATCAGATATGCCTGGGGGCTGATTACAAAGAACCTCTCAAAGTCTAAAGGCTTCTCTTACTAATTAACAATGGGGGAGTGGGAGAGAGCCCAAACACACAAACAACAAAAGGAAGGTATTTGGAGTGGAATTCAGTTTTTCCCAGGCACCTTCATCCCCGATATGGTCTAAGTACTGAACGTTTTAGTAAATTAATTATGGTTTCAACACTTTTTATGACTTGCACAATAAAATATGCATCTCATCTAATTTCAGATACTTGATCTAGTTCATTATAGGTTTCCTATAAAAGCAGTGGAGAAAAACAGGAACTTTCAGGCCATGATTCACCTGATCAGTTTTAAATAAGCACTTCAGGAAAAGATGAACTGAATCAGAGAAGCATCCAGACTTCTTGAATCTGAAAGGGGACCGAAACTCAGCTGTCGGAACTAACATTATAAAACCCTGGATATGGTCAGATGAATCCCACTCATAACATTTTCTCAGTGTTTTGATGGCCTGTTGGTGGGATGACAATTCCTGCCATCACCTAAGCAACTGAAAGTCTTGCCATCGCCACTGCCTGCTGTGTCCAGCTTTTCTTATCTTTACTACTGTATAAACAATAAACCCAGCATCCAATACACTATGCAATTGGTTTCAAAGGAAAAACAAGCTCAAGCAAAAAATAATTCTCAAGAATTATTAGATCGCCCTACCAAAAATATAAAGTATACATTTTCTGTTTGTTTTTTAGTAAACCATACCGTAAAAAATATCACGGAAACAATTCAAAGGAGTTATTTATGTTCATATCACTCCCAACTGTACACTTACTGAACATATAATCCCTTTCTCTGATGATGAAAATACTGTACTAGATGACAATTAAAAAATAATTGAGATGTGAAGCTACTGATTTTTCATATTCATAAGACTAATTCTCTCATACAGTCACTGTTTACCTGCACATTCCCCCCCCAAAACTTTCAGCGTACTTTTGAGTTTTTCAGGATAACTTTTCAGAACTGAATCTGCTTTTATATAAACATGCTTTGCTGACATACATAAGAGGTGTGTTCTTTGGACCTCCATAAAGTCTTAGTAGCAATAATTAATTTTGTTTATATACAAATATAAAACCACCTAAAAATACTGTGAAGTTTTTTGAAGTTTTTTTTCACTCTTTTAAGTGAAGAGTCTCTTCCTGAAATGTCCTTCATATTCAGTTATTTATAATAACTGTCAGCAAAATCCTTGTTCCATTGAAAGTCAGTGCCAAAATGTTTTAAAAATTTCAGTGTTCCCAGGACTGCGCTTCACCATTCTAAAAAATTCAACCAATTTTCCTGAGCCAATTAAAGCCAAATGTGTTGGAGTACTTCTGAAATTTCAGAGAGATATGAATCCCAGAGGTGTCACGAAAATCACTAACAGGGAAAAGAAAAACTCAGATCAGGCCCCACCTCTGGGACCGTGTTGGCAGGTCTGTCTGGCCAAACAGCACACGTCACTTGGAACAGGAGTATGGAACAAAGCCATAGGGCAGACTTTGTCTGGCAACCAACCCCTCCAGCTTTAAAGGGCTGCCATTGTTCTGAGGATAAAAGAACCCCAGACACCCCTACCCCCTATACCAGCACGAATCACATGTATGCAGTGTCCCTCAGCCCCCTCTGGCTCACATTACTGAGCAGTCCCTAGCCCCAGTCCTAGAGCCAAGAAAAACTCCTATTTATATCAAAGGAAGATGAGTGTGTGTAAAGACAGTGACCTGTATATCAACATAGCCTTTTATTATTTAAGGCCACCATGAACTTGTGCTTAATGTTACATGTATTTTCAAATTCTGGTGGTTTGGGAGAAAAAGTGAAGATTGTCATTATTTATTGAAAAAGGGGCCTTAAATGGGAAAAATATGTATCTGTTGCTTATGCATCAGCAATTTGATCTGAAAATAAGCTTTTTCACAGGAACCCCAGCAGTATTGTGATGCTTTTCTTTCTGCAAGAGTAGACAGAATATATATACAATATTTAATACCTAATTTACCTTATACTAATGTATGCTCATTACCTCCCTAACTACAGTTACAGTTAGCGCTTTACTTTTAATGCTGTTCAAGCCCTTATTCTGATACAGACAAATAAGACAAAGGTAAGAGAAAAAAAAGCTCTTTTATTAAAAATGGGTTTCCTTTCACAACCCTCTTCCTTTCTGCTATAGTACAAGAATATGCCTGTTAATTCTATGAGAAAGGAAAATATTCAAAATATCAGACATATGAAGGCAAGAGCTGTAGTAGTTTTCTCTTTCTTCACTTAACTACTTTTAAATGTCAGTCTGTGTTCAGGCAATAGCATAAACTTTTCTGTAGAGTTTCTTTCTGTTTTCTTAAACAAAAAATCACCTGCCTGAAATTTCTTATAGTAGTCACTGAGTAATGTCAAATATTTTAACCAGAAAATAAACTGTTAGTGTTAAAAAAAAAAAAGGCATGATTTAGTTATATATATATATATATATATTTATATATACATATATAAATTTATTGTTCTGAAAAATTCCTGATGTCTTCAAAAGCTACAATCCTTCTTTATCTTCATAGTTCATTTTTCTCTCCTAATAAAAAACCTCTTGCCTGACTGATCTCATCCATTGTCTTCCCCTGAACTGAAGCTAGTATCAGCCTTCTCCTAAACATGTTAAGTATGTTAGGCTTTCCAGACAATTCAACCAGTGTATTTGTGAGGAAAAAATAAGCAAAAAATGCCTCTTTAAGTATGTAGCAGTTATTTCTGAAGCACAAGGAGGCCCAGGTTTTCTATTTCCATATCCCCACAAAGCAAATATGTTATCTTTCTGGGTTACCTGACCTGTTGCACAGAGGTAAGAGTACTAATGTGACCCTTGAGGCCAGGTCTCACAGAGAGTAACACAAGGATTATCTCTATTACTTAGCTTTTATTGCCATCTCAATACATCCTAGGAGCTTAATAGCTGGAGATGTCTTTTGCCAGTGCAACAATCCTGAAGCAAGCACTGTATAAAACAACACTTTTTTAAAAAGGCCTTTTAAATAACTTACATACGATAGCATTCCTCATAATACTGTATGAACATGAAAACATGTCTTATTTGTATGATGTTTACATATACAACAACATGATTAACTGCAAACTTGTCTCTCATGTATAAGAGTGTGCACCTCCTACCATCATATCCTTTGGGGGATATATCCCTGGATTGCACCTTGGGAGCTATGGCTCTCTTGCCATAGGCATGGTTGTCATAACTGTTATATTCAAACGAAGTCTTAGAGTATTTCTCTAGTTCCTTGGCCAAGTTGGAGCGGGGTGTGGTGGTGGGGACATTGTTTCTGTAGCCATACTGAGGGATCTCCAATTGCTTAACAAAGCACATGGGCCTAGAAATTAAAGATATGTACAGTTTGTTAGATGCAGTTCAGTTTACTATGTTTGTGCATAATTTATAGCTCAGATTAGAAAATCTTAGTTATTTCTTGTACTCAAGTGACAGCAATGTATTATTGCATTTCCTTAGTTTGGTTATTTTCAGCAGACAAACAATATTTATTTCCTTGAACAAAGCCTAGACAAAATTATTTCTAATACCACTAAATCTATCCTGCTGCTAAAAGTATTTTAAAATTCTGTTTTAAAATACTTCAGGGTTTCCCTTTCCCCATGTAATTGCAAACCTTTTTTCTTTTGGGAGGTGAATTAAAGAGGGGCAAGCCGACTAACAGAAGAAGTTTGGACAAATATCAGAAAGAAAAAGTAGATCTGGAAGCTCCACCTAATTTATGGAGTTTCCTCCAAATTTCTTCCAACAGAGTTGTATGCTGTTTTCCTCTGTGTTTTCAAAAGTAACTATTCCTGTTTCATCCTTCAATATACAAATCCATGTTCATCTTGAGAAGAGTCTCAGAAGGTCTGCTGACTCTGAGTTGCTGCCTTGCAGGTCCTGCTCACCCTTAAATGCAAGGTTCTGGCAGGAGCTGCAATTCCTGACACACAGATGCACATCTCAAGGAAGGTCCTGAGAATGAATACAAAATAAAACTGTTTCAGTTAAATATCTCTTTCATTTAGGATGAGGGAGGACACACAGTCAGAAGAAGCCCTGATTGATGTTATTCAGTCATTCGAGAAACTTATGAAATCTCAGTGAAAGAACGCTGTAGTGAACTCCACTTTCACACCATCTTCTGCATGTGGACACAGAATTCAGCAGCTCAAAGCAGCCAAACGAAGGCCAGATCCTGCAAACCCTACCTGTATAAGAAAGTGTTACACGACTGGGTCGTAGGAAGCAACTGCTACACAATGCTGCATGTCTACCTGCTGTTTTTAGCAGGCAGTGAGGATGATGAACAGCACACCTGAGGTGCTTCTGCTGGAATCAAGAATCATACAGCATTTTTAAGCTTTTCTTCTTTTTTCTTCTTTTTCTTTACTGCATTTAGAACCAGAGAAAATGGAAGGAACAATCATTGGAACATAAATTCAGTTGAGATCAGAAGTATTATTATGCTGACTAACAAAGTGAAATGTGACCAATAGTAAGAAAGAGGTTTTGAATATTATATAATGTTTTTCTGAATGAATTTATTGTCATAGAATTTATTCAGGATATTTATGTAAAATCACCCAAAAAATCATATTAGTCATACTATTCCCTTTGATTTATGTATGCTCATTCCTTTAGACACTCTTCCTCACAAAATACAATGGGCTTATTTATACAATGAGCTGGTATGAATAATAGTTTGATCCTGTTTCAAGATAATCTATATTTAGCCAAAAACCTGCAATTCAGATCCTGAACGTTTGAGGCAAATCCAAAACTTCAGTGGAATAGAAGTCCTATGAATTTGATTTCTTTTAAAGTAAGAACTTTCAAATGCAGGTGGGATGGAAACTGGTATGAAGACAAATATTCAAGATTTACTCTTAAAACATCTCCATCTGCCCACCAATTCCCTGCACACAAATATTATAAATAGCTGCTGAGTTCCTCTTAAATACTTTGATGACTTAGAGGTAAAAAGGAAGCAAGAGACAAGATGAAAGAATTATCTGAGTTACCTATAAAACCTGAAACACAAGGAAGCTCACAAGTGAAGTTAAGAATGCAGAACAATCCTAGGGAGTTTGCCAGCAAACTGGATGCTGCTTTTGAGCAGTTACCTTCTATGGCCACTGACTTCAGTGGCTTCTCTGTAATGAGCAGTGGTAAAAGCCACTGTATTTTTGATCTGTCTTTTTCCATCAACTGAGAAACTGTTTTATTCCCTCAAAGAGTGGAGTGTTTTTACTAATGGGATTTGAAAAACTCTTCTCTAAGAAACCTCTGTGGGATGTTGTATGCCAAGCTGTGCAAACTGAATGAGGGGCAGTTAAGACAAAGCCCATCAAAAACAACCTGCAGAAGGAGAGCATAGTCAACATGAATGATGAAAAATCTTCTGTAGATGTGAACCATAATTCTATGTTCCCTGCTCCATGGAAATGCTGTTTTTTGAAAAGACCATCAAGATTAGATGAACTTTTAAGAGAATATTCAAAGAGCGGTGTTGATAATACAACAGAAAACTTTAAGAAGCCCAATCAGTTCTTACATCTAGAAGACAGATAAAGACTAAGAAACCTGTGGGATAAGTAGGAGATTCTGGGAACTAAAGCTGCAGCACTTCCTCCACGCTCTTTGAGCTGGGAGGGATGTACCTATCCCAGCCCCCAGATATTTCAGTATCCATGGAGAAATTCTGCAGCTTTTGGGGCATCATCAGCATAAGGCTGGTACAATCATGCAGAAGTTTGATTGTTTTACATGCATCCTTCAGACTTCAGCTCCTTAGAAATAGTATTTTTCCACACACACATTTCAAAAGAGGAGACAATAGTACAAAGCTGAATACAACTTCAGGTAAATCCTACATGGATGAAGAAACGGAGTACAATCATGTAAAATTGGTTCAAGAAAGGTCCTTTCCATATGAAGATTTTGGACAATTTTTCTCTCTTTCTGTCCTTCCTGACAGAGAATGGGGGGAATAGAGACAAAGAAATAAGCCTGATGCTATTTTGGAATCTAAGCTATACCTGGCACTTTTCCAAGTGTCCTGCCAAAAAGTGTACTACCAGTTTGGTAATGCACATAGGGCTTCTGGTTTAATTTAAACTGATATTTACTAGTAAAAGCCTGCTGAAAAAACCAAGACTTACCGGTAAATATTAGTTTATTCCCAAAAGATACCAACTTTTTTCACACTGTTCTTAGACTTTGCACTCCAGCAGTCATCTTTACACCAAACAATGCCTAAGACAAAAATGAGCTTTTCAGCTTTACATGTATTTGCCAAAATAATTACCAACCCTCCCCCATGAAAATTGAGTGGGAAAAATACACTGTGAGAATTGGATCCAGAAGCCCTAATTCTAACTCTTCTTTAAAGGAGATATATATGTATATACAATGTATATAAATATAAATTCTCAGATTAGGTGAATGTGTGATGAATTCTGCATAAGAATAAGTATTATAGTGATTTCTAATACCTTAAAACCCGATCTGATGCCTGGTTTGATTTTGACACATCACAGTTCTGATGCTTCTCTTGAGCTTTAGCCAGTTTCTCTGCTGCAGCAATAGGACATCCAGAGAGGCTGCAATTACAGAAAGGAAATTTAATTGTCTTGTCCTGCATAGTTTCACATTATAGCACTGATCCAATTACTCCTTCTCCTCCTTAGCCAGCATCAGGAAGAATCTGAAGGAAAAGGGTTTCCAAAAATGTTTTGATCATGTGTATTTTCTCTAGAATAGACTTCTTTTCTTCTGCTTTCAAAGTTGCATTGTAAATCTTACATCTGCTCTTCTCTCACAGTACATGGGTAGATTATTCATGGATGTCAGCCAGGGAACATACCAGTAGGAGAGGAGAATATAAACTGGAATCTACTGTGCAGCTCTGCTAGCAGACTTGTGACCTTTATGCATCTACAAATGTTGCCAATGAAATGGCTCCTGAAGACAATTAAATGACAACACCATACAGGCCAAATCTTGTGCTGCTTCACACCTCATTCAGCTCCATTAACTCCAATCTTTTTGCTAGGCATATAAATGAGTGCAAAATTTTGCCTTGGGTTGCTAAATCTACATGTCAACTGTTAGTGTTTGTTCATGAATTTCAGCCACTAAAGTATGCTTTTTAATAGTAGATGATGCAAAATGAAAAGCATTTCTGCACTGGAAATTCAATTAAATTTGCAAATGCTGAACTATTATTGAAGTGGCAATAATAAGCCTGATTCTTATGGAAAAGATTTAGAACTGAGAAAAATAAATACATTGATGCCAGCAGATGGTGCTCTTAGTGAAGCTGTAAAACCCTGTGACCTGACAATGGAGGGCTTCCTTTCCTTGTCACAGTCTATTGCATGCTTATGTGACCGCAACTCTCTGTGCTCTCCATAGGAATAGAAATTAGAATGAAAGGCAAATCAGCGCGTTCCCAGATGTTCCCTTCTTTACAGGAAATAAGTGGGAAAAAAAAAAAAAAAAAGGGAAAAAAAAGTGAAGCAGAGAAAAATGCCCCAAAAGCTGCAGAAAGAGGTGAGCACAGACTGCAGAGTGCTCCCCCCTGCTCGCCCTCGCTGCCCTAATTCTACAGAGGGTGAGGGAGCTCTGTGCAGCTCTGGAGCCGTGCCAGGGGGAGGATGTGCTCCACTGACAGGCTCTTCCTCAGACACCTCAAATATTCTAGGGGATATTCAGCCAGAAGTGAAAGCTGCTTCAAGCAGCAGCAATTCCCATAAAGCCTTCTCAGAGGTTTTTGCTGCATCTACTGGCAGCATCACTGCAGAGAAAGGTACCAGAGCTTATTGCAGAAGAGCTGGTACCCACAAGAGTCTTCTGGGTGAAATGCAGCTGATATGAGGGGCTGTAGTAACCCAGAGCTTGGTAAGACTGAATGTCCAGTACCTGCACTTCCTTAAGCCTTCATGCTACAATTAACAGTAAAAAGGAATTAAATAACAGAACCATTGCACAGCTCCTTTTACCCTCTTATCCACATTTTCTGGATTTTTAAAATTGTAAAAAAATAGGCAAGATTTTATTATTGTTCTGTGGGAAAATTACAACATGCAGAACACTAAAGTAATATTTTCAGAATTTGTTTGACAGAATTTGATTCTTAGTATCATCCCTTCCCTAAGAATGTATTACTAATCTTAGGTAACTATAGAAAAGTTGCTTTTTTATTTCACCTTTTTTTTTTACTAGAAAACTTACTTCTAATAATTCTGCCCTCTCATTTTTAAATGTAATGAGACATGTTCTTAATGTTTCTTGAACAGCCAAGATTTTAATTCAGTTTTAGCGGAGTAAGTACTTCAGGGTTGAGACTGTGGTCAGTAAGAAAGCTAACACCTGTGTATTTAAATGTTGATTCTCTTGGATTAAAAAACCCCAATAATTTAGGATTAGAATAGATTTTTTTCATGCACTAGAAAGTAATCTCTGAGGAGAGTGAAGTGTGAGAACAAGAACTCTGTACTAGTTCTGACGATGTTGACAAAATCTTCTTTCTCCCTGCAACACACTCATGAGGAGTCATGCCATTTGTTTTGTACCACTGCTATTCACCAAATATCAAAACAAAAAGAAAAAAAGAAGTCCACTGAAAAAGCTAAGGATGCTTAAAATGCCTTCTGTGGATCAATTCATCCATACTACAGCAAACGCACACTCGTTCTCCTCAGAAAATACATGAATAAATGTTACTCTTTAAAATGGATAAAGCACACGAAGCACCATCTGTCAATCCTCAGAACAGAACAACGACACACACTCACTCCCCCCCACCAGTGGACTGCTAGAAGGGCTGCAGTTCGGAGGCACTGTTCCCTCTAGAGTGGTGTCCAGCGACGGCATCCTTACCTTCGGTGGGAATTCCTGTTGCTATTTACGTGGCCCCGGCCTGTGCAGCCTGGTGTAGGACACTTAAGAACATTTTCATGCATGGCAAGAACTTGACAAGGAGAGTAAGAGAAAACAGCAGAGTATGAAAACAAGAAAAAAAAAAATCAAATCCCAGTATATATGAAACCATTTTAAAACAAAGCAGGATTCATTAACAACCAGCATTCCTCAAAATACACGTGACACACATAGCCAATAAAGCCTGATGAGGAAAGTAATTATTGTGACCCTATGCTCATTAACACAGGGCAACAGTGAAAGTTATGGAGGTTACAGAACCTATAAACAAATGCATCTCTGGTACAACAGTGAAGCAGAAGACGCCCAACATCTTCTTCATACAAAACCACTGAGCAAAGATCAGCTCAACAGTAAAGGGTGAGCTAGCAACCATACAAAACAAAATTACAGACTGGAAAAATACTTTCAGGAAATGTATGTATTCTTTATACATAACTTTATAAATGCAACATCAAACTCATGAGCTGAAAATCTACTCTCAAGTTATACTGGTAGAACACTGAATTATTTGAAACACACCTCAGTACAACCCTGAACAGAATTTAACCCTAACTATAAGGCAGCCCAATTGAGCTAGGGGCTGGTTCTGCTTACTTCCACATAGATATATCATGCATATCCATATGGTGAGCAGAATGGATCCTTTAATTTTCACTTGTATTCTCTAAAAAATGTAGAAATTTCTTTTGCAAATACTAAGAACCAAAATTAAGCACTTAAAAATTGAGGGATGGCAGAAAAAAATATAAAAAAGAAATAAATGGTACAAGCTTAAGCAAGTAAACTGATTTACATCCTCATCCACTGCAAGCTGGATGGAAAACTTACTCCAAGGCTGCTCAGAGTAGTACCTCTCTAAGTCATAAAGCTCATGCTATGAAGGGCAAAATTATCAAGAACTTTTCGGGAACACTGAAGAGTTTTTTATGACATGAGGCATATCTGAATCCATGTCTCGGAGCTGGATGGCAGTACATCACGCAATGGAAAAAGGCCATCCAGCCCTTATGAAGTTCTCATTTTCTCACACAAGAAGTGGTCTGGAAGCCTGTATTTAGTTCTCACTCAAGAAAAAAGCTAATAAAATCAGTAGATACTTTGACTGAGTTAAGAACTGAATAAAAGCTGTTCAGAGACTTGAGAATTAAACCATGTATACTCATTAAAGATAACCATCATCATCATCACCCCATCATCAGTGTGATAAAATGTGTATAGATGCAAAAGCTTCACTCTGAAATTCCTAATATTTAAAGCTGTTCTTGAAACATGCTTCACAAGGCCAACATCACAGGAAAAAAAAAGATGAGCTCACCTTTGTCATTTTAGTAGGTAAAAGAGCATGCAAACAGTTTAAAGCTATATTCTTCTTTGATTTACAAAGTCTTCTAAAGAGCTTTTTAGTTACCATTTGAAAAAATTATAGAACTTTGAGCAACTGAATAAATATTTGTGTTTCAGAAAATTACAGGGTCTTGGAAAGCAGAGAAATTATTTTTCTACTGTATTCAGAGACCAACCAAACTACAGCAAAGCTTCCTAAAGCACTTCCTCATCACTTCTGGAAGAAGCCATTGTACCATGAAAGAGGAGACTTGTTATGTCTGCCACTCTTGCAGTGCTAATCTATTTCTGTTTTCCTGTCCATCAGAGTCTACTTTCCTTTGGAAACTGGAAACCATTTTAGTTCTGACCATCTTTATAACATTTCTTTAAGGTTGCTGAAAATTCATTGAGGTTAAGTCTATAAGTGCTGATGGACAGTGAGGATTTTAGGTCCATATGGAATGGATTCCATAACTTCATTTTAAAACTGGTGTGAAAGAGAATTGGATCTTAGCTAGACACTTCTGGATGAAAACCAGCACAGAGTCATTAGCCTCAATAGACATATGCTGATTTCACCAGCCAAGGAGGTGACTTCCAGAAATGAAGCCCTCTGCCTTTAGCTGGGTGTCCATGAGCTCATATGGGTGAACTTCCTCCTCAGAGAATTTGCTGACATAGCAAGAAGTTCCACCCATGTGACTGACAGGGGATGTTTGCTCAAAATCCTGAGTTCTGTAACTAAGTAAACAGCCAAATTATTATTTTTTATAATATACACTAGTTTAATATAAATTATGTTTCAGACACAACAATAACAAAGGAAAGAGGTTGCAAGTTTTTCAGGAATAATTATTCCTGTACAAGACAATAAGGACGGTCGATGTGACATTAGCACGCAGAAGCAAAAGCAGTGCACATCTTCTGGAAGCCTTTTTCTCTGTTGGCTAAATATGTCTATTAAAAAATAACCTAGGATTCTCAAAATCAAAGAATACAGCTTTAAAAGTTGTTCTTTTAGTGTAAAGTTAGTAAAGAATGGAAATGATGGAATAAAGGAAAAAGTATAACACAGAACAGTTGACTAAGTTGAGACAAACCATACTGAAAAAATGAAATTAATTTTTTAAATAAAAGGCTTAAAAAGCATGCTAGAAAAATTTTTGTAGTTTTATCCCCAGTTTCCATGAAAGAATGTGAACTTACTTTCTGGAGGGACCCTATCTTTGTGTGGGCATCCTGACAAACTGCGGTGATGGGGGTAAAGCCCCGTTACATGGCCAGTTCCATCACACCCAGGGGTAGGACATTTGCTCTCTTTCTTTTCTGTTCTTGAGGGATCTATAATTTACAACAAATGTGTCAAGTGAATGAGTCTTTTCACATTTCTGTAAGAAGGTTCATTTAATCATGTCATTTACTCTTTGGTAAATGTTATTATGAAAACTGGAAAGAGAAAACCCTTCTACTTCTTATCACAGTTCTGCCACTTTTATCCTGTTGTCTTCTTCCCAGACTGCAGGCTCCCGTGATCACGGCAATATCCATTCACAGTGATTGGAAAATGACCTTTTTATAGCAAAGCCGTACCATTGTCAATCAATGTTCTGCTGGCAAGCATTAGCTCAAGGGTGCAAGGTCATCTGGAAACTGTTTAGTTGGAGTTTCCCTTCTTTACATTTTTATTTGCCTCATGCATTAACGTCTGCAAATGTACTGTCATAGCAGTTCAATGTCCTGAGAGTAGCAAATCCAGCTCTTCAGCAGAACAATTCCACAAAAAACCCTTTTCCAAGGCTCAATGAGGAAATGGCTCTTGTTTTCTTTAAATTCCTTACAAAGTGGTAAAATTACATAAATATTCCTTTCTCTTCAATAAATTATGGTGGAGTAAACATTGTAATCCGAATTACTGAAAGTATCACTTGCGCTGTAAATCAGGGTCATTACCAACATGCATATGTAACATTTGAATATTCATATGCTTGAAAGGTTAATGACCTTTTAGAATGTTGTTGGATCTTCTGACTACAAATCAAAGAAAAGTCTAACTAGTCATTTTTTCCACAAAATAAAGTTTTCTGCCAATAATGTAATGGAACACCGGTGACATTAATCCTGATTTAGAACTTTCTCACATAACTTTTATCTGCATATTTCCTTTAACAGAACATCTGTAGAACATCTATTCTTCCGAACAAGCACATGATACAAATTACATCTTATCATCTTGACCACAGCTGCCAGGTTTTGGACATTATTGCTGATTTTCATATCAGTATTAAAGGGATAAAAATCAGGATACTCAAACTGCTACAGATCACCAACATATTTTTTAGTCCATACCCAATAGTTCAATACCCAACCTGAACTATCCTCATTCAGTAATTGTATGTTGCTCTTATAATTTCTCTGCTTCAGTATTTATGCTTTCATCTCCATAAAATAAGATTTTGCTACTTGTTTTCCAGTAAGCCTTTTTTACATTAAATTCCATCCCAGCTTCAACAAACAGAACCCTCAGTACAACAGGGGGAATGTTAGTACTTGTAGAACTTCACATAAAACCCATTCTTTTCATCACGAATCAATACAATCCACAGTTCACATTCTGTTTTGGACTTATCTTTCCCTGAATTCCTTCTGGTAGGTCTTATATATACTTTTACTTTTTTAATTTTACAGAAAATCTTTAGCTCCATGACTCTCCATGTCTTAAATCCACTCTTAAAATACAATATAATACTTAAACCTTGTATTTTGCAAATGGAATCCCTAATTATGAAAGCTTTATTTTACTTAACTTGCATGTGGACTGTAGAACACAGCTCTCTGTTCCATGTTCTTTAACAACAAATAAACATATAAATCTATCTCCAATGTGCTATACAGTTATCACAACACTCCTGGAAATACCATAATCTCATATATCAGGAAATTGAAGAAAGAGATCAAGAAGTTAAACCCAAGGCCACAGAAGGAGTAAATGTCAGAGGAGGGATTTGAATTCCTGCCAGATAGGCCTGTGCTGAGACCACTAGAACAGCAAGCCCACAGCTACATACATACACAACTCTAAGCAACTCATCAAGTCAAGTACTTTGGGATGTGTAAAAGTATTAGATAAGTGAATAGATAATGCAAATGAAATATAAATTAAGTAAATATAACAATATTCAAGGACTGCAAAAAATGTAGATGATTAATAGACCATAATGGCTTTTTAGAGACTTTAAACTAGAGGAACTTTAGCTACTTGACATTGTTAGAACTCCACCAAAGTCAGTGAAGGTGTTGTAATTTAGAACAGCTGAGGATCTAGACACTTGCATCCAACAGCATCAAGCAAGTCCTGCTCTGTATTCAAGTCTACATCATAAAGTTATAGCAAATATCAGATCCTTAAGAGCCTTTATGGTCTAATGAGTCAGAAAAGATGCTGTATACTATTCTTAATGATTCCAAAACTTGCATAAAATTGCACTTGCACAATTTCCCATTGCTTTTAATGGAAGACATTTGAGTAAACTTTTCACAACTTTATATGAAACACTGGATACTGTTTTGGAAATCCTCTTCTGCTATTTGGGAGAAATACTGCAGTTTTACTGAACTCTTCAACCTTTTCTCACTCCTTGCCACAATGGAAATATTTCCTGAGTGAAGGTTGTCAAATGACTTTAAAAGGTTTCAAAATGCATAAATTACAGAAGAAAACCTGTTTAGAATGCTTAAAATAGCAGGGGGGAAATGGTTAGTGGTCTCTTAATGATTGTTTCAGTGATCTTTGAAGCTGAGGTTCTCACTGCAAACCTGTGTTCCCAAGAAAGTTTCCGCCTAACTATATCATACATATATGTAGGTATCTCTTCCAGCAGTATTTGGAAGATAACATGTGACTGGACAACAAATGATATAAGCAACTGCCTTACTTAAAACTTCCTCTCTCAACGACTACCAGAATATTTCCCACAGGTTGGTTTGGTTTTTTTGTTGCGGGGTTTTGGGCTTTTTTGGTTGTTTGCTTTTTTGTTGTTTTTTTTTTTGTTTGTTTGTTTGTTTTTTAAATAAGGGAATTTTTTTTTTCTTTTTCTACTAAAAAGGTGAAGAATGATCCACTCCACAAAGTTTCATAGTCCAAACTCCTAGAGTATTTAGTTCCTGGTTGAGCCTTGGACCTGTTATCATTTCAGCCTGCAGTTCCCTAGAAATGGGATAGTTCAAAGAAGCTATAGAATTTTCTAAAATAGGATATCTGTACATTTCTCACTGTCAGAAATTATATAGGCTTTTTGGAGACAGCAGGCCTACATGAAAAAATCTTTTCCCAGCCATACATATGGACTGGAAAGGCTGGACAATACCACAATTTAAAAACTGTTCAAAAATTAATTTTTGTTTGCCATGTTTTCTGTGTTTTTAGATACATATACTCACAGGGAAATGCATCCATAATAGGTCTATGTGAACAACATTTAGCACAACATCCACATGGCTATGCAGTAATACACTAACTAACTAAAGTTGTCTCCCCCAGATGCCCGAAGTTACTACAGCATACACTGGACTATATATCTGTGGTTAGAACAAAGAAAACTTCACTAAAATGCATTGCAGCAGTGTTTGACATCAGTAATTTACATACTTTTATAAAAGACTGATCATTACTTTTGTTTAAGACTTATGAAAAAGATCAAAAGTTTCTTGGATCAAGATGTTGTCTGCCTACATAAACGTCACAGGCAGATTACATTTTCAAAACAGAGATTTATAAAAAAAGAGAAAAATGCCCACCATCTCAATTGCAAAGCAAACCAAATATTTTTACAACAAATATAAGATAAATCAAGTCTCTGTTTAGCATCTCCCAAGAAATACCACATCCTCAACTTCCACTAAAGTCAATGGGAATCAGGGGTGTTCAATGAATCTCAGGAAGTATTGAACACTTAATACAACACGGCCCTACATGTACAGATGTAAACACATTAAAGAGGGGTGTCATAATATAAGCACACCATCACCATGATAATCCTGCAAATTAAAAGGCATTCTAAAGGTAACCTTTAGTTTGTTGGGGTTTTTTGTTTGGTTGGTTTGGTTTTTATTGTTTTTGTATTTTTTTTTCTTATATTGAATTATGGTCAAGGCAGCACCTTAACTGTTTCCACAATGGAATGAAACCAGTGAAGTGGAATGCACATAAGAAAGAAATTGCTATTGATCTCAGCCCAGGCCACACCATGCCTTGCATAGCAAATGGTTTCCATTACCTTACTATCTTAAGATAATTAATGTGCAGTCACTGCCCCTATCTTATGTTATCGGTCATTTTGATACTGTTCAATTTCTATCAGGCAATTCTACATTTTAGACGGGAGAGGCTTCATCAATAACTGTCATTTGATGATAATTTTATAAGTCACGATGCCACCTACCCAATCTGTAATATATGCTCTTCATAGCTGATTGACTATCTGCTACACAAACCCCCCCTCTTCAATATACTTTGCAACACAATTCTCTTTTTTAATTATTACTATAAAATATATTAAACCTTGAGAAAAATCTTTGCCTCTTTCAACATGATCTCTTGTTTTGTTTCCCTGAGTAATTACTTTTTTAATTTAGTCAATGATATACTGTACATATTTCTAACACTGCAGAATGAATTCTTTTATTTTATAATCATACCATGATGCTATTTTACAAACATGTCATACTACAATTTTAATAAAGTTCCCATTATGTGGAATTAATAACTTCATTTCAGAAATCTATGCAAAAACTTAACATGTTAGCTCACATTTTCTCATGACATAACATACGGTATATAGAAATATTACCTTTACCATAATATGGCTTTTTGACATGGCCGTCACTTGGTTTAGGCTTCCTGTCATCTCCAGAAAGATGTCTTGGAGACTGTTCCTCAAATGATCTCATATTATCCCTCCTTCCAGCTTCCACTGCCATTTTTTCTCTCATGGCTTTTGCTCTCTCAGTTTCCAAAGCAATTGCTTTCTCAAGCAGAGTTAAGTTACCTTTTGTCATATCAAACACTTCTTCAGACCTATCTGAAGTAATAGAGGTGGTATCATCGTCTCTTTCATGACAACCATCCTCCTTGGCACAGCTAGAAAAAGTCCTAGATCTGGGGCTCAACTGTTCTTCAAGCCTCATTAGGTTCATCATATCAGAGTAATTCCGGTCTGGTGTTCTTCCTTGGAAGTCATCTTCTTGCCTGACATGCTGACGAGTGTTCATGTTTTGCTGTTGATTTCTTTCCTGTGGGTTTGTCTCACTGAGTTTCCTAGCCAGATCAAAACACTGGTTCCTTAAGCACTCCAAACTGCTGAGACACACCTCTTCATCACTCTCCTCCACTATTTTTTCTGTAAGTCCATTGTTCACAGGCTTCCCTAGCATTACAAAGTTCATATTCCTATTGTCTTGCTGTGAAGTATTGTCTGCATAATTTCTGTCATTAATATTCTCTGAAAGCACTACACCATGTCCTTGTGCTAATAATTTAAGGGAGTCCACTGTTTCCCTAACAACATCACTGTCTAAATCTAAACTCAGCTCACTTTTCCGACCGATATTTTCATTTTTGTCACTATCATCTTCCAGACTATTAGATGTATTGCTGTTCATTTCTGATTCTGTCCTGGCTCTGTATGCTGCATCCTCTGCAATTTTGCCAAGATTTAACAATGACTTGGCCACCAGTTCATCGTAATTATCATACTCATCATTATTGTTATCGTCTTTTTCTGTGTCTTGCATTATTCGAGTATTGTGACAATTCATTTGATGGTCTTCTGCATAAAAAACAGAAACAAAGAAAGAAACAAAGAAAGAAACAAAAAGGAAAAGAAAAGAAAAAAGTGGCTACAATTGGAACTGTTGTTGCAATTGCATGGACAGAAAACAAACTGCATGTCAAATATTGTTAATCATACAGCAATTCTAGAACACTATGGCTGACCCATTTGAACTGAATTCTCAATAGTCCATAAGGATATTTTTGTTTATTTGCTATTCACATGAATTTCTTTCACAGAACTGATAAGAAAAAGGCAATCAAAATGATAATTACTACTACTGCCAAATATTATGGCACAAATACTTATAGTTTCTCCTTTCACTTCTATATTCACAGTTTTATGGGATTTCTTACAATCACATTATTCAGATGACACAATTGCCTGTTTCCCCCATTTCTCACTCCTATATGTCCTGTAAATACGGTAGATGGCAAAGGAGTGAGTACTACTGGATTTATTCTCTTACTGGTGAATGCCATTCACCAAAAGAGAAAGAGCATACTCCAAGAAGGAAAATGTCACATTTTAACACCATACACACCATTAAGACTAATTGACCAATAGCTATACACAAAGATTAAAATGGCATTTTACTTAGTAGCTCTATCAGTAAAATCAAAATCTCTCAGTTCAACTGTGGAGAAGTTAAGAATTTTAAAAGAGTTGTTACATGAAAGGAGGTTAGAAGGAATTATATGCACAATATAATTTTAAGTAAATATGCTAGTCCAAATTTTAGTCATATGTGTATGACTATATAAGTCATATATAAGCATGGGCTGTTATTTACTGTTCTGTGTACTGTAACAGAAGGTGCAGAGTTACCACATTTTTCTCAGCTTTGTTCTAGCAACTGTTGAATAACACAGGGAGAGCTTAATAAGGTGGAGCCAGTGAGAGGCCCGGAGGAGGAGATTCACCTAACATCTACATCTACATCTACATCTACATCCATGGTTCTGTCCTTAGTAAGAGAAGCAGACACTTTACGGACACAGAGCATCTGATCTGGTTAAGATATCTTCTTGAGAATAAAACTAATAACCACTAGAAGTGCCTGTTTCTCTTCATTGACAACAAAGGGACTCAGACTTGACGCCCACCTTAAAGATACCCATACTCAGATGAATATCATTCACAGAGCATCTTCTGGTATCTCGTGTTCACTCAGAAGTTATGTCATTACTAGACCCAGTCTTAAAACACACATTCATAATTCTGGAGTGATGAACGTTGCATCACTTATATTTTGATAACTGGTTATTATTCAACAAGCTATATTTCAACATTTTACAGCACTGGAAAAGAAGATCTGTCATTACAGTGACATATTAGGCCAGTTTTTCAGCTGGTGCAAAGAAAACAGTAGAGCTAGAATAATTAACACCTGCTCAAGAGCAAGTTCATCAACTTCTGATAGCGTCTTTCAGCTTAGATGTATTTTCAACACTAGGATTTTCAACACTAGTACACCTAAAAACATAGGAATTTCTAAAGTGTGGCTCATATTTTGGGTTAAACAAACCAAAGTGGGAAATTTCAGGTAGTAGGTGGTTTATGCACTAACATTTTGGCAATAGAAAAGAGTGATAAAACTAGTTTTTATGTCAGTAGATAAGATAATAAATAAAGAGTTGGAAATACAAAGCTAAACAGCACAATAATTAATATTTCAGCCACAAGATAGTATTTCTTCTACACAGTGGTTAGGGATCCTGGGATGATAGTAGGCTGTAGTTAAGCAGCAGAACTGGTTGATGACTAGGCTAAGTCTAGAAAAAAATACTCTAATGGCAAAATAGTATATCTTACATATTATCTGCTTGAATACAGAGGAAAGATAATTAATAAGGAAGATTGTATGGTATTTCTACATCACAAGATATTCCAAGCCAAGTAGTGGGTTATCTGTTTATCATAAAAGGTGGTTTTATTTTAGTTGCTTGTTTTTCAAGATCATCATAACTCATTTATGTTTCAGTGCCACAAAAATTAAGGGTATCAGAGTATTAGATTTTCAGTGTATAAGTAAGGACTGCCACTTACACTTCCTATTTGAAAAATGTCCATCTTGAATAACTGAATAGAAGAAGGCAATGAAGGCTTAGTGGACAACTAGTCTGTGCTATTTGAAAAGCAAATACACTAATAATTTTCTAAAGTAAAATGTACAAACAAGTCCCACATTAATTTATATATTAAAGATAAAACCTGGTGCCAAGGAGATTGTTCCATAGAAACTGAGGCTTTTATAGGGTGCTTCTTGTAACTACACTAATGGGCACTCAGATGCAGCAATGGAACATAGAAGTAATTAAAGAAGCAATAAGCTATAGCTCCAAAATAGCCAGTGCCTTCAAGTTTAGGGTGAAGCATCAACAAACACTGGTGAAATCCATCCAAATCTAGCTGTAATATGATATTGAAACACAAAGTAGGAAAAAAAAAAATTCTCTAGTCATCCTGAGAACTGCTCAGGTATGCAGTGACTATTCTAGGCCAACTTTTGAAATGTGAAAAGTTTCAGGGGTTGTTTATTAAAAGAGGGGGCTGTGTTTGTAAATGATCACCAAGGGGAGGAATATGTTATCCCTTGCCTCCACAAGTGAAAAGTCAAAATATGAATCATGTACTGCATGACAGAAGACATCTAAATTCCTTTTGAGTAGATAAGCTAGGTGAAAGCTGTAACAAGAGTATTTTTTATTCTGTTTATTTGGCTATATCCTTTTCTGGTCTCCCATTCATTCAGTCATAAAATGAAGAAGGAAAAGGTAGTGCAAGAGAAGAAAGTGTAAAGCACTAATCCCAGATGAGAGAGGCAGGAAAGCAAAATATTTAAATAAGTTTCATTTCTCATATTTTAATTTTTGGTCTTTTTTTGCATCTCGTTTCTTTAACAACTATTTTACTCATGTCTCTTATCTACATGCAGCAGTTAATTTTAATGAGGAAGATATTTATGTATGCCATGTCATCTCCTCAATAATAGTTGGATTCTAAGCTTGCTCTGGTGAGGCACCTGTATCATCTGTTTATCAATATAAAATTTTAAATACTGAATCAGTTTGTGTATTAGTTAAAGGTCTTCTAGGAAGTATGTTAAACTAGCAGCTCAATGCGAGCTATATGCCTTTTCTTTGATTCAGTTCTGTAAATTTTGATTTTGCTTTCATTTCACATTTCTGTGATTCCTTAGATTTGATCTTTAACTCAGTAACTACTTTTACAGTGTGCCGTTTAATGGCTGTCTATTAAATGACTGCAAAACTCGGAGAGGTAAAAGATTTACTCTACCCTTCGTTTTGGAACCAGTGATGCAAACTAAAGGTTTTTATTTTGTGAAGAGACTGAGTTTGTCTCACAAAGACACAAGGTATCCAGTTTAGGTGAAGAATGCACAAAGTTATAATATATCCTTTTTATCTTAACTTTAGGGTTGCATGGACAAAGAATACACAACACAGTTTAAAAAGAGTATCAGATTATTCTAGCTCTCTTCCACAAAATATCATGACAATTTAGATATTCTACATTGTAAATTCGTTCTTTTTAACTCCCAGTAGATATAACAAATGGCAGGAGGAAATTATAGTGGAGTAGCGTAGAACAGCTATTAAGAGCTGTAAGCCTTTAGCCCTTTAGCCATTTCAACAGAAGTGCACTTGTATTGTGCTAAAAAAAGTGAATAATTTGATTTCTTATTGCACCTTTCATCCAAGGATCTCAAAGCACTTTACAAACATTATTTTAAAAAGCCTCACAACACCCCTGTGAGGTAGGTATTTTAACCCCATTTTACAGATGGGAAATGGAGACACAGAGAAGTTGAGTGACTCTTTCCATGTCATACCAGGAGTCATGGAAGAATAAGAATTATAGCCTCTACATCCTTGATTTTTTCCTCCTTTTCTTCCTATCACATCCAATTTTAAGCAACATTTTATCAGAAGAAATGGCTTGCTGGTTTTAGCGTAGGGAGTCATGCAAAACGGCACCTTCCTTTTGAAAAGGAAAATACACAGCATTTAGATTGAGAGATTCTGCAGAGAGAGGCAATGATACTTCAGAAATAGCAGCTACGTTCCTACCAATGGACATAGACTTCAGAAACAAGACTTTCCAGATCTGTAGTCTGTGTATCAAATTACTCACTTTTCTTCCAAGCATGGGAAAACATGATGGCTAGGAAGCTGAGCCTACATGTGGTCATACAGGCTTCCTGCCCAGATGGATGGTTTCATTATCCAGGCAGCATTTCCTGATTTAAAACACTTCACTGCTCTTGCCACTGCTACTTGTCAATTCCTAAGTGCTCAGCACATGATACTACAGCATCACCATTCTCCCTTTAAGCTGTAATATAAAGTACATGCACACATCTCCACATTACAGTCTCTGATAGCTCGCCTCTGAGAAACATTTAGCAAGACGATGTTGGCACAAATGAATTCCGAATCTTAGAAAGTAATGGCATAATATGGGGAGGGGGATTTGTACAATTTGTACATTGCCATTTTGGGGGAAATCTTGTGAGTAAGGAAACTGAAGAGGTGGAAAACTCTGAGCTCTCAACTTCTCCACTGCACATGGACGAAACAGAGGACCTGTGTAACTCTCCAAGGACCTAATCAAGTTCTCCTAAAAGTCTAAACACTCCTACTGGCCTGGGATTTGGATTAGAGCCTAAGCATTTGCATATGCCTATTACAGGGATGCACTGAACTCTGAAGCTGACCATGCATGAAGAATCCTTTCTTCATCTCTGCAAAATTTCCTGAAGTTCTTTTATACTGGAAGTGCTATAGGTAAAGACCCAAGCAATTTGGTTGTTATAACAATTGATTTCTTTATGGACCTTATATACTTAATGGAAATCAAAAGAAAAAGATAACTGTTCACTTAGTTAATTGATTCTTTCTAGCTATTCCACTGTATTCCATTGTATTCGATTTTTTTTTCTACTTCTCCTCCTCAGCCTGCTGCAACTACTTACAATAGTTATAATACTGGGACTTATTGTTTAGACTTTACTACAATTATAGTATTCAATTAATAACCAATGCTCGAAGTAAAATAAATGGAGAGCAGAAGTCATTAAGTGTGACAAGGAAGTTCTGAGCTGAAGAACACAGTATGTCACAGTAGGAGTCAGTATTATAAATTAATAGAGAGGACTACAGTGCATCAAGCCCATATAGACCTTAAGTATTCACAATTTGCTGCCTTATATATATTTTCATTCCTTTTTTTCTGTTATGTTTTTATCTTTTCATCTTCTATAGGTTCCACTTTTTATCTGGTTTTGCTTGCTGAAAATTTAAGTACTACCTTTTCTTTCTTGGGTTTTTTTTTTTTTTAAACTTTCCCCTAAAGAGCAAAAGTGATCCTCACAGATCTGAATTTCTTTCCTTTCGTGGAGTGATTACTAACACATAAAGACATTTCTTTTTAATTCACCTTCTTGCCATTTAAACACGTTTTAAAAAGAATATTAATACATTATTTTGGTATAAAAGCATATTTAAGATTTAGTTTTCTAAATTAGTGTATTCTTGTCTAAAGGCAGAGGTATTTTACATAACTGAAATACTTTTTTTTTTTTTGCCATTCGTATGACCTCCTATTATGCCTCTGCTTATGTCACACCTGCATGAATAGCATCCTGATCTACAAATATTCACATTAATATTGGTAGAACATGGATGTTCTTACTTGGGTTATTCCTATTAATATAAAGGCAGAGAACATCAGGTAATACAGAGCAACACACTTTTGAAATTTTCTGCCATTTGCTATTCATCCATGTGTTCCCAATCCAAATCCCTATGAGCTACCTGTATCAGTACAGTTTTGGAAAAGGATCTAAGGGTATCTGACAGTTCCTCCGACAAGATCATGACTGAGGTAATTTTGCTTCAAGTGCCAGACTGCAAGAGCTTCTTAAAGGTTATCTATATTCTGACTCGACCAATATGTTTAAGATTTTGCCATTTCACCACATGATACTGCTTGCCTTTCTTGATCTTAAGAGATTGTCACATGCTATTGACAGTGCACTGGTGCCATGGAATCATGCAGTAGCTGAGGCTGGAAGAGACCTTGGGAGGCTATGTGGTCCAACACCTGCTCAAAAAAAAGTGCCAGCTTAGAGTAATTATTAGGGCCCTGTTCTGTCAGTTCAGCTTTAAAGGTCTTCCAGAACAGAAATATCACAGCATCTCTGGGAAATCTATTCCAGTGTTTGACCACTGTCATGGTGAGAAATTCATTCTTATTTCTAAATGGATTTTTTTTTAGACTTGTGTCTTAATCTTATGCTACATATTAACATCTTCTCTCCACTCTCAATACAAGTAGCTGAAGCTTAAGTTCTCCCCGTAGCTTTTTCCTCCTCAAGTGAACAAACTGGTTTTTTTCAGTGTTTCTGCATATCACAGAGTCCAAGTCTTTAATCATCCTGGTTGTTCATCACTGGACTCCAATATTTCAAGATTTTCTTGTGCTGATGAGCCCAAAACTGGACTTACTACTCCACATACAAAGTGTAAGTGCTGCATAAAATGGAATAATCATTTATTTTCCTTTTGATTTCTTTTCTCAAATCTTTTCATCCTGACAGACAAACATTATTTCCAAAAGTCAAAAGGCAATGAATTTTCTGGAAATTATCTTGTTTTCCTCCACCACAGAGACAGCAGAAAATACTTTTCAGTTACCTACAGGCATCTCTTAAGTAGGAAAGGTCCCTGATTGGTATGAAGCCTTCTTGTTTGGTTTGCAGTATCTGCAATATTTGGTATAAAGTCAATATTTTTAGGTTTGAGAAGGAACTTGCTGAGATGATCTGTGAACAGAAGTGGATATGCTGGGTTTGCAAGGGCAGGACAATTTAGCCAGTCCCTCCCACCTGGTCCACACTTCTTTGTGAATCAAGTTTAGGCAGCCCTTAATTGTTTTAACTTGACTTGTGTCTGGGCAGATAATGAGATGGCTTTAGCTGATGACTGGCATTCATTTCATCCTACTTTTTCTCCCCAGGAAGTCGATATGAGGGAGGCAAGATATTTTATCTCATAGTCTTTTAATGATTCAGTGGAGTTTGGCAGTTTCTTGCCTTCTCTCAGGGTTCCACAGCTCAGCAGGGCACCAGGCAGTGAGGAAGCCAAAGCTATTCTCCAGATACTGGGATACAGCAGGAAGACAGCAGGGGAGCAGAGGACCAGCTGCACTGATGGCAGAACACCCACTCAGAGAACTCTTGGTATGGAGCTTCTCATGGGGCTATTCCTAAGATTACTCCAGAGACAGTGACCCATGCCTAATTCCTCTCTATATTCATTGCTTTACAAAGCATGCAGCCTGAAGGACACACTTTTAGTTTATAAAGAAGTATTTTCTTTCTTACACACAAATCTCTGAGATGAGAGGTTGTAATCTTTAGTACAGGGAAACATAATCTTTTTACTGTTTTTGTTTCAGTTCAGATCTCTGACTCAGTGTCAGGCCATAATGAACATGTCTCTATATGAACTACACATCTAGATTCCATTTACAGGTAATGGACAAAACCATGCATCCTGGGATATGATTTTTCATCTTAACCTAGGTATCTATAGTAGATTGTCTGAATTATCCCCTAAAAGTGGCTATTTATCTTGATTGGTTAACAATTAAACTGAATCCTATCCTTATTGCTTTTACTCAAAATTTTCAAGTTGATCCTTGCTGAATTTCAATGGTATCTTTAGTATGCCACAGTAGGAACTGCTCAGTGGAAGGAATGAGGAACTACCCAAAATGAACTATCTTTTGGTTGTGGATAGACAAAGATATATCAGGAAAGGCTGGTGTGGATGGGATACTATGGATACTTTGGATGGGATATATGCTTATGACTGCATGCTTTGCACTGTTGTTTGGTCTCCATTATCAGTTTATTACTTTTTTAGTTGTGTTTGATTATCAAAGAAAGCTTATTTTTCTTTGATAAGACAATCTGATTGGCCAAAGGGACAGAGGCACATATCTCTACCATTCTAGAGGATGAGAGAACCTCATCTAAAATATGGAATCATTGAAATTTCTTCTTTATGTCTCTCTTCAGTTCAGTGCCAAGGAATCTGGAAAGACAAAGACATCTACATGCACAAGTGCCAGACTTTACTTCATCTGAAATGTAAAGCTTTTAGTTAGAGTGTTTGTTCCTTTATTTTTATTCCTTCATCTAGCTTGTTAATATTTTTGTCTCGTTCCATATGTTCGCAGAGAACAGACAGAGAAGGCTGAGTAATAATCCATAGAATAAGAAGGAAGTAAATACAAAGGATTCTTTACCTCTTTGGTTACAGCTCTCTATTATTAATATTCTGTTCTGTCCCCATTAATTAGGGACAGAAGAATAAATGGACAAGTGGAATGTGATTATTCATGCTGCTATACTCTTAGTGAGGCTCTGGAATGATTTTGACTTGAGTGACTTAGCAGTTTTCCAGCAGTGTCCACATGAAAAGGTCCTGGTTAGGGACCATTCCTAAGGAGTTTGAATGAGGTGAACATATTTTGGAAGGTAAAAGATTAGCTGTATATGCACTCAAATCATGCAACAGTTGAACTTGGCATTAAATGAGTGGACTATAGTCTGTTTTACTCACTCATTTAGATGTAGTCATCGATTAATGTGACTGAAGGGGCAAAGGCAGGAAAACCCATAAGCCAGGATCAATAGAAAACACATTTCAGAAAGAACGAGTAAGGCAAATGTGAACCATTTACCATGGGTTTGCATGGCAAGGTTTTGGTAGCAGGGTGGGCTACAACTTCCAGCAACTTCCCCCACGTTCAGGACAGTCAGTGCAAGCCAGCTCCACAGTGGACCCACTGCTGGCAAAGGCCAAGCCCATCAACGATGGTAGGAACACTTCTGTGATAACATATTTAAGAAGAAAATGTATTGGGCATAAGTAATTGCAGACAGAGAAGAGTTGAGTGATATATATGTGAGAGAAACAGGAGGGGTAGGAGATGCTCCAGGCACTGGAGCAGAGATTCCCCTGCAGCCCATGTTGCAGACCACAGTGAGTCAGACTGGCCCCTGCAGCCCATGGAGCTCCATGGTGGAGCAGAGACCCACTTGCAGTCTGTGTAGGACCCCACATCTGAGCAAGTGGATGCTTGAAGGAGGCTGTGACCCTGTGGAAGGCTGCACTGGAACAGGCTCCTATCAGGATCTGTGGCCTTCTGGAGAGAGGAGCTCATGCTGGAGCAAGCTTGCTGGACTGCTAACTCTTCTGACTGCATGGAGGACCCACACTGGAGGAATCTGCTCCTGAAGGACTGCACCCTGCAGAAAGGGACCCATGCTGGAGCAGTGTGAAGGACTGAAGCCCATGGGAAAGACTCATACTGAAATTCATGGAGAACTGTCTCCCATGGGAGGGACCCTACACTGGAGCAGAGAAGGAAGAGTGGGAGAAACAACCTGTGATGAACTGCCTGGAACCCTCATTCCCTGTCTCCCTGCACCCCTGGAGAGAGCAGGTAGACCCTGGAAAAGGGGCTTTATTTTGCTTCTCATTATCCTACTCTGATTTTCATTGGTAAATTCAAATAATTTCCCCAAGGTGACTCTGTTCTACCTTTGATGGCAACTAGTGAGTTATCTCTCCCTGACTTTATCTCAGTTGAGGAGGGGAATGATAAGAGTGGATTTGGTGAACATCTGGCATCTAGCCAGGGTCAACCTTGGCCAATCATGCTACTCCAGTCAGCCAAGAACACATATACAGTGGACCTCAAAAAAGAGAAAATGGTGACTCAATGGCACTTAGCTAGCTACAAAGCGTCTTTAGTACCTTCTGTTTATTTTCCACCTATGTGTACAGATGGCCTATGTGACTGGAAGTATGTAAGAATGAGAGTAGAGTACCAGACACCTGTCAAATGCAGGAAATGTATGCTATAGTACCAAATATAGACCACCTTTTATGTCACTATGCCATCTGCAAAGGTATTTCCAGTGAAACTCTTCCAAGTACCTGTCCACCTAAAGTCTTCACACAGCTCCCATTTTAGAAATTGAAGGATTTCACACTGCAGATCTGCACTGGAATATCTGAGGAACACTTGTGCCTCCTAAAAGGAGAGTATTTGCTGGACAAAAGTAACAACTTACATACTTACATACATTTCTATACATTTCCAACTAAATATGTACCTACTAGCTATGATAACAGTGGCTTTGTTGACAGTTTCCCAGTGCCTAAATTAAATACAGCAGCACAGCCTCAGTGCAATGCATCTGTGCTTTAAAATAACTATCCTTGCAGAAACAACAAGCAACAACAACAAAAAAATCAATCAAATAACCACAATAGCCAGTTTTCCAAAATACATGCATGTAGATACAGAGACAATCTTACACCACACAGAACTAAAACCTGAGTCTGAGTCTGGTCTCAAGATGCTTCAGCTTAGAAGTTATTATGCTAGAGTTCTCTGGTGAAAGTAATGCATGAGATAAAGTCAATACCTTTACTTCTGCCTGAAATTATTCCTGCTTTTATTTTTTTCACTTTAACGTATTGTTCCCTTTCAATTGCCTTTTGTGTGATTATTTTTAAGTTCGCATCTTATTAACTTAATTTTTTGTGAACTAAAGTATCTGAGCTATTTAGAAGCCAATGGAATTAACCTATCCAACATGAACTTTCCCCCTCTGTTCCTTTGTATCTGGTGCTGTATTATGTTTTATGACTTAAAATGAATTTATAAAATGGAACTGCATCAAATCCATTCCTAAAACTCAGATAAACTGTGTACATTATTTCTACACTGCCCATCTTCTCAAAGATGTGCAAGATTTCAAGCAAAAAACTTACTTGCTAGAGGACAGTTATTCTTTCTTTAATAAATACATTGCTATTACTTTTAGTTATGCATTTTAAAAACAGTTAGTAATTTTGACTCATTGCTATTTGTATCTTATACAGACATCAAGCGTAGTTTAAAAATCCTTGTTTACAATATTATAAAAAAGTCTCAGAGAGTCTTCATATATTGGATGGAGTTCTAAAAGTGCTCTGCATGTGTCTAGTTCTGATTCTACTAATGACAATAACAAAGAATCCTACCATTAAGAAAAAAGACACAGTTAGCTACTTCACACCATGAACTATAGGAAAATGCTCACATATAACTAGGGAGAAGAAAACAGAAAAAATTGTGCTGCATTGCCTGTGGGTGTGGGTATTTTGTTTAGCCCTGATCTTCCTTCTTAAAGCCTTTTAACTGTCAATTTAAAGATTCCACATAATGCAGATTCTTTACTGCAGTTCTCACATCTGTCATATCCTACTGTCCATGAAGGAATCCTAACAGCATATTTCATTTTCTCTCTGCAGTATACCCATGCTGACCTCCTAAGCGTTTCTTTACATCTTTCTGCAATTTTCTTTCTTTCATAGGCTCTGTTATCCCTTTTAGATTTGGAACTTATTGTTTCCACTTCTGTGTCCAAAGACCCTCCAGTCACTGAATCAAATTCTTTCTTAAACTCATATCATATCTTTAATGGGGATTTCAACAAGAATCACTTTAAAAAACCCCTTATGAATAGCAGCAGTAATTTCTAAAACACTTCCAGGTTAGACTTCTCATGTGGCATGTTGTATAGAAAGAAAGAGTCATATTTCTATTTTTCTTGGTGATACAATTACATCTGTACTCATCTGTGCCTTAAACCTGGCAGACACCCTAACACTGATCAACTCAAAGCTCAGCTCCAGACTTACAACACTCTCTGCCCATCTGTTATTTAAGCACCAAAAGATTCTAACACTGAGTCTTTTCATACATAAGTTTCCAGACAAACCTAATCCAATAGGTATGCTCTAATGCACACCTGAAATAAAAAGGCTTCCCATTAAATGTTGCTTTGATTGGCTTGCTTAATTTGTAGCCAAGAAAAGAACAGCCTGTTTTCTTCTTCACTTCCCCTGCTCACCCCCACCTGCCCATCGCCCAGGTTATGCACATTGTTTAGTGGGTCACTCACTAAAGAACTAGGAGAGTCAAAGCTCTCATGGTTTATATAGATGGCATACCATATTTCCCAAAAACATTTGCTAGTCACCACAATAAAAGCCAGACTGGATTCAAGGTCCATTAAGAAGCAGAAAACACAGGAGTAGAGTAAGACCCATACTGGATTTTTAAATAATATTTGGTATTTTTATTCTATTTGTTATTTTGGCAAAAATACAATGTCTTTATTGTAGATATTGTAAAAGGACACTTGCCTTGAAGAGAGAAATACAGTGTCTGTTCCCTGTGCCCAGGACTGATTTTTTAGCCTAATATTAAGAAGTCAAGTCATAAGATAGTTATAGGGTCCTTGGAGCAAAGAAAGATCTCAGCATGGCCCACTTTCTCAGGAGAATGATCCACTTTGGCCTCTGGCAGTTCTTGAAAGTTTTTTCTAGAGTGTGATAGAGCTCCATCAGCTTGTGTAAGAGCATTCCCTATGCAAAGCAGCCACTGGTCTAGTCTCCAACCTACTGTGTTAGGAAAGAAGGACATGTGGCATTGAACTCCAGCATCACTTGTTACACTTAACTCAGGCACCTGCATTACAGATAGGGGCAGAACTTTCATTCCATTCTAATGTGAAACATTTATCTGACTCCACAATTTTAACAGTATCCTTGGTTCCTAACACAAGATTCCAGTGTCTATTCATCTAAAAGTTGTCCTTTTAGGCTTTATTTTGAGGACAGGATATTCACAGACTGTGCTCACTAGATAATGAACAAACTCTACTATAAACTTTAGTATACTTTTTGTAAGTCCAACTTCAGCCCAATTCCTAACAGTCATTCCTAATAATGATCTGTTGTTCTCTATTTCCACTATTACTTTTAAAAATATATTTTTCTCTTAATGATCTGAGGGCAAAGTTTTGTCCAACACATTGCAGTAGAAGAAAAAACAATTTTTAACTTTCCACTGGATGCCAGCCTTAAAGTTGAACAATGTTTTAATTACTGCAGATGACAGAATGACAATATTCTGTAAATCTTTAGCCCAGTTCTTTACAAAGTGTCCAAGAAATTGCTTAGCAGATGTATCTTGTTTATACAGAACTTCTATAATAAGTAGAGGCAGTTGGTGAAACAATAGATTTGATACAATAGAAATCAGAAGAAGAGCAGTTGCACAGCTTGCCTTAAAGTATATATGACAAGTAGGGAATCTCACTACAGATGCTTTGCAATGACAGAACCCTAGTCTGACAGGCATAAGCAGCTTTGCAAACACTCCTGTGTTATGTGACTGGAAGTGTTCATGACACACAGACCTTGCCCTTGTTCTGTCAGTAATCCATGTCTGTGGAGCACAGGGAAGAAAATGTCTGCTTGATTTGTCTGTTTCTGTAATTTTAAGTTCAGTTCTCCTGTGGTGTTCCTTTAGCATCACAGCAAAACTAGTACTTACCCTACCTATTTAATAGTATAGACTGCAAAATTAAGCTTTTGGGATGACAGAACTATCAGATGATGAGTTCACCTAATAAACCCCCACTAAGTCCTGAGTTGTCAATCCTGTTAACTTTCTCTGACAGAGCCACCACAAGTTTTTGCTATAGCAATAATATTTACTACAGATAACATATAATATCTGCCACACTCTCCATGTGGTGGTATGAATATTTGAAATGCTTAATGTTAGTGACTATTTACAGTACTTTCTGCATAAAGCCTTAATGTACCACATAATGCAGAGGATTTCAACAACATTGATCAAACCTAGCCTCCTTTAGATGGTTTCTTTCCTATTATTAGTTGTTGGGGTTTTTTTTGTATTCTGCTAAATGACTTGGCTTTCCTTGCTGTCCAGCTTACCAACTGTAGCTCCCAGAGCCACTCTCAAGGAAAAAAATTGAAGAATACATTAATTTACAGAAGGGCAAGTATTTCTTGTGGCAAAAAAAGACTATGTCATATGTGATGTAAGTGACAAAAGAACAAATGTCAATTGTTTTGAGACCTGTAAAATAAGGAAGAAATGCTTCCATAATACAAAAGTATTCAAAATTACATATATATGTTCATTACACAACAATGCTTTTGTTTCAAAAGAATTCTTTTTTAGGATTATATTTTTCAGTTAAACAAAATTTGAGGCATTTTCTAGGACTGCAAATTTGATTTGTGAGAACGGACATGGATCAGAAGAAATTATCAATCCAGTCTGTAATCTTATTTCATTTTATTATCTCCTGGAGGAGCTCTAATAAGGCTAAATTAATTCCCACAGTTACCAAATAGAGTTCTCTGCTTTTCAGGACGAAAAGCTACCGTTTGTGTTCACTCTTTTAGGACAAACACTTTAAGCCCAGTGGGAATTGTGAACTAATAGGGTCATCAAAATTGCTCTTAGAGCTGCACTCTAAACACAAGAGGAGAAACAGGAACATATAATATTGACCAAGCAAAAGTTATTTTAAAGAATCATTACATCTGTAGTGTCAAGAAGGTTTCACAGAGTCTGTGGTCACTGTGTAAGGTGCAGTACAGTGTGGGCAATGGACTCTTTGAAGTTGCACTGTGAAAGACAAAAGAATTCAAAGAGATCATGAAGAGTTCTGTTCTGTACCACCTCTGAATCTGTTTCTAGACATGACATATTCCAGATGTGAGGCCTTCTACAACGTCAGGTCATTTACAAATAGCAAAGAGCTGCTTTATAAATTGAGTTAAGTATTGGTTCTTTAGAGCACTACATCATATAACCAACTGGCTTATTGGCACAGTTGTGCCAAAACCAGGAGATCATTGGCAATGAACAGGTTACAGAGAGTCTGAGTGAGAACAGAGCTGCAGCTCTAAGACGACAGCACTTTAATTTCTTCTCCAATCCATCTTATTCCAGTAAAATAATTTACTGTAAGATCTTGCCAGACAACAAATTATATAGGAAAAAACCAAGGATCCACTCAGCATTTTCCTGCAGACAGAAAGATGCAATGGAAATGCAGAAAAGACAGCCTTTTCTTGAGGACTGCAACCTGTGAGAATCCAAAGCAACGCTGCTAAGACATGGTTCCTTTCCAAACCTGCTGCTCTGGCAAAACTAGAGAAACCTTTGGCCACAGACAAGCCCTGAAACAATTTGACAGTACAATGGGCCCAACATCTCAAGTTCAGCTAACACTGAAGGAAGGGGTTAGTGTATTAAAAATACAAACAAGCATCCCCATGCCATGTAAAACAGTTTCAGAATAAAGCAGCATTAAAATCAGATGTGGTGCTGAATGTGTTCCTAGATGCTTTTACTAAGGCCTTCAGTTCAGATCCTGAACTTTACGTATGCCAGTGTCCTCTGCTTACATCAAACAAAGTTGTGTATGACAGAGATCTTTAATGTCTCATCAAAAGTGAATAATTTCTTTACACTGCAGAAAGATATAATTGAATAATTTGTTTTTGAAGAATCAGATATTTCAATCATTTAAGGCCTTTTATTTGTAGGAAAGGAGTTAAATATGAAAATATTTACATGAGAATGATACTTAAGTGTCTTTAGTGACTTTACTTTTGATACTTAAGTGACTTTAAAAGTGGAAGTTAAGATGGAGAGGGCTATAGAAGTTTCTAGACATAGCCTAGAAGGTTTACTGAGCTTCTGAGTTAAACATTCAAATTGAAGGAAGTCTTCTAAAACTGTTCTTCAAACAGAGGAAAAGTTAGGGATGACATATGCAGCATACTACCTCACATAAATGGAACTCTACTGACATAAAGCTAATCTTGATTTGTCTTGATGAAAACAAGTTCAGTATCAGTCCCAATTTTATTTCAGATAATTAAAAAATTATGTTTAAATAATGCCATTTAATGAGTTTAGTTTATATTGTCTATGTATAGTAAAGACCTTTAGCATGGAACACTGTAAAAAGCAGAATTTACTAACACTTGAGTCATATTTAAGCAATCAACAAACCAACCAACCGACCAAGCAAGCAAGCAAGCAACCAACCACAAACACATAGTAGTAACAAAAAGATCCAAACTTTTTCCACAAGAGCTGGAAGTATCCAGGGAGTATTTACCAGCTATCTGTTTTCCCACCCTACTCCAACAACTTTGAGGTTTCCAGGCCTGAACTACCAGTACCAAATGTTTTAATTGTGTTATTTCCAACAAAAATTTTTTAGGGAAAATGCTGAATCTGAATCTCTCAATATGAAATATAAACAGCTAAACAGCAGAATATATTGTAATCCATGCTTGCTTCTTCAACAGAAAAAGCAGGTATCACAGATTCACAGAATATTCTGTAGGAGTTGGAAAGGAACTCCAAGAATCATCGAGTGCAACTCTTAAGGAAATGGCCCATAAAGGGATCAAACACACAGCCTTGGTATTATTAGCATTATGCTCTAATCTACTGAGTTAATCTCAGTATCAATAAAAGTTCTTACCCTGAGCCTTGACTCAATGACTCCCAGGCTTGAACACTTAACCAGACCAGACTGGTAACTAGACCAGAAAGGTAACTTTAACTTTTCGTCCAGAGGAAAAGAATCCAATAGCCAGGATAAATGTCTTCCAACAGCAACTGTTTTTTCTTTTCTTCTGGTTATTATTAGGGTGTGAGACACTCTAAGCACAGGGTATCTTCTTTTATCAAGGTACAGTACAGCAGCAAAATTTATTAGCAAAGAATTTAGATCTGCTTTGCCTTACGTAAACATCAAGTATTTTTTTAGTCTTCTTTGGCCCTGAAAAAGATACTTTTTCCCATATACATTGTCTTAAGCAGTGAGATTATCCTTTCTGGTCCCTTAATTTAAAGCCAAAATTTACTTCTATTAGGTGTTTTGTCTGTGAGGCACACATGAGTGTAGCTCTCTCTTCTGATTAAGACTGAACACCTACTGTGTTCACCAAATAGATTACCACTTTCCTTCTAGCAGTTTGAATATATGAATATGATTAGTGGTCAGCAGGCTGACAGATGACTTGGCTAGTACAGATAGGTTGTCTTCATTTCATCAAGGTGTTTACTTTAGCAAGAGTGTTTTCAGCAGCATACACAGCTGGAAAGCTGTGTGCCACCATGTTTTCCTCAGCACATGGGCTTCTTTCATCTTTTAGATTGGTGTTTGCATCTCCTCTTGCTTAGAGGACACAAGCACTTCAGAAGCAATCTGCTAAGGAGATCAGGAAGATAGTGGAGGGCACTAACAATTTTAATAGAGCTGACAGGTGGATTTCACATTTTGAGGGTCTGTCTGTGTTGCGTTTATGCATATGAAAGAAAAAAAATACAAAAAATATGATGAGATTTTAAAACAAAATCCTACAATTTAAACAAATACTGTTGGATTCAATGATCTTAGAGGTCTCTTCCAACCTAAATAATTCTATTATTCTATGAAATATGAAAACAGGTAGAACATCAATCTCTACATCCATGTGCTAGTTTTTCTTCTTAGAAAAACCCATACTGTGTGTCTCACGTCTATCTGTTGTTTAAAGCTGGTTTTGAAGTGTATTTCACTTGAAAAATTAGGTGCAATACCACATATTAGTATACTGGTTATGCCAACTACTTTGAGTTCAATAGAAAATGTAAGAGATGTTCTAAAAGACTCCTAATTTACCTGTTAAGAAACTGCTATAGTCTTTTGTAGCATCATCTGTAAAATGGATTTGAAAGATGTATCACATTTCTTTAGGTCTAGAATCAACCTAACTCCTCCTGTTCCTGATTAGAAAATAGAAAATACCCAGAGTACAAGTATATTGAATATCTTCATGTGATATGGACTGAACGGCTCCTTGGAACATTTGTTCCAGGATCTTCTCCAAGGGAGATTTTTTAAAATAGAAAAGCAGTTTTCAAGATCTAACTACCTGAAGCAAGCTCATCTCAGAAGAAGGTACTTTGGTTTGCCTTGAAAATGGAAGACACACTCTAGTTTTTAAACCAAAGGTTCTTGGCAGTTGCCATCAAAGAGAAAGGATGCTCCAAAAGCAGCCTTTTCCCTCACTCCTTCCCATTTGTATTTCAATTTACAGGTTAGATTATCACAGGTAAAACAGGTCATCTCTATCTTTCCCTTTTTTCCTGGGAAAGAAGGGAAATCAGAAACATTCATCTTTCCTTTAGTGGCTGAGTTAAACATAAAGGCTTCTCAAGTCTCTTCATAGATGGACAAATATATGCTCTTTAAAGAGATTCAGATTTAATGGAAATTTAGAGGATATGCTAGCCATTGGTAGAGAGTTTAAAACATGAATTTTCGTTCATAGGATTGTGTACAGAGGTACAAGCACAGAATTTAGGACTCATTAAAAAAAGTTGGGTTGTTTTTTTTTTCTTCTAGTTTTAAACTGATATTTTGAGATTTATCAGACTGTTCCTTTAGATTATCAATGACAAGTCTACAAAGATGTGATTTTCAAAAAGGCTGTGATGGTTTCAGTGAATGCCCAAGTATTTCAATAGGAGCTGTTTATCTATATTACCTGTATACTGCCTATATTTGCTGAGAACCCAACCCAAAATTCCCATTCCTTTAAACAAAAAAGGAATGGGCAATGACACGCCAGTGACATACCTGAGTTTCCCAGGATTTGCCCTTTTCTACTAGTAAACTGAATATGACCTAAGAAACGGTAAAATACCTCACCCTTACCATCCTACCCGCTCCCTTCCCCCTCTCCCCCATTTCTGCCTCTATTCTATAGAGTATATAATAGTCCTATTCTATACTTGCTGATGGAATTCTGTCACCAATGCTTACGATTTTAACTGTTTTGTTCACCTGGTCTATAGCTGCTTCTGGAAATTTTCTGAACTGCTATCATCTACAGCACTAGTGACAGAAACTTTTATAAGAACTGTGTAGGCATCCTGGTGACCAGTGGATAATTCTGCATTTTGTTTCTAGGGACAGGAATATTATGACACATCAAGACTTCCTGCTAAAATGACTTATAAGGTGGTTTGCTACAATATTATAGTGAGCCTCATAGTGAGCAGCAAGTGATTGAGACAACTTAATTCATAGCTGACAGATCTAATTTTCCATACAGTCAATAGATAAAGGCAAGAGCCGTATTCAGACCATGTAATTAAAGAACACCTAATTTTGCACCTTATTTCCTGGAAAATCAGCAGTCCAAAATCTATCAATGCAGCTTATGCTACAAGCAGGATAAAGTGAAACATCAGTATCACTCTTGGAAACAATAGGACAAAAACTATTTAAAAAAATATGATTTATTAATCAGTCTCTAGACCTCACCAAAACCAAACTGTTATCACTCTCTACTCTTTGGCATAGGCATAAGGAACTCCCTACTACCTTCCTAATTAATTGCTTGAAAATCTTCCTTGTAAATCATCTCTTCTCTAACTGGGACTGTTGCATACTAATTACTGTGTTGATACTCAAAAGGATCATTAAATACTTTTCAAATAAAATTCTATTTTCACTTCTCTGAATTCATGAGGAATTTTTCTTAATGACTAATCATTTAGATAGAACATATATTTATTTATTGATGTTCAATTGTTTTATTATTGTAATATCATGACCTCGACCTAGGTAAGTTTTAATTTCAAGTAATACACAGAGCAGCTAATAGAGGTACCTTTGTAAATTTTTTGCAGTTCTTAACCACAGCCTACTATATATGGAAGGAAAGCAGTCAAAAAACAATGTCAGCCTCTTCACATTGATTAGGACCACTAACTGCATGTGTAACTGTGTTGGAATAAGTAAACCACTGTGTTTCATTATCATAGAAAAATAAACTGAGTATCAAGCCTGATGGCTTGTCAGAAGCAATTTTCTTGAGCTCTTGAGTTTTGATTTAGTTTGTTGGTTTTTTTCTTTCATCATTTTTGATAGTGTAGATTCAAAGTTTTTAATGTCAGCTGAAATCACAGCAGCAGTTGCACCATAATCTAAGCACCTACAAACTTAGTCACAGCTATTTTTAAAGAAACTGCCGGACATCTTGCACTTGCTCATCAAGAGGGCAGTTGCACATCAGCCTGATCTAATACAGTTTATCTTCCAGGTTCTGAAACAGCAGAGTTCCCTGCAAAAGGAAATTACTTCCTTGTTGCATCAAATTCATGCAACTTTTAAGACTGACCATTTACTCTTGACCAATTTTGTGGTAAATTCAGGCAATTGAGGAAACACTACAGATGCAGTATCTAAGAAAACTCTGATAGCCACCCAGCTGGCCACCATCTCACCCAAAGGGAAAGAATATTTCCAAAGTCTTGCTTTAAGATTTAAGATCTGACCTTACAGAATGCTGAAACAAAAGTCATACAACTTTCATACCTGGTTCCTAAGAGGAATCCAACTGAGGAGTGCTGAAAGCTTTTCTTATATTTTTATTGGTTAGAAAGGTGAATCTACCCAACCAAAAACGTGTTCCCTGGAAATGGGAACAAAATACTTTTTAGATAGCTCATTAATTTTTGCATGATTCCTTCATTTCACCCCAGTGCATTATGATGTCTGTCACCAGCATAAGGAGAAAATGGACAGTCATTACATTTTTTGAAAGTATTATATAAAGTCCAATATCCCCAAAAAAAGAGACAGTTGAATAGGCTAATCACATTGCTACTGCATTAATTTGGTTACTACCAATAACCTATATGTCTAAACGGCATTTATGCCATGGCATGATAACAAAAATATATAAACTTTATAAAGACGTAATCTATGTAAACCTGTCACTCACTATATTTTTAAAAGAATCAACTAAAGCACACAGAATTCAGGTCTAAATGAGCCAAAGTAGCTCTGAATAGTTTCTTGGGGTAGGGGGAAGTACAGGCCAAAATTTTCAAAGGGAAGAGGTTCATTTTTGTTCACAAAAATTATCTGAAAACTTGTGACAGAATTTATGTGGGCAATTGTTGACATTCTATAAACAGATCTAGCAAATACCCTTGCAAATGATCAGTACAGGCACCCAGCTGTAGCTGATGCTTTGCTTGTACCTTCGTGAATATTCTCCTGGTAACTGCATGCATTAATCCACTACAAGGATTATGTTTTATGCAAGCATTTTTAGCATAAACATACCTCCACCCTCCTTGTTTGAAATGTGAGTGCTAGTGCATTAAAAATATTTGGAAGACAGACTTATTAAAATAAATGTTAAGAGAACACAGTGGGGTATATTTTCAGTGTGGAGCAGAGAGATTTAACTGCATGACTTCCGTTAGCTTTAATGAGAACTGAACAGCTAAATCCTCACACACCACACTAGAAGATTAACCCAGAAAACACACATTGTTTACTTTTTACTAATACTCTGATTATTACCACGTTCTTCCTCCTCCTCCTCTTCTTCCTCCTCCTCTTCTTCCTCCTCCTCTTCATCCTCCACATCTTCACCCTCCTCTTCATCCTCCTCTTCTTCCTCCTCAATCTCCTCTTCTTCTTCTCGATCTATCTCCTCATCATCCTCCTCCTCATCACCTTGCTCCTCATTATCATCAGAATATTCCTCCTCTTCTTCATCCTCCTCCTCTTCTTCCTCTTCCTTTTCATCCATTTCCTCTGTTCCATCAGTTTCATAGCACTCATCTACTGAAGAGTTGTCTGCTTTAACCACAAAGGGTTTTCTTTTGGGAGCTGGTTCTTGGGGTTGCTTATCTTGTGTTTTTCTTTTTTTTGCCAACGGACAGCCATAAACACTGTTCAAAAATAAAAGATGCAAATTATTACACTATCTTCCAGATTTTATTTAGTCATATGTCCTAATTCTACATCATTATTAGCTGCTGTTTGCAAAATACATGTTTTTAAAGTAAAGTTATGTTTAGGCAATGATGACCAAGGGGGAGGACAGAAAACCTGTGAAAATCCAAGTACTATGTGCCTGAAGATGTCACACATACACAACAGTGTAACAGTTTCAGAAGTGATACAAATGTGTGTATCTCCTCATTCATCTTTGTCTTCTACATATTACACTCCTGCCTAAAGCAGATCAATATAGTTTAAAAAATGGCAATTTTGTCCTACCTGTAGCTAGCAGTACAAAATTCAGGAATAAAGCAATGATTCCTAACTTTGTAGTATTCACTATTTTTATTGTGTGGAATTATGTTTCAATGATGTTTAAATAATAAAAATATGATCATATTTTGAATGTTGTTGTTTGTTATTATTATACATAATAACATAATAATACAAAAATAATAAAGAATCACTCTTAAATTCCCCACTGTTTTTCTCTATTATATGCTACGAGGCTGGACAAATGGGAAAGCAAGCTCCCCAACACAACCAACCCCAATAATTATCATGGCCAGTGTTACAAATGTTCTCATATTCTTTTCAAAATTGAGTATCACTTCCTTATCGATCATTTTAATGCATTGTAACAGAAATAGTATTTCAGAGTCCTGGTCTTCTACCAGAGTAGCCACCTGTTTCTCAAAGGTCAGGTAAACTGTGTTTGTTGAACCTGATCTCCCTTATGTAACCTCTATAACCTTCTGTGCAGAGTGACTGCACACACGCATTAGTTTTTGTTCAAAGAACTTCCTCTTTGAACTTTTCAGTTGTGTGATAATAACATCACTCAAGCTATATCAGTTTTAAGTCTCCTTCCTATGATTAATCAATTTTGAGATATTTCAACTTTATAATCTTTTCTGCATATCTACTAATAACATACCCTTTTATGTTATATTCTTTCTTCCTTTATCTCAATACACCAAGTATCTCTTATTTTCTTCCACTCTAATAATGCTTCATATTCTGTTGACAGACCACTGAAAAATCTGGTGCTTTACCACATTTAGTACTACACTATGTGGTGTCCTCATAGTCTTGGTCTTGGTCTAATTTTATTAAATCCCAGCAGCTATGCATCCCAATTACTTAAACTACTACTTAGGTAAAAACAATTCTATTTAAGCACCCAATCACATTATTTGAGTGCCTAACTTAGGTATTGTCTTACCTAAATTTCAAATCACTTGTTCTCAGTCTGCCTGGCACACACATATCTAACTAAGGAACACAGAGAGTCACAAAAGATGGTATTCATGAAAAACCTGCTACAGGAGACCTTCTCTGTGCAACACAGACACTTTTCTGTCTGTGGGGACAACAGGTGTCTTTGAAGTCTAATCCAGCATGCCTAAAGACACCTGCCTCCATTACCAAGAGAAGTACTGCATAAATTTTAAATCCATCTGGCCAGATTCCAATGCACATCACTTGGGAATAAGGTAGTAATCCTAGCAGAATATGGATTCCAGACAGTTGCATCAAAATTGAGGCCTAATGGTGCAGGCTATAGGGGGAATAAATCCAGAGGCTCCAGACTCCAGAGCCATGCTCCATCCAGAAGGCATATTCGGTGGAAGAGCATCCTCTTATGGAATATAAGCCCCAGTGCGTCTGGAAGCAAGAAACTCTGATGCAACAGGCATCAAAAAGCCCAAATCTTCACGAATTTTAAGAGCCCCAAACCAGAAAAAGTAGGGAGCCCTAAGCTTCTGGTGTTTTCTCTTTGGACTATATTTGTTTTTATCTAAAGACACTTAAAGGAAAACCTATAAATATAGAAGAAATCCTTGTCCTAGATCACCACTACAGTTCAGTGCCAAATGACTGTCCTGCCTCTTGTCCTGTGAGTCCTCCTCTTGGTCAGGACCCAGTTGCCCAGAACCAAGGGGAAAAGGACAACATATTTCCATGGTAAACATCCCATATCATCACAGTTAAGGCACAAACAGAAATTCAATCTCCATCTGTCTGGACACTGCATAAAACCTGAGGTGAAAGGCAAGCACTGTTTCTTGTAGTTCTGACCTCTGCAGGTTTATTTTGGTGCTTTCCCTGGTGCTATGGGGTTTCAGCAGCTGCCTATTTAAGCTCTCCGCATGGAGCTCTGAGAGAAGGCAGATGAATTTTTCCTCAGAGCTAGAATTTCAGTGTGTTGTGCTGAGGAAAATGGCTGGATAATTAGGGAGGAATCTGTATCATTTGGGTGTCTAACAGAGGCTGCACCCTGGTAAACAAGAGTTGATCACATTCTGGGGCTCAGGCAGGTTTTAGAAATTTGCATATCAGTTCAACATGATTTAAGCAGACAGGTTAACATATACTGAATGGATGTGTCTTGCTTTCTCAGTTTCTGTTCCTTCTCTTTCTGATGCATACTACCCTCACTACAGCTTCTTCAATGTCATTATTTGCTACATTATATGTTCTCAAAATCCTGGTCTTTATTTCCAAAAATGTGAATAGGCTTACCCCCAGAAATCCCCAGGATTTCTTTTCCTCCTCTTATTATAACCTTCTTAGAATTTTGTGAATGGTAGTGATGGCACTGCGGACAGCTCTGAACTAAAAGGACACCCATAAGATGTGTAACTGTGAACATTATTTCCCATTCATACAAACTAGAATTTTTCATACAATCATGGAACGGCTTGGTTTGGATGAGACCTTAAAGATCATTTACTCCCAACTCCCCTGCCATGGGCAGGGACACCTTTCACTAGATCAGGTTGCTCAAAGTCTCATCCAACCATAGCCATTTTGTCACATTAAAGCCAGAGCGTTAATTCCTTCCTGTCCCAAGCTTTTTTCATTTAAGAACACTAAATGCTTGTAACAGTTTTCATCTAGTAATGCCCCAAAACAACCTCTTTTGGAATTCACAGAAGTGTAAGAAGTGAGGCAGAGGACAGAGGTATAACAAATACATCTATTTTGGTTTGAACTGTTGTTCAGTTGTATTTGACAACTAAGAAGAACTGAATGACTTTTTAGATACAAATTATTGGTCAAAGGTAGAAAGAAATCGTCACTGCCAGTTTTTGCCATCTTTAATATTTTATCACAACGTTATGGTCTTCTACACAATATTTTATAAAGTTTGTGAGAATCTGTGGCATTACTTGGGATTAGGGCCCCCTGGAAAGTGCAAAAATGGCATCGGAAATCAATTCCAGTTAGCTGTCTGGTGACTTGGATGCTTTTATAAATCTCATTAAATAACTATTTGGAACTCAGCTATTAAGTAAAGTTGTGAACTTTGACTTTAGTTTATATCTTTATGAATCTATTGTCAGTGTCTTTGCTTATAGAATTAAAACTGAGGACACATCAGCAACTACAAGAAACAAGGATTTGTATATTTTAATGGTTGGATCCAACATTAAGGCTTGGAAATATGTAGTTTTTCTAAGGAAATGGGTTATGCTAGTTCAAAGAATCACAGAATGGTTTAGGTTGGAAGGGACCTTAAAGATCATCTATTCCAACCCCTCTGCCATGGATAGGAACACCTTACACCAGACCAGATTGCTCAAGGCCTTGTCCAAGGTGGCCTTGAACACTTTCAGGGATGGGGATCCACAGCCTCACCACTCTCACAGCAAAAATTTTCTTCCTCATGTCCAGCCTAAATTTCTTCTCTTCCAATTTCTACTCATTACTCCTTGTCCTATCCTCCTAGTTAACTCCTACTAGTTAACTTCCAGTCAGCTTTTGTAAACTCTCCTAATTAACTTGTACTAGATATTCTGCAACCCTGAATACGGTTTTGTCTGTACTTGGATTTATATTTGATAAAGCTACCATTATGATGATGTTTCATATCAAACCCTTGCAATGCTGGCTTGCACTGGCTTCCTTCTGCCTTTCAACTCTATACCTCACACAGTTTATACATATCTCAGGTACTGCAGACTTCGTAGACTGAAAAAGTTAAAAAAACCCCTCATCTTGTGTTTCAGAAGCCTGGGAAACAGGCCATCAGACCTGAAACCTGTTGAGCTGCCCTATTTTCTTCTTTTTCTTTCTTAACCTGCTCCGCTTTCATCCTTTGTTTCATTAATTTTTCCGATTCTGCCTCCAGGACACTTCTCTCTGTTTCTGGCGTGTTCCCTGTGGCCTCCCAGTGAGCACACCAAAGGGAAGGCTGTGCTGGCTCCCCAGCAGCCTCTGCCACTGAATTCCCTACATACAGAGATGACAGTCTCTCCCATTGACCTTTTGTTCCTCATAGGCTTGTGAAAGCTGTTATTGTTTGTCCTTACAGCTTCTGCAATTTTCTCTACATTTTCAATTTTGGCTTCTGTGATCATCCCCTTATTTGGTTATTTTTAGACTTGTTTATCCCTGATCAGAGCATTGACCCCATTGATTTATGTGTCCTGTCTGCCTTCCACCATTCTTTCATTGCTCCCTGTATTTCCCTGGTCAGCTGTGTTAGTCTTCTCCTCACGCTTCAGCTCTCTTGGCTTTCAGCAGAGTATATATCTGGGCTTCCTGAGACACACTCCTGAATATTCTACACTGCTTTGCTGTGTTTCTCAGTCATCTCTGGTTTTTGGAATCTGTCATGAATAATTCTTGTGGAAAGAATGTTGTTGAATTTCATAGTGATAAGTTCCAAGAGGACATATAGACATTAATAATTAAAGTAAAGGAAGAAATAATATATCACTTTATACTCCTTAGCTAGAAAATGACTTATTGTATTTTTTTTAACTTTCATGCAATTTTTCTCCATTAAAAACTTTATCATGCTACTCACTGATACGTTCAGTAGGAGCATTGTTCAGGAAATAGGTATTTCTTGTCTAGACTTGAATACATTGATTTTTAATATATTTTTTACTAATATAATTTCCAGTATCATTAGTATGGTTATTATTTCTAATCTATAACAATTACCATATATATTTAAATATACATGGTACAGAACCAAATAAATACCAAATAAATACAAGGGATTTTCTAAATCAGATTATTGACCAATATTTTTTTCCCTCCACAATATGCCAACTCACGCACCAAATCTGGAACATGACACCTTTATCTGGAGGTTTTTCTCTTAGAGGAAAATGAAAAAAATGAGAAAGGAATATTATATGACTCTTAAGAGTTCAGTCAACTTCAAACATTCAGTTTGGATAAAGTAATTCCTCTGTGCCATGTTTACCAGCAATCTTTTTTTAGTTGTATCTCTTTTCTATTGAACCTATTATTTCAGATGCCTCATGCTATAAGATCTAAGTGAAGAAAAATAAGATAATGCCAATATTTTGTTCTAAATCTGAATAATATTTTGTCTTGGAGTATTGTTATCTTTTCCTTTCTTAGTAGCACTTTGAAAAATCTTATGAAACCTTTTTTCAAACTAAAAAGGGTCCCCAGTAACAGTGTTCTCATTCTTTTTTTTCATATGAGAATTTAATTTAACAGAAACCAAAATATTTGGTAGGAAACAGAATCTAAAAATTTTCTATACAAACACCTAATGAGGTTGTCAGAAAGACTAAATTAAGTACTTCAATATCTGAAGTGGTTCTGAAGTGGAATTTTACCATATACAGTTTTTAAGATAGTAAATTAGGAAGAATATGCTTGGAAGCAAACTTCTGCTTATGGCTTCAGGCAGAAAGTTCCCAAGGCATCTATACTTGTCCCCCTGGATATTGTTAAGTATTATTTTTCGTTTGGACTAGATAACTTCCAAGTCCAGACCTCCAGATGAAGAGTTTTAGGGTATTGAGAAAGCAGGCATTTATCAGATAAGCCCTCTTAACAAATCCAGCCTTTAAGAATGAGCAAATCTAATTAATTTGCATAACACTGCAACATTTTAAATCACTCTCTAGGCAGTGACTATTAGCTTGAAAGAGCCTATACCATCAATTTATACAAGTTGACCTGAAAATAAATATTTAGATTCCAGCAAACTCTACAGCTTGAATTCCCTGCACTCCAGTAAGGAAGCCCTTCCCAGCAGTCTATGCATTATTATAAAGAAGAGCCAGTAGCTCTCCTGGTAAAGTTGGATCAATGAATTGATAGGAATGAAAGAATGATAATAAAATCAGAAAAAGAGATTAATTCCGGGCTAGCAATTTGCCTACTCAATTGCAAGAATAAACTCCTTCAGCTGAAGATGATTTTCCATCCATATTTGAATACTGCTTAAAGTATGCCAAGTTGCTACAGGAATGAGCAGCAGTGGATAGTGCTAATTGCAGGGCGGTAAAGTCAAACTTCATGTGGGAAATTAAAAATTACTTCTCTAAGCCACACTGGGCAGGAATCTTTTCTACCCCACAGAAATCCTACATAAAGCCTGCATACTCTTTTGGAATATGGAAGGTGTTGAGTCAAACTTTCCCAGGCTGTGAAAGCTAAAGTCATACCACTTAAGCTATAGAAGAGAAAATGAGAAAAGCAACAAGTCAAAGTTCAAGGAAGACATGGAGATTTGGGGCTTTTATTTTAGAGATAGCTAATTACAGCCTAGAAGATGCAGCTGGGACACACTGGTTTTGGTGTTTCCAACCAGATGAATTAAAATCCCCTGTGTTAGCATCCTACGTGCTATGAATCCAATGTAGAAGATTTCCAGGAGCCTGCTGGCAACTGTGCCAGAGCCTTGAATACTATTCCAGAATCAGGCATGCCTCTTACAACCATTGCACTGCCAAGCACTGTGGCATCTAAGGCCACTTACAGAATTACTATCTTCTCGGCTGGGGCTAGGCACTAATCCAGAGCCAGTGCTTTGGAAAACATGGTGTAAAACATGCTTAAATATTTTTAATGTTTTTTAAATTTTAAAATTGTTTAAATATTTTTTGAAAAGTGTGACCAAATTAATGTGTTTTTATATATTTAAATTATAATTTAAATTAAGAAGTATCTTTTAACATGAAATAAACTAATCTCTACACAAAATACAGTTTTCCTGTATTTCAGGCTTTCTCATGAGTTTCTGCCTCTGATTAAATAAATCATATTCTTATAAGCAGGAAGTGCTTTTATGTGTGCAATATCACCATCTTTACTTCATTTATTTGTACCAAATAGAACTTAGCTGACTTTTCAGTTTATGTATACAATAGTAATTCAATTCAGTGAGAACTATTAATTTACCTTAATAGGCACAAGCTACAGTGACAGGAATGAGTGAAACGCAGAACATTAAAACTGCTTTTCCTTCTGGAGCTGCAAATACTTACTCTTCCACATTATGGAACAGTAAGAAAAATTACAAAAGTGTCAAGCATACTGGATCTCAAAAGGCAGAGGAAGACATGACACTTTCTTCATAGAATTCTAAAAGCCAACTCTACCCTTTTGCACCTCAGAGCCTTTTTAAACATATGAATAGCCATGAACATACCTCAGATCCACCTGTGTATAGCAATATTTAACTAAATGAACCTTAAAGAAAAACTGGTGCCTAATAACCAGCATTGCCAAAAGAGTTAGAAGTAACAAATAATATGAGACAGAATGATGTGCCAGAAGTATATGACGGAGTGAAAGACTCAAGTATTTTTTCTTTTAGAAATTCAGATATCAAAATGTGTATTTTTAAACAAAATAGAATAGCTTTGATGTAGTTAATAAAGTCACACTAAATTAAGACAAAGCAGGAATCTTTTCTTTCATTAGTCCCTATACACTCCATGTGAAGCATCTCCCCACCACATTTCATTGAGACTCCAAACTGATGTTACTGAACCCTGGGAGGAACACTACAAACTAATCTGCCTTCTGGCTGGTGAGATCATTTTACCCATCACCAAAGCCTCCGCTCTTGAGACATGACAACTAAAAGGAAACTTTAAGTTTTGCAATAACTAACCCATTCAAACAAATTTATGTAATTGGTTGAATGCAACAGCTGTTCAGTGAAGGAAAATGAGGCACAGCAATGTATTTCTACATGTCGTACAAATACATGGGCAAACTCTCAGCCATGGAGAGTTCATTTCAAGCAAGATACAAAAAAATATATGTAACACATCATGAGACTAAAAACTTCTGTGGCAGCACAGGTTAGCAAAGTACATGCCCTGCAGTTGTTGATTATTCAGAAGTATTTACACAAATAAATCAATAGAATATCTGATTGCCCCATGACTTATGATGTCATTGATGGGGTTCATCTCTCACCTACCCCATGGCTTCTAAAACATAAGTCTATACATGTCACTCTAAGATACTTTCATAACTCAGGGCAGAGAAACAGGAGTCTCTTGGGAGGGTATTCATCTTATCTCTCTTAGATACTGAGTAGTGACAACAAAGGGGGAGGTGCTGGTGATTAACTTGTATTTCTACCACTTAGAAATATGCTAAAAGTGGACAAGTCCAAGAATTTTTCTCTCTCTTCTTCTTTTTTTTTAATTGTCTGTCCAGATTCAATAAAGACAATACCTAGTAGAATGTAAAACCATAATACTTTCATAACAAGAAACACAAAAACGTGTTTCTTTCCTTTCTGCAGCTGCTATATCACTTGAATAATTCTCCCCGCTATAGGTTCACAGTCTTTTCAAGACTATCTGTATGTTCCAGTGTCAGACAAATGCTGGAGTTTCCCTCTAATCTTAGGATGGCAAATACTCAACTTGACTGTGTGTTTGAGAGGAAGAAGAGACAATTGGTAATGTCTGGTTGCCAGATCCTTGAATACTGGGGCTGAAAAACGAGTGCAGGATAGTGCGAAGACCACAGGTTTAATGACTCATTGATTCATGAGATGAAATGCATATAATCAAGTTTTGCTAAGTGGTTATTGATTCTGCACACTTTGATGTTGATTTAGATGTAACCCAGACACATAAAAATGGGAACATGCAGAGACAGTGACCATTTCTGCACTAACTCAAAGAACACTGACTTCTGCACTAAATCAAAATCCTGAAGTCTACACTTATCTAAAATAAAAAATAAAAATAATAAAAATAAAAAAAAATTAAAAAAAATAAAAATAAAAATAAAAATAAAAATGTTTTCTTTTTGGGAAAGAAAACATTCTCTTTTTCTATATAGAGATGAAAATTATGTTGGCTACATTAAGTTAAATAAAAGCATCATCTAGAGCTGTCAAGGTGTCCAGATTTGTGTGTACCCTGTGTTTTCAGTCTCACTGGTAATGACAACTTTGTTTACAGGTAGAGAGAAGGACAAATTCCAATTTATTTATTGTTCATTATAATATCATAAAATGGAAAAGTTCACAATCAGTCATGACCATTCTGAGTGTGTCAGAATATGCTACAAGAGTGCATCTATCAGTTACAAAATAATTTGCACAGTCACAATATTTGAGCCTTGAACATGATACGAAATCTTTCTATTCCAATATTTTAAATATGTTTTCCTTTAAGCAACTCAGCACGCTATATTCAAGCATTCAAAAACCAAGGGAAATAAACTGCTGGAAATCAAAGGTGGTTCATGTAGCTATACTGCCCATCATTTAAAAACATGGCTAGATACCTATTAGTAGAATCAACACCCTTAGGCATAGACTTGATGGATCATATTTAACTACAACACAATAGGTTAAACTGTCATTCTAGCATGTACTTAAGTATTGAGTAATACAGTATGCTGTCATTTTATCACATCTGTAATGCAGGGCTACTATAGTGATACTATAAGTTACTGATTCCTACCATAAATAATCTTCTCATAATTTCTGCAAAGACATACAATAGCACTGACTCCCAACTTAATTTTAATTAAGAAAGACATATGGCTCATAATTAAGAAATAGGATACAACAAATTTCCTGTAACTAAGATAAGATTCTTACTTGATCAAAACTTGATCAAGATTCTTACTGCAATAAGATTCTTACTTGATCACAAAAGCTAACAGCTACAGAATATAACCAATGGAAAGGAACAATGGTGTGTAGCATCCTTCTAACACCAGACTGTCATCAGTAAACATCTGAAATCACAGGAAAAAAATAACAAAAACAAAGTGATACAAGCTGCAAACACTTCAGTGCTTACGTACCAGTCTCACCTCCAGCTTAAGCCACAGGACACTGCTCTGCATCTTGCACGGTTGGTTAGGAGTCATTCAAGTGTGAAATATTCTAAATTCTAGTTGTTAAAAGATTGAGAACCTCTGCCCCCTGCCATGACTTACACCCTGAAAGGCATATACTTATTTATGATAATAATCTACTGAAGTAGTATCATTGTGCAGCAAACAGAAGTTGCTTTGCTGTAGTATTAGGGAGTCTTGCAGGTAGTATTTCCACTAAGTTACAAGCTTACCTATCATAATGAAATTAGTTCCAGCTGTTGGCAGACCCAAAGTACAAATCTACATCTCATGTTCAGTTGATGTTTTTCAGCTTTAATTTTTCATTATTAGGAGAATAAGAAATATTCTACTCTAAAAATGAAAGCTTCCCTCCTAAGTTAATCACATAAGTTTAAAAACCAGATGTCTAAATGGCTTTGCCTTAATCTGGCCTTTTTTGATATATCTGATGAAAGGAAGGATATCTGTTCAGGTAAAAAAAAAAACAACCAAACAAAAACCACAAAAAAGAAAAAAAAAAAAAAAACCCACAAAAAAGTCTAACTGAATTCCATCACATTCTAGTGAAGAATAAGAAGGCTTCAACTTGAGTCATATCATAATTAAAGAAAAATCCTATGGCATATAATGTTGCTTTTTATAGCTGACAGTGAGCTCCATTAGACTGTAGAAGAATCTCTGAAGGCAAATGAAAATAACCTCCCAAGAGAGTGGAAGCCCCACACAGCATGGTTTAAATGTAGCAGCTGGGCTGGGGGAGGAAATGGCGTTTTCCATTGAAAATCTGCTGCCAAAATACCTCCTATGGCTAGATTTTTAAGGGAAACGTGGCAGTTGTCCCTCTCTGAATTTCAGCTGCTCAGTTTTAATGCATAGGCAGGAAAGGTAGCAACACTGAATAGCAAAAGGTCTAGAACTATGTTCTGTCCAAGGAACAAAGAATAAAATCGAGAAATGACTGGAAGTAGGAATGTGTAACAGGAAGATGGCAAGAGGGGGAAAGGATTCTTCAGTTTTAAAAGATAAAAGCCAACTTTTTAGAAAGTGTGTGCCACTCCAAAGGCTACTTTAATGTTTTTTTTAATAGTTTGAGGTATTCGATGTTTAGCACGTCACTGAAAGCTGGTTAGCAATGAGTTAGTTACTTTTAAAATGTTTTCTTTGTATTTGTGGATATATCATGATAATAGCTGTGGCAACATCACAGATCATCAGTTTCCTAGATAATAAATTCCCCACTGATAACATGTAAGTATATAAACCTAGGAGTCACAAGAGTAATCGTGTTATATCCACCCTAAGAAATAAGAAGTATTATGAAAAGAATGCTTCTAAAATAACTTTTCTGTTCTTGATGTCTGCATGTACTTCCAACTCTGACTTAGGCATAATCTTGAAAATATGACTCATAGTCCAAAAAAGACACTTTCTGATACAGGTAGAAAAGTCATGCCTGTAGTATGGATGGCTACTTAACTGCTTTCTCTTTTGATACAGGTGGTGTGGTAGTGCTAGCTGACATTTTTTCTTTTTTAATGACAATTCGACAATTTTAACAAGGTTGAAAAAATTGTCAAGCAAATGGAACTTTTTTTTTTTTTTAATTTTTCTTTTTCTGGTTGGTTGGTTGGTTGGTTGGTTGGTTGGTTTTACCCAAACAACCTCTTATGGCTTCAAATCTGGTTCCTCTACAGCAGTCCTTTAATCATCAGACTAACTTCTCTTTGTTCTCTGTAAAAAACCCTCACACTTCCTTTTGTTCAATAGTCAGGGCAGAAGGATCCTTGCCAGTCTCCACCTTCATCCTTTTGTATGGCTCTGGCTTGATAATTAACATGGTGCTTACACCCATTCAGGCTAGAGGAAAAACTGAAGCAGAATGTTGCTTCCTCAGTAACACTGCTGGTCCAGGATGCACAACTACCACGATTTTTTTCTGTGAAAGGGGTGTGACTGCTAAGCTGTCTATAGAAATGAGGTGTCTGCATGTTAGTGTGAGCAGATAGCACCTGCTGTGTCTTCTGGATGAGGATGATGATACCTGCAGCCTGCAAATCTCAAACATTCTGGCAGGTAGAAAGCCCTGAACAGCACAGCTTAGCTAAACTGGCAGCACTTCTGGAAATACACAAATTGGTTTTCTATTACAAGTTTGGTCAACTACAGACTTGGTAATTTTGTGGATTCTTGTCTTTAGTTTCAGTACCAAAGGTCTACTTGTAGTTGAGCTCTAGAATTTTGTGTTTATTTTCTGATTTATATGTTGAGAAATGCTTCTTGTGAAAATTCCAGTTGCAGAAATTTAATGGTGAAAAACTGTTGTCTCATCTCTAATTGACTGGTAAATGTACTAAACAGAAGGGGGGCCAGGTGCTAGATGACACTTTGTGATAAAAATTCCTGGAAGGTTTTGAAGGTAGGGTTGAAAAACACCACAGGTATGATGCCACTTCAAATTATCTGATCTCATGCAAGGCTATACTACAATGCAGTCAGTAGGTAAATTGTTCCTGACTCTTCATCAGGTGATTCTAAATTTCCTTTTCGTTAAAAAAATAGGGATGCTGGTATAGTCTCACTATCCCTGTTTCTCAGACCAGCCAATAAACTTGTGTATTTCTGTGAGTTTGTTTTTTTATTTTATAGAGTTCTAGAGCAATGTCATTACCAAGTACTCTGGTGTAAGAGGAATGAAATTCAATTCCTGTTTATAAAAGAGATCAGTTTAACCCAAAGTATACCTAATTTTTTTAAAAAAATTTGCTTCTAACAAATCTAAACTAACCATGACAGTTCTGTTGTGGTTCTACCAAGCTCTCCAGTAGACCGATTCCTAAATCTGATGGATTGCTTCACTTTTTAAAGAACAATCAACAATTCGGTAGACAGAAAAAGCTAAGTGTTTTCTCTATTTCATAGTTTTGATTAAATGCTGACATTTTAAATAAGTTGTTCTGCTTTCAGTTAATGCCATTTTAACTGTTCAGTCCTTCCTCCTACATCCTTGCAATAACATAACTGGAGCCACAAGCTTGACTGCTAAGGTTTGAAGTTAACACAGCAGTCAGAATTTATTTGCATTCTTTCTAAAATGGTATTTGTTTTATAACTCTCACTCAGTTTCTGAATCTGTCCTTTTCTGTGATCTCTTTAGGTCTCACAAGCCAAGCAATGTCAGGCCATGTCAGTGCTGAGAATGTCAGTATTTCCAAGGAACACCTAGATGCTGCAAAGACAGTACTGCAACTCAGAAAGTAGTACATTTGCCTTGCCAGAAGCACTGAAACAAATTCACCATTGTTAAACGGACAGAAGAACTGTAAAGCTGGTAATTCCTTATGTCACACAGAATTAAAAAGAAGAGCTAAGTGTCTTTAAGAACTAGAAATGTTAATTCCAAAGCCCCAGTCAAAATAAAGCCATGTAAAATTACATTTTGTCACAATCATTCCTACATTTTCAGACAGAAAAACAATCTATGATTTTTTTTCCCCTTCCATCCCAAGTCCTGTGCCCTATAAATGTGTGCTGGTAAAAAGTTGTTAAAACCAGTCTTGTAAGTCAATGTGGTGTTAAGAATGTATTCCAACATTATAAGCAATATGACCTTTGGTGTCATTTGAAATCAAGTACTTAACACTGCAAAACGAACTGAGGCTACTGAGTTACATTTGTGAAATGTTTTAAAATTAACAGTTGAAAAAGCTTTACAAGCATAAAATGCAGTTATCCTGGTAAACTGGCTGCACTTAGCTGTGCATCTCAATGGGGCTTTGTATCTTCTGCTTGCTTTCACAAAGTATGGGATATACCGAGAATTTTACAAGAACTAAGTTTCAAAATCAGGGGTTTTATGTGGTAGCTATTGACATGCTAACATCTAAAAGACTCATGTCAGAGAAAATCAATCATATATGTCATGATTTATAATATATCCTCTTGTTTGAGATGACAGTTTGCTCGTCTCTTTCTCCTGAAGTGGTACATATGGTTACTAAGAACCAACAAACCATTAGTCCTCATTCATCATTCTAGAAGAAATCATGCCCAAGCAAGGTCTACATTAAATGCAAGCAATTCTAGTACATTTTTCTTACTGTCCTTGCAGATACTAAATAACAAGAAAACATTTGGTAATTTTTGTAAAAACGAACATTTGATATAAAAGGGATGGTCGAAAGCAAGAGGCACTGAAGTAGAATTCAGAGGCCTGACTCAATTTCTGTCAGGGATGCAAATTTCTTGTGTGGTAGCAGAGTCACGAACTCCTGGTTTATCAAGGGAGCAAAAGCATTACAGCTCTGTTTCTATGCATAGCTGCACAGTGAAATTCTGACATCCAAGTGAAGTATGTTTGCTCCTCTTCTAATACCTAGGGACATGTAGGCACTTAACACACAGCAGAATTTAGACACTGTAATCCAAGCTGAAGGTATTTTCTGTAGAGGGGGATCTCCACTCCTGGAATTAATCACTTTAAGCCTTCTTCTTCTTTTTTTTTTTTTTTTTTTTTTTTTCCTCACAGAAACAGAGATTAACTCAGCCTTTTGACTTGGAGATGGTCAGGAGAGAAATCACAATCCCAGCCTTAGCATTATCTAATCTAGAACACACAGAAATGTGTGAGCAATTTGTGTTTAATACCCTCTTTTGCCAGGGGTAACTGAAGCTTTGTGTTACAACTCCTCAGAAGACTGCTTGCTCATGAGATTTCATAATATTCTAGGTTGAGAGTGCACACTTCTCTAATACTTCATGCAAAACAAAACATTGACATCTTCTCTACTACCAGTATTTTACTACCAGTAAAGGATTTATTCAATACATCTTTAAAATGACTGTTTCCTATATGAAGTGCTAATGCTAAGATTGAATATGGAGTCCTTATGTCTGACTGCTCAAAGTTACAAAATTATATCCTTCCCTCTCCTTTTGAATACAGATGAAGAAAAAAGAATGCAAGCATCCAGACAACTTCTTTATAGTACAGAATGCAAGTTCCCAAAAGATGGGAGAAAACATCTCCAACCAAATCCAGATAGAGACCTAACCCTATTGACAAAGAAGAAAACAGAGTGGCATGTTTGTACAGATCACGAATTGGGGGACTTTCAAAAGCACTTGCTACACTGAAATAAGCAGATGAGAGATTAAAGATAAACTATTGATGCTATGTACTTAGTACGGCATCAAGGTGCCCAAATAAATGTTTTCACAGGTCTGATGAGGATCTGCTGAGGGAACTGGGGTTGTAGATGCTGGAGTGAAGGAAGCTGAAGGGAGACCTTATTTGTTTCTGCAACTACCTGAAAGCAGGTTGTAGGCAGGTGAGGGTTGGTCTCTTCTAAGTAACAAGTGATAAGAGGGAACAGCTTTAAATTGTGCCAGGAGAGCTTAAGTTTGGGTACTGGGGAAAAAATTAGTGAAAGGATTATCAAGCACTGGAACACGATGCCCAAGGAAGTATTTGAGTCACCATCCTTATGGGTATTTAAAAGATGTGTAGATGGGGATATGGTTTAGTGATGGACTGGGCACTGCTGAATTAATGGTTGTACTCTATGATCTCAAAGGTCTTTTTCCAACCTTAACAATTCTGACTCTTGATTTGGAGAAGCCTAATGTTAAAAGTACAGTTCTACTGTGACTTCAGAGTTGAACACAATACAAAAGAGCATTGACAAGAGTTTAACCTTTGGAATTAAGGCAGAAGTTGCACACATGCCAGCTTTTAGCTTTAACTTTTTTTCTGAACAACCATTCCCAGTTCATCAAGTACAGGTAAGATTTTCTCCTGGAGACATTAAGAGGGTGAAAAATAGCAGCAGGTGTATACCTTTGGTGAATTTCTTCCACAAGAATCAGCTGAACAGAAAGCATTCATCCACTACTTGCACATCCAATACAGTGGTCTGCTCACTACCTTAAACAAAAAAAATGGATGGTCGAGAAATCTGCTCCAGTTCCAGGGAACTGAAGGCAAAAACCCTTTTTAAAAAATTACTGTTACTGTTTGTAGCAGTTAAATCAATCATATCCTGTCCTATCGCAGTATATTTCATACTATTTCAAATTTTATCATATTTCATGGATTTGAGACACAGCCCTAATTTCAGTCACAGGAATATCTTCTCTTAGTCATTAAACCCCCCCTACACTCTTCCATGGATACTTACAGCATGACACTACAAGTTCTTGCAGATAACGAAAGGACATTAGGTTCTGCAATCCCTTTTCATGTCACCAGTAAGCCTCAAGACTTGCTTGGGAAGGTGATTCAGGTGAACAGCCAGAAAACCAACTCTGTAGGTCCAGTCACCTGGTTAAAGTTATCACCATTTACCATCTAGAGGCTGTAGAATGCTGAGGATGTCTTCAGGAGCTATCTATCCCCTGGGCACTTTTAATTCTGTAGATGTATTTATTTAGATTTATTATTGCCATCAAAGATGCTCAGGACTACCTCTCCCTTCCCTGTCCTGAGCTGACACCACTAGAAGCAGTACTTCATATCAACTACTAATAAGAAGTGATGTCTTTGAAAGAGCTGTCTCAACTTATTGAAAAACCTCAGCAGAACTCTTTAAAGACACATCATGGTGTATTTTTAGGCCTCCTTCATATTTGAGTTGGTTTCTTATGTTCTTTATATTCTTTTGCTCACTCAGGTAATACCTGGGACGCTTGATTTCATAAAATAGGAATATTTTAAAGAAAAGATAAGTATAATTTTATTTATTTCATATCTGATTTCTCCTGCCTCATTTTTGATGATTCTAACAGAGTTCAGATAGTTTTCACTGAGGTGGAGAAAAAAGAGCAGGGCAACACTATTCTGACAGCATGAGTGTCACCTACAGACAGAACTTTTTCAAAGTCATGTGTTATTTGTGTTTGTGTGAACACTGGAGTAAGGAATAAAATGGGGCTGCCAGCATTCACCAGTAAGTTCTCCTGTCTCTAAAGCTCTGACTTAGGATGCTCCAATGCACATGCTATTTTTCAACACACAGTAGCTATGGCTGCTACTCAGAACTGCTGGAAGGCAGCTCCATAGTCTGCTAAAGTCAGTGCATTACCTTGCTTGTGGCTTTTGTGGTTTAGTTTTAAGTTTAAAAACTGTCACTGCATTTTCACTAAAATACATATTAATAAAAAGATTTTTAAAAAATACCTCCAGCTTTTTAAACCTCAGAATCAATATTTCTACAGAAATACTGTAGTAATAATTAACAAATAATGACATCAGGAAACTAGACTAGATTCTAAATATAAAATTGTCTTATCATGACAAATCAGTTAATTTTGCTTTAGGATCCAGAAAAATGTTTTGATCAAGAAAAAACACTGAATTGTGAAGTTAGATTTTCTCTGACATCAATGATCATCCAACAGATCTTTATTTAAATATCAGATAAACATTAGAGCCAGACTTTTGTCTTTTTACTACATTTGTAATAATCCCATATATAGTTCTGTCTTTACACCTCATGATGCCTAGAATTTGCTTGCTGTTTAGAAATGGGGAAACAGAGGCATAGTGAGATGAAATGTCTTACCTACCATATGCGAATCAACTCTGTAGATACTCTTTTCCACAACGAAAAGAACAAATTATTCAACCCCAAACGACTGATTTCTCTCCTAAGAGAAGACAATGTACTCAGCAAACCTACCAGGCCAACCAAATAAATTTCACATAGGCAAAGGGAAAATGTGTATAGCTACTTCCACAATCTTATTGGGGAAATTATCTCCCCAGTATTACTGGATGTTTTGTTCTTTTGTTTTGTTTTTTAATTTTCTTTCCAATACTCTCTGCATGGTCTTCATTTATATTGTGGCTGACAGGGACATTTCCAGACAGATCTGTTCACAGAAAACCCCGTGGCTGCAAGTGGACTGCTGCATGAGAAATATGCTCAGCACTTTCCATTTGACAGAAAAGGAGCATACCATTTCAGCCATATGCAAGCCAGGGCACCCACTGCAGAGAGCACATCCTAAATCTGCTGTTTGCTGCTGCTGCCCAGTTAGGGCAAGACTTTGCATTTGCCTGCCTCTGATTTACTTTCTTTCCCCTGCCTTTATAAGTATTCCTAGTGCTTGCAAGCCCTTCAACTTGTTTCCACTGCAATAGCTACTCCCAATCCAGATGGTGGTAGGAGTAATTGAGCTGTGGTTCCTTTGTGTAGTTACCTCTACACAATGGCCACGAGCATGCAGAGCCTCACACCAATTGCTGGTGTACATTTGCTCCATGGTTTAGACCCAGCTTTGTACCTTTCTAATCATTAATCACCAATCAGACAAAGGATTTATTGCTGAATCCAGACAGCAGCCAATACAGACTTCTAATACATTATGGATTCTCTGTCAGCACAATTATTTATTGTTTGCACTGTTCTGTTTGAAAATCCCTATGCTCTTGCACTTATTTATTTGCTTGCTTACTTATATCTCTTTAGCTGGATTTGACAAAGTAATGAAGCTTCACCTATTAATATTTTTTACAAACCCTGAGCGGTGAATTACTACATATAAATATATATTTATAATATTATTCTTGGTATTTGCCACTTACCAAAGTCTTTAGCAAATATGCTACTAAAGAAAATAGAATTAAATTTCACAGATGGTGTCAGAGTATTTCCTCAGGTAAATATCCAATAAATCATTTCATCATTAAAAACACTACAATAAAGGTTGACTATCAGCTGAGAGATGAAGAAATATACAGTTCTCTATACTTCCAGCATCCTGTGGGATTTTTTCACAGTATCATGAAAGCAAGCAACAGTAAGGACCTCACTGTTCTGTGGTTAGGCTTTAGCACAAAAGCATCAGTGGACCTCTGGTTCTGCACAGCGTGTGACCATGCTCTGCTATCAAATTAATGTTAAAATATGTATGTCCTAGCTTTGGATTTATAATATCTTTGACAAATAGTAAAAAGGACAGGCATGCCATAAAGTTTATGGATAGGGTGATGGCATGCACAATGATGTCTCATAAAGAATAAAAGGGGAAAAGTTATTTATTCTTCTGATTCAAGAACTAAAATACAGATAGACTGGCTGCGTGCACAGAATGTTTCATAAATATCCCACAGTGCACCCTGTTGTACAGCAGCCATACATTAATTAGAGCATTCAGCAGACACTGCAATGTGTTACACTCACCCAAGTGAATCTTCATTTTTCACATGCAGGGCCTTACTAATTAAAATCAGCTTTGCAATTAAAGGTGGAAAATTGTGTTAAACTTTGAAGCATGCTTTAGAAAAAATGTATTTATTTTTAGGGTATTTTATTTTGATGCAAATGAATTCTCCATCAAAGTGAGACCAGTAAAAGGAAGGTATGAGGATTTCTCTTTTTTGTATTATAGATGCTCCTCTCGGTTGCAAGTTGCAATGCTCCACTATCTCTCTGCCAGTACCTGGCCCTGTTCCAATGCTTTTAGTGAGTGCTATCTGTCACGGCATGAATAATACAGCCCCTAGGCTGTCGGCAGAATCCAAATGAGGCATACATCAGGAAGCAAGCACTCGACTTTAGCTCCAGAACATGCTCCTGTGAAGACAGGCAATTATTCACCCACGGCTGCAGCCATGGCAATCAAACTGGTGGGTGAAAAGGTATATGAAATGAAAAAATTTGAATAAGAAATATGGCACAACAAGGCACAGAAATTCAATAATTTTCTAATAACAGAGAGATATTTGAGCCTTTTAATTTCAAAGTTTTGGAGCCTGAATTATTTCACTTGCTCTGTGACCAAATGTAGTCTAAAATACAGTATATAATGTCAAGGCAATGCAGTGGTACTTGCTTGTTCTTTTTCTAATCAAAACAGCAATGCTAAACTCTAAGGTATTTAAAAATGCAAACTGTTACATGAAGTGACAAATCTCATGCCTAAAAATTAAAAGATAGTCAAAATAATTCTATCTATATAATGTAGTGAACCAGAGACAGCTTAGTAAAGCAATAAAGAACTGGTAGTATCATGGAATTTGGTGGAAAATTAAAATGCAATGTGTTCTATAAAGTTACGGAAAATTATAGATACACACATTGCTTCATGAACACTCTTTGGTTTTGAGACTATCCTTTTTTTTCAAGACATCGTATCAGTAATTAATGAAATCCTTTACAAATAAAATATGACCTGAACAAAAGGCATAAAAAATTCCCTGGTAGATGAAATGTTCAAGTTGGTTTATTTCATCTGAATTCTTATTTTCAGCAATCAAATAAAAAATAATTATATAGTAAAAGCTATGTCAGTATTTTCATTTTAAATATAAGGGTTTATCATTGGTCTTAATATTCTTCACTGAAATTTTATGCATTTTTTTTAGACCACAATTGGTTTGCTTTAATTTCTATACAATGCCTATATATGTTTTCAAATAGACACTCCTGTATGCTATAAAAGAATCCTAAATGAATATACATAATGCCATGCTACCATCTTAAGATTTTTTTAAGGTCTCTTATTTCTTAGAATATTATGTTAAAGTATATATTATATGTTAGAATATTATTTGTTAGAATATCATGTTGGAAACATGTGGCAGTTGGCAAATGATTAATCCATTACAGAATCTAATTGATTTTATTACTTGAGAAAAAAATAAACAAAAAATATTTTGTTAAGAAGCTTTTAAATAAGCCACTGTATGCAATTAGTATTTTTTAATGGAATCTAATTAGGATTATTATAAGTGACATACCTACTTACATGGCAAATCATTGGCACCTGTTTGGTATATGACATTGTTATAAAAAGATGCTCAATAGAGAGCAACGAAGTAAAGTGCAATATTTCTGAAACCATCAATCACATCTACTCAGGAAATAACACGGGCCAGTTTGCACTCAATTACTCCAGAGTAACAATGGGATTTACACCTACAGAACAGACCAGAAACTGGACTCTTACATTTATATTTGTATACATAGAATGTGATTCTTTTTGCCTCTAAAGTTGATTAATGAAACTGGCAATGTTTCTTCTAATTGCAGTGAAAGAACACTTGAATCTATGCTTTTCTTCAGATGCTTAGTCAAAAGGCATCCTGAAAACACAGTTGTGGGAACACCCTCCTGGTCTGGCTAGAGTCACTGCTATATATACAGATGGACTATTCACAGATAAAAGTATGCAAGGATCTGGACCGAGCTTATAGTTCAAAATTAATTCACAGTACTGAAGATGTATGAGCAATGTTCATTGTTATGCTGCTATGCACATGGGCCTGAACAGCTACCAAGGGACTAAAAGAACCTGCATCAGAGGCATGGCCCAGGGAGATGCTCTGGTTTTCACACCTAAGATTTTAATTCTTCTCTTGTCTTCATCACTATCTGAACATGTGTTTTTTTGTTTGTTTGTTTTTGTTTCTATCTTGTGTTCAGATCTTTCAACCTTTGTTTTTATTTTTCAGTTCAGTTGGCCTCAGGTGCTTTGAAACATAAACAACAGGAATGAAGTTCTATCTGTGAAAACTCTAACCTTGAGGCCTTGCCTCATGATATGTACCATGGACAGCACTAGAGGGTCCATGCTAGCTTCAGGTTTCCAGGTATTACTAAAATACCGAAAAAAAAAAAAAAAAAGAAAAAAAAGAGGTCTGCTCTAGTTAAGGTAGTTAAGGCAGGCACACCATCCAACTCTGGGCACTTCTCCTCAGAGTGCAAACTGGAATGTTAATCCTTCTGACCTTTCCATGCAGCCACTGGAGTGAGGTGCTTTCACCACATTAATTTTAGAGATCCCAGCATTCTGCCCTAAGTGCCCTTTAGAGAAACTTGTCCATCTAAGCTGTCTACTAGCATGTCCAGCCAACAAGCCGACATCAGGCACTGAACTTAAGACCCAGGAGGGAGCTACCAACCAAGTCATGCAAGGTTTTGCTTCCCTTCCACCTAAAATTTGACACAAAGAAAAACATCAAGGAGATGGAAATGATACAGCAAGCTCTTACCACTGTTACCCTATCTAGTTCAAGTCTTGTGTTTTCATACACCTCAAAGGAAACAACACTAGCACAGAAAGTTTGCTTGTTTCCTTAGTAAACCTACATTGAAGCTCTTTCATAATTAAAAATACAACTGAGACAAAAAAATTGTGATAAAATTATCCTTTAACGTCCATCTAATATTTTATTAGCTGAACAACATTTCAACCCCTGAATCTATCCAAAAATGTGAAAGGATCTGTTTATTTCAGTTCAAGCTTAACGTACTACCAGAAGATGGGTTTTCACTGTCACAAAGATAAAATTACAATAATAAAAACAAACAAACAAACAAAACCACCAAAAACATAAAAAAAAAAAAAAAAAACCAACAAAAATAATCAAAAACCTAAACAAAAAACAACAGCCAGAATTCCAGAGTCTTCAAGACATTTTAGAAGAAACACAGTTCTGGAGAGCTCTGACTACATCTAGTGGAAGCAAATGCATTTCATTCCTAATAATGAGCTGGTCTGATATCGTGAATGAAAAGGTCTTAACCTCATTAAAATGCTCTGTAGGTCTAAACGGAATTGAGTTAGGCATCAGCTGAGATATGCAATTCCCTGAACACATAAAATTTTTAAGACAGTCTGATTTCCTTGGAAGAAATGTTTGAGGGTCTTTCCCACCCATACAGCAAGATAGAAAAAAAGGAAAATTCCTTCAAATTATTTCAAAAAGGTAAATTTAGAAGGTGTTGGTCGTGAATAAACAGTACTACTCTTCTAGAAAACAGAATTTTTAGATAAATGTATATTGTAAACCTCAACAAAGAACTCTCTGTTTTTACACCAAATAGGACATATATTGGTTAAATATATTTTGATTAGTGGATTGGCAATCATGGTGACAAGAAAACATAAAAGCCCAACAAATTCTTTAGTAGAAAAAAAAGGAATTTTTGATGTATTTCCAATTTTTATTCTTATCGCATCTGCCCAAAATTTCATTTAATTAACAGCTCTAAGATTCAGTCTGTTCATGTACTGACATACCAGAATCATGTCAAGAAAGCAAAATATGGAATTAACATCTCAAAACTGCATGTAATCTTTCCAAACCTCACATTTATTGCTTCCTCTTTCCCCAAAAGGATGATCTTACACAAACACAGAGACACAAACTCTAACACAAAGTTAGAGCAATTCAGAAGAAAAGTCAGAATTTTTCAAGCTAAAGAGTTTCTTTCCGTATGTTTTAAAACTTTTACTTTTGATATCTGCATAGAAATACTATGAAGTGTAAAGAAATGGATGTAGCTACAACCTTGTAACTAGAAAGGACATTATCATCATATCACTTAACTGTTGACAGGTCACGAAATTTCTGAGGGAAAAGAAGGATTTAGTGCCATTATTTAATTACTTGTGAGGCTTTTATTTCCATAAAGAAAACAGACAAAAGAAAACTATGGTTTGAAATGAGAAGTCACAAGTAAATTTAAAAAAAAAAAATATTTTGGATACTTTTCTGAAAGCAGTGTTCCAATCTAACCAAAGCCTTCGTATAGTCACAAAAATGTTACTGTTCTTATGATTGAAGAAAAGATTAAGAAGGAAAATGTGAATAATTATTTTATGGTTTATACAGTTTAAATGTAATTAAATGTAAAAAAATCTCTCTTCTTGGTCTAATTTTGAAAGTGTTTTCTGGGCTCGTCCCTAAGCTTCATTCACTGATAAGAAAAAAAGCATATGAGTGGACTGAGTGGCACTGCTCAGTATCTTTTCGTATTTCAAATAAATGCCTTAACCCCAAATGTATAATTTCAATTTAATTCCTAGACCCCATATGCCCATTTCATGCAGTAATCAGATTTGGTGTGAAATATGTACTCTTATAAACACCACAAGTGCTTTACAAGCTGAAAAATCAAGAATGAAAAAAAAAAAATCTTTAGGGTTTCAGGATAATTTAACATTGGTTTGAACACCTCCCTCATTTCAGAAAAGAGATGGCCTAAACATCAGCCATTTTATCTCCTACAATGGGCTGCTGTATAAAGTATGCCAAATGAAATGCACAGCAATGAGAAAAAAACAGATATATTCTAGAGCTGTTAAATTTTCAAAATATTGCACAAAAAATTCACAGACAAACGATTCAGGAAATAAATGGTGTTTATGTATGTACAACACTATTGAACATTGACCTTGAAGACATGGAAATGTAAAGACTGAGATCTAAAAGGACGTGTAGTATGTGTAGAGTATGCTATCTTGTATACTATTAACCATAAACAGCTGGAATTTTTTTTAAGGAGATGTCTCCACATTTCACAGTCTAGAAACTGAAGTAAAGGTATTAATAATACAGTATAGCATTTGAACCCTGAAGTCTTATTATTGTTGATTTGCCTTAAGCTTTGACCTTTGACTCTAACCTGATCATTGAACTTAAAATTCGTGGAAGGTCTTTTTCATTCAGTTATGAAGCACATTAAATAACATGAACACTAGCACCAACATGTAAGTGGGGCCAAATCTTAATTTGCAACACATAAGCAAGAGAACTGTATGCAAAAATTGAAAGAAGATTAACAATGAGAACAAGTCTCCTCAGCAAAAATGTGAGTTAAATTTTGTGGCATTCGGAAAGAAAAAATAACCCTGACTCTAAATGGTTTCTAGAATATCTAACTGCTAATTTTCATCATTGTTTGGTTTATCAAGGTCATGTCAGATAACTTGTTTACCAAATCTCTTCACTAAATTATGAAAAATTACAGATATTACCTTCTGTGTCTTGCATATTTGCCACTAACATGACCACTGCCATCACAGCCAGGCGTGGGACAGCTGTAAAAGAGAGAATTAATTATATAGGTGCTAGTGTGCTGCAGAAAGATTATACTAAAAGCAGGCAGGCAGTAGGTATTACAGAGATGGAGGGCAACAAAGACAGAAAGAGAAATCAAATAACTGAAGGGGAAAAAAAAAGAGGGGATGCTTTTTATTAGCAAGTCTCGAGGGAATTAATTTCATCAGTGCAGCAGGGCATGAGCAAACCACCAATGAACTTGAAAGTGCATTATACCCATTAAAAGGCATGAATTTTCTAAATTGCTAATGGGGATACATTTTACACTCAGAGCACTAACCTGAACAGCTCTTGTATGGCTGGTTCCACGGGAACTGCAGAGAGATGGAAAACATATAAAAATTTATCATCTATTACAAGTACCCCTCTTTTACAAAAATTACCAGAAAGGTTGTGTAAAAGCAAGGGTCAGAATGAATCGTGCAATAAGATTCTGGAGGATGAAGGTCACCCTGAGCAGGGGCCTTGAGTGATTTACTGAAGCAAGAGACATACCTCGAACACCTTTGGAGCGTGTGCGATGGCGCTTCTCGTCTGCATCCACCTCCATCTGGGAATAGATTAGCAGGCAGTCAATGTTCTTATCCTGCATGCACAGACTATCAATGCACAGACTGATACAGTCTCTCACACGATTTATTGACACTATTTTAATTCCATCTTATCCTGTAAGGGAAAGTTCTCCTTACAGGGGATTTTTAGGATTTTTGTGTTTATTTAAAAGCAGAAAATGCAGTAATTTCTGCTCTAAACAGTCAGTTTCTATGCCTGGATTTCATAGCAAATTGTGTGCAGCTAAGTGCTAGTTCCTCTTTGCAAGGGGATATTTCTGACATAAACCCTCCATTACTCCCATATATTCCGAAACAAGGATTCAATAGATCTCTATATAATTTAAAACTAAAGTCAAGGGGTCACACACCACAGGTTGTTTTTTAACCAAACCTTTTACAGCGGGAAAGACAGGAAGGAATAATGACTGAAAAGGAGATGAAGACTCATCATTAGACCTTCAAATATTTCATGTTATTTAATATGGCATTACAATCTTTGCCAGCATGTTTCATTTGTTTAGTTGTGTTTTTCAAGTTTCACAAATGTGCTCACTTGCTACATGACTAGATCTTTATCTTCATTTTACAAACAGCTTGCCAATCCAGTGTAGCTTTCTGTGCACTAATAGATATATAGAAATCTTACATATTTACCAGACAGGGACAAGGCTGCAGATTAGATCTTTGAAAGAATCATAAACACTGATCTGTAGTAGTTAATGTAGGGCCACATCATTTCTTCTGGTTTTACATGCACATTTGTCATCAGACTTTAAAAGGTAAACTAAATAGGCTAGCTAGAGTTCAGGATTTTGTTCAACAGAAGCAAATTGCACTGAACTATATTGAGACACTGAGTCAGGGAAAATATATGCAGTATCTGTATCACCAGCTCCTTTGGCTGTAGAAGAACAAGATGGCAAGATGGATCTACAGTGCTTCATACATAGTGATGATACTGTAAAGGTCAGGAAGCACAGAAATAGACCATAGAGCTCTTTTTCCCCTAGGGGAAAAAAAATCAATCACCTCCTTTACAGCAATATCCTTGGATTGATATCTGGTAAGAATGTCATATATCTCATGCAAAAACATGGAAAAGGGTCCAGGTGACTTGCAGCTAACCCTTTAATCACCTAACTTTCTTTGGTCAGTACATTAACACAAACAATTTGGGTAGTAACTAGGAAAGAGGAAACCAAGTGGCATATTTAAGGAGCTCCCTCAACATGTAGCAGCAGGAGGAAAGAATCACCTCAATAAAATTTGTGGGTGACAGGGATTAGTTATAAAGGAAGTGTCACTCTCACAAGACTCCGTGCTACCTATGCAGCTCTGTTTCTCGGCAGTCATCATCTGATTCCTGGTAGTGTGCTACACTAAACCACACTAAAGGGATGATTTAAAATAGACTGATATTATGAAAGCTAATAGAGCACCAACCTCTCTTAGGGGGCTTCAGGTCAGACTTCTGCATAACCTTAAATGAATCTCATTTTAAAACTAAGACACCTATATTTAGCTGTGTGCAGATACATTTGGAACATAAGCTTCCATCTTCATCAACTAATCATGCTATCTGAGATCCCACAAGGTATTCCATCAAACCTTCAACTTCCAGTCCAGAAAAGTATGGAAGAGTGCAGATAGATCTTTTGCTGTATCTACCAACCCTGTGCAGAAGTTTCAGGTATCCTCTAGCACCAGAAATGGCACTAACTGCCTATGCTTAGACAACTGAATTTACCCCTAGGTTAATGCAGTCACCAGAGTTTGAGGACCAACTTCTCTTATCAGCTACATGATGTTACTTCAGGCTGGACAAAATCAGCCTCTAGGCACCTCTGTCACTACTGTCTAGTTCTCCATCGACTATTGCATGCAGACACTTGGCATGCCTGTAGATAGCTCCTGTAGGCACCTAAATTGAATCTTTAACCTACCCACAGTATCTCTCCTAGATACTGAGTTCGCATCCTAGCCAGTTCTTTGGCTGCAATGACTTGAGAGGCATTTGAAGCTTTGAAAGCTGCCATATCAAAGCACATAACAGCATCTCTGGAATGCAAAAATTACTTACTAGATGATGATATTCTTTTCCTTTTGCTAATAAGAAAACAGTGTGCTGAATTATTCTATATCTCTTGCATGTGTAAGGACTTGACAGGAGACCAGAAGTGAAGTTACTTGATCTTCAAACTAGTAAGTTTCTAAAATGCTTGAAAAACATCATCTAGCCTAATTTGTCAATACTGAAAAACCTGCTGAAAGAACTATTACAATCTTAACCTGGAAATGCTGTCCCAGTTATTATGATAGTCTATGTAAATTTATAAGGGACAAACTACAAAACAGATTTATCTGTCTTTCTAAACCAAAGTAAGCACTTCAAGAACACAAAGGGTAGTATAGTACACTTTTAACTACACTGACAATCACAGAAGAAATCATTAAGCTGGAAAAGCCCCTTTAAGATCTACAAAATTCATATCCAGATGCAGGTCAAAGAAATAAAAACATTATAAAAGCTGCTGGCCCACAATGCTATTTTAAATCTTGTTGTGTATCCTACATAGTCTGCTGCTTCTCCAGAAAAGTGTAAATTGACTTGCCATTGTCTGTGACCTAGATGCCCTCTCATATATGGCAACGTGAGCCTTGGATGTTCCAGGACACATTAAATGATGATAGATGCCTACATTTAGTAATGGAATTTTGCTTTACCTTGATATTTATATGCTAGCTCACAGATCTTTGTCAGTCATGTCAAAACTTCAGCCTTCATTCCTCCATGAATTACATGTTGGATGCTGGGAGCAAGCATTCCTGAAATTCTAGCAAGATTTGCATTAACTCTGCATAAGCACAGTCACCTGGCAGCCTATCATTGCTGTCCTCAGAGACACCACTGGAACTTCCATGGCCAGGAACAGAATTCTGCTACCAAGGCCATCAATCTGACACAAACATGGACTTCCTCATCACTTTCACATGCAGAAAAAGGAAATGTGGATCTTGGTCTCACAAGGAGTTCATCCTAGTAGTTCTTTATTCATGACCTCTAAATTACATCTCTGTAGCTCAGCTCTTACTTAGCCTCTGTTCTTGAAAATAATTTGTGGACATGGAGGGCAGGCTGGCTAGAGTTAGTCTCAGCCTGGCATCTAATATTACATATCAAAGCAAAGAGAAAGGCATTAGGGGTAAGAAGAGAAGAAAATTTTAACTTTTCTTCAAAGAGAAGTCCTAGAAATGAAAATGGAAAGGTCTAAGCTAGGAGAGTGGAATACCTCTCCTACAAGAAAAAGTTGAAAGAATTTGGTTTGCTAAGCCTGGAGAAGAGAAGGCTTCAGGGTGACCTACTTGTGGCATTCCAGTACCTGAATGGAGCCAACAAGAAAGATGGAGAGGGACTTTTTACAAGGGCATGTAGTGACAGGCTAAGGGAGAATGGTTTCAAACTCAGAGTAGGTTTAGATTGGGTATCAGGAAGATATTCAATGAAAGTAGTGAGACACTGGGAGGAAGAGGCTGCCCAGAGAAGTTGTGTATGCCCATCCTCATCAGTGTTCAAGACCAGGTTGGATGGAGCTCTGAGCAACCCGGTTTAGTGGAACATTCCCTGCAATGTCGGGGGGGGTGGAACTAGATGATCTTTAAGGTCCCCTTAAACCCAGGCCATTCTGTGATTCTACAATTCTCAACTCCCAGAACGAAAACATAAAAAAGGTCTAGGTAGAAATTAAATCTGTAAATTAGAATTTAAAAAAACCAAATTCTTGGATATGCTTTACTTAGGATAATGGGCAGAGTTAATCTGTACCACCATTATATGCATTTGTGTTACTGAAGCTTTAGTAAACAGCACATGAATAGTTATAGTGCTGTAACAAATAAACCACAAGAGGCCATACTAAATACAGATTTTCTGAGTAAAACCAAAAAAAAGTCTGTGTGGTCACCTGCATGCAGGCAATAAGACTTGTTACGTTTTTCTGTACAGAATCTTATACCAGTAACAACTACACATACACACAGTGTGCTTTTAAATTGTCAGTATTTGAAAGCTAGAAATAATAATGAGACAAACTGAAAAGAAGACAATCTTATAAAATGACTACAGTTAGGACCAGCTGCACGTATTTCATTAAATGTTAAAAAATAGAAAAGGTACACAGTCGTAAGAGAAGAATTATTTAATAAAAGAGTAATTGAAATTGCAGTAATAGTAATCAACAAGAAAATTTTTTAAAAAGGGCTATTTGTCACTACTGGTCATTTTAAAATCAGTCTCAGACAACATTTACCCCCCCAAAATAAACATAGGCTAATAGGTCTTCAATACATTGCTGTTACTTGGGGAATAAGGGAGAACTGAAAAAAAAATTCTGAAAAAATTTTACTTGCAACTTTTAAAATTATCCTTTACTAATTTTTGAGGGGATGGTGTGCCTCACTAAGTTAATGTTCCTGATGCTGACCCTTAGTAATTTCATACAAAAGCAATATGGGATACAAGATGATGACATAATTATCACCAGTCAACACTTTGTCATGGAAAATCTGTAATCAAAAACACTCGAAACTGCTCTTTGAGGGTACTCTAAAAGTTGTCAGTAAAGATAGCCATGTCAGGATATCATATCCTTAGACATCTTTGACTTTCTCTTACTGAGCATTCAGATCATAAAATAAGTTCTCCATAAAATCAGCATATTTATCACAGTTAGCAAATATTTTTCCAGAAAAAAAATTATTCTGTATTAAAACATTTTTCCAGAAAAATTATTTTATATAAAAGTTATTTTTATACGACACTACTTGTAAAAACAAATATATGCTTGACTAGAGGCTTTCTATTATAATCTCGCAGGTGTACATTTTAGCCCTATAAAATTCAGTATCTTCACCAGTACTCTGGTAGATTATACGCTACTGAAATATGCAGAAAATAGAGAAATTAACGGAATGAAAAACTATGTTGGAGACAGGACAATTATATATACTGGCCTGCATCATTTGGCAGATTTGATCCACGTGATGAACTTGCTGTTTCCAAGCTCCTATACATATGAGCAACACCTGTGGGCCATGCTTGAGAGCCACAAGATCACAATCTGCCAGGCAGTAACACTGAAGTGGATCTTCAGATGAGCACAACCAACTTCTGCACTGCTGCAGCTGAAGAGCTGAATGTGATCTGTAGCTGCACAACCTTTAAGGCTGCATTAATTTTCCAGAAAACCATTGAATTATTCAGATATAGTCAGTAACTTCTAAGAACAGAAAGCAAGTTTTCAACAAGTATCCTTATCCTTTGGCTTGCTGGATACCCTGTTGGAGTCTTCAGGTGTTTTAAGTATTTAAGGCTTTGAGTATCATCATAGTGCTACCTAAGCTCCTAAAAGTTTCACAACCAGCACCACTCTCCCTGTCTCTAGATACATATCTACCATATGGACTTTCTCAGGGCTGCCAGCTGTAAATGATAAAGAGATTTAGGCTCCTTTCCAGGACAAATTGTGATTTTTGCTCCTTTGTGGGAAAGTAGTTCAGCATTTTTTTCTCTTGAGGGCAGGTACTCTTGAAAATTATCCTTCCTGTTAAAATTCTCAAAGTATCTGAATTTCTAGCTAGAGGCATGGTGACTGCAAGGTTCAGTCCCAAATTCCTAATTTTCCAGGTCAGCCAACATTTTCTTAGTGAACTCTTAAGATTTCTCTCTAGACATGATGTAACAAAAGTCTAGAAAGTCATAAAAGAACTAAAGACCCTAGATATGGACTTCCAAAATTATTCTTCGTTAATTTTTTTCTTACTTTTATTTCTTTAAATCCAAAAAATTGGATTCTCACACGGTCTCAAAAGATGCCCAGTGTTTACTGAGGCAGAGCATTCACTGTCTATACTGTAGAAAGTTCTGGGCTCCTCAGCATGAGACGGATATGGAGTTCCTGGAGAGTGTCCAGAGGAAGGCAACAAGAGTTATTAAGGTACTGAAGCATCTCTCTTATGAGGAAAGGCTGAGGGAGCTGGGCCTGTTCAGCCTCCAGAAGAGACGGCTGAGAGGGGCCCTGATCAATGTCTGTCGGTACCTGAAGGGAGGGTGTCAAGAGGATGGACCAGGCTCTTCTTGGTGGTGCCCAGCAATAGGACAAGAGGCAATGGGCAGAAACTGATGCACAGGAAGCTCCTTCTGAACATGAGGAAGAACTTCTTTACTGTGCAGGTGACTGAGCACTGGAACAGATTGCCCAGAGAGGCTGTGGAGTCTCCATCCCTGGGAATATTCAAGAACCATCTGGACACAATCTTGTGCTATGTGATCTAGGATGACCCTGGTTGAGCAGGGAGATTAGACCAGATGCCCCACTGTGGTCCCTTCCAACTTGACTCATTCTGTGATTCTGTAGATGATCATCTGTGACCTCAAAAATTTATGGAAATTACTGTTAAATACTAGAATTACTGCATAATTGCTATTTTTCAATCAAGAATGTTGCTTAAAATTATTAGAAATATTGTTTTTCCCTAATCAGTAATATTAGACATACTCATAATGTGGTAAAAGTAAAACGTTTGGAGAAAAATATTATGACTTCTTGAAAATGTAATGAGTTTATTATATTAAAGATTATAGTTTAAAATTTATCTCCATGTTACTCGAGTTACTCAGTAAAGGCAGATTTTCAGCCCCTATGATGCAAGATTCAAATTTCTTTATTATTTTTACAGCCAAAGTTTGCTCAGCATCTCTTTTTATAAATTAAAGAAAATGTTATCTCTTTTGTGTGAAAGTCAAATGAAAAGATTCAAAGATTTTTTTTTTAATCTGGTGTCTCAAGGAATGAAACAAAATATGTCAAATGTATTTCCCACATTTAAAATGCTCCTGTATCCTGTATAATCAAAAAATATGACCTGGAAAATGGGGAATAGTTTACGTAAACAGTGTATGCCATATAAGTACTTTGTGCAGTCTTCCTAAAAATCCTGCAAACTGACCTTCTATTGCTCTCCTCAGAAAATAATAAGCAAATCTAAATTGTAATATAACTTCTTTTCAAGTCTGTGTATTCTGAAAGAAATTAATTTCTCAAGTATAACTCCTGATAATCTGAATATATTTTTATAAACTGGATATGTTTTGTGAGACACTGTTTAACCTATCTGGTAAATGGGACATTTATCAATTATTTCAATGGGCCCCAAATATCTCTGTTGTGTAACACTCTCTGCTTCTCCCCTAAGCAGACCAAAACCTGAATCAATAACCATATCTGAACCTTAATTTATGCCTTACTAATCATAGTTCTGTAAATCAGTTGCATTCTAGGATAAAATAGATGAAGGTAGAGTAGGCATTCAGCTCAATTTTAACAAGGCTTTTGACAGAATACTCTTGTGTCTCATTATGACTGTATTTGCACAGTCAGTTCTTTAAAATCAGTTTTTAATATTTCAATCATCTTGATTAAATATCGCCTATTACTGTTATTAACAGAGCACAGTAAAATTCAAGATCTTGATTTTGACAGAAAGCTGTCTGACTCTCCCAAATACATTTAAGGTACTTGTTTCTTATTTTAAGATCTACAAGACAAAAGAGACACAAAACTGCAGGATAGAAAGTTACTCTAAGAAGCTACTGGAATGTTTAAGGAAAAGTTAGGCAGAACGGAAAGCCAATTTCCTCTCCTCTCAGACTCTTTCCCCCACAAACTCAGGTGCCTTCAGATGGAAATCTGAAATTTAGTTTAAATATTTTAGATCACCCTTCACAGGAAGAGGAAAATTCTATAAAAGAATTACTGTATTTGAATCTTCTCCTTAGGAAAATGCCAGCATATAACCAGAGCAGAGTTCCAGGGGGAACTTGGCAAAGATAAAAGTTACAAGTTGAGGGTACATAATACAAAGCGAACAAATAGGCACATGGACAAATTAATGACTGGAATATAAATTACTCCTTTGGTCTCTTCCACTTGTGATGAACACACAACGCTTTTATTAGTACCAAGGAGAGTCCTTCTTGCAGAACAATAGGAGACTATATCCTCAGGACTTGCTCTGAAACTTTGAGTAAGAGTCATTCTCCTGCTGTAATGCACAGAGGGAATTCAATCCCTCCATTATCAGATGAACAGTGCAGGCTGCAGCCAAATCTGTAAATACAAGCCAGAATAAGCAGAATTCTGGTTAAACTCACAAGTTCCTCATGTATCACTACAAATTTTTTTTTTTTTTTTTTTTTTTTGTGGAGAAATACATTTGGGGTTCAATGAAGTAACCTGGAGGGAAGCAGGGAACCCTTTCAAGTATTTCTTATTGGCCTCCAATTAAGAGTGGAAAAGACCCAAAGTGCATAAAGGTTATTTGAGCACCTTTCTCTTATTACCTCTTTTTATCTTAGGTGTGAGGAATGAGAAAGTAGTGTGGAAAAAAGAGGTAGGAAGAAATAGCAGTAGATCTATAGCATTTCTTTCTTAGGAGCAAAGATATCCACTCATCAGTCTGGCTCCATAACGATACTTTGGATGTGCTCAGTAAATAGGCTCTGGGACATGAATCAGAATTTCCATTGGGAAGAAGACATGCAGAATACATCCATACAACTGAGCAACTCGATTTGCACCATCCTTTAACCAGTTCTTGAAGCTGGTCCTGTGCCAGGCCACTTGATCTGTGAAGGATCAGAGTGGTGAATGTCAGCACATGCTGACAGGACCTTTCAATACTGAAGTCTCAGGAACTTAATAATTAGTCACGTTCAGCTTTTCCCCCCTACTTATAAGCATTTCTGACTGGGGACTTACGTATTTTTCACATGAGAAGAAAAAATAACTGTTTTAAAGCTTTTAAAGTTCCCGTTACAACTTATATTTTGGTTATACAGCTAGGCTTAAACAAGAATTCACATTTCCTTGCATTAGATGCAGACATTGAAAGAAAGTAGTCTCTGGTTCGAAGGCCTCCTAATAAGAAATTAAATATAACAGAAGGAAAACAGGCCTACATATTTCAGCAAAGCACTCAGAAGCAGCACAGATTAAAGCTGAATGTAAAATTTATAGTAAGAATAAAAAAAATAAATATAGTAAGAATCATACAAAAGAGAAATAATTTGGACTTAAAAAGAACTGTAATTTCCTTGTCATGAATAGAAGAAACATACTATTAGAAGACGCTTCTTTCAAGTCAGGGGATAAGCAACTTAAACCTTTAGTAACTTCATAAAATGAAATTTCTTGAAGATTATTTTCTGTATTGTTGGTGATTCTGAACAAAATCTGCATCAAATTCTCTGCATTTATTCTAGAAGTTCTATTAGCTTGAGGTTATATCCATAAAAATCAAATATTATAGTATTTTTTATCCAAAAGTCTCAGTTGCACTTAGAATGATCTGAAAGATGTGGCCTCTTGCTCCTTCTGTCTGGACGGGTATGTGGTTGTGTGCATGATGTTTGCGTTCACACGAGTTTTCTGAGTGTCTGTCTAGAATTTGTGTGAGCAGCCATGCAGGCATGTATTTATGTATATGCACACGTAGTGCACATGTGCTTTGTGTGCTTGCTGCAAATGAATCCTCAGCCTTGCTCTGGTTGAACTCAGGGACAGGGATCAGCAGCAGCTTTGCTTCTCTTGAAGTTGTTGAATCTGGCGTGATTTATTTTTCTTTGAAATCTCATTCCCAAACACAATGTGTTCAAAAATGACAGATACAAGGCATCGGAAAGGTTATTTTTCTAATTCTAAATCTGGAGTGTGGCAATTTGTTATATTTTGTATGGGAACAAAGGCAGAAAAATAATTTATCTCATGGCAGACCTAGATTTTTCACAATACTATGGATGAAAATTGGTAAGAAGAGTGCTTTAGAAGGAAAAAAGTATTAAAATACTTAATTTTTTTGAAATCAGGAAGCCAATAAGACTTCCTGAAATACAAAGAGCTAGATTTCACAGACATGGGGCTCAGAAGGAACAGAGAATGTTCTACACTTCCAATGCTAGATTTAAAACCCACTAGCTTAGGGAAGGCACACAGGGCAGGTGTACAGTCTCTATAAAACAGTCTACTTCCACCCTCGGCACACGTGTGTAACTTGTGCTCGCACACACTATGTGCAAGTCCTGACGTACAGTGTGCTCCAAAAGACAGGTTTACATTTCACTCCTAGGATTTAATATCAAAGACTAATTTCATGGAAGTCTATGTTCTGGATGAGCACCAAAACCGAGAAATACTTTACTTAATATACATCTTAAAAGTATATACAATGGGCTTTTAGGCACAGAAACCTAATGAAGGTTTCCATATTTCTATTTGTCTCATATTTTTCTGTCTATGTTTATCAAGGCACCCATTTTATTAGCTGAAAAGTACCTACCAAGGAAGGACTGTAGGAGTTTTTTTCTGTAACTCTCGTTCAATGTATTTCCACTAAATATCTTTGAATTATCATTAAAATCCTAAGAGAATAAAGAATAAGCTAAATATTGGGCCTACACCAATATTGAGTAGCATGCAGTGTACCACCTATCACCACATGCAGAAATAAGACCAGACAACAAAGCCAAAGTACATTCACTGAAATTCAGGTTAAAGTGGTCGTAACTTGAGAGTTTTAGCTTTATCTTTGAACGTCCTAATGACTGTAATCACGATCATGCTGTGTTTCAACCTCTTTGTTGCCTTGAATCACCCACATTTAGGTCAGGCCTAGAGGCTCTCTGATGGGGAACAACCTCCAGAGCTGTGGCTGGCAAACTGCTTGGAAAGAAGCACACAGCTCTGCAGAAACATAAAGTCACTGACTTGTTCCCACAGTTCAGCCAGAAGCACAGTTGTAAGAGTTACAGCTCTTAAAAGCTGTAAACCAAAAGATCATTATGGAAAATAAGAGGGGAAAGGAAAGACTTCAACTTTCCCACTTTGCTTGGCAAATTTCACTTCCAAATCTGCCACAGGCTCACCCTCCCCTCCTTCAACAGGAGAATAGGGTTTCTGAGGTAAAAATACAATGTTTCCGTGTGCATCTTGTGATTTTTTTTTTCAAACTGGATTAGGTTTCACCCCTAAAAACTTATCAATATTATCTAAGTCTGTAAAGAATTGAGGAGACTTATTTATCTTTGATTTATTCACCCTCTAAATAAGGCATGTATAAAAATACATGTGTTTCTGAATACAAGGAGAAAATAGAATAAGCAATTTAAACATATTTAGTACTGTCATATATTGTTTCTCACTGAGAAGCATACACAGATACTTACGATATAAAATGCCCATAACAGGCTTTTATATGAGCCAGTCACCCCACCCACACACCAATATTAGTGAGTATAAGTATGCTGCAACATACACATACACAATTTTTGTTCTTAAAAAACTAGGACATCAGATTCTAAAATTCCATTTCTAGTATCCCAAACTCAAAAATATATCACATGCTAAGGTTTGTTGATCCAGTATTGCTTCCAGCGTAGAATACAGTCTTGTTTTCACTGACACTGAATCAGACTGACAATTATTGAAGACACCTATAACCCTTTTTAACAAAAAGAGACCAAAGCACCCCATGAAATAAGCATTATTAAAAAATGGGTGTCGTGTTTAAGGTTTTGATTAAACACAATTAAACAGAAACTAACGGTAGTAGATATGGACCATGCAAAAGACAAGTATTTCAGATATAGAAAAGGACACATTTATTAATTATATCTTCTTTTTAGTTCCAAAAGAAAACTATGTAGGCCTTGCAGTTTAGTAATTTTTTTTCTTGTTTTTTCTTTTTATTTTTTTTTAAACTTGCTAATTGCTGTCACTACTAAGTGAACACACTAGCATCCCTTCTTCCCCATTCACCACCCCACAACAATGGAAGCTCATTTCTGGTTTTAGGTTCTCTCTAATCACAGCAATGGTGAGAATACTATTTCAGAACTACATGGTATCAGAAGTGTTTGTTGCTCTTAGTGAATAGGCCATTATGCTTTCCAAAAGGTATGTTATAAATAGCTTACAGCTATTAGAAGTGCAAAAATTAACTGATAAATTAATAAGACAGGCAAGCAAAATATCAATCATGGCCTTTCTCATGTAATTAGCATAAATTACTCAGGATCACAGATTATTGCAGTTTTTGCACAAAACAGGAGCACCTACTTCAGTTGTTCAATAACTTGAGTACTTTTAACACTAAAACTACACAACACAATACTCAAAACATAAAAAAGAGACCACAAGAATAATGAATATTCATTGGTAATTTTCTGCTCAAAACTTGTTTATGGCAATTTCTGGGGTAAAAGGGAAAAAGGGAAAGAAGGAAAAAAAGCCCAAATGGACAGGATTTTGTAGCATAATGTACAGGAAACCCCAGATATCTTCCTAGGACAGAGATGACAACAAGCGTAGTGATAACGATTGCACCGTGACCTAGTGGCCCATACAAGGCCTGAAAAAGTGCAGCATTAAAGTAGGCCTGTTATTACCAGCACAGTTAGCAATTTGGATGATTGCAAGAGTTTTAGAATGCAATTAAGCTGGCATAAAGAGTGGCCCTTTAACTCCTGTAATGAAAGGACTGCCAGGAAATTATTTTATTTTAATTTACTAATATATATTTATTATGTTTTTCAATTTTCTTTCCATTCTTGTTTTCACTCTGACATCAAAGCACCTGTAAATTTTATTATTATAAATATGGATTTTTTAAAAGCAAATTGAAAAGCACATTTACTCTTAACAAGTCACAAAAGAGATTTCCTGCTTCAGATTCTGTCTGAATGCAGATACGCTGTCTGCACTGGTTTCAAGATCTAGAAAGAACTGCTGTTAAATAATTCAAAGTGGTCAAACAAGACCAAATTGGTAGAAAATCCGTATTCTGCCCTCAGTTAAAACTTTCCCTTCTGACTTAAGTTAATACAGTTACTCAAATAGCAGTGAGAAAGAACCTAATTAATTCTGTTCATGTTTGTATGCTATTAGGATAAAAGAATGAAAACTAAGACTTTCAAAATTACATCTCTGCATCCTTAATGTCAGTTTTGTGACATACTCTCCTATTATACTACCAGCTATGCAGGACCAATGGTGTAAAGATTTTATCTCCTTGATTCATGTTGTAAAGATGGGAAACTGCATCATTAGGTTTTATTTTGACAACTAGGTGAAAGGACTGAAGTGAATTCTGCATAAAAAAGAGGTCCCTTTCATCCTTGAGTAACAGAGATAAACCTAAGAAGATTTATGGAAGTACATTTGTGCATTATTTTACATACACTCTGAAAGAGTTGATCTGATGCAGGACAAAGACAATGTTGTAAAGTGCAGGTGTTCCCTGCTTCCTGGACTTCTTTTCTTCCCAAATTTCATGTTAAATACTTAACATGAAATGTAGGATCTGAAGTAGCATTTCTAAGGAGACAATATACTTTTAATATAGTTATTATGCTGTCTGGGTGAGAGAATGTTTCTTGGCAAATACAAAGAAAGCCATTTATGCAGAAAACGCATTCTGGCTCCCAAAGACATTGAAACAGGATGTCCAAAGTTCTGGCTGTTCTTACCACCTATGGGAAAGGAACAGTGCCAGCAACAGGATGGGAATCTGTCCTTATAAAATTTGCAACAGCAAAAAGGCTTAGTGCTTCTAATTATTGAGATTTTTATGAAGTTTTGACAACTTTTTGCATAAACCAATGGCTGGCATGTCTGCAGAAGACCTTCAGAATCAAAAAAAAAGGTCAAAATTGTTGAAAGATTTATCAAAACAATTAACACCACATATTATAAAGATATAATGCAGGATTATTCCCCTGAACTGTACATACTAAAGAGTTGATACATGACACAGGTATCATATACCAGTATTATATACACAAAGAACTAAAAATAAACTTGCATGCAACCTCAGATGTGGTAAATATATATATACATATAGATGTACAAATGAAAGGGTTAAAATATGTGAAAATATGTCTCTACCAATAAGATAAAAAGATAGACCACATCAATGTGCTGAAAGTCATACATGCTTGCTCCGTATATTAAACCACACTGGCCTATAATGAAATATAATATGCAGATCCTTGAGTTCATGTCATATCCCACTGACATAAAAACTGAAACATATTTATCTGTTTATACTGTAAGTTTTCTGGGCAGGGTATATGTTTGTACAGCACTTGGCAAGACAAAATTCTGGATTGTGATTGCAGTCCATATGCACTATAACACTACAAGCAATACAATTACATGTGCATGTACACTCATGTTTTCAAAGCCCAGCAGGAATATTTAGCCTAACAACTCCCTAGCACCACTGAGTAAAGGTAGGGAATGCATACCCATGATGTACTTGAAAACATCCAACTGTTTTCATGCAAACAGATAAAGTCAAAAAACCCCAAAACTTTAGATTAGAGTTTGAGCATGTCCATGTCTGGGGTCCCTAAAATAAGTACATAGATCAGCTGCAGGAAATCCAGAGGAGGGCCATGAAGATGATTGGAGGGCTGGAGAACCTCTCCTATGAAGACAGGCTGAGAGAGCTGGGGCTCTTCAGCTTGGAGAAAAGGCAGCTCTGAGGAGACTGTAAATCACCTTCCAATGCCTAAAGGATTGAAACCTACCAGTGAATATCTCTAGAACCTTACATGGATTTCCACCACCAGCACTTTCGACCTTCAGAAAGCATGTTTCAGCTTCCTCCAATGACTGGTTTTAACACTATCAGATTTTAAATATGTAAGTTTCTATTCCTCTGTTTTGCTTTCTGGCCATCAGTGCTTTATGTTAAAAGCACTCAAGCTTCTCTTTGCAACCAAAACACCTAGAAAGATTATTTTTTAAAATGGAAAATTACATTTATGTGCAAAAGATGCTACAAATAGCATCCCTCAGAAAACCATCTAGTATTATTAACTACTATTTTTCTGAGAGGTTTTTTTTCATGCTTAAGACACAGAAGAAGAGCCTTTCTATAAAATCTCCATTCCCCACTTCCAAAGTTCTCCAAAGCTGATCTACAATAGTATGTTTATGGAATTAGCTGACTACCTACAGCATGCAGTCATAAATCTTAAACTCCATCTAAGTCCTAGAACCTGGTGTTTGCTATTGCTGAAGTGGGTCCTAGAACTGAGAACCAGGCAATAGGAAACTAAAGGAATTTAGATGCAGACTAAGATCTTTGTATTTAATCCATATTTTCAGAAGTTTTTTTCACACATTTGAAATCATGAGGACATCTACAGATAGTTTTTATAACAGCAGTTTCAGAGACTACTATCTCTGTTGTTCTTTCTTCTTTCTTGATTTCATGCATCACACCCTGTTGTGAATTGGAGCATAACCAATGTGAAGGGGGAACTGTCTTTTAATCACAGTTGGTATCTCCAAATTAAATTTTCACATTAAGTCATAGTGTTCCAATTTCTGTGTCTCTGTGGCTGAAAGAAATAGCGTACCATAATACAGATGATTTCAAAGTGCAGTCAGATATTTCTGCTAAAACATAAATGGAAGGAGTAAAAACTGGTAGTATAGGTGTGGAAAGCTAAAGAACTAATTTCATATTTTACCTTGTGGTTTTAGTGAGATTTCAAAGTAACACAGAGAAAACACAGAGAAAGTAACATTCAAGATGGGGGCCCTGATCAAGCCTGTTTTTTGGTCTGTGATTTTATGTTCATTTATTTTCTAAATTCTTTTTCATGTTCCATTTCGTTACCTCTTCTGGTTGTCTCTGCATTCACCCACAGAATTTGCTGTGAACGAGACTCTCAGGAGCAAAATGAAATGGTTAAATCTCTGACTTTTTTGTGAAGGAGGTACTCATATTTTAGGTTATTTCACTAAAAACTGTGTTTAGTCATATATATATATATCTTTTGTTGTCAGTCTATTCAAGTTTTTGTTCTTTTTTGATTAAGAAAACCCTTCAAAGTGACAGCCATTAGAATTACTTTGTGGATAAGTTATACATTTCTTACAGACTTTAATACCTCTGTTCCTGAATGTGTTTTTGTCTGAGACATGTGTGTATGTGTGTTTGTGTATGGATATGTATCAATGTATGCACATATATATACATAATGAAGTGTGCACTTATGTGCATATGTGTCCATTCTATTAGTATTAAAAAACATGTATGTAAGAACGTGTGTTTATAACACATTCTTTCATGAGGAAAATAAAACCAGTTTTGAATAAGAAATAAATCTAAAACCTAAAACCTTTAAAACACAGGTATTAGACTGGAAACCCAGCCAGACCTACAACTACACTGGCACTCACAGGAACAAGCTGCATATACTGTAATACAGCAATAGCTTCTGTGCTTTATTACTCCAGCTTTTCAGGTTTCCATGGAAATGAGTGGGAATCCCAACACAAGGGAAAAATAACTAGGCTATCCAACTCACACCATGGTGCAGGATGTCTGAACAGCTGATACATGAGGCAGTCATCACAAGAACAAAAATACACAGAATACAATACTACACGTAACACTGGAGCCAAAAAAACCAGCCATAGCTGCATCTCAAAAGAACACAGGTAAAATACTGCTGTGTAGATACACAGAACTCTGCAAGAGTAAGGTTTTATACAATTTTGAAGCTGCCCAGGATACAACTACAGGTACTGTATAATCTTCTCAAACTAATTAATTGAGCAAGTCATAGCTATTTAAAGCAGAGTCTAATTTTTCTACTATTGACTTCACCACAGATGGTGAATTTTAAAAAAAAAGGGGAAAAAAAGGGGCGTGGTTTTAAAATTCTATTAATACTAATATCCAAAGACCTATCAACTTCTGTGCAAGCTTTGGTTTCAGGAATGACAGACCATTTACAGAGAACTCCCCGTGTAGCAACACCATACCTCTATTTGGATGTTGGGGATTCCTTCCAGTTCTTTTGCCTTTTCACATGAAAATTACAGGGTCATAAGGTTCTTCCTTATTTGCTATTATATCTAAGATTCATGTAATTGTTGGTATGGACACATAAACACTTTTTGGTTTCGCTAATGAACTGTTGAAAAAACCAGAACTAGCATAGTCCTTAAACTCTCTCAGATGAGGGGGGAAAAAGACCAAAAAACTTTAGCCAGTTTGCATAAGTCTCTCTTACCTGGCAACAAGTCTGTGCTATTATATTTGCTGATTTCACTGCAATTGTGTCAGGTTCACTGCTGGACTTGGCACACTATTTTTTCTGACCAGATAGACACAATGTTTGAGGTATTTGAAAAGTGTTTGGACTACTTTTCAATGGGAAGTCTTGGAGTATACAGAACAATATGCTAAGCCCAGAAGAGAGACTGCAGAGAGTGGTATCTCCTGCTCCTTATTAGGTTTGTCCAGCCACATGGCAGGAAATAGCAAATTATTAATAGGTCCTTTCCAAGCAATATAGTCTATTAAGAAGCAAAATATCTTTCAGACTGAGAGAAGAGAAAGAAAAAGAGATGTTGATTAAAGAGTTGCCAGAAAGAGGACAAACCTCCTTTATTACATTCTCCATGACGAAGAATACAACACCAAAGAATCGAATGCCAAAAGTGATTGACCACAAGGCCTAGAAAAGTATCTAACTTCTCTATCAAAAGATGAACAAAGCATAGCCTGAGCTGTAGGCTTGTAGGCTGGCTCACCAAACTTTTGGAGACACAGCCTCCCCAGGGGAACAAAGCAGAACTGTGCCTCAGTACCACTGCATTTGCATAGTCATCCTTCACCCAGGTGTAGATTTCCTTCCTATAGGACATTAGAGAAAAAAGCATTTCCAAGTGTGCTGGTTTGTACTATTTTTTTTTTTTTCTTTTTTTGTAAAAAAGGAAAGGAGCCAGTTATGGAAATAATTCCTTTTAACCTTGGCAGTTTCCTTTAGACCTTACAAAAAATAACCAGTGGTTGATTTTTTTAATATTGACACATTGTTACACCAATGAACACGCATTTTAACACGAATGAACCGTGGGAAGCTCTCTTCTTTCTTCCACCTGAGTACAGGTAACAGGCCGGCCAGGCTGAGGGGCCGCCATGGGCCTGGGGGGGCCGGGCCAGGCCAGGCCCTGCCTCTGTTGCAGCACTGGCAGGGCCAGGTTCCCCCCACAGCACAGCCAGGCAGGTCTGTGGGGCAGCTGAAATGCTGCTGCTGCTGCTGCTGCTGCTAACATCTCATGGACATTAAACCCTGTCCTGCTGCTGGCCTGGGGTCGGGGTCTGCTGGGCCCCAGGAGCAGCTCTGGGCCAGGCCGGGCCTGCCTGCTATCCGGGCCAAGCCCTCAGTGCCACCTGAAATACTCCACTCCAACTGCTCCAGCCGCTGCCTGGGCAAGATAGCAACTCTCACTGCACAGATGAAACCTGCAAGCATCAGATCTCTCTCCTGAGTGAAAGAAAAGGACAGAGATGAAGACACACACAGAAACAGCATGGAGACATCAAGGTCAGACAGAAGGGGTCAAGTCCCAGATGGGAGGGGACGAGGAGATGTCTTGGACTGAAACTCTCTCGCAAGCTATGGAGAAGATATGATTGATACATCAGACTCTTTTTTCCCCTGTAACTCATGAAATGCATATGGGGGGGAGGAGCGTTCACATTGTAGACGTGAGCAAAAGCATCCATGCTGAACAAGCAGATGTTGAAGTAGCTGTGATTTGATGAGAAATTTGAACAGAGAGAAAGAGAAGAGTGATGAAAACCATTTGCCCCCAGGAAAGAAGATCTCTGTTCCAAGAGATGAAGATGATCTCAGAGATAGATAAAGAGAACCTTTGCTTTTTGAATTGTTCATCCTTAAAAGTAATACCCCATAAGTTGGCATGGCCCATAAACTCAGCTGTGGGAAGGCTGTGAAAGATGGGGAGGGATTTCACGATTGCAGATTTCCTGGGCAGCTGCTATTAGTGGAAATTGAAACCACAAGAGAACTGTTTTCTTGTGGAGAAGTCACCATAGACTGACGAGAGAGACTCTTCTCCCTAAGTGAACTGGAGAAAGACTATTTTAGAGAAGGCAAAGTGATTGATTTGTTTCTCTATGTTGTCCGTGTGAAGGAAAAGAGGGTGTGGGGGGAGGAGAAGTGTTCTGAAGGTTTTATTCTCATTCTTATTATTTTTCTTTTAGTTTCTATTAATCAAGGGGTTTTTTATACCCTTCAAAGTTTGAGTCTGCTCTGCCTTCCCTCCTAACCCTATCTCACAAGAAGAAATGAATAAATGATTCTAATAGGTGCACTGGCAATTTGGCCAGTGCTAGATCCCACATACACTAGTGTGTTACCCAGAAAATCTCAAATTAGTAAACTGAAAACACTATACCAAGTAATCATTGTCAACACTATTTCCTAAAAACTTAAATAACAGGCTAAACATATTATCTTCTCTAAGTGATTTAGTTACTGCTAAGCCATTCTTAAGCAAGAAACAAGAGGCAGAAAATTATCTTACTTGTACCTGTATGAAATATGGTTACGAATCTGCACATTCATATGAAACACATTAGTCAGTGTGTCAAGAACATCATACTGAGCTTTGACCATCTTCTGACCAATAGTGGTGCCTTACTAACATTTTACTTGAGAATGGATTATGATCTACTGATGGCTCACCCAAACCTATTGAACTTTGTTTACCTTTGGGGCACATGATAACTGCAACATGATCAGGACACAGCACCTCTGAAACTAGAGGAGAGAGAAGACTGGGACAGGAAGGCCAGGATCTTTTCCTGAATGAGATAATTAGCAGCAAAATAAATTTAAGAAGCCCATTTCCTGATCTAACCTCTCATTTCTATGCCTGTAAGGCATTTTGACAAATAGCAATTTGTGTTGCTAGGCTGTAAACTCAGTCACTGAAACAATTCCTCTTTTGGTGGATTTAGTTTTCAGATAAGCACCACTTAGCTGTATTACCATAACTAAGGGGATGACAACCTGAAGCACAAGGGCAGAAATAAGTAGCCAGAAACAGCTATGCACAAACACTCCCTTAAATTGCTTCAGTGCTGAAAAACGTAATGCCACAGGTCATCTGAGGGGCACAAGTATATTTTAGAGATGGAAAGCATTTCTTCCCACACAGTTAGGCTGACATAAAGTTTCTGAATTAGAAGAGGTTGACCTTGGAGGTGCCATTGAGAAAGAAGAAAATGAAATTGAGGGAGTCCCTCAGCCCTCATACATGTAGATGCCTTAAGAAATAGTTACATATCTGCAGCTACATGCTGCTATAATAGAGCACCTGAAATTCCCACCTAAGGTTCACCAGAATTACTACTGGTTGCTTTGCCAAATGCTGGTGCTCCTTTATCCACAACAATCTCCCAAAACTAAGTGCTCTCCAGCATCCTTAATTATCTGAACTAAAGTCTAAACATGGTCTAATTATGTCTCAAACTGATTAGAGAACTGGAATATCTCTCCCATGAAGACAAGCTGAGAGAGTGGAGGTGGTTGGGCCTGGAGAAGAAAAGGCTTCGGAGGCCTTCCAGTACCTAAAGGGGGTTTACAAGAAAGACAGACATGAGAGAAATGAAAACTAACTTTCTCTAGAGTTAAAGCATGTAACATAAGACCTAATCATTAAGAGCTGAGAAGGGACTGAAAGGAGTGGAAGGGATGATGCCCTGTTTCATGGTGGAAGCAGTTGATAAAACTGCTGTGGCTGTTCCGGTCTTTTGTGCCACTGACATTTGTCCTTAGTTCACTAGCAGACAAAATTTATTCATTCTAGGATACATGTGTGCAGTCACAGGCCAAGGGTGATGTGGAATTTTCCTGTGAAAAAACAATGAGCCATGAAGAAAGCAGGGACATTTTCATAGCATCTCCAGCTTTCTTGGAAATACACTTCTGAAAATTCCCTTAAATTGATGTCTAGAGAGGCTACCTGGAACAGAGGCTAGACAGTGTTAAAGGAATAAAGTAGGTATTTATTAAAATGCCTTCAAAGGATACACCTTGGGCAGTACAAGAGCCTGGCTGAGGCCACACCCAACATGGAGCACCGGTCACATGTTTTCACACTTTTATAAGTTTTGGTCAATTTACATATTGGGGTTAACTGTCCATTTACAGCTTCAGATTATGAAGTCCCACCCTCCCAGTTTGCTCTCTTCAATTTCCTGTTGTTTACACTCTTTGGGCCCGAAGCTGCAATGGTGTCCTTGGTTCTCAAGCTGGAAAAGGATTGTTTTGTCTAACTAAACTGTGAGAAGAACTTTCTAACTCTTTATATGAAGTTCAGAGTTATATACTAATGCAGTACAGAATCTGGAAAATATGAAAGCTAAAACTTAAGGCATCAAAATATTTAAGCCATGTTTTGATGAAAAGCTAAGCATGCTTTGTTTTTTCCCATTTTATAAAATACAATTGTTAGTAAGTTTCTGTATGTCTTCACCAATCTCATGCCCATAACCTTTCTATGCTACAATAAATTATGATAATAAAGAACAGCAAATGGAATCTACAAGAGTAATCATGTCAGATTATTTAGACACTAGTAACTGAAGTATTAATTATTGTCTTCAACATTTTTAATATATTTCTTAGGAAAATCTACATGAAAAAATCACTTTTGTGAGTCAAAATATGCTCAATGAACAGTCATTTGCACATTCCAATACATGCTATTTTTAAGCGTTGTTTTACTACGATTTTCTAAAAAATCACATTTCCTTCTGCAGACTGGATAAGGAATGGCCACATAGTAATTTTGAGCTCATTTCCTGTGAATTTCTGAACAGACTGGAAGAACCTGTAAAGCACAAAGGGCAGTGAAACTGTAACCAAAATGTCTTCAGGTGCAAGAGGAAGGTGAGAATAGATCGGGGGATGGGAAGAATGGAAGAACTGCAAGAGTTTTAATACATGATGAGGGGAATTATGGAGTATGAGACTCTTACAGCATGACAATACATACACATTTTATGTTAATTTGATTGGGGTTTTGATAAGTCCATGCATGAAGTTTGACTAGAACCCAGGCCTGACTAAACTCTAGCATTTACACTTAGGCTCTGGCTTTTTGCCCTGCTCTCTGGCTCCCTTGCAATGCAGCCGGTGTCATGTGCTTCTGCTGGCCATCCGCCCAAACTACTTTCTCTCTTCATTTTCATCTCTCCCACAGCAGGGGAACAGGTGGAAGGTCAGTACTGTGATTCTACCCGTCATGCCCTCACTGCTTACCACCTTCCCTCTGGTGTCCTTAGCAAAAGAAATTGAACATAAACCAGATGAAAAGACAAAGCTGATGGATGTATGGCAGAAAATAAAAGGCATGAAATGTTAAAATGCTTAGTAGCCACTTTCTCCAGAGGCACACAGGCAGAGCCAGACACAGTGAATGATGCAACTGAAGAAGGGGTCTAGTACCAGCAGCTGTAAGGACCAGCTCAGGAATCTGGCAAGAAGAAGATATAAGCAGAAGTAGGATGAAAGGCCTCTCAGGCAGATAAGAAAGGCAATACTAAGTACAAGTGGCTGACAGATTAAGGGATATAGATATGGCTGAGAGGTAAGAATACAAGGGAAAATTGTTAGAAACATTTTTAGGGATGTCTTTGCCTCTAGTGGAAAAGAATAAAATGTGCGGGAAGATTTCAAGCATATGCCCACACTGTGCAATAAATTGCTGCAAGAAGTCCCCAGCTCCCTCCTCCCAGACAGCACCAGATGAACCAGCTTTGGCACCAAAAGTGGTACAGTAATTGCAGGTGCTTTAGGGCAGTCAGACTACTTGCTGTAATCAAAGGAAGGAATAATTAGCCTTTGCTCAGTCATGCTAACAGTTATGATTTTTCTGGGTTACGAGATGCTCACCATTGCAGCATCATGCCACATTGGCACACCACACAGGTCTAGTGTGTCTGTCCTACAAGAACAGGGCACATGCATATGACTTTCCTTCTACTGTTTAAAACAGTTATAGGGAAACAGCAAATTCTGTGCAGATGATATCCAAGGTACAAGGGAAGAAACAGAAGTGAATTCAAATAACCCAGCAATAAGAAGTATAAAGACAAATCCCTTGCACTAATTTTGCTACTACAGTACTCCTTGCTGATCAGTAGATACATATTGGCTCAGCTAACATCAGGCATTTTGTGTCACAAATGGCAAAGAAAACAACATGTATGGTACAGATTGCAGAGCCAGAGATATCTGCTTAGCTCACCTCTTAGCATGGTCACTCTGAGATCAGTGAAATGATTTCTTCCCAAGCTCCAACCTGCCTAAACAGTAAAAGACACCCGCAAAGCCATGTGTGATAGGTTGACTTGGGAGAAAGAAACTCAGAAGTTCTTCCTGGGAGAGTTTCCTCTGTAGGGGGTTTTTTGGGATACTTGTAACAGCCAATCAGAGAAAGTCGGTTCGCTCCGTGCACACACATTTTAAAAAAAGGTAATCCCGGAAAACGGTCTCTTTGTCTTTCCTGCGGCTGAACAGGTAACACCAAGCCGAGCCGCTCTCCCTCTCCCCCATGCGGGGGAGGGGGGGGAACGGCTCGGAGGCCGCTTGGGCCCCGTTTGCCAACGAGGGGGGCCCGATGGCTGAGGGGAGGAAAAGTTGTGTGATAAAAGCTTCACGGATTCTTCCTCCACCAGCTTGTGGCTCTGGCGTGGGGGGATGCTGGCTTTTTATGCTGCCGGCCGGGCTGGGCCTCCCCGGGTGGCCATGAGCCACGCGGGCCGCAGCCCAGCCCCGCAGAGGCTGAGTGGCGCTACTGCCGCCCCCCCCCCCAGCACGGCCGAGCCTGGTTCAACTTTTGTAGTTGAGTTAAACTTTAACTCTTTAGTGTTCAGATAAGATTTGCAAAGCTTCCAGCCTTCCCTTTGAATATGAAAGGAAATAAGGAAAGTTCTGAAGTCAGTAATGCAAGAGCGAAGTATTTTAAGATGGAAGGAGAGTGAGAAGATGCTGAAATGGCTGAAAATCTTTTTAAGAAATTGTAGGAATGAACTAATGTACTGAATATTCCTTTAAACCATGGAAAGAGACATGGGGGGATGGAAATGTTCCTTCTTAGAAGATGATTTGATTAAAGAACACCTGTGTTGGGAATTTGAATTTCTGCCCTGAGAAACGAAGGGGATTGCAGTTTTTTTTCTGAAGATGAAGCCTGAGCAGAGGAAAGGGAGACAAATAAAAATCGTTGCTGTTGGACATTTTCAATTCTTAAAAGTAATACCCCATGGAATCGACATGACCCATATCTACAACTTTGGGACGGCTGTAGAATTGGGAGGAGGTCACGGTTGCAGATTTCCCGGGCGGATGCAATCGTGAGAGGTAAAACTACAAGAGGACTTTTTTTCTTCTTGTGGAACACATCTCCTACAACTTCGACAAGAAGAAACTTCTTTCTCCAAAAGTAAACAGAAAAAGACTAAATTAAGCACTGACTGAAGTATTTGTTGTATATTTGTTTTGTTGTTGTGAAGACTGGGAGAGGGAGGGACGGAGTGATGTGAAAAATCTTATTCTGAATTTTTTTTTCCCCCTTTTTTGTTTGTGTAGTTAATAAATTTCCTTCTATACCCTTTCAAAGTTTTAAGCCTGCCTTGCTCTTTGACTCCTGGTTCTGTCTCACAACAGAAAAAAATAAGTTTATTTAAATTGGCAACTCAAACCCTAGACATTAATTTAGTGCATTGGCCGAGAAAGTAAAAATTAAACCATACCTGTCTTTTCAAACTAAGACACCATGGAAGGAAGATTTTTCAATGGTGACTGTGTGACTACCTCCAAAATTGGACTGTATAACAGGAACAGCAAAATTTCACACAGCAATAGTACTGTGCTCAATTCAAAGCAATAGAGTGTTTCATAAGCCAACAGAAGTGAAAAACAGCTATGGTCTGTCCCAGTATCAAGTGCATACTGGGACTGTGAAACCACAAAGGTGAGCTGATTCAGCACTAGACCTTTGTCTACGAGGTTAGGGATGCTCCAGGCAGAATTCCACAGTAATTCAATACAGCTGAATGTATTTAAGGTTAGAATAGAGGAGAATTTCCATGCAGTTACAAAAAGAGCTCATTGTGTCAGTGTTATACTGAATACAGGGGAATTACCACCAAGTAAATATTGCTTTAATGAAATGCTTACAATTAAAATTGTGTTATGCAAGAGAGATGTTATTAGACTAACATATAAGATTTCCTTTCCCTGAGTGATTGACAATGCCCTATTGGAGAATATAAAATTGACTTTAATAATGATTGATTTCACATTAAATGAATTGTTCACGAAAAAACAATGGATAACGTGTCAATGTATAGCTACATATATGAAATGCAGAATATCTAAATTTGAATATCAGGGAAACATTTTATTTTCCTTATTCTATAAACACAGAATAGATAACTGATCCATCTAAAACTGTACTATGCTTTAACTAATATCAGATACTTCAGAGAAAGGAACTGCTTTGCCCCAAACACTCCTTCCAGCCATGCAAACATTTCTACACCTCACGCCTCATGATAATTAAATTGGGTCTTCTATTGTTATCTTCTAACTCCTACAATTTCCAGTTTTAGCTATGTCCCTACTAAAAATATTTATACAGCAATATCTAAAAGATCCTTCCAAAGTATATGTAACAATAAAACAAGGGAGTCAAGCATCACTTCTCTTCACATCTTTTTCTCCCATTTGGTAACTTGTTCTGCAATTTCTGTATCAGAGTAAAATAAGAATAAAATAGTTTTATGCACAGTTAAATTAACCCATTTCAAAGAATAATTAAATGTAAAAACACTAAAAGAATACCTGTATCAGCTCCTGTATACTGCAATGAGTTGCAAACATATGATACCAGTGACATTTTACGTTCTAATAAGCTTCTCTTGCAAACATGGCATGTCTGGGCTTTTTAACAGGCCAATCTTTTATTGGCTTAGAAAGAAGGAAGGTGTCAATCCAGACACAGACTTTCTTTCTTTCAAAGCATTGGTCAGCAGATGGTAGAAAAAGCAATTCAGATCCTCAAAAGGACCTGATGTTCTTGTTTTCTCTCTATTTTAGGATGCAAGTCCTGTTATCACTGAACAGAATGACACTTGCAGCAGGTACAGCTGACACATGGAAATATGTTGGATCAGTCTCACTAATAGGATCTATGCATTTGCTTGAAAAATCAAACAAATATGGACCATTTGGACAGGCAGGTTCAGAACCTTACTCACAGTCAATTTTCTGTGTGAACATTTGCAAGGAAAGATACCAGATGGCTTAGGCGTGTATTACACTGACATGTACATAAATGTGCATGGATATATATGAAATAGGAAGAGCTGTGACCAAATTAGGGCACTAAATTACATATGTGTAGGACAGGGCAGTGACAAAGGAAAGAAACCCTGAAAGATAGGGAGAAAGAATGGTAATGCTGAATAAAATATGCATTATACATTAGCTTTTCTTTAAGGCAGCTAGGCTCCCCACATACATATAAAGAGTTGAGGATTTACGTGAGAAGTTCACTTTAACACTGTGAAAATTATGTGTTAAAATGCTCCATACACTGATTGGAAGACCGTCTTCATTGATCACAGGTGCTGATATTAAAATTTCTGGTGGGAGTTTCATAACTGATGAATTGCTTCACTAGGATTCACTTTGCCTGCCCAGCCAAAGCAAAAGTGCTATAGCAGCAGTCACCAGCACAGAAGGCTGGTTAGAAAGAAAAGTGACAGAGTCAGAATTGAGAAATGAGCAGCACCCATGCATGGATTTATCGGTAGGAAAACAGTAGGAAGAGAAGGAAAGAGCACTTCCTGATAGAACAAAATATAAGTCATCTTAAAATATGCATTTAAACCGACAGACAGATCCCAGTCTTCCTCCCACAAGCATCCTGAGGTCTCTCTATCCACAAAAGTCTTAATGGAATCCTTAAAATGAAGACTGGAAATAAGGTATATTTTGAAATAACACTTTACTGAGAAAGGTCAGAATAAAAGAGCACAGCTGCTTGGTATTAAGAATCTCCTGCATAAGGGTACTGAGTCCAGATAGGACAGAATTAATTTTCATCATAGTAGCTCATATGAGGTTTAGATTTTTGATCAAAATGATACTGGTAACACACAAATGTTCCAGCTTTTGCTGAGCAGTGTCAGCACAGCATCAAGACTTCCTTGGTTTCTCAATGTGCCAGCAGTGGAGAGCAGTAGGTTAGGAGGCAGATGACCCAAACTAACCAGAGACGTGTTCCACAACATCTCACATCATGATCAGCAATAGCAGGGAGAAGAGATGGTTTAGGAAATTACACATCTTTTGTTTGGGAACTGGGTGGGCATCAGGCTACCTGTGGGAGGTAGTGACCGACTGTCTTTGAATCACTTTTGTTTCCCTTCTCTCTTCCACTTCTCCTTTACTTACTAAAGAATTCTTTTTTTTTTCTTGATTTTTTTTCTTTCAAGTCTTTTTGCTTTTAATCTTCCTTCCCTCTTTCCCCATCCAACTGGGGTAGCAGGGGGGAACTGAGTAAGCATTTGTTGTGGTATTCTGCATCTTGAAGGGGTTTTGTTTGTTTCTTATAGTTTAACCTAATATCTTCAAAGGATATTAAGTTAAATTATTAAAAAACCCATCACATAATGTGGAAACAGAATATCCAAGAAAATGGCTGTTGAGCCTTACATCTGCCTAGCTTATTTCCCAGTTTCTACATATTATATCTAAACAAGCTTGGTAGTGCTTTCACTGTAAGCTATGGGAAGGTATTTGAAGTAAAATTCCAGTATTTTTATACTTCACCTTCTGTTCATATTTCATCAGGTTCAAGTTATATTTCTCTGTTACCTTTGTACAGGAAGTGATCTGTTTGTCTCTGGAGTTCCTTGATGTGCCATTCCTGAAACAGCCTTTTTCACTGCCTGCTCCCCCTTGCCTGCAGGTAAGTTCACTGCTCTTGAGACATGACCTGTTAGCTCAGTTTGGCTACTCATTGGGAAGTCTTTGCTACTCTTAAGCCCCAACCATAGTTATTATGAGTGCAACTACTTCAAAGAGCTCCTGACTCCTTTCTAACAAGTCAGAGCGAAATTCAACTCTGACGCAGTTTCCTAGAGTCAATTCTGTATTCTTAGCAGGAACCAAGTTGATTCAGCCTAACTTTTCACACCTATTACCTTTCTGGCACACTTGATGAGCCAGTGAGTCCGTGTGTAATTTTGACACAAGATCTGAGTCTTACATGGCTTTAAGTGAGTGTATCTCTTTCCTTCCTGACTAATGAGTTTTCATGAACAATTCATATGACCAGCTTCTTCTAAGTTGACGGCTTTTATTCTACTGTTTGATTGATGAGAAGTCTCTAGAGTTATCACTGTGGAGGGCAGTGAAAGAGAAAGTGAGATTCCATGAGCCATATCTCCTTATGAAACTAACCTAAAATATTAAGTACTGGAAATGAAGAGTTAAACAGACAGGAAAAAGGGCAAGTTTAAAACTGCATCCTACTTTAAACTGCATGACATGCCAGCCACCTAAGACATATAAACTTTAATTTCTGTCTTTTTCTCCACTCTTCTCTTCCTCTCCTTTTTTCAATGATCTCATTTTATTTATCTGATTTGAATGAACTTAAATCAAAGACTTGTAAAAGTCTCTGTGAAGGTTCAAGCTTAAGATTTAGGTTTTTATATTGGTTCTAATAACTTTTGGATCCAGTCCTCAAACTCTTTGCATACAATAATCTCGACTCTATGAATTATAAGAAGGAAACTTCTGAACTTATTGCAACTCTGTAATTCTTACTTATTTTTCATAAATATCATGAGTTATAGTAACTGGCCATACGATTTCAGAGGCATGATGAATGTAAATGAAGTATTTTGTTCACACAATTTTTTCACAAAATATAATAAGGAAGTGCATTCATCATTGTCAATCAGCACAAAATCATACAACCTCACTAGAAAGACACACTAGTTTGAGTGTGCTCTGGGTTATCATGGGAAAGGGTCAATGAAGAACAGAGTACTCAGAATTGGCACAGTATTTCTGCTGAAGAGGGAAGAGCAGTGCAAGACAGTGAATAGAACACAGGGATTCAGGTAGTGCAAGTTCTGGTCTTATTTTTGCAGATGAGTTCTTGGGTTGCTATTGACAAATAGCATACAGCTTTTAGTATAAAATACATTAATACATTTATTACTGAAGTTGTTTCATAAAACATACTTTCTCAGGACATATCTTGAGTCATCAGACGAGCTTTATAACAAGATTCTTCACTGGTCATCAAAAGATAAAACTTTGTGTTACTTTGTGTTATGTTGATGCTAAAAATCTTGTATCTTGCCTACTACCTAATTTCACATGCAGAAAGGAAATTCTGTAAGACACTTTCCTAGATATTTTTTGAAGATCTCTTTCTTTGCTTTTCTCCAGAGATGACAGGCATTTAGTTTTGAGTGAATCTACATGACCCTTCGTATTTTTTTTAATCGTTTAAAATGTTTACCATGCTCATGTTAAGGTGTCTTACCCTCTGGAAAAAGTTTCTATTCAGTATCACTGTAGTAAATTGTATCAAAGCAAATTATTTTTATTGTGAGCACCCAAGCCAGCTGGGATGCATAATATACCTGATTGAACTGTGCACAGCTGGAAATCCAGAGTGCCCAGGCTCTAGTAGAAAGCTTTCTGCTGATGCTCATACTTTAGTGCCCATGAAATGCAAATAGTAACTTGACAGACAAATCTTCCAAGTCCCAGCTGCTGAACTTGGTATGTAAGGTCCTACTGCATACCCTTCCTTGCAGAGGCCATCTTTACCATTTACTATAAACTGTCTTAAATGGATTCTAAAGACCTGCCATGACAACTGCTGGCCTTTATCATACATGCTTGAGATGACAGCTTCCTGGGTAGAATACTAAAAGGCAATAAGCAGTTAAAGGTCTATATAGCAAGCGTAAGGTCATTTACTGTGACAGTGCCATGGATTTGTAAAGGGGCCAGGATGACTATGGGACAGTAACAACATTTTAAAAGTACCACAGCTGCATTTATGTGCCCTAAACCCAGTAATTATACACCCTAGTAAGAATCCTGACTTAACAGTGCTGGATATTTGTCATTGCCCCTTGACTTCACGTGGACAGCATCTTCCAATTGAAACAATGCTACTCTTTCAATGATTTGGAAGCTCTGTTGATGAAGTTAGTGCAGAGATGCAGTATTAAATAGTGCTCACTTTATTCAGCCAGCTAAAGAGTTGATAAGCAGGAGATGAAATTTAAAAAATATACCTAATTTGACTTTGATCCATTAGCATCAGCACAGATAATTTAGCTTGTTAAATAGTCTGTTAGTCCCAGACTTAAATTTTTTATCAAGAGTAAGTCTGTATATAAGCAAGACACATTTAAACAAATCAAATAGCACTGCAACTGAAGGCAATATCTTAATCTTTTTTCAATATGGGGTCAGATGAGGAAAGTCCAATTGCCATCTCTCAGCAGAATATCTGACTTGCCAGAGAGTCTAAGAAAATTGGTCTCAATTATCACTTTTCAAATGCATTGCCTGTCCTCTTGTATTTCTCATCTGAGACAGGTGTAAATGACCACCAAGAAGTATTTCAGGTTTTCACCACGTTAGTCTTACTTTGTTTGAAAAGACCAGCTAAAAACATATTTTAATTTATTAAAGCAAAGAGGTAGAATCAGTAGAATCAGAGGTAGATCAGCCTGGACAGCTGATCCAAATTGATCAAATGGATCCCAACGGATCCCATGCCATATGGCATCATTCTCAGCAATAAAAGCTGGGTGAACAATGGAAGAATGGGAAATATTCAGAGTTACAGTGTTTGTCTTTCCAAGAATGTTATGCTTGATGGACTCCTGCTTTCCTGGAAATGGCTTAACAGCTGCCTGTCCATGGGAAGAGATGAATGGATATCTTGTTTTGCTTAGCTTTTGATATTTCAAGTTTGCATCCATCTTCACTATAATAAAAGCCAAACATTTTCATTCTTTCACAAAACAGAATTTGCCTCACTGGAAGTAAACAGTACTATTCATGAAGATATGTTTGAGATGGCCTGACAATATGATCATGTCCCAGTCAATGTTATCCTAAGTGACCTGTGTCACAGCTGTGCTGCTGCTCTCCCATCAGCCCCAGTGTGGAAAGAGGTCAGATAAAACAGACCAAGGGAACAATTGCATCAGTTTCATACAGACTACTTAGCCTTAATGAAAAGGCAAACAGTAGTTCTTGATGCTAAGTCATCTATCTTGCTGAGGTGTATAATTACAGTCTGAAGTTTCTATGAACCAAGGACAGCAGCTGTTCCCTCCATGATCTTTGTAAGCACCCAGCAGAGCTGCAAAGTGTCCAGTCCAAATCGCAGCTGGTGGCATGCTTTCCCCACCCTATCCCACCAAGGAAGGGTTTGCATGGGTCTTATTACTGACAGGTCTAGGATAAGGATAAGATCACATAATTAGTATAAGCACTGATTATTTGATACTCTGAACAGAGGGATGCAAAATAGGAGGCTCCCTATGCTATGTGCTACAGATAGTGTCTAGTAAGTTTCTGAAGTGTCCCCAAAAGGAATGGATTCCACTGAGATACACGTTCACTATAAGTGTTTCATCATCTCAGAAGCATTCAAGTCCTTCCAGTGGTTTTAGTAACAAGCAATGCACAGTAAAATTAAGCCTAGCTTCCAGGAAAACGTAAGTATAAAATAACAGAGCAGCTAGCAAAACAAGATTTAGTCTTGGTCTGTTCTCCTCAAGAAAAAGAGACTACTTATCTGCTTACAAACTTCTGAGAAAAATTCTAGATTAAGAGGAAATAGAAAGAGTCTTCTTTCTTAGAATTTGCTGTACTTTTTCTAACCAACATTTCAGGCATGCTCTATGCAAACTTAATGATTTATTATGATAAAGTTCATCTAGGCCATCAGCATATATATTTTTGCTACTAACACTGACTCCAAATATAATCTTTGCTACTGTCTGCATACTTGACAAAAATTCTCTGCTCAGACTAATCTCATAGTGGCATTTTTCAGTCTTTCATGAGTCTCATCAGTTAGACATGTTAAATAGATTCAATCTTACTGTATTCAATTATATTTTTCCTTTATATGTTTGCATTGAAAATACTACGTACTCTGTGAGGTAAAGGAAATTTCATGTGCATGAGAAAATATCGATGATAGTATTACATGCCTCAGTGCTTGGATTCCTCCTTGTGTCAGCAGTGAAAATCTCATTTACATTTGTTACTTTTTAGGTGCATTTAAGTTATATATAAACATCTTTCACTTCATCCATTAAAATCCATTTAATTATTAATTTTTCATTCATTATATATCTTAACACAGTCTGTGAAGCAAATATATATCTGAACAGATTCTTCCGTGTATTTTTGTATACACAGCTGAAGTACAAAAATGACCTCTGTAAATAGATATCATGAAGCACAGCAACTTGAACACTATTGAAAAAGAAAAACCACATTAAAATAAAAGGGCCTACAAATTCATGAATTTGCTTCCTATAGGTGCCAGAAGGACACTTCTTACACACGGGTAATGTCAAATATAGGCTGGGAATTGATAATTTACAATTATTTTAAACTACAAAAGTATTTCTTCTCTCTTTCTATTGGCCTTGACTGTTCTGATAGTGAATATTATTCTTAACCAAATAACAGATAATTAACTGATATATTTCAATACCATGTACTCAATTTCTTTTTTAAGGCAAGCCCTCTTTACTGTACTGGGGTATAACTATGGATCTACACCCACACAGGTATGATTGTGTGATTGTCTTCATTAAAAACAATTGTTTTTGTTTTTTTCTGGAACCAATGTAATCCTTTGTACACAAGGCTCTCACTTCTTAAAATTCTGTTTCACAGAGACAAGTGGTCTGGTTTACTCTTTCTGTTTTTCTCTTTTTTTTTTTCTCTAGTTTGAATTAAATCTGTTTCATAAAATTTTACAGCTGCTATTTTTTCTCTTCTGTATACATGTAGCTATAGCTTTTGGTTTTGACAAAGATTCTACCATGATACTTTCAGATGTGTCAGAGTCTCTTTTTCATTCTTCCCTCATTCCTTCTTTAATTCCCTTGTATTGAGGGGTGTTTTTCCATGGTGCTCTTCAACCATCACTTTTCCTTCAAACCTAGACTAAGCTGAAGCCTTATTAAAATGACAAGCTAAAAGCAGTTATACTTTAATTCAGATAAAACAATATTTATATAAGGTTCTTCATTTCTGAAAAATCTCTAGTGCTTGTTTAGACCTTTAATAACATCTTCTGAACTGCACTTTGAGACCTTGAGTTTGTCCTTGTTTAGCTGAATCTGTTCAGAAAGAACTACAAGACTACTTCTATATTAAGTTTTCTTTTATCTGTCTGAATTCAGGAATCTTCTTTTTCTTCTCCCTGCATATCAGTGATATAGCATTCCACAGCATCACCTTAACCTTCCACGAGTTTATTCTCCCACATCAATTAGTTGTATGACTTTAATCAGTAATTCACAGAAGAACCTCAAAAGTAAAGCACTATGATAATAACATTTACCAGTGTTCTGGGTATCAACACTACTTGCTTTTGTTTTGGAATCAGTGAGCCAAAACCCATCCGTATTATTCTGTCATCTAGATCAACACCTTTGAGGCATCACAGGACCATTGAAACTGCACGGCACAATGGAAGATATTGTCAAGACAAGGACACTGCTCCCTGGAGCAAAATATACCATGAAAATTCCTAAACTCTTGACTTCTCTGAGAGATACCAGTGGTGCACAGGGACACAACACAGTCCTGTAAAGCCTACAAAAAAAACCTCAAGGTATAAATATTCTCTTTTAAGTGGAAAGTAATAATACACTGATAATTCATTTGACAGAAATTTCTTTACATATTTGCTTTGAGGAAAGTGATTCTGATACAGAGGTAATTCCAGAAAGACATAGCTCTTACTTTTCCATCAGCTTTGCTCATCAGCCACCTTCTGCTCAGTTTGAGTCATTCTGACCACTGTTATCAAGATCAAGACAGGTGCATGATGTTAGTATCAGGTTTTGGTAAACTCTGTGAGATAGGATAATCCTCATAACAACCTGCCTATTCCGTTTAGTGAAATCTGGCTATGACATTCCACAGATTTGTACTTGAACAGATGTCTGAACCCCATGATGAGAAAATCTGGTAAGAGAAGAGGCAGTCGACTCAGCAGTTCTTGACTTTGGACCTTGTTTTAGCCACACAACATGTGGCTTTTAAAAGCTGGAAAAAATGTATTATATTTTAAATAGATAATAAAAGAGAAGTTTAAACAGTCTGCAATTAATAGACTGTCTCCAGGCCCTACTGTTCCGATAGCAGGTTGCCTAAGCTGTGCATGAGTTGGCCACTTGATTGAGACCCTTTCAAGAAAATAAATTTTTGGGACTTTTTAAACCCTTTTTTGTCATTCAGAAGTTGAAGCCAAATTCAGCATTTTCTTATTTTCCTTCCAGCTTCTGTGGATTTAGATTACTCCTGTGCATTTAAGCAGTATGAAAAGGTGATGCCTTTCAGAGCCAATGCCCTGCTTTGGGGCATTTAGCAGTGCCCAGGACAGCTCTTACTACTTAATTCACTATTAATTTCTACCGTGGGGTGTGGGTGGGGGTGGTCCTATCTCCTAGCTGTTCAACTGAGATTACCAAATATTTTCTGTTCTTTTTCAACATTTCTCTAGTTATGAAACTTTAAATAATACACTGAACAGTTTAGATTTAATCCCTGTCCACAAGACTTAACGGTCATAAAAATAAATTGGGAATACGACTTATGGTGCCCATAGTATCAACCAGTTGTAGCAGAACAGCAGAGCTAATAACGTCAGGAAAAGCTGAATTTTACACTGAATGCCTGAGTTAAGAATACAGAGGAAATTTGTCTCTGGTAGACACACCACGGATAAATTTTGGCATTTCTGTCAGTATTAGTTAGCTTTTTGGTTCATAAGTACACAGTACCTTAAAGAGGTAGTGGAATTAAAATTAAGGTTGAGTGCAGGAATTTAACTTACAGAATGCTTCTGGTCCACACTCTCTCTAACATTTTACAAAGCTGAGCTACTAGAGATCCCAAATGAGCACAGTTGTTTTGCTAGTTTGTCAAAAAAAAACCCTTAATATTTCACATGCTTAAAAACATAACAGCAAGAGCATAACAATTTCACATATTTTAAAACATAACTGTATTAAATCCTCTTTTCAATCTCTTACCTACCTCTATTTTTCAACATGTCCCACATTTCCTCTCCCACCTCTCATGAGGTGATTTTTGTACCCATTGCCAGAGCTCATGATTTCATTCATCTGTTCTAAGGTTCCTGAGCTGTTACTACCAGCAGGGAAGGAAATCATCATTTCTGGTTTTTCACTTTCCACAGTCCCCTGCTTTATCCCTACTAGCCATCTCCCTTCCCAGTATTCTTTATACTGCACAGCATGTGTTAACATCCTTTTCACCCCTCTATTTTTACATTAGGTATTTCAATGTATTCTCCAAATAAACTTTTAACTCCTTTTTCCTTCTTCTCAGTACATCTCTGCTTCCTTTAAAGAAAACTTTTTGTTCTAAGTCTTCCCATTTCTCCTGCCTTCTCCTGATTAATCACTCACTATTATTTAGTAGACTACTGTTGGAATCCCCTTTGCAGCATGGAAGATGCCTCATTCTTCATGATTGCTCCAGAAAATGAGTTTGCCACAGCTTATGCCTGTTCTCTCTCATGATCCAGTTCTCACCAAAATCAGAAGGAACATTTTTTCTGATGTTTAAAAGGGTAGTAGATTGCAGTCTTACCTTTTTCTATTTCAAATTCTAAATGCTCACTCTAACTTTTTTTTTAAGTCTTTAATTTAATCCCTGGTGACAATAAAGATGACTATCATTAAACATAATTTTTTTAAAATATGACTGACATTAAAAGTAAAACTAAATTTTAAATCAGCCTAATTTCCTACCAGCTATAATGTTACACAGTTTATATAGATTTTAAACTTTATCTCAAACATGTACCAGATGTGCTCAAAAATATAACTGTTTTCTCTTTACAAATACATATTTTTAAATGCATCTATTTACCTTAACATATTCTAGAGCAATATTAGAATACGTGTTACCAATAAATGAACAAGGTTGATTATATTTTCAGCAATCATAATTATTTTAAGACAGTATTAAATTATTTTATTCCATATTGGGGATTAACCATATGCTAGGTTTTCTTCTTACAAAACTTTGTGACAAAAATGGAACTACATTCACTTTTTAGTGGCTGGAGTCTCTGTTTGGGGGTTTCCCCAAGAGAGTACTCTGTTAATCCATTCTGTTTCAGTAGCAAAAAATAAGATAGCAATAAAACAATGCCAAAAGTTTAATCCATTACTTGTGACGTGTATTGTAACAAGAAACAGAAATGGTAATTATCATGAGAATCTGTACAACAATATAGTGGACTCAATCTTGTGACTATTTTACACAGATTAAACAAAGTGTAAAGCTCCAATCTGCAATTACCTACAAATAACTTTAATGGGACTGCTAAAGGGAAACATTTATGGTAGTAGATCAAGTATGTGTAAATTTGCCAAAACTTGAAAAATTCAGTAATAAGGGTTAAAACACATTAAAGAGAATTGATCTGCAAAGATTTATATTTCTGTTTTCAAGTCTTGTACCAATTACAAGACAATAGCTCTTATTCAGCATCTATTAGTCCTGTAGATTTCACTGGAAGTTAGACAAGTCAAGCTGTTCCAGCATTGGACCACAAGACCTTTACTGCTGAGTATCAGGATTCAGCTCTGCATGAATATATATCTTTGCAAGGAAACTTAATCTTCTCAATACCTTTGTCATCTCAAACCCTATTATAGGTCAAGACTTGCATAATTTAACAGGAGATGTGCATAACTAAGATTAATCATTTTAACCTGATCTTTCGAATGTGAAACATCCCAAGTCTCTATAAAACTGAGTTCTAAATATAGCCCAAACGAGTCACAGGTTTCCAAAATACTAATATTGACAATAAGAATTTCAAAAGCAAGTGCTCTACGCCTAAGTGAGGTCTACAGTATATACTGGGGTAATCTGTACCATTTTTCGTTTAAAAATCAGTTACTCATAATAACCTTGGAGGATCAGGGTGGAAGAAATTATCAGTCATTGTGTTATATCTACTTGTCCGAAATTTATGTGCTTCAAGGACATTTTAGCACAGTGGGCTAACTTTAACAGACTTAAAATTTTGCTCACAGATACTCAGTATCTCTTATAAATAAACAACATGGAGACAACAAACATTCAAGTAACATAGAATAAAATAGTTTACTATTTTTCTCACTTTATTGATCTTCCCTTCCTTAACCAACCTGCTCGTGTCTTAAGGAGATTAGCATCTCTCAGGTCCAAGGATAGTGGTGAATTCTAAAACCAGAAGTTTTGAAAATTATTTTTGAAAGAGAGCTTGCAAGTATGTCTTTCAGAAAATAAAAAATCGGTGAATATAACTGCTTTTATTTGATTAGATATTTATATCTACTATGCTTACCACCATGACATTCAAGTATAAAATACAAACTTGTTCTACTCAGTAAAATCAGATAATCCATATCAGATATATATATGCTTTATAAATGACTCCTATGTGTTAGATCTCAATTTTCACTTGGTAATTAAACAGTTAACAACACCAGAGCAAGATCTAAAGAGGCGACACAGCACAGCAAAGGTAAAGGCTGTTAGGCTACATCTTTGAACTCTCTTAAGGACTCTGCAGTACTGGCATGACTCCAGAGCTTAATTTGATACAGTCTAAAAGCCTAATCATCTTCTGCAGGGAAGAAACCTCTGACCATCACACTGTTAAATTGCAATGCTCTTACTCTGCCTTTCTGCCTTTCTGTGTCTGATCTTCCTTTTTTTTTTTTTTTTTTTTTTGAGGGGTATGTGGATTTTTTATTTGGCTCAAAAAAATAGATTATTTGGGGTCTTTGTACTCATTTAATGCCTTTAATATTACCAACAATAAAACCATAGTTTGCATTTTTGCTGCTTGTAACGTTCATATTAAATGCCTCATAATATATATTGTTGTCCTTAAATATTGCCAATAATAAGTTGAGCACTAACAAAAATACAAATAGCCCAGTGTGTCTGTCAATAGGTAGCTCTGAAAGATGTGTCCCTAAGACATAAGTTAGTGCAGTTTCACTCTTGGATCAGTTTATTTAACATAGTTTATTAGATAGCTTTCAGTTGCAAATACATGAATTACACAAACTTTCGCTGCTGATCAGCACCAAGAAAGAAGAAAATTCATTAAATTAAGCAGAAAATATATGAAGTGAAATTAAGCTACTTTAGAAGGCCTTTTTAATCAACATTTAGTGACAAAGAATCAAAATACCTTGAGTGTACTTTTAATAGCACACTAATACAAGGTCCAATTATGGAAGTATTTTCAAGGTTATGTTTTCCTTGTGACAGGAAGATGCTGTCATTGTCTATTGCTTTGGAAGTATGACTTTCCTTCCATAATGTTTTAAGTAGCAGTATGCAACAGACACAAATGATAGAACAGAAGGTGCTACTGCCCTTACAACATTGTTTTGGTGTTTGGGAAAACACATTCCTTTGTTCTCACTGACTACGGAAGTAAACATACATATTGGTATAGAACTAAGAAGCTAAATTTAAAAAGAAATCTTACTTTCGGCAACAATACAGACTTCCCCTCATCTTATCTTGAATCACATGGAAGTATGTAATTGGACTTTCATGATGAAATAAAGTACATGTATAACCAATCTCAGGTTCAGGCCAGGGGTATTTTATTTTTCTCTGTTATAAAACCCCTCAACATTATAATATCAAAGGTCAGCTTTAAAATGTAGATTATCTACAATGTTTTATAGTATTTATCAATATATTTTACAGAAAAGCAGATCTCAATGCTCAAGTCCTAGTGTGGAAAAAGTACTAGTCTGTTACCATAAAAACTTTTAAAGCTTATAAGAAAAAAGCAGTGTGTATTTCTCAAACACCCTAACTGGTGTGTAAAACTTATGTGGTAAAAAGATGCCTGGGCATCTCAGCAAAAGGGAAGAATGCACCCACTGCTTTACAACTTTTGGGCCTCCCTTTTCACTTCAAACAATTGGGAATGCTTATGTGGAGGCAGACTAGATAGTTACCTTCTGTACTAGTGTTTTGATGAAGCTTTCTTCTTCATGGTACAAGCGTTTTTATAAGTTTGAGCTAAGATGTATAAGTTATGGGTTCTTTCATGGTACAACGTTTTTTATAACTTTGCCATACTCCAATTACAAGAATTTTTCTTGTTTCTGACTCATATATTCATCTAGGAGACCTCCTTGGCTAAATCAGCATGAAGACAGCTTCCCAGATGGGAATATTTCACATGTGTCTATGTTTCAGGCTTTCTTAGGGCATCTGAGGACTAGGAATGAGGTAACACCAGCAGTGGTATCTGTCCTCTAAGCTCTCTTGTATCCTTTAGAAAGGCTTTTGTAGCACTTGGTGCATATCCCCTTTGAATTTTTCACATCCAAAGTCCTATGTCACTAGTGAACCCTACACAAAGAGACTCATCTGCTCCTCTCCTTCAGCTGCCTGTGACTTTTTCTGTGTGGCAATTGGATATTTATGTTGTGAAGGGAAGAAGAGGCAGATGCCTCACTGAAGCCTAGGCAGGCACAGACTTACTATCACCAAAGTTAGGGTCACTGTCTCTGAACAGCACTAGCCATTCATGATTGCATTACAAGTTTACAACGTCCTTTAAATTAGTCATTAACTGGAATTAACTGGAATATTAACTGGAATATGAAAGACCAACTTCCTGTCTCTACATCAAATTAGTAGTGACACTAAAGAAATGACACACCTACCCCTAGACCCTGTCCTAGCAGAGATCAAGGGTATCCTAACCTCTGGAAGATGGCCTGCAGAGCCAGTGCACTGGGCGGCTGAAACCCAGGGGTGGTGACAGGACAAGGCCTGCCAGCTGTGCCCAGAGGACAGGCTCAGAGACAATGCCAGTCTCCCATACCACACTCCTGGAGAAGCTGGCTTCCCATGGCTTGGACAGGTGCACTCTTTGCTGGGTTCAGAACTAGATGGATGGCTGAGCCCAGGGAGTGGTGGGGAATGGTGACACATCCAATCGGTGGCCAGTCTCTGGGGGTGTCCCCTAGGGATCAGTGTTGGGCCCTGTCCTGTTTAATATCTTTATTGATGATTGGGATGAGGAGATTGAGTCTACCACTAGGAAATTCACAGAAACAAAGTTAGGTTGGAGTGCTGATCTGCTGGAAGATAGGAAAACTCCGCTGAATGATCTGGACAGGCTGGATTGGTGGGCTGAGACCAAAGGTATGATGTTTAACAAAACCAAGTTCCAGGTCCTGCACTTGGATCACATCAACTCCCTGCTTTGCAGCAGGCTGGAGGCAGAGTGGCTGGAAAGTGGCAAAAGGACCTGGGTATGCTGGTTGACAGCAGCTGAACATGAGCCAGCAGTGTGCTCAGGTGGCCAAGAAAGCCAGTGGCATCCTGGTCTGTGTTAGCAATAGTGTGGCCAGAGCAGTGATTGTCTCTCTGTACACAGCACTGCTCAGGCCACGCCTCAAGACCTGTGTCCAGTTTTGAGCAAATCCAGAGAAGGGTGATGAAGATGGTGAAGGGTCTGGAACACAAGTATTATGAGGAGCAGCTGAGGGAGCTAGTATTGTTTAGCCTGGAGAAAAGGCTCAGGGATGACCACCCTGAGGTTGTAGATAGGTGGAGATTCGTCTCCCAGGCAACCAGTGGTAGGACAAGAGGACACAGCCTTTAGCTGCATCAGGGGAAGTTCAGGTTAGAGACTAGGAAAAAACTCTTCACAGCAAGGGTGATTAAATATTGGAATGGGCAGCCCAGAGAATTGGTGGAGTCACTGTCACTAGAGGTGTTTATGGTAAGACTGAAAGTGGTACCTAGTGGTATGGTCTAGTTGGCATGGTGATGTCCAGAGATAGGCTGGATTTGTCTCACAGGAAGGCCCTCACCTATTTATCGACAAGCCTGAGCACAACTTCAGTGGACATAGTCTCAGAAACAAAAGTGATGCAAATCCAAAATGTAAGTACACGAGGGAGGTAATTTCCCTACATCCACACCTGGTATCACAACCTCTAACTTACTTAAAAGCTGAAAGAAAAAGCTCTCTCACCATTCCTTCTAAATCTTTCCTCCTCTGCTCCCAATTATATCCCACTTTTCTCCACTGACTGTCCTCCAAGCTTAATAAACTTTTCCAGGCTGTACCACAAAAGGCAGGACAAGATCATCCAACACATGCCTTCATACATTAACTTGTTCTTCTGTCCTGTACTCTCTCTCTCTCTCCTATCTGTCTGCAAGGGTTAGGACACACCTTGCAGTGGAAGTGGACAGATTCTCAGCCCATGCAACTGCTAAAAAAGTAAATTTTCTAAAACACAATTTAACTGTACCCTGGACTCCTCTGCATGAAGGCTTATGCCAGCTCCACCATCTATATTCACACACATCTTTCTCTACCCATCTGTTCCTGTTTGGCCTTCCTCCAGTAGTCATGCTAAAAGTATGGCTCCAAACCTGTGAAAGCAGTGAGTAGGCACCACTGCTGTGCTCACCACCTAGCACAGAGCAAGAGACAGTTGCCCCAAGCACCCGCCAACTCTGAGTGCCTCACTGGAGGATATCACCCAGCCACACTCCAGCATTTCTCCTCCCTCCACATGCTCCCTGACTCTGATGCCAGATGCCTCTGCTCTATCTTGCAAACACACTCTCAGTCCAATCACTCTTTCAATGTCATTTGAGGATGCTCTTTTACATATCAGAAGCTGAGAGCTTGACCCAGAATGAGGGTATACAGTGTCTTCTGGGCTGAGAGAAGGAAAGGATACATTTAAAACTAAAATGTCATTATGTCCAGAAAACAGACCTGCTGGTTTTGTTTTAAGATGTTTTTAAGAAAACAAACATTACTCACTGCCAGATACAAACAGGGATGGTGTTAACAAGTAGTAATATTTTAAAACATATAATTATACAATAATTTCTTATTCAAGGGCTCTTGGGCAAATGCAGCAATGTGAGATTGGGGAAAGGCTTGTTTGTGGAGTATATCCCATCTCTGTCCCATTTTTGTCTTGTGTAATCAACACCTAAAAAACCTGTATTTCTTTTATTTCTCTTCCTGGTATAGCTTTGCTCCCAGTTCCTGAAACTGAAAAAAAACAAAAAGACTCACTAATGTTCTGCTTTTTCTCACTGTCCAAGTTGTTCTGCTTCTCATTGTCTGATATTTTACTCTTTCCCAATAGTGCTGGAGGAGGCTCTTGGAAAAAATACCAAGAAGTTTGTGTCATCCAGGCCAACTGGAGAAAAAAACTAGCTGAAATTCTAGCTGGGATCTAGTGAGTGTCTAGTAAGTGATGGTGGTCTCAGGATGGGAGGAGCCAGCGGTCTGGTCTAGGCAGACTGCACTGGAAGTGGGTGATGGAAACCCAGGACCATCAGCAGTGTCTTACTGCACGCCCAGGACTACAGTTTATCTGACACTGGAGGGAGGCAGCTGACTGCTCCTGGATGGTGTCCCTAGACAAGTTGGTGATATGGTACTTGTACTAGAAGTTCCAGTTTACACTGGAAGAGGTTGGCCATAGAGTTGTGCAGTCTCCATCTAAAGAGACATTCAAAATCCAGCTGAACATAACTTCGAGATACCTTGACCATTACCCTGAGAAGTCTGTTCTAACTTACCCTGCTTTGAGAAGGTAGATGGGACTAAACCTCCAGAAGTCTCTTCCAGTCATAACCTGTGACTCTCTAATTCTACATGTGAAGATAGAAAGTCTTCAGGAAAACGATCATTTTGGAGACAGTAGGTATGTTCTGAATATGACTTTAGGCTTAGAAATTGTCAGGATGGTTTGAGGGTGGAGGTTAACCATACTTATGGTTACTTAGTTATTAGAATATATTTTTATTTATTAGAATATATAACAGTACATTAAAAATGTATTCCAATATAATTCAATATATTCCTAAACAAAAGACTGGGTCATCTGCAAATATATAAGTTGGTTGGTAGTTTAGAGATTTGAGCAAAAATCTCAGATTAGAATTGCAAAAATTCAAGTCTAAACTGATGATGTATCAGTTAATCAAAACAATATTATGTAACAGTGATAATGAGTATTCAGACATGTAAGACTTAGAGGATAGCATGTAGATTCAGAAGACAACAAGAAACTTGCAGCCAGTGCCATATATACACAATTCTTGCCTGGAAAGAAAAGTTCTGAAGTAAAAATGTTAGCCTCTACCATCCAACTACTCACTTTTTTAACACCTTCTGACATTTTTCTGCGTTGTCTTTTGTACATTACTGTTTCCTGCTGACATATGCAAAACTCTCTAACTGAACATCTCTGATTGTCCTGAGTCTTTCATTTGTGGTGGTGCCTGGGCAAACCCTTGACAAAGATTAATGTACTGTGTGACACTGCTTGCAACGCAGGACATTGAATGTCTTCCAGTTTGCTTGCACTTCACCATCCATGTGCTTTTTACCCGCTGTACAGTACCTGCACAGTCCCAGTTCTTTACTGTAAGGAACGCCTTGCTACCTGCATTTGTCTACCATAGCTGATGGCAGGCACTGACCTCTTTGTCCACAGACAAGAATAAAATGCCACTGACAGTAAAATTAACAAAAATTAAGCTATTTACTAAACTGTCAGATGTAATTAAGAGAATATTACTTAAAGTTTCTCTCCCCTAGTGGAGCCCAGTTCGGGGATTGTTTATAGAGAACAGAATGGTAACCTTTATATAAGGGCTCTTTGAGTCACATTTATGTGACTCATGAGAACCTACTGAAAATAAAGTCTTTTTAGTTTCATGCTGACAATTTACACATTAATCCTAAATTTTTCATGCATTATGCAAAGTACATGAGCACCTGCCCTGTCCTTCACATCCAAGCACTTCTTGGTATGGTACTTCAGACTGTACTGGCAAAACTGAGCTGGCTGATATTAAAGAAGATTTCAAACAAGCTTGAAATCCATTGGTGCAATTATCTCTTCATCTGAAATCTAAAATTATTCATGTGCAAGAGAGTATTAAACACTCTTGTGAGGGCAGACAATTTAACATAACTGGCCACAGTTCACAGCCAGGATGCATTCAGACCATCTCTTCCTTTTGTTATCTGTAGTAGCTAACATTCACAGTTGGGAATATGAGCCTCCTTCAACGCTCTGGTCACCTAATGTAACATTTTTGGTTTCAATGGTCACATAACACATTGTGGTGAACAAGCTCACCTGAAGCAAACCAGTGGAAACTGTTTAAATCATGACCTTTAGTGTAGCTGAGGCAATTCAGAGGCATTGAGCATTTGTCCCCGCCTTTACAGTGAACAGTGCATTATGTATACTTGGGCTTCTTTGTTTAATAAAAGGCAAGCCTTCTGCTACTTCAGGAAAGCCAATGAATGTTTCGTGTAAAATTCACAGGAGGATATAGTCCTAAAGCATTTTGCAGCTGTTAACTATATGTTTTCTTTTTCTTCACAAGATTGTGCTTACAAACAGTAGTCAAATACTACTATTGCTATAATTGAGACATCTGTTGAAACAACAAAAACAAAAACATCACAGTAAAAAGGAATTTTTGAAAACTATTCTAGTCAATGATATAAGGACAAATGAGGTTTTACAAATAGATAAGGATCAGGAGATTTTGAGGGAGACTGTAGTCCCTTGGTGTGATGGATGGAGGCGAGTTGCTGACAGATGAGGCACAGAGTGCTGCAAAGCTAAAAGATTTCTTTGTCTCAAGTATGTTCACTAGGGAGAAAGAGGGAAACATGCCAGAATCAGAGAGAAGTTTCCTGGAGGCAGAAAATGAAAAATTAATGAAATGAAGAGTGACACCAGAATAAGTAAAAAGGAATCAGTCAGTGAAAAGGAATATACAATTCTAGTACTGGATGATCTGTATCCCAGCATTCAGAAAGATACTGTATATGTACATTTTAATTAAGTTGAGAAATAAATTTATTGCCATCAATAGAGAAGGCAGATGACTTACAAAACTTACCAGGGTTCCATTAGGGTTGAGGGATGGGTTAAAGGAGATTTACAGGCAAAAGACTTTAGAACGTCGTGGATTAGGGTACAAAGAGCAGGCAGCTCTGAAATAAGGCAGACATTGAGCACTGGCTGCAGAAGCCAGTATTTTCACACTGCATATCTAAATGAAGCTATATCTTTGTAGATTAAGTTTGTATATATAGACATGTGATAAGAATATAACACTTACAATTTAGACAGGGTTTAGATAACTAAACTATCAAATTAAAAATTGATTACCTGTGTCTTTAAACTCTTTACATAGAAAGGTATTGTATGTACCTATATGCATGTATTGCTTGGCAATATTCTGAAATGTAACTGCAATTCAGTTAAGGTACTAACAAGTACAGGATTCACCCAGGACAAACTGAAGACAAGATATATGTAAGAGTATGGACACTTGCACCAGACTTGGAATCTAACAAAGAAATATAGAAACCCCGATATTTAACAGTGTAACTTAAATAAGTGAAAACAGGAGGCCCGAGCTGAAAATTTACATAAATTTTACATTTTTTAACATAAATTTTACATTGAAAATTTACACTGGACGTAAGACTAAAGTCACTATGTTGATTTCTAAACAAGTTATAGAAAACATGCAGTTATCGAAAGTGAAGAGCTCATTAATGACGTAAAGACCAAGAAGACAAAACTGAGATCAGAGATCACAGCATTTGGCACTGTATTACAACCAAGATTTTAAAATGAAAACAATTTTCTAGAATACGAAATGCTATGTGAAAAAGTTTGCCATAAAATATGAAAACAGACACACAGCCAGAGTTGAGCGTTCCATAGGTAACACTCAGGCTTTGTTAAACCTCACAGCTCAATGTGCAGATTTTTCAGCACCAATTAGATGCCAGATTGAGACACAGAGCCTCCTCATGATAACCATGATACAAACCTGTAAGTGCCCACTGAACAAAATGACTTTTTACTGAATTTAATTAAACAATTTCTGTAAATTTGTATTCACTAAAAAAATATAAATTATTACAAATGCAGAGTAGCACTTCCCTTCTCAAATGGTAAAGTTGATTTCACATTAGTGTGTAACTCAGTATTAGCTACTTGTGAAATGAAAACGCAGCAAGTTGAGATAGTGACAGAAGAATAGGAATAAAGGGAGATAAAATACTCTCAGATAGGAATAGGATTATGAAAATTAATTATGTGCAATTGATTGGTGTTCATTAATTCAAAATTGGTGAGGTTTTTTAAAACCACACTGAGGCAATAAAGTAATATTGATCTTCTCAATTTCTACAGACTGAAAGTGATAACATTAAAATAGAAATTATAGAAGATAGAATGAAAATAATCATTAAGAGTCTGCATATTGCTACACAGTGCAAATGCTCTGTTGACTGCACTTACAATGCAAACTAATTCATGAATATTAACTAAGTCTAAATTTTTCCTTGTTGGAAATGTCATTTTCAGAAGTGAAACAAACCTCTTCACTGCAGTATCTCATATTGCATCCCCACCACCTGTTGTTCATTACCTATATCCCTTTTATGTTCATTTCATCACCCCACAAAAAGTTCACAATACCTTTGCCCTTTTGAGATAAAGAGGGATGCTACTTTTCTTATGTTAGCATGTATTTACTTCAGTCACTGTGGTCAGAGGCAGAGGTCCTACACTAGAAGCAGCACTGTGAAGGAGTGTGACGATTTAGTGTCACAGTGTGTACTTGGCCCCGGAAAGGGTTCACTCTCTCCTAGCAAGGAGCAGCCACACTGCTTGTAGAGTTCCTTTGTGCCAGAACTGCTCAGCATAGCAACAGAGTCACAGTGTAAGAAGAGAATGTGTGGCAGTCAGTCCTGCCCTTAAATTCACCAGGCAATCCCTCATATTTGACAGAGACATCCAGGAGAGAAGCCAGTAGTAACTGCTAAAACATGTCAGCTGTTTATTTGGCTTTCTTCCTCCACAGATTACTAAACAGCACAGACTGAAACAAAGGATTAGGAATGTTCATGATTTCATTTTGCTAGAAATACCACAACCAGAAGGAGAAATCTTGTATTATAAATTGCTTTAAGTATGACTTTTTTTTTTTTTCTACCTATTTCAACTACAGCCAAGTCAAATGTGTTAAATAAAATTAATGGAAATAAATGAACATATCAGGCGTTTTTCCACAGAAAGAGAAAGCTTTTACAGTCTGATTAGGAACCATCACCATATCACTCTGTGCTATGGGCAATAGGAATTCAGCATTTCAGTTCTTGATACTTGTTTTCAAGATGTAATTCAGCAGGGCACTACACAGTCTCATTGAGGCTCCCCTTCCCACAAAAGGTTGGACCAGATGATCTTCTAAAGATCCCTTCTAGCCTGGGCAGTTCTGTGATAACTGAAATGTTATTTTCCCCATTGCTTTCCAACTGGGTTATCTTAGTACTTTTTTTGCTTCTTAACAAATTTAAAGGCAGTGCACTGGAATTATATGATAGGGATCAGTGCAGACTGAATTTCTTCATTAAGTAGTGGGGAGGGTATAATCTCATGCATTGGATTGATCATGCAACTCGCTGCTGCTTTAGGCAGGCAGTTAAGGTAATTGCCCATCATAGAGGCGCTTACTCTGATTGCACGCTGGAAAGAGAAGGGAACTGATTTCCCATTCCCTCATTTACTGATATTAGCTTTATGTTGCTACCACCAGAGCTACATGTAATGGATGACTCTTTTAATCTTTGTTTACATGGCTTAAAATATAATTTGGTTACTATAGAAGTCTTATCCAAGTTTTAAACGTTCACTGAGAACTAAAACAATCCAAAAAAACTAAACTCTGTTTCTTCATAAGCTAATAGTGTTAGAAGTCAATTTAAGGAACAGAACAAGCAGATTACAAACTATTTAAAAGGCATGCTTTAATCCCCATGTAGTTATTGGTGCCCTAAATGAGAAAAATGTGGAGATTTTAAACAATTATATGCAGAAGCTTTTGTTTTCTAACTGAACTCGAGATGCCACTAGAACATAGCTTTTCTTTGTCATGTTGTAATAAGAGGCACTCTTTAAGCATTTATGTATGTGCATGAGAGACAATGGTCTGAACACCGTATCTGTGCAATTAGAACACTGAAAGAAATGTGGCCGTGATTTTAGCCTTTTAATGGGTGTAAATATACGCACAAAAGGTAAAGTAGCAAGTAGTCAATCCACTAGTCTCTATTCACAGAACAGATAAAGAAAAGACCATGTAAAAACATGTTTTTCTTACCTAACCCTGAACCATATAGCCTCTAAGTTATATCGTCACTGCTTTAAATTCTCAGTCTGGTATTGACAAAAGCACTGTCCATTAAAACCACAGATATTCCATACAAATGGTTCCTCTAAGCAAAAAAAAAAAAAAAAAAAAAAAAACCAGTAGTAGCTTTAAAAATATTGAAGAGAATCTTTTATAAACTACTGCTGGCATATGAAGACAAGCATTCAACAGCCTACTACACCAAACATTTCACCTCTCAGTTTTCGGCGACTGCTAGAATTCACTGACCAAATGAAGATATCTATAATACAGAACATTCAAAGCTCACTGCCCTAAATGTCGCTGACATATATTTGATGATTCTATGATTCCAAAAAAATCTTCAATCTGAGTACATTCTATTAACCCAGAAAACATAGAAAACGAAGCATTTACAATGCAGCAGATCATCCTGACTTGATGTGACATTATATCGAGCTCTTATGTCACAAATGCATGGTTTTATCTCATTTCCAAGCAAATGTGAACACGTTGCAGACACGATACAATTTTCCTGGAGATAAATACTTTGGTGTACAGCTGGACCATCTTACCAGTAGGGACAAGTGAAAACTGTGAAGGAAGACTTTGCTGATAAGATGCAGCCTGTTAATGTAACAGCAAAGGTTAACTTCTAAGTATAGCAAGGAATTGGTTCAATTCCCATGCCTTCAAACTTGAACTTGATTATTTTTGCTAGTGACAAGATTTCTTTGGTTCAAATGATCACCTACTATGGCTGAAATTACTGTTGGTACAGAGCCAACAAACAAATGTACCATTCTCCTTTTGTTTCTGCTACTTTGTGCCTACAACTTGGAAAAATACTGTTCAGACCCAAACTCAGAAGCTTTTTAGTCACCTTGCATCAACATAAAATCTGCTCTTTTCAGAAATGGCAATAAAAAGGTTTTCCAGACTTTATCCTGTACAAAACTCAAAACATAAGTTTTGAGTGTCGAGTACTAAATGACAGCATTAGACAATGAATCCAGGTGTGCTCAGAAAGATTTCCATATGCAATATCAGGAAGTCCTTCCAAAATTATGTCAGCAATCATGCTAACTTCTTGAAGAATACCCTATTGATTTGAGAAAGTAATTCAGCTTCAAGTTACCTTAATCATTGTTAAAGACAATACAATTTCCTGATTTCATACAGGAAATCAAATACAGAAATTAAATGAGTGTATATGAGGTCTACTAGGGCCTTGTCCATCATTTAATATAAGCTTCCTAAGCCAGAAAAAAGGCCCAATCTATATTAATTTTAACCCTGACCTGGTCCAGTTTCCTAGGGGAAAAAAAAAAAAACCAGCCCCCCAAAAAATTTACAAGCTGAGAAGAAAGGTCTCAAAATTAAATTTTAAAAAGTATCATAAAACATCGTAAAATGCTACAATGTAACACACCTGAAATGTTTCTATGCTTATGCAGACAGCACAAAGAGGAGCTCAAGGCTTTGGCCTAGTCCCAGATATTTTATATCATTGGCATAAATGAAAACTGTTGGGATGAGTCCTGTGACTGGAGTGCCCTGTCGGACAGTTCTAGGCTCTTCAGGAGGAATAGGCATGGTGGAAGAGGCAGAGGGGTGGCACTGTATGTGATAGAAGGGTTAGAAGGTATGGAACTCAAAGTTGGCAATGGCACAGTTTAGAGACTCAGTACAAATCAAGGGGCAAGCAAATAACATGGATGTCATGGTGGGAGCCCACTATAGACACTTCCCAGCCAAGACAGTGACACCGATGAATTATTCCTTGAGGAACTAAGGGATGCTTCCACTTCAACTGCTCTTGTCCTTATGGGGGACTTCAACTGGCCAGAAATTAACACGAAGCATCACACAGCTGGTACAACATGGACCAGAAGATCCCTAAAAAACTGGATTATGACTTCATGGAACAGGCCCTAAGGAAGCCAACAGGAAAAAATTCCCTCCTTAATCTGCTGCTTGTCACAAGGAAAGTGGCCATTGGTGGCCATCTTGGCCACAGTGACCATGAAGCAATTGAGTTTAAAATCTCTGTTGACAGGAGGAAAAGTGCCAGCAAATCTTCAATTCTGGACAAGAGGAGAGCAGACTTCAGGCTGCTCAAGGAACTAGTGACTAAAGTCCCCTGGGAAAATGCTTCTGCAGGTGCTGGGATCCAGGTTACTTTTTAAATACCCCCTCCGAAGGGCAAAGGCGCAGGCAAGTCCCAAGTGTTGTAAGTCAAGCAGATGAGGCAGAAGGCCAGCTTGGCTGAACGGGATTCTTCTCTTGGAAGTAAAGTAGAAAAGGAAGGTATATGGCCAGTGGAAGCAAGATCAGGTGACATGGGAAGAATATAGAGCTGCTGCTTGCCACTGTAGGGAGAAAATTCATGTAGCCAAAGCTCAGCTGTGGTTCAAGGTGACAGAAGTGTGGGAGACGATGATTTTTTTTTTTTTTTCAAATATATTGATGGCAATAAGCAGTGTAAGAATAACATCTGTTTAGTACAGGATGTGGGTGGTCACCTCAAAAACAGGGATATCGACAAGGCAGAGGTGTTAAACACATTATTTGCCTCTGTCTTTAACCCAGACCACAGGGGTGCCAGTGCCCTGAGCTGGAAGACCATGACCACAAGAATAAAAACTCACAGTTGACCCTGAAATGGTGTGGGATCTGTTGTTCTAGCTGGATCCCTACAAATCTATGGGACCAGATAATATTCATACAAGAATTTCAGGGAGCTGGCTGATATCCTTGTTATGCCTCCCTTGATGATTTTTGAGTGGTCTTGGGAATCCAAAGAGGTCCCAGCTGGCTTGAAGCTGGCAAATGTTGTCCCAGTTTTCAAGAAGAGGAAGAATGAAGACCCTGAAAACTACAGCCCTGTCAGTCTCATTTCAGGGTAAAATTATGGGGATGATTATTCTGGGAGATATTGAAAAACACCTAAAAGACAACACAGTCAGTGGTCACAGCCAGTTCACCTTCATGAGAGTAAAGTCCTGCTTATCAAACCTGATTTGCTTTTATGGCAAGATAACTGACATAGTTGACCAAGGGAAGCCAACTGATGTAATCTTTGGGGATTTCAGTAAAGTTTTCAATACTCTCATAATATTGGCCTGGATAAAATGTCAAACATTCATCATGTGATGGGTGAGCAACTGTCTCATGGGTCAGGCACAAAGACTTATTGTGACTGGGGTGACATCAGACTAGTGGGGTTCTACAGGGCTCCATCCTCAGCCCTGTGCTCTTCAACATTTTCATAAACAACTTGGATGGGAGACTGGAAGGGGCACTGAGTAAATTCACAGATGATACAGAACTGGGAGAAACTGTTGCCTCCCTTGAGGGCAGGAGGGCTCTAAAGAGAGTCCTCAACAACCTGGAGGACTGGACAATCACCAAATGTATGGATTTCATCAAGGAAAGTGCTGGATTTTGCACTGGCAGAAGGCAACTCGCTGCACAGACAGACCGGAGAATGAGATTCTAGAAAGCAGTGCCACGGAAAGGGACCTTGGAGTCCTGCTGACAGAAAATGAACATGAGCCAGCAGTGCCCAGGCAGCCAGGAGGGCCAACCCTATCCTGGGGGCATCAGGCACAGCATCACCAGCCAGGCAAGGGAGGGATTGTCCCACTCTCCTCTGAGCTGGGGTGGCCTCACCTTGAATATTGTGTGCAGTTTGGGGCACCACAGTGTAAGAAAGATATAAACTATTAGAGAATGTCCAAAAGATGGCAACAAAGATGGGGAAGGGCCTTGAGGTGAAGCTGTATGAGGAGCAGCTGATGTCACTGGGTCTGTTCAGCCTGGAGGAGACTGTGGGAGACCTCATTGAAGTTACAGCTTCATGTAGGGGGAGGAGGAGGGGCAGACCCCAATCTCTTCTCTGTGGTGACAGTGAGAGGACCTGAAAGAATGGCCTGAAGTTGTGTCAAGGAGGTTTAGTTTGGATATTACAAAAAGGTTCTTCATCCAGAGGGCGGTTGGGCACTGGAACAGGCTCCCCAGGGAAGTGGTCACAGCACCAAGCCTGACACAACTCAAGAAGCATTTGGACAGTGCTCTCAGGCACATGGTGTGGCTCTTTGGGATGGTGCTCTGCAGGGACATGAGTTGGACTTGATGATCCTTGTGAGTCTCTTCCTGCTTGTTCTGTGATTCTATGTTTTGGAGAGCAGTAGAACATCTCAGCTCCATCTGTAAGCCAAATTTTTATTCAAAATGCCACAAGATGGCTCTGGTGTGTTTGGAAGTGTCCCCTATTACCACTTAGATGCATGGATGACATTGGGCTGTTAGGCTTAACCGGAACAGAGGGTTGGCACGCTGAGAACAGGCAGTGCCAAACAGGCAACCATTCTCTGCAGCCCTTGCCTCGCTTGTGATTAACATGCTGTTTCTTCAGTAATTGTGATATGCAGTAGATTAATGTATTAGTTTAATGCAAAATAGGTTTATATAAAATGAGGGCAGAGAGAATATGACCACCTCAACACATTTGGTACACTCAGGGACACAGAAAAGGCTAAGAGTTCATCTATCTTGGAGCAATGAGTGAAATCCATAAAAAATTATACAGATACTTCAATGATATTCACATTATCCCTGCCTAAGACCATTAGGCTCCTACTCCATATCACTCCAGCTTCTGAAAAGGCTCTTCAACTAGATTCAATTTGTCTCCTACCTTACAGGGACATGTGTCTCATAGTAGACTGTCATGGTCTCCACAGCACGGCACATTTTTCTAATGAACACTGATCAGCTTTGAAACAGCTAGCCCTACTAAAATGTAAATTATGCCTATTTGAACTGAGCTGAATACGATAGAATCTGCTTACTGGGTACTGCTGGAAGCTCTACAAAATTCAGTCAGCACTGTTTCAGTCACACTTGTTTAATAGTCAAGAGTTACCTTTGTAAGCACATTTAGAAGACAAAATTTAGTTTCTGCTACCCATGGTTTGATTTTAGACATGAAAATACATAGTGACTCTCTTAACAGCTCAGTCTTCATTTAACAACCTCATGCTCCAAAAAAAGTTAACCACGTTCAGCAACAAATGCATAAATTTCTTTTACTGCTCAACAGTGGTTCCCAAGCTAAAGCTATGGGAGCACTAGAAGTGCATACAATATAAAGTAAGACATAGAAGACCTTACTCTTTTATGGACCATGTTTTATTATATCAGTTCAAAATTGCTCTGCCTCTTAAGTGACAGGGCACACATGGGGTGCCGAGGAAGAGTGACAGCAGGGGAAGTTGGAGCCCTCACTCATTGTCCCCCAGCAAAGTCAGAGCTGTGTGAGGGTGAGAGCAGAAGGCAGACCTGGAACCTCCAAGTGACAATCTCAAGCTATATGGAAACTTTCAGAATAACACAGGAATCCTCATTTCACCTGTTATTAGCAAGGGAATAATGATACTTTATCCTGATTTTCCTCCTGTCTTGTCTCTCCAGATAGCAATATATTTGTGCAGGTAGCCTTTTTCAGCTCTGTGTCCATGTAGCACAATGAGATACAAATCTCAGTTAGGGATCAATGGGTTTATACTGCACATCAGAGTTGAATACATATTCTCAATTTTTTGTGAAGTAGTAATTATAATTTCTTTTCACAAAGCTGTACTTTTTTGTCTCACCTTTAATAAAATTCCTCAATATTCAGCTGAGAAAGCAGGAAGTTATTCATGTCTCTCTGACATGAGAGCATAACTTGGTCCCAGACATCATTTAAAACAGCCTTAAAGCTCTTCAAAACTGTATCAGGCTGGCGGCAGCCCTAGATCAATCGCAGAGTAACTTCAGCCTTCTTTTCCCAGCCTGGCAGCTTCAGGAACATGCTGGATGACTTTACCAGACTTCTTCCAGCTCTTACTCAGAAAAGTCTCTAATTGCAGAAATCTGGGAAATTTCTTATTTCCTTCTAATATAGGACCACTTCAGAGTTGTAAATAGAGTTTTTAGAGTATGTAGGTAAACACTAAAAGCAAACATTTGTTTTTGGTTTTTTGTAGTGAACTGAAATTAAAATTCTGAAACATTTCAACTTGTTCTGAAGAATACAAGCAATGATGGTCCTAAAGGATTTAAATGACACAACCAAGTTATATTTATTACCTATTCTTATCTTACTCCGTCAAAAAACATACAACTATTGCACAAAAACTCTTCTTACCAGATGGGAACTGTTATCTCCTCTTTCCATGATAGGAAAAGTGAAAAGGTATAAAGGAAGGTGAAATTCAAATATCTAAAATGATAAAGTTATACTGCTCAAAAAAGTCTCTTCCTAACCATGAAAAACTAACAGTCTGGCAGCATGGACTTATATACAGTATAATGGCTACAGTAACCCTTAGCTCCCAGTATTTTAAATGCAGTGTTTGCAGTCACATGTAAACATTAGCTGCCTGCTTAGAGAGTAGGTTTTCTTCTTAAGCAGAGTACATATAGAAACATGCTTTAGAAACTTCTGTATTTGTCTCTTGATGTTTAAATATATAATGCTATACAGACTAGACTGCACATCTGCTGTGGTTTAACCCTGGTAGGCAGCTAAACTTGCTCACTTCTCCCACAGGGATAGCAGAGAGAACTGGAAGGACAAAAGTTAGAGAGCTTTTACGTCGAGATAAAGACAGTGTAATAAATAAATGAAAATGAAGCAAATAAAAAGAAACCCAACTGCTCACGACCAGCTGACTGATGACCAGTCAGTTCCCAAAGCAACAACAGCCCTGGCAAACATCCCTCCCAACTTTCATTGCTGAGCATGACACCATATGGTGCGGGATACCCTTTGATCAGCCACCCTGGCTGTGTCCCCTCCCAACTACTTGTGCACTCCCATCTTACTCGCTGGTGAGGCAGCATGAAAAACACAAAATACCATGATGCTGTGCAACCACTGCTGACCTATAGCTAAAACACCAATGTGGTTAACAGCACTATTGTGGTCACAAATCCAAAACATACCTCCATATAAGCTGCTATGAAGAAAATTAATCCCATCCCAGCCAAAACCAGTACAACATGCCTTTTGGTACTCCCTTGTGCATTGACCTCAGCACACTCTCTGGGTAGCATTGCCTACACCTGGTTAATTAAAGGTGTGCAGCACTATCTGAACAGATCAGCTGCGGTGGGGAAGCTTTATCATTTTGCTGGGAAGCAAGACTTTCTCACTGGAATGTTGTGCCAGTCACATTATTTCCACTAGTACTTGCTCATTCTCAGACAAGTCTTCTGCCTTGCCTCATGCTCGTGGCAGCTCCAGGCCAGTTTGGGTCTTTCTGCTGTTTTTTTCAGTTTGGGATGCACTGCTTTACCCAAGGATAAATAAGACTGGTTTTAGGCCTCTATGAACCTAATCATACACAAGGAAGACAACTCTCCCCTCCTTCATGAAGTGAAACTTAGCAATTACTGTAGTCCATATGTTAGGGTTTTTTCCCTCCTACAGTAGCTATCAGGTAAGGGTGGGGAATCAATCCCAGTCAAGCATACCACTTTCTGTGATGTACTAAACAACATTCATGCTTACCTACACATCTGGATTGGCACAAAACATCCTGAACAGAACAGTGAAAACTGTTCACTGCTATTGTATGTCCATGAGAGGCCTGAAGTATGTCAACAACAGTGAGGCCATCCACCCCAAATGTGACCCATATAATCCTAGAATGGGAGCTTCAATACAACAATGTTCTAAGGCATGGAAGTGCACCCCAAAAGAGAAAGGTTATTTTCGAGGTTTTGCACCTTTTTGGTATCTGTCATTCATCCTCGACACAGTAGACTCAGACCTGTCTGGTGACTTAAACACACAATCAGCAAATTATTTTTATAAGTCAGTAGGTACAGTCACCATCCTTATAGCAGTGTTTTTGGATGATGTCTGTTTTCCATTTATATTTTTTTACTTTATTTAAGAATTTATTGGATGGTATTCCTGATACAGTCCATTCTTCGACACAGTGCTGACACAGTTCTGGAGGCCAGGATTGAAGGGATGACCCAGCTTACAGTTAGCACCATGAACCAAGAGTTGCTAAGACATAGGCAGCAAAGGTTAGAGATGTGTAACCTAAAAAATTAAACATCAAAAAGACTACAATGACCCCATACACCTGTCAGTCACTTCTGAAGGGTTCTGGGTTCAGAGGTTGTTGCAGGTGCAGGGCTATGACCTCCCACTCTGGAAACCTCCTGTAGTGACCTGCAGAGTTTGGAGTTGTGGAAGACTCTTGAGATAAGGTCTTGTGGCAAGAGCATGTCCTGTAGCACCCACCATAGGGGCAAGGTACTACACTGCCTGTGGATCAGGTTCCACTGTGCTGGGCCCATTATCGGGGCAGAGAGGGCCTGAGGAGGGTCCAGGAGGGGCTACCAGGGCTGTGGAAGCCCTTGAGGCCTGTACAAGAGCTTAGTAGTACTCTCCATCGAAGACTAACCTCATTCAAATGGTTTTTTATCAGCTTATAAAGCAAAGCTTCTTTTCCTCTGATAATTCAAAATGGTCAAAATCTTCTGAAGACACTGGCTATCAGAACGTGAATTTGTTGACAGCTGAATTTGTTTACACCCTATTAAGGATCTGCTAATGACAAATTGCAACAGAGAGAAATCAGAAGACATGAGGATGGATAAGTATTTTCTACATCATAAGCTCTGTTACCAGCATTACATCAATGAAGAATATCTTCAGGCTATCACAAGAATAGTATGTTTTACTCTTTTCTTCATTGTTGCCCACAGCTCAGTCACATAAACAGGTACATTTGCACCTGTGTCCTACTGCAGACTTTATTGTAGATTTGGGTTTTCAGCCTTTCCATCTCTGATGTGCTCTCATTCTTGAATTATTTTCAAGACAGTAGAAAATGTCAAAGCTGGAGGATTTGGGGCAGAAGGTGGGAAGGTAGTTCCATGGACATCTCTTTTCCAAACTTACTAGGCTTCATATATCAGAAGTCACTTTCATGCCATATTTCATACTTGCTACATGCACCAGCATTGTTAAAGTCATCTGTTAGGTCCAAATATAAAAATCTCATTCATTAATGATATGGACTGGAAATGGGTTTTATAAGTCTCTCAGCCATATTGTATTTTGAAATTGTGATCCCCTATATTTTAATATTGGGTTAATATGTTGAATAATAATAATAATAATTTACATTTCTATTGGAGCTTTCATCATGCCAGATTGCTGAATGCTTCCAATTACATGCATACCAGAACACACTGATGCAGCAAGCTCTGTGGAAGGATAAAGTTGGCAGAAGCAGATGAGATAGGACCACCAGTACAGTATCCTTCACTTCACACAGAGTAAAATATCTTCATTTTAAGATAATATCAGAAGTCCTAAAGTCTACTAACTTGGTCTCATTTGTAAAAACAGATGACAGAGATCAGTCTCCTGCTTAGAGATGAAGAGTATTTCTATTAAAAATACCACCACTAAGGTAGTCCAAAAGAAATAGAAGAAAATCTAGGTGACAATCAATCTCTTTTGGATGCCTAAAATCATAGTTAAATAAGCAATTCAATTATTACTATGTTGTTTTTGGTTTTTGTTTTTTTCCAGAAAGAAGAGGATTGGAGGAGATAGATAGAGAACAGAGGGGAATGGCTCAGAGAAAGTTGATTTTCATCCAAAATAAAATTGGAACAGTTCCCAGCCAAGTGACTGGTCTGATTTCTATTCAGTTTTGCCAGCCCAAGTGGGTCCCAGTATCACTATAATGCTCAGTATCATGTGATTAGTCTCATTGAGAGAACACAGTTTACATGCTAAAAGCTGATGGTATGAAGCCTTTAGCATACACCTGCTTTTTTTGGAAACATTTCAAACGTTTTTTTTTGGTGTGGGGGAGTAGTGAAGTGAAGTCCTGCTTAGAAGAAAAGCCTCTTTGGGGAAATGTTCTTCTTGTGACTGGAAAAGCTTAGTTTTGATTTATTCAGCAGAAATTTCTCCTCATATAAGGCCATTCCCAGATTTCTCTTCTCCAGTACAGATGTCAGTCCCAAACACTAACAAATAACCCTTGAAGTCAGAAACTAGAGATCATTACACAATTGCAACTTGGAATTTATTTTTTATAAAATCTTGTTATAATCTTGATGCCAGATTTTCAAGAGAGCTTAGCTCCCATCTAATAAGTAAGTGAAGAGTTCAAAAGCTACCAGCTGCAGTTGCTGGAGTTTTGTAAATCAATCAAAGATGATGATAGTTGCAGCTATCAGGATTTTTAAAAAAATAGGCCAAAACTTATGAAGAGCCTGGGAAAAATGTTTTTTCCATGGGGATAAATTTTCTCCATCTGACTTCAAGTTGGATTTTAGAGAATTTTAGAATGACCATGTTAATTGTTTGTTTGAGTTCTCCAGCTGTTCATGCAAGTGTATTCCTGGCTAAATCCATGGAAATCTTATACTGTATGTTCTTACTGTAAGTTGCTACTAGGAGAGTAAGAGAGGGTAATGGCTATCATAAGCAACCAAAAGTTAGAATAAATTAAAAATAAAGAAAGGCAAAGAATAAAAATGTACAGGAAAAAAAAAGACTAAAAAAAGAGGGTTTAGCAACACTTCACTCAATTATTTCCATCTGCATTTCTTATTTAAAAGTAAGATTTTGTGGCCTCTCTCTTTCCCACTCATCTTCTGCCATCAAATATGATAAAGAAGATATTTTAAAAGTATTTCCATGAATAGTCACGCAAGCAGACATCTTTTATGAGATGAAAGACCAGTGTATGTAAAAGACAGTGCTTCCTACAAGAAGTCTTCATCTCCCCATCATCTTGGAAACTAGAAATATTAGAAGTGTTTCCTTCACTCCCTCCAGATCAGATCATTCAGTAACCATGTCACAGGAATGGCACAAGTTAAGAAGGATCAAACCTTGGGAAATAATTGATTTAAAATTTTTATGGACATGCACATTCTGCATGGCTCCTGAAAATGAGAAACTGTAAAAAACTTAACTGACAGATAATCTGAAGTTTCAAATACTTTTCCTTTGCTTTTAATATTTTACTACCTTTTGGTGGTGCAATTAAAAAGCTTATCGTTTTTACAGGGGCATAATCTGGCTGAAGACCCCCAGTAAAGCTAGGAAGTCAGAAGTATGGTAAAAAAAAAATCAAACTGAGTTATCTATACTCTATATAAAATATGAGTGGACTCTCACCTCAAGCAATGAATGCAGTTTCCAGGAGAAGTCTCTAATTTCTTGAAGGAGTCATTCAAATGGCCAACAGATTTTTAAATCAAACCTAAACATAAATAGTGTAACTGCTTTCATTTAAACTTTAACCACCTCAAGGAGAGAAAGAACACCACAAATTCATTTTTTAGGTAATAGTAAGCAAACATTATCAGAAACATATTAAGAACCAAAACAGAGTTTATTGAAATACATCTATTGTCCTTATTAAAAAGGTGTTTTAACAAAATTATCCACTACTTCCTATTCTTGTTGCAAAAGTGTTCAGGGACCAGTTTCCACTATCAGAAGAAATAATGTATCATCAATTAAGAGTCCTTCTTGCATCTTTCAATGCTCAGGAAAGATCCTTCTGTCCTATAAAAGGCAGGGGTTTGATCTGAGCACACATTACTTCAGAAACCTATTTTAAGAATTGCAACCCTGAAACAAATGTGGCAGGTTTTAAAGCATTACTCTAAGTAGATTGTCAGTTATGAATCACTAATGTCATTAATTTCTACTGAGCATGTTCTGAATAGATATCCAACGGAAAGAGAAGGTCCTAAAATTTTTTTTTATTATTTAAGTCCAACAATTCGTCTAATTTTCCTCTTAATCAGTCACAGATTTGACTCCACACAAGTCAAGATCCTATAGAGATGACCCTTTTACAGACAAATTAATAGCAACTTCATGTTCAAAGCTGAATTTTTAAAAACTATGTCATGAGAAAAAAATATTGACACTAGATTTTCCTACTCCATATCTATATGGTTTCAGTCTCCCACTTTTTAAGTTTTCCCATAGGCTTTCTATTAGTGGCAACAGATTCCCACAAATAATTTCGTAAGGACATTGTCATTGTTCTTCTCAAAGTCTAAAACTGTATCTACAATTTCCCAGGTAGCTTGCAAAAGCCCTACTTGCTATACAAAGACTCCTTCTTATCACCAGTGGCAGATAAGCCTTCAATTTGACATGGCTGTGACTGTGATACATGACACATGAATACACACGTTACTGGCATCAGCAGACAAATAAATTTGTCCTCACCTCACTGAGTATAGAATAAGAACAAATAATTAGCTTGCTACGTAATTAGCTCAAGATTAAAAAAACAAACAAAAAAAGATGTAATAATCAAGTAATAATCACTGCCCATATCTCAGTAAATTCCAATGTAATTTCCATTCAGCTTACAAAAGAAAAATCAGGACCAAACCTCCCGTTTTCCAAGTTTTTCATTGCCTTTGTTTTCCCGCATAAAGCTTGAAAGCAACACAGGTGCCCCATAGACTCTGATTTAACCTTGTACCTGCAAGTCCTCTACATGGATTATTGCGGTGGTGTAGACTAAAGATAAGCATGCCTTGTAACATTAAAATATATGCACTCACAGAGGCAAAGCAAAGGTATCGAATATTCATGCTGGAAAATTTTCTTCTGAACCATAAGGTTCCATAGACTTTGTCTTTTTTCCCAATGAAAAATGTATTGAATCATTTGGTAATTACAGCTTTATTTCACTCAATGGACTGCTGAAGTACTTAGCTAGAGCTGCCAACTATCTTGAAAAGTTCTTCTTATGTATGTTTGCAATGTAATCCCAGAGATGTTTGTCCTGGAAGCAAGGGAAGACTAAAAAAATTAAAAGGAGCGGCAATTGGTTTTTACCTAGAGAACCTGATTAAACTTATTTCATACATCCATATGCCACAGAAATACATAATACATAGAAATACATAATACTTCATAGATAGCCATAGAAAATACTGGCTAATAAACAGTAGTTGCAATTCTATGAAAGAGAACGGGCCATAGGTAGTAAAGAAATGAGAAAAATAAAAATATAAAACTGTCATTGAATGCTTATTTTCTAATAGAGAATGGAGATATAGCATAGTTAAACATTAGTGTGTTTGATGTACAGTATTTATTGCAGAACAATACTATTATTAGTACTATCATGAGTGATAACACTCATATGGAAAGGATTACCCTCAATTCTCTTCACTCTACAGCTGATCCTGTAAAATCCAGCTAATTGGTATCCCAACAGTTTAACAGTTACAGCTCTTACCAGTTTAATTGTGCCAGCAGCTTCCACTGCAGATATCACCAATGAACTAAACAGAGCCTGGGCACTATGGCATGAAACTGTCCACAGAATTTAATTGCTGGTACACAGCTTGGCACAGATTTGAGTCTATTTGAGTTCTCAGGGGAACTAGCACTCTTCCAGGCAACACCTGGGAACATTTTGGAGGGCAAGGCAAGCCTGGGATGGTTCCCAATATGTATTACAGGCAAGGCTGACATGTTTCAGTGAAGTAGGAAATTCAGCCATATGGATATAAGCCATGCCCTGCCACTTGCCCTCAGGGCCAGACAGGGAGCCAGGGTGCTTTTTATTTAATTTGTATAGACATAGACATTGAAACCAATTTGCTTCTGACATCACTATAACTCACTTCATGGAAGCCAAAGATTTATAGCAAGTATGTAGAAATCAGAGAACTACCATATCTATTGGGTGTGTATTTTGGGGATTGAGGAGGAATACAGAAGATGTAGTAATCATCTTATTTTAGAAGTAACTTTAGTGGGATGAAAGCTATTTTACAGTTGCCCACTAATAACAGCATCTGCTGTATTCTTTTTTTTCTCTTATTTTTTTAAACCTTTTTACTAATAATTTCATTCATATCGACTAGGTTCAGTCATTAGCAGCACAGCACAACCCAGTATTACATTCTGCTCATGGACGAATGTGCATACAACAGCCTGCTCGATTTATCTGTTGCCTGTCATGTAATCTGCTCAGATCATGTAAGAGGGAGCAGTACCTCCACGTTTTGTATTCCCACACTTACATCAGAAAGCAAACACCTCACAGCCCCAAGATGTACAATAGGCAGCCTTACACTGAACCTGAACTTTTAAGTATCTTTGATTTTTCCTCTCTGGAAAAAAACCTGTTGACACAAGGTGCAATTTCCCCATGCTATTACACCCCCTATGGCCCTAAACCCATAAGGGTAGTTCCATTGGTTAACAAAATTACATCTTAAAATATGAAAGAGAAAAGTAAAAATCAATATATTAAAAAAAGTCCTTTCTGTAATATCAAGACACAATCAAAACTGAAGAGATATAGTGGAACAAAAATTAGTCTTCAGCTTTATTGCTGTTAGCATGCCATGTATTGTCATTTATTGGTCTTTAAATTATCCCATCTTCTATGTAAGGGATCTCTTTCTGGGTTTACATGCACAAGTTACATGTTGCTCATTTAGACTGCCTAAGACTTTCTTCTCAATACAATTGGTATGTATGTATGATGCTCTCATCCTGATTTGTACATTTTTATGCTTCAGTGGTTTCTCTGGCTTTCCATTGACACTGTTTGAATGACCTGGCTCCTTTTCAGACACAGAAGCCTTGCTTCTAACATGATACAACAAGTTTACAATGGCCCAAATAAAAATAACAGAGCTGAGAATTACATACTTTATTCCTCATACAGAATCTCATGCCAAAACAACCCACTCTCCCTCACAGGCACAGTGACACAACTGCACACAGTTAAGGCTTCTTACATAAACTAAACGAACTAAATTATTTGACTGTCAAACATGAAGAAATTCTGCTGTCTCATCAGCTTCTCCTCTCTCCACCTGCCTTGGGTCCCACCACCCCAATCCACATGAACCCAACACAGCTTCACAGAGCACTTCACAGAGCACTCCACAGATCCTCAGGACTATCCCATATTGCCCATGCCCAAGGTGCTTCTCCCACACACAGTAGATACTTAAAGGCTGAAGGAGCTCCCACCCATTTAACCTATTTCTTCAGCTCTCTGTTTCCCGGGTACGCTTGACAGTTCTTCACTGAGGAGTACTATTCAGTGTTTGCTTCCTTGTAACCATTAATAGCAGATAAATAAAAAAAGAAAATCAGGAGTGGGAGGGACAGAAAGAGGGAAGCAGAAAAATGTAATAACTGACTTAAGATCTAAAATCCACCAATTCAGACTAAACTATTCCCTCCACCTTCTGAGATTTCTATATATACATACACATAGCACTCAAATTCCCCTTGAAGTTCGTGAAGTGCTTCAACAAACAGGAGTAGAAACATTCTGGAACTAATCTGTGTTTGTAATTTTGTGTCATTGTCTTAATCTGCTAATTAATATGACCAACATAAAAAAACTCTGAAAAAAATTGGATAGCATATTGATGAAAGAACATGGTAATTTAAACAAGGTAAACTCTTTTATCTCAGGAAAAAAGGGTTTGAAATTGAATAAAGTCTGATCTTTCTCAGAAACAAGTAAGGAGATTTCTAGTGGAAGAGGCAAGCAATTTGTGATTTTGTGTTGGCCTTGCTATGACATTTCAAGGCCTTCTTTATATGCTGTAATTTATCACAAAATTAAACATTATCATAGATGAAACTCACTGCTTGAAGAGGAATTGTAAAAAAAAGTAATAGGGACAACAGTGGTATGCTTACTCTAATATACTACAGTAAGGTTGAACAAGAATATGAAAAGAAAAAATACACTTACAATGTATTAAGAATGGAGATTTTTGGATTATCTTGCTATGTTCTTAAGAAGTGTGTTTGTTTTCAACATGGCCAGAATGGAAAAACTAAGTTTCCACTAAGTTTAAAAACCCAAACACACAAAGTCTGGAAAATAACAATGCTAAGATCATTCTTCTAAAAGTTTGTTTTGGTGGGAGTTTTTTTGAGTTTTTGCTGTTGTTGTTTTTTGGTGGTTTTTGTTTGTTTTGTTTGGGGTTGGGTTTTTGTTTGGGTTTTTTTGTGCTTTTTGTTTGTATTTGTGGAGTTTTTTTGTTTGGTTGGTTTTTAGTTAAATATTTTCTGGTTTTCTGAGCAAACAAATATCCCTAGAATTTGATAATATGGCCTTACATTGTCAAGACTGGTTATCTGCCAAGCTGGAATAATTTGTTTCACTGCACTAATTGCTATCATGCAAGCAATATAAAGAAACTGATGGCAGCAGTAGGTTATCATCCTCTAGGTATGTCACAACTGAGCAGAATGAGACAGAAGAGGTGGGTTAAGGCAGCTGAACCTTGCCAGAAGACTCTGCAGCTGTCTGCCTCTGCCTCCCCATGACCTGGGGAGTCAGGTCATTCCAACCAGACATGGAGTAGGTGATGCCATCTGTGTTCTTCACCTCTGGTTCCAAGCCTGGCACCACACAGCCTGACTGGCAGAAATAACAGGATTAGACACTCCTACCAACAGCAACAGAAACACTGTTTTCAGCACAACCAGTTCCACATAACACTCAGTGTTCTGAAAATTCTGTGCCCTTCAAACAAAGGGCAACAAGAAGTGCCCTTCTTGAAAACAGGAGTGATACTGGCTTCCTTCCACTCTTCAGGAGCCTCTCTCAGTCACTGTGACCCTGACATCGAGAGTGGCTCCAGAATTACCTCAATCAGCAACTTGTGCACTCATGAATGCATCATATCAGGCCCCATGGACTTATGTACGTCCAGAAGGGGGTCCCTAACTCCCTCTTCACTAGGGATGAGCCTTGCTCTGATGTTTAGGCTGCAAACAAAGAACTACGTCCTGAAAATCACATTCAGGTAATGCTGAATAAATAACACAGAATAATACACGATTAAAACTAAAATCAACATGTGTTAGGCATGTTCTCACTGCTGCAACAATACAAGACCTACCCTTGGGAACCAGAAGACATTTAGCTCAGAAGACAGAATTCTCTGATAGTTTGCCATATTTCATGGCTGAATTTCATGAAAAGGAAAAAGAAAGAAAAGAATAGTAGCATAACTAGTTTTATTTATTATATTTCCGCTGTTCTTGCAACTGCTCTGAATTTAGTTAGAGATGAGAATCCAACTGGCTCTAAGCATATATAATGCCATGGATTACTATAAGTCTTAAGCATATGCCATATATTCAGTGAAAAAAATTCCTGCTCAAAAGATATCACCGTGCACAGGTTAGAGGAGGAATGACAAATGCATTCAATTGAAACCAAGAGAAAGCAAATCACATGAGAATCACAACAATATTCATTTGTTCATAGGTATAAAACTAAATAAATAGGTATTAAACCACTAAAAAAGTCTGAGAAAATAAGTAGTTCAGGAAAAATAAGATACATGCCTTATTAAAAAAAAAACCTTACAAGCACTGCAAGATGGAACTCAGGGGAAAAGGGAAGGTTTGGCACATGAATAAAGAAAGTATTTGGTGCATAAAAAAATATTTTTCAGATCTAAATTTACTTCTGTCTCATACAGACCTTTCCTCTAATAATGATGATAAATAAATGACAGGGGAAAAACTAGGCAGTGAATACATTTTATATAAGCTTCAGACCTAGAAAAAATTCAGTCTAATTTCACGTGCAATTCGTTCCTTTTTGCTCTTCTATTTAGTTTCTTGGTTATATATTTTAAAGGCCATTGTGACAACCATGTTGACAGTGGCAGTTATGGAGGTCAGGCCTACAGTCTCAGGAGCAAAGAGGACAAGAGGCTGCTTGCTGGCTGCAGCACTGTCACCCCTGGTGCAGCATCCATTAAAGCCACAGGGATGACCAGCCTTCCTGGAAGAGGCATTGTTGTGACAATGGAAATTGCAGAAGCTGTGAATGTAACATTAGACATTCTAGTAAGGGCAAAGCTCGCTTGTCTTTTCTGGTTTCTTCGGATTTTTTTTTTTCAGTATGTGTCCCAATATTCCCTTTCTTCAGAAATAAAGATGCTTCTCTATGTATTTTGTAGATGAATATTTTACAGTATTTCCCTACTTTCTAAAGCCAATCTGCTTGTGTACTCCCACTTGCAGGCAAGAATCTGCTCAGTATTTAGTGTTTTTTTCAGAATTCTCCTTTTTCTTGTGCTGCTTCTCCATACCCAGGTATATTCTACCAATTGCATTGGCTCAAGTATTCATCCTGCCCCAGCTTAAACTGAAATCATGTGAATGATATATTCTCAGAGAACATATCATTCTCTGCACAGTAAAGCAAAGAAAAATTTAAACAGGTTATTGAACAACATTAAAAATCGACTGCAAATATGAAATGTTAATTGATGTACACTGCATATTTGAACACTGTGCCTAATTTTGCCATTCTTATCTAAAGGAAAGTACAGTGAAAACATGTAGAGCCTCAGAAAGGGTAATATATTTTGAGAAGCCTGCTAATATTCCTACTAGACTGTGGGAGTAATAGGTGCCTTCATTCAGAGGGGAGTTGGAAATGAAGACTGTGAGTGGTACATTACTAAAAGTAGTAAACAACAGCAATAAATTAAAATATATCTTCACATTCAATTCAAGGAAAAGGGTATATTCTATAATGTTGAAATAGTTTGACATTAAATTAATAGAATTTTTGAAAATAATATGCCCTTAATTGTGTTATTAATTAGCACAGGCCAGCAGAGCAGTCAAGACGGCAGCATTATTGTGCAAGCACTGCACAAGGGGAGAGCATCAGATGGCACTTGCCAGGAAAGCTGAGAGTCTGGAGAGGAAGAGCAGAGAAAAGGCAGCCGAGGGGGTGAGCACACAGGCAGACTAAGTGCCATTGCCATCTGGGTCCATTTAGGGGTGGCTTCAGATGAACTAAATGGGAAAAAGGATAGCAAGATGGGACACTGGAAGAAATAACAGGAGGACCAGGCAAGGGAGGAAAAAGGAAGCACAGGCATGGAGCAAATCTGGTACACAGTCTGTGCAGGAAGGAGAGAAGCAATGGGCATAGGAGTTGTTCAGCTCCAGGCAGTGAACACTCAGCTACATGAATGTCACTGCTTTGGCTGCTTTGCAGCTGTTTCCACTGCTGACAGCCTCTGCCTCTTCCCTGCCCTCCCCACAGCCAGTTTAGGGAGGGCAGGGGTTTCGAGGGCACCACCTGGGTCCCAGCATCCCCATGGCACAAAGGCCACATGGGCAGGCTGTTGGGCACAAGCAGCATCAGGGCAGAGGTGATCATCCCACAGCAACACTTCCTGCCTTCCATTTCGCATGTAAATCCTACACATGGCTTACACTCTTCCAGTGTAGGTTACTGCAGTGAGACTAAGGGATGTTAACAGGCAAAATGGACTACAGTTGAATGTGAGAATGAAAAATGTTATGTCAAGTGATAGTAACTACCACAGTTACCCCTATGTTATTTTTAAGTATTTCAAAAATAATACAGGATAAAAGTGTGAAGGAGATATTTTGATTTACTTAAAAAAATACTGGCTTTTTTTAGTCCCCTAAATGCTTTATTCCCAAGTGTTAATTGGTAAGAGGACAATGTCCAAGAGTGGTTGCTAGAGTGGTTTACACATTAATCTGGCCATTCACAACTCCTACAAATTTGGGTTGTTTTGAAACGTCAAAACAAAGTTTGACATATGACATGGAGAAGCAGAAAAGCCCAGCCCTATGTCTGGCAAATGTTAAATGTAGTGCTTTATTTATTCTAGACCATCCTTATCTTCCAACATGAGTCATTAAATCTTCTTTTCTATTTGTATTCCTCCTGTACACCAACAGTATTTTGATCACTGCATAAAGTAAAAACCTTTACAATTTTTTCATCAGAGTATTAGACTTTAAGCACATTGCTTATGCACAGAGTAAGGGAATTTGCATCCAATAACTCTATTATCCTAAGTTCCTGAAGGTAGTATATTAAGTCACCAGCATGAAGAAAGGTACTTGTTTACTTTATAGCAGTCTCAGAAGACAGCCTTACTTCACAAGCTTAATTTTTTTATTTTTTAATTTGCAAGTAACTTGAACAATGAAAATGCAAAAAAGCCCAGCTGGTGACCGCCCATTCTCTTCATTGGTCTTCTTCCATTAATCTGTGTGCAACAGAAGAGAGGAGAAATCTGTGCAGAAAACAGTAAAGGCAACTGGCATGCTTGGATTCTGGAACCATTATCAACCTGCTCCCATATGGTTACATGTCCAGTTATGAAGACCCATTAGGCTTTGTACTAACTGGTCTAGCTCCACTGGCAAACTGTGTGGTCAGAAGGAACCCTGGGAACACCCTCTGACATGTTACAGCCAGTACATCATTGAAGCTGCTTATCTGAAATTTATACTGTGGATCTGATGGAGGGATTTAGGACCAGAGAAGACATGAGCATGCAGAAACAAACTGAGAGCTAACCAATTTCTGCAACTTTTAGCCACACTCAAGGAGAAGCTGAATTTCAGAATTTTAAATCATGCCTTAAGTTTTAGCTTTCATATTTCCCAGATTCTGTACTGCATTAGTATATAACTCCAAACTTGATATAAAGAGTTAGCAAGTCCTCACAGTTTAGTTAGACAAAACAATCCTTCTCCAGCCTGAGAACCAAGGACACCATTGCAGCTTCAGGCCCAAAAACTGTAAACAGCAAACTGAGGAGAGCAAACTGAGAGGGTGGGACTTCATAACCTGAAGTTGTAATTGGAAAATTAACCCCAATATGTAAATGGACCAAAATTTATAAAAGTGTGAAAACATGTGACCTGTGCTCCATGTTGGGCGTAGCCTCAGCCAGGCTCTTGTACTGCCCAAGGTGTATCCTTTGAAGACCTTTAAATAAATACCTACTTTATTCCTTTAACACTGTCTAGCTTCTGTTCTAGGTAGCCTCTCAAGGCATCAGTTTTTGGAGACTCTGCTGGGATGGCAAGGCATCTGGATAACCACTGGATCAGGAGAACACTCAGCTCCTGCCCCTCCACTCCTGCCAGCACTCCCAAGGGGGCTCCAGCTGTGGTCCAGAGGGTATCAGAGCTCAAGAATTCTCAGATCTGGCACAGAGGCAAGTGAGTAACTGAATAAAGGTGGTATGTTGTTTGATTTAGCACCTGAGTTAGAGTTCTCTTATAGTATTTTTTAGTGTGGAGGGATCCCAGTGGGTCCAGATGGAGCTGCTTTTACATTTGTTTGTCACTCTCTGTCTTGCCCACCAGTGGTAGGAGGGGATACCCTCTGAAAGAGTGGAGTTTTAGCACTGCAATGGTAAGTGTTGGCCTGGGGCCAGCCATGGTGAGTGGCTTAGCTCCCACATTGCCTCTCTCAAGATCCTGAGTTCTGAACTCCTATATTTGTCCTTGCTCTCTCTTCCCATGTATTTTGATTTCTGTGGATTTTCTTATTCACATGTATTAAGACATGGAGTGTGTATTCTCCTGTGAAAATAGTAATATCCCCTTAGATAGCCCTTTAGGTCTAATATTGAAAAACTGTCAGCAGCTAACTGACAGAAAGTCATTGCTTTTAAAACCCAAACTTATCAGATTCTCAGAAAAAAAATGTGGCCAACTTATGAATTAGATAATGATGAGACGTGGCCTGAATTCAGTAGCTCAGATAAGAAATTAATATAAAACTTGATGTCTCACATATGTGAAGACAGGTATTTTGAAGAATCATAGTATGCTAAGCTTTTTATGCTTTTATCATGTCAGCAAAGCTCATCAGCACCTAAAAAAGAACAGCATGTACTGCTTTTAAGGAAAAAAGAGAAGAAAAATAAAAAGGAACAGCCAATATAAAACAGGAGGCGTGAAGGCAAGGAGGAGGTGGAGTTAGACCTAGTGGCTCCTGCTTTGAGAACTGGGCCAGCCCTGGCCCCAGTGGTGCTTGTGGGTGGCCCAGCCCTGGCCCCGGTCTGGCCTCTCCATTTCCCCCGTGCCCTTGCCATCTTCTGGTTGGACGCTGTCTCTACATCCCCCTTCTCCATCAGCCACAGCTTCAGCCAGTGCTGCCACAACTATGGGGTCCCTGCCAGTGAAGGAGGAGAGAGGCAGGCTTGGGCAGCCACGGACACCACCATCACCTGTGCCCTTTCCCCTCCCTCTGGCTGCAGTTTCAGCCATTGCTGTCCCAGCCCTGGCCACAGTCACTCCCCTGCTGCAGCCACCACCACTGCAGCCATGGACACCCGCTCTAGCTGTGCCCCCTCCCATCCCCATCCACTCCTGGGGGGGCAGGGAGAGGGGACAGTCAGCATATGCAGCCCATGGCACCGCAGAGCCTTCTGCCAAGAGGGCGGAAAGGGCCCCTCCATGGAGGGCGTGGTGCCTCTCCTGCTCTCAGGTTTGTGAGTTTCCATAGCAGCCCCAAGCTCCAGGGAGCTGCCTCTGGAGGCGACATTGTTAAAGTGAGCTGTACTCAGCCCGGCTCCCATGGCGGTGTAAGTTGTGCTCAGTAATACCTAGTACCGGAATAGGTCAAAGCAGATCTACCACAACAGAGTCAGCTCTTGCTCAGGTAGCTCTTCCAAAGAGGAAGATGAGACCACAGATGCTCTGAACAGGCAAAGGAAGGGAAAGATAGCGAGAAAAGCCATGAGGGAATGTAGTCCAAAAGCCAAAGGTACTAGGTCAAAAAAAGAAACAAGAGAAGAACCAGTTCTGCAAGCCCCATTATGGCAAGCATTCGGCAACCAGGGGCCAATATATGTGAAGGTTCCATACTCCTATTGAGTTAGAACAATAGAAAAACTACCCTGGGAAAATATAAAGAAAATCCAGATAAGGTAGCAAAATTAGTAGAAAGGGCAATTAACACACAAAACCCTGTCTAGGCTGATTTGAACTCTTATGTTAGACACATTACTTGATCCCACTGAGAGACGAATGGTTAATAAAGCTATTACAACGTCAGTAGAGGCAAGTATAGCAAATGGGTTGATCAAAGGCACAGTTGCAGAAGTATTCCTGTTAGAAAATCCAGGGTAGGACGCTAATCTTCCAGAGCATATGGCAAAGTTAAAACGATAACAAAATCTTGTGGTATATGGGTTAAAACATCATGTCCCTAAAGCTCTAAGTTGGTCAAAGCTCTAAGTTGGTCAAAGCTCTACAAAGCAAAGCAAAATTATGATGAATGAATCACCCACTGATTTTTTAAATAGGTTAAGAGAAACTGTTAAGAGAACTATACAGATCTAGATCCTGAATCATCTGATGGGAAAGCACATCTAGTTCTCTTGTTTATGGGTCAAGCTATCAAACAATATAAGAAGAAAGCTGAAAAAGCTAGATGGAGTTCAAGACATAGATAAATTGCTAGAAGTGGCCTGGAAGGTATTTTGAGACAAGGGCCCAAATGAAAGAGTTAGACACCAACCTAGTAAGAAGGCACCTCAGGAAACGTTGTCCAAGAAAACTTCCCCAATGGACAAAGATCAGTGTGCCTATTGTAAAAAATGGGGACATTTGGAAAACTGACTGTCCAGTGTTGAAACAAAAATCTTCAGTTCCCCAACTCCCAGTAGAGAGTGCTCAGAATGATGGGGACCAAAGGCTTCTCCCCCAGCAGAGCCTTTGGTTAAAGCTAAGCTGGGGAAAAATGACATTGAATTTTGGTAGATACTGGAGCAGCATATTCTATATTAAATACTTTAGAAGAGAAGCTGAGTCAAGATACTATACATGTTGTTGGGGCAACAGGGGTATGCGAAACACGACTTTTCTTCCAACCTTTAAAATTCAAACTGGGGAAGCACTGGATAACCCATCAATTCCTCTATATGCTTAACTCCCCTAAACCATTGATGGGAAGGGATTTGTTAAGAGAAATTGGAAGCAGAAATCAAATTTTAAAAGGGAAAGGGTGTACGAGTTGTAATTCATGAATCTAAATTTGTCAAAGTTGAAGCACTTTTTATACAGGAAAAATTTGGTGAAATTCCCACCGAAGTTGAAAATGGGGTAAGTCCAATAGTGTGGGCCAATGATAACCCAGAAAGATCCAAACGGGCACAATCAGTGAGTAGTGCACTCAAACCAGGAGCCACACTGGTAAGGCAAAAATAATACCCTTTAAAATTAGAGAACCATAAGGAATTGGCATCTGTAATTGAAAAATTCCTCCATCATGGGTTATTAGTGCAATGTGAGTCCAAATATAACACCCCCATACTAGCCATTAAGAAAGCAGAAGGTACGAATTACAATTACAATCAATCACAAGATTTAAGAGCAATTACCAAATTACAGAGGGCATACACCCAGTAGTAGCCAATCCCTACACCCTTTTGACCACAGTGACAGACAAATTAAAGTGGTTTACTGTTGCAGACCTGAAGGATGCCTTTTTCTGCATTCTTGTGCACAAAAACAGCCAAGAGCTCTTTGTTTTTGACTGGGAAAATCCCAAGACAGGGAGGAAAAGTCAACTTAACTCTGCCCAAGGTTTCAAGAATAGCCCAACAATATTTGGAAACCAGCTAGCAAAGGAATTAGAATATTGGAAGAAACAAGAGATAGGAGGAATTATTTTTCAATATGTTAATGACATCTTGGTTGCAGCTAGAACAAGAGATGACTGTATACAATTTACCATAAGTTTATTAAACTTCTTGGGACTGAGTGGGTACAGTTTCTAAAGACAAAGCACAGATTGCCAAAGAAGCAGTAGTTTACTTGGGGCTCAAGATCTTTCATGGACACTGACAGCTCAGTAAAGAATGGAAAGCAGCCATCTGTCGACTCCCAGAACCCCATACTGTGAGAGAGATGGTAGACTTCCTGGGAATGGTAGGTTGGTGCCATTTGTGGATAGCAAATTATGGATTGCTGGTAAAACCCCTACATGGAGCATTAAAAGCAGCCGAAAAAGGAATTATCATATGGACTGAAAACACTAGAGCAGCTTTTAAACAGTTGCAGCACTCTCTAATGTCAGCTCCAGCACTGGAACTGCCAGACTTAACTAAATCTTTTAAACTTTTTACATATGAGAGACTGAATGTGGCTTTGGGTGTACTAGCACAGCGCCTCAGAAACCAATGGAGGGCTGTGACCTACTTTTCCAAAGAGCCAGATAATATTGTCCAAGGCTGGTCAGAGAGCCTGAAGGCCGCGGCAGCCACTGTCATCTTGATCCAGGAGGTCTGAAAACTCACCCTTGGGGGACATATTGTACTGTATATACCCTGTGCCATAGCAGCTGTACTCAAACAAAAGGGGGGACATTGGTTGTCTGGTAACTGGATGCTTAAATACCAATCACTGTTATTAGAACAGGATGATGTTACCTTGAAAACAACTTCTGTTGTTAACCCTGCCGTGTTTCTGTCCTCTACCTTAATTAATGATGTGCCTGAGCATGACTGGTTGCAGACAGTTGAAGACGGCTATTCCAGCTGATCAGACCTAAAAGACATGCCCCTAGAAAATCCAGATTGGGAGTGTTTTACAGATGGGAGCAGCTTCATGAGAAATGGTAGAAGGATGACAGGCTATGCAGTGGCCACACAGGACAAGGTGATTGAGGCAAAGACCCTGCTAGCAGATGTGTCATCACAGAAAGCTGAACTGATTGCCGTGATGAGAGCCCTAGACCAGAGCAAAGGAAAGAAGGTAAATATATGGACTGACTATAAATATGCATTTAGTGTTGTCCACACCCATGGAGCCATCTGGAAGGAGAGAGGACTTCTGAACGCTCAAGATAATCAAATTCTGAACAAATACTCACCCTCTTAGAGAGCATTAAAAACCCACAGAAGTATCTAGCATGCATAACAGAGGTCACCAAAAAGGGAAAACCACTCCAGAACTGGGAAATTGTTTTGCTGATAAAGCAGCAAGAGAAATTGCAGAAAAAGGTATTCTTGTAGTAATTCCACAAAAAATAGATTGATTTGTCAGGGTTCATCCCAAAATATGATCAAGCAGACCACAAACTAATTAAGTTCCTTAAAGCTGAGATCACAAAAAGTTGTGGATGGGCTGTTACACCAGCAAATCAGGTTGTAGTCCCACCACGATCCTTTGGGAGCTACCTCAGAGAGAACATGAAAACACACATTTCAGGGTTGAAAATCTTTTGAAACATCTAAAAAAGGTAGCAATAAGAAAGGGAATGACTGATATTGTACAATCAGCAGTGAGCAAATGTGAAATCTGCTGTAAAAACAACCCTGATAGGAAGAAAAGAGTTGTGTTAGGAGTATTAAAGGCAGGAGATCTTCCTGGAGCTTACTGGCAAATAGATTTTGCTGAGTTGCCATGCAAAGAGGGATACTGATACATACTGGTATTAGTTGACACCCTCAGTGGATGGCCAGAGGCTTACCTCTGTTGCACTAACACAGCCAAGGAAGTGGTGCAAGTTCTGCTCAATCATGTAATTCCGAGGTTTGGGGTTCCCTTGGGGATGTCATCAGATAGGAAACTACATTTTGTTGCAACAGTGGTTAAGGAAGTTAGCTGGGTTTTGGGAATTACTTGAAATCTGCATACACCTCCTAGACCCCAAGTGAGTGGTAAAGTTGAATGTATGAATGGAACCCTTAAAACACCAATTAGAAAAATCTCTCAGGAAACATCCATGACATGGCTTCAGGCCTTTCCTATAGCTGGAGATGATAGATGGAAGGATAACATCAGTCCCTATGAAAAAACTGTATGGCAAACCATATCAGATTCCACATATTCCAGGTGAAATTCACATGAAGGGGAAACCTGATCTACAGAGATATCTAATGGCTTTAAGTTCTACTTTGCAGAAACTCCAGAATTATATTGTGCTATCCAGACCCATAGGACTGGACACAGCTGCACATCCATTCCAGCCTGGAGACAGGGTCTATGTGAAGTGGTGGGACAGTGATCCTCTACAGGCCAAGTGAAGAGGGCCATTCCAAGTCCTGCTGGCTACCCTCACTGCTGTACAAGTCACTGGCAAAGGACCCTGGATTCACTGCTCCAGAGTTAAGAAGGGTTCTGCTCCTGAAACAACTGAAAATACAGAGACTGATGCAGATGAAAACATGTTTTAAATTATTCCTCTTCTGTGCCTAAAGAACTGTTCATAATAATCAGGATTCTTCTTTGCATGATAGCCTACTGTGCAAAACACTACTGTTGTTAGATATTTACAATTGTTAGGTATTTACTCTTGTTAGATATTTACTGTTATTAAACACATAACCTCAACAAGGTAGAGGCCTTGTCAAGCCTCCAAAATGGGGGGAATAATGCCTTAAGTTTTAGATTTCATATTTTCCAGATTCTGTACTGCATTAGTATATAACTCCAAACTTCATATAAACTGTTAGCAAGTTCTCACAGTTTAGTTAGACAAGACAACCCTTTTCCAGCCTGAAAACCAAGGACACCATTGCAGCTTTGGGCCCAAAAAGTGTAAACAGTACACTGAGGAGAGCCAACTGTGAGGATGGGACTTCATAACCTGAAGCTATAATTGGACAATTAACCCCAATATGTAAATGGACCAAAACTTATAAAGGTGTGAAAACATGTGACTGGTGCTCCATGTTTGGTGTGGCCTCAGACAGGTTCTTGTACGGCCCAAGGTGTATCCTTTGAAGACCTTTTAATAAATACCTACTTTATTCCTTTAACACTGTCTAGCCTCTGTTCTCAAGGCACCATTAAAAAAAAAAAAGTGAAACACAATACTAAGAATAAGCTGATCAATATTAAATGGCATGCTGTTTGGCCTAGTGGATGAATCACTTCCTTTAGATCACAACAGAAAAACCTAATTCCCGACTTATTTTTTGGAATACACAGCAGTGATCTTTGTGCACAGGGAATACAGTAGGACCACATCTTGAATGTCACATCACATGGACAGACAAAACCCTGTGACTTTGTCCTATAGAAATTCCTGGGAGAGAAGTGGGTCAAAACCTAGCAGTAGTCCTTTGCATGAAGAGCCCAGTGTGATCCAGACATCTACTTCAGATCACATCTTACAGCACTGCAGATTGCAAGCTGTTCTCAAACCACGGATGCAAAATGGAAGCATGTTCTTCCATATAGTTTGGAACAGTTTCCTCATGTATAACCAGTCATCTTTACTTTTTGAGGTGGTGCTTCAAATAGAGAAAGTAACATTTAAATAAATTAAAAAATATTCATTTTTGTTTGGCTACAAACACTTGAAGAGCTACCAAAGTATGAAGAAAAGTGCTGAAAAACTTCTGTTTGAACTAACTTAATGTCATGTGACAATTCCCCTCGGTACTTTGAAATAAAATTGTAACTGCTATATGGCGGATTTGTATTTTACTAACAATGTATTATACTAAAACAATGATATTTAGGAAACCAAAAAGCTAAACCAGTTTCTGGACATCATAAATACACCATAATGTAGGTATGACAAATGTTCTATAAAAATATCAAGACATGTCTAACAACAGAAATTATAAATTTTAACAAAAATTACAGTGGTATAAGTACCTTCTCTTTCCTGCTATGATCAGAAGGCCATAGCCATCTGTGCCTTGCCTGAGAATAAGCAATGCCATTAGAGAACTGGTAACATATCAGACTTTATGAACTATGTGTAACACATTAAGTGAAAAGTGAATGTACGCCAGGTTAGCACAACAGAGATGTATAACTCATACTGAGTGCCACACTCAGGGAATTCCCAAAGTGACCTCTCTAATTTCTGATCTCATTCAAGACTATTATAAATAACAAGGCTTTGCCCTTCTCTATGACTTACAGCTAAGAGAAATATATGTCACTGATCATCCAGGAAAGCACTTTAAGAGGAAAGTCTAAAATGCCTTCCAGCTTAGAAAGCAAAAAAAAACAGATAGCTGAACACTGTAAATACTATTCTAACAACTTTAGAAATAAAAGTTGTTTCATTTTTTTCATAACCAAAGGCTAACTGTCTGACAATTACTGCTTTTAAAATTATCTCAAACATGTTTTAACATGAAATACAAAAATCAAAAGATAGATCAAGGAAATCAAACCTGCAGCCAAAGACATGAATCAGTACTAGACTTCTCACAACTCTCCACAAGTTCTAGAACTTTTCTTGTGTGTTTTTCCTTATTTCTTACATTCAAATAACACAAATTTCCTGCTCGGAATACAACTCGGAGCTAATGGCAAATCCCTCATCTGAGTGGCTTTAGAAACCATCCCCAGTTCTCAGTGTCTCCTGGCAGCAGCAGCTTTCTGTGTGTCTGGTTGCAGCATGGTTCTTCTCGCTCTGATACAGGTCATTAGGCCAAGTCTTCTGTTGGAACTATCACTGAAATGGCAGCCCCCAGGAATTATGCTGCTGCCAAATTCAGATCAGGGGAGTGAATAAACACATTTTCAGATGTCTTAAAAAGCTGATATTCAACTACTTCTTCAAATACAGATTCTCATTATGGTCAGGATCTTTCTGCCTGATTGTGTCAAGACAAAATGCAATGATGGGATAGCAGCTTAAATTCATTTTCCTGCACTCAATAGTTCCTCTGAATAACCCTGAAATAATAACACTTTGCATGCATATTCCACATTCTGTCTGAGGAACTCAAAAATGGTTATATAAACATCCAGGGACACATCCTGCTGTCTATACAGCAGTTAGAGAGCCTCCCTAGCTGAACATCTCCTTACATGCAGAGTAAAGAGGGCACTAATCTGTGGAGTGAGGCGCTCAGTGTGACCCTGCACAATGAGGTGGAAAACAGAAATCCATGTCAATAAAACAGAAGCTGTGGGAGTTCATGCAATTTTGGATCTACAGAATAAGCTGCCAATCTCTTTTACTGAAAATTATTTGTTTGCCCACCCAGCCCTCCTTATGAGCTTGCATATGGGTGCCCAGGACTCCAGTTCTTCCCAGGCTCTAACTTGGCCAAACACAAAGAAGGTTTGGTCAGAGATTAATTTGCTCAGGCAAGAGGTTGTGCTAACAAAGCCCCAAGAGTGGTAGGGCAGATCTAGCTGACATTCACTCAGTCTTGACAGCAAGTACAGCTCCCCATGCAGGCTGATACTTGCTCCCAGCATGCAAAATGGATTCACCATCTAAGTACTACGTATAAATGACACCATCATTACGTAGATTAAAAAAATCCAGAATTGTGATATTAAAAGAAAACCCAGTACCCACAGTAACAGACCTGAGCCTAAATTTCAATATATGAATACTGCTCTGAGGGTGGATATTTCCTAATGATCATCACAGTCTAATGACTCATAACCACCTGAACTCTGGGACTATTTTCTTATCCTCATGGAGGCCTAGAAAAACAGCTCCCTTCTAAAAAGATGCTAGTTTCTGCACCATTAATGTGATTTCTAAGTAGTAAGATGGAAACAGCAGATAGATTTACAAGGTTTCCTTGTGTGTGTCTGTGTGTGTGTGTGTGTGTGTGTCTGTGTGTGACTAGAGAAAGAATTCATTTGTGTAGTCTATACAACTCCTGGTCAACTAACCCAATGCCTACAGCTTAGTGCTCCATAAAAGTTGTGCTCCTAATTGCCTTCTCATTTCAGCTAATTCTTTTGCTGCATGAGCTAACCGGGTGCAGAGCCAATTTTCACAGCTTCCAGGGTTTTACACGGCTTTCCATGCTTTAGAGCTACAAACTATCCATTAATTGAATTAAATACTTACATTTGCTCATAAATGTGGAAAGAATACACCCTCCCCACTAAGAAACGGAAACAGATATTGGTCTGTAAGTTAGAAACCTCCTTATAGTTTAGTAATAACACCTAAAAATTTGCTTTTTATTTTTTTATGGGCAATAGTTTTTTTTGTTTTTTGGTTTGGTTTTTTTGTTTTGTTTTTGTTTTGTTTTTGTTTTGTTGTGTAGCTTTTGAGGTTTTTTGTTTGTTTGTTTTGTTTTGTTGCAGAGATTTTGAATAGTGGCTTTGAATGATAAAAATAACCAACTCTTATTTCATGCATTGTATTAAATAACATGCAGATTTCAGATGTCATTTGTGTTTTATGACAGTTCCTGTATTACAATACCAGTGTGGTTACACAGAATTAGAGTGATAATTGCATATTGTGCATGTACATGATCCTACACTGTTACTTAAAAGTAACACTAAAGTAAGATTGGTCCTTCATTTCAGTGCTGGTGTATGGAGTTCATAATACAGCCCAGAACTTTATCCCAACAAGAGATAACAAGGATGTGGACATGCACTCACAAGCACATACAAGCAGAGGTAATGTGAATAAATAAATCACAGTGGATGTAATTTCATTTTTCTTCCCATTGTTTTTCACATCACTATTCTGTTAGGAAAAAAATTAGTGAAACAAACTAAAAGCAAAATTCTATAGAGGATCTCATAAAATTTCACATCAGCACAAAAATATTATTATAAAGTAAAGAAAGAAAGATAGGGAAATAAGGGGGAAACTAGTGGGACTTGTAAGCACTAAATGTATAAAAAAATCTAGCTTATGTGATGCATTAAAGTCATCCTGAATTATTAAGAGAAACTCCCTTTGTGTCCCTAGGTGCTTTACAATGTCTGTGTAGTCCATATCAAAAGTTCTGGATGCTTTGTGCTAGAATCACAGTCGTTGATGAAGCACAAATTTAAGACGACAGGTAAAAGAAGTCTATGTGACTAGGGATTGGTAATGGTCCACTGGGCTGTCCACCTTTATGTTACTAGTTCAAATCCAAACCAGTTAAAAAAACAGAAGTTGGTCAGGTCTGAGAGCTGTTCAGTGGCCCATGTGAAATGAATGCAATGCTTTGGAGCAGCAGCCTGTGGACTAGCAGTCAAATCACAACCCTTCTTTTGTCTATTTTTCAGGGTGACTACTTGGATTTCAACAAAGAGAGGGGAAAAAAAGGCCCTAGTAATGGCATCTACCTTCTCTGCAAGCAGTAAATACCATAAGCTTAAGGGCATTTACATTTATTACAGAACAGCAAGTTATATTGCAGTAGCACCAGTGGACCTTGACTGCTATCAATATGAGCTATAAGCACAGGAAAAGATATGACTCCCTCTTGAAAAAGACAGGCATTATACTTATGAGAAAGGACAGAAGAACAAATCAACTCTATGGATTGTGTTTACTCCTAATTGCAGTTCTCTGCCCAGCCATGCTACACTGAAGGAAGGCTTTCAGCACCTCACTCTTCAAAACTCTACAGTTTCAATAGATTACACTTAGAATAAACATATCAACAAGTGATTTTGAAAGTACATTCATATAGACAAGGCATTTGCTTACAACCTGAGATATATATATATATATATATATATATATATATATATATATATAAATTCTACTACAACTTTGAAATATTTTCTCGAGACTATATAAAGCCTTGAAAGTAGCCCTTAGTTAACTTAACTTCTGTCTCTATTATGAGTGCAACAGAATTTTGGCTCTGCTGCTTTGCAGTACCATACCAGACAATCTGCAGATCAGCATAACTACATCTGATCACCTTTACTCTAAAATAGACAAAAACCTCAATGCCAGATGAGGGAACAACACTCAAATCAGAGGAAGACATAGAGAATATTTTTAAGGAAAAAGGCTATTAAAGGTCACATACAGTACAGCTAAAAGAGACAGTCCCACAAAACATCTCTGATGAAAAAGAAGAAAGTAATTTGTGGGCTTTTAAGACTTAAAGCAAAATAAATGTCCATTTATTTAAAATTCTTGGTTTGCTTTGCTAAGGTTTTATCATTCGATTCTTACTGTTCTCATTACCCACACAATCTGGGGCATTTTTAAAAAAAAAAAAAAAAATTAAATACTTCAAAATTATGTTAGGTGAATTTAACTCTTTAGTGTCATTGCATTCTCTCAGTTCTCAGATGCTTTTTGAAATTAAAAGCTTTTAAAAATAAAAAAAGTTTGGAGACTGAATTCATGGCCCTGCTCTTTATCCTTCCTGTCTCTTCCTTTCTGACAGCCAACTGTCTGTCCCAGGGATCAATGCACAAATGCTTAGACCATGAAACAATTAAATTTGTATGTTTCAGCACCTATGTGGACTTCTTAGCTTGAAAACATTTTGCATTTTCTACTACATTACTGGCATAAACGTTGATTTTGGTAAGCTTATTTTTCAGCCTCAGAAGCATATTTAATATCATAAGAACAAGCACATCTGGTGAACAGCACAAAAATTTTCCAGATCTTGTTTGCCTTATGGGAAGAGCAAATTTTTAGTGTGGATTTAATATGGCAATATGAATCCAGATTTAAAGCATTAATGAGTATCTTTCAAAATAAAAAAAACCCAACAAAACCCAAAACAACGGATCCATCCTTATTTCCCCCCTCTTGTCCAACTGCGTACAGTAACACCAAGCTAAATTCAGAGATAACAGAAATGATGGATAAACAATATAGCAGTAACACACATTTTTACATGTTGAGTGCAGCAGAAAGACAAGGATGAAGTTAGAAAATAAAATCCAATGGTGAAATATAAGATTTATGAAGCAAATTCTTGAGATGAGTTTGTCTACTCCAACTTTTCCACTTGTTACCCCAATCTCTTACATAAACTGCCCCAAATTCAAACACATGTACACAGTGCACAATTTACCCACTCATATATGTTACTTGTTTACATAAATTATTTTTATCATTATATTGCCAAAGATTTCCACCTGAAAGTACCAGGTCCTTAGAATATATTTTGTAATATATGGTGTTGATAGTCCCTAACAGAACTTCAGCAGATCTACTGGTACAAGATTAAGAACCACAGCTTAGATGTGTTACAAAGAAAGGAATCTGAGACATTTATACACAACCATGATAGGAGAATTTGAAGAGGCCTGAATGAAAAGTGACATCTGTATTAGTGGCCTGACAGAAAAGATGGAGACTAAGAAAACAAACAGTAATGAGGGTCTAAGAGGGAAGTCCTTTTTCTAGAACCCTGTCTTGAGCTGTTATTATAATATCTGGAGTACAGATATAAATCTGGGTCAGCAGCACAGACATGTCAACTGCATTTATTTGTGGATAAGACTGTAGAGGTGATGTATAAAAGGAGAGGAGAGATGGATCAAAATTAAAAATCCTTAGGATTTTGGCAGAAGTCAGATCAGGAACTTCAAAGGATGAATGAATGGATTAGGAAAAAAACAAGACAAGAATGGAGCCAAAGATACAAACCATGATGAGATTTAAAGAGATCAAAACTGACAGTGTGAGAGGAGAAGGAAGAATTGGCTAAGAGAGAATCATTAGGCAGTTTTGTGAGAGTGGTTTCAGCTAATAAGAAGGTCAGAAGCCAATCTGAAGGAGCTTACAATAGCACTGGAAATCACCTGCTTTGAGCACAGCAATGTGAATGAACAAAGAGCAAAAGTGATCACGGAGCAACAGTAAGTGACAGAGAGGTAAAGAGAGTCAGGATGGCTTTCTAAGGATTTGGAATGTTAATAAAGACTAATATCCTCTTAAATTATGAATGGAAGGAGCTAGAGAGACATGATCTAGAGAAAACGAGGAGAATATAACAGCAAGTGTAAGAGAGGTAAGAAAATAGGGTATAAAGGACTGTGGAAAAAAAGAAGAGTTAGAGAAGACTAGATGAGAAGCAATTGAATCTGCATCAAAATATCAGAACAGTACCATATCTAGCTAGCTGTACAAAATAATATTTAAAAAAACCACAATGAGGGTGAAACGGTACACATGAAATGGAGTCTGTGGAATCTGGAACTTCCATCCTTGTAGACATTGAGAGCAGTATGAAGCACCAAGCAATCTAATCTGCCTTTGAAGCTGGCTCTGCTTTGATAATGACAGTGGATTAGATGACCTCCAGAGATCTGTTCCAATCAGAGTGATTCTGTGTAAGAAGGACAGAACTTCTTCAGTCTGGTAGATAGACTGAAGAGATGAAATAATTATTTCACACTTTGTGTGTGAAGAAATCATCAGGTTCTTAATGTAGCTTCATGAACAACATAGGTCCTTAGAAGGTAGTTTCATATCCAAAAGTGCAGTAAGTATCTAGTGATATTTCCAGCAGTGTCTACATATAAGCCTCAGCAATGGAGGCTATACAAGCAGCTTAGCAGTCCAGCCTATACAGTACTATATATGTCTTAATGAATGTCAATCACCTTTGCCAGTCTGACTTTAAGATATCAAGATATGTGGATCCAAACTGGAAACTAAAGGAAACTTATGAAAAAACTAGACCTAAACAGTTTATTAGATATATTTCCTATAAAATTACCCCATTCATGCTTTAATGGTCAATAATTAGTACGAAAAGTAAAAATAGGTTGGAAGTTCTTCTATCATAGTTGAAAGCAATATATTTCTGGAAATCTCAGCTCTTTCAAGTACAATATAATTTTTTTTATTAATATGAAACATTCTTAAATTAATGACCACACCCATATTTCAGCGTCTTTTGCCTCTCTGGAAAAGACTAAATAGGCTAACAATATGGGATTTAGGCAAATCTTTCATCAAGATTAGATTCACCCTTTGACATAAAGGACATGTACAGTGTGCCATGTGAGTAGATGAAAATCCCAGATTACATGAGGATTTTGGAAGTTTATGAGAAAGGAAGCGTGACAGCAGTGCCAGAAGCATGCTGTAACAGAATGTTCGATTTTCCAGGTTATGTAACACTGTGCTTCTTCAGGGAAAGGACAGATGCAGGAGAAGACCTGCATTTCTAAAGACACTTTTGCTGAAAATTATACCTTATATATGTGTGCTGCCAACTCAAATACATGCTCTGAAGTTTCAAATAGTTAAAAGTACAAACTGGAGACCAGATTCCTGACTATGTAGAAGAAGAGAGTAAGGATCACAACTTCTGAGGAAAATCTTCTACAGCAGCATACATACAGTTAGGAGCAATTTAGGGGCTGCTCTCATCTTTTCCAGATGCTCACAGCTGTTACAGGATTATTGTTCCTTGGTCATCATTTACAATGAGTATATTCCCTACCAATTATTAAATGTAGGAGAAATGGTGATTGGAAGCTTATCTGGTTGGAATATAATCTGCTCTCCTGGTAAACTGAAGATTCAGCTTCTTTCAAATTAAACATTAAAAAATAAAACTACAGTTTCTAATCTCTAGGAACCACTGGTAGTTTTACTGCAAGTTTGCAGCAAGTTTTACTGCTGAATATTCAAAAATATATACTTCTCAGAGGTATCCCATAAAATAAAAAGGTCTCTAAGTATTAAGAAGACCATGAAAACTAAGTGGCACAGGATCTTAATTAAATTGGCAAGCATGGGTGTACACAAACGCTGTCTTCCACATTCTGTATCAACACAATCAAAGCTGCTTATTTAGGTAACAAAAGGTTAATTTCCTGATGTTAACATCTCTTGCCTTTAACAACTCAAGAATTGGCACATGACTCCAGTTGAACAAGGTACTTCTCGCCAAACATTGTAAATAAAGAATATTTGCTTTTCAAAGTTTTACCTAAGTACATAGAATCATTTAGATTAAAAAAACCTTTAAAATCATCAAGTCCAACATTAGCCCAGTATTGCTACGTCCACCACTAAACCACGTCCCTAAATCTCTCATCTACACATCTTTTAAGTACCTCCAGGGATCGTGACTCAACTACTTCCCTTGGCAGCCAGCTAACAGAGAGGAGAAAGGCAGGTAATGCATGAAAAATGCTTTCAGCTGAACACAAGCCTTCTGACTGAAGATAATACTCCATTTGTATCAATATGCATTTTATTTTACTTTCCCCAATTTTAGCTTGGTTTGTACTCAAGTACTTACTATACATCACAGAAACAAAACAGATAATAATGTTGCATATCATAATGGAGTGTAAACTCAGTTATGATGGACCTCAAGCATCCTAAAGCTTCTTTGAGAACTGGAAATAAATTTCTGTCTTTTACTTTTCAGGAAATGAAAGGAAAGAGCTTTCAGATCTTAGATATCCTTGTCACGGACAAATGGAGTAAGGTTGTCGAATCAAGCTCATCATTCTTAATTTTAAAAAATCACTTTCCAGATTCAGACCAAATGAGCAGAAACTTTGGCCTGTTTTTTATTAAAAATGTAAAAGCATGAACTCAAACATGTTCGTCAGGATAAAAAAGATTCTGTAAAGGAATATTTCTATTTAATATTGTGCCCTGTGTGAAATTCTGCCTTTAACGTGCACATTGGTACTAAGCTAGTTGGAGGACAGCATTTACTAGCTCCTAGAAAATTCATTACTTTTCTACGTTGATCATATTCCTGGTCCACAGCTACACTTTAAGCCACGAGTTGGCAAGAAATACAGCCAGCATGACACTTCATCCCATTTTCCTCTACTGTATTATGAAGTAGACTGATTTTGCCCGTCTTCAGTCAACTTTGTTTAGAGAAAACAATTTAGTCTTGGTTGCTATTTTTCTGAGTACTCATTTTCTTGACTGCCAGCTCATACCAGCTGGTATCTACAAAATTCCAACTTCCTGGAGAAAGAAGGGATTAATGCTGCTTTTCCTGGTCTTCCAGTGTGACCTAGTATGGACAGGCCCTTAGCTCTACAAAATTGCTCTGAGTTACCTCTACAAAATGTTGAGTTATTTGTAATGCCTTTTTAGTCAATATTTAAGATCAGTGTGAATTGGGAACTGCTCGAGGTGCTTAAAGCTGAGTGAGGTGGTGGTGGCTGTCAAGGGTGTAACTGATCTGGGCTTTACAGATTTTTCGTTTTAACCCTTCATAGGAAAATCAGTGAATATTGACAGTGCATAAACCTACATCATTATCCTTTGTGTGAGCGAGAAACTGGCCGTGGTTTTATATGCAAGAAAACTCACTTCCACGAGGTTCAATTCTGCTGTTTGAACAATTCCTTCCCAGAAGACAGACAGGTCTTCTTGTAGTAGAATTAACTTGGCAATAACTTTAAAACATCTCAGCATGGATAGCTATGGAATCACACTAAATCACAGAATCATTTGGTTGGAAGACACATCCAAGATCATTGAGTCCAACCCATGCCCTAACCTAACTAAACCGTGGCACTGAGTGCCACATCCACTCTTTTTTAAAAACATATTCAGGGATGGTGACTCCACCACCTCCCTGGGCAGACAATTCCAGTACTTGATCACTCTTTCCATAAATAACTTTTTCCTAATATCCAACCTGTATTTCCCTTGGCACAGATTAAGACTGTCCTCTTGTTCTATCAGTTGCTGCCTGGAGAAAGAGACCAACCACCATCTGACTACAGCCACCTTTCAGGGAGTTGCAGAGAGTGATAAGGTCACCCTTGAGTCTCCTTTTCTCCAGGCTGAGCAACCCCAGCTCCCTCAGTTGTTCCTCACAGGGTTTGTATTCCAAGCCCCTCACCAGCCTTGTTGCCTCCTCTGGATACGCTCAAGTGTCTCAATGTCCTTCCTAAACTGAGGGGACAGAACTGGACACAGCACTCAAGGCACCTCACCAGTGCCAGGTATTGGGGAAGAATGACCTCCCTGCTCCTGCTGGCCACACCATTCCTGATACAGGCCAGGGGCCCTTGGCCTTCTTGGCCACCAGGGCACACTGCTGGCTCATGTTCAGCCAGCTGTCAACCAGTACCCCCAGGTCCCTTTCTGCCTGGGCACTGTCCAGCCACACCGTCCCCAGCCTGTAATGTTGCAGGGGGTTATTGTGGCCAAAATGCAGGACTTGGCACTTGAACTTATTAAGCTTCGTCCCATTGGACTCTGCCCATCCATCCAACTGTTTCAGGTCTCTCTGCAGAGCCCTCCTCCCTTCTAACAGATCAAGACACATTCCTAGCTTAGTGTCATCTGCAAATTTACTAATGAAGGACTCAATACCTTCATCTACGACATCAATAAAAATATTGAACAAAATATTGACTATGTCCTTAAATACACACACCTTGAGCAACAAAGCATTGAGGATATAGTAGTATCAACAGAGCTCACATTTGCCCTGGGCTACCCCAACTGCAAAGACAAAAGGGACATTGTAAAGCATAGTGAGTACAGGCATGGTCAGGGCCAAGCTGTTTCTCTCTGTTTACAACTAAGCTCTTCCTAACTCCACAAATAATTCCTCTTGAGTTAAGAACATGTCATTCAGATCAAAGAACTACTTCACACAACTAAGAGACTCCTGCTGTGAAAACAGATTTTTTCTTCTCCATAGACTCGTTCTATATTTGCACTACATTTGACTGTTACTTCATTCATCTTGTCATTGGTACATGCATTCTCAATGCTTCACCACCTTCATGCAGCCAAGAAGACCCTTTGCACTGACTTAGGGTAGACAGTTCAAAGAGAGAAGCTATCGCGTGTAATGCACAAATTTAAAGCATAAGGGCAAGACAGAATGAATTCTGGAGGAACAGGAGCAATATTGAAATATGAGCAGTAGTGAGGAGCTGTGAGAAAGGTAATACAGACCATGAAACCATGAACATTACTTAAGGGAGGGGAAGATAATAAAACAATGAGGACAACTGTGTAAACAAAGGTTTGGGAAAATTCAGTTGTCTTAGGTTTAAAACTTCCCAACCCATCAACAACGGTTCTCATATGAGACATACCATCAGTATTACAGTACTCATACAAGCCATAATACTACACTAGGTTAAGTATAATTAATTTTTTCCTTCTTTTTATGGCATCTGTGAAGTAACTATTTTAATATCTGTGAGACATTATTCCCATTTTATTGATAAGGAACTGTGTCACAGAGAGACAAGAGCAGACCAGTGTGAGCAAGTCAGGGAGCTGAGAACAAATCTCCCATAATTATTCTAATAAATCTAACCATCATTATCACCTTGCCCCAAATCCAATATCCTTTCCCTCATTTAAAATATTTCCCACTGACTACGTTATGAAGTTTAGGCTGTTTTGGCATCTATTTTCCCCCAATCTTTTATTGATCATGTGCTCTTCCAAGTTTCTTGCCAGGAAAAGAATAAGGCATCAAGATGGCAAAGCAAAGTGCAATGGAATAAAAGATCCAGAAACTGGAAGAAGGAGAGGGCAGTCTTTTGAGGCTTCCAAAATATTGTGCATTTTGAAAGAATGGAAATTAAATACAGTAATTAAACAATGCCAAGTGAGTTTTTTTTCCAGTGCAACCTTGTTTCCTTTCACACGGGATACCGCTTTTCACATGAAGATATTACCTCAGTCCCTCTCAGAGCTGGTTAGAAATTCTAAAGATATTTCAGAAATTATGCAAAACTTTAAAACTTATGAAGGACAGAGATAAATGCACCGTTGTGATATTTTAAATTTAAGTTCAAATAATGAGTAGGCCTTCTTCAGCTATAGAGTGATTCAAGAGTATGCAGCCTATGTTACGCAAGATGACAGCAGATACACCAGTGATCCCGTCTACATTCATATCTTACATGAGTGTACAGTAAGTAAACTGAATAGTACCTGGCACTATACAATTCCCACAAATTAATATTGCAGTGTTTTTCTGCATAGGCTCTGTCCAAGTTATTACATTACATTAACATTCTGCTGAAGAGATTAACCTGCCCAGCTGTTACTGGGAGATGTCGAGAGGGGCATCTGTAAATCAAATAATTGGTAGGTTAAATTTGAGTGCTGAATTCTGGGGTTGCACCCATGCAACATCCCAAAAGTCTGGTTTCATCTAGCAGAAACTGTCTGGATTCAAGACTTATGATTAGATAAAGTATGACCAGCAATGGAAGAAAAAAAGCAGAAATGCCTAGTAGAAGCAGACATGACGTATCCAGCAGGACTAGAAATGTTTGCCTGGACTAGGACCAGGTCTTGAGTATCAGTCATAGGTGCATTGCTTCTGTCTCCTATATTTAGATTTAAGTCCAAATTTTCAGCAAAGAAATTAAGCTCATGCAATGTTGTCCTAGAGTGAGAAGAGGCTCTGCTCTCAAATTTACAATGATATTTGCAAATATCAAAAGAGTTCTATCAGTTCCCTACTGCCCAAAGGAAAATGAAGCAGCAGACAGGATAAACAGAGGAAGACCCAACATTTCATAGCAGTATTTGGAAAAGGAGGGCAAAAAAATAAATGCTAGATGGTTGGAGGCACAGAAATTGAAAACACAGCTTGAAAATGGAGTTCTGGCTGAAGAGCCAGTGGGAATGAGAAGGATGTACACAAGCCCAGGGACCTACCTTGGAGCAATGAGGGATGAAGACATACAAACAACTGACTGTAGAAAGGTACTGAAGACAGGAGATAAAGAACAAGTACTTATGCTTATGGTAAAAAAAAAGAACACAGGACAAGAAGCCAGTGGGGCAGTGAGGACACAGAATTTGGTTATACTCAGTTTTAACAGATAGTGAACAAGGGTAGGAAAGGCCACTGAGAACTAAGCAGAGAATTAATAATGACTAAAATCCTTTTTGGGTCTTCTGGAAACCAAATTTCAGTTTCTCATGATTCTGTGCTATCAGAAAACATCTGTGCAGTCTGATGGTAGTGAATATAGGTATCTTGCACCTTACTCCTTCAGCAGCAGTTTTTGCAGAATATTATTCCATGCAACTTATTTAACAGAAGAATGTTAAAACATTGGGGGGGGGGCGGATTTTAAGGTTCCAAGTCTTTCACAATTCAGACACAAGTTGGGACATTCTCAGAAGTTTTTATTTTTATATGGTATGTGTGTACTCATTATCTTTCCCTGTCTCTATTTCTGTCTCTCTCACACAGACACATTTTCAAAAAAATTTTTAAACATGACCACATCCAGAACAAAGGTGCAAAAGTGTCAGGTTGCCTATCTAACCAAATGTTCCCTCATCTTGTGAATGAGCATGGAGACTAATGGCATGACTCATTTCTATTGTTACCAGAACACACTTGCCTCATACAATGCACAAGAAGGCCTTGCTGGAAGGATGAATCAGAACTGTGTTCCATAGATGGTTCACTCGGTAAAGAATTTTGAAGAAAGGCACTAAAAAATTCATTACAACAAGAACAAGAATAATTAGAGTAATTGGATGTCAGTCTAGAAGTAGGATTTTATTTTTCCTTGACATAAAGTTTCCATTATAGTAATTCAAACCAGCTTTTTTTTCACGGGTGGTCACTGAAAGTATATTCTTCATTCTCCATGTGATTCACTGAGATGAGGCATTTGAATTTGCAGAAGAGATAAATGTTCAGAGACATACATAGCTGGAGACAGGAAGATCTGAGCTGGAAAAGTTTCATGTGACAGCAATGAGTCAAGGCTTATGGACCTCAGCAGCTCAGGATGGTCCCGTAGATTAGTGGCAACTTTTGAACACAGTATTCTGGGCCATGGTTCCCCAACCATAAAGTGGAAATCATACTGTTAACCAATCTCAGAGGCCTGCAGTAATGCTAATTTAATGTCTGCTCATCACTTTGGCACTATCATGATCCTAGGGAAATCCCAAAAGAAAATTAATAATAATAAATAACTATGTCTCCAGAGCAAGGCTTGAATATTCTATAGTAAACAAGGTGTGGGGCCACACAGAGAACAATGCCATGAAAACAAAATATGGAACAGCTGCTCATTAAGTGACTATCATATATATTCTGTGAACTGGATGAGGAAAAGATTTTGTAAGAGAAACAATATCTGATCATGTAATTTAAAAAATCTTCACAATGCATATGCATGGGGGAGATTAAATTAACTTGCCTTAACAAAGTTAATTCTGGCACGTATTAGCCTCAGAGTGTTTGGACTCTTTAATGTAGATTTTCCACACACAATATGAAATAACAGAAGATCCAGCTGAGATCTGATTAAAGGACATATATTAGTAATCTGTATTTTATTCATCCAGTTCAAAACAGAATTTACTTTTGACTACTGGAAATGAAATGCTGGAATGAATTATAACAACTGGAATATAGGAATGACTATTTCATTATGAATTATTCCTATTTTCTACAGAAAGTTTGTATTTTAGCCAAAAACTTCCTTTAGCATCATAAATTACAAAATAGGTAGGTTAGAGATCATCTTCTATGTAATATGCTTCAGCACAGAGCTCCTGCAGCCAACCACTGTCTGTTAAATTAAAGTACATGAATTCAAGACAAAATCTATTAATGATTCTCACAAATAAAGAGTACATTCAACTTCCATTAACTTCAAGAGATTTAGAGCCAAAATCTTTTTATCAGTCCTGCTCAAACATATACAAGTGTAAACCAAATCAAACCTTTGCCTCCATTTTTTTCGTATGGATGTGACTTTCTGAAAACCACAGGCTCCTTGTGTATATATGGGTAGATATATATGTATCTGTGTATCTATCTGATCAGTTAAGTGGCTTTCATTTGAAATATTCTGTCCTTTAAGAATGAGCATGTCTCTTGAACCAGCATTTCAATCAGAGATCATATTTTGTAGTATGGACTCACTCTTGCAAAGATATGACCCATCACACTTGTAATATATGGCTATTTATTTAAGGTAGAACCTCAGTTTTAAAAGATGCTTCCTGGTTTTGCTTCTGTGTGCACTTCTTGGGTTATGAGGGCTAAGTTATGTGTCTTGCTAATGAACAGGCAGACAGCATAGAAGATTTAATTTCTCTCTTATACAAAGAACACAGAGCCAGCTCACTGGGTATTTCAGACCATACACTGTACACACATGTTCATTAACCATTTAATATACCTTACCTCTTAAATTTTAGATTCCTTAGCTCTGCATTCATAAATGAATTTTAAGACAAAGTGTTTGTTACCATCAAAATACAAATCAAATACAAATCAAAAACACCCTGAAAATTGTAGCACATGGGCACTTCTTCGGGTGTCTACAAACTTCAGCAATCATCATTCCTGTCATAATTGTAAAACTATAGCAATTACAATTCCTCTGTCTCAGTTGTAGATCTTATTGCTCCCTCAAGAGGGGAAGAAGTGGGGCAGGAACCAATCTCTCTCTCTGGTGACCAGTGACAGAACCTGAGGGAATGGTTTGGAACTGTACCAAGGGAGGTTTAGTATATTTGCAAAATGTTCTGGAACACTGGAACAGGCATTGTGACATGCTCCCCAGGGAAGTAGTCACAGCACCAAGCCTGACAGAGTTCAAGAATTTGAACAATACTCTCAGGCACATGGTGTGATTCTTAGGATGGTCCTGTGCAGAGCCAGGAGTTGGACTTCAATGATCCTTGTGGGTTGCTATCAAATCAGAATACTCTGATTCAATGACAATTACCATCCCTTATCTTTTAGACACTTTTAGATATCTTATACAATATATAATCAGCAGCAGATATGGAAAGGTCTACAGCACCAGAAGAATTTAAAAAATAAATGCAATATTTAAAATGCAAATAAAATTTCTTAGCTGCTTTTTTAGATCATTTTCACCCTTGAATCTATATCCATATCAGATACATATTTTATTTCATTGATCTTATTCTGCATACAAAACACAGAGAACCAACCATTTCAATGTTTCTCACAAGTTCACAATGCATTTTGCAAGTTTAAGTTCACTTAGCACAGTCCTGGTATTGCTGTCTTTAAAGTTAAATGTAAATGTTTAACAGGGACATTTGGATCTTACTTGATCTACAGCAAATAGTTTTCAGGTTGATCAAACAAACATGTTCCACAGCTATGAGGCTGCTTTTACCTTTAACAGTAAGGTCACAGAACCATAGGAAGACTTGGCTGGGAAGGGACCTTAAAGATAATTTAATTCCAAAACCCCTCCCATAGGCAGGGTTGCCACCCACTAGACCAGGTTAATCAGAGCTTCATCCAACCTGGCCTTGAACATCTACAGGGATGGGGCATTCACAGCTTCTCTGAGCAACCTGGCCAGTGATATAATGATTTTACATAAAGTAATTTTACAATACTTGCACTTGAGGATAAAGTAGTTTTAGAATGCTTGAATTTACAATTTAATTTTCATTTTTGTTTACACATTTGAAATTACCATAAATGAGGACAGCTAAATATTATGACTCTGAAAGACATGAAAAATGAGGTAGATATTTAGTCAACATCCGCATGTGATTCAACCTAAGTTCATGTTTTTATCTGTGGAATACTTTGTAATTCTGCTCCCACTTTCTTTTGAAAACCATGGCATCCATTTAAGTAGCAAAATACAGATTTTGGCCAAAGTGCCTCACTACCTTAACACAGCTAATCTGTTGCAAGGAAAAAATTAGAACACTGGTCTTCTAATTTCAAGTTTCTTTCTTAATCTCAGACAGTTCTACATACTTTATTTCTGAAGCCTGAGGGGTTTTTGCTTTTATTTGCTGAAGTACATTTGAGATTATTTTTGGCATCTTTACACAGGGTCATGAAACAGCATGTTTTGGCACCTGCTAGCCTCACTAGCAATCTGCTTACTCCAGGCTGTCATCCTTGTGCTACTCCTGGGTATGCATCTGACAAAAGTCTTGCAGGTTTGCTTGGATCTGGAGTTTTGCAAACAATGGGAGAAGAGCAGCATATGAAAAAGCTTCATTGGTATTTAGGTGAGTCGTTATTTGTTGATTTTGTATTTTAAATATATAATAAATAATGTTGTTCATTCTTGTATGTTCCGTTTTATTGATTATGGTTAATACAATCAAACACAAACCAAAACGAAGTGAAGATTCTTTCTGCAAAACTCATTTGTTAGCACTTGAAAATATTCATTGTAGAGACTTTCAGGTATATTTGCACTAACCATCGGATCTACTGGGGCCTTTAGTGAGACTCTGGCACTAACAATAATGATTATTATGAAGGACTAATTTAAATTAGTCTACTATCCTAAATCAAATGCATATCTTTTCATTCTCCTTGAAGAGGTTTCTGACTGAGAAAGAAGTATCTGGTGCTGAAATGGTTGACAAGACCTAATCAAAACCATGGTGAAACCATGTACATACAGATTATTAGCAGAGACTAGTAAAAACATTATGCCACTGTGGAACCAGTGGAATCACTGATGATAAGTGTATACAAATTACCTATTCACAAAATTCAGTATATTCAATCATCACAACTTAAAACATTAAGTTAGGAGAAGGAGGGGATGTAATATTTTTTTTTAATTTATCGCCTCATGGGTATAACTATTAACATGCACCCCAACACAGTGAAACCACAAGCTCTGAAGAAAAGGGTGCTTCCTGAAGAGTAGGATTTTTTTCCTCTGACTCTGAACTCTGACTTAGTTCCTATAGACATAAAGTTCACTTCACTTAACTTTAGATATTTGCAGTATACACATCAACATCTAAGCTGTTCCCTAGGTTTCCTTTATTCTCTCTAGTAAGGAATGTGCTATTGTACAGCCTGATTCATCTGACCTACTTAGATGTCTACCTTCCGAGGAGATGAATCATGCCCTAAAAGCATCTATTTCTCTCCATTGACTATAAAGGCAGCACAGATAGATAATTTTGATAGAAAAGACATTACATTAGGACAGATGAATTTCACCCCAGAAGCTATGAAAGGAGCAAAACAGGATTGAATGCTATTTTCAGCAATATTTAACTTCTGTATGATTTTGAAATAGAAATCCATCCACAAGGTCATGTGGGGACAATACTACGGAGAGCTGCTGAGCAGCACAGACTGGGCTCTCCCAAACCACAGGGGAACAACTCCCTCATGAAATGTGCAAGGTGAACATGAAATGATACTATCTACTCCCTCTACACTTTCCCAAAAATATATTCAGAAAAAGAGAGGAAACTTCTGCAGTGCACTGCTTTCTTTAAATGTTGTTTGCAATAAAATTAATATGGAGTCAAAAACTGTATTTGTATTTCTACATAGAAAGGACTGCTGAACTTACAAGAATCTGCTTGTAGCTTTGTTCCCCTGCCATACTTTTAGTAGCTCTTTTTGAAACAGTTTCTTTCTAACTTTGATTGGCTAGGAAGCATGTACCTTCTCTTGGCTTTAGCTACTTACTGGATAAGAATCTTTATAGTTTTTACCATATTCTTTTCCTTGACGTTCTTCAGTGCATTGAAGATGAATGAAGTGCTGTAAAAATGCACTTCTGAATCTCTTCTGTCTCAGTATGTGAAAGTGGTTTTTTAATACGTAGACTCATTAATAAAAGCTTTATTTCTACTATATAAGAAGCATAGTTCTGACCTAACTAATCCTTGACCCAAACCCTACTTGACCAATTAAGTCTTTTTCTGAATTTCACTTGGTTTTCAACTTAATCTTCTTTCTTCCTTGGCTTAAGAATAAATATTTCAGTTAGGGCAATATACAGTCACTCATCTGCAGTACAAGAAGGCAAAATCTGCCAAAGGGTGCTAAGATTTCTTTCGCCCATCAAAAGTTAGTACCCAATATTAATAAGGTCAAAAGAATCATTTAAGATCACATAACAAAGCTAAAAAACAGTAACTAGAAACTAATCAAAAGAAAGTTACATGATAACCCTTCTTCAGAAAATATTAAAGTAGGAGAAAAGAAGGGATTCAACATTTAGAAGATGCAATGATCTAGCAAAATTATTTTTTACCTCTTCTAATCAAATTATTCCAATACTTTCTAAATGTTTGCTACAAAAATAATCAGCTCTATCATCATAAGATTTCTCTTAAAAACGTTTTTACTTATGTGGTATATTCCCCTTGATCTGGGATTGAGATTTTTCCACATAGCTGCTAGTGCAGTGAAGAGAGACTATGATCTTTCATAGCTAGCTTAATTTGATTTTATAACCCAACCAACTTTCAGGATGATTTAGGGATTAGATGTTCTGTCAGGCTGAGCTATGCATCCAATAAAGCACAAGACTATTTTTTTGCTAAATCTTACTGGTGATATGCCCTTGCCCTGGCATTTTTACCATTAATGTCACATGTTTTCTTTGGCATGCTACCATCAGCAGCAGCCCATGACCAATCAGTGGGCTGGGCCATGCAATAAAACAGTCATGCCTGCTCACAGGAACAGAGACACTGCCTAGAAATTGCAATTTAAAGATCCTACTGCCTCATTTTTAAAATCATTTAAGTCTGGAAAGAGACAAAGAAAAAGAAGTACAATATTATGTGACTATTCCTACAACTTATATTTATAGTGACAATTTATAAACTGCAAATTTAGCAAGATATGACACTTTGATTAATGAACTTTGCTTTTTCAGAAGGTTGTACTAGGAAGACTTACACTGCCAAGAGCTAACATGAACTCGTCACCATGACGGTATCTTTGTAATACTCTGTCTGAACTAACATCAGGCATCACTTTGCTTTGTGCATCCCTGCCATTCCATAAATACCCTCACACAGGACAAGTATAGCAGAGAAGTATACAGAATTCACTTCAGCTAATGAGGGGAGTGACGATTTCTGACTATTCAGTTATTTAAGGGGGTAAGTAAGATGCCATAAACAAGGAAAAACACATGATTCTGCTTCAAAAGAAGAGGAAGTAAGATCATAATCCCTGATCCTTAGGTCATGCTGAATTTTGGTTAATACTTTGCTAAGTGTCTTGTAGAAAATTTGTGGCATAGGTAAAACGTGAACTCATCTTTCCCAACTCTAAGTTAATTCTCTAATTAATGGGCCAGACTTGTCTCATTCCCTGGGGCACCATAGAACAAGTAGAAATAATATAAAGCTGGCTAAGAAAAATGTTGCATATCAGAGATTCCTACGTAAGAGTTGCTTTACTATGTCTTTTCACTACCATGACAGGGAAAACTGAATATAGAAGCAAGTATAAAATCCCTCATCTGTTATAGTGTCCTCTATGGGTCTGAATCCTGTAAAGGAACAGAATAACCCTTCAAGATGTAAAATAACTATAATAAAAATGCTTAAAGATACTGCACCTTTCATTAAAGCCATAATTAATTACAAGATGAAGCTTAATATAAGGCCCAGAATGATGTTTTTATCTGTTATCAGCTGAAGGGAGCAATCCTCATAAGCATTGACTGTGAGCATTCACACAGAAAAGTCACTTTACATGGGCTTTTCTAGTGTTAGTTTCTAAATTTCAAACTGATTTAATCAACTATAGCATGTAAAACTGCTGTATGTCAGTCGGGTCTTGGAATGTCAAGATAATCATTAACAAAGTGTGTGCATCTGATAATATCTGCAGATAAAAAATCAAGCTTTAGATACATTTTGCCTAAAAGAAAATGGCAAAAAGAAAATGGGAAAAAGACATCAGTAAGTTCTAAGGTAAGCCTTTGCAGCACTGTAAGAGTCAGTATGAGAAATTCTGTTTGCAAAATACCAAATCTAAGAAGGTAAATATTTCAGTTTAGGCCCTGGTGATGCTGGTAACTTCTTATGAGTTTTCTCTCTTTCTTTGTGTTGGGGTAGGACTGATGTATTTTTTTCACCTCTAAGCCCATGTTCCTTAATTGTCTTGTTCTGTAGAAGACTCTATAACAGAAAGATCCTTTCATTAATTCATTTAAATTCCTTATGTACATCCCTCACACCTCAAATTTCAAAACTATTTTCTTTATCAGTCCACCAGAAAGCACTACAAAGCATCCTCATGATCCCAAACTACAGCACGAGAAGTTCTATGAGCTCAACCTGAGCTGAGAATCCAAATAATCATGTCTTGCATATTCTCATCCCTCCTTTACATATTCTTTTACTAGTTTCTTCTTACACTTCCATTTCAAATTACTACTCCTTGCCACTCTGGCATACTGTGTCTCATCAGCTCCTTAAAGTACACTGGCAAAACATAAATCACAGGCAATTTTTTTTATATATCTAAACCAATTTCCCCTATAATATATTAATTACTGTCTAATGCAATTAACTGATTTATGCTTCATCTTATTTTAGTATAGAATTTCTGAGTTTAACTACATTTATAACTGCTGTCCATCATCATCAAATGAACCAAGTCAGTAGACCGATATAGTTTATAGATGTTTCTATCTTACAAATAATTCAGCTTTTAATTGAACTTCTTGAGTTTCCTTTGAAGAGTGGGACCTATGATTATTAGGAGAGTATACTCTACTAATAAAGTAAAAGTATTTTTGTGTTCTTTTGAAAAAACACGGGGAATATGCAGAAAATTCATAGCACAATTGTGTCCTGTGATATTAGTTCATAAAGGTCTGTGACAAATGGCCCTCCAAGAGCTGCTCAGCATGGAATCAGATACCAGCCCTCTGAATTTGTGGACAATGTATAGGTTTTCCAAATAACAATTCAGCAGAAGAGCAATGATTCAAGAAAAAAATCCTGTGATGAACACCAAGGGAATGCCATCTATTTTCTCTACATTACACATATATGGAATGCAAATATATCAGCATTTTAAATAAGTTTGCAAGCAATGCTTAAGAAAAATGCATTCCTCAAACCTAAAATGGATTTTATCATTACAAGCCTCTGAATTCACTTCATCCACACTTTGTACACTTACACACTCATTTTATACACTCACTCACTCACTGTGATTGCCTGGAGATAGTAGGATGACAATAGGTGAAGTCACACTTTATGAATAAATACATATACAGTGAAAGAAACAGCCTATCCATCCTGCATATCTGATTCTATTGTTACTGTTCAGTGAAATAAAATTTCCTATTTATTTGCAATTAATTAATACTACCTTTTTGATTTCACAGTTAAAAGAATTCCAGTGCATTCAGGTCCAAAAGGATTCAGGCACTCACTCCTGTTCTTTGTAACTTCAGCAGCAAGAACAATATATGCTTCATCTAATTTAACTGCAAATGACTCTTTTAGCATGAATTGTCTGTTTAAAGATAATGCACAGCAGAATTCTTAACTGCAACCCAGAAGTCATGCAGCACCAGGCAGATAAGATCACAGTGGTTACCAGGGGTGGCAAATGGGAAAAGCACTACAGGAAATGAACTCTTGTCAATAATCTCAAGAGAGTGCTATATTTAGGTCAATTGTACCTGAAATCGTTTGGTGGGGTAATTGCTCTTTGGTACAGACTCTGCTCTCTGAGCCTGTCAGAGGGCTTGTAGGTCCTCTGGATTGAATTCACCAATTTTCTTCCAGACTCATTTTCTAAAAATAAAAACAAACAAACAAACAAATAAACAAACTTTAATGAAAAACAGCAAGCTTACCAGAACACAGAAAATCACTCACATGTCATTTTAGATTTCAAAAATATGCTTTCAATGAATGCATTAATATTACAAAAATATGTTTCAATATCCAACTGATTGCCTTAGTCCTCCAAAACTTAATTTTATTCAATTATTCAGATTTTTAATTTGGCCCTCCAAAGACTCCCCAGATTTACTGAATATTTAAGGTGATTTTGAGTGCTTTTGCTGATCAGTTAACAGTCAATGCAAAATCAGAATTTTTCTTAAATCTCATGATGCATCCCAGTGCAACATTATTCTAGCTTTAATTCGGGTTGAGTCCTCATCTGAAAATATAGTTTACTGTTTAATAATTTAAGATGGTTCTTTCATGTGTACTGAGGAATGTGATAAACTGAGTTGTAGAATCCAATCTATTGAGACACATACATTTTACATCAATTAGCTAGATTAATACAGATCCAGAAAACAGCACCTAGGCATTCTGTCTTATGACTTCTTAGAAGAAATATTTTGCTTTGAAAGCACAAAGTCTCCAGCAGAATTATTTCTTCTTCACATTAAAGAGTAAGTATTAACCAGATGAATTTTAAAGTAAGGAAAAGCCTCCTTTAGCAGCTATTCAGCATGCATTTCCCTTTTACAGACATACAGCATCATATCTGTAGTCATTACTTAGTGCTTGTGATTAGCATCTACTGTAATTAAGCAAAATGTCATGATGCAGCTATACTGCTGAAGAATACACAAGTACTTTTTTCTCTTTAAAAAAAATTACAAAGGGAATAAGATACACTACTGAAAGCTACAGTAGGTGCATCACTTATTTTAACTATTATTTCCTGTGAAGAACTTCAAATTCAAAGATACTCATTAAATGGAGTAGATGGCAATAACAGAAGTGTTAATGGGGCAGCAGTGGAGTGTGTCAAGAAAATGAAGAGACCCTGAGGGGCTCACCATGCTGTTTATGCTCAGCTAAATTCAGTAGCATTACCATAAATCCTCTAAAAGATACTGTACTCAATTCCTTATTTGCTACTTTTCAGGCAACGAAATATTCTATGAGATTAAAAGATGGTACTATTTTCTATTAAACAAACTTTGCATGTAAATATACTATATTTTTATAATGCAATTACTATTACTTTTTTTACAATTTTATAAAAGCAAAGAGAGAGTCTTGCAATCTTCAAAATAATGTGTAAATTTATATGAAAATTTCTGAAATCAAACCTAGGAACAGAGTCTTTAAATAAAAGAATCATCATTTCTCTCACAAAATTCTTTTGTAATTTAAAGACAGAGTTTCAATATTAATTTCTCAAATGCATAATTCAGCTGACTAAAATAAAATTATGCATAAACCAAATAACTTTTCATGAGAGCTCAAAATTCTCAATTTCTAGTTAGCTGCTGGGGTTTTTATTTGTTTTTTGGGGTTTTTTTTAAGGTGGCATTACGAGGGAGTAAATTAATCTTAGGAAATGTACATAAACTATTCATCCCAAAAATGTGCTGGTTAAAAAGAATTATGTTGTATACAGTTCTGCATGCATCTTTTTGGCGACCTTATTGTGCTTTTCATCTTAGAACAAAATTTTTTCTACATGAACATAGGTGGATTTATTGTTAAGGAGAAAGCAGCTGCAACACGCTGTGTAACTTCAACCATAAACACAACTGCAGGTAAGAAACCATTATCTACAGAAGCAAGGTCCCAGCAAAACTGCCAAAGGCTTCAGGGAGCCTCCTCCTGCAGCGGCGTTGGGGCGTGCCTGCGATGTAGGGCCGGGCGGCAGCGCCACGGACAGCGGCAGCACCACGGACAGCGGCAGCACCACGGACAGCGGCAGCACCACGGACAGCGGCAGCACCACGGACAGCGGCAGCACCACGGACAGCGGCAGCACCACGGACAGCGGCAGCGCCACGGACAGCGGCAGCGCCACGGACGGACAGCGGCAGCGCCACGGACGGACAGCGGCAGCGCCACGGACGGACAGCGGCAGCGCCACGGACACCACCGCGTGTGCTCCTCGTGGCCCAACACCCTGCCCAATTTAAGACACGGGCAAGGATCAAAACAATGGGTGAGGCTTTTTTCCAGTCTTCTCCCAGTGCCATCGGTTTGAGGTCTGCCTAAGACTTAATTTTTGGAAACAATGAGAACTAACAGATCTGAAAACTGCTTGTTGAAATACATCAAGACAGACCTTGGGCTCTGACAATGCTGGCTTCCACTGTGTGCTCTGGACCCTCCACTTCAAAGCCAAAGATCTTATATCCAAAAGTAGTCATGTGGTTTTGGGGATTACCATTTTGCATATATAAATCTCCACACGGGGAATACCTATACAGAGCCTGCCTCAATACCAAATGCTTAGAAAATGCACACACAGCCATAGACTTGCTTGCCTCTGAGAACACTGAAAAATAAAGCCTCCATAATTATCCATTCCTGTTCTACTAATGATAATAATGCTTTGTTTCAGGAACCCAAAAAACCATTCAGTTACCCTTGCAGAAGTAGAAATAGAGTACTTGTAAGACGTTGAAGTACAGATTCTCCTTACTGCTTAGCACCCAAGCAAAGCACATTTAAAAGACAAATTAAATGTCATGGGCTCTGAGATGCCCTAAGCAATGCACTTCACAAGCAAATGGCAAAAAAACCTGGAATGGATACTTTATCCTTATAAAGTGTGGATAGCTTAGTAGCAGACAAGAAAATTCTCACATAAAAGGTTACATTCTGGCTGATGCTGAGAACCAGCAATTCCTAGAAAGGTCATGAAGAGCCCCCAGTTCTTATTATCCCTGAAGGTATTGGAAAAAGCCTGAACCCCTAAAATAAAATCAGAAGAAAGCATCCAGCTCTCATGCAAATACTGCCTGCCTTTAAGAGGTTGTGTACTTCCTCTAGTGTATTGCAACACTGGTGGTCACTTGAGTTATTTCTGGCAATAATTTGCTTTACTGTTGTGGGGGTTTTTTTTGCTTTTTTTTCAGGCAAGATTAAGTAATTACAACTACTTCAATTACTTCAATAGGGTTTTTTTAAAAATTACTTAAATATTTTATCTCATATGAGGATTTATGAGGTTATTTGTGATTATCAACAGATTTGGGCAAATAACAGTTTTACATTAATTTAAAGGCACTAAAGTCATGCTTCTGATTATTAGACTATATAAATAAAAATACATGGGCCTAGTCCCAGTAATGCTGACATTAGACAGACACCTGTCTCACTTTTCAGTGGAAATAACACCATAACCCAACCTCTAGAACAAACATTAAGTCAAAGGTCAAGAAATATAAATATAAAAAATCAAAAATATTAAGTGAATAGCAAATAAAGTATTTTTTTTAATCATTATATAAAAGTTCTAAATCATCTGTGAAAACAAAGAACTTACGGTGAAAAAATGCTTTCCCTATCACTACGTTTGGTGCATTATTTTCTTCCATCAACAACACACTTCAAACTAGGAAGTAAAAGCACTTGTGAGATTTTACATTAACTTTCATGTAGATCTACCAACAGTCTTACTGCCAACCTTGCTTTGAAATAAATGTTTCCTAAACTTATAAAACTCTATGTATAAATAAAAAAGGATGATTAAGAAAAAGTGATCCAGCATAAAAATGCAGGACCATGAATGCCCTTCTTCGAGGAAGAAGATATCCAAAGTTGACATTTGGTGCTCTTGGAAAATTTATGAATACCATCATTGAAAGCAGGCAGTCGATGAGCATCCCTGTTAATGCTGGATGCCAAGTTTCTAATGTGAAGTGTAGCTTAGGTAGGATTAATGGTTCAAAGGGTCAGTTCCTGTCCAACAAGGATTTAAAACTAATGAAGAAAATATACAAATGGCACTGAGGGGACCTTTTGGAAAAGCTCTGTGCATCCCTTACATGGTAAATAGTTTTCCCCTGACTGAGGCCCACTGGAGAAAGTGTGAAACAATGCACTAATACCTGAGCGAAAAAACAGGGGGCTTTCCTAACTGCAGGAGGTAATGAGGATGGTGAAAACACAGTGTTTGTAGTGTTACTGGCTCTTGCAGTGAACAGTGTGTTCACTTCCAGGACAACATGGAATTTGAAAATTGTCTTTAAGTACGAGGATGGCACACAGGACTGCACCTTAAAACCCTACTGCAAAGCAAATAACATTAGGATAAAAGCTATTACATTAAAAGCTGTTGATTTGGAGGCATTTCCAAGGTCAACGTTTGGGTGTGCAGATTTCACCTTCTAAAACAGTGTTACCCAGAGAGCCAGGGCAGAAGAAAATCAAGGTGCAAGTAATCAAAAAAACTTGCCAATGACTAAATTAAGTGTAGGGTAGAGAACTGATTTGCCTTTCCAGACCTTTCCTGCTGTTTTCTGAAGCAAACTGGAGGCAGTGATGGTATCTTAAGGTAAAAAAACACAAACAACTAGAAAAATGGAAGTGTAAACCAAATAATATTAGCCTACAGATTACAGACCTACACACTGCAGACTATGAAGTATATACAGCAAGAGTTATTCACATATTTAGTTTTACCCTCCTACACTGACAACAATTGGAGAGGAGTTCTATTACCAGCAAATGCAGCAAAACATTGTGTGGCATATTTTGGGCAGGGCTATTTACACAGTCTATTGTCCACCAGTGTGAACCACCTAATGACTACAGATAGATCTACCTAATGACTACAAGTGAAAGCACCAAGCATCTACTGATTCTTCTGTGGGCTAAGGCCTACTTCTGCCACCTCTTGCCACAAGTTAAATTTTTATTCTCTCTCCTTTAATCCTTAACTGAAATCACTTAGCAGCAAGATTATCTTTTGAACAATAAAGTAAAAGTGAAATACTGCAACATAAAGGAATTAGCCTTTTCAGTACACAAATGGTCCAAAAAACTGTATTTACACATTGAATCCATAGCCAGTGTCTCAGTCTGATGGTGACTTAAAATGTCCCATGTTATACCTGAGCCATGTTTAAAAAAATTTGACACATCTTTTAAGCCTAATGAGCAAAGATGTAGATATATTAAAGAGACTGATCATTATAGAGCTACTGATCTTTATCTTCCAGCACCCATCTACTCACACATGGGCAAGGAGGAAGGGCACACAGAAGACTTAAGTCTATTTTGCCATATCCAATAAGCTTGACCCAGCAGTGGTATTTTTATAAATCACTGCTGAAATCTGCTTTACCATTGTCAGGACAGAAAAGAAACATGTATGGGGACATTCTTTCACTGTCATAATCTGTCACCCCAACAGCTGTCACTTGGAAGCTGCAAGTGCTTATGTCTCTTGGCCAGTACAAATTGATGTATCTAACTGATTCCTTTTAAAAACAGTAATTCATATGAAGATACTTAGTATTACAATTCTCAGAAGCAACAGATAAACTATGTGTAAGTGAATTAAATGCAAAAGAAAATCAGTGTTATTGCGATACTGATTTTTATAGCAGACATAAGAAATGCTCTCTCTGCATTTTTGTAGCACATCATATGAGCGAATGCTAATATACCATTCTGGACTTGAAAATTACCATTATGTATACTCAGTTGCAATGATTTACATCATAGAAATACTGTTGTGAATAAACTTACTGTTGCCTTGTACAGCACTCACAAAGATTTGCCTGAAATGCACATAATTTATATTTTAGTGACGTTTGACAAAAAATAGAAGTCAAAATAATGTTTACAAGCTAACCTATATTTAGGATTATACTTACAAGATGATAAATCCCAAAAGAAAAAATAGTATTTACTACTGGTTATTTATTCTTCAATTCTTCAATTACTTTATTGTTACAAATACTGACTAATCAAAGACTAAAATTATACACGACTATTCACACACTAAGAATAATTGTTCTTAAGTGGAAACAGAAAGGATAACTCTCCTGTAAGGCTGACATTTGTCTGCACAAACAATTGGAAAATACTGGAGAAAAATGGCTATGGTCCTACTAATCAAATTTCTTTGCAGATTATTTGTGAACAGATTAGAGCACTAAATTAATCCCAAAATGCATTTATAGTCAAATCTTACCATGGATGTTAAAGCATGTTAAAGTAATTTATGGTTGCAGACTATGTCTCAGATGACCTTAGCTCAGAAACCCTCTCTTCTTCCTCCCTGACATTCACTAGTACTGCCAGCTAAGAGAACAAAAATTGGTATTGCTAATTAAAGCAGCGCCTTAGATGAAAAGGTGTAGTATCCCACTGGAGACAGACAAGGCAACAGTTACAGAACATAAGCACAACACCGAACCTCCAATAGCAAATAGACAAGAAATCAAAATATGCTTATGAACATATGCATTAAGAGGACAAAGCTGTGATGTCCTCTGATGGTGGTATAGGAGACCTCAAATGGGTCATGGGATATTCTTAGGACAAGTTCCTACAGCAGACTCACTTCCAATAGTGTCAAAAGCAGGAAAATAATGTGGGCTGATGTATCAGCTACAGAGAGAACCGCATATCAAAGAGCTGTACTAGCATATTAGTAGAGTGAATGTAAAGCATTCATGAATGGAAGAGTAATCTGCAGATGCAGGTACACCAAAAGGTGTATAACTTGTCCCCAAAGATAAGAAAACTATATCATTACCGAGATATGTTTAGAATTCATTATCTAATACATTACAGCATGTTTTACCCCTGTACTGACAACTTTGTATCAAAAGAGAAATCAAAAATGCTTCACTATTCAGTAGACCAGGTGTTCAATAAATAACATATGGATTAACAGATATTGTAACATAAGACAAGCTTAAATTCTATTTAGATGCAAAAATATTTTAAAGGTGCAACAAATAGAGGTGTTAGCTTAAAAGGAAATGTAACAAAAAAACTACAGGAAACTTAACATTTATAAATGGCAGGAGGAAACTTCTGCCCTTTAATCATCTCCCTTGAATTATAGAATTTCTCACACTAATTATATAGTCCAAGAACTTCAGGTTTCTCAGTGGAAACAAGCAATTGTTGATGATTGTGCTGAATGGAAAATCATGAAACAGGAATAGATAACATAACACTGTGTGGTGCCAGAGAAAACAATGGCTTTTGCAATGGGCATTGAAGATGCAGATCAGGTAAGAAACTCTTCCCTTTACAGCAAAATTGTTTCAGATTTATAGAAAGAGATAGTGAGATAGAAAAATATTTTAAGATAGTCAATGGTCTCATGCAATAGGCTAAGCCATGGGTGACAGTCAGCTCCCCATCACATGCCAAAAGGTTTTCTCACACTGAATCTGAAAATAAAGCAAGAGATGGGGACCCTCTCCCCTAGGTGTGAAGGATAGAAGAGAATGTAAGAGGCATGAGAAATTAAGAGTCAGTGCTTAAATGATGAAGACCACATCTGCATTGGCAAGCAAAAGACACAGAGCAAAGCAAAGATACAAGCTAGGAGAGATGAGGCAATGAGAATAAGATGTCTTAGGGAGAGGTCACTGAGGCAAATGGGAAAAGTTGGAAGAAAATATGGCAGAAAAGCTTAAATGGGTGTCAGAGAAAATTAAAACAGATCTTAACATTCTTGTTGAGAAAGATAATGAGACATGTAAAGAGTGAAAATTAAAATGGGGTAAGAGAAAGATTTATTAAAATAAGCTAAAGCTTTTCAAGTTTAGAGGTAGCGGCAGGAAGGCCACCAATGGAACATTTTCCATTACTTGCAATATTTTAACTTCTACATTAAACCATTAAGGTGATTCTTACGTTTACAGTTGCTGTGTTAGATGCCAGTATAATCCAAAACCAGTCTCCATAATGTAATATTTGATCACCATCCCCAGTATATCCCATTCCATCACCATAATTACAGTAATGGATGGTATCAGGCAGCTTTTTCTCTTCACTCAGCAAGGTTCAAAAGCTGTTCACTGCCATATTTCACTGTTCTAGTCCACTGCCTATTGTTTTCATTTCTTTCTTCAGAGTTCATTGTTTTGGGACAGATTTGAAAAATAGTTAAGAATTTCTCTTCTTTGATCTAGGTCTCATTCCCACAAAGGAAATAATTTTCTACATCCAAGTCCTGACTATGGACACGGAGGTTGAAAACCTGCCCTTTTCCTACTAAAAGTCCAAGCCAGGTATGGGTTGTTTTGTCACAGACACTGAAATCTAACAGCAGATTCCCCTCTTGGGGCTGAGTTGCCACTCAAAGCACGATGAAAAAGTGGGATTGTTGCAAGAGGAGCAAACTGAGAGCAGAAGTGCACCTCAAAAGGCTGCCATAATGGTTGGACGTGTCCCTAACATCCCTGCAAGAGAAGCATCAGCCAGGGCTCAGGTATCTGGCTGCACCTCAGCTTTCCAGTAATAACAATGAGATGCAAAGATGATCTTCTGTCTCCAGATCTTGAGCCTTAAACCTTGTTTATTTCCATGGCTTCAAAGGACAAGAAGTGACTCTCTGAAACCCAAGTTCTCAAAAGATTCACATGTCCGAGAACATTTGAGGTTCTGAACCTAAATGTTTTAAGTGATTCCCTAAGGAACACTTAAGATTAGGAGCAGTACTTAACACCAGTACTCAAAGTATGTTAGGAAATTTCTTACATATGACTAAAACCAAGATGTATTTAAAACAGGCTTCATCTTGTTCCCATTTAAGACTACACCCCTCCCCGCTATTTTGAGTAAATGACAGCAGGATAACATCCATGAATTTAGGTAAGACACTTAGGAAGTCTCCCCTTGTACTACCCAACTACTTGAGGTGCATATCTTAAATTAAAACAACTGTTAGTAGTTTAGATTGATTATCCTCTTGTTGACATCCATTAGTGTTGATATAGAGTTCTAGTACTGAAATGAGGATGTTAGGCCCTAAAACAACTGGCAGTTTAACATCAGCAGCTTAGACCTCCAATTTTTCTGTGTATTTTAAATAATCAGCACTACTCTGGATCATACATGTATTGCAGAAACTCAAAGGACTTCTCACCCAACTTTTCCTAGTGGTCAATCAATAAACCTAACTTTAAAAAAACTTGCAACCTTCAATCATTCAATTGCTCAGGACTTTCAGTAGTACCAACTGCAAGGAAGAAAGACTCCCAACTTGCCATAATGGAGAAGCCTCAAGAAATATTAAAACCTAAGTGCAGATAGCTTGGCTTGCCAGGCAGAGAGCAGCATAACAGTACATCTGAGTCACAGCAGCCATGCATCTTCATGTACAGTCAGGGACAACCCAAGCAGCTGTGATAGAAAAATGTCAACAGGATTCCAAAAATGTTTGTGCTGGTTCAGGTTCGGGGGAAAAATACAAGCACAGCAACAACCTACAGGTGTTTGTCACAGTGTGACTGTGTTACAAGAGCAAGGAGAAACACCAGGGGCCCAGAAATGAACATGGTGAATCCAAGACAGGCACAAACTGTCAGATGGACAGCAAAATGCAAAAGAACTAAGGCAGAAAGAAGAAAAGATTATGCATATCATGGCATATGTTACCTATAATGCAAAATTTCAGTAGGCAATTCTTACTTACAACACACAAAACACCCTTCATTGAAATCTGTGAACTTGTCAATACAAAAGACATTAATGTTTTCTTTCTAAAGAGCTGATTTATAAATTACAGAGTATATTTCTTTCTAAAGAGCTGATTTATAAATGACAGAGTATATTTCCATTGTGGAAAACTTTTTATTTAAAAGAACTATTTAAAATGTACATTAATTTTCATTTAAAATAAACAAAATATGTTGTAATGCAAAAAGGTTGAGAAAATAAGAGGATTTGAATAAAAACCAAGCTCACATTGCTGTCAATAAATATCATGAGACATCTGAAAATCTTTAAATAGTTGAAAGGTTAAGGAAATCTAAAAATATGACTGGAAATGAGAAAACCATTTTTCATCTACTTTCCCAAGCAAACAAAAAGTACAAGAAAACATGTAAAAAATTGCATTAACAAATTTCAGTAACTTCTCTTGATCACAAAATCTAGTCATGAATAGGCTGCTACCATAAGGTAAGACAGGTTGCAGACCGTCCTTTATGTAAAAGCAAATGTCAAAAGAAAAGCTCTGATATTTAGTTGTGGGCTCCCACTTTTCACATAGGCATTTCCTAAATCCATGTTTGATGAGCTTCTCCAGCTATAAATTCTGTAAATTCCCTCTGGAGCAGTGCAGAGTGTGCTTCATGAAAATGTCATCTGCCAGCACTGCAATTACTCACACTCCAGCAATCATGTGCACAATGCAGAATGGGTCGAATTCAGGTGAGAACGAGAACCAGCAATCAAGCCTCTGGAATTGAGAACAAAGCCATTTTCTTTCATTTGCCATCAACACAACCATCAAGGCCTTAATTACAAGGCAAGTGTCAAGCCTGGCTGCTGAAAGGCTTATTATTATACAGCTCAGCTTCAAATCAGTTTTGTATTGATGAACTGCAAAAATGAGGAAGCCAGCTTAGCCCCACAAGAAAAGAAACAGGGACTAACCGATTATGTGACTGGCAGGAAAAAACAGGAACATATAAAAATACATTTTTAGATAGTGAAATAATTAGTGAACAGTACACCTAAAATCTTTCTATAAACATATTTTCTAACTCAATAGCAAATCTGGGTGATCTGACAATTCAAAAGACACCTTCTTTAGTTGAGATCATTGTATTATCCACAAAAGACACTGCAAAAAGTCACTCTTTAGGTCATGCATTCTGTTTTTCAGACATTTGCATTTCTGTTTATCTGTGAATGTTCTCATTGTCCCCTTATATCTAATTGTTTGTCTTTACCTTGAACACAGAGATATTAAAAGAACTGTACACATATTCACAAACCCTTGCCCAACAATTATCTATTCACATTAAATTAGTTGTCTCTGTATTGAACGACAGATGAGAAATCATCATTTAGCTAGCAATAGGATTTATATATGCTGAGTCAACTGAATTATCAGTAAGTACCACACTGCAACCATGAGCTTTCTTCTACCATTTCTTATATAAGACTTTAAAGCATGACAAATAATGACCAAACTGTTAGGAGAAGGCCTGGATTTGGAACTGGCTGTTTGATACAATATTACTGTTATCATAATTGTTAAGCATTATTTTGCCTTTTGATTTTTTTAAACCTGAATTTTGACTTAGCTTCTGCATATCCTATGTAACTAGAGAAATATCTGATAGCTCTTGGTCTGCATTTTTGATATCTAAAATGAATATACACATGTATAGCAGATAGAAAACCCCTTAGGTCAGGGAACATTTTACCATCAATTTTAAGCATTTCACCTGAAAGAGTGACCATCCATAGCTCTTTCCTTACCCATTGCCCAATTCAGTAGATACACAACATACATTTTTCCTCTTGCAACACACCATATCCTGAAAATTTCAAAGGCTCACACTTAAGCAAGATATTAAAGAATTTGAAAGCAATGACATGAGAAAATAAACAATAACGCAAAAGAAGATGAAGGGACTGAACAGCAGCAGACACATCTCTTTTGTCACTCACTTTCATTGGTTATAAGCTGGATTTGTGTCCATTTGATATATAGATATTATATATAATACATACAAAATTAAATACTCAAAAGTTAGGAAATAACAGAACAATTTACCTGCTGAAAAAAATTTTGATATATTTGGAAATAAAAATAAAATTCAAAAAACCAACCAAGCAAACCCAAAAAAACACCCCACCAGATTAAAAATTGATGATGACTTTTGGTATTAAGAGGGAAAAAAGTAGTCAGGCTTCCATGCCATGTATTTGAAACATATTCAGGTAGTTTCAATAGAGTTTAGGTAATTTTATGGTATCTGTATCTATCTGCATGTTTCGAGCTCTAAGGATTTTTTAACGTGATTTTTTTCCATTTCCATTGAAAGACAAAGTACTAAATAGATATTTCCCATTCTGCCATTAAAATGCCCCAGATACTGGAATAGTGTAGAAAACTCTTATAAAAGCTTTATTAGTTTCAATTTTCTTCAGCATTTCTTCATTTTTTTATTTGTAGTTATTTAATTTCTTCCTTCCAACAAATTATAGAAGTCCACCTGATCAATTTCTATCAAGCACCATCTGTTTCATTCATAAAGTGGTCTTCACCTCTACAGATCAATTTCGGGTTCTAAATCATAAGATATATTATTGTACACAATAATAATATTTACTTACATACAGGTCTTGTCCTACTAAGAAATAGCTGGCAGAGCATTGCTATACTTCTTCAGTATCAAAAAAAAAAAAAAGTAAAAGAAGGAAACTTTTAGGCCTCTATGTTGTTGAGTGAACCTGAACACAGAGAACAACCAAGTATCAAGGACTGCCTATGTCAGACAATGTGCTGAAAGAATATGAAATGTACCTAAGCACAAAGATTACTGAAAAATGCCATCCACACAAATTGTTAAAGAATCTCATGCTGGGTATACAGATCAGTAGTTTGGTGCATTATATTTGAAATCTAGAAATGAAAAATATTTAGGCAATTGTTAGAGGAAGCATTGGTAAGTATGTGGAAAACACCAAGGTTTCTAAAAACTAAGAAAAAAGGAACCAGTACCAATGGCTTATCAGAAGTTTACTGGCATAGTTTGATGTTCTTGATCTGGTTAGACTGCAGTATCTCAAATCTTTGTTTTCTTTAAGGACAGGGAAAAGGTACTTCCATAACAGCATTTGCTGAAAAGAGAGTTTTGTCATATACTCTGTATACTCAGACACCCAGATATCTTACCACAGAACTGAACAGGTTCTAAGAATAAATAAAAAGTAAAACAGATACTGGTGACAGCCCTCTTTTTGGAACTCCTTCTCTGATGTCCTTTCAAAGCAAACAGTTCTCCTAATAACATAGATTATTTACAGGAATAAGTTAGTATTATTCTAAAATAACCCTTTAAGAAAGTGAACTAAAATTTTCAGATGTACACAAATGATTTAGAATCCAACCTTGTTTTCTTCAAATGAACTTAAAGTCTTACAAAGAGCACAATAGAATATATCCGTATGCTGAATTGTAGTGATTTCAGAAATACTCCTGTTTTAAAAGACTAAAAAGAGATGACAGTAAGAAAATAAAGGAGTGACATAAAATATTAATATAATGGCATAACTGACATTCTTACATATGTAGTATCACATGCCTTGCTTTTCTGTATAGGTGCACCTCCTCATTTCAGAGCTCCTATTTTTTCCTTCTTTATCCTCAGCAAACAAGAATAGTGTTTTCTTCAGAAGCAACAGACTTCTACTCTGTACATAAGTTGAAAGAATTATATGAGACAACTGCTTCCTTAAAGTTAGTTTACAAATTTATTTGTAGTCCATGCAATTTAGAGGGTTCTTCCTGTGTTTGCAGTTAAGCAATTGCCTAAGAACCTTGCTAGAGTGATAGAACAAGTGCAAGACTCAAACCACTACCTTCTGTCACTCTGCCAGTACAATACTGGTTATCTCTGACATCCAACACACAAAACATTCTTGCAAACAGCATTACCTAACTACTACCTGGTAAAAATAATTAATTTAATGCCTTTGAAAGTATGTAAACAGAAGTAGTTCTCCAGCTAAACAGTAAAGTGAACAAAAACAAACAAAACAAACAAGCCCAAACTTCTTATAATAAGAATTTAGTACCTTTCATATGAATCAACTTATTTTTAACCTTAGAAGCAAACAGGCATACTTGGGGTAGGAAGGGAAAGGGAAACCTTCTCTGTGTAATTTGAGGAAACCACCTACAAAAAATCCAATGGAATACTGCTTGCCCACATTAAAATTGCCACTATGGCAGGAAAGAAAAGTTTACATTTAAAAGGACAGTTGCTGTTCTAAAAATAATTTTCATGTATGTGCTGTTTACAATTATTGCAACAGTGCATTTCTACAGTTAGGACTGCACTAATATCCAATTGGCAGCCAAGAAGAAACCATACTGAATACAAAGGAATAGTAAGTCAATACCTCTCATGAGCAAACATTTGCATAAACTTGCGTGAGCTATTGACATTTCTAAACTTGAGTTTTATCATCTAACATACCTGAATAAAGAAAAACTCCTTAGTTGTTAAATTTACACAGAAAGTCACAAGAAAAAAATAATTAACACTCTTAATTGCTTCTAAAAGCTTACAAGAATCTACAAGATATGTGGAGTTCACAAAGACACTCAGGAAGAAAGGAGGAAAAGGACAAATCTATAATTTGTTACTTGAAATTGTTTGAAGGGCTTTACACATATTTAATTCCAAAAGCTTGTGATGATTACATGTGGCCTGTGACCGAGTGCCTCTGTTGTGTGTATTCACACATAGATGATATTGAGTTCCTGAGATGACTGTTACCATTTAAAAGACAAATTCCTGCTATCATTTCTTATGGTGGACAACAAAGGCTATCCAACACTTTAGACAGCCTTGATTATTCCATACTCTCCAGTTATTAGACAAAAGGACAATAAAAATTCTGATTCTATCTATAAAGATTCTGATGCTATCACTTAGTTAATGGTAACACAAATATGGGGCAATGCTACCACTTTGGAGAAATGATGAGGTATAAATCCAGCAAAGTGCCTGAGATACTGAAGTTTCTAAATTATCCACCAGACTCATTCAGTCAAATTTCTTTCATAAATTTTTATAAGTATTTTATGGCCAAATTGGATCTTTACATGATAGAGCTCAAAAGCAGTTCTAATTCCAAAGGTCACAATTTCAGTATGCAATTATTGCATGGACCAGAAAGCTGTCTATCATACAGAGTTTTGCATATAAGTTTTGGATTGGCCAAGGTTATTTTTTCTCACTCTTTTCTTGACCAATTTCTTATTTTTCAGTAGCTGATAAAAGCTTAACCATTTACCTCAGTACATACAAGACTTAGATTTCTCTTTATAAAAAGCCTGATATGCATAGCAAAACACATCCACAGCTTTTCCTCTATTCTCACTCTTAAATGGTAGAAATTCAGGAGAACCCAGTACACCTTAAAATAAGAGTGCATGTTAGGTCTGTATCTCTGATTTGAGCATCAGAGCACAGCAATTTAACATACTTATTTCAAAACTGATAATAATAAACAACAACTCCAGAGATAGATAAGCAATGCTGATATCCCTTATGAGTAGGTGCTACCAGATAAACTTTGACAGGTTCAATGGGACTAAGTAATTTCCCAGAGAATACAGGCAGATGTGATCATAACTACAAAGCTCTTTCTCTTGCAGTATTTTCTCTCACCTCATGATATCTTTGATTTCATAATTTTATAGCTAGACAACAAGAATTTAAAATATGCAAAGGCTGAAAAACTCAATTATCGTAATTTGTGACCATTAATAGTGGAAGATAATGCAATCTGAATACTTATCCACAGCTTTATATGGACATAAAGTAACCATTTCCCCTCATGTTGTCTAAAATCAATATTGGCCAATTTCCCAGCTTTCCAAATTTGTTACTTCATAGCTTACTATCATTTACTGACATTGCATATATCTTTCTTCTTTGTTAATTCATTCTCTTGACTCAGAGATCTGCATAAATAGAGCTGCACAGGAAAAAAAGTGTATGAGTTCATGTAAAGTGCAACATGGAGGTTCATGTTTCTCTACACTATCAAGTAAAAAACAAAAGGCTTTGTTTCTGACGACTTTCTCAGACTTCCAATTTACATTATTGGAGGTAGAACCACTGTTATGCTAATCTAAGGCATATAATTTCATATTAATTCCAGCTATAATCATGCATTTTCACCTTTGTACGTCTGGAAAAATAAATTTTTTTGCCATTAATTTATTTCAGGAATACACATACTTGCATCTTTTCTGTTTCTATAGAAAGTGACATGCTGTTAATTGTAAAAGCATTTTCATTGTAAAGCTACCTCTTACAACAGAGTCCATCCATTGTTCAACATTTTATTCTTCATTCTCTATAAGCTACAAAAATATCTGGATGGAAAAATTAATAAAAAGATAATTGGTTTTGACATCATTATGATTACAGCATTATTTCTTGAATAGAAAAAACTCAAAATGTATTTTTAGGAAAGTAAAACTTGGAGTAAATCCAGTGGACATAGGAATTTCTGGACTTCTTGTCTCTGAAAGCTTCTTTTTCCTTGATCTTTCCTGTTTGATTCCTGGCTTTGTCAAGTTGTGCTGTTCCACAATAATGGCAGTTTTGACAGCATGTGACTGGAGATAGGAGAGACAACATTCAGCTCAAATTGCACATCAGCAGTAAAGTCAGGAACTGGCACCAAAAGTGGGCTTTCACAGAGCAAGGACAGGCAATGGGACAGGAAGGGAGCTCACAGCAGGCCTCACCAGAAAGGTTCTACTCTCTGTGTACAGTGTAGACTTTCAATTATGCATAGCATAATCCCCAAAGACAGAAAATTTTGGTAATCCATAAGGAGGATGCTGGAAACAACTGGTCTAATCTCTATCCAAAAAGAAGTGTCAGAAGGATGAATATTTTCCAATCACCAGAGAAACACATTTTAATAACTTAAAGGACAAAATTTTGTGAAAATTTAATATAACTAAATTGTTTTTAGGGATAGGAAGCAGGTATCTTCAGTACACAGGAACTATGTGCAGACCTCTGTCTGCACAGGGGAGTTCTCTGCCTTACCATGGCAAATCTAGCTTTGTTGTTCTTCATCCAATTATGAATGCTTGATAGCAGAATTGACAAATGAATGAGAAAGTCTTTTATGAGATATACTGACCAGTATGTTTTATTGAGGCACTCTGATGGCTCATTATATGAGGTATCATTATACACCACAACATGTGTTCTTGCTAAGAAGACTGGTAGAGAAATCTAGTACATGATGAAGAGTAAAGACAAACTATTGAACTATGAATTTCTATGGAGTAGTTCGACAGATGAGGCAGATTAGCCTCTGACCAATTAAAAGGTATTCTGATTTGAGAAGTACTTTTTTCTTTGACTTAGTCAACATGAACAGTAATTTCTATCATAAAACTTAGAAGTTGCAAGAGCAGTTGTACTTGTAAGTCATTTCAGTGGTATTAAGTGGCATCTATGCAAAAATGAGATATATGCCTTTATTTGGACAGTGGATTATCAGTCCAAGAAGTCTTCTGAAGATGCAGTAGAGAAGAAATACAAAACAAGAAAAGCACAACCAGTTGTGAACCCTCTGGAATGACAGCAGTGGATGTTTTAGGTGGGAACAGTACCAATGCAACAAACGTTTTTGGCCTATGTCAAGAGTTTACACAGACACAGATAAAACTGTATTTAAAAAATATGCGTTTGGTCATTTACTTCTCCCAAGGTCCCAATTTAACAATTTCATCAATTCAGTTCCTCTGGCAAAATCAGAGGTAATAACTTAGTATTTCTTTGCCTACTGTGATATGACATCATTCATCACACTACCAGCCTAGGATGGGATTACATGCTGGGAATGATGTGTCAGAGTAATCTTCAGTGCTCTAATACCACACCCTATAGCAGGAACTTTAAGATGAGAAACCTCTGAGAACAATCTCAAACCCACTGTGACACTCTGCAGGGCACAGGGAATCTTTTTCTTTTCTTTTTTTTTCTAAGCAGAGACAGGCAATTTCATAAAGAGACATCTTTATGAAATTCTCTGGTATTAACATTTTTTCAATATTTCCTTCTTTTCACAACCTCACTTTCTACAAGATTAGGAAATCGTAGTTATTCAGGCTTAAAGAGACCTCCTTTCTCCAATCAGGGTCAATATTGAATCCCGACCACGTTGCTCAGGAGCTTTTGTAACTGAATCTTGAAAACCTTTAAGGAAAAACATCTACAGCTTCTAAGGGCAACCTGTACCAATGCTGGTTTCCCTCGTTCATTCTTCTAACATTTTGTACCCACAAAGCTGAGATGTGCTGGATCAGCCTGTGATCAAGACTTTGTTTGCCCACTTCAATATAAGACTCCATGTTTTTTAATACCTAGATTCAAATAATTAATTTCCCATTTAAATCAGGATTTCATAGTAATACATAGACAATAGAGTTGTGATACACAACTGACACAATGTATTACCTTTGTTTGTTAGGAGAGGTCTTTTCCAGCTCAAATGATTCTATGGTTCTATGATATTTTGAGGAATATAAGTAACTGGATCTTCTTGAACCAGCTAAACAACAAAATCAAGGGTAAGGGAATTAAGCAATTTATAGCACTCTTAGTAAACTTAGTTTTTGCTTCTGACTTGATTTACCAGAAAGAAAACATACAGTAGTACAGAAAAAACACTGAAGTGACTCCAATTACCTGATTATTATTCTATTACAATTTCAAAAGGTCTCTTGCCAGGGTGCAATGTTACTTTACTGCCTGCACTATCAAAACTGATTGAATCTATCATAATATATATTTATCAATGGAATCAGTTTTTTCAGAAATTATAACAGGGTCAACTCATTCATCTGATTCAGCTTCTTTTTACAGTCAATGAAAAGGTATCATGAAAGATGACTCAGAAACTACAGCAGGTACTAATATAAGAGAAAAATCTTACTCCAGACTGCAAACTGGATGGAGTCCATCAAAGCAGAGCCAGGATTTTCTCCAAAAATATTGTTTTCAAGGCTAGTTTTTGTTTGGGTTTTTTTGTTTGTTTGTTTTGTTTTTTATTTAAACCTCAGGTAGGTTTAAGTTTTCAGTTGTTACTGGTAAATTTATGAAAACTAACATGTTTGAAAATATAAAGTGGCTTCTGTGGAGTAGTCATAAACATTCTGGAAAGTCTGTTACACTCCTGTTTTGGTCATTGCACCTCCTTTCTAGAATGGGTTATAGAATAACTCACTGGGTCATAAGGCTCTTGTGTTGTAGAGGATTACAGCAAATAGCCATCCCACAGTTCAAGGCTTTTATAAGCACTGGGATTTTCTGCATCTCTGCTAGCTTCTGAATGCATTTTGAAATGTTGTTAAGTGCTTCTCTGACCACTCACAAGTCAAGCAAAACAGTCCTTGCTCATTTCCACAGGGAAAAAAATGATGAAGCCAGATTTGGTTAAAATATATATATGTATTAGATGATCAAACTGAAGATTAAGACCCTTATGTTTGAGGAAACAACTCAACACAGTAACTTGCAATTGCAGGTAGCAAATTCTCTTACTCAAATTACTCATTTTCTTGTCCAAATGGCATGTTCATGTGAAAATTTTATAGTTAAACAGTATCCAAGCCTTTTACTGTTATATATTAGTGCCCTGCTCAGGACTGAATTTACTCAGCTGTGGAACGTGCCTTCAGTCAAAACAGTGCCACTGACTGCTAAGGAGGAAATGTTCTCAGTCCTAATCAAAGCCCACTCAATGCAGAATTTACCTGTACCTGTAACTGGCTATAACCACCTTTACCTTGGCTGTGGACTATAGCAACTTATGTGGAAACTACACCAGAATATGGCTGGAAAGAGCTCTCCTAAGATGAGACACTGGCTTGGTTTGGTTTTAATTGATTTCAGCTGGTGAGGTACTGTGTTGATAAAATGGAAAAAATAAAAAAAAAATCTACTCTCGGTTTTTTTACCTCCAAGGCCAACAAAAGAAAGTAAAATATTTTTTGTTTTCTTTTTAAAGTATGTATTCAGTTTCAGGCCAGACAGTTTTTATATGGGAATACATGTATATGGATGTGCTTCCTATTTTTGCTCAAAAATCTAGAAATAAACAGCAAGTTCACACAATTTAAATGTGTGCCTTTAAATAAAGCAAAACTGTAGACTTCTTTTTTGAGGTGGATTTGCTCTTTAATAACTGGTAGGTAGAATCTAACTTAAAACCAGACACGACAACTTATTTTTAATTACCATAACCTCAGAAAATCTATTTTCCTTTGTGTCCAGTCCCAGAAGCACAGTGAAAGTTCCTACTCCAACCTGACAAAGAGGCCATCACAGAGGCCAGATGAAAAGCTGCTGTAAACAGTCATCCAAACAGCAGCATCTGGCCCCTTAGTGGGCTCCCCAGGCAGTGAAGCTGACAACTATGGAGTTGTCTGTGGGTCTATCACGTAGTTAGGCTGCCAGATGAGTTGACTTATTCTACTCAGTGCCATTTTTCTTTGACTTACCTTTGATCCTGAGATATTTGCATATCATTATGTGCCTGAGAAAAAGTTCCTCTGTAAATTTCTTATGAGCCCTGTGTGTTTGTGCTTTCTCGAAGCACGAGGTGATGGTGCACGAAGAGAGAGTCATGATGTGCATTCCTTGAGACCCTGGCACGAGATAACCTCTCCCCTCTTACATAACACACCCGGCCTTGGCACAAACTGATGCGTGATACTCTGGAAATCACGCAAGATCTAAAAGCAGCTCTGTAAGTGACACAAGGCAGAACTGCAGGTACCTTTCAATCTGCATATTAATGTGTTAGTCTCCCAAGAAGGCTGACTTTACTCTTCCTTTCCAACCTGATTACCATAGTCATTAGCAGAGGTCTACAGCACAGCCAAATCCAAAAGAGTCAGAGAGCTGGCACTTCAGCAGGTTGGACTGAGGAGATGAGAGCAAAGAAGAGAAAGGCTGCAAGCTAGCCAGCACAGTAGGATCAGGGACTGGGGCAAAAAATAGGGTGAAATAATTTCAAGGGGCATTATTGACAAGCCCAGCTCTTAGGAATTCACCTAGCCTCTAAAAACCATGCATCCCCATGTAAGAGACAACACCTTTAAGAAAATTTTGTATTGTTGTTTCTAGACTCCCTACTTCTTTACTGAAAGTTACTTGTCCCTAAGGACCCACTATAATGCATTTCATCACAATGAAGCAGTGACCCTCTTTTTCTTCCTTAAATATGTCCGTTCCTAAGTTTCAGATGTTAGCAGCTCTACAGGAACTTCTGCTGAGGTTTCCTGTCATTTTTTAATGCCCAAAGATGCAACATAACTCAAATCAAAGAGGATCAAATCTAATTCTACTTAAATATGGAATTAATTACCCCTAAAAAAACAAGTGGTTTGGTTTTTTTGGTTTTTTTGTTTGGTTGGTTGGGGGGATTTTTGGGGTTTTTTTTTTTGTTTGTTTGTTTGGGGTTTTTTTGTTAACTATTTAGGCAAATAAAATATTACAGGATACATTACAAATTTTAGAGCATGTTCAAAATGAGATCTTTGCCAGATTTTCCTATTCAGCAGCACTGGAGGTGGCCCCAGGACAGACCCAACAAAACTGTAATCAGTTTAAATAAATCTGATGGCTACTCAGAAATCGTGAAGTTTCTCCCTTCTAATAACTCTGAAGCAAATGTTGGGCTCACTGAACTTTGGCTGCACAGAGACAATGATACATTATACCTGTATCAGAATAAATCCTGTTGTGTATATAAATACACAGATTTCCATTGCAAGACAGACTACAAAGTAGTAATTGCAGGGTTCACCTTGTAGAAGCTGCCAAAACCTTGATTCAACAGCTACTGCAGCATTTTCAGACATTACTCTAGCTCTTCTGCCACGAGTCTGAGCCAAAGGAAAGCAGAGCCTGTTGTTCCTGGGGCTTTACGAGCTTTGCCTTTTGTCATAGCCTGCTGGGGACACTGAAAGGTAGTACAAAGTAAAAATTCATGATTGTACATATGGTGTGGGACATGGATTAACAGTGATTGACCTGCTTCCTTATTTGGACTAAGTATTAATTGCTCAGAAAAATGTGGGCCAGATCTTCACAGAGACTTTTTACTTTACTAAGATTTGGGAGTCATTTTATGGAATGACCCATCTGTTTAAGATTTCTCCAATATACTTATGTCAACAATTGCTTAGTACCTGCCAAAATCAATTCAGGATTGCATTAACTGCATGTTCAAATGTACAACTGAAAATTTTCATATGCCAAAGGTGAAACTTGTGGGACTGAAAATTTTATGCATAGTTTAAAGTGCGTGGTTTTTCAAAAATATATGAAGTTCAGCAATCTGTAAACTTTACTGTTTTTTTCTCAAACAACATGCCCAAAAGGACTGCTACTCCTTCATGGCACTGAAGCTAGGAAAAATAGTTTTTAAAAACCCAAGCAAAACCAACCATTCATGGTATTAACATTCTACATAGTTTATTATAGCCGATTTTACTGTAAAATATGTGCCCTTAGTAGGAGAGAGTAAAAATCTCTTCTTTAAATCATAGCTGAAATTTTACAACTCTTAACACATGCTAAATATCAAGGGAAGTTTTCAGAAGTGGCATTTCATTTCATAATCCACCTCTTTTAGCCCAGAAAATGAAATGCTATGCCTTAATACTTGATCTCTTGGCAATAAAATGCTTCCAGATAAGAAATGAACTTGCAATTGTATTTCTGTTTAACCAACTCATGTAGTATTTGTCTTGACCTCATTGACCTTTTTGTTTTTCTGACTTTCAGATAGTAGCGAAGAATTGCATGTAATCTGATCAAATCAAGGTGATAATAATCTTATTCAGCATAAAGCCTACTCTGGACAAAGGTAGCTATTCAAACTATGTGAACAAGCTTGAGGCAGTAGAATAAGTGATACCAGCTCATGATTTCATGTCATGTATGTGTTTGCTTCATTTTTTTATATTAAATACTCAAAACTAGGTTTTCTATGTGGTTGAAATTAAGGTCTAATTGTTGGGTCTACTGTGGATACACACATTTAGAGAGCTAGGAAATTGCAGCCTGGCATTTCCTTTCAGGCCTGGATTTCTCCTGTCTCTCAGGTCCATTCCCAGGCTGACAAGCTGACTACAGCTTCAGCTGAGGGAGGCAGTCTCCCAGAGTGATAACTTGGTGAAAAACAGAAGGGAATTCATAATAAAGAATAACACCTGGTGTCTTTCCCATGGGACATCTGGACATGCTGTCCCAGGGGATGTTTGTCCCAATTGTCCAATGAATTACTGTCCTGTCCTAGCTGCACATAACACACTTTAAATACGGGATGCCTGCACAATAAAGTTGGCCTTTTTTCCCTAAAAGGTCCGTGTGTGTTGCTGTCCTTTCTCTCTCTTTGCAGTGCAGTAACCATAGGTCTACTACATCAGTAGTATCCCAATCCAGCTTTGCAAGCAAGTAAGTACAGATTACATGCTGAACTATGAAACTGTTGAGCCTCTTTCAAAAATCCAACATATATTGTAAAAAAAACCAAAAAAAACCCAAAAAACCAAAACCCCAAAAACTAAAACTCCAAAACAAATAAACAAATTCTCTGAACTACAGCTTCCCCTGGAAGTCTAAGCAGAATCTGTGAAGAACTTTTGTCACCATATGTCAGCATTTTCACTAACCATTAATTTCTCTGGATACTGAATCAGTCTCATTAATGTAGTCGCTACTTTAAAAAACCTTGAGATTAACAGTAACAAAATCTAATACAATGATGCTACCCAAAGATGTGGCATTTCCCATTTTCCAAATCAGAACAAAGTTTAAAGAGATGGTAATAATCACTTTCAAGCAACCCTCAAATTTTCTTTGCCTTTCTTGGAAAACCAAGGAGTGCAGGATTCGAAATTAGAACACCTTAAGATTTGATCTCACATACATTGCTAAATTTTCAAAAGAGCGCATCAGTAAACACGTGAAGTTCACATTCTTGAAGTCTGGAAATCTGCCCTTATCTTTGTGCTATTATTTCTTTTCTGTCATGAAAGAAAACATGGCATCACCTCAGTGAGGAGGCTATTACACTTCAAAGTTAGTGAGCAGCAAGCTCCAGTGATAAAATTTTACATAAGTGAAAAATAATTACAAAATGCAACAGACTCCATAGCTGTATCATGTAATAGAACTCCTCATTACAAAGTGTCAGGGTGTGAAAGTACAGTATTGAAATCACAGCTAAAAAGCCAATCAGAAAATACTGGAAAAGTTCTACACGTATGCAATGCTTTTTTCAGCAGCATTGAATCAAAAAACATTGAATAAAATCTCAAATACATCTATCAAATCTACTATGTCATCAAGTGAAGTGCCTTTTGATCTCTCTCTAACCCTACAATAACCTTTTTCCAAAGCTAGCTACAAAATATTTTATTCCTTCTTTTCTGTAGCTGCTTTTTCCCTTCCTCCCAAGATCTCTTGCTCCTCCCTCCCAGCAAATTCTCATGTAACTTCTTGACAAGCTTTGTCACTGCAGTTTTGCTCCCCAAAGCAAATTCCTCTTACCAGCAACTTGCTCCTTTGCTTTTTGGGGTTTTTTTCCCCTTTTCCTCTTACCTGTTTGATCTTGTCATACTGGCTGAAACAAATGAGATCTGTGAGTCAACACCTTTTCCCACATTATTATCCAAAAGCCTTAAAAATACATAATTTCTAAGGAATTCTACCTGTGAATAACAAAACTTCCATCCAAAATTTATGGCCCACCGTTTCCAGTGACTTTTATATTTTCCATAATAGGAGCCTTCCTATGCCCAGCTACAGTATATATCCTTCTGGTGGATGAGCTGAGCTGGAACAGTTCTGCTCTGTGCAGACAGAAAGATTAATCAAGTTCTTTAGAGACAGAATAATTACTCTATTTGTACTGCATTCGAATTTGTGATGCAAATAGACACCGTATATCATCACAGCCTGGGAAAGCACCTGAATCACTCAGGGAAGCTCTGGTTACCACACACTTATTATTAGGAAATAAACAAAACTCTACAGACACATATCTCACTTTTAAGGCACTTACAGTCTTAAGCTCTTAATGACAGAGGCAGTTTCCCTATCCTAATTTGTGCTAGTTCTATCCAAAATCCTTTCGGAAGAGAGATCTTTATGTAAAATGAACAAAAACAGCAAATAATCCCATACTGGCCAATTCATACACCTTAGACTTCCTTGGGCTCAGACCTTTGACACAGCAAGATACAGAAGTGCTGAATGCCAAATGCAAACATCCCTCCCTCTTGCAACACACAGCAACTCTTGCACATGCTTTCCATTGCTAAAGGTAATTGCTCATTTTAAAGAGTGTTTCTTCTTTGTTTCCTTGGAGTAATTCTCAGTGTAAGTAAAACAAACCCTGACTTACACAAACAGTTCCTGCAAAAAGTTGAAACACCTGTTTTTAGATTCTGATTAAAGCAAAACCTATCTCAGCATTATCTGCAAGTAGATTGAGAGTTTAAGAAATATTATAAAAGCTAGAAATAGTAATGATGAATTTTTTTCCTCTGGCAAGAGTTCCCAGCTTTAAAATCTTGACATATTTTGTCTCTGGACTTGGAGATCTATGTGTTTATTCTCCTAAATACTGGTAATGAGCAATCAATTATTAATATATCCTGGATTGACCACCAGTAGCAATAGAAACACAAAGAACATTGGTTAGAGTAGTTTGAGGGAAATAGTACTGCAATAATTTCAACAGTCTGAAATCTGAAAGCACTCCATTTATAGTGAAGGATTTACTATATGAACTGAACAATTTGAAATTTCTCTTGTGAGCATAATAATGAGATTTAACTCATGAAAGTTGATCAACTCCTCATACCCTGAAAAAAAGCTACCTAAATAGATAATGCAAGAGCAGTAGTGGAACAAAGCTAAAACAAATAATATATCATAAATTTACTACTATACTGTACTAGTGTCAATTTTGCTTGTTCCATGAGCAACATGTTTTCAGCAAAATTGTCACACAATCTATGTTTCTGGCAAAAAAAACGATCAGCATAAACCAGATCCATACTTCCAAATCTCTGTAACTTCATTAATACCTTGATTTTCACCTACCATCAGGTATTGAATATTTTATCTCCATCCATTGTAGGTAAAAAATCCTCTGTCATATCATTTTGAACGCCAATAGAGTCTGCAGCAGTGAGGAGTCAATACCCTGTCCATATGCATGCTTTCATTAATTCTTTTGTTCAGGTATCACTATTGAAGACCACACAGATCTTACGAATAAATAAATAGGACTTCAGAAGATTTTAAGAACAATGTCTTTCTATCAAACATGAAGAGACAGAGCTCAAATAAAATAAACTATGTAAGTAACAAACTAAGTGCACTGCTTCACACTAGTTCTGTGTCATTTAACCTAGTAGTGTTTATGCTTCTCTGAGAATAAAATCCATGGCCTCATTTCAACAACACAGGTCTCAGACACATACTAAAAGAGATTTTATGTTAGATATGAATAGTATCAAAACACCATCCTTTCAAACTGCCATAGACACACTTCTGGCTAGCTTACATAAATGGTGAAAAGAGTGGAAAACCCTATTCTACCTGGCATTCCCTGTAATCAAGATTTTTAGCATAGTGGGCAGCATCTTAATTTTAGGCAGACTGAAATTAGCAAGTATATCCACACATAGTTGTCAGTTGAAAATACAGGGAACAACATCCTAGAATTTAAGTAGCAGTACTCAAATTTCACCACGATTTGCATCTTGTTTCCCAGACAAGCCACTAGAGGGTGAGACAATAGCAAAGTTGGTAAGATTTGAACAGGTCTGTCTCACGGCAGGCATTGATGAGTGAGCCCCGCGCCAGCAGGCAGGGCAGGCTGGGGAAATGAGCTCTCAAGAGCTGGTGGCAGCTTACCCTCATTTTGCCAGCTGGGACACAGACATCACAGGCCACCACATAAGCAGGAATATGAGTTTGATGGTCACACAGCAGTGATTTTTCTCAATGTATCTGAGTTGAAGATTCACTGTAAGTGAAGACACTATTTCAGTGGATTGGTAATAGATCTCTCTCCTTCAAATCACCAAGCAGCTGAGCAGGTCACTAATGACTAAATGTTGTTTGTAATTTGATGCTAACAGCATACTCAAGGGCTTCCTATAAAGCAAATAATTTGAGCTTTCTCTGTCTGCATATGTTGCTAAAAACCCCCGTCATAAAGACACCTTAGCAAATTTCTTTTAGCTCTAAATTCACCACACACTACTATAGTAGCCTCATCTCTTAAGAAAATTCCTGCTTTTTCATCTGTGTAAAATCAAAATCTGACCTGGAAGAAGTGGGCACCATTTCACTGAAGTCTAAACTGATATCAGAGTTTAACTGGGTCGTGTAGATTCAAAATCTGTGATGGAAATACTTGATACAGCCCCTAGTATTCTCCGTGCAACCAGACTGCACCACTCCCATCTATGGTTGTACCTAAAGAATCTACAATTTCTTTTATCAAGTCTAGAAACTTATATATATATATTAATTGATATTTTATAAGCAACTCTACATTGCCAATTGTATACAGATATTGCAGTTCTAAGGGAACCCCAGGAAAATTTTGCAGAAGTCAGAATAATCTCTGCAAAGTTACACAGTGCTACAGACACATTCTTGAAAGATACATCCCTTTCAGAATGACAGTGAATGAACTGAAGCATTTCTCTTTGAGACTAACCACTTACCTTGGGCTTTTCTTCTTTTCCATATTAACCATTGCAAGAGGAAAAATTATGTTAAGCTATCTTCCTTTTTTTTTTTAATTTACATTGACACACATATTGGTATTTAGGAAACTGGGAAAGCAGTAGCCCTTGTGTGGTATTGGATATAGAAAAGAAAAGCTCACCAACTTCCCCTCTCACCCCCTCACATCACAATTTGTTTTGTTGCACTTGTCCAACTAACAACAAAGTATGTTCTTTTATGGCTCTGCCAACACAGAACTTTCACAGAAGCGATGACACTTGGAAACAACCTTTTCAAGAAATTAAGCAAATGTATTTATTCTCATAGTATTTCCATTCTTTTCTGCTTGTTGGACGTTCTGTGCAATTTACTCTCAAACTGGTGAGTTTCTTACACATTTTAACATAGATTTTTTAAAAGATACTATCTTTCCTTTATGCTTTTACACTACTTAAAACATCAGCAATTTGCTTATTAAATCAATTATTTTATTTTTCTGTATCCTTTTTTTTCACGTGCAGTCTCTAACTTAAAACCCCCCCCCCACATTTAAAAGAGAGACAAAAAGACTGTTTCAAACATGCTACAGACAGAGGTGGTGGGAACAATTATTTGTGATCTGTATGATTAGGAGACTAACTTGCATAGAGAAAGCGAGATAAAAAGCAGGCTCTGAACCTGCATGATGAAATGGTGGAACAAATTTCACTGTCACCAAAGCAACAGTTCAGCATCCAGTAACAAATCTGCACTGGAGGTGAAGAATCCCTACTTGCACTTCCCATGCTATTACCTGAAATGCACTTTTACTTACTCATATTTTACAAAAGAATGATGCATTTGAATGTCTAAATGCACTGAGCAGCATGACAAAAGCTATGTGGTGGTTCTTATTACCATGGAGGGGCACAGGAAAAGTAGCAGAAATGATTGATTAGAATCTTTATGAAACCACATGTATGTGTGTGCACACTCGTTTTTCAATGCTTTTCTGTCCTCATGCATGAGGAATGTTTTCCATGTGCATAGGTAAGGCAGAAGGCAAAAGAAGATACATTTTACATCCTAAAGTGATACTATAAATATGCTAGGAAAATCCTACCTGGCACGCCTTCAAATTTAGAAGTGTTTTGGTTGTAGCCAGTAACAGTCAAGACGCTCAAGAAAAGGAACATATGCACGTATGTACTGGTGATGTAATATAGGGGAAACGGACTTATTTTCTAAGGAAATAAATTCACAAATTAATGTTTTTGATGTTTTCTGATGCCTAATGACTATAGCCTTGCTCTTTTGGTATGCAAAGCCAATATTATATTCACAAACAGAAATTTTTATTTATATCTATACTTTGTAGAAAATGTGATGCCACATCAGCAGCAGAGTATAAGAGCCCCTGACGTATGTAAACCCCTTTTCCTAAAGGCATCTATTCATGTAATATTCTTCAGTGGGGATGTCCTCTAGGACATCCTAAGGATGAAAATTTCCCCTGCAATTAGAAGTCTCACTTTTGTTTCTGCTGCTCTGTGCAACTGTAATTTCTTCCTCCGTTTATCTCCCCAAGTCAACTCCTGTAAATAGTTCTTTAAAAATATTTGGTTTTAATTGATGCTTGTTGTAAAATACTATGAGCTGCTCTGCATGGAGGACACAGGGTAAGTGCTCACAGCACTGTTTGGTAGAAAGAACACCATCACAGTATCTGTATGCGAGGCCACCTTCACGATGAAACTGCTGGGCTCCCTCCTTCGCCAGTGAGCTTTGCCAGAGATACAACCCCACACATCTTCTACAAATGCCTTTGTAGAACTCGGGAAGGAATTAACATAGCTCTAAAAATCCTGCCTGTTTGGCAGTCAGCACAGGAGACTCAGTGCAGGAGTTACACAGTGAGGAGTCCTGCCATAATAGCACTGCCAGCATCACCAGCTGATCCCGCTGTCGGCAAGACAGTGCTGCAGGGGAAAAGGGACTGCAATTAAAACAGAAGCACTGGGAGCACCAGCTTATATACAAACCTACCTGCCAGAAATCTGAAGACCACAGACTTTCAAATACACTGCACACCAAATTAGATAGATAATAGGGCAAAGGAAATGACAAAAAAAGAGAAGCAGTAATGTGAATTCCACAGAAATTCAGGACATGCCAATACTGAGCTGTGGTAGATGTAGATATGTATTCCTATGTTCTTCTATACTTACTAATTAACCTTGTTGGAAATAAATATATTCAGGATCAATTAATTAAAAATAATTTAAAGATTAAATCTAATCCTTAAACAATATGATTGCAAGATCTTACAAACACTCATTTTTAATAAATGAAAAAGACAGGAGCTTGACCCTGGAGTTTGCCAATATTTGTTGCAGAGATTTCATCTCCAGTCCTGGACTCTGCTCAAAGAAGACAAACAAAAACAACAGGAAGCCTAATTTCACTTCAGTTGACTGAAATTAAAAAGAGCAGCCAGTCTGTTTTGGCTTACATCAGAAAATACCTCTGTGCATAAATGGCTGGTTTGCTCTTCCACAAAGACTACTGCCTTTGACCAAAGGTAAACCACTTCTCAAGTTTTCCTGCATATTTTCTTTACTAGGTGAGAATCTAACATAAAGATATAGTAGCAAGTCGTTCAAATTGCAGTAGAATCTCTACTCTACAAATAAATATTTTTCTTTATCTAGGGCCACTCTGCTTTCATTTTAATTCAGCTTGTGGAATGTCTTCTTACACAGAGTCACCTCCTTCAGCTTCTTTCAATCCTATGCCTCTAAAAAGGCAGAACAGAGCACGTCTTCCTTGCATAACTGAATTATGTGGGGATCACTTAAAAACCAGGAAGCATAGAGAGGATGAAGAGTGCTATTACATCTGAGTGTTAATTAGTATGTGATAAATGTGCAAAAGCAGACTTTCTGCAAACACCTGTCTGCAGCATCCAGCAGCTACTTAATTTCCTACTCAGTAAAACTACAACAAGAGATTAAACCCTATCCCAAGCTGATCTAATATACATTTGGATTAAATCTGATCAAGACTTTTCCTATTTTCAGAGACAACACAATTTAATTCCCAGGATATATTTCCTTTCTCTGCCATTTTTCATGTAGACTTTGCAGCCTTTATTCATGTCCCCTAATAAAGCAGTGGATGTCTAAAAGTCAGATATTCAGGCTAAAGTACTTTAAGGATAATATAGATTGGTATCTGCAATTCAAGGAAGGTCTTGCATATTTCTCTACTGATCTGACCTAAAACAAGATAGCTCTTCACAGTAAGCTTGGCTCATTTATGTCCTCAGACTATGCATGTCACAAAGACAACTCTCTGGTGAACTCCACAGGAAAAGTCATCTAAAAGCTTTCTTTACAAAGACTGGAGAGAGATACCATTATGGGACTATATTAAGACAGAGGTCTAAAACTTTAGACAATCAGGATTAAATGAAAGCTTGAGTAAGAGGTGCAAAATATGGTTCTTTCTAAAAAAGTCACTTTAAGACAATTCACATAATAAAGGTAAAGGGATAACAGCACATTACACAAAAAACTCAAGTTATGGCTAGTTCAGTATAGAAATCAAGTCACATTGAACATGCCAACATTCAGTCGAAAATCAAAGCCAGTGGTAGAACATTTTCACCAGTGTATAAAAATACTCTAAAACTACTTCTTTAATAATTCTCATAACTGTTCTATGAACAACACATTGTACTCCTTTTTTTCCTTTTCTTCAGAGCAATTTGAAGATAACAGTAAAGTGCTTTGTCTTGGCTTACAAATCTACAGAGAATGAAGACAGTGAAGCATCTGGAGTGAAATCTTATGAAAAGAGTCTGAGGGAGTGGGGATTGTTTAGCCTGGAGAAAAGGAGGCTCAGGGGAAACCTCACTGGTCTCTCTAACTACCTGAAAGGAGGTTGTATTGAGGTGTGGGTTGGTCTCCCATGTCTCAAGTGACAGGATGAGAGGAAATTACCTTAAGTTGAGCCAGGAGAGGTCCCGATCAGATATTAGAAAAAAAAAATTCAGTGAAAGTGGGGTTAGGAAATTGAGTTGCCCAAGTGGTAGAGTCATCATCTCTGGAAGTGTTCAAGAAGCAACTGGATATGGCACTTGGGGATATGGTTGATAGGTGATTATGGTGGTTCTGGGCTGACAGTTTGGCTGGATGATTTTGATGGTCTCTTACAACTTTAATGATTCTTTGGAAACTTCAATGGCCAATTTAAAGTATTAACATTTCTTGTATCTGCTTCTGCTTTTAACTTCACCTTCAAACTGCCATAAATCTGAATTGTGCTAAGGGCACACAAAAGTACTCTTTTTTTTTTCTGTTTCTAGTTGGGTGTATGTTTGTGGTTTCTTTACAACCTTGGGTCTCAGTTCTAGTTTTGAAAATATACTCACTGCTTTGTACCTTGCCAATTTGGCTAGGATCCATTTTAGAGGCTGCATGGTGACTGAATAAATGAGACATATATAAAACTGTGCCTCCTTATATCTAGAAAAGCTACATCAAACCCTTAAAGAAAGAAAATAACAGATAAATAGAATACAACATCATGCATGCACCTTGGTAGGCTACTATACCAGCAAAGTTTTATCTCTTTTCACATTCAAAATCATTATTTTTAAGAGACGGTTCAAAACAAACAGGGTTCAATATGCCTGAGTTGTGCAGTTAAAGACTATTCTACTACTTCATTAGAGTATGGAAATTCTTTTTAACAACTCAATTAATAGTGTAATTAGTGTAATTTTTGCATGTGCTTATCCATTCGTTACCACATAAGAAGAATCATTGATTTTCCAGTTCTCTCTGTGAGGCAGGAGGAAAGCACAAAGCTGCCCTTGCCCTTTCTTTGGGAACATGAACTATCACATGCACTGCTTTTCCTTGAGAATCGAAATCACAGAATATTCTGAGTTGGAAGGGACCCACAAGAATCATCGAGTCCAACTCTTCAGTGAATGGGGATTATGAGCACCACGCTCTGACCCACTGGGCTCATCTCAGTGGCAACATGCTGAGATCTCTTTTACTGCTGGTGACAAGCAGGGTCCATCTATCTTACTGTATTAATCTGCTTTTTCATTTTGATTGCTACCTTTAGTCATGAACTAAACAAGCACAGCTTCAAACCACAGAAACAAAAAACACAACAGAAATTCTAAGTTGCAAGATAACATAAAATGCCCAGTACTCAAATCAATCCCAAATTTCTCAGGGCTAAGACTGCGAAACTAACATTTCTATGGACTATAGTAGTTTTCAAAATCTATAGCAAAATGACACGAAGTTACCATGTTATTTTAAAAATAGTCAAATCATGTATGAAAAGTTGTCATTAAAGTAGCTTGTATCTATCATTATTAACTTCACTAATTTTTAGCATTAGTCAGAAAAAAAATTCACAGTGCAATTTCTAAAAAATAAATGGGAAGATTATACACCTTGATGGACCTTCATTTAATAGAGGCCCTTTGGATCTACAGACAGAGAATAATTTGTACAAGTCTCACCTTTCTACTGTAAATCATGATTTTGAGATAGCAGGCAAGTAGCATAGTATTTCTGGTAGCCTAGTGGGACGCAGTGGTGAATGAGGAAGCAGCCTGTCCTGCAGTGACATGCATATTTACACAGTAGAAAGCAGCAGTACACATCCAAGCAGGCCTACTGTGGCATGCTTTAATTCAAATTATTATCCCAGCTTGCAAAATCTTTTAAGATATTCAAAACAAAGAAACAAACAAAAAAGCAGAAGTTCGGTGTGAAATACAAAATTGCATTAGTCTGTCTTCATCTATTGGGCCATATCAAATGCAGCATTATCAGCAAGTCAAGGGAGGTGATTCTCTTGCTCTACTCTGCTCATGTGAGAACCCATCTGGAGTGCAGCATCCAGTTCTGTTGCTCCCAAAATGAGAAAGACATGAAACTGTTGGAGAGAATTCAGAGCAGGGGCACAAAGTTGATAAGGGAACTGGAGCATCTCGTCTATGAACACAGATGGAGAAAACTGGGGTTGTTCAGCCTGAAAAAGAGAAGGTTGAGTGGACACCTCACAGGAAACTTCCAGTATCTGAAGAGGACCTTCAGGGAAGCCAGAAAGAGACTCTTCATCAGGAACTGTAGTGATAGGACAAGGAGTAATGGACACAAACTGAAAAGGGGGAAATTTAGGATAGATGTATAGAAGAAATTATGTGCTTAGAGGGTGCTGAGGCACTGGAACAGGTTGCCCAGAGAAAGTGTGGATGTCCCATCCCTGGAAGTGTTCATGGCCAGGTTGGATGGGGCATTGAGCAACCTGGTCTAGTGGAAGGTGTCACTGCTCGTGAAAGTGAAGTTGGAACTAGATGATCTTTAAGGCCCCTTTCAACCCTAACCACTCTATGATTCTATGACTTACAACAGCAGTGGGGCAAGAAATACTCCACATACTCCAGGAATGAGGTCCAAGCATTGTTCACTGCATCCAGCAAGGTTTCTACTGCTTCAGTGTGGAATGAATCTTTGATCTCTGCATGTTAATCAGATGCAAATCCATGTTATGGGGAGATTGTTAAAAAAAAAGTGAATCTGCTAAGTACTAGTATCTCTGTATTCAAAGAAGCCGATACTTTTAAAGTAACTAAACCTGAGAATTTCCTAAAATCCATCTACAGTACTGAAATGAGCTGTCCATAGTCAAAATCTCTTGGGTCAATAGCCAAAGCAGCCTGTTAGACTAACATGCATTTAAAAGGTGAAAATTTAACATTTGTTGTAGCACTGGTCATTCAGTCTACTTTAATGCACTTCTGGGATCCAAATGATGCACATTTAGCCTGCTCTCTGTGTGGGGCTGATTTTCACCTCAGTGCATAAAACACTTAATTATAAAACATGTCAAGTTTCCAAACAAGAATCAGAAGCTCTCCAGAAATATCTTAGGATTGATTTTGAAGCACTCTAGCAAAGAAAACAAAAAATGAACAGCATCTGTCTAGCTCAGGAGGCTGAAATGGGAGAAGATTCTGCAAGCACCACAACAAAAGAGATGTTTAAAGAGGGATTTGAAGGGGAATAATAGAGAAAACTGAGATAATATTAGGATAGTGCTTTCAAAATGAAGGAAAAGCACAGAAGAAAATGCCTATACGCTTCCATATAGGCAAGACTTACAGTGAGTTTGGAGGAAAGAATCAGCTCACTAATAAAACTGAGATGAGAGAGTGTATTTTATGAAAGACTTTCAAAGTACAGTGATGCATGTTAATGTAATGCAGAAAAGGCTAGGGGACAAAAGCAAAGAGGCAGGTGACTATTAACTGAAGCTGCAGCGGTCATAGAAAGTTTTGATGTTCAACCAAACCCTCTTATTCCCATTTCTTAGAGGAAAATATCGCATTAAGTACAAGGAAGAAGCAGTATAACACAGTAAAAAAGAGACGCTTTAAAATTCAAATCTGGGAAAGAAAGACCATGAAAGAGGATTCCACAGGGTGCCTCCATTCTGATGGAGGTGAAAGAAGCAGAAGTCAAATGAAGGAAGACTTAGCAAATAGTCTGGGTAAGCTGCTGTTCTGGCAGACCCCCACTTCAAAACAGGGACTGAATAATGGGGAAATTAAGTCCAGAGAGGCTCGTTAACACAAGTGCCAAAGAGAAGAGACATCTGCAGCACAGATAACTCTAAGGACTTTAGGATCCTGCTTGGGGAAGAACTATAACCCAAGGGTTCAGTTCCCCCAAAGGAGTACAGGGACTCTAAGCTTTAACATAAGAGATTAGTTTTAACTGAAACTGACACGTTTGAGCTAATGCTGCTAGGGAAACAAAAGCCAAGCTCTTTTCTAATCATCTGTGGGATGCATATGTGCACATGCAAAAGGATGAACATCACTGAATGCTTCGCTTTTTGCCTTTAATTGCATCATTTATCTAAGATATTGAATATATCCTCTGTATTTCCTTACAGAATGACAATGGAGCTTAGCTAAAAAGGCAAAGTGTGATGAATTTGTATGCACACCAACCACCCCATTATTAATATCTGTTAGTGATTGCCATGTGATTCTCAGGATCTGACTTCTTTATTATTTACTGTTATTGTATTGACAATTTCTTGTGATTTCTTGCACAAGTTTTTTTCCTAAGGAAGCAGCAATAAAATAAAAATAAATTTTGAGGCTGTGATCTTGCCTGTCATCCAAAGTATGTTCACAACACTGAAGAGGAACACGGCACGTAACCCACACCCCACCCCTTTCTATCAGTATCTGAACTAGCCTAGCTATAGCTTAAAGATAAACACCTCTTAGTTTCGCTACAGTTTCTCATCACGATTTGTATTGCAATTGCAATGCAGATATACCCCAGTTGTGTCTCTGTCTGGACCTCCCAGTCAAGCTATAAGCTTGCCAACATTTTGGCTGATCTCTTCTGAGGACATTTAACTCAATTAGTATATGGTATCTGGCATTTCACAGGTGAGAAGAAAAATAAATCGTGCACTCTGGCATTTGTGTATTGAAGATTTCTTTTTACATAGATTGGAAAGTGTGATATTGACTGAACTAATAAAAGACTACTTGAATTTAGAAATGATCACAGGAATAGACTCTTGTAAAAAAGACACAACTCCTTTTCACTCTATAGAGTCCAAGTGTGTGTGTGTGTCCACACACCTTTCCTCTTCTCCAGCATTTTTTCCTTTGACTTGAATGTGGAAAGAGGTGGGGTTGTTGGGTTTTTTTGTTTGGTTTTTTTTCAAGTAGTTACTATTCCAATTGCTCCATTCATTTTTTAGCAACCTACATACTGAAAAGCTTATTTATCATTCTATATGAATGAACAGTGGTGTTTCAATACTTCTCTGTATAGAGCTTCATTTTTTTCTACCCATTTGGACTTACTTTCTCCTGCTAAGCACTTCAAAGAGCCACTCAGCTACATATTTTTTTCCTGAAATAAGGCCTTAATTCATTACTAAACACTGTTGTGATTATGAAAAGTAATGATATTTGGTATGATATTATAATTAGGCAGCTTGAATAAGTTTCACTTTCAGTATGTTGCAGAACTGAGGAGAAAATGTTGGTCCAAACAAAACAAATATTGTTTTGGACAATATTTAAAGCCAGGAAATAAATGCATGAACAGAATTTACTTTATCTCACACTTTTTACCCAAGGTTCTTTTTTAAAGGAAGTAAACACAATTAACTGTTAGTTTAACTCCCACAGAATGTTGTTTCATTCTGTAGCCAGTGATACATGCCATGCCAGGTTAGTACCAAAAATTATTGGAGAAACCCAGTTCAGAGGTAATCCATATATACAGAGCAAGAACAGCCTTTTGCAGGAACTCAGGGAAAAAAAGAGGGTATATCACTTTTGGAAAACGGGCAGGCCACTCACGAAACATCTCAGGATGTTGTTAGGTCATGCAGAAAGAAAATTAGAGAGGCAAAAGCTAAATTAGAACTTAAACTGGCCACTTCTGTAAAGGATAATAAAGCATGTGTTTATTAACAGCAAAACAAGGAAGGGGCAAGGAAAATATCCACTCTTTACTGGATGCAGGAGGGAATACAGTTGCTAATGATGAGGAAAAGGCTGAGGTACTTAACACCTTCTTTGCCTCAGTTTTCAATAAGACAGGTGGTGCCCAGAACGACTGGACTCCTGAGCAGGCAGACAGGGATGGAGAGCAGAACAGACCCCTGTGATCCAGGAAGAAGCAGTTAGTGAACTGCTGAGACACTTAGATGCTCACAAGTCTATGGGAACAGATAGGATCCATCCCAGGATGACAAGGGAGCTGGTGGAAGAGCTCACCAAGCCACTCTCCATCATATATCAGCAGCCCTGGCTAACCAGGAAGGTCTCAGATGACTGGAACCTGGACAATGTGATGCTCATCCACAAGAAGTGGTGGAAGGAGGATCCAGGAAACCTGGATCCTGACAAGGTTATGGAACAGATCACCTTGAATGCCATCACATGGCATCTACAGGATGGCTGGGGTAATCAGATCCAGCCAGCACGGATTTAGGAGGGGCAGGTCCTGTCTGACAAACCTGATCTCCTTTTATGACCAGGTGATCTGCCTGGTGGATGGGGGAAAGGCTGTGTCTACCTGGACTTCGACAAAGCCTTTGACACAGCAAAATCCTGGAAAAGCTCGCAGCCCACAGCTTGGACAGGAGCACTCTTTGCTGGGTTAAGAATTGGCTGGATGGCCAGGCCCAGAGAGTGGTGATGAAGGGTGCTGCATCCAGCTGGGGACCAGTCACTGATGATGTCCTTCAGGGCCCAGTCCTGTTTAATACCTTTACTGTCAATCTGGATGTCTTCCTTTAGGAAATTTGCAGATGACACCAAGTTGGGTGCAAGTGTCAATCTGCTGAAGGGTAGGAGGGAGCTGGACAGACTGGCTCAAAGGGCTGAATTCAACAAAATGAGATTTAACAAGTCCAAATGCCAGGTTCTGCACTTTGGTCACAACAACCCTCTGCAGCATTACAGGTTGGGGACTGAGTGGCTGGACAGCGGCCAGGCAAAAAGAGACCTAAGAGTACTGAGTGACAGCACCTGAGCATGAGCCAGCAGTGTGCCCTGGTGGCCAAGAAAGCCAACAGCATCCTGGCCTCTATCGGCAATGGTGTGGCCAGCAGGACGAGGGAAGTCATTCTTCCCCTGTACTCAGCACTGCTGAAGCTGCACCTTGAGCTGTGTCCAGTTCTGGGCCTCCAAATCTAGTAAGGGTGTTGAGATGCTGGAGTGTGTCCAGAGAAGGGCAACAAGGCTGGTGAAATGTCTAGAGCACAAGATTTAAGAGGAGTGTTTGAGGGAGCTGATGTTATTTAGCCTGGAGAAGAGGAGGCTCAGGGAGACTCCTTGGCAGTCTCTACAACTGCCTGAAAAGGGATGGGGTCAGGTGGGGTCAGTCTCATCTCCCAGACAAACAGTGACAGGACAAGAGGACACAGTCTTTAAGCTGCACCAGGGGAGGTTTAGGTTGGACATTAGGAATTTCTTCACAGAAGGGGTGGTTGGGCATTAGAAAGGGCTGCCCAGGGAGGTGGTGGAGTCACCATCCCTGGAGGTGTTTAAGAAGACTGGATGTGACACTCAGTGCCATGGTCTAATTGACAAGGTAGTGTTAGGTCATAGGTTGGACTCAATGACCTTGAAAGTCTTTTCCAATCTAATTGATTCTGTGATTCTGTAATGCTTCAATGAAATTCCCACAAGGATTGCAAAGCAACAAGTTTTGAACAAACAAAAAGTATAAACATAATGCTTCTGTTATACCTACTACTTCTCAAGTGCTGAAAATATTGGTAAGACTTATTTAAATAAATAATGTAAAATTATTAACCTGTATGATTTTACACTTTGTAAAGTGATGCCTTTCAAGTAGAGGAAGTAAAGAATTTATCTCATTCTCACTGAAATATCATGCTTTCAAGAGATCATAGTTCCTAAATGATGAAGCTACATTTATAAACAAGGTGAAACAATTCTACAGAACAGGCAGAGGCAAATGCTCAGTTTCAGCACCAGACAGATACAGATCCCTATCTCCTTGTTAACTCTAGTCAATATTGCATGATTCGTGTTTTCTAACAAATAATTAGGAGTTTTTAGACCCAAGACTTCATTTGATCTCTGAAGTTTTGAATTTCCAAATTTGCAAGATATTTATAAATAAAACTGGGAAAACTGAAGAAAGAGGAAAAAGAAAATTGATTTTTTTTATTCCATGCAGATATCATATTTGATCTTCAGAATTAATTTTGTGCTACAGAGAATCAGCCTGAGTGGCAGGCATAGGGGATTTGAGCAATTCAGTCTTTATTACTAGATCTTCAATGTTACTGAAAAGTCCGTAGTTAGAACTGAATTCAGTTTCCTACAAGTCATAAAAGAAGTATGGACAAACCTAACTTTCTTTCATAATAAATGAATAAATAGCCAACAAAAGCTCAGTCTATCCAGCTGGACTCTTTTAGGTTCAGCTTGGGTCTCCCTGTCTGACTTTTCCTTAACAATTTCTTTACTCATTCAGTCAATACAGAAAAAAAAAATATATATAAAAAAAGCAGATGTGTTTATGCACGTCAACCAAATGGTTCATGTAATTCCTGTTAGAATGTCAGCATTTACTGAAATTGTTGATATGTGTGTGCAAGACAGACAATATCCCTAAATGGTTGATATTTGGTAAGTAGGGCAGGTGTGAAACTGGAACAGACACTCTGCTCTCATTTTCAATCCAGGCAATACCAGGAGAATTAGAAGGGTTAAGCAATGGTTAAATTAGGGCAGAATTTGACCCCAAGGATGTTAGAAAGCTGAAACTGTAATCAACATTTTGTTACCTACAGCTTTAAAAACAGTCCTTATACAACAGCACAGCATCAATCCACAAAGACAATAACCTGTATGTTCACTTCAAATTAAAGTGCAACATTGCAACAGCACTGTGATGAAGCTAGAACATGCAGTATTTTTTCCCAGATTCACCCTTTTTTCTACTTTTTGTACCACATAACACTTAAAGACACATAAGGCAAGTAGTGAAGTCGTATGGGTGGAGCCCCTAGCTCTTCTACAAGAACAAGCTTGACATCCCTGGTCCAAATAAGGTGAGTTAAGGAAAAGGATTATAGTATCAACATTCCTCCTAGAATTTATAAAAGGATCCATACTTCATCTGCAATTTCATAAGGCTTAAAAGAGCAAAAACTAGGATTACAGGTGTTTTTCCTTCCCTTTTTTTTTCTGTCCCTGTAGTGTGTTCAGAACAATCTTCTCAAGCCAGAGCACAAAAAAATTCCCTCTTCTCCCACTTGTCACCTCCAAACAGGCATGCTGGAGTAGATTTTCTCCTCCTTCCTTGGCACTATACATATACCAAATACAATGCCAAAACCCTTTCCATCATTCCTTTTGTTTTTCTGGTGTTATTGTGGGTCCTACTTCTAAATTATACATCTTCTTGGGAGAGAAGAGGGAGGAAAGGTCATTAAAGAAGAGAGGAGCAAAAGGCTTTCAATTCAATAGTAAGCCAGACAGGAAAATGGTGGGAAAACAGAAAATCAGAGGGCAGGAGAGAAAGAAAAAATGCCCAGATGTTATTTACACATATGAATACACAGACATAGATACAGTTAATAGGCTAATAGTCTATTAATTGAGGTGCACAGTTAATCCCAGTTCTTAAACTTCTGCTAAATATCTTAACATGAAAACTTAGCTGATGGAACAGGTTTGCTTTTCTGATTATATACCACTCTTCACAAGCAGTTGTATGCTTTGGCATCTCTAACTCTACATAATATAATACTTAACCCACTCCTAGGGCACAAAATTTCAGTTTATGTTCTTGTGATCAAATCCTTCCTGATACAATTTAAGAAGCACTTCAATTCATTATCAGTCATGACTGGGTATAATGAAAAAGCAAGTACACATTCTAATAGGTACAGCCCATGAAAGCTTTTGAATTTTCTGGGAGTGAGAGGATATTGTTCACCCTGTGCTCTCAGTAAATTATATATTTGCCTCGATACAGGGAAATAGGCCTTTAGAGGCACTTCTACTCATTCATCAAAATGGAGCACTGAAAACGGCAGCTGGATTCTTCAGCACAGAAGATAAGAGCAGTAGTACCGGGCAGTTTGTACAATTCTGGGTCATGGTACTAATTTCATTTGGATTCCTCTGCCTGTAGTCCATGGAGTTACAGGCAGGAACACCTTTCCTCAGCCTGAATCACACAAGATCACTGTGGTATCCCATACAGACACAACATATGACTGTAATAGTGTTTTCTTGTGAACGCAGGCATTTCACAAGTCTTACAAAAACACTAAAAACTCAACCATCTGACCTGTGTTCCACATTTTGTCTGGATATGATACACATCCTTTTCTTTTCCCCTGTCATAACACACTAAGATTACTGTTGCTTGACAAAGGACCAGTGACTGACACTGCAGGTTCCACATTCTTTCACAAAAGTCTCTTCAAACTGAATAGAAATAATTTCTTGTCATGCATTTTTGAACTCTGATCACCATAAACCGCTCATAGCTGAGCAACAATGTCCTTTTAACTTTGCATCCTGGTTTAGCACATTTTGTGCGGTGTGCCTCGATTCTGAATGAAATTGAACTTACAGTTGAGTCTGGGAAAATGGATTATTTTGGCAGTGATGTGCTTCAGTAGACAATTCAGAAGCCAATGTGACCATTCACTTTGCAGGGACGTTTTCAATATTGTAACATTTCACTCTTCCCACACATTTTATTAAGCAATAATACTGATCAAATAGTAAAAGAATTATTTTTAATTGCTATTTCAAAACCTGTTTTCTGCTTATGTGTTTATTCTCCTTTCAGGCATGTCTACCACAACTTGTAATGGAGTGTACAAGTACACATTTCTTAGCATAAATACAAGTCAATCTGCAAAACATATTTTGAATTAATAAACTTGAGTGATTGCAATTAGGACACCTATACTCTGCTGCATCTGTTAAGAGATACATGTCATGCAAATTATGCATGTACAAGGGATTCCCCCTAATACAGGATGTATTTCATCTTTCTTTGCCTGATTTTATAAACAGCTCAGAGCAGCTAACACTGAAAAAAATCCCGGCGGGCAGTCATATATTCCAATTAAAAAATGGTATCTCTTACTTGCATAAGTGCTACTGGCCAAGACATGTTTGCCAACATCAAACAACAAAATTGTTGGAGGCAACAATCAGCTGGCCAATGTAGTAAGAAATAATTCACTGAATAAAGTATTTACTGTAAATTATTCTATAGCACAAATAAGTTGTTCAATTTTGACCTCTAAAAGCATAGTCTATATTCCAGAGTTATATGAAGCTACTAATAATTGCAACTTATATTGATAACCCACTCTGAATCATCCCAATCTGGTTTATTCTAATACTGCACAGCAATTTGAAAAAAACCCAAACAGATAAAAGAGTCTATAATCTATCCAATTTTAACAATTTCTCCATTGTCACAAACATATAGAATCCCCAAATACCGCATTTTATATTCCGTTCTCTGTGTTAGCTTAAACCGATGTAAAACCATGAGTTGGCAGAAGCTCTCTATTGTCTGTGCCCCTAAGAAAGCACATTGTTTATTCCACAAGTACATGAATCAGTTGCAATCTGTGAATTATGAACAGGTCCAGTGGTTTGAAAAAAAGAGTTGGAATTACTAATGTGCAGGGCTTAATTCTTCCAAGTTGAGAGATGAGTACACTGTGCACACACACACTAATAAGCTCTTCTATGACAGGCACTTCATACACTGTTTTATGCCTCTGAATAGTAAACACAGGCCTGGGTTACATGACCTTGTTGCTTGGTTCTGCAATACTTTACACTACTTTAAAAAAATGGGATTGTTCCTGGCATGTACATTGTGGTTGTGACATAGTAGTTAAAATATACCAATAGCTATGGACATAAAAATACCCCATTAAAACAAAATCCCATATTTATTTTTAAATATCTATTATAAAGCTACCACCAGACTGCCATCAAAAACTCATCAGGAATATTATTATTCCAGCACTTCCCAGGTTTATATTCCATCCCTGTAGTTTCACCTCACTGTCAAACTTCCTGAAAGATTACCCTTACCAGAATTCTAAGTTCTTTACATTTAACCTCATTAGAGGTTTCAGAATTGTTTAAAGTTAAGCAATCCTACTGCAAGATAAGTAGCAAATTTTCAGTAAATGAATATTCAAAAACACAAATTTATGGCATGAAATTGCAAAACTCCTATTACCATTTTATGATTGAATCAAGGTACCATGCAATATAGTTAACAACTGAGAAATGACCATAGAAAAAAGTGGCATGTTACTAGGTACTAAAAAAAAAAAGCTTTAATTCATTTATCAGTCTGAATATTCAATACCTATATACTGAACTCATTCTAGAATGGGATCTAACTCTTTGGGAAGTATCTTTCCAGTTATGTGACCCTCAGAGATTCCTAATGTAGTCATAGTTTTTGTGTCTTAGCATACATGAACTTTCAAAACCAGGGCTGGAGTCCCTTTAAGGAGAAGAAAAACCAGTGGCAAAGTTACCTATGAAATCTGCTTGTTGTGTGGGTTTCTCAGACTAAAAAAGGTAGTATTCTGAAGTAAATATATTTACATACACATTTATACAAACACATAGTTTTCTCACACTGTGTAATCAAAAAGTGAACAAAAGCCCCCAGGCTCAGAGCTATTCCAGGTATGAAATGAGAGGAACCCTTTGGAAACCTTGGCTTCCCAAGAGAGGGGAAAGAAATAATAAGGCAGGTCTCTCTACCCAATCTCACCCACAGAAGTGCCTAGATAACAACATATGTGTTTGGTACCAAATTGTACAAAGTAGTGCAGCCATTTGGAGTAGATCCTTAGTCCAGAATAAAGATCTTGGAGACAGGCTTTGCAATCAAATGGCAGTGGCAGGAAATTTTACAGGTGCAGGCACTGCAATGGAATGTTGTTCTCTTCATTCTTCTCAGGCACTGTATGACCTCAGAACACCGAGAGGTTTTTGGTGTGCCTTTGCTCCTGTCAGGGCCAACATCTCCTGGAAGTCCAAGGAAACATCTCTTTTTCAGGATCAAATTGGTCATGTATTTTTATTCCTCTAGCTTGCTGGGCTCAGAGGAGATGACACAGCCAAGAATGTATAGCCTTAAAGAGCAAGTTTCGGCAGCTGGGGTAGAAGGTGAAAATCTAAATCATTATTATCATGTGTTAACATACATGACTGGATTTTCTTAGAGGGATACCATAAGGTACAAATAGCTTGGGCCCCTCACTACAAGAAAGACATGGAGGATTGAGTCCAGAGAAGGGCAAAGGTGCTGGTGAAGCATCCAGAACACAAGTTCTATGAGGAGTGGCTGAGGGTCGTTTAGTCTGGAGAAAAGAAGGCCTAAGGGAACTTTATTGCTCTCTATAACTACTTGTAGGGGCAGCCTCTTCTCCCAGGGAACATGCAACAGGACAAGAAGAAATGGCCTCAGATTGTGCCAGAGGGAGTTTAGACAGGATATCAGGAAAGCTTTATTCCCCTGAAACGATTACCAAGCATTGGAACAGGCTACACAAGGAAATGGTAGTATGTATGTATGTATAAAGACAGCCAGACCTTACAGAGATCAGACTCCTGCTGATGTAAGCTGTATGCAAATGAATCCATAAAATAGCCTCAACACAATCAAAATACAGATGAAATCTAGTTAGTGACTAACAAATTACTCATTATGTGCCCGAATTATCTGAACTTCCAAAGGATCCAGCTAGGCACTTGAAGCCCTTTGTCCCTCTATTACAACATCCACAAGTACATTGAAGCATTGGTTTTAAATGAAACTAGGGACTAAGGAGTAAAAAGACAAGTTTCTGACTTAAGACTGTGTCCTGTTTCTCAGATCAGGAAGCTATGGCAGTACAAATACCTGGCTCAAAGCTTGCATTGCATTTAATTTGGAGAGGTAAGAGTTCTGAACACTGCACAGAGATTTAAATCCTCATATGCACCCACAGGCAAAATTTTGTGTGGGTAGATAAAGGAAAACTCTCTTACGTAATTCCTTGCCTACGTGACGTTCTCACATCACTCTTTATAAGAAAAAGTAATCATTTTTTGCTCCTGTGTTTCCTCCCTACAACCTAAATTTTCTCCTGCTTATTCCTCCCAGCTGGCATTAACTGGTTTTTGAGCTCTGAATTTCCATTCACCCAGGGCAGCACTCAGCTCACCAAGCATATTTCACCTGTGCTTTTTGGCAGGATTCAATTCTAAGCTGGTGTCTGACACAGTGGATCAGCATATTAACACATGAACCCTGCTCACACTATGGTGTGATTTCCAGCCTCTGTCTTGCAGCCAGTTTGCAGACTCTGTTGTTCCAGATAAAAGGTGCTGTTCTTCAGAGAGATTACACTGAAGCAAAGGGAGCAGCTCTCCAAACTAAAATTGCAGAGTGGCACACAGGGCATCTTTTTAAAGCTGTACAAAGGAGTTATGAACCTAAATCCTGGAAGATTAAAGACAAAGAATGAGTTGCACTCACTTATCAAATGCTTATCTACATACAAGCAACATTCTGATTCTAATTAATTTCACACATTTAAATACCACTACAAATCTTTCAAACCAACATTTTGCATTCTTTTACATATTTTTTTTTCTGTTTAGTGCACACAGTATTTTTCCTGTATATTAGGTGGGTTAAATATATTGCAGTGTGAAGAAGGAATCTTTCTAAATGTATTTTAGTAAAGACTCGTTTATGTAACTTTACAGGTCTGTTTAGGAAATTAATTTCCAAGAAAAAAATTGTTATTGCTTTCAGTTTCATAACTGTAATGCATCTTATATCAGTTCTAGCCAAGTTAACTTCTCTTTCATTTGAATGAAAGAACTAGGGAATGTAACAAAATTTCTTTTTCTCCAGGTTGACTTCAGTGGTATGCACCAGCAGACCTAACAGTGCCCAAGCAAACACATGAGCTTCTAAGTCTAGAAAATGTTTTCTTCTACATTGAATTAAATGGAAACTATTACTTGTTTTCTTTCCAATGCAGGTGGCAAGAAGGCACCTGTTAGAGAAAATAAAGGCCTAACAGGAGAGACGAGGAATTTGTTAGATGAAACAATGGGTAGTAAAAGGTGTTAATTACTGCAACACACCAGCTCTTTTTTTTCCCCAGTTTTAATTCTTCTGGTAAATAAATTCTTTCCTAAACTTGTTTTTTATCATCCTATCTCTATTTCTCATTTAGGTATTAATCGATTACTCTGTTTTTATCTGAGGACCAGCATTCTACCATTCTGTCTTTATCACATTACTTTCTCAGTTCAGAAGGCAGTAGGATTGCTGATCCAAGCAATATTGAAAAGTGATTGATGATCATTTTACATGAACGACATTTGGCTTTTATGAAGAGTTATATACACTACATAATAAATAACTCACAAAAATAATTGTGCACCGTATATTAAGAACTCCAATATTGTTTCCAAAACAATGTTATGTGATCTGAATGTAGGCAGTGGGATAACAGAACACGGTCACCTGAGTGCTGTCTATGTCACAGGCCTTTCTTCCTATTACTGTATTTATAGTCACTTCAGAACAGACCATTGCAGATGTGAACAAAACCCACTAAGCTAAACAGGCCAGATGTTGCTCCATTGTCCTTCAGGGAGCAATTATCTTCTGGTAGGGAAAATAGGAAACGGCTAACAGAAATCTCTGCATATAGGCCTGAGAGTGTGCAGACTTTTGGGTTTGGCTTTCAGAATAGCACCTATTTGAACTGCAGTTCATAAGGACACTGAGTGAGGAAACAACTCATAGTGGTATCACTCGGATACCAGACACACATTTAAGTAGAGAGGTGAAAAATCTTTTTATATACACATTTCAAATATATTCCTTACCATTTCTCTGTGCACAGACGTTTCTTGTTTGTTCTAAGCAATAGAAGACATCAAGAACAACTAAACTGAAGCCAGTGTGGTTACACAGTGCACAACTCCATAGTTCACTCAGGAACAGACTCAATGTAAGTGTCAAGGAAAGTATTCCATCAGGACTTATGAAGAGATGCTGAAAGCAACTGCATTTGTGCACTTCTTCAAAGCCTCCAAACTACATCTTCCTTACTGTTTAACTACTACATAATCTTTGCACCATTTCCAAATCCCCTGATATAGACAAGAAACAGCTTTTATTTCTTCCTGTAACCGAGTCCCTAATCAGACTACTTCCTCATTTGAAGAATGAAAATTAGGTTGCTTATGCAATTCCCATATTTAGACATTTTTCTTTAACTGTGATCAGTATTTATGTGGGTCCAAATACAAATGAGATTATCAGTCTTCCCCAAAATTCATTTAATTCATTTAATGTGCATTTATATGCAGTTGGTGTCTGCATATACCAACTTCTGTTTCTCTCATCTCCACAAAGAAAAATGATAAAGCATAAAACATAATAGCTCTCTAACATAATTCTTATAGTACATAATTCTTGTGCATATGCACCTTATGCATGCTCCTTCCAACAAGGTAAAAAAAGGCGAATCCTTTAGAGACAAACACATTTGATAATGCTATAAGGCTAAAAAAAGGTAAGAGATTTTTGAAAATACAGTAGCAGGACTGAGGAGAAGAAAAAGCTGAAAAGAAAAGCAATAGAGCACTCACTTGAGAGATCAGATGGCTGCAGTGATGAAGTTAAATGAACAACTTTTAAAGTTCATCATTTGCTAAAGTGATAAATGGGAAGGTTTAGCGTAGAAATTAGATGAGTAACTGGAGCTGGGGAAATATTTAGGTGTAAAAAAGACAGCACCTGTGACCTGTCCCTGTTTGTCATTAGAAGAAGAGAGGGACAATACCCCAGAGTAAAAACAACTCAAGTAACTTGTCAGGAAAAAAGACGGAGGGAGAAGGTCAGAGAAGAACAGAAAACACAAGCAGAGACAGTCTGGGAAGGAAGAGAGGCAGAGCTAGATTTGGGAGAGATCAGGTGAATTAGGCAATGAAGGTGACACAGGATGTGGTGATACAGTCTTGTCTCCTGGAACAAGACAATAGTCTTGCCACAGCAGTCTGAAAACCTAGACAGTGTTCAAGTCGGCAGCTGAATTAATAATGAAGCTTTTAATCAGATAGAAATAACCAAAAGATATATATTGTCTTATAGCTCAATGCAGAAACCTGGCCAAGGGAGAGAGTATTCATATTTTTTGGCTACTTTTAAGGATAGGTATGGATTAACTCACAAGTATCCCATAAAACTACTTCTGGGAAGCTGGTCCAGAGACTTACAGATCTCCTAGTCTGAAATCCTCTTCTCACTCTTGCAATTAACTTTTGTGCTAGTACTGGCCTTTAGTTTTTATAGCTCTTCTCCGTGCTGCATGTGTCTATCTATATTGCAGTGTATTCACTGAAGCAAATGCACTGCCAAGTACCAGCTGCTGTGCAAGCACGGGTCCTTGCAGGTTCCAGTGAGGGATGTCAGAACCAGGACAAGCATTTCTTCCTCTTCCAGTTCAGCATGTCAGTAAGGGGGCCTATGTACACAGTTTCAAACATGAGAAACCAAGTCCTCTGAGACAATGTCTGAAAGCTGATCTATTCCCTGAGAACTGATGCATCCAAGTTACCAGTTTTTCTGATACAATGTGAGACACCAAAAGGCAGAGCACTTTGAGTGAGACAGTGCTGATAATTTAGAATGGCTTTGCTAGTTTAGTTCATTAACTTCTAAGTCACACTACAAAACCATTTTATCCCTCCTGACTTTCTCTCCGGTGAAGACTGAATGGGAAACTGAGAGAGAGATCTAAGTTTCAAGGATGTAGGCAGATTTTCCCCTCTGATTGTGAGGGCATTTTACTGCTACCACTCACACAGTCAATGCTCTGGAAGGAGATTTATTAATCAAACACAAGAAATAAACATTTCTAATGAGACTAAGTCAACTACAGGAAGGAAAGCCAGCACAGAGTTTATGAGGGGGGTTGTAATGCAGTCCATCAAATACACAGGAAAGATGGCCAGAAAGCTGCACCCTACAAATATTCAACTGACAACACTTTAAAGGCAGCTGTTATTAGAACAAATGTATTTTCTCCCACTTTGCAATGTACACCGTTTGCCGATTTTACAAGTATCTTCTAAAACAGCAGTGAAGACCACTCAAAGCTAGTATGGCCATTGAACAAAAACATCACTGAAAGACCAAATCCAAATTGTTGACATTTTAGAGCTCAAAAACACTGAAACATAGACAGGAAGGTCTCACAGACATCTTAGAGGATAAGTGCAGTATGAGAAATCACAGTAATGACATTCTTGCATATATTACTGGTTGATTTATGTTATCTTCTCAGTATTTCTCATACTAGCTGTATCCACTGCTGTATTTTATCATCCATTAGTGCCACAACACAACCTGATATATAGAAATGCATACATTCCTTTTACAGAAAAAAAAGGAAAAATTAATAAGGAAAAAAGTTTAGATGTAGAAAATACACTTTGACTTGTTTCCCACTTTTTTTTTAATATGTGTGTACAACTGCATAGGCACTCGTCATGTACGTAAGTCCTCCTCTTTTTAAAAACAAGTCCTTCATCCATGTGGCTATTTATGTTACATGTTTTACTCTCTCCAATTAATCCTACAGTTTTATTCCATTCTTCTGGTTTTTTTGGCTACTAGACCCTCAGGCTATTTTCTAATATATTTTAAAGATTAAAATATTATTTTGTTAATCTAATAATCACAGTAGGTGTTCAGTTATCTTTCATAACCTAGTAATTTTTTTCATAAATAACTATACTTCTCCTGAAAAGTAAAAGATTGGCAGCACTTTCAACTCAACATTTAGTCCATGTTCTATTGAGCAGAGGTGCCTCATGTGTGTTCTGGAGGATACCACCCCAGGAGCAAGAGGCTAATTTGTTCTTCATGCTTATTCAGTCCTTGGCCTTTCTACTGATACTTCCAACAAGGATGCCAATTAGCACTAATCAAGGTAATGGATTGTGATTTGGAACCCTTCACTAGACACTGCACTAACATCATCCACGCTTTTCACAGAATACATGAAATATTGTCAAATGATAACTCCTAGTGTTATTCTCATACAGGAAAAAATTGGCTTCAACTTATGAAATGTGATTTTTTAACCAAGATGTCTGTCTTGATTTTTATTCTGTGGTCATAAAAAGCTACAGAAAACATATAAACCTGTGCCAATCACATATATTCTTAAGCAGGACCTGTAGCATGATATTATTCTTATTATCATGAAATCAAATAGAAGTTTTCCATGTGAGTAAAATAGTTCAGCCTCTTGGTCAGCAAAATTACGTGAGAAACTGCACAAGGCAAAATTTTTTCTCGGGTAGCTGGAAAAGATAAACCAAAGACAAAGCAGTCTCTATGTGCGTATCTATGCGTTCAGATTTCATGTTTCTTTTTCAACAAACGAACACAGAGAAATATAACTCTTCAAAGTATTTTTATATACATATGTGACTGTGTGAGTGTCACAGAACGATTTGGAGGGACCTTAAACATCATCTAGTTCCAAACTCCCTGCCATGGGCAAGGATGCCACTCACTAGATCAGGCTGCTCAGGGCTCCATCCAACTTGGCCTTGAACACTTCCAGGAATGGGGCATCCACAAGCTCCACAACTTCTCACCAAGCAATATTTATCTGTCTGTCTGTCTGTCTATCAGACCAACCTCAAAAAAGTCTAAGATTTTTGCGAATGTTTATTTCAACAGTTGATCTGCAAATGGATCTATGTGATAAAACAGCTTGCATCTCTAATTACCTTCAGTTATCCAAACTTGTTAGTTCTTAACCTCATTGAACCTCTAAGAACTAGTCTTCAATAATGTCAAATTGAACAGGGACAAAACTAATCCACAAACACAACTCATTTGCAAGATTAATCATGTTTTCTGGGCTATATTTCCTTCTTTTTTGAGTTTTTTAGTAAAGTCTGCTTTTTCCTCTCATTATCTCAACCCAAAGGGCAACATTATCATGTAAGGTAAAGCATAGAACTTATCTAGGAAATGCAAACTTTGAAAACTCAACCTGTATTTCCAAATGCCTGCAGCAACATTATAACTATCCCACAATGCCAGTTCTTTTCGTTTGTTAATGTTTATATACTCTTAATGCTCGTCAGCACAAATAACTGGTCTGCTCTTTCTGATACATTACTTTCAGAAATGCAAAACTACAGCCTTTGTTAATATGATTGTAGGTTGATGACAACCACCCAATGCACTCCCCATTCTCAAAATAATGGGGAAACAAGATGAAAAGAACATTGAGACCACTTAAAATTGCCATTAAGAACAAAACTGGTGAAAATTAATTTCATTTATTGGGAATTAAAGATAGAGTTGAATGGTGAGAAATAAAGAGAAAAAGTACAATTTCTTCCCTTCACCTTCACATTCTTTCCAGGCTAAACTTCACGTCTTCACTTCCTACTCTTCCTCCCTTCTTTCCTGCCCCAAGCTGCTAAAGGGAATCAGGAAGCAAGGGTGGGGTCAGTCCATAACAGCTCCTCTCTGCCACTCTTCTTCTCTTCTAGTGTGGGTCCTTCCATAGACTGCAGGCCTTCACAATAAACATTCTCCTCCATGTACTCCCCACAGACCATAGATCTTTCTGGAAGTATCCACCAGCTCTGGCATGGGCTCCTCCAATGGCTGCAGGAAAATACCTGCTCCACCATCATCTCCTCCATGGGCTGCAGAGGAGTATCTGCCCTGGTGCTTAGAAGTGCTTCCTCTCCCTCCTCCCCTTTTTCTGCCCTTGGTGTTTGCAAGGTTTCTCACACTATTTTTCCTCTCACTCCTCTGTGCCTATGCAGTGCTTTTGCCCTTTCTTACGTTATCACAGAGATGTCACTATCTTGGCTGATGGGTTCAGCTGTGTCCTGTAGTGGGTACATCGTGGAGCCATCTGAAACTGGCACAGCAGACCCTGAACACCTCCCACAGAGGCCACCTCTGCAGCCCTCCACCAACACCTTGCCTGATGCTTGATACTGCCTGCATTATGCAGCCTTGCCTTCATTCTGGAAAGAAAGACCTGTTCTCCCAGTAGAGACTGCACCACCTACCTGACACAGCTGGTGAGACTTCATAGAGTCTCTGCCATCATCACAATAAAAGCCAGCTGAGTAACATTATTGTCTTTACTTAAATCAATTGTTCCTTTCTTGATACCTAAGACCTCGATAACATGAAAGTTGTTGAAGTCTACACAGTATTTGATTTTTCTCCTTATTTGTTGCCTAACAGATCTTCCTAAGTGTGTCTTTTATACAGAGACAAAGTTACACCAACATAACTGCTAAAAACTACGTCAGCCTCTGCAATACTCCTACAGTAGCATCTGTGAGTTAAGGGCAAAAAAGATTAAACACTGTATGCTGGCCTTCTTTACAAAATACATTCTGTTGGCAAAAAAAAAGACAAGCTAGAATCGCCAAAGCTTGCAGTACTTCAGTAGAGCTTCTACCACATTATTCGCATTTCTTAAAAAATAAAAACAATGTTTGCTGTGACAGATGGATAGTCACATAAAACTAATAAATTCTCCATAAAACCTATAAGGTTCTCTACATAAATAGTGCTTACTACTATACTATTCACTGTTAAGCAGGTTGGGAGACATATGAAAAATTAGAACAAGTGAGGTGTATGTTAATTTTCCAGTAATAATTAAATTTCTTATTCACTGAAATTTTTTAACTTCATCTAGGCAGTTTTGTAACATCCTAACAAATATTTTCAGATTAAAATGCCAACCCAGATGAGGCCATACTCAGGAAACAATCCCTGGGGCAGAAAAGAGGGTCACAACACAGACTTAACCATCTGCCAAATTGGATTTACAGTGTCTACAGTGAACTAAGTTATTCACTGCAAATATACTCTGTGTCAAAAAATAGCCCTTTTTTTTCTGCCATGTAAACTGACCTTGACCTTACAGACAGTGTTCAGTATTCCTAAATCTTATCAGAGAGAATCTCAAAAATAATTTTATCCATGGATTGTTTGTGAAATGTATACTGCAAGGAATAAGCAGCTGAGAGTGGTCACCCAGGTCACAAAGCAGCAGCTCAGTACCCTGACTAGTGAAGGAACAGAACCAACACTATGTGGCTATGGCCACCAGCCATCTGACAATAGTAATGAGAACATGGTACAAAGAAAGTCCACCAGCAATGCGTATGTTAAATCTGTTCAAAAGATACATTTGTCAAGCAGTTTTGAATAACTAAAAAATCGAGAAAAATCTGTTCATACAAAATTCACAAAGAAGAAATAAGAACAAATTTGCCAAGCAAATTGTTTGCTATGCATAGATATCCCAGCTGTCCTCATTATCTTAGTTATCTTGTTTAAATCTCCCTTGCACTCCTACCCTCTTGCCTGGTTTACCCAATGTCATCGAATCCTTTATCATGACATGTTTTCTCAAAGGCACAGTCGTATCTCCACCTGAAAAACTCATTCTTTCACTGATACTTATGTTAGTTGTACTTTGTTCTTTCAGATCATTTGGAATGAAATGACGAAACTGTTAAAATTTCACAAAAGCTCACAGAAATTTTCTCATTGAGTGTGTGACAATGTCATAAATGCCAGTAAAATGGCTGCTGCCAACAGATACAGGGATTCAGAATTCCTTACACAGCAACTAAAGGTACTCAAATCTTCTGCCAGATTACAATATTACTATTAAAAGGAAGAAGGATAAGCAAGTGCCATGTCCAATACCTATGCCAACTCCGTCACAGTCTTCCTGTACAACTTTGGAAACAGGCACAATAGGTTCCTCTCTGCAATATAGGACAAAAATACATGTCTGTCTGGAAAGACTGCCATGAAGATAAATACATTAAAGGCTGCCAGATGCATGGGAACCATAGTAATGGGATTACACTGAATACAAATAGATCACATGTGAGAAGGCATATGTGCAGGGATGTGCATGCTTACAAGGTAAATTAAAGGTGATAGGGAGAATGCGTAGGAAATTGACACTCTGGCACTCTTTAGATTTCAGGAAGAGAAGTCTAGTTATGTTGCAAAATTAGGACATTAATCCCAGTTGGAGAGATCTGTCCCATGGCGTAAGCAATATTGTACAGTTTAAACTTCATAAGGATTCATTGCAACATCCATGTGTAGATACAACCACACAGCCTTCTCTCTAATTCTTCCTACTATTGATAAGGTTCTGGTACACTTACATTTTGAAAAGGGAGAAATTACAGTAGTGCAGGGAGATCAGACATTGTTAAAACAAGAAAAGCAGCAGGGGACAGAAGTCAGCAGAGACAGACCATGCAGGCTGTTCATCCTGCTGGGACTGGAATTGCTGCAAACACTAGAGCCAGAATACAGGGCTTCACTAATTCTCAGCATATGAATAGAAAATGTTTTCAATTTGAAGTGATATTTGCATGAAATTTAGCTGCATCCAATCATTCAAAGTTCCAATCTTGCTCTTTTTTTTCAGTCAGCTTTATTGTTAATGTTGGGCACAAACATGCAGAGCAAAGTGCATGTGTAACTTGCAAGCAAGCCCTCTCTACCACCTCAGAATGCATCCAACATCCCTTGGAGAAACAGAAGCAAATAGCATTGCCCTGGATTAACAGCACAGAACTGGAGGAGAAAAGAAATCACCTACTAAATCTTAAGTACTCAGTTTCTTAAGAGAGTGATAAACATTGTGCATTAAATGGGTACAAATAGCTTGAAAATTACACTTCTGCTTGAAAATTTCGTAATCCTTATATTACAAGTAGCCCATAAAATTACCATGACTACCAAAAAAAGTCCTAACAAAATAGTTCTTTCACTTTTTTCAGATTTCTTACTTGGAGCACATGATGGAATTTATTGGACAGCCAGTCTAAGATTATTAAGGTAAGGACAGTGAGTCTTAAATCTTTAAAAGACCAAAATACTCAGCTTGAAGATCATTAACATCTCCTCTCTGTTTAATGGGACTATTAATATTTTTCAGATTAAGCACATGCTAAAATGCTATACTATGACATTCGATTTTTTTTTTGGTACCTACATATTTATATGCTTCAAATGTCAAATAAAGGTAAATAGAAAAGCAGTAATAAACAATAAAAACTGAATCCCAAATTAACAAAGAAAACCACATTAAACGCAAGTGACTTTATCTTTCAAACAATATGTAAAGATGTTTTTCTTCTTTTACTTACTTGACAAATTCAATTTTCATACACAGCAGATATGCTACATATGTGGATGCTTGTGAAGACATCAGCTGTCAGGTAAAATTTTGAGTGCATGTGTTGAAAATTAACTTAAGGGCATATTTTGTTATTTGGCATAGTGTGGGTTAGTTCATTTCTGCTTCGGACCACCCCAACCCCTAAGTCATGATTAGTTACTGTTCTCTTTGCAGGCTACCAGCTAGTACAGGATCACTGCTCTTCCCCAACAATCACTGCTCCCACGTAGTCATGTCCTCTCCGGTCTGTCTGCCAGTCTCTAAACATTCTCATCATGCTCAGCTGCTCTGACAAATCTAACCAGATCACTTGTAAGAAGAAGGTATGAAATAGCACAGGAATCTCTGGCCTCTCAGGACCAGTGAGAATCAATGTCTGTACCCAAAAACTTCCTCTAGAGGCCACTGTCTGCCCTATCATCCATATCAAAAGGTCAAATACTTTTCCCTCGGTGCACTCAACAACACACCACGAATATTCCTCCCTCCCAGTTCCCTTGAACTTGCCTCATTGCTGTGGCCTCCTAGCATGAGGCAAAGGCCCCAGTGGCCTGCTGCTAGACTCCAAAATGTATGTAAACGTTTACACCCAGCCAATTCTTGTTTTCTATCAATACTGATAACCTTTGGTAAGTTCAACTTTCAACTTTCAACTCTTCTTTTTATGACAGTCCTTTTTATAACAATACTGCGAAATATAAGTAACAAATTTTCTGTTCATCAGAGGCAACTTCTTCACTATTTACACGGGCATCTCTGCCTTTATTGATTGCATGTGTATGCATGAACGAGAAATTCAATGTTTTTGTGAAATACTGGTCTTTCCAGTACTCCCAATGAACCAGAACAAACATACTGGGTTAAGAAAGAGAATTTTCACTGTTAACATCTAAACTGCTAAAAGGTTTCAATAAGATTATAACCCTAAATAACTATTGTATCATGTAGTCTAAGCTCAGGCTTATCACTGTGGCCTCAGTGGTATCAGATAGGAATGGTATTATCACCTTTTGATCTGCTTTGTGTCACAGGAAAACACAAGGGTTATAACTTTGCCACAAATAAGAAATGCCTTCAGAAATGGCAAGAAACTGATCAGCTAGAACATACCAAGATGATTCAGCAAGTGCAACAATCCTCATACTCCAGAGAAATCCTCCAAGCATCTGCCACAGAAGACTCTCTTAATGACATTGGGAAAATTCCTCACTGATTACTTACTTGGCAACGAGTTAGATCTTGAGACTGTGAGCAAGAGACAAGAGCCTGGCCTCTCAGAAAGACAAAGTTGTGTTTTGCTACAAAACAATGCTCTGTCCTGTTCAGCATCTTGTGTTTAACTGTGCCCAACCATGGATATTTGAGGTATATTTCAGAAAAAAAAAAAAAAAGAGAAGAAAAACCAACCAAAAAAACCCCGCAGCTCAAAATGATAGAATATCCTGAGCTGGAAGGATGACCAACAAAGATTATCAGAGTTTACGTTCTGGCCCTGCAACAGAAAACTCCAAGAATCACTCCATGTGCCTGAGAGAGCAGTCCATACAAAGGGCTGGCTAATTGCACCAAGTCCTGAGGCATGATACTGCAGAGTTCCAGTAACTGAGTATGTGGGAGTAATGCTGATATCCAGGTCTGATCCAAGAACATGAACAAAACCATTCAGCCTCCCTATTCTACACACTAGTCCATTATTACCTTTCACATAAGTCACGGTATATATGTGTATATACTCAAGCCAGAGAACATATTCTGGAATGATTACCTAAGGACTTCCTTCAGTTGTTCATATAAACACATTTGACTAATTTCAAGTGCATTTTGCTCTATGGTCATTATATGACCAGGTGATTATGTTGTTTCCACAGTAGTAACACATCCTCTGCATTAATTACTAAACTGCTTTGAATGCATTATCAAGAAATAGGCTACCTATAAGCATGTTTTTTTAATAGCCATGTAAGAAGCTGGCACAAACACTAAATTATACCAGATTAAGTAGGTATTCCTTGCCTCCTCTTTCTTTCAATAGTTTCTTTCAATAGTTTAAGTATTGGTGTTGTATTTAGTATGCAATAAAGAAGTGTAACCAGGTCCTGACCAGAAATACTTAGAAACTTACTAATTTCATATCAGTGTATCTTAAATGAGATCCAAGAGTGAGGTGCATCATTTTGGCTACAGGATATCTAATATAAAGTATCTACTAATATGATAAAAGTACTCGTGAGAATTTTGTCATGTCCAGAAATTGTCATCCAAATTAAATCATCACGAAAACATGTATTTTTTCCTTTAGTCTATACATAGATATCAATTGATAATTTTACCATTTGATTAAAAAAATTATCATTTGATAATTATCAATTGATAATTTTACAACTTCAGTGTAAATATCAAATATCCAGAAGATGCTTGAAAAAGACTTTGATTATTAATTATTACAACATCTTGAAAAATTACAGGTCTAAAATCTACATAGTCACATGCATGAACAAGTCGCTTTGGAATAAGAAGTCAACTCACCCACTTTAAATGCATGAATGTGACATTTTATTTTATGACAATTGTAAACTAAGACAATTCTTTCCCTATTGAAAAGGATGAGTCCTCAGTGAAGTACCTTAGGTAACCGGATTAACCTCATAGTTGCCCGAGAAATTAAGAAAACATATATGAATTATGTGTGCTTTTCATATAAAGAATCCTTCATTGGCAGGTGACTTGTTGGGATACTTCTCTGAGAACACTGAGTAATATGGAAGAGAAGAAACAGCATTTTTTCTCCAATGCAAAGTTATTTTGATGATAGAATTATGAGGATCAGGTTCAGATTTACCCCAAGGAGAAGAAAGGAACAGGAAAAATAAGTGGCCCATAGTTCCCCAATCACGACTTTCTGGAGTTCTGCCTGTGCTCCTGCTCATGAACTGCATTACAAGCTAAATGGTTACATCACTCACCTGCTCACATACACTAGTATTCCATCAGCATTCATACTCTTGTTTATCACTTAAAAAGAATAGGTGAAAAAAGACCTTGAAAGACCTTAATATTTGAGTAGTACACCATTTGGCATCTCCTACTACTAACAAATCTTCAATTCTTCCAAGGAAGACAAAGTTTGAGGCATTTAGATGGGTAGCTGAGAAAAGTAAACGGCCCCAAATCAATCTGCAGAACATCACCACACAGTTGACAAGAGGCCATAGAAATTAGCAAAACTCACTACATTCAAAGCAACAAATGCACCAGAAATGTAGACTTGTATATTTATATTTCTCCAAGAAGTACGAACAGCTCATGTGAAAGAATAAGCACAGCATAAATTGAAGGTGGCCCAGCACAAAAGGACCCAGGAGTGCTTGTTGACCATAGCTGAACATGAGGCACTGTGTGCCCAGGTGGCCAAGAAGGCCAGTGGCACTCTGGCCTGTATCAGCAATAGTGTGGCAAGCAGGATCAGGGCAGGGATTGTCTCACCATACTTGGCACTGGTGAGGCCACACCTCGAGTCCTCTGTCCAATTCTGGGCCCCACAATTCAGGAAGAATATTGACGTGCTGGAGCTAGTCCAGAAAAGGGCAATGGAGCTGGTGGAGAGTCTGGAGCACAAGTCCTGTGAGTGGTTGAGTGAGCTGGGGTTACTTAGCCTGGACAAGAGGAGGCTCAGGGGTGACCTCATGGCTCTCTACAACTGCCTGAAAGGAGATTGTAACCCAAAAATATGCAATAGGAGAAGAGGAAGTGGCCTCAAGCTGTGACAGGGTACATTTAGGTTGGACAATAGGGAGAAATTCTTCACAGAAAGGGTGATTACACATTGGAATGGGGTGCCCAGGGATGTGGTGGAGTCACCACACTTGGACTTCTTTAAGGAAAGACTTGACACAGCACTTTGTGCCAGAGTCTCGTTGACATGGTAGTGCTAAGTCAAGGGCTGGAGTCGATGATCTCAAAGGTTTTTTCCAATCTAACTGATTCTCTGATTCTGTGAATTCTGAGTTATTAAATTCAATGCAACCATTTATCCTGTGGATATCCATTAGATATCCATCAAATATCCACCAAAATGCATAGTATTTGCATCTTTGGTAGAAAGTGACAAGTCAGAAGAGCCAGCTGAAAGTACTCAGCTGTAACCTGCTAGGTTCAAAGCATAAAATATTGAGGATCTATGTTGTGTACTACAGAGGAGACCAGCCCTAGGACATCATAATCGTTTTTTTTATTTAAGATCTCTAAATTACAGGAAATGGTTGAAGACTTGTGGGTAATTTCTATTTCATGTGTAAAGAATGCAGGTGAAGACTTGCACTTTGAATTGAGCACTCCCAGAAACAAAGTTCAGAGATGGAATATCCTTTGGTTAATCAGCCATAACCTTTCCTCTTCCTCTTGAAAATGGGGAAACTTTTTTACCAAGTTACTGTTATCAGATGGGTATTGCTGGGGGATAACAATGAACAAGGCATAGATTTCACCATCCCACAAGAATGAAGAATTAATTCCTTTGGCTGAAAGACAGTGTTGGAGATACAGGGATTCTATCACCACCAGACAGTACAAAAACACAGCTTTTATGAAAGAAGGGAACCAATGAGAAAGGGAGAGGTTTCACAAGACAACTGAGACCAGCAGCTTCTCACTACAGGACTATCAAATTCTACCCAATGCAGGATTATACTGAATAAAATATTCATTGAGCCTATTGTGGCCTCTTTCCAAGTCTAATAGCCTTTACTTGGTAAAAGTATTTACTTGGGCCCTTGGTGCAAAACACACAAGAACCGGAATCCCCAGACACATACTAGAAAGTTTGATTCAAAGAAGGCTGTTGTGGACTGTGTTCTTACCACTCCACCTGAGACTCAAGGGAAGATTTCTCTGAGAATAAATGTCTATGCGAAGTTTTGGAGTATGGACTTCCCAAAGTAGTCCTGTCACTAGCACTGCTTTCAGATACAAAATTACTTCGTATTCAGAGCTGCCCTTTGCTACCCGAGCTGACAGTTACCTCCCTCTTAGCACATTTTTAAAATCAAGCTTTAGTTCAGCATGTCTGAGGACAGTAGACTTTACACTGAGGTGCAAGAACATGTTCTTGCAGGCTCTGAAATCTATGCAGTGCAGTGTTTTAATGGATTGGTACTTCACCTCTAAGCATTTGGTCCCTGCCCAGTTTAGGATAAAAGGCATAGATGAATATAAAGAGATTACTTATAGTCCTTGGCTTTATCTCTGTCACAGAAGTACTACTCAGCTTGCAGGAAAATTACAGCTGCTATTCAACAGTGGTATATTAGGGGAACTGCCTTGCCAGCACTACAGTGCTTGAGCAGTACTGGTTGAGAAATTGCATGCTCCCACCTGCACTATACTTAGTTCTAGCCAACACTAACCATTTCCAAGACATATCTACTAATGTGCATTTCCTCTCAAAATACTGACTAATGGTGAAAATCAATACAGCAAACTGATAGGATATATGACTGGGATGTATCTGTTTCCCTGTTTCACATAATGGGAGCATTTACCTTTAAACAATTTGTGACCTATAAAATGTTCACTGCAATTAATGATTAATTAATTACGAAAGTGCAGACATTGTTCCAATTACAGTTATCCTTATTGTTGTACTAAAGCATTTGGCTTGCTGGTATGGGCTTTTTATTTTTTTTTTTTAATATGGAAGCCAAAGAAGTAATTCACTGCTTAAAGTCAGTTTCTCTTCTGGAGCCATTTCTCCCGTGTTTTCCATGCCCCTTGACCTCAGGCATCTGTCACAGCAACACCTCTGCTCATAGCAGGGGAGAAGGTGAATGGTTTCATCAGAAGCAGATGCCAAAATGCTCCTTGCGTGGGCTGGGACAGAGTGATCATCACTCTCAGCTGTGGTACAACCCGACTGCTGCTCTGGAATATTCTCCAACCCCAAGAGGTCCCAGGACAATGCACTGCTGATTCTGATGACTGGTTTGTCTCCTGCACTGCAGAAAATGCTGATGGGGAGTGAATCACACAAGTTCGAAGGGCCAGATTTTGCCCTGCAATCTTTATCCAGCAACAGCTATTGCATTCTACAGGGCAAAAAGAACACCTATTTTTTAATAGCTTCATGTGGTCTTTTGTTCAGAGCTTCTCTGTTTTTCAACAGGCATCATTGCATAAGAGAAACACAACTGATTTTTGCAAATGGTAGTTCTGAGAAAAGAAAATAGAAACATGAAAAATAATAATGTATTTCCAACCGATCTATGAGAAAGATCTGATCTACAGGTGTCAGAAGACTTCCCAACAGTGGCCACAGGAAGAAGGACAAAGAACCAAAAAAGGAATTACAGGCATCTTTAGGCCACCCTGTAAAATGGAAAAATTCAATATCATCAAAAAAAGGAAGTAAGAGAAGAATATCAGCAAGAGAGGATATAAAAGAAAGTATGTGAAAGAAATAGAGGATATGCAAGGATAAATGTTTAACAAAATCTGCACATTAGTGCATTAAATATTTTCTTCTGTATCTCAGAGCACTAACTAAAGTGTTGAAAAATTAATTTATTTCTGTAAGAATTCTAGGTCCATTAAATAAACATCATTTTAACTCCTACAAATTTTGCAAGCCCTCTATATTTTACTTACCAAAATTTATAGATGGCAATGAGAGTCCTCCCACTGTGTTCAACACTCTTTGGATCTGATACCAATGCTGCAGAAGCTGAACTTGCCCAGTGTTCTTAATGTGAACTGGTGAGCATGTTCTTATCAAAGTAATCATCATCAACTGATCAGTAAAATGTTTGAAAGATGATAGACTGTTTATGAAATCCTGTAGAATTAAAGTCAATAGCAAAAATACCTGTGACTTTCAGAATTTTACCTAGAGTATCTGTCCAGGTCATGCCTGCCACATTTCTGAAGCCAGAAGCAGAGGTGAGCTTTCTGGGTGGCACAGCTTTGTGTGTTTGAGTAAGGAATCAGTCACTGGAGAGCATCTGTACCAACCAGTAAGATACATAGATTTCTCTATTTCTAATGAAATTGTCTGAAATATTTATATAGGAACATGCAAATACCTGTTACTCTGGGATAAAAATGCACAGACTTCCTTTTCCTGCACTGCTACCCAGCAACAGCTCATCAGCCTCCTGAAACCTTCAAAATGCAAAAAATTGCACAACTGGGGCAAAACTTATATAGCATTTACATATGCAGATGACAGCAATTTGATTGTCTGAGGCAACTGTTTTGGACCAATTTTTTACATAGAATTGCTTATAGTGAGCTTAACAACCCTGTGCAGGAAAGTTCTAGTCACCAACAGGCTCATGTGCTAAATCACCAATATAAACAGGCACATTGATCTGCTATCAGAGTTTGGCCACAGGATCCGTTATCTCAGGTAACAATTACTTCGCTTGGTCTGAACTCTTTCTGCCTGTTGCAGAAATCCTTCTTTCTTTCACACATTCAAAAGGGTCAACTACCATCCTATCTTCTGTTTCTCCTCATCACCTCAAACTATTTGCCTTTTCTACTGGTCTACAGAATAAAGGATCACTCTTTAAATATTGACTATCATGTGTACAGTTTGCCAGTCTCTTTGGACATGTACAAAAAGAGGCCCAAGCAATAATCAAAGCAGGCCAGCAGGAAACAAGCTATGCCACTCATGCAAGCATATACAGGTGCTGATAAATTTTCACTTTTGAATCTCTAAATACCCATGGCAAATATTGGATAATAAAAAAAAATTTCATCTGTTGCTGCAATTAAAAGAACTGGCCTGCTTGAAGATGAATCACCGAAGACTCACAGTTTCAGCCTAAATCCCTTGAGTGCAAAAAAGGAAAGAGGATTTCACTTATCATATTTGAGGAACCTTCTCTTAAGTCCAAAATTGGCTGATGCCTTAAGCACTACCAACATACAAATATTAAACCACCAATAGATCCCAATGACTCTAAGTAACTCTAATGCCATGTGGAGATTGACTAGGGGGGATCATTGCACCATGCATAAAACTATCATGCTTTCCGACCACAGCTGCTTTCTTGTGAAAAAGACTGTTTCAATTCTGAATCAAAGAGCTTTGGTTTTTAAGGATTTGTCTGTTTACCAAATATATTAGCTAGAGTAACCAAATAATGGAAGATGGTTATCCTTCTCTCTAAAACTGTCAATTATGATAGTCCTAGATTATCATAACTACTGGCTTGCACCTAATTCTGCCAGATGCATAAAAACTTGCACAAATTTTTATTAGAATGTGACTTGCAGTTTTCTCCAACAAAAACTTCCTTAGTTTTCAAGTGTTTGCTTTCCTAAGTGACTGACCCAAGTCAAAGCTGAGGTTAATCAGAGATAAGACTTTTTTCACTTTGCACCTTGATAAATTCCTTGCCGCAGAGTTCCACAGGGCTGTGACTAGATCATTACCAGTATCTGCAGCAGCCAGCTAGTCTCCACCTGTTCCATGCTCACAGAAAGGCAGGATCAGCCTCATTCAACAGCCCAAATCCTTTAGTTTCACTTCTTTCCATTGATTTTTCTTTTTTTTTTCTGCTTCTCACATTTTCTTTTGCAGTTATGCAGCCATAGGAAACAGGACCACAGAAAAAAGGTCAAAGGTCACCTAGCTCACTTCTCTGTCCCAAAACAAGATCAAATATATGAGATTGCATTACCTCATTACTAGAAGGTTTTTTTCTGCTTTATAAATAAAACCTTTTTTTTCCTGCCACTTATCTACAAAACTGAGTAATCACATAGTCTTTCCTAGGGTAAAAGAAGTAAGCAGTGTCACTCACTCCAAGAATGAGTAACAACCCGCAACAAGTTGTAGCTTGCAGCTACAGAGACTGACATATTGTTACACTTTAATTTCAGAAACAGTTTTAGAAAAATCATATATTCAGGAATTATATAATTAACTAACACTTCTGTTGAATGTTCAGCTTGCCACAGAGATCCACACCCATACATTACAAAAATCAGAGATGATTACGGCTGAAATTGTGTGGAATGATGAAAGTACACAGAGTCTTCAGTACACGGAACACTGTACATCAAAAAGATGTCCCGGAATAGCTTATCTTCAGCAATTGCCTGCACAGGATCACTTACACACTTGCATTTGAGGCAAATGAGAATTGTGCCTCACCTACAATTTTAATAGTGTATTTCACCTTACCAACAGCTGGTAAGGGGCTGGGCCTTCTCTTGAACACACTGTTGTAAAGCACAACTGATGATGGAAAGTGCAGCTGGATGGCATCAGTATACAAGACAACTCTACAATATCTGTAACTATATACAAACCAATCTCCAGCAGTCTTGGCTATGTAGTTACTGATATGGACAACACAAAGAGTAAGTAAGTTTTTCCTTTAAAACACTGCCCCATAATTGTTTCACTCTCAAATCCATGATGAGAGACACAGTTTAAATTGCATTTCTCACAAGTTAGCCAAGTAAGTCAACACCACGTTCTTCATCCACAGCTGACCTTGACTCACAGTGAAACAGCAGTCTTGTCTCTACAGGATTTCTAACATGCATATGTTATTCTTGCTAGCAGTCCAAATTGTGCAACTGAACACCTTGTGCTAAGTGCTGTAAAGACACAGAAGAAAAAGACGGTCCCTGCAGAAAAAGCACATCTGCTTTGTCAGTCATAAAGCCTTAAAGTAAAGCTTCAAGTGACTCTACATCTCACTATCCCTTATGACTCCATCTTTGTCTCCATTTGACATTGTTGAGAACAATCTTCTTTTCTGCAAAACAGATGTCACGGCATGTGCGACATGAAAAAATATGTAAACCTTAGAGGTGAGTGATGATTCCATGAACTGCTAAATCATGTCAAAGCTCAGAGTATTGTAAGTTTCAAAATGTGCCTGAAGGCCTGCTTAAAAAGTAGAGGTTTTAGTGAAAGAACTCTCTCTTTAAAAGGACCTCCCAAATTCTGAATTTTAATTTAAACTATGAATTATTGGGGATTTCTACTTAATTAAAATTTGTAGCTCTAGTCTGTGTTCACACCTGACACTCTGCTAGGCCTGCAGTCCTTTCCAGGTTATTCAAGTTATTCTTGCAACAGCAACTGGATACTTTCAAAACAGCCAGTAAAATCACAGGACATACTATATTTACACTAGTACTGCAAAGAGAACAGTTTGATCTTTAATGTCCTAACTATGTCCAAGGTGGTCCAAGGCTGTCTTTCTAAAACAAAATGAACACACCTGTGCCCTATGCACAGAAAAAGAAATGGAATCTTATTTTTTTCTGTATCTAGGCATCTTAGTGTCATCTCTGACCCACAAATCCAAGAATGCTTAGGGTCAACACTATCTAGCATAAAAACAGACAGGAAACATAGCAGCATGATCCTGAGTTGCAGAAACACAAAAACTAGCTTTGGTTATTCCAAATAACGAAATATTAATGTGTCAATATTCATGTTAAATGTATTCCTTAATACAAAACAGAGATTTATTAAGCAACCAAACAATCTGAAATGTCCCATTTCCATCTTGTTTCTAAGCTGTGTTTAATGAAGTGCATTACTACCAGTTTTGTCCAACTTCTCTTGACATTAAGTATATTTTTCAGACTTTTGACTTTAATTTATGTGAACTTAAAATGGGAGGACCTATTTGGCCAACCACAGTATCTCCCCACTGGTGTTGAACTGATTCCTATTGCATATTTTCTAACTTGCAACAGAAATGTGTTACTATGATTAAAAACAGAATTTCCTTTCCCAAATGGTTTTTCAGAACAGAGAAAGTAGGTATAGGATTTTTAGAAGATATTTTCCAGATACAGTGGCCTTCAGCCTGCGTTTTCCTCCCACCCTTCTGACCTGCACAGATGTTGTGGATTAATTTTCACCACCTGATCCAACAGAAGAGTCAGGTCTTGGCTCTAGGGATGTTTCTATTCCCACTGACATGTGGAGGTGTCAGAAATTACCTGTACATGACAACCTGACTTTAAATACAAATGCACCTTTTTCTCACAATCTCTCAAGTGCCTCCACAATATTTGTGTGTCATTGTGTAGACTGAACTTTGGACATTATTATGGTTATATCCTGATTTCAATGCCTTTGAGAAGATTGTACTGGACCTTCAGATACATTTTCAATACGATTTTTCTAAAAACCTGCAAATTATACCCAATATGGTCTCTAGGGAAAAATGAGCTCTTGGATGAGCATTAACTACAAGGGCTAGTACAAATATAATTTTATATTTGTCATCAAATAAAGCACTATTATCTCTACACTTCTTTAATACTTAGATCAACTTTAACACTTCATTAAGGCGTATCAGGTACAAATATTTCATGTCACTTGATCATAACATACTATCTCAGGCACTTAATAATCAATCTGCTCTCAAAAAAAATCTATTTGCAAAACACACAACAGGAGGGAAACATGAATTATGCTTATTTAACCAACTGGATTGCTTATCTTGATAAGTCTATCAGCATCATAAAATTTCAAGTTACTGACTCTTACCAGTTTTCTTCCAAAAAGAACCCCAAAACAAAACCAACTGAGGATCATCTCAACCACATTGCACCTTCTACAGCTATTCCAGCCCAAAGTCAGTGATTAATACCAGCTCAGGTATATTTGCACACCATGCACCCGTACTGACCATTTTGATGGAGACCTACTTTTACTGACTTTTTGGCAAATAAGGAGATGACAGAAATGAAACTCACCAAATGGAATGAGCAAGAAACCACAACCCTCCACCCAGCTCACCAGGCAAAGACTAGTAAAGGCTCACCTAATACCTTTACTCTTGTTTGCTATTTTTCAGATTACTTCTCAGGTGGTACCATCAAACTGAAATCCCTTCAAGCAGTAGTGCTTGCCATAGATTTGAAAAATAACACCATACTATTTACGACCATCAAGGAGACACTGCTCTTATTTTCCCTCCTCATTTTCTTTTCTGTGTTGACTCAAAGACATGGGTTTAAAAAAAAAGTCGCTAAAATTAGTGAGTAGTCTGGCTTAGAAATGCTACTGTTAACACTTGCTGATCTGCTCTCAAGCCACAGTGTCAATTTGCGAAGTACCTTTTGTATTAAAAGAGATGCAATGACTAATACTAACACCTTCCAGAAAACTATGCCAAGGCACATGGGAAATAAGAAGGTGACTGGAGACAGCCAACACTGCTTTACTGAAGGCAAATCATGCCTGACAAAATTGGTGGCCTTCTATGATGGGGTTACAGTGTAGGTGGATGAAGGAAGAGCGACTGATGTAATCTACCTGGACTTGTGCAAAGCCTGTGACAGTGTCCTGCACAACATCTGTATCTCTAAACTGGAAAGACATGGACTTGATGGAGGGACCACTCAGTGATAAGGAATTGGCTGAATGGTCACACTTTAAAAAGTTGCAATCGACAGCTCAATATCCAAATGGAGACCAAAGACAAGCAATGTTCCTCAGGAGTTGCTACTGGTATTCACAAACATCTTTGTTGGTGACACAGACGGTGGGATCGAGTGCACCCTCAGCAAGTTTGCCAACACCACCAAGCCATGTGGCACGGGCAACATACACTGGAGGGAAGGAATTCCACCCAGAGGGACTTGGACAGGCTTGAGGTGGGCCCGTGAAGACGAACTGCAAGGTCCTGCACCTGGGCTGGGACAATCCCAAGCACAAATACAGCCTGGGAAGAGAAGGAACTGAAAGCAGCTCTGAGGTGAAAAGCTTGGGGTTGCTGGTGGATAGAAAGCTGGACATGAGCCAGCATTGTACCCTTCTAGCCTAAAAGCCAACCACATCCTCAGCTGCATCAAAAGCAGTGTGATCAGCAGATTAAGAGATGATTCTGCCCCTCTACATCATTCTTGGAAGATCCCCCCTGCAGCACTGCATTCAGCTCTGGGGTCCCCAACATAAGAAGGACATGGAGTGATTGGCACGATGGCCATGAAGGCCATGAAGGCCAGAGGAGGGCCACGAGGACTGGAGGGCTGGAGAACTTCCCCTATGAAGACAGGCTGGGAGAGTTACGGTTGATTTCCCTTAAAGCCCCTCTAGTACCTGAAGAGAGCCTACAAGAGAGCTGGAGAGGGACTTTTTACAAGGGACAGGAAAAGGGGGAACAGCTTCAAACTGAAAGAGAGTAGATTTAGATTAGATATGATGAAGAAATTCTTCACTTTGAGAGTGGTGAGGCACTGGGACAGATTGTGCAGAGAAGGTGTAGATTCCAAATCCCTAGAAGCATTCAAGGCCAAGCTGGATGGGGTTTTGAGCAACCTGGTCTAGTGAAAAGTGTCCCTGTCCATGGCAGAGGAGTTGGAGATAGATGGTCCTTAAGGCCCCTTCCAACCCAAGCCATTCTATGATTCTCTTAAGATCTAAAAAAGCGCAAAAAGGAAAAAGGATCAGGATAATGGTGTATTGCAAAGCAGTTTACAGCTAATTTATATGCAAAGCTAATTGCAATTCAGATAAGCATATCACAAGATAGAAGAAGTTGCACAATGTTACACAAGCAATGAGGTGTATCCACATCTATTTTCTGTATCTCTGCCATACAGTGACAAAGTAGGAATCTCTACAACCGTAAATGATCCTCAAGTTCTTTTGGTAAAAACAATTTTTTAACCACACAGACTTAAATATAGATGTCTAATGTTCAAAGAATCCCCTTCCTCCTGTGTCTTCTAACCAGAGACATGAGATTTTCAAGCAGTACCTGCTGAGTGCTTGGAAAAACAGGCCCCTTACACAAAATTTAGGAATGCACAGATCTCAGCATCACTGGACTAAACAAACTTGTATGAGACAGTACCACATAAATCTTACAAATTTCAGCTCCAGAAATTTTTTGTCATATGACAGTACCATATTAATTCTCACAAATTTAAAATGAGATCTTTGGCAAAATAAACAGTAGTAAAGTCATATGAGTCACATTGGATCCTCTGATTTAAAGAAAATAATTTTGAATTTAATCATAGTTTATTTTGCAATATAAATTAAGGAGGTACTAAAAGATTAATTTCTAACAGAAGATCAAACTATTTCATTTGAAAGGAGAAATATAGTGGTTTTTTTCCATTATTGCCGTACTTACAGTTTTTTCACAACAAGAACTCAAAACATTTGCTGATTTTAGTGAATATGCAGTTCATTTTGTCTCAAAACTTCATATGCTTAGGCCCTAATTCTGTAAACATTTAAGTGATGAGTAACAGACTGATAGACCCTATGAAAATATGAACACCCAGGCCAGGACGTCATATAGGAATGAGGATTTTATTCTGCTATGTTCTGTCAATAAACAGACATCATCTTTTCTAAAGCATGAGATTCCTTCCAGTGTTACCAGCACTATTAATATATAATGCAGCTGGTTCTCAAAATTTGCAGTAATGCATTCCCACTTATCTACTGTCTTGTATGATGAATATAAAAGCTACAGTGAATTGTGTGTTTATCATTTACATTCAGTTGCTTTTTTAAAAATTCTGTGAGTAAAATCTCTGAGCATAGTTCAAGGCCAACAAAACAGTTTCAAGGAAAATGAAGGAAAAGAGGCTGGTTGTATTTAAAAGACTATTTTATAGTCAGGATCTTATCACAAATGATCATGAATGTATAGATTAGACATTTTTTAGTGAAGAGAAAGGTTGATTAATACTGATATCCTATGCCTTTCAATTTGATACTGTTTTGATCATTAGTGTTTCAGGCTACCTGTAAACAGGGGCAGCAACACGCCTCCAGAGAGGACAGAAAAAAAACTTCTTGGCTTATGTCACAGGTGTAATACCTCTTGGGGAATGTTGTTTTTAAGCTTACCACAACCAAGGTACTGGTTGATGAAGGGACAACTTAGAGCAGTAAATGCCAAAATCAAATTTAGCATTCAGAACTTTGGGCAAAAACATTAAAAAAATCAAGAATTCAATTTATAAAGCATGGGTCAATAATTCTGTCTTTAATGGAATTGCTTTGAAAGCCATACTGGAAAAGTTAACAGATGAAAAAAAACTAGAAATTAACACAGAATGCTTTCCTCCCTTCAAGGAATTTTCAATTACTTTGGTGGAACAGGATTAGGCCACTGGCTCTGTAAATGTAGCCATGCAAATGTATTGTCTCTTTGCACTAATACAGATGTCTGGCAAATTCTTTTTTGCTGTTACCATGGTTCTAATATTCTGATGTTTCAGCAGAAAAATAACATATAAGTGTATGACAGAAACTGAGACAAGTTTTAGACATTTAAGGGTTACAATTAACAGTGAGGTCAAAATTTCTTCTTTAAAAACATTAAACTATGATCTCAAATCTGCAATTCTCATATATGAAAATTCAGAATGTGTATTAACAAAAAAAAAAAAAGTCAAGAAAGCTACTGATTTTGCTTTCTCGTTTTCTAGCCCTTAATTTTTGTTTCCTATTCATCCACTGGCTAGTAAACATGAGGAACAGGTGGAATCTCCCAACTTACTTGCATCCTTACATCAAAATACTACAGGTGAGTAAGAAAAAGCCCCATTTCTCCTACAGCAAATACTTTTAAACTCCAGTTTACAGTAGAAATATTTCCCAGTAAGCAGCTGGGCCACTCAACAGCTCTTGGGAATACAGGTTGTCTAGAACTCAAATTATCTGAATCATAAAGCTACAGATTATCTCAAGTTGGAAGGAACTCATAAGGATGGAGTCCAAATCCCTATTCCTCACAGGACTACACAAGAGTAAATCATAAGCCTAAGAGTGTCATCCAGATGTTCCTTGAACTCCATACAGGGAGTCATGTAACTCCATACAAATAAAATACACCATTAGACAGGAGAATTTTGGCATTCAGGATAATTTATGCAATTTGCAATCTGGAAGGAAATGCTTAGCATTGTGGGACACCAGAACTCTGCTTAAGGAATTTTAAGAAGTTTAAACTCAGCTTCCCCCACTTCCTATTTTATTTGTGGATTGTTTTTTTATTTGAGAGCCCCTGTTCTTCCTTCATTTCCCCATACTAATGTTTCCATGTTTTCTTATCAAGTCTATAGCATCAGTACAAACATATGGAACAAATCAGTGGAGTTCTCATGTCTTTTCACATTTTACCTGTTTTCCCTGCATGTTCAGAGTTTCAATTTTATCAGATTTTAAAGAAATATATAAAATAGAAGAAAAGTAGAAGATGGAGGCAGAAAATAAAACTTGTTATGAATTAGGAGCACTTCAGAACTGATTTAAACACACCAAGATTCATGATATTTAGCCCTCGGTACAACCATGGTGCAAATTCAGCATCATCAATAGCAGAAGCAAAGCTTTTAGATACAGGACACTGCAATTCCAGTACTAAACTGTGAGCCAAGTTTATATCAACCTTTCAATGGAAATGCCACAAAATCAAAAGCATTGATACACTAAGAAATTAGTGGCGTGGTGGCTCTGGGAACCTGCAAACCCTGACTGTGTAGCAGTGGCTAGCAACTTGGTGTTGACAAATTTTATATATTACAAAAAGGTGTAGATATATATATATATGTATACTACTATAAAGGTGTAATTGTGACTCTTGTAAAGTATGCAAAAGCAAGCAAATTAGTTAGCAAGGTATCCCATTCACACTTCTCTTAACTTCTGAGTAAATAAACACAAGTGAGACTTTTGAGTAGTTACAAGAAGTGACTCACTAACTTATATTAAATTATGAAATCTATGCAGAGCTCATATTTTTAGGAATCCTTGTGTAATACTGCAATGCAAGGACAGTTTTCTAGACTACAATATTAATAAAGACAGCTATTTCATTAACTAATTCTCAAAAAGCTGCTCTATCTTTTCTTTCCTAGTTCCTGAAGTGATTCACCTGGCATCTGGAAACAAAGATACATGTATTGCTCAATGGCTTTTGATGTATATTTCATAAACTAAAAACATCTCTAAAACCAAAAATGAAGATGCTTTCACTAAGAGTAGAAATACTTATGAATCTGAATACATAAGACCAATTATAGGAGTCAATCTGAATACAATTCCCAGAAGCCTCAGAAGCATACTCAGATATGTGTTATTGGCAGTACTGCTTTGAATCTGATTGTTCTACTCTTTGAGTAAGCTGCACTTATGACTGCTAAAAAAAACCTGAATTTCAAGTTAACCACGTTTTACTGAATTTGGCAAGAAGCATGGGCATAGGAAAAGGATGTTCTGTATCAGTTTTTTTCAAACAGAACACATCCATCACAGTTTTTGCAAAATATAAATTTATTAACTGTATCAAACAACATATAAAATGACAAATAAAAAGTGCAGCGTGCATGAGTCATTAACATATGTGCAATCTTGTCATATGTCCTTATTTTCCACAGGAGTTGGCTGGAATTAACACCATGGCAATCTGTGCTGGCTCTTGGGCAGGTAGGAGGTAAAGGAAGAAGGTATATGGGATGAGACCTGCTCTGCAGAGCTGTCTACAGAACACATTTCACTGCTGCAGTGAAATGACTGGGTGTTTTATCCCATACTGCTCTGCAGTGCCTGCATTTGCTAAATCAGGATACTCAGTCTTCAAGGTAAACTATTCAAGTGTGCCTTTTCTCCAGCATGTTGTGTCACAAAGGCCAAACAGACCTATGGAAAATATCTACCCTTTTCTTTCTTTTCTTTCTTCTAACCATCATCTGCTTCTTCTCAGGCAAAGTCACTGATAAGCAACAACAAAACAAAAAAGGCATTGTTAGATTGGACAGGTCATAGATAAAAATCTCCATCCTTTTCCCATGTTATTTTTTTCTCATAAGATATGAAATGGATCAGCCTCATAGTGAGCAGTTCAGAAAGTCTGTCTGTGATGTCTAACTTTAAATTTAGCACCTTTTGAAGACCTTACATACAGAGTGTGGACTACCACAGATTCCAGTTGCAGAAACATGACAGTGAACAGACAGCGATCTGTTCAGAAAGGGCAGAGACCCCTGAGAAGGTTCTTCAGAGCAGCTGGAGTTCATCCAGACACATTACCAGCCTTTCCACTATGAGCACTTCTCCAGAGCTGATAAAGGTGAGGCAGTAGCACACTGTAAAAGAAGTAAAACAGGCCTTCCTCACTCTCAACATTTAAAGATACTTGCTGAAAAATGATGACAGTGTCCTGAAGATAAAAGGGGATGTTCATGCAAAGATCAACCTGAATGTCTATGAATGTAAATGGATAGCTGCTATTGTTTAATTCAGTGAGCAGCTTCTCTGAACCAACATCAAAATGGCTCTGTTTCCCTGAATAAAGAAAAGATATTTTGGATTTGGTTCACTCTCAGAAAGCAAGGGACCACATGTATGAAGGTTCTACTACATATATACATTTTATTCATAGAAAACATGGTTTTAGCAAACAATTACAATACTTTTAACAGTCTCATTTACCATCTGTTTTAATGGCATACTAAGGTGTCAATTTCACTGCTATTGTTTTTGCCCCTGCATGCAAAGCACTGATATTTAGTCACAAAAATTCTACATGCCCACATATATTTATCTACATTTAGCACACATTTATGAATACTGGGTGTGGTGTATTTTATCTTTTGGGGGTTTTTTACTTAAAATTGGCAGTACATACAGGAGTGCTAAAATAAACTGGCTATTTGAAAGGCATTTTCTTTGCTTCCTGTCCCCTTGTAATCAGACACTACTCTAAGAGAGCAATGAACGAACTGAAAAGAAAGAACAAGTTCTTAGAGCTGGGAAACAAACAAACAAAACAAATTAGCAGAAGTAGCATATAAAAATAAACTTACTTGAGCTTTTTTCTTTTCCAGGTGGTCTTTTGGTTCATGAAGTACTCCTGACTTCCATCCACATACATGTCCTGACTCCTCTGTGTAATCCTTCTTAACAAGCTTGTTCTCCATATCCACTTCTCAGGTTCTTTTACTTCTCTTTTTTGAGGTCGTATGTCCAATGGTCATGGAATTCTAATTTTTCTTAGCATCCAAAATGTATGTTGGCTAACAGAACCTCAGTTTTTCCACCAGCAGTTTCCTTTCAATTGAATGTTTGATTCTTTTTCCCTGATGTGACACTGTTACTGATTCCTCTCATCACAACCTTTCCATCTTACACATGCAATGTCCAAAAACCACCTTAGTTCTTGTGAGAATGCTGCAGCCCAGCCTGTGCCCACTAGCCCTGAGGACTGAAGTATGCTATTTTCCTGGAATATGGAGGTCCAGTAACTCCACACACAGTAAAGCCCTTAAGCTCAAGTGGATCCAATCATGCAGAGTATTTTAAAAGGTTGAGAAAAACACTTATTCATCACTGGAAGTGATGAGATCTGGAGTTTGATGAAAACTGGAGTTTGAGATTGGGTGCAGGTTGATCACAGCCAAAGGATCAGCAGATTGTGAAACTCTTGAAGAACAGTAATTCTGTTTCTCTCAGTAAATACGTAACATATCAACTGTGCAGGCATCTTACCACTGCTGGAACAGACATCATTTCCTATGTGTGAGAGTATTTTAACTCGACCTGTGTAAACTCTGGGTGTTTCCTAGCAAGACCCGGAATGGACTTTGTGCTTGCACATGCTGAAAAAACACAAGCATTACTTTTTAGTGTCAACTCCCAGCCCAAGCAATCTGTTTTTCTGGATTTTTAATTGAAACTATGCAGCATAACCAAGACACTGCAGAAATATAATTCTAAATTCATAACAATTTGTGTTAGACATACCAAGAGTATTATTAAGATGCAAAGAAAGTAAAAAGCCCTGCAGTCAACCTTATCATTTTCTATGACATAACAGTATTATTTCTTCCTAAATATGCACATAGACCCCCCAAAAAATCCCGAGTATTTATGCATAGGACATGACAGTCACGATGCATGCAAAGTTGTTATAAACATAGTTTCGTATTTAAACATGGCTTTTTTCTCTTTGGACAACAGAGGAATTGCTAATATCTCTGAAAATGTTACTAAAATCACTAGTGCTGAAAACCAATACACTGGATTCACTAATCCTGGCATAGATTTGAAATAAAAGGATGAGCCACTGATTTACAGTACCACAAGAGGCCTGGGAAACCCTTTTCAATAGTATCCCCTATGTGAGAGAATGCCCTGCTGCAGCACTGAAGGAATGCCAGAACATCTACTCCCTACAGTTTATCCTCAAAACAAACCTTGGAGATCTTTGGAGATCTTCTCCTGCATTTTGACTATGTTATTTGAATTGAGGAACTGTTCAGAAAGTGACAAAGATAGACTAGGTTAAATGCTGTAACATGGTACTTATTCACACTACATTAGGTAGAGGAACACTAAAATTAGGCATAAAATTTTATTCCCCTGGTAATATCCTCCAGTATTGGCTAGAGACAGGAGGGAAAAACAGGATTTCCTTTGGAAAAATAAAGCAAGCTGTTGCTATGAAATATACATATTGCAGTTTACATCTGCAATACTATCACTATTTCTATTGGGGGGGACAGGAGGTGAGAGAGACTACATCACCAGAAAGCCTGGAAAAAATTAGCCATTCAGTGAGAAGTCTAAAGTCTTTTTTGAATGGTAACTATACTCTCCATTACATTCTGCCTATAAACAATCTTATTAATAAAAAAATCTTGAGAGTGAGGATATATTTTAATTTGATTTTACTGGAGCCACATAAGAAATATGTTTGGCCTGTCATTTTATAAAATGATAATACAAGCCTGTTCCAAAGCTCACTACTCTTTTTTTCTTTGGGGTCAGAAGCAGGATCATGCAAAGTAGGAACAAAACAGCAGCCTTTCTAAAACTCCTCATAAAAATGTTTTTTCTTAAATTGCTGCTTTGCCCTAATTCTCTTCACTACAGCACCAAGCAAGGGACAGCACTTGCCAGATTCAGACTGAACCAGCTGAAGCCATACCAAGTGAACATACATTTGTTGTATATCATGCCCTTTTCAATCAACTTCCTGATAAAAAATGCCATGAAGACATTAAAGTATGAGAAATACAAACCTTTAATACTTCACAAAATAACAGACCCCAGTGCTGGTTTGGTTGGGAATCTGTCACCTTACAGATGTTTATGCATTTGCCTGGTGCAGAACTATAATCAATTTGGTTATGATAGACCTTCAAGAAATGTAAAATTTATCCTGAAGGAAACTGGTTTCTGAAACCAACTGCCCAGATGCATTAGGCGGGTGGGAGTTTCAGCAAACCAAAGGGTCTACTGGCAGACACAACATTGATTTCCTATTGTTTACAACCTACCAGACAGTTCTATACTGACCTGATTTGATGGTTCTCTCTGGGGCACCCTGCAGCCCTGGTTATTTCCACAACCAAGCTGGCCAGCTTCCTTACTTGGTAACTCTGTTCCACATCTGCAGCTTCAGTGCAAACATGCTGAACTAGTATATACACACTGAAAATCTGATCCGAGATCAGATTTTAAATCCGATCTAATAATAATGTTTACTGTTTTCATGACTAGAAGTATGATCCCTTTTAAGGGATCAAAAATCCTATTGTGATTTTTGTCTGTCTCCACATTCAACTCCCCCTCCTCATACAAGATGTTTCCCCTTCACTTCAGTTTCATTCCATTTTGCTGCTTTTTCCTCTATGGCTAAAATAGGCAGAGTGATTCTAATCAAAGCAAAATACTGTGAAGGATTCTAAAGAGATAATCTTTGTCAACAAACTACAAAAGCTTTGATTTGTTCTCCTTGTGACTTTTTTAATCTAGGATATGTGGAGAAGATGATGCTATTTGGTCTGCACTCAATTTTACTCCATAGAAATCTGGCTGCACTCCTGTTTAAAACACCATTGATAATCTTATTAGCATTTCTCATCACTCCTATTACGAGAATGAAAAGGTCAGTAAGTAATCCACACCATAAAGTTTTCTGGTACTATACTATATCAAGAACTTCACATTTTTACTGAAAGTTGATCAACATGATGCAAACATTTATCAAGCTCAGACAAAGTGATATTAAACTCAGTATTTCTATGAGGATATTCAGTGCTGTATACCTATTTAATATCGAAGTACTTTTCCACCACTGACTCTCTTAACAAAACAATGACTGTTCTCAAAGTTGATCAAGAAATAATTCTAACGCAGACAACTTTGTTTTATAAATGTGCTTGTGCAATGCACTTAGAAAGAAATACCCATGATCATTTCCTATGGAAATGCTAATGGATGGGAATTATATTTTTGTTTTTTAGAGTCCGTATAAAAGCCTGACCAGCACAGAACAGTTTTCAAAACAGTCCTTTTCTGCCATTCATATAGCAAAGTTTCTATGCCTTGCTAATAGTCTGCCATATATGTGTAGCATGTATGTGTATATAATCAAAATATTCCTTTGCATATCTTACTCATCTCCTCAACTCAAAAATTAAACAAAATAGAAGAGAACAGGTAAAACAGAAACCCTCAAAAACAGTGCTTAACAAATCTGGAGAAATCATTTATCTCTGATTATACTTAAGTAGCTCCTCTTCTTTCTTAATTGTCTTTGTCTCCAAACACACAGTTGCTCAATTTTATAATATGTAACATCCAAGACTGTAGACTAAAACAACAAAGTCATACTATGAACCAAGAACTACTACAATAAAACTGATGCCCTTTTTTGAAACTGTGGGCATGTAACTGGGTATTTGAATCTAAAACAAAGAAACCGCTGCAAATGTTTAGCATTTAACTATTGCCCTTGTTGGTGAAAATGGGGGGAGAGAAGGGGGGAAAGGGGGAGGAAAAGCATTCACTCTCCAAAAAGTTTAAGCTGTAAAATACATACATATATAGAATTGAAACTATCATTAAGACCAGATTAAAATATACCTAATTCTACATTTACTCATTGTAATAATTTACTCTTCTCTTTGTTTCACTTTATAAATCAATGTAGTTTTTAGAAAAATATAGTTACTTGGAAAGATGCTGGGTTTTTGCATAGTCTTGCATCACTCTGTGTTTCTAATGTTCAAAGTGTTATGTTGCCATCTTATTGGTTTTTAAATGTGTCATATTGCAAACAAATATAAATATATAGTCATCAGATGACACTACAGCAACCAAGCTTAACCTTACCATTCCAAACTTGATCAACCTTAATAAACCATATGGGGTACCTGCTAACTGCCCAGCAAGGGTTAACAGTTTGTTCCAATATTTAGGGGGCTTTTTTGTTTGCAGAGTGACATGACAAAGACTTTTATTTGTTTGGCAATTTTTGAAAATAAACTATCACACCGAATTGAAATGGCAATTAAAAAGAAAAAAAGGAGAGAAAGGTAAAAACTAAACATCATTTGGAACTGTAGCTGTTGTTCTCCCCAACAATATAATCAAAGGTAATAAAATCTCCACACCACTCAAATTAAAGCAAATAATCTATAAAACTGTTCTACAATAGTCACAAGAACTATGTAAAGACAATTACCAGATAATAATTTCTACTTAACCCCAACCATAAATGCAGTTTCAAAATTAGGTCAGTTAAAATGAAAATCACCATTTTTAAGGAGATTAGGAATCATTAGGATTGAACAAAAATATTCCTAAATGACTATACGAAAAGAAAAGCAAATGTAACTAAATGTTCAAGTACCCCATATTTTATACACAGCATCCGAATTATATAAGAAATGCCTATCAATGGATGCTCTGTTCGAGAAGTGGGATTCCAGTCTGACTCAGTATTATTATCTGACAAAAAAATACCTAATTCACACATAGCTTGTTTATTTTTTTCTTTTGTTTTCTTCTCTCAAAAAACAAGCCTTTATAAGGACACATATGTAGCGGAGATATATAGCTGAGAGAATCACTAGCAATTTGTCAAGCTGCAACTTGGGCTTTAGCATTACTGGCGAGTTTGTGTTAAATAAGCATTTTTTTCCTTTCAACCAAGAAAATGCATACCACACCAATCAAAACTAATCACAGCAGGGCTTTCATTGAAACAGTTCTTGCTAATTTTACAGGTCTGCCCACATTGTTCTAGAAAATAGGAAGCAGAAATCTGACATCTCCAGCAGTCGTTATTGAAACAACAATCACTGAGAGCTCGATCCTGTTCTCACTGGAAGCAATGTCAAACTCCCCGTTGACTTCAGGGAGAGCAGGATCGGGCCCCGAGCTGCTCAGCCTCCTCCAGCTCCATGCACAGGAGTATGTGCTGTGGAGCTGGGGTGGGAGAAGTAGAAGCTATTCCTTTGTTAACTGCCCAAAGAGTAGAACTTTCCATCACTTTGTCAACAACAGCAAAGTACCCTGCAAACAACAACGGTGATAAAAGGACATATTTACCTTGAGGGAACAGGAAAGGGAAAGCCGAAGAATTGCAAAACAAAGTAGTCCAAAGGAATTATCTATGCATGCAGTCCAAACGTGCACCTTCAAGTAGGCCACAGTCTGTCAAGCAGTCGTCTCGGCACCAGCCACCCTGCCTTCCATCTTACGAGATTCACCCAGAAAACTGACAAACCTGCTCCACGACAACAAAACTCTCCTAATGCTTTTGAACGCCCACCATTTGTTCTCCATTCATCCAATCAACTTTCCACTGCACATCTTCTCCTGCGACTGAGGCTCAGAGGCAGGATCCCTTCTCATCTGTATGCTAATTATTTTGCCACATGGACAAAAGTAATAATGCTTTCAGACAGGAAACCAACGGGCCTGAAGTCGAAGGCAGAAATTAATAAGTTTCCACCACTGAAGGCTGAGAAGGTGGGCATGCGTGCAGCTCTGTGGCTGATGGATCAGCTGTAACCTCCATTTAAGAGCAGCAGAGAGGCGACGGGTTGGAGGAAGCCTAGGCAGCGTAGCATGCATCAAGCCCTAGTTCCCCTAGAGACCACATTACTGCAGCAGAACAGCATCCGTAGCAGATTGCTGACTTACCCCGCCTGAGCCCGCATCCTTTAAGCAGCGCGGCGCGCATCCATCCCGCCGGCCCCGCGGCGCGGTGCAGTGCCCGGCGCGGCCGCGCAGGCCCGGCCCCCGCGGCGCGGCGGGAGGCGGGCAGGGCTGGGGCCGCGCTCCCGGCCGGGCTCCCCGGCGGCGGGGGGCGCCGCGCCGGCGCTCTGTTCCACCCAATGGAGGGGAACGCCGCAGCCGCCCGGGAGGGGAGACCGCTAAAAATACTTCCCTGCCGCTGTGCTGGCGTAAAATGGTGTCTCCGATAGAGAACTCCCCCCAGTCCTTCCACCCCCCCCCCCCCCCAAAAAAAAAAAAAAAAAAGAAAATAAAAAAAGAAAGAAAGAAGTCCAAACAATTAGGCTTCCAAACGTATATTTTTAAAAAATAATGATCGAAACCATAGTTTTTCTGCTGGGGTACCTCACCAGGGTTTCTAGAGTTAATACTGCTGAAGCTTTGCTTTTATTACCTGTTCACATCATCTTCTCCCCTTTGAAACAAAAGAAATTAACTATTTACAGAAGAAAATATTATTGCAGCCTTGCACCATTAGCAACTTGCGCGGCTCAACTTTATGTGACCAAGACCCCAAACAGAAACCAGGGCTCGTACGCATAAAGGGCCAGCTTTGCATGTACAAACCCTTAACAGCGTTTCCCCAGAAATTTGACGTGGATTCTGTGGCTCTCGCTGCCTGCGCTTGGCCAGGGACCGCTTCACTAAACGTGTCACAAAGACAATGACTGGGAAGAGGCACCTCACCGCCTTCCACAGCTGTGCAGAGGCTTTTCTCTGGCGCTCGCCCGCCCGACGGCAGCGTCCCTAAAGGGCTCGCCCCCGGGCTGCCGGATGTCCCTGCGACGGGAGCGGCTTGACAGCGGGGAGTCGCTTCGTTTAAACCCGTCCCCGAAATGTCATTTCGGTAGCAGCGTGACAGGCTGTGATCTTTACGCGGAGGCGGCGCCCCCCCCAGCCCCCCCCCCCGCCTTGGCACGACTCCGCACGCCCCCGCGGACTCAGCCCTGTCGTGTCCCTGCCCCTGCCCCGGGCACCGCCGCGCCTCCTGCCGGGTCCCGCCCGCCCTGCGCGTCCATCCCCGCAGGCAGGCTGTTCCGCACGGGAAGGACCCTGGCTAGCGCACGCATACAGCCTACACGCCCTCCCTACACACGCGCGCCTGCCGGTCTCGTTGCCCTCCTCGTTGCCATTGTGCTGCTGCAGCCCCCTCCTCCCCGCACCCCTCCCTCCCTTCTTCCCTCCCTCCCTGCCGCGGCTCGCCCTGCTCCGCGGTGCTCGGTGCGGGCAGCCCCGCGGCTGGCAGGGCACTGCGGGCAGCCCCTGCTGGCCGCCACAGAAGCGGGGGAGACTGACCCAAAAGTCACGAGGAACACCCTCCTCAAGCCCTGGGAGGTAATCCCTCCCGAGCCTGCTCTGCCTGACGTGTGAACAGCAGACATGTCGGTTACTGTAGAGGTTGCCATTCCCTCCCACCCAGCCTTGCCGGGCACCACACTGCGGTCTGAAGGGATGGAGTCTCCGCGTACCAGCCCTTCACACCCTGAGCCGTCAGAGCAGCTCCACGGCCGCGCTCCGATGGCAGGAGAGGGGCTTGGGGGGCGGGGGGGGGACATTTTTCACAGAGATTCAGAGGAAAGCCAGCCTGCTGGGGCAGGAACTAACAATAGCAGAGTCCTCACGACATCCACGCTTTTGGTGGAAAACGCAGTGTTTCCCTCAAAAAGCAAAGAAAAAAAAAAAAGGGACTTACGTGTCTCTTCTCCCGCCCCCCCCCCTCCCCCCCTGCCTCCCGCCATCTCCACCTCGCTCGTGGTTTGGGGTTTTTGTTTGTTTTTTTTTTTTTTTCTTTAATTTTTCTCTGTCATCTCTGATTACATCTCCCTGCACTCGCAGGGCTCCCCCGAGACGGAGGCGCGGAGCCCTCGGGAGCGGCCGGGCCGCAGGTGCGGGCGGGGAGAGCGGAGGGCACCGCGCAGGGCGGGGGCGGGAGGGGGGAGCCGGTCTGCCGGGAGAAAAGCCTCCTCGTAGCGGGGAGGGAGGGAGGGAAAGAGAGCTACCATGTTTGTGTCTTAGCAAGGGCATGTCAGTTTGGGGTTTTTCCACACAACTCAACGTAGCCTGAGAAGCACAAATGCACACGTGGCGATTTAAAGCCCCCCCCCCCCGTAAGTGTATAGGGTATCTACACCCCTACAAATGAATCTCAGCATTTTCTAAAGTCAAGTTTACATGCAGAACCTTTGGATAATGGTATTTGTGTTTGAAAAATCAAGGCTTGTCTTCTCCCTCTGCTAGAGCTAGCTTGCTTATGTTAGATCCTAGCTAGTCTTAATAGGATAATGAAGGCAACTATGTGGTACATGTATTACGGCAGGTGTTGTCAAACTTTTGGAAGGTGATTTATCTGGGAAAAAAGCCCTTATCATCTTGTCCAGCCTTTGTGGTGACACAAAGAAAAGGCCCAGTGCTTCTCCCACTAAAGACAAAATCAGTATTTTCTCTAATCAGGACAAAATGTATATAAATCTTGTAGTGGTGAGTGTTAAGGGTGCTGAGGGATGCCACTGCATAAATTAGAAGCATTTACAAAAAAAAAAAAAAAATCTGGAAAGAAATTTGGGAGACTGGTTATTCATTGGCCTAATTATCCTCCATAAGATATTAGGCTATGGGTTTAATATTGTGGGTTGGATTCACCCTCCCCCAGCCTGTGTCTCGTCAGTGTGCATTATCCATGGGGAAAAGGAGATGCAGGTCATGTTTAAGCAGCGTTAATGAGAGCACAGTATTTTTCCTGCAGGTTAAGTTGGCCAGGTTAGCAAACTTCAGGTAAATTATGCTTGAAAACCTTCCATTTCTTTTACTTTCTGACTAGTTGCAGTTTCTAGTGAGCCTTGAAACATTAAACAAACACAGAAAACAGAATTCAAGCATCAGACGAACCCACTACTGTCAATAAGGGAGTACAATTTCAGCTTGACAGGAGTATTACAAGAATATACCCGCTAACGAGCAGCCTTAATTGGCTTGCATATTGTGGCTGTCACTGTTAAAACCTGTTCCTATGCAATCCTATTTTATACATCCTTTAAACGTATAGTTCTCTAAAGCAGTTAAGGAGACAATACTTTACTCGCTGGGCTTTTGATTTTGGGTGAAAAAGAAATGAGGAGAAAAGGAAATTAAAAAAAACAGGAAACCCTGTTAATAATATAGTGTCAGTGACTGAAAAACTATTTGAAAGTCATAGTAGAAAATAGCAACAGACTTTTTTGGGTTAAGTGCACTTTCTCAGTTTTGAACGTAAATTGTTACTTATCCATAGACTGCAATGGCTGCAGATGTTACACTGACATTTACTACACTCAAATACTTCAAAATGCAGTGTGTTCTTTAACAGATCCCACCCTTATTTCAGCGGGACACTTTCTCTTAAAAGTATTTTGTATTTATTGGTTTCCTGGATTTCACTTCTTGTCCTGGCAAATCCTTCACACACTAGAGTTGAATGTGTGGCTTCAGTTTTTCCAGTACAGGGTCATGTTCATAAAGAATACAAATTAAACAGAAGATGGTAAAAAAAAAGTTACTGCGCATGTGCAATTGGCTGTTATTAAATGATAACAATGTATCTTCTAGATAATAAAAGTAAATATACCAAATAGGGCAGAACTCCAGTGCTACATAAAGTGACTGACTTTAAAGAAGTTATTCCTAGTCTCATTTAAATCTGTCTAACCTGCGAACTTGAATAAAAAATAGTCTTGCAACTGAAGATTGCAAAAGTCATTTAGATGTATAATGAGACCTTAAAAAGATCTTCCAGATCAATTTTAAATCAATAAAACGCTTCCTATTGTCAAACTCCGGAAAATGGGCAGTTGCAGAGCAGTTGCAGGAAAGACCCTGGGCACAATAGTGTTGGTGAGGCAAACGTAATTTTTGAGGTGATGAGCTGGAGCTGGAGTATGCTGGGGGGTTTTGCCAAAACAAAACAAAACAAAACAAAAAAAAAAAAAAAGCAAAAAACAAACAAAAAAAACCCCACAAACACCAACCCAAACAGATAAATGAAAGCATTTAGCTCAACAAAGCACCTTTTACTAGAACAAAAAAGTCTGGCTAAGTATGACAACACCTGCAATGTCCCTCACCTTCTGAGAGTTAAATTGCACTGCTGCAAGGAAGTGTTGTTTAAACTCCACTGCCCTATGGATCGATCCCAGAAAAAAACAGAATGCAGACGAAGACAGCTCTTGGAAGAGAGGAAGAATTAAAATGCACTCAAAAATTAAGAGCCTGCGCTTTACCAGAGCCATCTTCCCGCCACCTAATTAGAAAGCATGAAGCCTCTCCAGCCTTTACCTCCGGGAGCAGTCGCTGGGCACGGGGCTGGTGAGCGCGGACAGCTCCCGGTGAGCCGGACAGCTCCCGGTGAGCCGGACAGCTCCCGGTGAGCGGACAGCTCCCGGTGAGCCGGACAGCTCCCGGTGAGCCGGACAGCTCCCGGTGAGCCGGACAGCTCCCGGTGAGCCGGACAGCTCCCGGTGCTGAAGGAACTGCACCGACGCGCCGAGGGGGGAGGCGAGGGCTGGGGCTGAATAGCGCTGTCTGCAGAACAATAGCAGCCAACTCCAAATCCTGCTATAATCACATTAATGAGATTAATCAGTGAATTAGCAGCAGTCAAATGTCAGGGTGGCAGGGAGGAATCCAACCAAGCTCGGTAATTAACTTTTGGGGGGCAGGGGAAGGGAATCGACTGAGTTATCTGTTAAGCTTTTCCCGAAGTTTAGCAGGATTTATTCGCCAACCTTTGGAAGATGCTGACAATTCAAGTGAAGGGAGGAGGTGGGGATAAGACGGAGACCTCAACCTTTGTGTGCTACAAGACAGCCTGCTAATGCACAGTATCCCATTACTTCCAGCTGAAGTCCATTGAGGAAACTAGCACCGTTTCAGACACCCTCCAGTCCCTGCAGCTGCCAGAGCTGCACTGGGCTGAGCTCAGAGTGTGAAATTAGTTCTGTAAGCTCACTTCCACCACAGATTCCAATAGGTATGATAAATATGGCGGATGCAAAAAAAACCAAACCAAAACAAAAAAGTTAAATCTTACTCCTTTTTAAAAATGTGCAAGGAAGATACTCTTTCTGAAATCAGAGGGATAGGAAAAAAGAGTTCCCTTTAAACAACTATCAGCGATAGATTATCACAACAAATTAATGCTAGATGTTGCAGAGTGTCTTCTAAAACAAACAAAAATAAATCCATAAAAATAGGAGATTTAATCAAGTAATTTAGGGTAAGTTACTTAATATAGACAAATCAGAGATCTAGTCTCTAGCTGGCCTCAATAAAAGTGAAACTTCTGAAATCCACCTGAAATCCAGCAACCATGACCATTTATCCATGGCAAGTGTGAAATATAAAAAAAATATTCCCCAAAGATTACAAATAAAATCTGTAAGTATTTATTTGCAAGAAAAAGAGTACTGCATTTCTCCATTTCTACCCTTAAAGGAGTATCATCAACCAGGCAAAGCATTTATCACACAAAAAGCCTACTTTTACCCACACATTACTTCTTCATAAAACAAATAAAGATTTACAAAAACCTCCTCTGCCTAAATGAGTCTGTGCACGTTGTTCAGAACTCAGAAGAAAACGGCATGCTTCTGTTCCATTGAGTTTAATCTTTGCTAGTGATAATTAAAAGAAACAAACCTATGTAACACCTCTTCCATAAGATATTTGGTTGTTCCTTTCTTACTGATCTAAGTTGTTTTCTTTTATACTGTTTGGGTACATTTTAGCACTAAATTAATAGGATTAACAGATCTGCACTAAATGTACATGGACTACTTATCACAACTATTTTAAAATTGAAATATATACTGTGATGTTTTCAGAGAGTTAACTGAATTAACCACTCCTTATTCACAAAGCATCTATTTAAAGAAAATGTATTACAGATATGAAACACTTAAGATAGTGTTGTTTCAAAAATGCTACTCTTATACAAGTGTTCCCCTTAAAAGTACAAATCCATTGTTTTCAAAAGTCATTTTAGTGCAAAATACAGTATCTTATGGTCTTTTATTTAATTGCATTCGGCTGTCATTGAGCATTCCAATCTGTGAAGCTTCTGTCTCAGGTTCTCCATATCAAACAAGTACTGTCCACATGCAGCAAGTTTATATAAACAACAACATGCTTAATGCATGCAACATTATGCGGTCATATAGTAAACACATTCTTTAGGATTTTTTTTATCAGCTATTCTACAGCCCAATACAATTTCAGCTGCACAGCAGTATTGCCAGAAGAACTTGAAAAGAGCAAACAATGGACATTTAAGTACAAGCTACAGAATGACTACAAAAATCACAATAATCTTCCCAGTTAGCTGCAAGAATCAACCCCCACCCTGCACAAAACACAGCCTACACCTGCACTGTTAACCATTTACAAGTTAAACATAAGCAAGACATTTCAGCATGGTTAAGAAACGCCCTGGCTTACTACAACTTTGAAAGGATGAGGAGTAAGAAGCATACCACTGAGACCCAGAAAAGGCTGCTTTTTTCTTCATTGAACACTGAAAAGATACCCCATGTTCCAGGGAATTAAAAACCAAAAATATATATATATATTAAAATACACCCACCAACACTGAGTAAAAAAAACCAGGGGGGCTTCAAGAAGACTGCAGGGAAAAAGCTTTCACTCTCTTTAGTGTGCAGAAGCTTAGGGGGAAAAAATGTCGCCCTGGCAGGAATGACAAATGCAGTAGGATAGGCTAGCAGGCCTGAGGGATCTGTTTTACTTCCACATACATCCTCTAATGCACGCACTCCCACTCATCCTCTCGAGATGCCTTTTTTTTTCCTCCACATTTTTTTTTTTCACCAGCTCCAAATCCCCGGCATATGACCTTCTGTTAAATAGATAAAAAAAAATTTGCTTATCAGTCATGCAAATGAGGCTGAATTCATTTTCCACAACAGATGGCCTCATAGATAATGATGATGGAAGAGAGAAAATTGAATGTCTCTCACAAGGTGGTCATGGCAACCGAGAGCAGAATAATATCAATAATAAGCTCACTGCATAATAAGGTTGTCAATCCCACAAATCAAAGTCTCCAGCTAAATCAGGTATCCCACCCCCCGCTAGTTATCAGGTAAATAGAGAAATAGAGAGCATCCTTTTTCTTTTTAAACAAGACACTGGAAAGAAATTGTAGCTCCAAAGCTTCCAGTGCACAAGGGGAAAGAAGGAGCAGAAGAGATTTTTCTCCAATAGTTGTGTTTTATTTAATGTTTCTGGGAGGGGGTGTTTGATTTACACTCCTTTTTTTTTTTTCTTCTTTTTTTTTAATATTATTACTTCCACAGAGAGGTTTTTGTTTGGTTTTTTTTTGTTTGCTGGGGGTTTTTTTTGGGGGGGGGGGGTTGTGTGTGTTTTTTTAAGGGGAGTACAGGTTTGTTTTTTTAATAGCGAGGCTGGTATTTTGAACTCTATCTGCTACCGAAGCCTTGCCTCCCCTCCCTGTGTCTGATGTGGAGTGCTGCATTGATGCAATAGCAGCTCGCCTCAGGCTTTCACCTTGGCTCCCAGGGGGCCATCCCGCAAAATGAATCAGCAGCCATCCTGAGCAGACTGATTAAAATGAAAATGGCAAGGCACATGTCTGGGCGGAACTAGAGCTGAGCTGAGCTGCACTGCCTGTCTGGCAAGCATGCTCAATATAGCTTTCGCTAATAATGGCTTACCGCCTTTCGGGTTTTTAAAGGTATTACCGTCGCCCCTTCCCCCACTCCCTAAACAGATAACGGTGCTGGGGGCTTTTCCCCCCTTCGCCGAGTATTGCTCACAGCTAGAGTTTGCCAGACTGACATGCACTGATTGTGAAAAGACACACTTGCTTTGCAAGGATTTTCTTCACAGATGTGCTGAAATACCAAGAAAACATATTAACATGCAGCTATAAATTATTCCCAGATATTAGCTGAGGAAGAAACCTCAGATGAAGAGGAAAGCTCAGTCACTACCAGATACACCATTTTCACACGTACCACACCACCCCAGCCTCCCCCCCGCCCCTGTTTTTTACACCTCAGCTTGCATTGGCACCTTGTGCATTATGCATCACGAGAAAATGACTGCCAGTAAACGCAGAGCAGCTTCCTGGAGCTCTCTCTGCCCTGTGCTTGACACACTCAAGCTGGATTTCTAACCCCCCCCACAGTTCCCAAGCAGATAAATGTGTGCATAAAGAAAGAGCCATTTAAAGTGCGCATCTCCTGTAGTCCTTTAACAAAACAGAAATATTTTGCGGCCAGCTCCGGTGTGCAAACCCAGCATCGACAAAGCATCAAACATCAATCCATGTGTGGGGGGGATCTGAAACCTGGGAAGATTGTTGTTTCATAAGATTTGAGAATTGCTCTGCCTGGGGATTTTTGGTGGTGTCTTTTTAAGCAAGCAGGGGCATATCTCTGCAAACTGGCTGTATGTGCTTCACGTATGCACATACACCCCGATGCGCCTTCGCTTAAGCCTTGCTTTTAAACCACTGGGATTATTCCACCGCCCCCACCCCCCCGCCTTCTTCTCCCCCCGCCCTGCACTCTAGCCCTGTTACTGCAGTGTGAACCAGAAATCAATAGGGCTGCTCTAATGGAGGTTCCAGCTGCAGTTGGCTGTGCAGGCACAGACACACACACACACACACACACACACACACACACACACTGACGTCTGTGCAGCTTTCTCAGCCGATTGGGCACCACATCGGATGTTCTGTGGAGCAAAGAATAGGAATCATTTACAGTCTGGAAAAAAAATGGTACCTTGCATCTCCCTGTCTCCAAGAGCATCAGGCTGGGTTCGCCGCACAGGCTGGCTGCAGTGTGTGAGTGAGAGCTCAGCTCGGGGTACGTGCAGGTACCAGAGGACTCCCCCAGATTACCACAGAAACTGACGGGGCACAGAACCCCACAATTCATGCAGGATATTTTTATAAGGTTACCCATTCATATTGTGAAAGATAAGAATATGAACATAGAAAAACAGACACAAAAAATCACAGCAGTTTAACTGAAGGATTATTAGAGCTCTTATGTCATTTGATGTGTTCGCAAGTATTTCTGAGCTCTGAAGACTACTTTAATGAAAGTTTTATTTCTAAGGGTTTTGTGAGAAATTATCCACTGAACATTTAGTATTTTGATGTAAATCGCTTGCTTCCCCCTTCTTCAATAGAAGAATATTTCATTTGTTGAATATTAGTCTACAGTTTAATTTTCTATGTTCTTCAAGTATTTTTCATGTAGATAATTATGCGTGAAGCCACCCCTTGTTACTAAAATATATTTGGGGTTTCCCCTTTTTAAATAATAAACCCCAAGCTTGGTTTCCTGATCTTGTAGCTGTTTGCCTCTGAAACAAAAAACAACCCTCTTAGTGAACATATAAAAAATCCTAATTCTATACTCCTAAAATCAGGTATTTCTGGGATCTGCGACACCGCAAAGCACCTCCCCCACCTCCCGTTCTATGTATTTCAACTTCAGTGTAGTGAAAGCCACTGCCCCAGCTGAAGTCTGGCTCCAGTGAAGCATTTATATTCATTCCACTCAGCCCTGTGGATCTTTTGCAGGGCTCAGGATGCCAACCGAAGACCTGCTCTGGAGAAATAAAGTCTGGGAAAATGAATGAATCATAAAGCCGTATTGCATGACAAAGTCACATCCCAGCCTATGTTCGAGAGTTCTTTCTTTCACAAGCTTTTAAAAAAACATGGTTTAAAAATTATGGCATATGGCAAATTGCTAAGTAATGGGCTGTAGGAAACCTTAGAACAAAAGGGAAGCACAGAAGTCCACTTCACCTTAACATCAGCAATTACACCAGCATAGTACCCCCTCCCCAAATATTTATCTAATCTCTGCTTTAATTATTTATACTGGTTGCTTTTTTCTGCTGTCCTTAGCAGTTTGGAGCACAAATTAATTGTTCTCAGTTTCTCTGTGTGGAGACATTCTGCCTAGGATTTTTTTCCCTCCCTCCTGCCCAACCCATATTAAGTTTTAACCCCTTTTCTACTGGACAGAAAGCTCAGGCTGTGTACTGTAATTGCTGTCCATTAAAATAAGCATGCTTTCAAAAGCTACAAAATATCTTGGCCAGCCTAGCAGTAGGCTGTTTACCAGACTCATAAACATAGCATCATAGCAAAAGTTAAAGCATACAGTTTAACTGTTGTCCTGAAATATGAAATTAGAGTCTGAACTATAATCTAAATGCTAAAATGTGTACCCTTTTTATATTGCTTTATTTAAAAATTTAGATTTACACATAATGAAGCTATTAGGGTACTACCACTTGGCTCATGATGTATTTATTAATATCAGTGAAAATGAACAGTGGCAACTGCCCACGGATAGCAAGCCCTTACAGTGCCACTAATCCTTACATTCTTTAATCTTCCCTATCTTTTCCTAACAGTGGAATTTAACATTCCCAGAAACACCAGCCCAGGGCATTAGGACAGCCACTAAGCCTGAGCAGTTGCTGAGTATCTGTACATCAGGTAACTAATTTTTTTAATCTGAAGTTGAGCAACCACTCTGGTAATTATTGTCCAGCTCCTATGAAATCTCTAGATGGGAAGGGGCACCACGGGCTGGTTGGCTAAATTCTTCTCAAGGATTAATCAGCAAAGCTGGTTCTAACAAAGTGTTTAGCACACACTAGCCATTTCAGTAGCTCAGTCCCTACCTTCAAATCCATGAGTATCTGAAAAATAGTCCTTCCCAGTCCATAACAGTCTTGCCAAAATATTTATAATTTCTGGTATTTTCCCAGTTTAGTGACTTTTGTTAAAGAAGCAGGTTAGTATTAACGGAATCATAGAATGGGTAAGGTTCCAAGAGACCACAAGTGGGCCATCTGATCAAGCAGGGCTATTGTAGAGCACACTACTGTAGATGCACAGGATTGAATCTAGGCAGTTCTTGAATAACCCCAGGGATGGAGACTCCACAGCCTCTCTGGGCAATCTGTTCCAGAGCTCAGTCACCTGCACAGTAAAGAAGTTCTTCCTCATGTTCAGAAGGAGCTTCCTGTGCATCAGTTTCTGCCCATTGCCTCTTGTCCTATTGCTGGGCACCACCAAGAAGAGCCTGGTCCATCCTCTTGACACCCTCCCTTCAGGTGCCGACAGACATTGATCAGGTCCCCTCTCAGCCATCTCTTCTGGAGGCTGAACAGGCCCAGCTCCCTCAGCCTTTCCTCATAAGAGAGATGTTCCAGTCCCTTAATCATCTCTGTAGCCCTCCATTGGACCTGCTCCAGGTGCTCCACGTCTCTCTTGTCCTGAGGAGCCCAGAACTGTACACAGCACTCCAGATGTGCCTCTCCAGGGCTGAGCAGAAGGACAGGATCACCTCCTGTGACCTGCTGGCAATGCTCTTCCCAATGCACCCCAGGCTACCTTTGGCCTTTTGGCCACAAGGACACACTGCTGGCTCATGAGCAGCTTGCTGTCCACCAGGACCCCCAGGTCCTTCTCCACAGAGCTGAGTCCCAGCAGATCAGCCCCCAGCCTGTAATGATTCATGGGGTTGTTCCTACCCAGGTGCAGGACCCTGCATTGGCCTTTGTTGAATTTCACAGTTCTCTCTAACCCATCGAGGTCCTTCTGAAGGGCTGCACAGCTCTCTGGGGTACCAGCCACTCCTCACAGATTTGTGTTGTCAGTGAACTTGCTGAGGTGGCATCTGCACCTTCATCCAAATCATTGATAAATATGCTCAACAATATTGGGCCCAGTACTGAACATCACTAGTGGCCTCCAACTACATCCCGTGCCAATATGACCCTCCAGTAAAAGGTTAAAAAGATCACTTTGATGAGACTCAGCAGAACATCTTGCAAATACTGCTCCAGCAAAGCACAAGGACATGGTGGAAAGTGCATCTAAAAAAGTAGGCTTCTGTGGACACACACATTTAGAGAGCTAGGGAATTACAGCTTGGAAATTCTTTTCGGGCCTGGATTGCTCCTGTCTCTCAGGTCCAGGCTGACAAGCTGACTACAGCTTCAGTTAGGGAGGAAGTCTCCCAGGGTGATGACATGGTGAAAAACAGAGTGGAATTCATAATAAAGATTAACACCTGGTGTCTTTCCCGTGGGATACATCCTGCAGTACTGTCCCCAGGATGCTTTTCCCAATTGTCCAATGAGCTACTGTCCTGTCCTAGCTGCACGTAACACACTTTAAATACGGGCTGTCCGTACAATAAAGTTGGCCTTTTTTCCCCAAAGAGGTCCATGTGTGTTACTGTCCTTTCTATTTTCAGTGCAGTAACCACAGGCTTCACCAAGAGAAAATGTAAATACAGGTAAGAGGAAAATAACTTATTTTATTTCAAGAAGACCTTGTCTCAGTCATGAGACAAAATGCAGCTCACACTGTACCCAAACTAGTAATTTACACCCATGTGGGGCATAAATATTCTGTAGTATCTAATGTGGGATGCACTACTTTGTTCTTGCAGCTAAAAAGTATTTATATTAAACTGTCTAGTGTCAGATCCCCATGAGCCACTGAGCAAAAAATCCAAAACATGTATATGAGTGCAACTGTATGAGCAAAAATCCCATAGAATATTGAGTAACTGCTTGCTGTTAGCCCTGAAGCTAACATTTTCCTTAAATACATGGTCCAAAATGTGAAAAGCCATTATAAATGGGTAAAAGAATCACAGGGATCAAGTGCCCACTCCCAGTCACAATGTTGGTGGCTCCATTTAAACACTTTAAACATGCTCCATTTGGCAGCATACATATGAAGAAACCATTTTACTGTCTAGAATGATACGAACATTTAGCATCATCATTTTGGAGAGAAAGCACCTAAAGTAGCAGGTATCTCCAGGAGGACAGCTTCAGAATATTCACACTGGTACTTATGATATTTAGCAAAGGATTCTAAGCAGTAATTTTATCAGTGTTGTTGGCCTCAGCTGCTCAAAACCACCAATCATGTCCTCAAAGAATTTCCATGAAGGCACACTGAGTTGAAAATGTTGTCCATGCCTCCAGCTGGCAGAATGCAAACTATCTGGTCTGGAAGCCAGTCAGACATGGTGAAGTTAAAAAAAGGCCTGCTAGCTAGAAGAATCATCTGAGCTAGGTGATGACTATGTTCACTCAGTATAGATAAGAGTCCTAGTCCCACTGGGTACAGAAACTGCAAAATACTCATATATTTGAGTCAGCTGGAAAAATAATTATTATGGATACAGGATAAATATTGCAGGAAAGAGTTATGAGCAGTAGCATGCCTTTGTTTTTTCCCATTGGCTTCAGCAAGAAGGAGGAGCAAGCCCACAGAGCTCTTAACAAACTGAGAAGTCAAATTTTTTCAAAAAACAATTTAAAAAAAATTGGAAATGGAAGGAACAGCTTATGAGAAAATATTAAAAATTAAACTCATAGAATGCAGATACAAACTGAAAGAAGAGCAGAAACCTCAAGGATGGCGAAAGGTCCAAAACTGCAAAAAAAAGAGAAGTTAAAAGGTACAAAAAGAAATACCTCATACGCATATATGAGAAGTCAGAGTAAATTAAAATTGTCATAGCTGAATTCTGGAAGGGGGGGAATGACAAGAAGACACTGAATATTGTGATAGCATTCTTAGGACAGTAGTATAACTGGACCAAAGGAAGCACTGGGAATTATACTACAAGGAATAATCCTAAAATGGTAGGGGAAAGATTTAAACAATGTAATAGGTCTTTTCAGCTTCTAGTTTTCATGACTCCTAGTTATTATTAGTTTTTATTCCTATTTAAGTGATAGTCCGTACTGTAAACACTTTTGACTAAACAAAAATCCATAAAGGGTATTAAAAATGTCAAATGGAGAAAAAATGAGATAAAGAAAACCCCTTATAGAAAGTGAAGAATTTTTCCAGCTTAAAAGTGAGTACATAAACTTGGCAAAAAGTAAATTTCTTTATTATTTTACAAAATTTACAAGCTCAAGGTTTTTGGGCTTCTTGAAAAGACTACAATCTTGAAGACAACAATCTTGAATCTACTTCTTGGTAAGACTACCATCAGTCCAAGACATGTGTTACATACAGGGGGAACTATTTTACAGGCAAGTAAAAAAAAATACTTTTCATATTGCATGCTTTACTTTTCCCAGTGATGACTTTAGCATAGAAACATGCTTAAATTCTTCACTGAATTTGGACCTAAAATTGCTACTAATACTTTAGTGGAGGATAACTATATAACGTTAAGAAGTCCTGCTTCCTACTCACATATATTTATTTTATTTGCATTACTGCAGTGGTTTATAACTTAATCAAAGACTTGATGGCACACAGGCAAAAAATTGTGATCTGAAGTTCTAAACACCTTGAAGAAGATGACCAATTAAATAAAAGATAGCTAAAGAAGGGTTTGTTCATAGATTCATAGATTTACCACTGAGATTATAACCTATTTCCTTGTTTCTACTACATGTTCCACAGTTGTAACAAGTTTTTTTTCTGTGACAGGACTCAGGAGAACAGACCTCCTACAATAAGTGTGCCTTCTAAAGAGATGTGAAAAACTTAAGGGAGAAATAGCAGACTAGAAAAGGATGGGGCATAAAAGAGGCATCATAGCAAAAAGTTTGCAAAGGAACTTAGAGAGCAGGAAAAAGCCAATGAATTGTTTATAAAAGCTGCAGTTGAAAGCAGGATTCACTTTAAGGTTAAGACATACACATGTAGGTGGTGATGTCTATACTCAGTGAAAATCTAGTCAAGACAGTCAACACTGCCTGAAGGATATTAAGGTAGAGTATGTCTACTTCAGAGAAAGATGAGTAGCTCCCAGCCTCCATCACACGTTTCTCCAATCTCATTTTGCTTTAGGAGGAACTAAGACGATGAATACATGTTAAGGACACCTAAATTAGGAGAAAGATTCAGCTACAAAGAACTACATGTATATGTTTTAGACTCAACATAAATATTACATTTTCAAGCCACTTAACTTATCTAAACAGGCATGTACTACAGACACACTCCAGCTTCCCCATAGGCCTTCCTGGAAACTTCAGCCAGCCCTGTGCAATTTTCTGACAAAGATGCTATTTTCAGATTGAATTAGGGTACAGCCCCTAATGTAGTTCTTAATTACATTTTGCTACATATTTTTGTTATTTCTTAATAGGAAATTAAAAAAAAAAAAAGACCCAAGAGCTGAGAAGTTCTGCCATGTTTTCGATTTTTCTTTTACTTTGTTTCCTTTTTGCCTATTTGAAATACTAAGAATTTTCTGCTTTCAGTATGAAAGAATTCCTATTGCCAGGCACATTTTTATTAAAAAACTGCTCAGTTCATACACTGCCTTTCTTTTAAAATATTTATAGTTTAATTACTATGGTTAGGTGAATCTCAAAACTATTTAATTTTACAAAAAATATCCAGAGGAAAAATATTCAGAAAAATTTAGTCATGACACAGTATAACTCCATAACTCCATTTATAAGCATAAGAACTAACTGATCCAGGTCAATAACACTTTAATACACAATTAAGCCAACTTAAAACAGGACACAGGCTGGTCATTACCCTGGCATATCCTTGTGTTGTATGGACATTCTAAGTTAAAGTCTGCCTTCATACCATTGTGCTCAACATTTCAGTTGATATTCTTGCATAAACTTGATCAATTTCTGTTTGAACTCATGCATTTTTTTCCTAGCATATGCTTTAAATACCAAAGAATTAGGCAGTGATTGCATAGTAAAATACATTTACTATGTATTTCACAATGTCCTTTTGCTTCTTTTATAATTGATGTCTGGTAATTTCATTGGTAATCTTCCCCTTCCCATATTGCTTGGCCAATCAGCTCATTCCCCTCACCCTTCATGCTTTCATGGATCATTACTCCCATATCCCTCTTCCATTATTATCACAATGCCAAGCAAAGTAGTTCTGTCTGTGAAAGTTCACACACAGAAGCTACTGCTTGCATCTGAACATCTTTCCTCCTTATCCTCTCTGCATGCAACTGCAACTATATTTTTTTAAAAAAGAAGTTACACTAGGAAGAAATTATGCTCAACCTTACATGGCAAGTTATTAAAAATAATATTTATCTAGGGACTAAGGGTGTCCCCCTAAGATTTGAATGTTGGACAGCAAGACTCTAAATCTTAGGCCTCCAAACAGAGGTGCTGGTGAGTTTTAAGGACCACAGTAGTACATGGTAGTAAGTTTTAAAACCGGTGATCTGCCTCACTCACGGTTGGGCACCAAAAGCTCTTTAAATTCAGGTCACATTAAGCCATATCTGGAAACTGCAAAGAGAACCATGAAAACGGACGCATTCTGGGACACTCCAAAGTTACCTATTGCTGATTCCAAAATCAGCAACCATCAAAACCAAACTTTAACTACATCATTTGTTGTTGCAGTTAAGAAGTTTACTTATGCACACATCTTTGAAAAAAAAAAACAAACCATAAACTTGAAATATGTTCATAACTCCCTAAGAAGCATTATGAAGAGGCTGAAGGAGAAAGTAGGATGCAATGGCAACAGTGATGATTTGTCACTTGATACACCTTCTAATCCATGTTTACCAGCTCTGTTCCCAACTCCTGCTCCTTCCTTTGCTATCACTTTGACAGCCATTGTACTAAACCTAGCTAACTGGCTGACTGTAACCTCCTTTTCTCTCTCTCCCTTCCCCTCAAATGAAGATGAATGCAAGGTCCCGCACATGAAGAAAAAAATAAAACAACTCCATGCATCAGTACAGACTGAGGGCTGACAGAAGTTTTGCAGAAAAGTACTTGGGATCTTGGTGGATAGGAAGTTGAGCAGGAGTCTTTGGCATACCCTTGAGGCAATGAGGGTTGTCTGCACACTGGGCTTTACTAGATAGAATATAACCAGCAGGGTTATGGAAATTATTATTCACTTGTAAATGGAACATGTGAGACTATCTCTGGAGCATTCCACTCTGCAAGAAATACATAAATAAACTGGAGCAACTCCAGAGGAGGGCCACCAACTTATGGAGCTTCAGCATATGACATATGGGCAGAGACTAAGAAAAGTGTGTGTGTGTGTGCTCATCTTGGAAGAAAGAAGGCTAAGTTCAGCTGCTCTCTTCAACAATATGACAGGTGGTTATGTAGAAGACTGAACCAAACTCTTCTCAGAGGTGCAAAAGCAGCACAAAGGCAATGGTCAAAAATTTCTACAATGGAAGTTGCTAAGGAAAACATTCCTTATCTTGGGATCAGCCAGTCCTCAGAAGGTTCACACAAAGGTAGTGGGATTTTCATCTTTGGAGATACTCAAAACTCGACTCTGCAAGTCCTGGCATGGCGTTCTAACTGTGATGCTAGGACAACTTTGAGCTGGGGGTGCTACCAGAGAACCTCCAGAGATCCCTTCCAACCTAAACTGTTTGGTAGTTCTGATCACATATTTAAAATTAAAGTTCAAGGACTTTTTCAAAGTTAAAGCTAGAAAATCTTCATGTTAAGCTTTAGAAAGATGTACAACCATTTTTAACTACAATGTACTTGCTAGATTACAGACCAGCAGTAATAATATATATGATAAAAAAAAAAGGCAGCATTAGCTGTGCATTCCCAAACTAAGCATATTGAATATAGTTGGAAAAAAAGACAGCATGGGTCTGCTGTAACTTGACCAAGGTTTTATATATATATATACACACACGATATAGCCTATGAATGTACACATACTCAGAATAACTCAAATAATGTGTTAACAAAAAATGAATTAGCACAAGAACATATAGCTTATGAAACTTATAAATGATGGCATTATTAACTGCACTTAAAAGCAATTTTTGTAGTCAAGATTCATAGGCAATATAGATCTGTAAAGTAAAGCATATTCTCTGAAATGAATCAGGGATAAAAATGTATGAATTTTAAAGGAAAAAAACATCTGCAGAATCTAAATTGAAAGAGAAACTTAAAAGAAGTAAGAAGACAAACACAAGTCGAATAGATAATATTTTTAAAGAACTAATGAACACTGTGCTCTGCAGTAGGGATAAAGATTCCCATACAAACATGCAATCCAAATGTAAACACTTTTAGGTAAAGTGAGAACTATTTTCAAGCTCTTTCTGTGGTTGAAATGGCAGCATGTGAAAAACAGAAGAAAACCATAGAGGATATCACAGTTGTATAAGGCATTATTAATTACACTAGATGAACTCCCTCTTCACTGTGATAGAGTGATTTGTTCTTCACTGACTACCTTACAAAAACAAGTAAAAGGGAAGAAAATAGCTGTTTGGTCCAAACACTGAAAATGATTTTTTTTAGCTACATCTATACAACACACAAATTCAACTTAAGCCCAAATATGAATAATGGTGGCATCAAGGAACTTTGTTTTACCCCTCAAATTAAACAGAATCAGAGTGTAATGGAAGAAAGATACAAGTCCATAAGTATTCACACACTAATTTTTCAATTCATTTAATATTTTCTATTGGCAATATAATATGGGATAAAGCCAAGTCGGATGCTATTTTTCCCTCATGCACAGGAAGTTCCAATTCCTGAAGGAATAGCTGCTTTTCTCTCATCTAGACATAATTTACCATTATTTTCCAAACTGCCTCAGAAAGGGACTAAATATATTCTACTAAGACACCTATAGGTGACCATTAGATAATTCATTCAAATACCAATGATTAAAATAAACAGTATGGTTCTAGCAAAATGACAGTAAATGTGCTGTGCAAAGGATCAAACTGGTTTCTGTTCTCTGGATGTTACCTCTATATTTTCTGAAAAGTATGAATGGTAATTTAAGAGAGACTGACAGCACCATAAGAATTGGTGCTTGGATTGTACTGCAAGATTTATCAGATCAAAACTTTTAGCAGATAAAAAAGTCTTACCTCTTACAGAAATTAAGTTACTCGTGTATCTTGCCATTTATACAGGTAGAGCCTGAAAATCCTGGTAATCAATCAGAGTTGGGTACATAATAGCCTAGGATTATGAAGTGCATAAATAATTCACATGTATAACTCTTCAGAAAATTAATAAACCTGTACTGTCAAAAAAGACGAGACTGTCATGGATATCAGTGAGACCTGTTGGAGAAATCCTGAGATGGAAAAGGATGGATTTTTAAATGCACCACACAGATAAAAAAAAAATTACAAAAACCAACCAGACAAAAACCCCCCGAAACAAAAAAAAGCCCCAACAAAACAAAACAAACAAAAAACCAAAAACCCAAAACAAAACAAAAAAAAACCCCCAAAATCCAAACAAAACAGAAACAAAATCCTCCACAAGCAAACAAAACCAAATAAAAACACCAAAAAGCTCCCTGAAATTGTCTTGTGATGTACATATGTGGCATCATATTCACAAAGCTAAAAGTCCTGATTAGATCCATCATAATTTTCAATGCAAAAGACTAACATAAACATCTACTTACCAAAGGGAGGCTAGTGAGACTACCTAAAATTAGATTGATACTTTAAAACAGTAGCAAGTAGGTTTTTTTGGCAGAAGTTGTTTGGGAACATGAACTATATTTTTTATTTAGAGAAATTAAAATGAGCCAGTCTTGTGAAGAAGAAATTTCTCCATTTTAATGAAGAGGCCTTAAGGATTTAGGAAATATTCTACTTTTAATTACGGTTTAATTGGTTAAGAAAAACATTCTAACTTATAAAAGTTTCATTAATTGAACTCTAAATTGGTGCAGGTTTTAGTTAGAGAAAGCCCATTATTAAAGAGCAAGTAGATTAAAAGGAAAAGCACTTGATCAAAACTGATCATGCCACCATAGGCATATGAGTTACCAGCCATCAGCGGTATTATAGTAATTTGCCATGTGCTGTCTTCCAACTGTATCTAATTAGCATTTTATTTCAGTATTCACAGTAAGTTATTATGACATAGCTTAAGTGAAGTGAATACTTTTCACTCTGCAACAGCAAACTAAAAATACACATATAGTAAACTATGGCTCAGCTGTGGTCCTGAAGCTCATTGCTCTATGGTAACCTCACCATGTTCAGCATGTCCAGCATTATCATAAGACTGGTATGTCTTTCTGCCTTGGCATGTCCTTTTTTTCATTTCTTCCTCTTCCTTCCTTAGACAGAATTTCAGGATCAGGGAGAAGAAAGAGAGGTATCACAGACTGGCCATATGACCAGGATTTCCAGACACCCTGGTTAGCAGGATCTGGACATGCGTCGTGGAGCTGATCTGTGCAATTGCTAACCATCTGTGTAGTGTGCACATGCTGTATCAGATGTGCACATATGTAGCAAGTTCAGTGCATGGCACACAGCCCATATTTCCCTCTGAGATTCCCTGGATGTGTGCCCATCCCTTAATTCTGTATACTTCAAACAACTCATTCCATTCTCCTTTCTAGTGGCATACAGAAAGTTAGGAAAGTTGTTTGATAAAGTAAAAAAGCTTTTAAGAGAACAGCAGCCATCAAATAAGTTTTTAAACTTCATCAATAGCATGTCAACAACATTAGCTGCAAATTATTAATTGCAAACAGCAGCAATCTATTGTATATACATACAACAGCATGAGAACAAATACCAAACACTTAATCACAATGAACATTTACATAACATGGCTCAGGCTCTCAGCGTTATGTCAGTAATGTGCCTCTTTCTGTAGTCCCTTGAGCGCCTCTGGCTTTGCAGAGTACATCCTGCTGAATAGCACTTGTATGGCCCTAGGACATGTGCAGTCTGGCCTCCTGCAGCCACTGCTCAATTGAGTAGGCTGGAGTCAAGCTAAATAACAGAGCCCTCAGCATGGTCGGCAGAGGGGGCAGGCACAAGCACAAAGAATTAATCATGCAAGCCAACTCTAAATTGTACAAATTCTATCACGCAAATATCTAGAACATATTCTGTCACTGAGACTGTCAAAATGTGCTAAATCCTCAGTTTAAGTGAAAATAGTGCAGATATTCTAAATTACAGCAGTTATGGCAATATGTGACAACAGAAGATCTTGCCTTATCTTACAGGGATTTTAAAAATTCAATGCCACAAAAAGGCTCAGAACACACACTTTTTGCTTTGTGCTCTTTCCTCCATTCACCAAACTTCATTTTTCTGCATTTTAGAAAGTCTCTCATTTTTTACCCAAGAGTAAAAGCTGCACCTGTCCCGCTCTTGGCCAGACTGTCAGCGCAGCACTAACTTCATCTCTAGGAAAAAGATTTGTTACTCAACTTGCACCCTAAGGCTCTGCAAATTATCTGTACCAAGTCATTGTCATCTCTTCTGCTGCTGATGCTTCTGAAGTATTTTCACTGAAAATACCACTTTCTGAAGTATTTGCAATTTTCACCAATTTATTAATTTATGTATTTTCTGTAATTAACTCAAGTATCCATCACAGCTATATTATTATATATTAAACAAAACCCACATTAATTTGATCATTAATTTCCTGTACCAGAGGAATATTTATATGTTTTTGGCAAAGTTGAAGCAATTAAACTTATTTCACAGTGCAATGTTCCCTATGTCAAAGCAATTTTGATCAAAATAATAAATAATATTTTACACAATTTTTCAATGGAACCACAATGGTTAGTTTCAATAACTCGTTAAACAGCTAGAGAAAAAAGCTCTAAAATATTTTAATATGGCAAATTTTCCAGGAAAGACATGCAAAATTTGTCTAGAATCCAGGTTTGAACTACCTATAAATTCAAAGTTTAGAGATCAGGTTATAGCCCTCTCTCTGAAACTAACTTTTTATGCCTATAAATAAGGAATTTATTTTCAAGGTCTGCTTTACTACTGACTATCTGAAAAATGGTACAAAAATTCTTTAGTAGTATCATTTACTTAGATTAATTACTGAGTATTAATAGTGGCAGAGGTGCTAATAAAAATGGCACCTTTTTTGTTGTCACAGCTGTTCTCAACCTGGCATTGTAAAAGAAAAATCGTGGTATAGTCCTTTCTTGAATTTTGAGAGTACACAGAAATTAATTAATATCCAAACCAGATTTCTGAACTCCATACATTTTTTAAAATCCCTAAGGAGAAGTTACCAGTTATTGCCAGCTCAAAATAGGGCCTGTTTTCTCTGAAGCTGGTAAGACCTAGAGTGTCACCAGGTCAGAAGTTTGTAAGAAGCTGAAGATGCAGATGAACAAAAGCAGAAGCAGCTTAACATCACAAACACCATTTTGAGTTTATGGTGGAAGTACAGCAAAATCAGATGTGTTTGTTCAGCAAGAATAAGGTCAAGTAAACACATAATTATATGAACATCTTGTGCAATGTGCTTATGGTTAAACCCTCTTGCTTTTATTCCATAATATACTGGTTACTATTCCTGCACCTGTCTATACAGAACATGCTCCGGTGTATTCCCTCCGAGACAGGTGCACAGCATGTGGCTCACAGCTGGGTCAAAAGAAAAGCATGCATATGTATGTTGCTGAGCATGGAGAGAAAGGAAAATGTATGAAAGTTGATCTGATACAAGGCAAGCATGAAATGAAAGGACATACAACACATGGAAAGGGGATGGATACGTGAGTATACTAAACAGAAAAAAAGTTCTGTGCATTAAAGTGGAGATTGTGGTAAAATTAACACTCCCCCACTCACATATATTAGAAAGATTATTTTCTTCAAAAGGAATTACAATTGTCAATAGGTTGTAGGATGTCGCTTTTCTTAAACAAAACTGGAGTAGTTCAAAAAGGGCTCTTTTGTGAATCAACTGAAAAACAGATAAAAGAGCTGAACTCAGAGGAAACCCAAACAGAAGATGCACTAACAAGTTAGGGGAAAAAAAACCCTCTCATGTTCCTTATCACTTCATCTATAGCAAAGTCCATCTGTACAAGAGCTCTCCTTTCTCTGCTAAAGAAGGGTTATACAATGATTAGAAGCAATCATGCCAGCAGAAATCCCACAATGAATCAGGATGACGATTCAGCATTTTCTCAGCTCACTTGAAGGAGTAGGAATGAATTTTCATAAGCACTGGAGAGATTAGCATACTTCTACATTGTATTCAACTGCTTTTTGTTTTCTGGATATACTGCCTTTATTTATCTATTGTTCATAGGCAGGACACTATTTTTTTACATATAGCAACGAACACTTCAGTGCTCAGAGCTCTCTGAAGGAAAACTAAAATCCTATGGTTTAATGTGAAGCAAGAATTGACCTTTAAGCCCTATTGTGTTCTATTTTCATATAAATTGGTCAGAATCTATCGAGAAATTAATCATTTTTCATTTCACTGTCCTGTCCAAAGCCTGCGTATCATACACAAGCCTACAAAAAGAATGAAAATAAGAAAGCAACTAAATAAAATATTTGCTAAAGGTACGAGGGAATTCACATAGCCAACTGAACTTATCTGTTTTTAAAATGTACATATTCTGGAAATAAAGACTTTTATAGCCTCATATCTCCACAACTCAATGGCAATGTCATGTAGGTTTCAAGACAAATACAAATCAACAATGTACATTTAGAAAAACCAACTATGATAAACTGAAACAAATCCTCTACCAGCATTCACTTTAAGGATACTTCTAGAGCAGAAAGCATCATGCAAAGATTCCAGATTCTCTCTTTCCATTATTTCCAAGTGCCATTTAATATTAGCATTATAAAATGTATAAGGAGGTTGAAAGCAGATGAGATGCTCACCTTTTTCAACTGTAAGCTATTTTCTCTTTTGGTATAAAACTTCAGAATTCTTCCTCTGGTTAGACTGATAAAAGTACAAACTATGCAAGCAAAAATTTGCTAGTTTTCTCAATATTGGAGGATTTAGAGCATTCTTTTAATAATTTCCATTGTTTTATTGAAAATTCACTTTACACAAACAATTTTTGCAAAACAGTACAGGAAAAAAATTACCACTCTTTCCATTAAGCTGACATTATCATTCTGGGGGTCAGGTGACAGCAAGAATTTTATATTTAGACATTTCAATTTTTTTATTGAAATGAAAAAAACCCCAGAGCTTGTATTTCTTTTTACCTGCAGATTTTATTACGTACTTTGTCTCTGACCATGCAGGTGGGAACACACAAGTGAAGCTTGTTGATATTAGTTACACACAGCTATTAGTTTCACCAGTGGCCTATTTACAGAATAAAAGATAAGCATTCTCCATCAGCTTCTCTACAGCCATACTCCGAGCCAACCCCACTGCACACCGAAAACATTTAAGTCAATGAAGAATTTCTCAGCATATGCAAGTCACTTCACATTCTGGTACCGTGTCAAACCAGGTATGAAAATATTCTACTTTACCACATTACTATTCTGTTTTGTGGTTCATTGAAATAATGGCCTTGTACATAAAAAATCCCACAGATAACAGCAAGGTGACTGGAGCTTTTGTTAGGAAAAATAAACAAAAGTTTATTATATTTGAGGAATTTGTATAAATCGAGTTTGAATTTTTACATCCCCTACTGAGTAAATTCATTTCCTTCAAGTTAAAAAAAATTCTCAGAGACAAGTGACATACAACTTATCCAATACAGAACAATCCATGAGGAAAACAGAATTAAACATCCTGGAATTTTGTCTTTTTATAAAGCATGGTCTACATGGCATAATTTATGCTGAGAAAACACAAATGAGGAAAGTGGTTTCTACTGGTAAGATTATACCTTCAACACAGTCATAATGTAAACCAGTATTTGGAGTATGCATTGTTATGTCTGACATATGAAACTTACTTGTAACTGTATGCATCTGAACTCCGACACAGTCTAAAATAAAATTATCAATAGAGATTTAATCTCAATTTTTACAGAAGGCAAAGTGTCATTGGGAAGAAGTCAGCCACAAGGAAGATAAAAAGGATGTGAAACATAAGATACAACTGTTATTTTCCTAAGAGAAGTTAAAAACTAAGTGCTCAAATTCGAGTAGTACATAGAAAAATAAAACAAATACCAAAGGCTGACCAGTGACCGGACTCAAGGGAATGGTACAAAGCTGTGCCAGAGGAGGTTTAGGCTGGATATCAGGAAAGGATTCTTCACCGGGGGCAGCTGGGCACTGGAACAGACTCCCTAGGCCAATGGTCACAGCACCAGCCTGACAGAGTTTAACAAGCCTTTGGACAACACTCAACCACGTGGTGTGACTCATGGGGTGCTCTGTGCAGGGCCAGGATTTGGACTTTGATGATCCTTCTGGGGCCCTTCCAACTCAGGACATTCTATGGAAGAATCCAAACTGAAAAAATGTATATTTTTAGCACTGTTGTTAAAGAGAAGCTACTCTTGAGATCAGTGTTCAATTTTCCTGATTTTTACTAAGCAGCTATTCATAAAGAGTCAAGCTCTTAACTGGCTGTACAAGTAATAGCACGTACACAGTCATTTCTGAAAATTTATGCTAGCTAGCCCCCTATTAAAAATAAAAAAAACAAAAAACAACAAAACAATAAACATTTTTAAAAAGGCACAACAGAAGACAAGGAAAAAAGACACTACCCATTTACTCCCCTCCTTTCAAACTCCTTTCTGATCTCACCTTTTTCTGTACCCTTCTGATACACATTTTGACGGCTCTTCCCCCTTTCCTTCAGTGCTTCAGAGCACACAGTATTTTCTTCTCAACAGAAACTGCCATTCTCATTTTCTCCTCCATTTTCTAGCTGCTGGCATTTTTCTTTTCCTTTTCCCTTTCCCTTTCCTATGAATGTCCAGGTGTTTCTTTAAGCCCAACAAGTTCTACTACTCACAAAAGCTTCAACTAACAACACCTCACTGCTATCCTGAAGGTAAAGCTATATCAGAATTTCATTCACAAGAATCAGCTGCCTGTAACAAACTGACTATATTAAGAGTCCCCTGACACATTTAGAATATTCCCATTTTTAAGAAAATCAGAAATCAAATATAAATACAGTTTACATCACTCATAATAAAAAATGGCAGAAACAAAGTAGGGTTATTTCACAGGGAGTGAAGAGGAAAAGGTGAGTGGGAAATGCACTGTAAAATGAGAAGTCCTTTTTTCCCAGCAGTTTGCTACTGAACTTTTTATTTCTCTTTCTTTGCATTATTTTTTTTTCTAGACATGGTCCAGAAATGCAACGGTATAGACAGAGAAAAAACTTTTGACTCATTTTTTTCTGTTAATTCCATTTCTCCTTCTTTAAAATGACTAAATGTTCATTTTCCAGTAAGAGTGGAAGTGAAGGACAAGTGGAAAGTCTCCTTCAAAGAGAATTTCAGGCAAATATAGACAGTATAGGGTACAATCTGGATGAGGAAAAAAAACAAGCAAAAACCCAAATAATAGAAAAAAGGAGGCACTGTCTTTAGAGAATGGCCACAAAACATGAAGATAATTCTCATCCCAGATCACTTACTACTGTACAAAAATCTGATTTATCTTGAAATAATCACACCACATTTCAATTTACAGCTTGGCCAGACTAAATGATGTTCATGAACAAATAAAGGCCATTCTATGGTTGCATCAATGACATAGACACGTTGTCACATAGGTCCAATGATACTTCCTCACTTCACATCTCAATCTCTCACATTTTAACTCTGTTTCTGTTGCTGCCTCTCCCATGACTTACAGCACTTTAAGTCCTACATCCTCCCATACTATAAGTTAATGACTTCCACAGATAAAGTAAAAAATTACAATTTAGGTAGGTGTTACATAATCTAGTTCCCGAAGTTAAATGAGGGTAGAGTAGAAAGCATTTTTTAAAAACTTATTTAATTTTATTTGCTTATTTATATGGGTAAATAGCCCTGTAACTATCACACAGTCAGTAATCTACAATCTGCAGTCAGTAATGAGATGGTTGCAGAAACATGAAGTTGTTTTTGGAAAGACTTTAATGTGGACTTTCAAATAGGATATATAATATAGTATTTATCTAAGTACATCTCAGACAAGGAGAAAAGAGTAACCATAGAGCTGTGAAACAAAATATTCCTTTCATTTGGCTGCTAGCAGTATCCTGAATATGTGTATTCCTTTCAAAGCAAGTAAGTGGGCAGTTGAGGGAGAAAAGCAGCTGTTTATTTTGACCTGGAAGATGGAACCATCTGGAGTGAATAGGGGACACCTTCCCCCCCCAAAAAAAACTGCTAAGACTATGTACAAATAAGCTTCTGACAAAGCTGGGGCAAAGACCAGTATGCCCAAAGCAGAGGAATAAGAGTGCAGAGGTAAGATGCACAAAAGCAATCAGGTTTCAGAGAGGATGAAAAAAAATATATTTTCCCAGGGATCAGACAGGATCATCTATAATTTGCGGCAACCCAGGGAGCCTCCAAAAGTCACTGAGATAAGACCAGGATTGAAAGTAAAACCCATGAAGACAGTTGGTGAGGGGAAGATCAGCTGTGTTCTGTTTCACCCAGCTGATGCATTTCTCTCTGCTTTACTTATCTTGTTCTAAAAATAGGCTTTCATCAGAATAAGAAATATGTTTTGAAGACCTTTTTGCATATACCCACTTTAAGGATGGGGACAGGCCGAACAATACTGGAGTAATGATCAAGCCAAGAGTCCCATCAAAATAAGAAAACACATTGTGTGTTCAGCATTTACATTGCTCAGGAAGTTATTAGTCCTGAGCTCTGAGAAATGGCATGATATTTCACTATGAAATTAATACTTTGTTAAAATATGAGCTAGTAGAATAAACTGCAAAGTGGAAAGAACAATGTTATTAGAAATCCTTAAAACATACTTTTTGTTTGTTTTGCCTTCACAGCCAAGTTTCCCAATTTAGCATACTCCCAAAGCAACAGTCAGACAGAACTTTGACAAGGCCCATCACAAGGTTAGGTATCTTGTGATATCTACCTTTGTGGCTAGAAATTAGACATTTGGATTGTTAGTTTCCACATGCAAAACATGTAAAAGCGTGCTTAAGAACAAAATAATCTTGGTGTCTTAAGATATAGATCTAATCACACAGCAGGAGTGGTTAGCATATTACATAGATGCATTACTAAAAATTGCTAGTGGTTAGCATATTACATAGATGCACTGTTAGAAAACAGTCTATGTCAATCTGAGTAATAGAGTAACAGAGAGGCTTCATGCTTTGGTATTTCTAGTCTTCTTCACGCTTCATAATACTATGGAATAGGTAAAGGATTAAGAGTTAATCATGGCTGCAGCTATTTTATCATCCCCAAGGAAAGCAGAAAAATACATGTGTACTTTCAAAACAGAGATACAGTAAACCAGACTGACTGGTTTGCCAGTATGCTTACATTAAAATATTCTCCATCTTCAGGTTCTGACTTAACATTTTTTAAAGCCAGCTCTCACTTAAAAAAAATCCCAAGCCCACAAATCACCAAATGTTTTGACAGGACCAGGGGGTGAGTCCTGGTGAAAAGCTAAACACAAAGCATCAATGTGCAGTTGAGGCAAATGGTATCCCCAGGCAGAAGGTGAAAGTCTGCAATCCTTCCCTTCTACTGAACATTAATGAGGCCACCACTGGAGTGCTGGATCCTGTTTGGACTCCTCCGTGCTAGGACGGCATGGACTGGAGATACTGGAGAGGGTCCAGCAAAGGGCCACAATGATGAAGGGGTGGAAATATCTGAGGAAAGGGTGAAAAAGTTGAGTGTGCCCAAGCTTGAGAAGAAAAGGCTCAGGGGATGTCATTAGTGTATGTAAATACCAGGAGGGAGGGTGCAGAGAGGACAGAGTCACTTTCCAGTGGTGCCAGGATCAGAAGCAATGGGCACAAACTGAAATGCAGTGCCTCTGTCTGAACATCAAGAAATCCTTTGTTATTGTGAGGTTCTAGCACTGTCACAGCCCGTCCAGAGAGGCTGTGGAGTTTCCCTCCCTAGAAGACATTTAAAAGTTATCTGGATATGGCCCAGGGCACTAGATGTCCCTAGATGAACAAGGGGCTGGACCAGATGGCCTCAAGAGGTCCCTTCCAATCTCATCTGCTTCATGATTCCATGATTCAGGAGGATTCTTTCCCTACATAATGTTAATCACTTGCAGGACTGTGCTTAACACTTCTAATTGCAGTTTGGAACTTACTTCTTGGAAGCACCCTTACAAGGGGCAATTATTTTAAGAACAGCTACAATAATGAGCATATTATATGTTTGTCATTTTAGGCCATGCCTATTAGAAAGTAATTTCTTTACAGGTGAAATTTACTTAGCCACCAGAATTTTCTCACTGAATGTCTCTACTGTGCTCCTTTTCCCTGTTAGGACTTTGTTCAAATGTTGTCAAATGTAGGATTGCAGAGTTCAGATATTAAGAGACCTTTGCTGACTGCTGAATGTCACTGGAAATTTATGTGTACACAAATTCTGAATTAAAAGATACACTGCCTTTATTTCAAATATGCGAGAAAAAGAGGAGCAGGTGAGGGACTTTAAACCTATTTCAGCAAAAGACAGGCACAGAAAAGAAAGATAAGTGACATACAGAGAAGGTGAACATGATGTAGGGAATTTATTATGATCTGCAAGGAAAAGCAATGCACTTCTGTTTTGGTTCAGTCTCAAACTAAAAGCTTGTTTGTGAAATAGAAATATGCAGAAAAGGTCAAATAGCAAGACCCAATTCTTAAACCAGTAAGATAATTTAATAATGGTACCCCATGCAGGAAGAGTGAAATTTTCACTGGTACCTCACAGTGATTAAGAACCTTGCAACTCCTTTCCTTCCAGCTGGTCTCTGACTCTGCCCATGCACACACTTGCTCAGATGCTATACAACAAATCAGCCATGTGGTAGTTCCCATTTTAAAAGAAAGCAAGCATGAAAGCTTGCAAGCCCAACAGATATTATCAATAATTGCGACGCTTGGATAAGAAGCCACATACAGACATTCTTTGCAGACTGCAACGCCTTCCCTCTATCCAATATCATTTTTAAAAACTTTTTGGGCTTTTTAAATGCCAGGTATGACTATGGAGGAGACTCTTACTGCCAAACCAAAATGTTTCTCTTATTTGGCAAAAATAGTTTGGAAATGCTCTGGACTGAACCTCTCTTATCAGAACACTTATTTTCGAAGGAGTCATACAAGAGCGTAGTAACTTTGGAATATGGCTACGCAATGAGTATCTATTAAGTCTTTTAAATATGTTGCATTTTAACTAATATATGTTTTGTTACAGCTATATGTTTCACAAACATAGCTGTATTTTCCCCAAGTAAATTTATGCCTGCTCAAAAATATCATGTGTTTACAACTGCATTTTGCAAATGCAGGCAAAATACATATTTTCCACATTTTTTTTTCTGTGAAAAATACATACTGCAGTCATTCAACAACATGAGGCACCACCGCAGTAGGTTAGGTGGCAGGAAAGGGGCATCAATGGAACCACAAGACAGGTCCTTTAAGGTGGAGCCTTCCTCATGTTCTAAACTATGTCCTTCAGGCTCACCCAAGCAGTCAGTTTCAGCTGCATGTGATGCTATATCCTTGAGTGGGAGAGCCCGTGGTAAAAAATACAGCAGTTGGCAGTCTTCCTTTAGACTTACTCATATGGATTAAAATCAGAGGCACTTACTTTTTAAAATAAAATGAATTGCACACTAAGCCCATATTTGAGATTAGTGGGGTTTTCTTCATTATATTCTCATTTTTAAAGGAAATTTAATGTCTTTCTACGGAAGTAGTTTAAGCCGTATCTTAATTTGTGTATGGAAACTCTTAGTTCTCAATATCAACTCTTTTTTATCCCTAGCCTTTTAAGAAATTATTCCAAATTAAGGAGTGAAACTGTGGAATAAAAATATAATATATATATATATAATATATATACATACATATATATATATATACATATAATACAAAAATATTTTAACTTTTGAAGGGAACATCTCTGGATGCAAGTTCCACTGTAGTAAAAGCCAAGATGCATTTCTTTTAAATATAGAATCCATTTCTACTGGTATAGATAGGCTGTACAGTTATGTTAACTAGAACATATTTTGCCAGCTTTAATCACATTGAAAATCTCACAGTACCTGATACTTTACTTTAAAAGCTAGATGCAGCAGACAATAAAAAGTCCCATTTGTTTGAAAAAAAAATTCCATTGAAATGCTTTGAAAATAATTTCTTTTTGTACAGCGGTTCAGCACCAGGATTTCTACCATCAGTTCTACAAGTATTTCACTGCATCCTAAAGGGCACTTCAAAGCCTTTCCAAAACTCCCACTGAAACTGTGCTCCATCCTTTGCTTACTCCCCCTACCTCAACTCATAACTGTTCAGGAAAACAACAGCAATGCCATTACAGCTCACTAGAAGATTAAGTTTTTAGGGACTAGGAGAGAGAAAATAGAAAATAGTTAAGTTTAAAAAATTCTTAAAGCACAGTGGAAATTTTTTATTTTCTTTAAAACTCAAGGTTTCTGAGTACTTAAGGAATAATAGCTGTGAGAATAATTATCACTGCTTCTAAAACACTCACATATGCATGGAAGAAATAAGGATGTGGGTTTTTTGTCGGTTATTAGTATTTTCAGCTAGAATGAAAAAAAGATTCTGCATTTAAGTAACCAGGTTTCTTTTGGGGTTTCTGTAAAAATGAGGGTCACTGACGTCATTTTTTTCTCATATAAATACAAGCATTGCAGAAAAAAGAACATGTCCATGTATGTACTTCCAAATTATGTTTTACTAAGACTGCAGAAAAGGACCCCATATGTTGCTTTACCTACATAGCAGAAACGTGTCAGCCTGTGGGAGCAGGCCAGGGAGCCAACATGTTTTCCTGGCTGACACTAGCACACAGACAACTCTGTGTTCAAACTTACCTGTACACGGGTAGTGTTCTCCAGGTATTTATACAGAGCCTTGAGACATACCTACCAACCAGCTTGCAAAAAGTCAGTCAGCAGCTGAAGAGATCTCTTGTCCTGACAAAAACGTAAGGAAAACAAAAAATCCCAGAGCAGCCCACCAGGCACCAAATTAAAGGTGGCAACAAGCAGGTATCATTCCTTCCAAAGGCTAACCCTGCTGATGGCTCACTTTAAGCACTCGGATCAAAGGGATAATGTGGTTTTGAAGTCCTATTCATACCCAGTGAAAAGGCAAAACTTAGGGAAAAAATTATCTAAATCAGTTTTAAAAACTATATAAAATGTCTTCGTAGGTCGTGTGCTTCATGTGAAGGAATTAGGAATAGGCAAATGATGCCTTAGAATGACAGGAGAGCATTTTCCAGTTAACTTATTTGACTGATAACAGCTGACTGGCTGCTCTCTTTCCCATATCAGAAGATCATGTTTTTTGTGTGATTTTAGCGACCTTCACAGACCAGCAAAACTTGTAATTTAATGCACTCCAAGACACTTGCATGTAAACACAGCCCTTCGGTTTCCATGGGGTAGACCGTCCCTAGGCCCACCCTCACCCCTGCGCAGCCCCTTTTATTCAAAATGTCAAAATTAAGGCATCTAACAGAAATCGCTAAAGATCTTCTTTGTGACCCTACAGTCAACGAAAACAATTATTATTAACCACACCGGTTCTAAGAAGAGACTGTTTTCACCACATCTTTGCAGGTTTTGTCCGAGGTAGTGCTTTTACCTCATCACAATTCTGTTAGTGTAAGGCACAGCCCCTCGGAGTGTTTCTCACCTTCCTCCTGAACTTCTCCTAGACCGCCTTAAGTTTATCTCATTTTTTAAGGACTCCACAAATCCTCCCACATCTTTAATTCTCTTTGTCCCCAAAGGGTTTTCAAATGTTTGAAAATACCACAAAATATCTCTATGACTCCGTCCCCGGCTCCTTCCCTCTCTCTCCTCACACACCAGAGCAGGCTGTAGCGCCGAGGCTCTGCGACCTCCCCTTAAAGGAGCGGCCGCACAGAGAAGCGAACTTTCCAGTTTTACAGAAAAACAGCTATGCCGGACTTCCTTAGAGCCCCATGCACACAGCGTGTTGTGCAGCTTGTCCCAAGCCACACGCAGGGCTTGTCCCCCGCGGCACGGACCACGCTGTGCCCCTGACTGGCACCAGCTCGCCGCAGCGGGACAGAGCATCTGCTTCCCAAGGCTCTGCTACAACAGTGGCAGCAGAAAGTGAAATAAGGAGCTGGGCTTTGTACAGAAATGCTCCAAAACTGTTCACAGGGCCGTCTGCCAGCCCCTCCACTGTGCTAAGGGTGAAAGGAGACATTCTGGAAGGGAGCAGTTATCCCTGGGGTTCCCTGTCTTTCCCACTTGAGCACTGAACTCCTACTCTGCTTCACCTCGAGCAGCTGCACGGCAGAAAGCAGAGCGGGGATGTGAGAAGCAGCTGCCCAACTTGAGCTCCAGCCCCCGTTCTTCTCAGAGTGCCTGCCGTGGTGGTGAGGGCGAGGGAAGCCAGAGGCATGGTTTCATGCCGCAAGGAGGGCCCGCCAAGGTCCACAGGATGGAAGGAGGCCGCGGGGCTCGGGAGCTGGCAGGGGAGCTGGCCAGCAGCCCCTCCCGTGGGGCGAGAGCACGGCCATTCTGCCTCCGGCACGCCTTTGCGTGTGCGAGCAGCTTCAACAGTCCTCGAAGGCAGGTCTGGTCTGCCAAAACGGGAAAGTGTGAAGACGGATGTAATAAGTCAGAGGCTTGTGACATCCCTAAGGAATTCTTGGAAATCCAAATGGTAATTTTTAATGCATGGAGTTGGCGGTGTGACTGGTTGCAGGTTTGCAGTGCTTGCATAGCTTTTGCAGGTTATCTGTGCTTCATGTTTTTCCACAATAAAGGTCATATTTCATGGATCTACAGTGAAAGGGTGCACCCTCCTCCATGTCTCTGATGCCGTGTGCCAGTAGCAGCCAGTAGTTTGCTGCAACTGTACCTCGCATGTTGGTTTATGTACAATGTGAGAGGCTGCAGCTCCTTACAACACTGGAACAAAAGCAAGGAAGCATTTCCTACTAGGACCCCAATTTAAAGAGGCCTTCATTAACACACGCGCTCTCTTGTTGCAGCCAAACCCAGCATCTCCTACCCCTGCCCATGAGCCCTAATGTGTTAAGAGCATGCCTTTCATCTGACTATGTGTCCAACTGCCTCCTCAACAGGGAATCCAAGGCACTTCACAGAACATCGCTGGAATGATAGAATCACGAAATGGTGTTGGAGTCTGAAGAAAACAGAGGTCTCTCTTAGTTTCTCAGAGAGAAATCAGCAAGTTACAGTGAAGGCAGAAAAAACATAGTCCTAGATACTAGTGTTTCCGTGGAGGATTCTTTTTCCTCACACAGGGCACCAAATGTTGGGTTATTTCTCCGGTACTTTGGGCATCATTTGTCGGGTTGTTGTCTTCTTTAAAGAGCCAAGCAGCTAATAGTTGCTATAAAGTTGTTTATTCCAAAGGCATATCAGTCTCAAAAGGCAAAGAGCCACAAAGTCCATGCTAAGTTTTGGTATAGAGTCCCAAACAGAAGCAGAAGCTGCTCCCGAGGGTCCCAGCAGGGCCGATGTTGCTGTGGCAGCTCCTGTCTTCTTTGGGCGATGATGATAGTGGTGAGGAGAGCAGGAACAAAAGCAAAAGGCAAAGTGAAGCGAAAAAGCTAAGATCTCCCCAATGCATCAATTCTTATATACAAACTTCCCAAAAAGCTAAAGATATGAACTTGAACCACTACTTCTTAACCTATTAGAATTCTAGTTTCTTAGCATTCCGCGTTACATATAAACTACGCATATGGTCTATCTTGTTCTATCTGAAACATGTAAGCAATATACTTGTTATAGTTTTATTATGTCTAAAACTATGTTCCTGGAGCCTCCATGAAAACACTAGTATCTAAGACTATGTTTTTCAGCCTTCACTGGAACTTCCTCAGAGAGACCTCTGTTTTTGCAGACTCCAACAAAATGATCTGAATTGGAAGGGATCTTAAAGATCATCTAGTTCAAACCCCTCCTGCCACAGGCGGGCACACTTTTCACGAGACCAAGGTGCTCAAATCCCTGTCCAAACTGGCCTTGAACACCTCCAGGATTGGGGCATCCACAGCTTCTCTGGACAACTTGTTCCAGTGTCTTAGCACTCTCACAGTATAAAATTTCATCTTAGTATCTAATATAAACCTACTGTCTTATAGTTTGAAGCCATTCTCCCTTGTCTTGTCACTACATTCCTTTGTAGATAGTATCTCTCTATTTTTGTTGTAGGATCCTTTCAGGTACTGGAAGACCTCAGTTAGGTCACCTCAAAGCCTTCTCTTTTCCAGGCTGAGCAATTTCAATTCTCTCAACCTTTCATCATAGCAGAGGTGCTCCATCCCTCTGATCATCTTGGTGACCTCCTCAGGACTGAGTCCAAGAGGTCCATGCCTGTCCTGGTCTGGGGACCCCAGTGCTGGATGCAACACTCAAGATGGGGTCTCATGAGAAAGATGCTTTCACACCCTAGAAAAATATATCTTCATTCAATAAAGAACATTGGATATTCAGAAGGATCCATCGGCAGCTCTGGATTTTAGAGAGTACCTTAGATTTAATTTTCCAGTATAAAGGTCTTGATTTAAAGCTTTGTTAAGTTTATTACAATCTTTTTTTCTAGCAGGCACAGGATTAGTTTGGCTCTTAATTTAGCTGACTGACCATCCTGATGTCAGGTCACAGATCCAATTTAATTCTGACTTCCACTTTCCCTACTTAATCACCTCCTTTGTGAATATTTTCAGCAGTCAGGAGTTAGACATGCCTTTTTTTGTGACATTCCTTTTGTTTGTGGTGAGCTGATGTAGGCTGTATGCCAGGGTCCCACCAAGCAGCTCTGCCATTCCCCTTCCTCAAGTGGACAGGAGAGAGAGAAAATAGAACAAAAAAACAGGGGTCAAGATAAGGACAGGAAGATCAATCGAAAATTACCATCACAGAAAAATGGAATCAACCTGGGAACATTAATATAATTTATTACCAATAGTTCTGTTTTATCCCCAGCTGGCTACTAAGCCCCACAGTCACTTGCACACTCCCCACCTGTGGAATAGGGAGAAAGAACCAGTAGCTTAAATATCCTATACATCCAAGAGATGCTCAGATAAACAATGTAAACAATTTTCACTTAACAATGCCAGTTTGACTATTCATATAATGGGAAGTTTACCAGAGTTTACTTAGAAATCAAATCAGATCCCAAATTCAGGTAACATATAGTAATAATTAATTAAGTGTGCAGCTCGACTCACATAGAACTCTTTTGACTTAACTGTTGAGCCATAGCTCCGTCCTTTTTCTTTTTTTTTCACTGTATGGGGAAAACAACCAAAATTTTTAATTACAAAAGCTAGAAACCACTGCTATGAAATGCCAGTTGCAAAAGTGTAGCTGCTGGGTTAAGGATTTAACCCGTTAGATGCGGCGGAAATAAGACACACAGCTACATGATCCCTCTCAGGATAGGAAAGAGACATTTATTCAGAGCACGATTCATACTTTATATAGTATGTTCTGAGAGCTAAGACAAGACAGTCGCTCATCGGATAATTGAGAAAACGCCCGTGGGACAGTACTTCAGACTGAGTCCCACAGTCCACACCAGGTGCTAATCTCTATTATGAATTCCATTGTGTTTTGACCAGATTATCATCCTGGGAGAAATTCTCCCTAACTGAAGCTGAACATGCTGTCAGCCTGGGAACAAAGCTGAGAGAGCAGGAGAAGCTCTGGCCTGAGAATGACTTTCCAGGCTGTAATTTTCCTAGCTCTCTAGCAATGTGTCCACACAAAAGCAGTGAGTGAAAGAAAGTAGTCCTTCTTGAAGTCAGTAACTTTTTGAAAATTAGTAAGGGAATTTCTAACATTAGTATTCTGTTTCTGATATGTTAAATGAATTGCCATTTTCTGTTGTTTTTTCCTTTGATTTCCATGTTACTCTGCAAACAGCAACAGGTATCAAATAAAGGAACAGTGGTCCCTTTTCTGAGCCTTTATATTCAGTGAATAATAGTCAGCTCTTGTAAATGACCAATATTAATCAATATTAGGAGGGAATGAAGCAAAGGAGTAACTGTATCTTGCAGCAAAATCTGAAGGTTATTAAGTCTAGGCAGGATGCAGAAGATCAAAGCATTCAAAGAAGAGAGAATGTGACAGTTTTAGTTGCACAATGTCTAAAGGCCATTTGTGTTGTACTGCTGGTTTTTATATATGCCCAAATCAGTAAAGTCAGTATAATTTTATACCATTTATTCACTCAGTAACATTTGACTTACTGCTCTGGTCATTCTGCCAGGCATTGGTGTAAGTTTTCATTGCAAAAGAATGAATGGAGATCATATCAGCCAAGTGCAGATAGTATTTTCATTTTTTTAAGGTGGGAAGAAGTAGCTCAGTATTAGGAAGCAAGATATTCTGCAAATAAAGACTCTTGGATACTTAAAACAACTCCTGAATTTCCCTTTTGGCTCTGGCACTCATATTTGAATTGCTTTGGTGATGTGAGCAGCCATGAAGGTGGCCTGGTAGGAAGGTGACAAATACTGAAGAAAAGAAACTATGTGCTGAAAAATACTGACATCTTTGAAAAGTGCAGCTGGTCATTTTCAAGTGCTGCCAGGGTACATAGAAACCAGAGATACCATGGATGAGCACAAACCCCAGGGACTTTAATGGCAATTTAGAAACTGATGAGGTACAAACTCACCTAGCTCTGAAAGAACAAAAAAACACCATCATCTAATGTCTGTTATGGGCAAGAAAATCAAAGTTAGTGGTTGCTCGAAGTCGGATATCCTACACTATCTCAGTGTTATAAAAAGGACCTATTTTATATTCAGAATGAATCCCCTTGATCTCTGAGAACTTTACAGTTGACTCCCACATGAACTTTCTATCATCTTTTGGACTCTCACTAGGAGCACCTGCCTGACTGCAGGCTCTACAACATGGATCAGTTTTGAAGGGAGACTATTACCTTATTGGTTCAGTCTGTTCTCCCTTTTTTTGAGGTGACTAGATCCTTGTGGGATCCCTCTGCCCTCTTTTTGGATAGTGTGACCCCTTCTGAAATCTGTCCAATTCACTTCCTGCCGACATTATATCTATATTCTTATAGATAACCTATAGTATCTGCTGTTACACTGCTGGTATTTGTGCTCCACTAATGGGAAGCTGTAGTAACCTGTAGGAGTGTTTGGTTATTACTGTTACTGGTTGTACTGCAATATTGATTGATAATATATTATTGATTGAGACTAATTATTGATTGCTGACAGTAATTTTTAATAGCTTGTTGTATATATATTTATAGATACTCAGTTATTAATTACATGGATTTCATTAATGACGTGAATTTCCTAGTAGCAATATGTGTGTTATGTGTGGATTTTGTGGTAATTTGTAATAAAGTAGAGAAATTTAGAGGATAAAGCCTTCATGTTGTTGTGTATTACAAGACTCTATGAAGCTGTGGTTGCAACTCTGCACACACCCAAAGGCCAGGTAACCCTTTAAGTTGAGATGCTTGGGAAGATCACTTCATATCCTGTGGTCCTTCCTTCTTTCTATTGAATTGTTAAAGTTAAAACTGTGTAAACTTCCAACTTTCTGTCTAAGCCTTCCTTCCTGATTTTCTGTACCCTAGGAAAGAAAATTTTCATTGTGCCATCTATAAGGAGAACAAGTAGAGGATAGTTTTAATACAAGACCTCATAATTTGCATTTTGTCCCATTCCTATACAGAGGAAAAAGGCAATACTTCACATGGAGAAACTTCAGCTGTCTCTCTTCTGGAACAGAAATGTGTACTGACATTTTTCTGTCTACCATAAAAATGTTAGTCATGTAAAATGACCTACTACTTATAACATTTTAATTTCCCAAGAGAGGAAATAGAGAAACAAATACAACATCTCTATTAAATATTGATAAAACTCAAGGAGTAATATTTACTGTAAAGAAGGAAATATTCAAAAGGTGACAGTGGAATAGAATGAGATCACGCTTGTAAGTTTATACATGCAAGTAATGTGTAAAGTCCTTCTCTTCTGGTCAAAGTTTTTTTCCTAATAGTTTAATTCTTATGGCATTGATCAGATTATAGTGATTTCTTTTGAAAGAAATACGACTGTGCTAATGATCTATCAGAATAACAGTATTCAAAGGTCATATATTTATCATATGTGAAGAGAAGATACGGGTTTTTTAATATCTTGCATCTTCATTAAGTATTGAAAGTAATTAGTTTTGTTGTTCAGATACCTCTTTCCTCTATATGTTTGCTTGAGTTTTCTTCTGTACAAATCAGTCTAATAAAAATAATGGAGCTGGTGATGTTTTGCCTCTTCATTTGTCTCAAATTTCAGGAACTGCATGGTCCAGAAGACAGTGCACTATCTGGTGAGAAGTTTACACTTGGGTTTTTTTAAGGACTTGCTGCAGTAAACTTCCTTGTTGCAGTTTCCCCTCTTTCGTTGTCTGATATTTCAAGCAGTTTGGGGCAGATGCCTTCCATTCTGTTTCTGTAATCCCTGGCACAATTAGGATTTCGTGGTTTTTTATATATATAAGAGAATTTTAAAGTAAAAGACCACAAGTTTTAAACTTGATTACGGCATACTATCAAAAAAGCTCATGTGGGTATGAGGTGAATACATTGTATGCATTAGATCCTCTCCATGGATTCAGTACATACCTATGGAATTTGCAAGTCTATGTGTTTGTGTGAAAAGTACAGAATCAAAGAAGCTGTAGAGCAAAGACTGGGATCCATAGGACATGATAAAACGAAGTGTCCATCTTGAGAAGCAGAGAGACATTGAAAACAATTGGAATTAACTTATCCCAGAAGGTTTTAAAAGGTATTAAGTGTGCATAACCATTGTGAGAAAAGTTCTTTCCTTTTGATAACTGTAATAGATTTAGTACTTTGTTTTTCATTAGCGTTTTGCTAATGCCTTTATTGCATTAAGGAATGTAACATTAAATGTTAATTTTAGCTAAGGCAGGCTTTCCTCCCAAGGCTCTATTGACAAATGGTTCTTCTGAAGGGCAGTTCAGAGCCCACTTCATGTGCTTTGAATTAGTTTACTAAAGGCACCTTTCTTTGTCCATTGACTCAGCCCTTGAAAAAATAAGTTAGACAGATCTCTGCAATGTAGGCTTAGTCTTCAGTGAATACATGGAAAACCGTGTTAGCATTCACACTATGATTCCAAAGAACTCTTTTTAGGTCACATTATTTATGAAAATTCTTATTGAGTTTTCACAGCTTGATAACAGAGTAAGACATACTTTTGGAATAAGCCATCTCCCACCCCCTGCAAGTGTTATGCAGATCTTACAGACACTAATATTGGGCCTCAGATCTTTGTGCCATCTGCTTTAGTATCTGTTTTTCAGCAGAGTCTGAAGCACATCAGCAGTATTTGATTGCTATCTGCTGTGCAATTGCAGTGGTCCTGATAGCAACCAGTAAATGCCATTTCCTTATCATAATCTTTTCACTGACACTCCATTCACAAAAACCTATGTAGAAGGAGTTTCTTGGAATCAATCAGATTTATCTGGGACCCCTTATAAGGAGGGAGAAAATGCCGAAAGTCGTGTATTATTCTAATTGTATGACTACCTCACCTAGGAAAATCTTCAAAATAAAACAATGGCATACATAGCAATGCCCTCCTGGACATGACCTTACCCTGTGGCAAGAGATATTATTATCTGAGAGTACCTTGCCCAGGAAGCTCTTCAAGATAAGGCAGTAATATCCATTGCAATTATGTAATTATCTTACCTTGATTATAGGCACTTGGACATTTAACGAGACTGAGAACACATTCAAACTCTTGGTTGGGCATGTACTTCTAATGATTGCAAGTCTTTGATTGACACCACATGCTTGAAAATCTATTCATGTATGTTGTGGTAATATATATGAGGCACCTGTGAATGTAGGAGTGGCACAACCTTTTATATATAGACTGGGGAATTTATTAATATGAAGTTTTTTTCAGTTCTTTCTTTCATTCACTGACTCAGACGTGAAATTCGGGTTCAAAGAATACTTTCACTCTGGAGAGAGCTTTAAGATACCAAGTTAAGTTGCTTCAAGCTGTACATGGAACTGGGATATTGATTCCCATCTTCAGTCAAGAGATGATGTCAACACACAGATCATACAATTTCATTTTCAGAAGAGCACAAGAAACCCATCATTCTCCAGTAAAATCTCTTCTTCTAGAATCCTGTCAGAAATGCTGTGATAACTTAGAGAGCAGATGTGATAAGTTTTCTCTTTCTTCTGTAACATTTCTGGTGCATATTTGAACACTACCCTCACCTATGATTAGAATTATTTTGCACTATCACAATGCAGATGAATTTTAGAGCACTGAAAATGCAAGATAAAATACAACAAAAATGGACAGATGCAGCCAAGCAAATTACAGAATAATATTTTGCACATGATCTCACAATTTTGTGAAAACATTTTGCCTGACTCTATAAATGAATCACAGAATTTTTAGCTATCTTGTTTAATATGTTTCCAGCCATTTTAAGCTGCTTCCAGTCTTTCTCCTTAGTTACAATTGTGACGTTAATCTAATAATTTTTAATGTAGTGAGGCTAATTGATACAGTAACAATTACCTTGATTAAGCAACTTAGGCTTTGCGTGCCTGCTTTGCAAGATAAACATTCCTTGTACAATCCATTCTTCATTTCTTTTTGCTCAATCTTCCAACTGAAATCATGTGCAGCCTCTAATTTAGGCAACCACTAATCAGGAAGAAGTGCATTTACAGGTTGAACCTAGGTTGATCAATGCACATGACATGTCAATTGAGTCTGTAGTATGGATGTTAACTTCAACATTTATGTACCTTTCACCTCCTTTTCTCTCTAGCTAAATTTAGATGTTGGGTTTCACTACAGGATAAAGGAAAGACAGCAACCTGTTCTAAAATACCCATGTAGAAATAAAGTTAACCCAAAATGGAATTCCACTTCAGTAATCTGACTGCATGGATAACAACAAAACTGTTGGACCATAACTGTGCATGTTTCGCAGCAATAGAAACCCCAAGTTTGCCTCATAACCATTTAAAAATAAATATATAATTTTAAATATTGCAAGACTCTGTCTACAGGGTTTTTTTAGTGAAGTATTCTTTTTATACTTTGTAAGTGGAATTCAAACATAATGCTAAGTATTCGATAAATCAGTACCAGTGACAGAGTGGCTGTTAGTTTCTCCAGTTATACTCACCTGTCCAACAGAAACAAATCTGCTGTATTGCTTTGTGTACACTCATAGTCATTTCTCATCTCTTTAAACCTTTGTTCCTTCAATGAGGGTAATATTCATCAGTAAAAATGGTCAAAGTAATTCCATTTGTGTTAGGTCGTATTATATTTTAAAATTCTGTCTTCAGATTTTGGTAGCAACAGCACTGACTGGAAAGCAGTGTTAAATACCCGACAAAATTTTATTTTTACATAACTTTTAGTGCAAGTCAAGCTTGAGTATTATCCATATATTTACTTTTGTGAGAGGAAGAATTGTTTAGAATACAACCCAACCATTGAAAACTATTCTGACCTGAGAGAGTTTTCAAGCTGCATAATAAAGCAGCCTAGATGAGGTGTGGCATTAAGCACATTCTCCAAGTATTTTAATTTTCTTAGTGGGTCCTTTTGGCCTAAAAGAAGAGTTTCTATTCTTATGAGTCAGTAACTGCCATGTGCACTAGAATTTCTTGCATATCCTTTTATTTTCTTCAGAACTGGTTTGCTCTGAAGATATAACTGAAATTTAAATTTAGAATCAGCAGACTTTATATGTACAGCTTACAACTAAATGTTATATAATGAAGATATGTCTCAAAAAAAAAATCACATGAGAGAAAGTAAATTAAGTCATCCTCCTTAGCTTTTTGCCACCTTCTTCTTGAGGCTGTGTTGTTGCACTGTATGGTTTTCTATCTGGTATTTCCTCTTGCAGCTCTCTGGTAGCTGCATACAGTCAGACCATATCATCCACATATTTTAATGACTTAGCTCACACACTCCAAATACTTCATGATTGGAGGACAGCATCAATGAGTTCTATCTAAATAGTGTTCTAGTTATGACGAGTGGAAGTATATGTGAAAAATGGCTCATAATTCAGTATTTTGTATGTGTCTATGTCTGACTGAGAGGCTATGCATGTTGCAATATTGAGCCTCAGAGGCTTAGGTCTTAAGCTCCAACTGCAACAAAACTTGTTTAGCATTTGGATTTTCATTCACCTCTTGCATGACGGATGAGCAGCAACCACCACAAAAGAAAATACAAAAATATCTCTTCACACTTACCTCTTGTTAATGGATATTATAAACAGATGCCATCTCCATCAACTACAGGGCCAAGGGTTCCTCTACCCAGCCACTGGATCCCAGCCTAGAAACTCAGGGGTCTCCATCCCAGGCTGATGAGCATGTCTACTTCTTTCCCATTTGCTCAGTCAGTAGGCTGAGCATGTGTTTTGGTGACATGTGCAGTCACACAGAGAAAAGAGGCAGAGCTGGCTGCATGTACTGCCATAGACCAGGTGCTGCCTTCTGCAGCACCCACATGTGACAGTGACAGGACTAAAGCCAAGTCCTCCTTTTGCTCTTGAGCTGGTATGCAGCCAGATTCACTAGCTGAAAGCATGTGTGTCCCCACTCACTATACTCCCAAGTAGATGCACATGTGGAGGTCCCTCATGGTGCTGTAACTAGGAATTGTCACGGATGCTGCATAAGTATGGTCTGAGAAAGCAAACAGGCCAGTCATAATTCTGCCATGTTATTTCATGAACAGTAAACTATTCCAAACTCCAGCCATGCTAATAATAATGGGTAGCATAGGATAGGCTTGAAGGCTGCTTTATTTTGCGTAGACCAAATCTGTAAATCTAAGTGTTTACATTTATATTCCATATTCAGGAATGTGTATGTTCGGCAGTTTGTTGGGGTTTTTAAAATTCCGGATTGAAAATGTAGGTTTTGAATAATAAAACCATTACTTGAACAAAGGAAAAACTACGGCTCTGTCTCCTTCACTCACTCCAACTTTTCACTCTCAAACCTTCAAAGAAAGCTGTAATTCCAAATCTCAAATGCCCCATTGTCTACACAGTGGGTAAAATATTGATCTTCTCAAAATTACTTCCTGTTTGCATATCATTCTGAGGTGCAGCTGGAGATACCAGGCTGTGCCAGGGCAGTAGCCTTTCCTGAAGGCATGCTGTTCATGGGATTCAAACCTGTTCTCAAGCATTAAAAAAGTTTGTATAGGATATTAGTTTCTAAATTGTTTTGTCTATAATTTTATCACCAGCTTCACTATGTGAACTAGTAGACCACTAGGTATATAAAGTCCTATGTAAAGGCACAATATTGCATTATTTTTGAATGGTTTGGTTATAATTAGTTACTAAATCGAAAAATATTTGAAGTTGCTCACATACAGCCGACTGCTGCAGATTCTGGTAGACACATTCTCCATACACACCATGAACAGAAATGTGTTTAGCCCTTAATGGCAGTAGTTGATATAACCACCCAGTCAAGATAATATGGAAGCTAAACTAAGCAAGATGAATCACTGTAAGAGCAAAAGGAAGCTTGCAGCTCCAAACTACACAATGCTAAAGTAGACATAAAAGAGCTGCTGCCTATTTTTTTCACCCTGCTCTAGTATGGCAAACAAGCAAGCCCTCAGCATTGTAAACAGTGTTTCTCTCAGGCTGAGATTGACTTTTCCAGTCATAAAAAACATTTGCACTTTTAAAGGGGATATAGTTACAGATGAAGAATCAGTAACAGGCGAATGAAGAAAGAGAGGACATGGTTCCTACAGATGCAGAGAAAACTGTACATAGCCAAAAGTAATCTTCTAGGCATGTTTTTACAGATGTGACACTGAGAAGGAAACTGTAGTGGTGTATGTTTTTATCTCCTATTGCTGACATGAAGTTTTAGCTGCTGATCTATCCTCTATGCAACCAGATTTGTTTGACTCCTGGAGAAAGGAACCATAATGCTATCATCAAAACACTCAATCGGACATTGAACTTTGGGGAGAAAAAGATTCTGCCTCCTGTATCTGTCTGATCTCTTCTTATGTATATTTGTCTGTGAACAAAATTCTTCCTATATGTCAATATTTTGTTGTGTGGCCTGGAGTAGATCCCATACTTCAAGAGGGAGTGAAATCCTTCCCCTGCTACCAAGAGTGGGAGTTTTGGTCTTCAGTAGGGTCAGGACTTCATCCAGCATCTAATATTCTGAACCTGTACAGTGAAGACATGGCTATAACAAGTATATCATGCCTCCTTCACATGAGTATTGTAGTTGAAGTGTGAGTAGTTTCCCTTCACAGAAATTAATGAGTTTTGTTAATTAACTATATTTTTTCAAAGCATAAATTCTAAAAAAAAAGGATTTTTTAAATCAAGAGAATTACTTAAACAAAATGAGCCTTTCCATCTCAACCTCTAGTCATAATTTCTTTCAGTAGTTAATCCCTAATGATAAACTAAGTATAGTGTAGTCAGATGGTTTAAATACTTTCATAATACATTCTGCATATACTTTCTGAAAAAAAATTACTTTAATGAAATCTGAATCAACATAATTTCAAGGACTGACTAAAGTTAGCTACTTATTCCTTTCTGGACTAGTTGAATATTTTTTACTAACTGTTCATAATAACAGCAACAGCAGCAACAACAACAATAATAATAATATTATTACTGTTATTAATATTGTTATTTTCATATTGTCTTCACCATCATCATCATTATATTAAATTGTATGGCTTTTATGGAAAATTTCATTTTTCAAAGCTACAAGTTTCACTGAAACAAATATTTTTCAAAAATTATACTTAACTATTTAGCTATTTATGAGATGAGGGTGAAGAAAATAATGTCGATATAATGGGGAATGTATAGACCTTTATGAACTACATTCTCAGGCCAGCATACTTCTTCAGAAATGTACCAATGAAGACATGAGATTATGGTGAATAATAGAAGGGGAGATACTATAATTAATAGAAAGAATGGGAGCATAAAGATGGAACAAGGAGCTTGAATAATTCCAATGCAAATATTTAGCGGTTTATCGCAATTAAAGGGGTATTTCTGTTCCCTTCTTCCAACCACATTAGTTGATGTGGTTCTGTATGGAATGTAACGTATTTTGGTCATCCATCTGGAATACTTACTTTCCGTTAAGAATTACTTTGAATCATATTACTGTAGCTGATTGGAAGTACTGAAATATTACAATATATATTAAGTATATTATGAAGTGAACTGCATCTGGGAGAAGGTAAGCATAGCAATTTTCTGTTCTCTTCAGTATGGTGAGTGTCCTGTCAAAAATCACAGAATGGGTAAAATTGGAAAGGACCACAATGGGTCATCTGGTCCAAACTCCCTTCTCAAGCAGGGTCGTCCTGGAGCACAGGATTGCATCCAGATGGTTCTTGAAATCATCTCCAGTGAGGGAGACTCCACAGCCTCCCTGGGCAATCTGTTCCACTGCTGGGTTACCTGCACAATAAAGAAGTTCTTCCTCATCTTCAGGTGAAACTTCCAGTGCATCAGTTTCTGTATGTTGCCTCTTGTCTTAACTGTTCTATTAGATGTGGAACATTTGAAGTGGTATTAGTACAAGAAATTAATGCATTAAATCTAAATATTGAGAAAGATAAAATAGAAAAAGAAAACATAAATAATAATTTTCTAAGTCCAAGATGACCATGAAGGTAGAATGCTAGCACAAAGATATGGCCTTTGGAATATTTTTAGCAGATAAAATGAAAAATTCATCCTCATATTTTCACATTTTTAAAAAGTGTTTGCAAATTTCAGGGAAAATAGGGAGGAAGTTGCATAGGACATGTTAGAAACACAGCAGAAAATTGTAGAGTTGTTAAAATACAATAAAGAAAATCAGAGCAGGAAAAAATGGTTCCAGAGTGAATCCATCCTCCAGAATGAACAATAATAAAAAGTGTAAAATTATACAAAATCATTGTATAGTTTTAGTAAATCTCAGATAGAAAAAATATCTGGAGGCATTCAGAATTGTTGGGAAGGTTCAATAAAGCATAAATTTTTAAGAATATGTATAAGAAGTAAACACTGTGAAGGAAAGAGGTATAAAACTTTTCTTTCTTTCTTCAATTCAGATAATCATAGCCACTGTTCTGTAGCTCAAAACTAATACTCAAACTGAGATTACAGGACTGTGACCTTACAATGTCACAAAATGTAGAAGATTGGAAACAAATAAATAGATCATAACAATAAATAGTTTAGAATAATTTACTCCCTCTGTTGATTGATGTGCTATCATTTCTATTACTTTTTCTCATCCTCATTTTAACAGATTTTACAACCTCCTTAAAAAGTTCATATGTTAGTGTGTAAAAGAAAAGTGTTTTCTGATATTTGCTCTCTTTTTAACACTTCATTTAGACTCTACTTTTCATTGTATATTTGTAGATTGTATTAAAAATTCCTCCTTCCTACTTCCTGTCTTCTCTTCAAAATCTTGGGATTTTTAGCTTATATCCCTCTGTCAGTGATTGATTGAAGCTGTTGAAGAAAGCTGGCAAAAGCTTTTCCCAAGGATAAATGTGAGAAATAGTTATGGTGGGTTTTGTAGTAAGACATTGCAGAGAAATAATTGCCCAAACGCAGGTTTGATCAGAAGCATATCTGTGTCATGCTGTATTGACATTCATTGCAAAAGGCAGGGAGTTATCCTATTTGACTTGGTTTCCCAAAGGTATACAGAGAGCCTGAACAACATGAGAGTGGGACACAGAGAAAACAGAAAAACAGAGAACAGAAGGACCATTTTGATAGAATGTGACAAAAGAAAAAATACTTAAAATGCTGGGAAAAGAAATTCCTCCCAGTTTCATTCCCACTGCCTTTAGTGTTGTGAAAGAAGTAATGTGACTGTATGTCATCAATAATGTGACTTTCTACACAGTTTCAACTTATAAAACTGATAGTAAAATTACAATACTGACTAATTGTTCATGTTAGGATTAGGAACATTTTTCTAGGTCACTGCATTTTTAGGACACAGAAATCTAATTCTTCTCATATTTATTGTCTTACACTTTAGTTTTTCCACTGGCTTTACTAGTGTTCTACAAACACTTTGTAGATTTCTGACATTTCTTGATCCTCATTGCCTCAGAACTCACTTCAGTGATCCCACTTAAACAGAGAATCAGCTTCTGGATATGACACTACATATCTAGGCTGAAACTTCACTTATCATTGTGTGAAATTTAACATCTACGAATGTCCTTATATTTCATTCTATATTAATGTTTTCTAATGACAGTTACTCAATTTGATAAAGACAACGTCTTGGAAAGTAATATTTTCATTTTAGTATATACTTTCTTATTTTCAAAAGTTTACATTTGTGATATATATTAGTACACTTTACTGTGGGAAATGACAAGTATTGACTTTTAGCAAAAGCACAGTAAATAGTTATTTCATTTTTTAATTGAAATTTCATTTTGGTTTTTGATACCATTTCCATGAGAATGACTTTGGACTCTTCTCATCTACCTGAATTTGATTTGCAGCTGGGCTCTTTATTTTATCTCGTTTCCTTCCCTTGATCTTGATCTTGCTACTAACTTTTCTCCTTTTAACAGTATCTACAAATTTAAGTTCTCGTATTATGACTAGCACTTTCATAAAATAATCTTCTGGTTATAATTGGACTACTCTCAGGAATTAAATCTGCTGACAAGTTTTTGTAGATCTGAATATCAGGTACAAAGGCCAAAGGGTCAGACCTCCTGTACACACAGGAAGACTGTGGCACACCTTATGGATCCCAGTTGCTTGCTTCTAAGTTTGGTTGTATTTCTTCTAAAGACTGTGTTGATTTGGGACATGAAGAGATGGGGAATTCAAAATTTCCCTCAGTATCTTTGCAAAATTTAGCCAAATTCCTTTTGAAATTTATTTGGATTCCCCTTGCTCAACTTTCAGCCATTGGTTCGTGTCATGATTTCCTTTGCTTAAAGGTTAAAAGCACCATCTGTACATGGTGTTTTTATACATGGGTGGTAGCTAAGCACTGAGAAAAAATATTTATTGGTAGGCGAAATCTGTGGAGCTCATTAAGACAATGTAAAGGACCATCCTCAAATTTCTCATCACTATTTGGCTCTGTTTTGCTTTCCCTTTCCAGTTCTGAATTTGGTTCCGAGTAAGTATATGTTGACTGCTAAATTGCCATTAGCTACAGTAAATCGATGCAACTTTGTGCAAAAGGTGTTATATGCTCCTATATACTTTTATTTTTTGCACACAGAAAATCTTTGGGATAGTTTTAACTCATGTTATGGTGTTCCTATCCAAGATGATTTCAATTCAGAATAGTAGAATTAATAAGAAAATATCACTAACACAGTCTCATTGCATTTAGGCTTTGTGCTACCAACCATTGTATCTTGCATTACAATATAAGTTCTTGAATTCTGAGTTGCTACAGTACTTCGAAAAAATTAAGTTTATGATGAGGATTCCTCTGTAATACCGCAGTATGCGGAGTATATGTAATAGAAGTTGTTAAATATGCAGGGTATATATGTGTACATCAGCTGTTACCCATTTGGCAATTCTGTTGAAAGCTGTAGCCAGAGGCCAGATATGGCAGATAAGAGGGAAAAAATCTCAGATAGTGTAAATAGTGACAGCTTCATTGCCCATTGCAGAGCCATGACAGTTTATTCTATTGGAGCAACTGACTGTAAGAACTTGAATCCCTGAATTATTCTGATCTCAGGAGCTTCACATCTCTGTGAAAGGGCAATATTATTATTCCTGGATGATAGTGTCAGGTGGATTCAATTTGCTCCAATCAGGCTGGGAGATGTGTTACAGCCTCTTGGAAATTAAGGTCCTGGACAAAAGACCTTAGAAACAAGACTGGGATAGAAACAAATGACAGCTATTTCCTGCAAATCGATGAGAGTAGGTTTTTGATGTATTTACTTCATTTAGAGTTTCAGGGTCAAAGATTTTATGGGATTAATTGTTCTTAATTTTTCATCCTGTAATTTATGGGGCTTTTTGTTTTGTTTTGTTCTGAAACATATAGTCAGCTATTTTGCTGGGAAGCTCCTCTTGCAATACAGCAGTGTGTTACTTTTTATTTCACAGAAGAGGAATACTATGTTTGCTTCTCTGATTCCTCCAATATTTCCACTCCCTCCTATGAATTAATGAACTATTTATTCAGGTCCCTTCTTAGAAGAAAAAAGGCAAAGATTCTTCATGTTTTGTTATTGATTAACCCAAATATTCTTTGTTATATTTTTATCAACAGTTGTAATTCCAAAACTCTTCCTTGCTTTCAGTTGTACTTTCCTCTATTACTGTTCTTTACAAGAGTTTCCCACAGGCAGTGTTTTGCAGAAGCTCTAACATGTGAGTTGGACAGTGCATTTCAAAAATAAGTATTGGAAAATGCTGAGGAGGAGGGAAGATCAAGAAAAAGTAACTTTTTTTTTTAACTGCAAAAGCTTAAATCAGCAAAGATTTTATGGAATTAACATGGAATCTTATCTGAATCCCACTAAACATCTATACACAATACCTTTCAGCTCTGTTTTGCTCACTAAAGGCAGGTAATTTACTATTATATATCAATATAGGTGAATATTCCACTTAACTTATTAGTGTACTTGTGGTAGTTTGAGCAGCTGGCTGCCAGACACCAACCCAGCTGCTCTTTCACTTTCCTTCTCAGCAGGACTGGAGGAGAAAATAAGATGGAAGAGCTCGTGAGTCAAGATAAAGACAGGGACATCACTTAGCAATTATCACTGCGGGCAAAACAGATTTGACTAAAGGAAAGTTATTTTAATTTATGGCAAATTAAAATAGATGTGGGCAATGAGAAACACCAACAAACTAAAACAACACCTTCCTCTACCCTACCTTCCGTCTTTTCCAATGCTCAGTTTCACTCCATCATGTCCAATTCCTCTACCTCACCCCACCCCAATGGCACACTTGCATGGCACAGGAAGATTTTTCTCTATGCTATTAGAAGTTAGAGATCAAACGTATCTTTAATTTGTATTTATCAAGATTTTTAATATTTTGTGGCTTTTCTTCTTCCATAGCCTTTTTGTCACCATGTTGCCATGATGAGGAATATGTTCTGTGAAAGTTTTAAGAGATTTTGTTGAGAAATCACATCCACTTTGTACATCAAGCAAAGCACACCATGAAAATATTTCATCATTTTGGGTCTCTCAGGAGCCTCTCTGGGCCACTCTGTGCCTTGCCCACATCAGTGTCTCACCAACATAATCAGTAAAAGGGATCACGCCCATTACAAATTTTATGAAATAAGAAACTTTCCTGGTACTTCTTCTGAGCTACTATCATGAAACTATTTGGGATACCATGGAGCAGGCATAGGGTTTTTGGATGTCTTCACGCAAAAGAAAAAGGAATGATTAATCTCAATCTAAATTACTTTTGTTTCTGATTCACTGAAGATCTTGGCTTCTAAAGTACTACCCTTAGTGACAAGGTACCATATTCAAACTTGAACTTTGAATCAGAGCTTCTTCTGACCATCATAAATAGGATTTCAGTCAGATTCTAAAGCATGCATGTGTAAATGCTGTCTGTGTGGCAGTTATTCAAGCTTCCTTTGAATTCCATCCATCCATTTAGTCATCCCTGCCAAGTCAGTCTCTATTGTCCATACCTTCCTAGATGAGTTTTAATGGTGACAGCAAAGCAAAGCTGCCAGGAAATACTTGTGTGGTGAAGCACTAGAACAGGTTGCCCAGGGAGGCTCTGGATGCCCCATTCCAGGAAGTGCTGAAGGTCAGGTTGGATGGTCCTCAGAGCAACCTCATCTAGTGGGAGGTGTTCTACTTGGAACTAGATGATCTTTAAGGCCCCTTTCAACCCAAATGATTCTTTGATTCTATGATTCTATAACTTTAATAAAATAGAAAAATAATTACCTTAGGAGAGCTTTGTCCTTGTCACAGATCCCTGCTAGGATCAGACACATGATTATTAAAAGGAGCCAGCCCAGTAAATGCAGTGTCAACTACTGTTTGAGCACACAGATTTCCCTCTGAACATGTGGCAGGCCAGCCTCAGTTTTCAGTGCCTCAATTTGATAAAATATTTTGTCATGTTAGAATTGTGAGTTCTCCTTTCAATTAACATAGTATTATAGCTGTGTAGTCAGTATAATGGCAAAAATATATATGTAGCATGAAACTGTTTAAATCAAACACCCCAGAAACTATGGAGTTAATCACAATAAACTCTCATCTTGGTAGTAAACTCAAATTGTTCCTGTTACTGATTTTCATTCTGATAATTAAAATGGCTCTGGGTTTTTTTTCCTTTAACCTACTTTTCTAGTGAAAACTTTTCCAAAGAAATGCTACAGGCTGTGACAGACTTCTAAGGGAATTGGCCACTGGATTAAAATTCACCTTTATGTAAAAAAGCCAGATCCTGCGAGAACTACATTTTTTATGTACATCTATTACTTTTTTTTTTCTTTTATCAGTGCTTTATTGCAGGTCTATTTTATTTAGATGGCTAGAAGCTTTCTGTTTTGACTGACTTAGCTGAGGCTGCTTATATCTATGACAGATATGCTGCCATGAAACAGAAGAGAAACTGTCAACCAAATGTATAGTCAGGATGGAAGAGCACCTCTATTCTTTTTTCTTCACTATGATGGGCTTAAGGGGGCAAAATCCTTCATGTCCATCCCTCTCTCCTCTGGCACATATGCCATTTCACTGAATAGATAACAGAGAACAGGCTGTTTTTATGGCAATATGTTTTGCACCATAGGCACAGTGCTCTTTTGAGAGCAAGACAAATAGTGCTGTGGTCATGTGCTGTTAGGAAAACAGATTTCAGTCAAAGTCAAGAAGATGTATCCGTTTGGTGAACATTTCATGAATCATTTCTATTTGAAATTAGGGTTGTGAATAAATACTACTGGAATATTATACAAAAGCCACGTGTCTGCGCAGTATTACACCTGACCCAACTGCTCTTTCAGTCTGGCATCCAGGTTTTCCCTAATCCCCATGAGCACAGCCATAGACACACCATAGGAACTGTGGCCTCCACTGCCTCTAGAAGACACATAAATCTGAATCTGGCCTTTGCTTAAAATAGATTGTCCCTAGTGTAAGGGAAATAAATCTACCCTGAAAATGTCCATATGGATGGAATCAAATGCAAAATGTATCTGAGCTTTCTTTTTGGTGGAACTAAAAGTGCTTCATAAATATGACTCATACAGTATTTGGCCTGTTCGATTCAGGTGGAGGTTGCTTTAGTATTTGTCTGAGTTTTTAAAAAATCTTTAATAATACAAATTGAAGTAGTGATAAAAAATTTAAAATAAAAAAATTCCAAACAGCATGAAAAGTTTTAGTAAATTCATATCCAAAAAATCAAAGCTGAAAAATATCTATAATGCATTTCTATAATAACATCCACAGTACTTCCCACTGTGTTTATTGAGTTGGCTTCTTTTTATAATTATTTGGCTGTTTCTAGCAGGGACCCATGAGAAAGAGGAACAAAGCTCCCATCAGGTCATTATTTTTCAGATTAGTAAAGTCCCAGCATTCCTTGGTGTCACTGCCAGCATTCTTATTAAGTCAACCTGTTACTTTCACCATTAAAACACATCTTAGTAGGTACGGGTAATAGAGACTGACTTGGCAGGGATGACTAAATGGATGGACGGAATTCAAAGGAAGCTTGAATAACTGCCACACAGACAGCATTTACACATACGTGCTTTAGAAGTCTGACTGAAATCCTACATCCAGGTGAATAATAAATAAAAGCATTTGTTCTTTTGGTGGTTGCTAGTGGCTCTGTTTTATTATTTTCATGCTGGATGGCTAAAAAGTAGAAAGTGTGGCAGCAGGACATCGTTATGATAGGCGAACATCTGAAAATGTACAGCTTTAGCTAGGTATCCGTAAGTTTCTTCCTTGCCCAATTAAAGGTTCACCCTTTGGTATCTACAAAAATTTGGATGAAAGTTTCATGTGAAAAGACTGTCTCTCAGGATTTCTACACAGAATTTTCTGCTCTCATTCAGGCTGAATGGTGCAAAGAAAAGTAAGGGATAATAAAAACAAGAGGGAGAGTAGCAATGGCTGTATAAGAGTTATATAATTTCAATAAATGAAATCGAAATTAACTAATAAAAAAATAATAAATAGCATCAAAGTGCCTCCCTTCTTTTGTCCTCTGCAAATCCTTGGAACTCTTTTTGTCTTTATTCCTTGTCTTAGTCTTGCTTTCCAGTGCTCAGTAATATGTTTCTTTTGACCTTTATTTGTAAAGCAAGGCCAATATTTTTAATCAAGTGTTTACACTCAGACGCCTAAATCTATATTAAGCATCTAAATAAGGCTTGCATTTTAAATGAGCCAAGCACAAGTCAATAGCAGTTGCAACCTCTGACTACTACTGAAAAGTAGTCCAGCTCTTTAGGTGCCCTGTTCTCTACCCACAGGCTGGAAAATGTTTGCAGCCATTTTTGTATAATTCTTACTCTCACTCTGCAGTATAGTCTTGATGTTAAACAAATCTGCTATCATGCTGCATCTTTGATATAGGAACACAGAAGCATTCATGTCTGACCCAGATGTTAGAAATAGCTGTACATCTCACAGATATTTATATATTTTGTGGTTACACTCGCTGTCACAAAACTACCCGAAATCTTAAAATTCTGTTGTATTTACTTGCATGATGACAAAGCTAGCTATACGAGAAGAGAAAAACCCATGATGTTATTTTCCTTTTTGTTAGGGAAGTGGTGTATTAGTGGATAGGTGCTTGCTTCTGCTGAAAATGTTCGTTCATCTCTTGGATATGATGCTCATACTACCTGTCTCGCAGCTGTCAGTTCATGATTGAGGCAGGAGCTTGCAGGGATGTGTGCGTTGGCTGGAGGGGATGTCTGGAGGAGCTGGGAAGTAACCAGATGACTGACAGCGATTGAGGCTTGACGCGGTATGGAGGGGGTAGGTACAGAAGAAAGCTAATCCTATAGAGGCAGTTGAAGGCTTTTTTGAGGGAGGATGAGGGAGGTAGAAAGCATCTGCAGGATTTGCTTTAGAAAGAATTTAAGGTTACATCTGCATCTCTGCAGCTCAAGGGAACTGAGAGCTAGTAAGTACAGCACATATTATCAGTTATACCAGCACAGTGATGCTGATATGGTTATATGAGTGTAACAACCATATGAACACGCTTATTCCAGAATTAATTTATTTTTTTTAATTAATTTCACAGTGATATTGTATAAAGCTGAAGTGTTTGGTTGTTTTGTTTTTGTTTTTTTTTTTTAAAAAGCAAAAAAAATGTATTTTTGCCAGTAGGGTAAACGATGCAGAAATTTAATTTTATGTAACTGTAGCTATTTAATTCAGCTCTTAGAGTGTCCTGGTGTATTTTCAGCATGTGCACAGCTCTAGGTATACTGTTTTTCTTGCAATAAGGTTAATATTAGTTAGAAATGGAGACCTGCTGGAGATAAAACCAATTGCAGATGAGCTTGGCTAAAAGCAAAAGCTATAGTCTCTCAGATAATACCACAAGACAGCTTGAAAGGCTAATATATCATGCAAATGGTGGACCAGAATCACTTAGGCATAGATGGTCTGTGGGCTGTGCAGAAGGAGTGAATCTTTCTGTATTCAGCTGCGCGTGTGTGCACGCCTCGCTCCCCCTCCACCCGCTCCTCTCCCTCTGCCTCTCCCAGACAGGCGAACAGACCTGCTTCTTCCTTTGTGTTGCCAGTCAGGTCCTCCCTCTGCAGTCTTACACAGGAAGAAGATTTATAACAGCTGCATGCAATGCCAGTGTCTCAAAGAGTCAGTATCACGCCATGTGGAGGATTTTTGTATGGGGTTTAAGTTTTCTCCACTGAATTGGAAAGGTACATTTTTTTAATCTTAATTATTTTAAACACTTAATTCCCGTGGCTTTTATTTCCTGCTAAATTCTGACCTCCAGATACTATCATCTTTAAATCACAATCTGTTGTCACAGTACTGTAATGGCTGTGATGTCTTAATTGAAAACATGGGGATGTAAGGATTTCGGAAGTATAATTAGGGTACATTTCAATGAGAAGCTGTAAGTGCTGTTCTGTAAGATGGGCATCTGATATTTCTGACATACTGTATCAGAAATATAAGATTCAAACTAGAAAATGAAAATACAGCACACATGCAGTGCAACTGTGTACCATATGTTAAGAAATGTGCACCTCTTAAACAGCGGGCTAATTAGCTAGAGAAAACAGAGATGTCTGAATAATGATGCTAGAAATAAAAAGGATAATGAAATCTCAAGACAGACTTGTGTAGGAGATCCACCTGGCAGCAACTTGCCAGGTTTACTAAATTAAATGAAATCAAAGGAAAATTTATAGGTGGGAAAAACTGAATGTAAAAGCACTACATCCCTTTGTTTTAAGCTCTTGGTTGCCTGCTTCTTACCTCCCTGACAAGTGGCAAGCATTATACTTAATGATGAGTGAAGCATCACAGTCAGAGAAGCCCAAAAGCTTAGATATGTTCCCTAGGCTTAGAGAAAATTTCTAAAAAATTTGGCAAGGGATAGTTTCTTGGGGTATCTCTCTTCCCAGGTAGTAGCAGGAATACAAAATTAAAGTAGATTTCCTTTTGGTATTTCACCTCTTAGCCTCCCTGTTTCCCAAAGATGAATGCACAAAGTTGAATTATTTGATTTCAAGAAATCCCTAAAAGGGCTAGTGCTTGTTAGTGTCTAGGTTCAGTATTAGTAACAGATTCCTTCTTCAGAGGAAGATACAATCTGGAAATATAAACCTGGATAAAATAATAAGGAATAGAGGCAGTTGCACTATAACAAGTAAAAGACTACACAGCAGGCCATGGCAGGGAAGTCTGTATCTAATTCTTCTAACTCAAATACATGCACTAGTTTCCTTCTTCTACCATTTTACCTCATCCCATAAACAGCAAATCTACACATGTTGCTTGGGATTTGCCTTAGGACTTCTCTTCCCAGGATCAATAAACTCCAGAAGAGTGTTCACTGTATTCACTCACTGCTGATTTTCAGCAACAGGAGGTCCAAAATATGCTTAATATACTATTTGGAGAAACATAACCAAGATTTAATTCCACTACTCACTCATGCCTGAAATATTTCCTCTGGTTTTCCTCAAATGTTAGTCTATCCACCCAGAACCACTTCTGTTGCATTGTTTTTGAGATCTACTATTACCCAGTATTATCAGAACAATGCTTACTTTTGTTCCTCCTGATAACCAGAGCCTTTGCCCTTCAACTTCTACAGCTAATCCACTGCTAGTTTTGGTTGATGGAGCCTGCAAATGGGGTGACATAAAGGATTCCTGTCCCTGTGACATGTTAAATTGATATGTTTATAGCTGTTTAATCTGTAACTCTAACTATATCTATTCTACTGTGTCAGGAATACTATATTTACCCAGCTTGGAGTAACATTAGCAAAAGTGCTATGGCATCAGGGAATTGTCTGCTCCCTCACTACTATACAACTGGTTGTTGTTGTTGCTTAAAGAAGCTTAGAACTGATAACAGAAGGGCTTCCATAGAATGAACTTAAAACCTAACAGCCTCCAGAAATTGTTCATAGCTGTGTGATCTGCTTTTAGTGTAGGACATCATTTTCTCCACTGCTAATTAAATCTGTAGTATCTGAACTATTCACATTAAGTTCTTTCTGCAAAGTACTGTAATACAACAGATAAATCTATCCACTGTTTACATATGAAACGAAACCTCAACATTTTTTAAGTTTACATGTACATCATCATGGTTAGATGCCATTTTTGATCTAGGAAACAGTATCGATACAGTTATTTTCCCTTTCCCTCTCTGATTCCCTGAGGTTTACACTCCCTAAATATGTCACAACTTTTGAGAATTTCTTGGGACAAGATTCGGACTGCATCTCATTGAAATCTTTACAGAAAAGGTGCCGGTACTTCCTTGAGAAGTCCCAAACAGAGCAAACAACAAGGAGGGGCAGAGGCTATACAAAAGGCTTCAACGTGGATGTACCTATACAAATACAGAGACACAATGTCTGAGCATGCATTTGCATTTGCACTGAGCCTGTATAACCACAATGCTATGTAAACAGAGTTTGAATTCCAGCACTGGACCACTGGTTATCTCACTGCTTGACGGCTAGCAGACTTCATTCTCCTCAGTTTGCCTGATGCTAACTAGCACCCTGCCAAACAATGCCCAGGCATGGGGATAGCATTTGCCAGGAATCACTTCCAATACACAGTATCACCCTTGATAGTTTCTCTGAAACTGTCTCTGAAGGTTTTGGACCTTGACACCCATCTCCTGCCACATGCAGCACGCAGCAAATTCTCTCCGTTTCATAGTAGAAAAACCCCCTGTTAAAAGCTGCAATATGACCCTCACATTATTTCAGACACTTTGCCCCCTTGAGGTGACACTCAAGGCCAAGTGTTACATAGTTTGCCTGGAGCATTGTGTGCCATTTAGCCTCACAGCCAGAAAACAGCCCTTAGCCCTATTTTATTTATTGACGTATATAGCCAACAAGACCTTCTGAGTTAAAAGTTAGGAAACACTGAATGAGTGCAGTGTTGAGCCAGGAGAAAAAAAGGAAAACTAAGACAAATGGCCTATGTCTCATGTATTTGTCAGCAAGGTTAAAAAAAAGGTACAGACCATATGAGAGACAAATGTTTGCTTCCCTCTGTGCCTCAGAGCACCAGCATATCTCAGTGGGATAAACTGAGTTTTTCTATAGACTTGTCACACCACATCAAAATGCTTAATCTCCAGAGAAATCACAGTCAGGCAGCTAATACTCAGTTGACTAGGAGAATATTCATGTTCATGTACAGGAGTATAGTCACACAGCCAGAACAAAGACCTTCCCATGCAGTTTATGGTGTTGAATGAAACTATACAAGTTCCCTCTTTCCATGTCAGAGATAAATATGGTGTTCAGAAAGGGGAAAGAAAACAAACAACTACCTCACAACCCTAAACCTCATCCTACAGGAATTTGGGATTAAAGTATACTAATTAATATATACAGTATAAGACCATCAGTGATGCCAACAATATACTTCATATGAGATATGGAAATATGTAGCCAGTCTTAGTCTCAACCAGAGGATGTGAGCTGAATTTTGCAGAAAAAATAGAAACACTGGGAATGCATATAATTCGAGAAATTCCACATAAGAATAAAATCTCTTCTGACTCACAACATATAACAAGAAATGCTAGCAATGCTATAGTGTTTGCAAAATAGGGTTTTTAAAAGAAATGAAGCTGCATGATAGAAAGCTATTGGCCCATCAAGCTAAACTATCAAGACTGGAGGCCCAGCAAGGATTTAGCTGATCCCATTCACCAAACATACTGTTGGTAATGACTGATATAGACACAGTATTAAAAATTGTGTTTTAAGCAATGGTCAAAAGACAAAATATGTCATATGTACTAATACGTTCTTGAGAACAAATAGTATTAAATAGCACTGTAGAAAACACTATAGTAACATATCAATTCAGAATACAATCCAGAATGCTCATAAACAAAGCTTCAACAGTGTTCATGAAACTGCTAAAAATAGCATCATGTTCATCATGTTCTTTATGTTCTTCGTGTAGTTAAGACATGTACAACATTTTTATTGTAGTTCCATTAAATCTGTGACTCACAACTGCAGAAGTTAAAAAGGGCTTCTTTTAGAAATAGACACAGATAACAGTCAAATACTCCATCATCAAGCCTGGGAATTTTAAACTTCCATTCTTACAATCTAGATGGTTCTAATGTGTTAAAATGGTTGGAAACATCAGGGCATTATGCACTTTTGGAAAACAGCACCAGTGAAGCATTCTTTCACATGAAAAGGAGTACACAAAACAAGTTTCTACTTGTTTCAGAAATAAAAGGTTGGTTTTTTTCTTTTAATAGTGACATAAGGTGCTTCAGGTTGGAAGGAACCTCAGGAAAGATTTAGGGTAAAATCCTGCTCTAAACAGAGTTGCATAGAGATTTATACAACCTGGTCTTGAAAACCTCAAAGTAGAGTCTGTGTACCCTCTCTAGGTAACTTACTTCACTTCTTAGGTGTCCTCATGGATTATACCCAGCTGGAAACATTCTTTTTCTCATTCATGTCTATTGTTTCTAGTTCTCCTGACATGCATCACTGGAAAACCTGCAATGTTCTTTCCATAACCTCCTCCTAGGTATTAGAAGGCTGCTGATCCTGTCAAAACTGTATCTTCTCCAGGAAATTCTATTTCCTTCTATCTCTTCTTGAAAGGCTTTTATTCCCTGATCCTGTTGTCCATTCATCCCATAGGTTCCTCCCAACAGCAGGCTGCCCCTCAAGTCCTTCAACTGTAGCCTCCATATGAGTTTCATCTGAAAACCTGATGAAAATATTGTCCATCACACTGTTCCTCACATTGTTCCAGGTTCCCAGAAATATGTTCCTAGACTATTTGCTCTGGGCATTTGCCAGGGATTGAAATAAGGTTGAGCAGCCTTTAGTTCCCTGGGTTCTTCTTTTGGAACCTTTATAAAGTTTTGATACAGCTTGTTAGATCCATGAGCATTTATGAGTTGAGTTCTCATAAGTAGTCTCTGACTTGATCCTTATCCAGTGCTGCTATTCCCCTCTCTTCTTGCACACAGGCCTCAAAGAACAAGGCCCTGGGCACTTCAGCCTTACAGTGGCCACTGTTGCTGAATCACCCTTTTCATTCAGCAATCAGTACATACGTTTTCCTTTTTCAAGCTTTTTTTTAGTAATGTACAAGCTCTTCTTGTTGCCTTGATGTTTGCCTTGATGTCCCTGGCAAGTCTTGATTCCATTTGAGCTTTGGTTTCCCTTTTCCCTGCCACAATCATTACAAGCTAATGCAGTGTTTCAGAAATTCCTCCTTTGAAGCCTATCCTGGCTTCCATCTGCTTTATGCTGCCTTTTCTGGTGGATCTCTGTCTTGAGTTGATCTGTTGATAAATGTACTTGATTTCCTGACTGTCACCATGAATATTCATAGGCTTGAAAGGTGATATCCTTACAGACTTGATAGATTCCCTGAACTCATTTTCTTGTCAGAGCTGCCTCCCATGCAATCCTACCTTTCAGCTCCCCAGATAAGCTGAAGTCTGCCCTCCTAAAGTGTATCCTCTGCCTCCTCAGGATTCTGAACTCTACTGTTTTGTGGTTATTGCAGCCATGGTTTCTATTGATTATCATATTCCCAAAGAGCTGTTGCTAGCTAGTGAATGCCAGAGTCACCTTGTTGGCCCTTCCATGTCTGTATCACGAGTTTACCTCAAATACAATCCAGAAACCTCCTGGATAGCTTTCTTCTCACCACAGTGTCCTTCCAACAGATGTTAAAGTTCCTGTAAGAACCCACATCATAGGATCCAAAGACTTCCTTGAATGTTTCAAGTAGACTTTATCCACCTCACCACGTTGATCAGGTGATTAGTAACACACTTCCTCCTCAATGTCACCTTCACTGGCCTCTCTGAGACACAACAAGTCTCTTCATGCAGCTTTAACACATTTTTTAATACCATGTCTACATCAGTCATTGCTAACAGTATGTGGCTGAATGTAATCAACTAAATCCTTGTTGGGCTTCCAGTCTTGATAGTTTAGCCTGATGGGCTGAAACATTTCCTCTGAATGTTTCATTAAAAACAACATGATTTTAAAAATTCAGAACAGCTTTTTAAGGTACATTTGGTAGTAAAATTCTGCTAGAATGATGTCTAGAACCACAAAACTATTAAACTTATGGCAATATAGTACTATCATCAGGTTTTTAAAGTATTTATATGACACCTGGCATGCTGTTTAAATATTTTGGAAGAAATTATTGGAGGGTGAAGAACAGGCACTATACAAGGTGCCTAGACAACCAAGTCCACTTGGTCTTGCAAGTCTAAGCAACAAGATCGTTTCAAGACTGTTCAAAGACAGGTTAGTCAGTACTGCTACCTTGGGGGAGGGTGTGAGTACAGCAGGGTTGGTAGAAAACTTGATATCCAAGGTAAAAATAGTATCTTAAAAATTTTGCTCACAGCATTTTTGTGAAACAGTGATAAAGAAGGACAAAACCACAAAAGCATTCTCTTAAATTCAGCAAGTAGGTGCTGTAGCGGCTTCAAAACACCTTTGAAAAATGCAAGGAGAAACTCTTTCTACTTTATTATGAAAATGAATACATGAGATACTGAAATGTGCTGGCTTAGTGTACCAGCTTGCAAGGTCATGCAGCCAGTAAGAAGGGGGATTACAGGTCTAAACCTTAGACTAACTATCATAAGCTCCTGACTTAGGCAGAAGAGACTCAGATATTTAACAGATTTGCAATAAAATTAATGGAGAAAGTAATGTAGAGGCTGTCAGTGTAAGGTAGGATGTAAGGGTGAAAATGAATATGTACTCTTTTTTCATTTTCGTTTAGATTCTGTGAGTGGATTAGTCTGGCTTACACATAGCTGTATATTTAGCTATGGTGACAAATATTGCTTAACAGAGGAATATTTCACAGTTAACACAGCCTCTTTCCCAAACATTAGGCCTTATAAATACAGAAAAAATTGGCTAAAGAATTCAGATTCATTAATATTGGAGGAAGAAGAGAATTACAAAGAAGTGTTCATGATCCTGGACCTTCTAAGGACAGACTGGCAGGCTAACCAATGAAGCACCTAATCAGTTAAGGTAACCACTTAACCAAGATTCTTGTTTTCTGGATCACACATTTTCTGTTAAATAAACTCACTGCCTTTACAGATGGTCAGATATTTCTCTTGGAGCCTAAAGGTTCTCAGCACGTAATTAAAGCTAAGGTATGACAATAGACTCCAAATATATGAAAAGCTGACACACAAAGGAAAGGAGTAATTTGTTGTCTGTATCATCAGTAGATGAGGCTGAAAAATAATAGACTTAAGTTAAAGAAAAGTTAGGTGTTAGGAAGCAAATTCCAGTGCTAAGGATAGAGAGAACCAGGAAGATAATGCCATGGGAGATTGTAAGACTCCATCTCCGAGGTTTTTACAACAAACATCAGTCAGGTGGATATAAGCATAGTTCAGTTTGCTTTAGAGCTGGGATATGGAAAAGGTGTCTTCTTGAGGTCCTTTTCAGGCCTGTGATTCTATTCTTATAAAGCCTGCTTCAAAGACTAACAGTCTTTAATATGTTTCAAATGGAATTACATCTTGTTCAGATAGCTGTGAAATATTCAAATTAAATGTAAGTTTCATTAAAGCCTGAAAAGTGAAATGAGTGCACTAAATTCATCTTTCAAGTAACTATTTGACCTCTTATGTTTTCCCTTTTGGCTTATTCCTGCCATGGTGCTCAAGAAAGCTGTAACCTGATAACAAATACCTGGATAGCTGGCAATGACTCAAACTCATCCAGTTGTGTTCATGCTTGACCTGCCTTTTCTTAAGCAGTTTCATCTCATTTTGTACCAGTCATTACGCTTATTGACTAGTGTTCAGAGATCAGTAAGTGGCAAGCTTAAAGACAGTAAATCACACAGAAAGTCTGTGTACAACTGAGACGTGTTGCTTGTTTATGGTAGCACTCTTTATTTCTGCAACACCTGGCCTCATCTCTGAACAGTGCATGTACTGACACACAGCATATTGCATCTGAAAGTTGGAATTTGAATAGATTGTGCCATGTAATGAAATACAAAGAAACAGGACATTTCCTAAATAAAGATTCATTACTACTTGCTTACTGGCCCCAATAAGAAATAATCCTTTTCCTCCAGTTTCCATTTTTCAGCCAGTAAAAATGCTTTGTAGTTTTTCTCCAGATTCAGCTGTAGCAGTCATGATTGACTTCTCAGCTGAAGTCAGCAGCAGGGGGGCAAACTTCTTCCTCACCATTAGATAATGTTATAATCAATAGGAATCCTTTGTCCTCTTAAAAATAGGGAGTATTTTCCAAGGAAAAAAAAATTAACCATCCATAGAAAATTGCATAAGCTCTTTCCCGGTCAGTTAAGCACAGGGGGTTCTTCACCTTGCACCAGAACATAAAGAAGGTCCTCTCTGTCTAACTTTGCTATTCCATAGATAACTTCCTGTTTAGCTAATGCAGATTTATTTAATTTTAGCTTTTAATGCATTTCAGTGAAACAGACTGCCACCAAAGAAAGAATAATAAGACAAAAGCCTTAAAGTCTAAATAGAAAAGAATTTTCAACTTGCTAATCAGGAAAAATAATCACCTAGGTTTAAAGGTTTAAATCCTGTCATGTTGAAATCACATGTTTACTTTAACACTTCATACTATAGAATATTCAGAATTTACATATTATTAATCTTGTTTTTGTGAACAGCACAGACTTCCATTAACAGCAATGAGCTTGCACTTCTGTGCATTGTTAAAATGAGTGAATTTATACCAGAAGAAAATCAGGAAATTCACAATAAGGGCCAACGTAATTAGTTACACAATGAGTGGTGTTAAAGATGCCAGCCCATACACATCTAAGCATGAACTTTGCAGAAGAAATGAGAGCATTCCAACTTCTGTTAAACTATTCAGAGACTTCAAGATGCAGAACATTATATTAACTCAAATAAGAAAAGTAGGCTACGAAAAGGGGAAATATCAGATTCAAAGAAAATATCGGAAAGAAACAGATTAGATGAGACAAACCAGAAAATCCCTTATTTCTTAGTCATACTATATGTCATAGGAAAAATATATTACCAAAATACTGTAGAGAAAATAGCTATTTTGGGAATAATTCAGTTCATGAAGACTTCTGGATTCTGTTTAACATTCTTCAGAAAAGTCCGTACAGTACCATACCTAGGGTTTGATACAGATTTTTAAAAAAACAAACAAAAACAACTTACTTTTAAAAAAACTTATATAGAAGTTTAGCCACTTTGCTAGTCTAGAGTAGATTCTGTCTTAATAGACACAAAGCAGTGCTTCCAGAGGGAAGTATATCCCTATTCTTAAACTCCTTTCTTAGGCACCTCTAAAGAATTATTTGTCCCATCTTCGTTCTTTCCATAGTTCACTGAGGAAATCTAGAAAATTAACTTAATAAAGCTACCTGTATACTACTCAAGAACAACTTACACACGTACAGCATTGAAATTGTTTTCTAGGTAATTAATAAATAGTAATTAAACTAAACCTCTAAAGTAAAAGAAAAGTTGGATTTCCATCAGTATAAGTCTTCTGGGCTCAAGTTTATGACTGTCTTATTGCAGTGGGGTTTATTCATTGTGCTGGTACAGCTTTGCAAGGGCAAGTGCAAACTAACAGGCATGCTATAATAACCAAACATGAAGGAAATTATGAACCTGAATTAGTTCTACAGTACTACAAAGAATTAAAGGTATTAGAAAACAGGACAATATAATCTTGTCTGGGTGACACCATGGTACTGATTCTTGTAGTAGGGGGACCTTCCTTGCTGAAGGACTTGCCACACCATGTGCACAGTAATATTTTTATTTGCTTTCAGAAACAACTGAAGAGACAAAATAGTGTGATTTTGAGTTTCTCTGTATTAAAAGTCTATAAAAATCTGTTCTTTATTTGAAGCCTGTAAGAAACCACAAACAACTCCATATGTGCCTTCCTTTTATGTTACACTTGTCCTTTTTATTTTGCAGTGTACAAAGTCACCACTGGAACCCAGTGACAGACCTTGATTAACTGTGCTTCATCTATTTCCACAGAAAAATGGACTGAAGAAAGTGTTCTAAAACAAGATAATAAAATGTTATCATTCCCTCACTCTCATTTTATTAAATATGCTCATCTTATGTGCAAAATAAGTCTATCCAGTTGGCATCTTTGTGATGAGACAGAATGCATAAGGAAAAATTGCTTTTGAAACGTATGTTTACATATTCTATCTGCAATGGTAATCTTACTGACAGACATTTGTCACTGATCATTCTGTTGTGGTACAGTATAATTTGTACTCCTTTTCTTTTTGTTACTGGAAGTTAAATGGGAAAATAGATAACTGTAGAAAAGCCTGTAACTTTTTTTTTAGACTACCATTCATCTCTAAGTCAGTTCCAAATGCCGGAATACCTCCCAATATCCATGAATCCCTTTGTGACTGTAATTTTTGTTTTCTAGCATGAGAACAGAAATATTCAATGAATTCAAAAGGGGGGAAATTTCATACTAGTAAAACAAAACATTCACTCTATAACAAGCCTTTAATTTTCATCAGTGTCACAAAATGTTGTTGAAGGTTATAGTTGAGCAAGTTTTAGATGGTAGTTAGATATTTATATGCCTAGCAGGAAAAGAAAAATCTAGTCTCAGAATATTTACTAACAACAATTGAATTTTTGAAAAGGAGATCAAAATTCACATTTCAGGCCTTAAGGAAATCACAGACTTAGGGAATAGGCATGAGCCATTTAATGAAGAATTTTCCCCATGGTTTGCATCACGCATTTTCCTTTGGGAAGCTTGTTGCTAGCCCTCAGAGTCTGAATAATGGACCTTGTTTTAGCAAGAGGATTCCTGTATTCTTATGTAAAACCCTGAGAAAGTGCCAATAATGGTCTCTGCTGTTACCTACCCTTGTGCACACTATATCTGTCCCTACGAAGATGACAGATGTGTTAGAGTAAGGAAAGAGCATTGGAAGCCTGGAGCTGAATTGGTCTTCTTTTATAACCAATAGAATGCAAAGGAGAAAAACAGTTAAAGGGATAACTTACAAAAGCCCCAAAAGTCACATCCGATTTTTACTCACAATAAATAAGAAAACTCATTGGTATCTCTGGTAAGTTGACCTTGTCTAGCTACCACAGGCCCAGCAAACCTCTCAACTGGACTGTGGACTAGGGAGAAGAAAATGAAATAAAAGACTTGTGGGGTGAAATAAGGATAGGGAGATCACTGTAATGGGCAAAACAGACTTGACTTGGAGAAATTAATTTAGTTTATCAACAATTATCAACAATTAACAGTGAAGTAGGATAAGGAGGAATAGAACCAAATCTAAAAGCACCTTCCCCTCTCATCCCTCTTCTTTCTGGGCTCAGTTTCACTCAGATTTCTCTACTTCCTTTCCCCAAGTGGTGCAAGTGAGTGGGGAATGGGGGTTGTGGTCAATTCATTACAGCTGTGTGTTCTGCTCCTTCTTCCTTGCACTCTCTCCTTGCTGCAGTGTGGGGTCCCTGCTACAGGAAAGTCCTCCAGGGTAAGTCCTTCCCATGGGTTGTAGCTCTTCACAAACTGTTCCAGCGTGTGTCCCTTCCACAGGGTGCAGTACTTCAGGAAGAAACTGCATCAGCATAGGTGCCCCACAGGGTCACAAACCCTGATGGCAAACCTGCTCCAGAGAGGCTTCCTCTCTGCATGGGTCACAGGTCCTGTCAGAAGCCTGCTCCAGTGTGGGTTTCCCATGGGGTCCTGCACAGGCTGCAGGTGGATCTCTGCTCCACCAGGGACCTCCAAGGGCTGCAGGGACACAGCTGCCTCACCATGGGCGGCACCAGGGCTGCAGGGGAACCTCTGCACTGCCCTTGGATAATAATCCCTGCAGGATTATTTCTCTTACATGTTCTCAGTCCTCTCTTTGGTTGCTGTTGTGAAGCAGTTTTCCCCACGTCTTATCTATGTTATCTCAGAGGTGCTGCCACTGCTACTGATGGGCTCAGCCTTGGCCAGTGTGGTGGGTCCTTCTTGGAGACAGCTGGCATTGGCTCTTTGTATATGGGAAAAGCTTCTGGCAGCTTCTCCCAGAAGTGGTCGCTGTAGCCACTCTGCTATCAAAAATCTTGCCACATAAAGCCATATACTCCAGGATCTCTTCATGTCCATAACTTTTTCTATTAAAACCATGTTATCATACAGCCCACATAACTGACACCACCTTAACTGCCACAACGCGACTGTTACACAAAGATCTCAAAGGCTGCATTTGACACGTTTTCATCCTGATATGCTGTAAAAAACTTTCCAACATACTTTTTCTTCATATGTGTGTTGTTAATTTAGGACTAACATAACTTCATGTATTTAATTTAACTCTATGTACATACTCCATGTATGAAGAACTACATACTCCATGTATGCTGTGACATATATATATTTATTTGTATATAATCTCATATTATTAACTTGTATAATATATGCATTACATTTAGAATGTTTACTATATGTATTTTCTATTGTTCAATATGTTATATACAATATATAATTGCAGTTTGGTGAGACAACTGGGAATCTAATCTGTAGGCACAGATCTGGAATGCCATCTGAAGAATTTCTGTAAGCATTCTCCAGATATTGAACCAGTTTTTGTTGTGTACATGTGGGATTTCTTCAGGATGTAATCAAGAGGCAGTACATAGTTGGCTAGAAAATAAGAGCCTAGTGGCAATAGGACAATCCGCCTGTCTTCTTGAGCTGTACTCTTGACTTGAGCATTCTTCCAAGCTCTCTATTAATTTTTCTTCAATTTTCTGTAAGCGTATACAACACAGATATTCTCCCTTTTCTCTCCCTACATATTTTTCTTTTTAAAATTCTCTAATTCCTTTTATTTCCTTAATTTCACTATTTTAAAATTAGTTGATTTTCTTTTATCCATGCAAAATATGCTCTAAACTTTATCTTCAGTTGCTTCAGTTGCATGCTTCATCACTGGCCTTCCTTGTTTTTTCTTTATCAATTTCATCCAAAATGCTGGTCTAGTAATCATCTACATTATGCACAACCTCTTTTATGATCTATTCATTAATCTCTCATTATCCTCATTCCTGACTTCCAAACTCTGCATAACTCCACTCTCATTATTGGCAATTTTCTCTGCAATTTCTTAACTTTGTCCTTGTATCCTCTAAATCATATGTCCTTCATTTTATTCTTTCATTCCTGTCTTTAGGCCTCAAATTTTGGGGAGTCTTTGAATGTGAGTCTAGGGTGAACATATCAACCAAAAGTGAAAGTGCTTGCAATCAAAGAAACTCTCTATCATGAACAGTCATGGAAATCATTAAAAATCTTAAGACTGAATTTTCAAAGATTATCTTCACACTCCCTTTTATGTTTTATGTCCTATTAAAATACTTTGGGTTTGGTTTCTATAGTTCTCAAGGTGTTAAAAAAATGAATAGGCCTTGTTAGCCTATTTATAATACTAAGGTAGGGTAAATCTAACACATGTGAGCAAGGCCAATATCTTGATAAAGGCCAAATGGCAAAATAACAGCAGAAATTAGATTACATTAGACTAGACTAGATTAGATTAGATTAGATTGCAATATCATAAACCTGGATTATCTACCTGGGTAGATAATCCCAGATTAACATTTTCTATCAGATGTTCATGTCAAATTAGATACATCTTCTTCTACTCTAAGGTAGCAAGTTATGAAAGCATTGCTCATCCTCCATTGAGATACGGTGGTATTATACTCAGAGAAGCAGGGAGTATTCTTCTGTTCAAGGCTAAAAATATTTTCCTTTCAAGATACTGCCATGGAATACAATCAGGATCAAAACTCACTGTTGAGATCAGTAATAGAAAAGAGAGTACATTCTTACAGTCAGAAGGACTTTTTTTCTTCACTGCAATTGCAGCTGAGATAGGTGAACCAATACTGGCCTTCAGATATATTAAATTATGTTTCATTGATGGTAAAATCCAGTTTCCAGCTAATATGCCATTTAGTAGATGGTTTAAAGTGCACCTTAATCTGCATCGTGCCCCAAGTTTGACATTATTTGTGTAGGGCATCACAGGTTGATAGTATATTTTTTCTGCTGACAGGCACAGTTCTCTTCTCCATTAAAGCTTATGGATATTTATAACTCAAAGTGTTCTTGTAGTGGCTGGTAATATAGAACACTTCTCTGCAGTCTACTATTTGACAGTTTCTACTTACTGAGATCTAACTGATGAGAACATCCATAGCTCTTCTGGTTACTAGATAGTTGTGCCAAGGTGATCCTGATCCCTTAACTGAAGGAAGCAAAGACTATTTTCTTAACTAAATTCATGTCAGTCTTTCTAGCAGTAGTACACATCACTTTACTAAGATAAATAGCAAATCAGCTCTAACTTCTTCATCACTTTTTCCTGTTTCTTCAAAATAAATGTTGACCTGCAAAATCCCAGACTACAACACTGCCTGCATAGATATAAATCTAAGTACATTTTCTTCATTTGTAAGAACATGGAAACAGTATAAAACTCCAGTGCATTAGGAAGCAGGAAATTAGAATCAGAACAAGGGAGTCATTGGAAGGATTTTTAAATTATTTCAGGCATTCTCCTACTAAAAGCAGGAGTATCAAATCCTAAAAATCTTCATGAGAAGAGAATCCATAATTCCTCTGTATAATCTTAGTGCTGTGCTAAACTTCCATTTTCCAAAATTCCAGTGGTGAAAAATGTATTCATAATGCCCTGCTTGAAACTCCCAACCTGTAGTTTGTGGTTGTTACCTGTCAAAAAGTCCAGGTATAGAATGAATCATAGAATGGTTTGGGTTGCAAAGGACCTTAAAGATCATCTAGTTCAAGCGCCCCTGCTGTGGGCAGGGATGTCATCCTCTAGCCCAGGTTGCTCAGGGCTGCGTGTGACCTGGCCCCAAGCACTTCCAGGAATGGGGCATCTACAGGTTCTCTGGGCAACCTGTTCCATTGCCTCACCACCCTGAGGTAAAGGTTTTCTTCCTAACATCTAATTTAAACCTGGCCTCTTTCAATTTAAAGCCATTCCCCCTCGTCCTGTCACTATCTGCCCATATGAAAAGTCTCCCTCTCCCTTCTTTCTTATAAGCCCTCTTAAGGTACTGGGTGGCCACACTGAGATCTCCCCAAACTCTCCTCCACACTGAGCAACCCTAGCTCTCTGCCTGTCTTCACAGGAGACGTCCTTTCTGACAGAAGTTCCTCCACATCAGCCGTGAATAGGGAGACTAAAAGCTGGATGCAATAGCTGAGATGTGGCAGCATGCAGTAGAAGTGAATAATAAGTTCCTCTGATCCTTTCTAGTAGTGAAAATTCTCCTTACTTAACCCAGTATGTAGTTTGCCTCCTATGAGATGAGGGGGCCTTAGATTCCACCAGGGATTTGCTACACTTCCACAGCCACCTGGTCATCTCATAGCTGTATTGATTTATTCTGCTCTGGAAACAATTTTGAATTTTTCATGTCAGCTGCATGGGCATCCTTTTGACCCAATTCTCCAGCATCTTAAGATCAACAGAAGCTTTATTCTATTTATTGTGTGAACCAAATTTAATATCATCTGTAGATTTACTGAGAATTCTTGTCTCATCATTGAAGTTGACAAAGATACCAAACAGTTGTGGAGCCATTGTCACCCTACTAGGTCTTGTGCTCATTAGCAGGTTCACTGGACATCACATGCCTGATTCCTACCCTCTGAGCACAGAAGTCCAGCCAATATTATGCATACTTAAAAGTGCATTCGTAGAACCCATTCTTCTTTAACTTACAGGTTAGAGAGATATTTTTTCTCTGAGTGATTTCCAAAGCCTCAGCAAAGTTGTGTTACATCCACTATTACCCCTTCACTCATATTTATAGTCACTTTATCACTGAACATAATTGAGATAATAAGCATGATTAGTCCTTAGTAAACCTTTGTTACTTGCCCTTCAGTGTTTAACCTCAGACAGTAAGTAAGCACCATGCAGTCATTCACTTAATGCAGGATGGGGAAGAGAATAAGAGGAGTAAAAAGTAAGAAAACCTGTTGGTTGAGATGAAGACAGTTTAATAACAATAAAAACAACAGCACTAATAGTAAGGAAAAAGGAAAAACAACAAAGAGAGAAAATAAAACCCAAGAAAGACAAGTCATGCAAGTGAAAAGAGTTGCTCATTAACAACTGACCAATGCCTAGTCAGTCCCTGACTAGTCAGGGGAGTCACCTAGTCGGCAGGGAGCCACTCACCAACCTCTCCTCCCTCTTTATATGCTGAACATCGCAGCATATGGTGTGGGATGTCCATTTGGTCGGGATCAGCTGCCCTGGCCGTGTCTCAACTTCTTGTGTACCGCCAGCCTCCTCACTTGTAGGGTGGGGAGAACTGCAAAAAAAACCCTTGCTGCTGTGCAAGCACTGCTCAGCCGTAACAAAAACACCCTTCTGTTATCAACACTCTTTTGGTCACAAATAAAAAACACAGCCCAACGCCAGCTACTCTGGAAAAAACCCACCTCTATCCAAGCTACAGCCAGCACAACTGTTTAGAAAAATCCTCTAAGAATCTGTTTTTAGGGACTGAGATGAATCTGAACAGCCTGTAACTCCCAGATGGCTCCTCCTATCATTTATAATGCTTGGCATAATATTTTCTTTTTTTTTTTTTTTTTTATCATTTGTAAGGGACTTTTCCAGATTGCCTCATTTTTTTGGCCACAGATAAGAAGCAGCTTTACAGTCACCTCAGCTGTCTGCTTCAGCAGTTTCAGATGAATCTCATCCAGGTCCAGGGATTTTAGTACATCAGGATCCTTCAAGTAGCCCCTAGCCTGAAACAATTCCACTCTTGACTGCTCTTCTCCTTCACAAGCTTGACTGGCTCGATGCAGCAGTCTGGTCTCAGGCTTTTCCTATAGGGACTGAAGTAGGGAGGTGGGAAAGGCATCAAGTGCTTCAGCTTTATCTGTGTCATCCATCATTGGGCTGTCTCCTCCCTTTTGTCAACAATGCCACATTTCTTCTGAACTTTTTGCTCTGAACCTTTTTCTGTGAGCAAACTGACAGAATTTCTTCTTGTTACACCTTGTGTCACTAGGCAATTTTAACTTCAGCTGAGGTTTGGCCTTCCATTTTTCCTCTAAGTGAGTAAGGTTTCTCTCTCATGTCTATCCTTGTTTGCAATTTCTTGTATGCTGTCTAGGTTAGCTAGCATCAATTTGATAATCATTAAAAATCAATGGTTTCACATGTTATTATGTTGCTGTTTGCATTGCACTAATTTTGTGCAGCCACTGTTTAGTAAATTTGTGTTCTTTATGCATGTTTAATATGGTACTAGTATATTAACATATATATTAACATATATATATGTTAATCCACTATATATATAAAGACAGGTAGACCAAAACTCACTTGGTAAAGCTCACCAAGGGTCTACACCAAATCTGTGGGCAGCAAGTCAAGTTTTACAGGCAGTCAAAATGCATGCATTCATTCTCATCAGGAAGAAACTGATTTCTAGTATTTTAGGTAGTTTCTTTCAAATCACAAAGTATTTATTGTGTCCTAGGGCTGTGAGTCTTCTAAAACCTCTATCCATAGGAGCCCACTGTTCAAAGTTGCATGGTCATCCAACTGCCATCATTCATGTTTCATATGCACATTACAGATATATGAACCATTATTTTACATATTTTCTCTTGATCCTGGTTCCTGCATACCTCTCTCCAGCTGAGCAATTTGTTTAGAGTCTTTCTAACTTTTTCTTGATTCCTTACTTAAAAGATAGAGTCCAAAGGAGACAATTCACCTAAAGATCCCTGGACCCTGTAAATACAAAACTCCAGTTTTGCTCTATCTGCAACATTATTTTCAGATTTTCTTAGTATATCAGATAAGATGGAATTTTTTTGTGTGTGAACATTTGTTTAAATATTTCATTTTCTTATGCTTTAGAAAAATGCATTTTCTATTTTAAAGTGACATATCATGTCTGGAAGTTAATCTATCACTATTTAGGGTTTAAAGTTTGAACAGAAAAATGGATAGAAAATGCTTCAGTTACCCTGAGCTTTTTCTACATTGATTTGGCTCTTAGATATAATATCTGTGACAACTAGATACACTTTTTTTTGCCTCCTCCCTTCAGTTAAGGAAAAAAACTTAGGGAAGAATGAGAAAAGTAGTTTCTATTCACAATTTAAAGTAGCTCTGTCACCTAAAATCATAGACTTGTTAAGGTTGGAAAAGACCTCTAAAATCATTGAGCGCAGTTAAACTTTATATATTTACTATGTTAACATTTAATTTGTCAATAATTAACACATGAATAGGAAAAAACCCAAATTTTATTTTCCTTATGTATTTAAATACATAAGGAAAATAAAACCTGAGAAAAAGTATTTTCTCTCTTCAGTTTATATCTGTGTCCTTCAGACACTGAGCATTTTAGCAAATTATCCCATAGCTTCTTTCCACTTCCCCAGGGAAGATGGAAGGAAGATGCACTTATGAAGTCTCTGATGACATCTGCAGGAATAAAATTCTTGGAAAGTTCAAGAAGGTCAGGCAGAAATGCCACAGGGTCAGTACCTAAAAGACAGCAAACATAATATGCAAGAACCCATTCTTGCATATTATATATATTCATATTTATATTTATATTTATATGCTTTTCTTCAATATTATAAACACTATTTTAAAGCTCTTTTTTTTCCAGAGGCATGGTCGAATGTTAATTATATAGAATCTGGGAGGTTCTGTAATATTTTTAAGGCCTTAACTGGCTTTGAGATATTTAACAATTCATTAAAAAGAAATGTAAATCCTGTAGTCTTATGGTAAAAAGAAAGACCAAAAATACACCTTTCATGCTGACTTTAAAATACAAAAATTATTTTTTAAAAAAGTTTTGCTTCTGCACTATCCTTGTACTGTGATAGGTGCCAGAGTTGATGAATGGATGTTAATTATTGCTGTATGTCTCAGCAGAACTGAAAGAAAATCAATGTTAATGTGTCTTCACCTAAACTTTTAATAATGTGCCTCTGGAGGATCAAACTCAAATAACACCAGCCAACAACCTCTGCACAAACAGGCTAATTTATTATTCAAATGCATAAATATGCAAATAGATGTATATGCAGTTCAGAATCAGACTAGCTGTACATTTATATTAGAGAAAAATACTTATTTCATCACTTCTTAAAAAAAAAAAAAGAAAATAAAGAAAAGAAAAGAAAAAAAATCAAATCATTTTCTCCTATTTTGTCTCTGCTTGTCAGTGGAAAGCGCAGGATCACTAAGAACTACACCAGTGGATGAGAATTCCAGACACCAATCACTCAAACTCCAACTTATATGCTTTCTTTTGCTTTCATTTTGAAGGCTTTGGAATAGAATTAACTTGTAAAAGTTAATGAATTTGTTTAGAAAACTCAGTTGGATGGACTGCATAAATGAAATATTTTAGAAGAAAAATAAGAATGCACTGATGCTGACTTTTCTCATATCACAAACAATTTACAAAAAGCACTGATCTTACCATGTCCATTCAGGTATTGGAGACTTGGCACAGTGAAAGGAAAAGCAATACAGAAATGTTATCTTTTAGAAAGAAGACCATTGAAGTGTCAGCTGGAAGTAGTCAAATATTGAGATCAGGCTGAAAAAGCAGCCTTTTGGAAGACTTTTGAGGAGAGCATATTTATTATTATTGCAATTTTCATATATTGCCAAAGGTACAGAGAAAATGAGGTCACAGTAGACAAGAGGCGCAAAATTGCAATTTCTTTTGTATCAAAATGACTCTCAAAGGCTTTCTCAAACAAGAGTGGAAGATGGTGTACTTATTAATTGAGTATTGCTTTAAGATCCCAAACAGGAAAAGACAAGTAACACATAACTGAGGAAGCCATGTAACCTTTCCCAGAACATGCTGGTGTTGATCCTCTGCATTTCACGCTCCTCAGGAATGCAGCCTAAGCTCAGTTAAACAGCCTTGGACTCCATGTCTCCAAAAAGAGATTCCTTAGGAGAGATATGGAGAAGGTGTTTAAGTTCTTGTTCACCTGCTCCATACAACTCATGAAATAATTATTGTCTAGTTCTCATAACAAGGATTAGGAGTAGGCAGTAAAAACACCAGCCAAAGCCTGTAGAGTAAACGATAATACCTTTTAACTGAGCATATGAGAGCTCTGGAACGTACTTTTATAGCTTATTGTCTGTTGCATGCCAAAAATATCAAAGGGAAATCAGACCCATTTGGATGAAGCCTGCATAGAAGGCTGTTAAATGAAGAACTGTGTATACAGTCTTAGCATCCCTAAGTGAGCTGTTCTCAGAAAGAGGGAAA